>OX463235.1:1375969-2751939 GCA_949820135.1 Sylvilagus floridanus | reverse complement strand
CTGTCCACTCTGCCTGTCAAAAAAAAAATAAATAAATAAAAGATGCGTATAAAAAACAGATAAACACGGCAGTGTCAAAAATTGGCAAGGACACTGAATAGCCAAAAATCTCGTTCACTGTTGGTCAGAGTGCATAGTGGTACTTTACAAGGCATCTGGAGATGTTATTGCAAACACTACAACAGTATCACCATAAAATGCAGAAAAGATGTCTATATCTATTTACATAGCTGATGTGAAAACATATACCTACGCACCATTCAGCATAAAGATATGTGCAGCAGTTTTATTCATAATGGCTTTCACTTGTCTGAAACCAAGATGTCCTTGGTGACAAAACCAAACTCACAAAGTGGGGACGCTTAGGCTCAACAGGGACAACACATAAGCCCCTTAGGGTGCAGACTGTGGACATCAGGATACAAGAGAAAAGGGAGGGGCTGGATCATACAGTTTCCAGAGACAAAGGAAGACATTGTCTGCAGGTAAATGGCATGGAGGCACCTGAAGAAAGCCACAGCTTTAGACAAAGGGCACAGTGGCACTCAAAGGCTTCCAAAAGCTAGAAACTGGGTATTAAGTTGATCCAGGGTAGGACCAAAGTCACTCTGTAAACAGAAGGATTGGTAACACAGGAGTCCTGACAGATACTGTATGGACAGGGAGGCAGACACTTAGCAAAGATCACGGCTACATGCAGAGGGTCTGGGGATACATGAGGACTGGCATGGGATGTAGGCACCTGAGAAAGAGGCCCTTGCGGAAAGAAGTGCTGTAGATAAAATGGATGGAGACTCATGCAGCTGGTACAAGCTGCTGGAACAAGGAATAGTGGCTTTTAAGTGTTGGCCTGATGAAAAAGACTTTTAACGTGAAAATCATACAAAGACAAACATGGGTCCCAGCCTCATGAGATGTTGAAACTACAGATAACATGAGTTCCCAGAACAAGATTAGAGATACACAAAGCCAAGCATAGCTACAGGAATGTGGGCCTGTGGACACTGGGAATCAGACAAGGCCTGCAGGTACAGGACTTGGAAATAGGAGATGTTATATAAATCAATTCTTAGAGGAAATTCATAGTCTTAAGTGAATATGTTAGAAGACTGAAAAACAATCATTCTGGCTACCTTCTTAAGAACGAAAGTGTGCTATCCAGTAAAACATTCAATAGGGCAAGGAAAAATAGAGACAGGCATTAAGGAAATATCTGTGGTAAGGTTGTAGTAGTAAAATCGTCAACAGAAATAAATAAGGAAAAAAGTTATTTAAAAATTTAATTAAAAAAATAAAAAATCCTTTAAAGAGAAATGTAACACCAATTACCATTTCAGAAGTCAAAAAGAATTATTTTTTCACAGATAGTAAGATTTTCTGGGGCTGGTGCTATAGTGTGGCACGTTAATGCCCTGGTCTGAAGTGTCGGCATCCCATATGGGCGCCGGTTTGAGACTTGGCTGCTCTACTTCCGATCCAGCTCTCTGCTATGGCCTGGGAAAGCAGTATAAGATGGCCCAAGTCCTTGGGCCCTGCACCCATGTGGGAGACCTGGAAGAAGCTCCTGGCTCTTGGCTTTGAATCGGCGCTGCTCTGGCCATTGTGGCCAGTTGGGAAGTGAACCATTGGATGGAAGACCTCTCTCTCTCTCTCTCTCTCTCTCTCTCTCTCTCTGCTTCTCCTCGCTCTGTGTAACTCTGACTTTCAAATAAATAATCTTTTTTTTTTTTTTTGACAGGAAGAGTGGACAGTGAGAGAGAGAGAGACAGAGAGAAAGGTCTTCCTTTGCCACTGGTTCACCCTCCAATGGCCGCCGCGGACGGCGCGCTGCAGGCCGGCGCACCACACTCATCCGATGGCAGGAGCCAGGAGCCAGGTGCTTCTCCTGGTCTCCCCATGGGGTGCAGGGCCCAAGCACTTGGGCCATCCTCCACTGCACTCCGGGCCACAGCAGAGGGCTGGCCTGGAAGAGGGGCAACCGGGACAGAATCCGGTGCCCCGACCGGGACTAGAACCCGGTGTGCCGGCGCCGCAAGGCGGAGGATTAGCCTGTTGAGCCACGGCGCCGGCAAATAATCTTTTTTTTAAAAAAAGAAGATTTTCTGAAATACCTAAGGGTAAGATTTCAAAAAAAGAGACCAAAAGCCACCAAATTTTGGAAATCCATTTATCAAACCCACATACTGCATGATAGGAAACTTCTATATGAACTAAATAAGCTGAATCAATGTTTTTTTAAAAGACAATCCATTGTATACATTTTATTTATAGTTTTGTATACTGTCTTAACATGAATGGAACTACTTTTATACCTGAGCCATTTTTTTCCCCAGCAAAATAATCTAAGTGCTTTACAAAGTGTTAAAATATAGCATAAAGATATAAAAACAGGCCAGCGCCGTGGCTCAACAGGCTAATCCTCCGCCTTGCGGCGCCGGCACACTGGGTTCTAGTCCCGGTCGGGGTGCCGGATTCTGTCCCGGTTGCCCCTCTTCCAGGCCAGCCCTCTGCTGTGGCCCAGGAGTGCAGTGGAGGATGGCCCAAGTGCTTGGGCCCTACACCCCATGGGAGACCAGGAAAAAGCACCTAGCACCTGGCTCCTGCCATCGGATGAGCATGGTGCGCCGGCCGCAGCGCGCTGTCCGTGGCAGCCATTGGAGGGTGAACCAACGGCAAAGGAAGACCTTTCTCTCTGTCTCTCTCTCACTGTCCACTCTGCCTGTCAAAAAAAAAAAAAAAAAGATATAAAAACAGACATTATGTTCTGTGTACTTACGTCTCATGAGGGATCTGTCCTTAATGTGTTATCAAATGTGAAATAATGCTATTACTAGTACTGAAACAGTATTTTTACACTTTGTGTTTCTGAGTAGGTGCAAACTGATGAAATCTTTACATAGTATATATTGAATCGATCTTCTTTATATAAAGATAATTGCAAATGATTAAAAAATCTTGGTGTTAAACTGGAAATTGCATAGACAATTAATCAATTTTTTTAAAAAAAAATCATGTAGGATCTCTGTCCTTAATGTGCTGTACATTGTGAATTAATACTATAACTAGTACTCCAACAGTATTATCATTTTATGTCTCTATGCGAGGGCAAACCGTTGAAATCTTTGCGTAATATGTACTAAATTGATCTTCTGTGTATAAAGAGAATTGAAAATGAATCTTGATGTGAACAGAAGGGGAGAGGGAGTGGGAAAGGGGAGGGTAGGGGGAGGGAGAGAAGTTGTGTGGGGGGGGAGCCATTGTAATCCATAAGCTGTTCTTTGGAAGTTTATATTCTTTAAATAAAAGCTTTATATATATAAAAAAAAAAGTTTAAAAAAAAAAAAACAGACATACTGATTCTAGTTAGGAATGTAATTATGATGCTACTTTTTAAATAATCCACAGTTATGTTTAGGAAATCATATATAGATCATTGATTTGAATGAAATTCATAAATTTGTAGCAAAGCTTTGTAGTTACAAAAACCAAAAAAAAAAAAAAACCAGAAATAACACACAAAAATAATGTTTAATCCACCTTTGTGTCATATTCCTGAATCCTTCACTAATGTTACATGAGGAAAAAACAAAAGCAAAACAAATGAAAAGCTGATATCAGAATCACTAATGTTATCAAATAGGGAAGCAAATAAATTAAAATCTAGCAGCCATCAGCAGAAGTACAGCAAAGATGATGCTATAAAAAGAAACAAGAAAAACTGCTAGAAAACTGTGTACATCATACTACTTCAAACCAGAAAAATATGGAACATAAACATTTTTCATATAATGGAACATAAACTTTTTTTCTATAAGGTATAAAAATGCAAGCTCTTTTTTTGAATGTTGTGGGTGAGTAAAATGTGTTTGTATAATTCTACTAAGCCATTATAAAGTGTGCAAGTAATAAGTCAATGTTTGCATCAAAATAAGAAATAAGCAGTGAAATTCCACAAGCAAAATTTCAGGTCCAGACTTATAGAACCTTACAAACTTTTGGGAAAAAAAAAAATCTTTCTCAATTCTGCAGATTTACTCACAGTGACAATAAGCAGGAAATATGTTGACTTTATTTTCTGAATTCAGTATTCCATAAATGACATGGTCAGATCAGGACATGGAATACAAAGGAACATAAAAAAAATCTCTTTTTTTACAGACACAAATATTTTAAGCAAAATAGTTTTGTTTAGCCATATATATATATAATCTACATATACAACAAACAGCATATATTAAAAGATGGAAAAATTAGGCCGGCGCCGTGGCTCAACAGGCTAATCCTCCGCCTTGCGGCGCCGGCACATCGGGTTCTAGTCCCGGTCGGGGCACTGGATTCTGTCCCGGTTGCCCCTCTTCCAGGCCAGCCCTCTGCTGTGGCCCGGGAGTGCAGTGGAGGATGGCCCAGGTGCTTGGGCCCTGCACCCCATGGGGAGACCAGGAAAAGCACCTGGCTCCTGGCTCCTGCCATCGGATGAGCGCGGTGCGCCGGCCGCAGCGCGCCGACCGCGGCAGCCATTGGAGGGTGAACCAACGGCAAAGGAAGACCTTTCTCTCTGTCTCTCTCTCTCACTGTCCACTCTGCCTGTAAAAAAAAAAAAAAAAAAAAAAAAAAAGATGGAAAAATTACTTAAATCATGTAAATCATTCATGTGGATGAAAACCACAAGAAGAAAATCACATGATAATGTTTGATTAAATGTTACAATGCATTTAATAAAATTCGGCATTTAGCATCAATTGAATTTTTTTGCAGAATAATAAAAAAGAAATTTCATTATTATGATTAAAGTCACCTGCAATAAACTCATCACAGCATAATAAACACAGAACATTAAAATACATATTTCCCTGGGAGTAGACCTGGACAAGGTTCCCGCCTCTCACTCTCTCTTCAAAATTGTTCTGGAGGTGTAGTCAGGAAAACTAAACAGGAAATAGGTAATATCAGGGAGAGGGCTCAATTTTTAAGCCAGAAAACTGTCGACATATGTGGATGACACTGTCATATGTGATTGTATATAAACAAACAAATGCAGACTCATAGGAGGATTAAGCAAGATTACTGGGTACAAGAGCAATCTATATAATTAAGGGTGTTAGTGTGTAGTACCAAGAAATGGAATAACTTTACACCATAAAATATCAACTAAGAAATGAATGTCAATAAGAGAAATGAGACAAAGAAACGTTAATACAGTCTTGAAATCAATATTAAAAAACTCAGATAACCCAACA
This sequence comes from Sylvilagus floridanus, assembly GCA_949820135.1. Classification (NCBI taxonomy): domain Eukaryota; kingdom Metazoa; phylum Chordata; class Mammalia; order Lagomorpha; family Leporidae; genus Sylvilagus; species Sylvilagus floridanus. The sequence continues at coordinate 2,746,702 of OX463235.1, read as the reverse complement.
GAAAAATAATCCACGCGGGTAAACACAAGGCGTGGACTCCAGGAAACTCTCGGGAAACTGCAACTCGGTGCCTGTGCTGGAATGAGCAGGCCTTTTCAAGACAGCCACTGGCAAGCAAGTCAGTTACTCAGAAGGGCTTCCGAAACCCCCTGGGAAACCACCTGGCAAGGGAGCCTGCCTGGCAACGGGCGGTGATTGGTTAGGGCGTAAACCGCCCCTTGACTGGATTGGCTGCCTCGGCTATATTAGCTGTAGTACCAACTGAAATAAAGGAGTCTGTGGGCTGCTCGCCTCTGGCGCGCTTTCACCCCACTCCCGGGGTCTGTGTGGTGACTCCGTGCCTCTTGCCCCCACCGTGCTCCTCCTCTAAGAAGGAAGCCACAGCAACCGGTGAGGATGTGAACCCCCGCCTCTGTACAAGATCCCAGCAGGATGAGTGACAGGGAGGCGGGAGGTCATCAGAGAGCGCGCTCACCCCGGGGAGGTCCCGGGAAGATGACGCAGCTTCAGCGCTGAGCCCCAGCCCCGCCCCCCAGCTGCGCACGGAGCGCAACCCCCAGAGGCCGCTCCTGCAGGGCCCGTTCTGATTGGCTGAGTCTCCGCCACCTCGCGTGCTCGCTGCTGCGTGCGGGTCCTGGCAGCCGCGCCAACGGCTCTTCGCCCCGCGGCAGCCATTCTCTGCTTCGCAGCCCCGACCCCGGTAGCGGCCCGGGAGCCTCAGCCCTTGCTGCTGTGTGAACGTCCCTCTCGTCACGAATCCTCAGGAGGGCACCCACAGGCCTCAGAAACGAGCATGGTGAGTGGGCCCGGGCCTGAGGCCGGCGGGGTGTGGGCGCGGCCAGCAGCGGGACGCTGGGTCTGGTCCGTTCCTGCCGCGGCGACGTCGGCCCCGTCCCCGAGCCGCAGGTCTTCCCGAAGTGTGTGGTGAGCCCAGGAGGGCCCTCAGCAGGACTCTGGGGTCGCTGCGTGGGGTTCGTGCGGGAGCAGCGGGGAGCGCTGGAGTCCTCCGTCCACCTCTCCCAGGAGTGACGTGACCCCCGGGTTGGGAAACAGGATCTGAAGTCTGCAACACATCCTCTCAGCGTGCTCTTCCTAGGGTCTGTCTTTATTCCAATGTAACAGACTGGGTGAGACGTACAAAAATTGGTGTGATTTGGCTCAATATTTTTGTCCCAGGTGAGGCAGCATCTGGTGATGGCTTTCTTGTTGGCAGAGGCCCAGGATGGCTGAGAGATCACGTGGCCAAAGACAGGGAGTGCAGGAGACTAATGCAGAGTGGGTTCTACACAGACCCCCTGGAGATTACCACATTAATCCTGTGAATGGACTAATACTGATGATTCCTTGCAAAATCTCACTTCTTAATTTAATTGGCATTAAATTTCCCCATGAGTTTCAGAGGGGGCTAGACCATGCAATAAAGCACGGTAAGTCTGGAAAAAGCTCTCTCAATGTTCAGATCTCCTCCCCCATTGCCAACTACCACTGCCCCCTGAAGTTCATAACACTATCAGCTGTTTGCTCCGTGACAACATTTTTTCAGTTGGTTAAAATGCTGTTTTTAAAACAATATTGTCTTTTTCTCCACAGAAAAATCAGTAACCCTTCGAAGTGTTTGTCTATGAACATTTCACATAAGAGAAGCAAAGAATGCCTACCTGACACTCCAGTGTAAACAATCTTTGTTCCAGACTGGGTGTTTGCAGCAGTGACTAAATTGCTGTCTGGGACTCCCATATCCCTATCAAAATTTCCTGATTTGATTCCCTGTTCTTCCAATCCAATTTGTAGCTAATGCACACTCTAAGAGGAAGCAGAGTATGGCTCAAGTACTTGGGTCCCAACCACCCACGTGAGAGAAAGAGATTAATTCCAGCCTCCTGGCTTCAGCCTTGTCCAGCCCTGGATGTTGCAGGCTTGTGGGAGTGAGCCATTGGATGGAAGATCTCTCTCTATAACTCTGCATTTTAAATACATAGAACTAGATTAATTTTTAAAAATCTTTTTACATCTTTTATGTGCGTAAAGTGTAGATATCTTGAGATTCCCCTTGGAAACTCCCTTTTCTCTTTCCTTGTCTTGTGTTGTGGGTGATGACTAAAGATGGCCCAGTGGGCAGGTACCTAGCAGTGTGACCTGAGTGTCAGCCCCTGATTCTTCCTAAAAGAAACAGTAGGAAGGGGAGCATTCAAGGGCCCTCAGCCCAAGTGGCCTGGGAATCTAGTTAACCTGAGTGTGGGGTCCCCTGTGAGCTGTGGGGTAGGGAGGCTCTTTGCCAGAGCTGGTTTTCCTTCACGACCTTTGTGGAAACTTGCTGCCTTTTATGTACACTTTGTCCACTGAGGTAGAAAGTATGTGCCATGACTTGAGTGTTGGATTTTTATTTTGTTATATTGAACCTCTGTTTATTCAATAATATCTGAAAAAATAAATTGAATTCTTTACATATGAATGCAAACATCCACAGTGCATACTCAGGTGAAGAAGGAGTGGGCCTTGGTCAGTTCCGATGTCTTCCTAATCTACCTGTGTCCACAGAGGTGACCAAGTCCTGATTCTTTTTTATATTCTTTATTTGTTAACTTCCATATCACCCAACAGGATTTTGCAAATTCAGAATGTTCAAGAGATTGCTATTGGGTATTCTATTATGCTAAATGATTTTTCCATCCTTTTCCCTGGTCTTGTATATACATGCTGCTACCAAAGGCTGTGATTCAGCCAATACACTCACTGCCTCTACCACTATGGGATTTGCCTTCATGTTTATTTTTTGATGTTGGAGATACTATGCTTCTTGGTTTTTCTTCCCCATGTGCTAATTCAGAGTAGATTTTTCACATAATAAGAAAATATGGTTAAGTTGTAGGGTTGTGGATAAATTCAAATTTATCAGGATGTGTTGGTACAATAGATGAATTAACTGTGTACCATTTATTCGTGTGTATTTATTTATTTTGTGATTTACCAACATTTGGAATGACCTTGTTTATTTTTCCCATGTAGCATTCATATGATTATATATTGTTAACTACTAATTACCATTGTTATAGTATTTTTTTTGTTGTATTTATTTTCACTGATTACCACTGGTAGATCTGTACTTTTCCTTATGGTTCTATATCTTTTTTTTCCTTACATAGGAAATGTTTAGGAATACTGGTAGGAAGCATTGTTTTCTTGGAGAACAGCCTGCAGCCTTACTATATAACCTTTGTTACTTCAATCCTGATTAATCTGAAATGAATATTACTTTTCCAGGCTTAAATGGATTGATTTTATAATGGACTGTTTTCTGCATATTTTAATATTAGTCTATCTATGTTTGCCTTTTAACATATATAAATATATATCTATCTTACATTGACAGAAATTGAATATATTTAACTCATAAAATGGTTTTTGGAAATATTTATATAGTGTTGATATATAAATCAAGCCAATTACCCTGTGTATTACTTCATACAATTGTTATTCATAATGAGAATATTTAAAATCTCTTTTTTTAATAGTAGAATCTGTTTTTTTTAAAGGTATTTAATTCTTGTGCTTTTTTTCTCTTTTTAAAGATTTTATTTATTTATTTGAGAGGTGGAGTTAAAGACAGAGAGGTAAATACAGAGAGAAAGGTCTTGCATCCTCTGTTTCACTCCCCAAATGGCTGCAATGGCCACAGCTGGGCCTATCTGAAGCCAGGAGCTTCTTCTGGGTTTCCTTCATGGGTACAGGGAGCTTCTTCTGAGTTTCCTTCATGGATGCAGGGGCCCAAGCACTGGACCATCTTCTACAGCTTTCCCAGGCCATAAGCAGAGAGCTGGATCAGAAGTGGAGCATCTGGTCTGCGAACTGGTGCCCATATGGGATATTGGTGCCATAGGCGGAGGTTTGGCCTACTATGCCACAGCACTGGCCGTAGTAGAACGCATTTTTATTAACTATCGTTACCATATTGTTCAACAGACCTCTTGTGCTTATTCCTCTTATGCAAATGAAATGAGTTCTTTGACCAAAATGGCCGCAGATCCTCTCTATATGTCTTTATATTTAAATGGTTTTCCATTAGATAACACAAAGTTGGGTCTTGGCTTTAATCTTCCTCTGTCAGTTTCTACTTTTCAACTGTTGCACGTAGTGCGCATTTAAAACTGATACATGGATCCAAGGTTGAACACCTTGCCTGTAATTGGTCAGCAGTATTAACAATGAGAAGGGTGAACCAATGGCAAAAGGAAGACCTTTCTCTCTGTGTCTGTCTCTCACTGTCCACTCTGTCAGAAACAAAAAAAAACAAAAGAACAACACTATAAAGTAACTATGTGGTGTGGTGCAATGTGTTAAGCCACCATTTGGAATATCCACATCTCATATCGGTGTGCCTCAGTTGAGTCCTGGCTACTCCACACTTCCAATCCAGTTTGATGTTAGTGCATCAGGGAGGAGGTAGGTGATAGTCCAAGTACTTGGGTACATTCTACCCACATGGGAGATCCAGAAAGTGTCTCTGGCTCCTGGCTTCAGCCTGGCCTAGAACCATCTCTTGCAGGAATTTGGGGAACAAACCAGTGGACAGAAGATTTCTTTTTGCCTCTCCTTCTCTGCCACTCTGCCTTTCAACTGAACAAAGAAATCTTAACAAAAACAGTATAACTAGCCTTCCATCTAGGTTCAGGTTTTTTTTTTTTTGTTTTTTTTTTTTTAAGATTTATTTGTTTATTTATTTGAAAGGTAGAGGTACAGAGTGGCAGAGAGAGAGAGATCTTCCACCTGCTGGTTCATTCCCCAACTGGCCACAATGGCCAGAGCTGCGCCAACCTGAAGCCAGGAGCTTCTTTCATGTCTCCCACGTGGGTGCAAGGGCCCAAGGACTTGGGCCATCTTCTGCTGCATTCCCAGGCCATAGCAGAGAGCTGGATCAGAAGTGCAGCAGCTGGAACTTGAGCAGGCGCCCATATGGGATGCCAGCACTATAGACGGCAGCTTTGCCCTCTGAGCCACAGCTCTGGCCCCTCAAGTTTGGTTTTCTAATATTGGCATTTAAAGGATACCAGGTAAACTGATTGTAAATCATGTAAGGGCTGAGCCGAAAGTTCAATGGAGAGGCAACCTTGACTTCTTAATCTATAATTAAGGACAATATAATATAGGATATGTGTCCTATAAAATATTGGCTCCTAATTAGTTTTTGTGCTTTGTAAATGGGGTTTTTCTCTTAATTTCTTTTTCAGATAACTCATTGTTAGTATATAGAGATGTTTCTGATATTTTAAAAATTTATTTAAATAATTTTTGTTAACTTGTACTACAGGCAACTAGCCTTTCTATTTTTTGTATCTGTTTCTGTATAGCAGTTCATCTCTTCCAGTTCTTTATATAGTATATCATATTGTGACCTATAGTTACCATGCTGTGTTGTGGAACACTCAAACTTACTATTTCTGCCTAACTGTATTTTAGTACCTGTTAGCTGATCTCCCTCTCTCTAGATCCCTCACTTTTCCCAGTCTAGTAGTTAGAATTTTAAGTTCAGACCCACTATTTTTAAAACTTCCACATATGAGAGGATACATACGACATTTTTCTATGTCTGGTTTATTTCACTTAATAACTCCAGTTCCATCCATTTTGCAGCAAATATTTTTTTAAATGGCTGTCCATTCATTTATTGATGGACACTTAGAATGGTTCCATATCTTCGGTACTCTGACTACTGCTGTAGTGAATATGGGAGGGCAGATATCTCTTTGGTATACTGATTTCAATTCCTTCTGATACTATCCAGGAGTGGGATAGCTGTGCCATAGAGTAGATTGATTCTATTTTTGAGGAATGACCATAGTGTTTTCCATGATGTCCATACTAATTTGCTGTCTCATCACCAGTGTATAAAGGTTTTCTTTTCTTTCCTTTTTTCCCTCTTATCTTAATTTTATTTATTTTTAAAGATTTATTTATTTATTTGAAGGAGTTAGAGAGACACACACACCCAGAGAGAAAGAGAGAGATAATCTTCAGTCTGCTGATCTGCTGGTTCATTCCCCAAATTGTGACAGCGGTCAGAGCTGGGCTAGGCCAAAGCTAGGAGCCAGGAGCTTCTTCCAGTTCTCTCTCATGGGTGCAGGTGCCCATGTACTTGGGCCATCTTCCACAGCTTTCTCAGGCACATCAACAGGGAACTGGATTGGAAGCGAAGCAGCGGGGCCTCAAACCGACGCCCATATATCCCACAGCTTAACTGCTGTGCAATAGTGCCTCCCCTCAAAGAGTTTTCTTCAATACCCCACCAGCATTTCTTATTTTTGTCTTTTTGGAGTGCGGAGACACCTCAGTGTGTTTTGATCTGCCTTTCCCTAATGACTAGTGATATTAAACATTGTTTCACATATTTGTTGACTATTTGTATTTGTTCTGAGCAATGCACATTCAGGTCCTTTCTCAATTCTTAAATATATTGTTTGCTGTTGTTGCTGTTACTGTGTAGATTTTCTAGTTCCATATATATTCTGGGTATTGGTCCTTTGTCAGATGAATAGTTTGCAAATGTTTTATCCCATTCTATTGATTATATCTTCACTTGGGATTGTTTCCTTTGTTTTGAGGAATCTATTTTTTTAAAGATTTTTTTTTTTTTAAATTTATTTGACAGGTAGAGTTACAGACAGTGAGAGAGAGAGAGACAGAGACAAAGCTCTTCCTTCCGTTGGATCACTCCCCAAATGACCGCAATGGCCGGAGCTGAGCCGATCCAGAGCCAGGGCCCAGGTGCTTCTTCGCTATATCCCACGCAGGTGCAGGGACCCAAGCACTTGGGCCATCTTCCACTGCTTTCCCAAGCCACAACAGAGAGCTGGATTGGAAGAGGAGCAGCTGGGATGCTGGCGCCGCAGGGGAGGATTAACCTAGTGCTCCGTGGCGCTGGCCCTTGAGGAATCTTCTTAGTTGATATCAAATTTGTCTATTTGGGCTTTCTTGCCTAAACTTGTGGGATCTTATCTAAAAGCATTGTGTTTGTCAGTGTCTTATAGTTTCCTGTCAGTTTTGTTATATTTAGCTCTTACATTTACATGTTTGGCTTACTTTGATTTGATTTTTGTGTGGGGTAAGGTGTGTGGAGGAAGTCTAGTTTTAGTCTTCTGCATATGGATGTCCAATTTCTTTAGAACCATTTACTGAAGAGATTGTCCTTTCTGTGTTGTATTTTTGAAGGCATTGTAAAGATCAGTTTTCCTGTAGATGTGTGCGTTCCTTTATGGAACCTCTGTTCTGTTTCATTAGTCCGTGTCTGCTTTTATGTCAGTAGTTACAATACCTCTGTACTGTGTCTTGAATGCAGATACTGTGAGTTGTTCTGTTCCTCAAGGTTGGAGACTTTACAATTCCATATTAATTTTAGGTTTATTTTTTCTAGTTCTGTGAGGAATTTCATTTGTGTTTTGATGCTAGTTGTGTTGAATGTAAAAATTATTTTGTGTGGCATGGAAACTTTATAAATTCTCCCAATTCATGAACATGGGGGTCTCTCTGTCTTTTTTGTCTTCAATTCCTTTCATTAATGTTTTGTAATTTTTCTTCTAGAGGTTTTTCATATCATGGGTTAAATTTATTTTAAGGCTTTTATTTTCTTGTAGGTATTGTGATTTGATTACTCTTGTAATTTCTCAGTGAACACAAAATTGGCATGTAAAGGTGCTCCTGATTCTTTTGTGTTCATTTTGTATCTGCAGTATTGCTGAATTTGTCAGTTCTAGCAGTCTCCTGATTGAATCATTAGGTTTCTCCATGTGGAAAAAAATAATTTTAATTATTTTTTCCATATTTGTATGCCTATTTTCTTCACTTGACTATTTTTTTGGTGAAACTTTACAGTGTGATATTAATGACAACAGTGACACTGAGCATCCTTGTCTGATTCCATATCTTAAAGGAAATACTTTAAGCTTCTTATTGTCATTCAGTAGAATGGGTATTCGTCATTTATATGCTTTATTGAGTTTAGATATACCCCTTCTATACATATGCTGCTCACAATTTTGCTCATAAATTAGTTTTAATTTCATTGAATACTTTTCTACATCCATTGAGATGATTATAAGGGTTTTGATCCTTCATCCTATTGATATGAACATTTGGTTTGTTGATTTGCATATTTGACTTATTCCCTACATTCCCCAGGATATAAAGAACTTGATCATGGTATGTAAGCTTTTTAATGTGTTACTGAATTTTGTCTGCTACTGTTATGAGAAATTTTATATCTGTATTAATCGGGTATGCCAGTATATCACTTTTTTTTATTTGAAAGAGACAAAGATAGGTCTTCTATCTGCTGATTCCCTCTGGTTTTGGAGTCGAGGCAGTGCTGGCTTCTTAGGATGAGTTTTACTTGAGATACTTAACAGTTTTTCACATTTATCATCATATTTGTTGTCAACACATGTGCTGAAATTTCCAGTTTATCAAATATGGGGTCACCATTACAGGATTTTTAAAAAAGATTTATTTATTTATTTGACAGACAGTTACAGAGAGGCAGAGGCAGAGAGAGAAGAGAGAAGTCTTCCGTATGGTGGTTCACTCCCAAAATGGCTGCAACACGCAGGAGCCAAGGACTTCTGGATTTCCCACTCAGGTGCAGGGGCGCAAGGAATTGGGCCGTCTTCTATTGCTTTCCTAGGCCATAGCAGAGAGCTGGATTGGAAGTGGAGCAGCTGGGATTCAAACCAGCACCCATATGGGAAGCCGGTACTGCAGCTGGTAGCTTTACCTGCTACACCACAGTGTCGGCCCTGATTACAGGATTTAAAATAAAAAATTATACAATATAATGACACAGGTCATCTTAACATTTGCAGTGCCTCCAAGACACATACATAATAATGTAATTCATTTGTAAGAGATTGTTATTGATTTTTTTAGCTAATATGTTATTACTACATGTTAATTATGAACATAATTAATAATTAACTGAACATTCAAGTATTAAAGTTTATTTCCTAGAGTGAGTTCTGACGTGACAGTGTGAACATGCATATGCTCTTTGCATTAGAACTGAAAGTCTCTAGAAATGGTCCTAAGTACATATGGTAGATAAAAAGATATTAATGGTATGGGGCTGGCGCTGTGGCATAGCAAGTAAAGCTGCTGCCTGCAGTGTTGGCATCCCATGTGAGCACCAGTTCAGAACTCAGCTGCTCCACTTCCAACCCAACACTGCTATGGCCTGGGAAAGCAGTACAAATGGTCCAAGTCCTTGGTCCCCTGCACACACCTGGGAGACCCAGAAGAAGCTCCTGACTCCTGGCTTCGGGTAGGCGCAGCCCTGGCTGTTTCAGCCATCTGGAGAGTGAACCATCGGATGGAAGACTCTCTCTCTCTCTCTCTCTCTCTGCCTCTCCTCTATGTAACTGTGACTTTCAAGTAAAAATAAATGAATCTTTAAAAAAAAATTAACTGTAGGTAATCTAAGACTTTGGAAGAGCAGGAGACTCACTTCTATTTGAATCCACATGTGATTCTTCCTCCCCTGTGCAACTGAGAACACAGGGCTCCCCTTGCTGCCTGCTGCATTTGGCTGGAAAGACGTCCTCATTTCTTGTCTCTGTAGTTATCTGGTAACAGAACTATGTTCTGGTGAATACTACTAAGAGGCCCAGATTACATTTGAGTGACAGAAGCTTTATATTGAGCATGAGAACACTTGGACCCTATCTTGCATTACATGCAACATCCATGGTTGGATGGATAAGCCATTGATTGTGGTGCCCACATCCCCTGTCAGAGGGTCAGTTCAGGTCCTTGCTACTGTGCTTCTAATTCAGCTTTCTGTTAATGTGCATATCACAGATGATATTCCATATACTTGGCTTTCTGCTGTGCATATGGGACACCTGGATGGAATTCCTTAATCGTGATTTTGGCCTGATCCAGTTCTAAATGTTACGGATATTTGAGGAGTGAACCAAACGATGAATTCTGTATCTCTGCAGTTCAAATAAATAAATTAATTAATTTTTAAAAACTTACAAAACTGGGAGCTGGGAACTCACCGAGGTCTCCAATATGTCTCACATTTTCTGATTGACTTGAGACCCTGCCTTTTGGATGGTGTGGTCCCAGTGTGGGTGTTAGCAGGAAAGTGGAATCAAATCTGGTGTGTAGCTGGGACTCCAACTTGAGCAGTCTTGGATGTCTTAATCCCAAGTTGCATCTTAACCTCTAGGGCTGCCTCACCCTTTTTCTTTGAGATAATAAAAAGTGCTCTGAAATTGACTGGAGATGATCATGTATAACTGAAAAAACAATGAATTGTATGTGCACTCTTTTTTTTTTTTTTTTTTAAAGATTTATGTATTTGAACGGCAAGGTTGCAGAGAGATAGGGAAGAAACAGACTGAGGTTTTCCATCTGCTGCTTCACTTGCCCAAATGTCTGCGGTAGTCAGGAGCTGCAACTCCATCTGCATTACCCAAGTGGCAGGGGCCCAACCACTTAAACCATCTTCTGCTGCTTTCCCAGGCATCTTAGCAGGGAGCTGGTTAAGAAGTGGAACAGCTAAACTCACAACTGTGCCCATATCGGAAGCCAACATTGTGGGGGATGGCTTAACCCACTGCACCACAACACTGTTCCCTCTATGTGTACTGTTAATGAATGAATTGCATAATACATGATTTATATTAATATCACATCAATTCTGCTTATTCATTGAATTCATGAATTCATACCTATTCAATGAATACATATATTCATTCATGTCAGTTGTGCTACTTAAGAAAATATGATTTCTGATAAATTGTAAATATACTACATTGAATTTTTCACACTTATATGCAGTAGTTCATATTGTAATATTAAAAGTCAAATCCACATAAATATGATTTTCCTCTGCAGTCTGCATTGCATATTTATATATTGATATTTATATAAATGCAAGAATAAGTGGTCTAGCAATTAAATTGGGTGCATGACAGTGATTATTAATTCAGGATCATGGTATTGTGAGGAAAGATATTAATCTTATCTGTATGCTTTTTAAAAATATGATGTAAATTAATACAAAACAAAATATGGCCAGGCACTGGAGTTTCCTGACTAAATATTTTTACTCGGGATGAATCAGAAATGATCAAACTTAGGTGCTACCATTGTTGTAGAGTAGTTTAAGGCACTGCTTGTGATTGCTGGCATTTCATACTGGAGGGCCGGTTGGAGGCCTGGCTACTCTGCCTCTGAACCAGATTCCAGCTAATGTGCCTGGGAAGGCAGTGGAAGATGGCACAAATACCTGGGTCCCTGACACCCAAGTAAAAGAACCCAGATAGGGATCCTCACTACTGGCTTTGTCCTGGATACACACCTGGCTGTTGCCGCTATTTGGGGATTAGACAAGCAGAAGAAAAATATCTTTGTCTCTCTCTCTTTCTTCCAAATAAATAAGCAAATCTTAGGAAAAAATAAAAGACTAACCTCATGTCATAATCCTTGTGGGAGCCTTATCCCATTCTCTGGCTATCACCTCCTTTATCTTTACCACAGGGACTATTCCTCTGCGTTCAGTACAAATTAATCATTAGAACTCCTGTCACTGATTGAACACAAAATTCAGGGCTCCAATCATTACATGGAAGTTACACCTAAGAGACAGAAAAATGGGTTGTTACTACTTAATTATCAGTGAGTATGGGCTTGTTACTTTTTCTCTTTTCAGGACTCCTCTTACATCCCATATCTCTAGTCCCTGTAGGAACAGCTTCTGCTAGTAGAGGTACATGTTAACAAGAGGGGACAATTCCTGAGAAAGGACATGAGGACCTACTACTTCATGGTGTCAAGTTAGGTCATCGATCCTTGTAAGTTCATTTTTCATTTCTAGTAATAAGGCATTGATACTTAACATTTCAGGCACAATTACCTTTTTGATCTGAGGTCAAGGGTACCTAGCCTTGGAAGCTCAAGATTGAGGTTCCTGCATTATAAGACTTTGGAATTTTTGTATTTGCACAATGATGTACTCATCTTAAAATCTGTAATTTTATTTCAGTATATGCATTAGAAGAGTTCTCCCAGTTGTCCCTGGATGTATTACCAAGCATTTTAACAGATGAGAGCAAGCATCTTTTTAGAGGGATAGGCCTAAGTTGCAGTAGCAATATTAACTTCTTATTCAAATATCTTTAGTAGAATCATTTTTACTTTCTTCGTGGTTTAAGCAAGCATCTGTAACACATAGATACATGTTCTTAATTATCAGCTAAAAATGAAAATAAATGTGGTGATAGTTATCCAACACTGTGCCCACATTGAAATTTCTCTAATAGCACATCTCTTATAGATGTGAGTTTGTTAAACCAAGAATTAATCTTAGTATTCCACATGAATGGAGATGAAGTCAGATGCACCATGTCTGACAGCATGGCTGAACACCTAAGAATTACACAGGTCATTCTTATTTCCTAATGGAGGGGTGCAGAGGCTTGTGTGAAATATCATCTTCCTGTGCCATGACCACCACCACAGAGCCAAGGAAAGGTTTTACAGGTTTTTTCTGAGCATGGTGAGTGAGCATCCTGCCCACGCCTGCCTTCTCAGGAATTCCAGGCCCTGTGGCTATCCTGTTGCTCCATGGGTTCTATTCTGCATTCCTGAAGGGGATAGTTCCTGGGGGAAAGATGGGGCCTCACAGGCAGCAGTGACTCCTTGGGAGTGGGTGGGATGTATGTTCTCCACTTGTTGAGAACAGAAACATCGTAGTTCTCAGGTGGGTGAGTCCTGACATTCAGGTGTAAGCTGCAGGCTCTGGTCTGTTGGGGAGGACACACTGGCAAAGAATTCTCAGATCTGGAATCAGGGAAGGTCCACCATGGCTTGTGTTTCAGGTGATTGTATTGTCAGAGGCCAAGGGTGGTCTTTCAGATGTGCAGGCACTGAGTCCAGAAGCTTCACAAATGAAGTGGTGAGTCCAAGATTGCAATGAGGCAAGGGGAGTCTGCATATTTCATGAGCAAGGAGGTGTGGGGTGTGAGTCTAGTTTGAACTCAGCCACTGTAGGTCCTGTTACTGACCTATATGACATGGGTTTATCCATCTGTAGCGTGGAGGCATCCACAGTACCCAGTTAATGCCCCAAATTCCAACAAAATAAGTTGAAGTGTGTGCATCCTCTCTTACTATGGAATAGTTGTATTTTGGGGTTTTATGGTGCCTCCTCAGCAACTGAGCCTGTGTGTAGCAACTGCTTCCTGTGTGTAGCCTGCCCAGTACCCTTCTTTGAGTTTGTAGAAGTTTGTACACAATCTAGTTTTCAAAGAAAATGAGTTCTAAGAGGGACATTAGTGTACTGGACAATGGTTCTGTCTTCCTAACAAAGCAGTTTATGCTGAATGAAGACTTGGACTGCATGAATAGGAATCCACCAGAAGGAACAGCCCCTCTGGCCCAAACTCTGTCTAGTGCTTCACAGTAGAGGCAAAGGAGTCCCAGAAAGGTGAACACCCTCACTTTGCATGGCCCAGCAATTACTGATTCTACTGTACAGAGGGATCAAGATTTGAGTGACGCTACCTCACTTCATCTCTAGTCTGTTGAAGAATGGGTGGTATGGGAAGTTTTCTGTGAACTGTAAGAAGGGAGATGAAGGGAGATGTGAGTTGAGAGGGATAGGCAAGGGCCCAGAAAATATTACCTTTTGGAATGTTCTTGTAGTAAGTCCTGTATATGCCACAGCGCCGGCCCCATCACCGAAGTATTTTTTAAAAAGATTTATTTATTTGAAAGAGTTACACAACGAGAGAAGGAGAGGCAGAGAGAGGGAGGGAAGGAGAGAGAGAGAGAGAGAGAGAGAGAGATCTTCCATCCACTGGTTTATTCCCCAGTTGGAGAGAGAGAGAGAGAGAGAGAGAGAGAGAGAGAGAGAGAGAGAGAGAGAGAGATCTTCCCTCCACTGGTTTATTCCCCAGTTGGCGCAATGGCCGGAGCTGCGCTGACCCAAAGCCAAGAGCCAGGCACTTCTGGATCTCCCATGCGGGTGCAGGGGTCCAAGGACTTGGGCCAACTTCTACTGCTTTCCCAGGGCATAGCAGAGAACTGGATAGGAATTGGAGCAGCTGGGTCTCAAACTGGTGCCCATATGGGGTGCCAGCACTGCAGGCAGCGACTTAACCCGCTATGCCACGGTGCCGCCCACACACCCAAGTATTTTTGGTGTGCTGATTTTAATGATAGCAAAATGTTTCTTCCTATGGTATATTACAGTTTATTTATTTATTTTTTTTTTATTTTTGACAGGCAGAGTGGACAGTGAGAGAGAGAGACAGAGAGAAAGGTCTTCCTTTGCCGTTGGTTCACCCTCCAATGGCTGCCGCGGCCGGCGCGCTGCGGCCGGCGCACCGCGCTCATCCGATGGCAGGAGCCAGGTGCTAGGTGCTTATCCTGGTCTCCCATGGGGTGCAGGGCCCAAGCACTTGGGCCATCCTCCACTGCACTCCTGGGCCACAGCAGAGGGCTGGCCTGGAAGAGGGGCAACCGGGACAGAATCCGGCGCCCCGACCGGGACTAGAACCCGGTGTGCCGGCGCCGCAAGGCGGAGGATTAGCCTGTTGAGCCACGGCGCCGGCCAGTATATTGCAGTTTAACAATTTTTTTTTTGCAATACATTATGGAATAAGTAGCAAATAAATGTTTTCAGTATCTTAGTGATAATGTGTATGTAATTTCTGCCAATTAGTAGAATTATGAATGCTCTTTCAAGGAGTTCTTTCCTGCCCTCTTTCATTCATTAAGCGCCATTCCTGCACAGAGAGGCTGATTATTTTTGTTTCCTCATCTAATGTGTCTGTTAGTCTGCATTTATCTCTGTCAAGATCTGTCTTAGCACAGTAGGATCTGGGAGCAAGCCAGACCAGGTCTCTCACAACTCCTTCCATTCATCTTCTGTTCCAGGGATAATTCTACAGACTGCTTCATGTTTCCAAAAGCAAAGAAAATGAATACACCCTCAGTAAGTTGTTTACTTACTTATTCCTCAGCTTATTTTACATTGTATTTTACAAGCTGTATGGGGGTTTGTTAATTAAAACGGAAGAGTAAAAGTAATTATAATTCAGAGAATATGCATAAACAAAGTAGTTTTCATGGTTATAAGACATTAGAGCCGTTGAAGCTGATTGAAATTGGTCTCTGATCTTTCTGATGCCATAATGAAGACATACTACATGTTTCAAATTGAGACTTAGACTTTGATAAATTCCTGTAGGATATAAAATCTGAAATATCATTTGTTGGTCATATAGATGATACAGAGGACATGGTTTAGTACCAACCTGGAAAGAAACACTCAGCATTCTATCATGGTAAGAGTTACCCAGAGGTAAAACGCAAATCGGCAAATAAGATTTCTCTGGAATTACTGAAGTAGTGTTATCCTCAGTACCTGCTAGGAGGTGGTGCTAGATTCATAGATTGGACCAGGGATATGAAGAGGACAAAATCTGCTGCATGTTCTTAAACAATTCTCCGTGCATTTCTCTCAGCCAGTCTGTAGA
The DNA here is from genome assembly GCA_949820135.1 of Sylvilagus floridanus. Taxonomy (NCBI): domain Eukaryota; kingdom Metazoa; phylum Chordata; class Mammalia; order Lagomorpha; family Leporidae; genus Sylvilagus; species Sylvilagus floridanus. The sequence goes on along the minus strand of OX463235.1, from coordinate 2,731,166 downwards.
TTCAGATTGTGCTTCGGAGTTTTCAGGGTTCTCAGGCAAATAACTCCATTCTTCATTTGGAATTTTCAGTAACCTTATTCAATTCTTTATTTACCAATAATATTTAGTCAAAGCAGACTGTTCCCTAGTATTTGCCTTAATTGAATTTTTTGCCATTAAAATATATATATCTTATATATGTTTTATATATATTATAAAATACATATATAAAATTATTAAATATATTAATATATTAATTATAATTAATGTATAAATTAATATATAACATTTCATATATATTTATATATATTTTAGAAGTAGAAAAAGAAGGGGTAGACTAAGAGACAAAAGGTGCAGCACTCTTATGCATTGATTCACTCCCCAAGTACCTACAGCTGCCAACACTGATGCCAAGAGCCAGTAATTGAATCTTGGCCTCCCACATGGGTGACAGAAGTCCAATTACTAGAGTCATTGTGACCACTTCTCAGCAACTGCATTAGAAAGAAGCTGGAATCAGGAGCCAGAGCTGAGTACCAAGTCCAGGTATTCTGGCTTAGTATTAAGTAATCATAAATGGCATTCTAAACACTAGGCCAAATGTCTGCCTCCCTTTTAATTTTTTCTCTGCCATATTTCAAAATAGTATACATGGTCTTCTCTTGGAAATTCTTTTTTTAATATATATTTATTCATTCAATTATTTATTTATTTACAAGATTTACCAAGAGAAAAGGACAGACAGAGTGAGAGAGATCTTCTGTCTGCTGGTTCACTCCCCAAATGGCCACCTTGGCCAGGACTGGGCCCGGTGGAAGCCAGGAGCTTCATCTAGGTTTCCAACATGGGTGCAAGGGCCTAAGTACTTTCCCAGGCACAACAACAAGGAGCTGGATTGGAAATGGAGTAACCAGGAATTGAAGTGTCACTCATATGGGATGCCAGTGTCACAGGCTACAGTTTAGTATATTATGGCACAAAGCAAGCCCCATCTCCTGAAAATTCATACTCTTTTTCTCTCCTGAGCTCACTGATGGTTTCTTGTCTTTTTCTTTAAATTCTACTTTATCATCTTTATTTCACTCACCTAATATTCCATGTGCTCTCCGAATCATCTCACCTTGAAATTCTCCTTGACAGATTTATCTCTCTGTGGTCTGACACTCCTCTGTTTTCCTCCAGGTTTGGCCTTTTCTATAGCCTTCAGATCACATTTTCTACTCTCTGTTGAATACTTCTTTGTAGCTTTCCAAATAGCATCTCAAGCTCAACAAGCCTAAAATGAAAATCAAAGCATTTCTTTTCTTTTTTTTTTTTTTAAGATTTATTTATTTATTTATTTGAAAGAGTCACACAGAGAGAGAAGGAGAGACAGAGAGAGAGGTCTTCCATCCTCTGGTTCACTCCCCAGTAGGCCTCAAAGGCCGTAGCTGGCCAGATCCGAAGCCAGGAGCCAGGAGCTTATTCCAGGTCTCCCATGCAGATACAGGAGCCCAAGGACTTGGGCCATCTTCTGCTGCTTTCCCAGGCCATAGCAGAGAGCTGGATTGGAAGTGGAGCAGCCAGGTCTTGAACTGGCGCCCATATGAGATGCTGGTGCACTTAGCTCAACAGTAGCAAGTGCGACATATGCCTCTGCTCCATGCAGAGTAGTGGGCTGCCTCTTTAGCTCCGGATGTGTGGAGATCCAGAGGTTCACACATTCACACACACTGGGCCCTTTACTCGGGGAAGAAAGGAACACACGAACACAAGACTGTCTTTTCCAATTTTATTGTTTACACGCCGGGGTCACACCAGGGGTTTTATATCACACTACTCATCAGTATGCTCATTTGGGTCAATACACTTATCAGTATAAATTATGCTTATCAACCTATACTATTTAATATACTTATCAATAAACTTAACACCACTATTTAATGTGACTTAACTATTTAACTACTTAACTACTTAACCACTTAACTATTTAACTTAGCTACTTAACTACTTAACCACTTTAACTTAATACATATACTCAATCTTAACAATATCACTTATCTGCCAGGAAATCAATATTAGTATACCACAAGTCACAATAAACACTATCAAAATAATCTTAAGTACTATCACAATGAACAATACAAGGACAACAAAAGATTCAATCCACAACATTGGTTTGCTACATATCTAGGCTTGCATCACTGTCGTGATTGTGTTTCTCCTGTGGGGAGTGTCCAGTGTCCAGAGTTCAATGTCCCAGCAGGGACTGAACTCAGACCAGTCACTTACAGGCAGGAAGTCATGGGGTTATCACTCTGGGCAGTAGGCTCAAAGTTCCCAAGGCGAGAAGTTGGAGAGGTCTCCTGCTGAAAGGCCTAGTCCGGCTCTGCGGTCAACTCTGGCAGCAGGCTGATAAGGACTGAGGCGGTGAGGCGGCAGCTCTGCTGGTCAGACATGGCGTCAGCAACACAGCAGCTCCACTGGCCTCTTGATCCCGTCATCGCCTTGTGCTGCGTAGCAAAAGCTAGCAGACTGGCTCTTCAACTCCAGTGCGAGGAGATCCAGAGGTTCGCTAGCACTAGAACACACACACACTCACACAGACAGTGGGATATTACAGCTCAGGGACAGCTCTGCAGGTCGGCTTGTGCCACTACCTGCTCCATGCAGAGTAGTGGGCTGCCTCTTCAGCTCCGGATGTGTGGAGATCCAGAGGTTCACACATTCACACACACTGGGCCCTTTACTCGGCTGCAAGGCCGAAAGTGTTAGAGCAACTTTTATTAGGAACAAGACCAGAACGGGACAGCTCATGCAGCTAAAGCCTCTCAGGAACGGCGGCTAAGGCCACTCAGGAACAGGTGCAGCTCCAAGAGCTGTGGCTGGAACAGGTCAGGAACGGTCAGGATCTTTTCAGTGACAGCTCAGTGACAGCTCAGCTCAGCTCTGCGCTTCTTTCTTCTGCTCCCGGTGGTTACACGCAGCAGGCCATGATCCTCGAAAGGATGGAGAGCAGCGCCAGGGCTCCCCTTTTATCCTCATTTTTTGAAAGTCCTCCAATTTGCCATTATACAACTTGAGCAGTTTTTATTGGTTCTTATGTTTGAACGGTCCAGTCGATACTGTTCCCGCCTTACTTATGTTTGAATGGTCCAGTCAGCGTGAGTAGGAGGGTATTGTCCATAGCACACTGTTATCTGACTGACCAGAGATGTCTGCTTGGTATGATTAGGAGAGTCTTTCTAACAGTTGTTAGGCATTGCCTCAGCTCCTGACTTACAACTGCACTTCACTTTTATTTTTGTGGCTAGTGGTAACTTCTTAACTCAATGTTTTACTGTGTTTCCACAGTTCATCTCCTTTTCAGGTAAGCGGTGATCTGTGACTCTTTTTGAGATTCCTGTGGATTCTCCACAGTCCACCCCCTAGGCTCTTGATGTCTCTCCTGAGTGAGAGGCATCGTGAGGCTCAAGAGGGAGCAATCCCGAGTCATTTCGGTGGCCTCTAAGGTCCATGCTGCTTCACCTTTATTTATTAGGAGGGACAATTCTTGAGCTATAGTGATCCCCTTGCTGGGAATCTATACCACGTTTCCACAATTTCAGTAAAATGGAAGATAAACATATCCTGTATTCTTTAGACATCTTCATGAGTTCATCTTAATCATGTCCTCACTGCCCATTGCTGATATATTGTAAAAGGTCCAATCCTCCTTCCAGACTGCGGAGTTCTTTTAGTCATAACCGTCTATAAATTTACACTTAACAGTCTATAGCTTAACGATCTATGTTCTAACCTTTCCATTATACCTACTATGACAACACAAGCTTAACACCTTTATACGTGTCTAATGTGTTATATTACCAGTTAACCTTGACCCACATTACCAAAATGGGTTTTTCCCCTGGACATCTCCCTTTCTCTCATGTCTAGTTTCATCATACATGAAAACCTGTTAAATCTATTTCTTTATTTTTAAATCCTTATTCTAATGCCTACATGCAGCGTGTAACTGCTATTCATTAAAAACAAAAAATTCTTTTTTATATTGAAAATGTTATTCTTGTCAATAATTGGAAATAATGCATTGGCTCAGTGATAAACTTTGATCCCTCCTGAGATATGATGGCACAAGGATTTGGTGGGAGAAAACATTCAGGAGTTAGAGAGTTACATGTGATCCAGTGTCAAGACAAACAAAAAGAACTGAAAGGGAACACATCTTTATTTAATAATTTTTACCCTGTGAGCCTCTTCAGGGGTTGGCCTTTGGCACAAAAGATTAAGTTGACACTTGGGATGCTCACATCCCATATTGTCTGATTTGGGTTCCTGACACTCTGCTTCTCATCCATCTTCCTGTTAATGTGCTTCCTGGGAGGCAACAAATGATGGCCAAAGTGCTTTAATTTCTGCTAGCCACATGGGAGACCCAATCAAAATCCGGTCTCCTGGTTTTGGCCTGACTCAGCTCCGGCTAAAGTGAGCATTTGTGGAGTAAACCAGATAGAAGATCTTTGTGTCTCCTTCTTTCTCTCTCTCCCCCTCTCTCTAGCCTCTCTGTTTCTCTGTTTTCCAAATAAAATGAAAATAACTTTGAAAAATATACCCCCAGCTTCTTCTGAATTCATTTGTAGCGTGTGGGTTTAAATCCTAAATCTGCTTCAAATTCCTGCTTCCTGCTAATTGTAGACTCTAGAAGACTAGAGATGATTCTTCAAGTACTTGGTCCCTACTACCTACAAGGGATACCAGATTGAATTCCAGGCACTTGTCTTCAGACTTAGCCTACCCTGGCCTTTGTGGGCATTTGGGGAATAAACTGACACAGTTCTGTCTGTCTCTGTGACTATCTTTGTACCTCTGTCACCCTCTCTGTCTCCCTCCTCTGCCTTTAAATATGTAAGTAAATGATTTTAAATATAATTTGTACCTTTTGCTCATATATATGTATTTGCTTTTATCTAAGTTAGACTATTACCAAATTGTATGTTTCTAGCCCAAAGATGACTTGTGCAGTTTTTTTTTTTTTAAAGATTGATTTGGCTGGCGCCGCGGCTCACTAGGCCTATCCTCCGCCTGCGGCACCAGCACCCCGAGTTCTACTCCTGGTTGGGGCACTGGATTCTGTCCCAGTTGCTCCTCTTCCAGGCCAGCTCTCTGCTGTGGCCTGGGAAGGCAGTAGAGGATGGCTTAAGTGCTTCGGCCCTGCACCCGCATGGGAGACCAGGAGGAAGCACCTGGCTCTTGGCTTCGGATTGGCACAGCGCGCCGGCCATAGCAGCCATTTGGAAGACCTTTCTCTCTCTCTCACTGTCTAATTCTGCCTGTCAAAAAAAAAAAAAAAAAAAAAAAAGATTGATTTATTTGAGAGGCAGAGTTACAGAGAGAAGGAGAGACACAGAGAGAAATCTTCCATCTGCTGGTTCACTGCCCAAATGGCCATGATAGCTGTGGCTGGGCCCAGCCAAAACCAAGAACCTAGAGCTTCCTTCTGGTCTCCCATGTGGGCACAGGGGCCCAAGCACTTGGTCCATCCTTCACTGCTTTCCCAGGCACATTAGCAGGGAGCTGGATCTGAAGTGGAGCAGTCAGGACTCGAGCTGGTACCCATATGAATGCCGGTGCTGCATCCCACTGATCCATAGTATTGGCCCTGATTTATGCAGTTTTAATTGTTGTGTTGCATTATTTCATATATTAACTTCAAAATGAATAATGGAAAACAGATAAGTGCATCAATCATAGCAATGATTATGGATGAGGACTCTGCAAAAAGTTTAAAAACAAGCATATTATTGTGATAAAAAGCATAACTTAGTACTGGACAGTTTTTAAAAATGTATTAAGTTTTTTTTTTTTTTATTTGAAAGGCAGAGTTACAGAGAAACAGGAGAGAGAGAGAGAGAGAGAGAGAGAGAGAGAATGAGGATATCTTCTATTTGCCGGTTCATTCCCCAAATCGCCACAATTGCTGGTCCTGGGACAGGCTGAAACTAGGAGCCCAGAACTTCTTCTGGGTCTCCCAAGTGGGTTCAGGGACCCTAGCACTTCAGATTTCTTCTGCTGTTTTCTGAGGTGCATTAGCAGGGAGCTGGATCAGAAGTGGAGCAGCTGGGTCTTGAATTGGAGCCCATATGGGATGTTGGCATCGCAGGTGGAGGCTTAATGTGCTACACTACAATGCTGGCCCCAACAATGACATTTTAAAGTGTACATTTCAGTGGTATTAAGCATATTCATATTCATTTGCAAGCATTACCACCATCTATATATAGAACTTTGTGTGCATCAAATACTAAATCCTATTCCCCTCTACCACCGACCCTGGCAGTCACTACTCTGCTTTATCTCGATGAATTTCTTTCTCCTAACAACCTCATTTATATGGGATAATGAAATACTTGTAAACCACATGTTGTAGAAATTGTGGTTACTTGTTCTTTTGAAGAAAAATGAGTTCTGTTTTACAAGGCAGTTAACTGAGTGGATTCAGATTGCAAACTCTATATTCTTTGCAATAGTCAGCAACAGACTTTTTTTTTCTTTTAGCTTGTAGTAGCTATTTTCTTTCTTTTTTTAATTTATTTTTATTTTTATTTTTGACAGGCAGAGTGGACAGTGAGAGAGAGAGACAGAGAGAAAGGTCTTCCTTTTGCCGTTGGTTCACCCTCCAATGGCTGCCGCGGTCGGCGCGCTGCGGCCGGCGCACCGCGCTCATCCGATGGCAGGAGCCAGGTGCCAGGTGCTTTTCCTGGTCTCCCATGGGGTGCAGGGCCCAAGCTCTTGGGCCATCCTCCATTGCCTTCCCGGGTCAGATTTGACCTTACTTCCTATTTTGTATGGCCTGTGAACTCCTTTGTTGACTTATTGTAAATTTCAAAATAGATGTTTTGTGATTCTCAGTAATCATCTTTGGCACCTGTGTTGTGGCACAGTGGGTTAAGCTGCCACCTATAATACCAGCATTGCAAAATGGGTACCAGTTTGAGTCCCAGTAGCTCCACTTCCAATCCGGTTTCCTGCTAATGTGCCTGGGAAAGTAGCAGAATATGGCCCAAGTGTTTGGGCCCCTGTAACTGGTGTGAGAGACCTGGATGGAGACCCGGGCTCCTGGTCTCAACCTGCTCCAGCCATGGCTTTTGCAGCCATTTGGGGAGTGAACCAGAGGATGGAAGGTCTCTGTCTGAATGTCGCTCTGCCTTTCAAATAAGTAATCTTAAAAAAATAGTTATCTTTTGATTTATTATCTATGTTTAAGTAACATACATCTTCATGTAAAATATAACTTCATAGTACTGTAATTCTGGTTATTTCTTCCCTCATATTTTAAGGCTCTCATTACATTTTTACTGTATTGATTCAAATGATTAATGAATTTATGAGAAAATATATTTGTATTCTCACATTTGCCATTTCCATAATATTAACCTAAATTTTTGTCTTTTGAAAAACTGGAGTTTTGGAAATTTGATCATAGCAAGCCTTTGAATGATCATTTTCAATTTTTGTTGTTATTTGATATTGAGATATCCCCATAGTTATGATTTTTCTGATATCAAGTAATCCTCATATCCCTAACATGACTCTCATGTTCAGTGATTCCACAAAGTAATTAAGGAACTGAAAAAAAGTCTTCATTTTCACATTCCAGTTCATTACTATAAAAGAATCCACTGGGGCCAGCACTGTGGCATAGTATGAAAGCCTCTGCCTGCAGTACTGGCATCCCATAATGGGCACCGGTTCGTGTCCCTGCTGCTCCTCTTCTGATCCAGCTCTCTGCTATGACCTGAGAAAACAGTGGAAGATGGCTCAAGTGCTTGGGCCGCTCCACCTGCATGGGAGATCCAGAAGAAGCTCCTGGCTCCTGACTTCAGATCAGCCCAATTCTGGCCTTTGCAGCCATTTGGGAAGTGAACCGGTGGATAGCAGACCATTCTCTGTGTCTCTTCCTCTCTTTGTGACTCTGCCTCTCAAATAAATAAATAAATCTTTCAAATGGCCAACAGACACATGAAGAATGCTCGGGATTCACTAGCCTCAGGGCAATGCAAATCAAAACCAATGAGGTTTCACCTTATTCCATTGGAGTGGCTCACATACAGAAATCAACAACCAATAAATGCTGGCAAGTATGTGGGGGAAGTTTTTCCCTAATCCACTGTTGGTGGGAATGTAGACTAGCGCAGCCATTGGAAAACGGCGTGGAGATGTCGCAGAGAGCTGAAAATGGATCTGCCATGTGACCCAGCCACCCCACTCCTGGGAATTTACCCAGGGGAAATCAAATCAGCATATGAAAGAGTTATCTGTACCCCCATGTTTACTGCAGCTCAATTCACAGTACCTAACATATGGAATCAACTCAGATGCCCATAAACAGATGACTGGGTAAAGAAAATGTGGTATATAAACACTATGGTACTCAGCTATAAAGAAAAAAATGCTTTCTTTTGAAACAAAATGGATGCAACTGGAAACCGTTATACTTAGTGAAATAAGTCATTCCCAAAAAGACTGCTTTCCCTGATCTGCAGTAACTATTATAATAGAGTACAAAAAATGTAATATATATTAGCAAAATTGACATTTTGAGAACATATTTTTTATAGCCCTTGTCTCTACTGTTGTGGAACAGTGTTTTTTTTTCTTCTTACTTTTTGTTGAATTCTTTTCTTAGTGGAGGCTGACTCTTATGATTATAAAATAAACTGAAAGTATGTCATTGTAAAAATTAAAAGAATAAGAAAGGAAGGAGAGGAGAGGGTGAAAGAATGATCAGGAGGCAAAGTAGAATGGGAAGTATCATTATGCTTCTAAACCTGTATATATAAAGAGAGTTGAAAATGAATCTTGATGAAGAATGGGATGGGAGAGGGAGTGGGAGATGGGATGGTTGCGGGTGAGAGGAAGGTTATAGGGGGAAAAGCCGCTATAATCCAAAAGTTGTACTTTGGAAATTTATATTTATTAAATAAAAGTTGAAAAAAAGAAAAAAAATCTACTAAAATGAGCTATGAAACAATCTTCATAGGCAAGACTCTGCATAGGCAAGGTCCATGATCCATCCAGCATGAATTTCTAGTTTTTCCCCTTCTGTGGATTTTAATTTTTGTTACCTAATTCTTTCAATCATTATGTGCGACAATAAACAGAGGGCATTGACAATCACATGATCTCATCTGAGCCTGTGTTTAAAGTCCTTTTGGGCCGGCGCCATGGCTCAACAGGCTAATCCTCCGCCTTGCGGCGCTGGCACACCAGGTTCTAGTCCCGGTTGGGGCGCCGGATTCTGTCCCGGTTGCCCCTCTTCCAGGCCAGCCCTCTGCTGTGGCCCGGGAGTGCAGTGGACGATGGCCCAAGTGCTTGGGCCCTGCACCCCATGGGAGACCAGGAAAAGCACCTGGCACCTGGCTCCTGCCATTGGATGAGCGCGGTGTGCTGGCTGTGGCGGCCATTGGAAGATGAACCAACGGCAAAGGAAGACCTTTCTCTCTGTCTCTCTCTCTCACTGTCCACTCTGCCTGTCAAAAAAAATAAATAAAAATAAAGTCCTTTTGGAGGTTTGGCTTTGGGGCCTACATTGTGGAGCAATGGATAAAGCCCCCACCTGTGATGCTGGCACCCCATATGGGCTCCAGTTCAAGTCCTTGCTGCTCCAATCCAGATCCATGCTAATGCACCTGGGAAAGCAGCAGAATGTGGCTTAAGTGCTTTGACCCCTGCAGCCCTGTGGGAGACCCAGAAGAAGTTCCTGGCTGCTTCATTCTGGCCCAGCTCTGGTCATTGTGGCTATTTGGGGAATGAACCAGTGGATGGAATATATCTCTCTTTCTATTCCTCTTTCTCTGTAACTCTGACTTTAATATAGATAAACTAAATCTTAAAACAAAAAAAGAAGTTTGTTCACAAGGACGTGATTGAGTAATCATTTCCTGCTTGAGTTTCCAGTATACATAGAGATTGAGTTGATGCCACATGACCAAAAACCTGTTTTGATAAATCATATTGTCAGTGTAGACTGTGAGGTCCAAACCCTTAGAGTAAATGAAGATATTCATGCTAGGTGAGTTATTCTAAGTGTTTAGAGAAAAAAATCTGAGGAACTGGGTAAAGGCTAATCTTTCTTTAGGAAAATTTTTCTTTATTGATGATTTGCAACCTAAACCTCTCTGATCAATGGGATTATATTTTAGTTTTGGAAAATGCTTCATTTCTATTTCTATGAATATTCTAATCCCATCCTCAGTGAGGTTTGCAGTAACATGTGTGTCATACTATCTGATACCACCTCACACATCATATAATCTCCATTATGTCTTCCGAGATCTCATATAAAGGAGGTCCCATGTCTGGAAAGATCTTCTGGATATTCAGCAAGATGAGAATGAATGATTTTTATACCCTTTTAAAAAAGATTTTATTTATTTAATTGAGAGGTAGAGTTATAGACAGAGGTAAAACAGAGAGAAAGTTCTTCCATCTGTTGGTTCACTACCCAAATGGCTGCAATGACTGGAGCTAGGCTGATCTGAAGCCAGTAGCCAGGGGCTTCTTCCAGGTATCCCACGTGGGTTTTTTGTTTTGCTGAATTATTTACTAGTTAAATAACCAGGCATTTCTTTCTGATTTATACTACCTATTCACCAAGTGTCAGATTTGCTTCTTTTTTTTTTTTATCCCTTAGAACCCCAAACTTTGTAACATTTCTTTCTTTCAAAATACATTTATATGAGAGGTAGAAGGAGAGCTCCTATCTACTAGTTTACTCTCCAAATACCTGTAGTGATTGGAGCTGGGGTAGGATGAATCCTGGCAATAACAACTTGTTCCAGGTCTACAATGTGGGTAGCAGGAACCCAGTCATTTTTTTTTTTTTTATGTATTTAAAAGTCAGAGTTACACAGAGAGAAGGAGAGGCAAAGTCCTTTAGCCCACACCCACATGGGAGACCAGGAGAAAGCACCTGGCTCCTGGCTTCGGATCAGCGCAGTGCACCGGCCGTAGCGGCCAGTTAGGGGGTTGAACCAACGGAAAAAGGAAGACCTTTCTCTCTGTCTCTCTCTCTCTCTCTCACTCTCTCACTGTCTAACTCTGCCTGTCAAAAAAATAAAAAATAAAATAAAATTAAAAAAAACTTGCTTTTCATTTCACTGATTTTTTTATAATTTTTTGTTTCGATTTTGTTTATTCTCTAATTTTAATTATTTCAATTTTTTCTCTTAATTTTAATTATTTCTTTCCTCCTACTAGTTTTGGGTTTTATTTGTTGATAATATTCTAAGTCCTTGAGATGCATTGATACCTCATTTATTTAGTACCTTTCCAGTTTCTTCATATAGACACCAGCTGCTATAAACTTCTCTCTTAGCACTGCTTCTGCTGTATTCAATAGATTTTGTTATGATGCATTGTCATCTTTATTCGTTTACAGAAATTTTTTGATTTCTCTTTTGATTTCTTCTATAACCCCCTGTTCATTCAGGAGCATATTGTTCAGTCTCCATGTGTTTGCACATGATTTAAGAGAGTCTTAGTTTGCTGATTCCCAGTTTCATTCCATTGTTGTCTGAGAAGATGCATGGAATGATTTCGATTTTTTGAATTTTCTGAGACTTGCTTTGTGGCCTGGCATATGATCTTTCCTAGAGAAAGTTCCATGCATGTGAGAAGAATATGTACTTCCCTCTGTGGGGCTGTGGGGTGAAAGGTTCTATAGAAATCCATTAGGTCCATTTGGTTTATAGTATCAATTAACTGTTGTTTCTTGCTGATTTCTATATGGTTGATCTGTCCATCACTGAAAGTGTGGTATTGAAGTTTCCCATTACTGTTGTGCTGGAGTCTATGTCTCTCTTTAGGTCCATTAACATTTTTTTTTAAGTAGCCAGGTGCCCTGTAATTAGGTTCATTTACATTTATTATATCACATCTTCCTGTTGGATTCATCCCTTAATCATTACATAGTACCCTTCTTCATCTTTTTTTAACAGTTATTATGTTAAAATCCATTTTGTCTGATACTAGGATGGCAACACCTTCTCTTTTTTGGTTTCTGTTAGCATATAATGTCTTTTTCCACCCTTTCTCTTTCAGTCTGTATGTATCTTTGTTGGTGAGATGTGTTTCTTGTTTTTCAATCCACTCAGCCAGTCTGTGTCTTTTAACATAGACTGATGAGCTCACAGTGTGGGAGGTTCAAGGGCATGGCACTGGCGTCAGATCAGCTCTGGTGAGTACCTCATGGCATTGGAAGCAGTGCCCTCTGTGTCACAGAGTTGAGGCTGTTTACATTCAAAGTGACTGTTGATAAGAAATGATGTGCCCTGCCTTTTTTCTATAAATATTTCTATAGTTTGGATTTCTGTTGTGCTTCTACTGGTGGGCTTTCTGCCTCCTCATTCTTTCGTAATGATGGCTATCTTTCTGTGTTTCTCTGTGTAGCATATCCTTAAGCTTTGTGTGTGTATGTGTGTGTCTGTGTTCAGATAACCTTTATTTTGCTTAAAGAGACCTCCAAATACAAAACACTGATGAAAAGAAGCACCAGAGCATGAACTGTGGAAGGAGAGTTTAACTCTGATACGATGTGATAGTGCTGCAGGTGAACACGGGAAAAGTAGAGTATGCATAGGGCTTGGTACCATCTATGGCTTTTTTTTTTTTTTTTAGTAAATATAAATTTCCAAAGTACAGTTTATGGATTACAGCCCCCCCCCCATAATTTCCCTCCCACTCACACCCCTTCCAACTTTTTTTTTTTTAAGGCTGGATGAGTGTTGACAAATTCTTTCAATTGCTGTTTGTTACTGAAGGTCTTTATTTCATCTTATTTATAAATACAAACTTTGCAGGGTACAGTATTATGGATTGTCAGTTTTCTTCTTTAAGATTTGGACTGTATCGCACCATTCTCTTCTAGCCTATTGGGTTTCTGATGAGAAGTCGGCTGTGAGTCTAATTGGAGATATTCTGAAAGTAATTTGGTGTTTCTCTCATATACATTTTAGAACTCTGGAAAGTTTGACTACAATGTGTTGTAGTGAAGATCTTTTCTGGTCATGTCTGTTACGAATTCTGTATGCTTCCTCTACTTGACCATCCATTTCTTTCTCCAAATTGGGGAAGTTTTCTGTAATTATTTTAGTGACTAGGCTTTCTATTCCCTTCTCTCTTGCCACTCCTTTAGGCACTCCTAAGATCTGTATGTTGGGTTGTTTGATAGTATCCCATAGATCTTTGTTGTTTTTAAGTTTTCTATTTTCTTTTTTTTGTTTGTTTGTTTTTGTCTGACTGTAAGATTTCCAAAGATCTGTCTTCTAGTTCATATATTCTTTCTTCTGCCTCATGAAGTTTGTTGTTAAGGCTTCCCACTGCATTTTTATTTGATCCTCCGAATACTTCATTTCTAATATTCATTTTGATTTCTGTTTAAATTTTCAATTTTCTGGGAAAATTTTTCATTCATATTGCGTATGATTTTCTTTAGTTCCTGGGTTTACTTCTGACTTTTTAAAAAAATATCTTATGATTAATTTTCTAAATCTATTTTTTATGACATTTCCTTGATCTCTTCATCTTCGCATTCTAATATTGAAATGTTGTCTTCCTCTGAGGAAAGGGGGTCATGGTGACTTTCTTATTATTGTTTCTTGAATTTTGGCTCTTATTTTTCACCTTTTGTGGAGTTAATTTTTAATTTTTTCTTTTGATGGCTTTTATCCTTGGGGCTATGCTTCTGTAGATTCTTGGAGTGTCTCCCCTTTGTGAATACCAGAAAGTGTGTGGTGGGTGTGGCCAGGGTGCTCTTGTCAGTGCTCTAAGGTGGGGCAAGTTTCCAAGGTAACACCCAAGTTGGTCATGGTGGAACTGAGTACCCAGCTACACCCTACACCGTCTCATGTAGTTGCTGAGTCCCCATGTTCTGTGCACACAAGGCTCCCACAGTCACAGAGTCCAGAGGGCACTGCCGGTGCAGGTACCCCTCTGTCTCATAGCTGCCAGCCAGGTCCCAGCCAAGCTCTGAGTCATTGGGGGATGCAGACCATTCTCTCCACTCAAAGCTCTGGATCACACACTCACACTACAGCCACTGCCCAAATGCCTGTCCCCCCTCCACTGCTGCCAGCACTGCGTTCATGTGGCCCATCTCAGTGAGCTGTTATGTGCATGCTTGCAAGCTTGCATATTTTTTTGCCCTATTGTAAAATGGTGCCTGCCCTTTCTCAGTCATATCATGGGTTCTGTTTTGTAGAGATTGGTTTGAATCGAATGCCCTAACCCTTCACTTCCACTGGGATCACAGGCATCCACCAGCAACTGCCAGCCTCCAGGGCTCCAATCTGGACCCATGCCACATTGTCTCCCTGGCTCTATCCCCATAGATTGCTGCAGACTGGCCTCCCCTCTGTCTCTAACATGCTGCTGACTCTGGCTCTCCACCACTGCAGCTGTGTAGGCTGCACATCAGGACTCACCATGCAGATTCATGCTGTTTTGCCTTCTCCCGTGGGGCTTCCCTGGCAATTTTCTCTCCAATTCTCCACCCAGAGTGTACCTCCTACCCTTTTCTCCTCACTGCTTATCCCTAGCCCCGCAAAGCATGCTGCTCCCTAATCTGCCACCTTTGATCCTCTGATTTTTCAATTCTAACATTAATACAGACAACACATTTTCAATGTGATTTTGCTTTCTTTTATCATATAAATTAGAAAATTAGCTACATCTTATATAAGTGTCAAATACACACAGAGAATGCACTTTTAGTCTTTCTGTTTTGTAACAGAGCTGATATGTTGAACAGAAATGTGCTATTACAGGTGTTGGTGTCATTTGAAGACCTGGCTGTGGTCTTCACCCAGGAGGAATGGCAGGACCTAGACAATGCTCAGAGGACCCTGTACAAGGATGTGATGCTGGAGACCTACAGCAGCCTGCTATCCTTGGGTGAGTGACACTACCCATTCCTACCCTGTAATGCTCAAGTGGAACTCATTTTCCCTACTTAACAAATAAAAGAACATTTTATAAGGTATAATGCTGGATAGGAATAGTATTTGAGACCATTAAGAATGGCCTTTTGGTTACCCAGCTTCTGGAACCAGTTCTTTAGAAAACTTAATACAGTGATTTGATTAAGTCTCACATTCTTTTCCATTAACAGGGCACTGTGTTATCAAACCAGACTTGATCTGCAAATTGGAGCAAGGAGCAGAGCCATGGATAGTGGAAAAACTCCTAAACCAGAGCCTCCCAGGTAAGTCAACACATATTTGAGCAGGGAGACTGGGACAAAAAGACAGTTGTTGATTTGTGCTCTTCTCATTAATGTTTCTCAGATCTCAACCCTGAGGACAGCTGGTTTCATGCACCCCACACATTCCACAGTCTCCAGAGAAGGCTCTTCTACATACACCAGTATACCTCATTTTCTGTTTCTTTCTGCTCTGTTTTTTTTTTTTAATCTATCACATGTGAATCTAATCCTTTTCTGGCTCTTCAAAGCCAGGAAAGATATTTTCTATGTTAGATACATTCCCTAAATTCTAACTTCTCTTTCTCTACACTTTAATATTCAGGGTTTTTTTCAGGCATTTTATTTTTCATGTTCATTCCTTCAGTGTTTTCAGTTGAGCAGTACTGATTTCTTACATTTTGTCCAGATTATATTCATACTCTTCATTTTAGCAAAGCCCAGACCTTATTCTTGTATGTATTTCAGGTCTGTGCTAGTGAATGGAAATGCCCTCTTTTTGCCTCTCTTTTCTCTCTCTTTCTCTGTGTCTGCCTGTCAGATACATAAATGATAGCCTATTGCCATCATTTGAGGAATGAACCCCTGGATAGGAGCTCTCTTGGCTTTTGTTTTTCATTTTCTGTCTCTCAAGTAAATAAATAAGAAAATGATAGGGGTTGGCATTGTGGCATGGTAGTTAAAGCCACTGCCTGTGATGCTGGCATCCTATATGGGTACTGATTCGAGTCCCAACTGCTCCACTTCTGATCCTGCTCCCTTTGATGTGCCTGGGCATACAGTGGAGGATGGCCCAAGTGCTTGGGTCCCTGCTCCCACATGGAGACCCTGAAGAAGCTCCTGACACCTGGCTTTGGCCAGGCATAGCCCTGGCTGTTGTTGCTGTTAGGGGAGTGAACAAAGGAACAGAGGATAAATTCATAGGAGATTCAGGTTTCTGTGAAAATAGGAGACACCTGAATCTCCAACATAGCGATCAAAAGCCTTCAGAACTGCAAATTACCAAGCAGGAACATGTGTACCAAGAATTGAGAGGAGAATACCAGGAATTTTGATCTCAGAATGAGCTAGAAGACACTTTGAGAAAGTTGAACACAGCCTGGGCTGCAGAACCAATTCTCTTAAATTGGTAGGGGAAGCATGCCTGGGATACTTCTTTTAAAACTTTTTGTTTCTGCTGAAGAGATAAGGTTTCCTTAATAATACAGGGAAAGCAATCATCGTAGAGTGCAGGAAAGAGAAGATTTTTCATCCAACAAACCCCATAAATGTCTATAGCCATTTGCCTGGGAAGACTGAATTTGAGATTAACCATAGATGTAGACTCTATTCTTAAACTGTGACCCTGCTTAGGGGCAAGAGTCTTTCTACATCTGCAAGTAAATGATTCAGTAAGACTGTTCCATCTTCAGGACTGAAAATTCAGTAGAGAAATGCAGAGATATTTTTGCTAAGAATTTCCTTACTATTTAAAACACTGGGCTGGTGTTGTGGCATAGTGGGAAAATCCACTGCACCCAATGCTGTCATCCCATATGGGTGCTAGTTCATGTCCTTGCTGTCCCATTTCTGATCCAGTTCCCTGAAAATGGCCTAGGAAAAGCAGCAGAAGATGGCCCAAATGCTTGGGTCCTTGCAACCCATGTGGGAGACCTACAAGAAGCTCTAGGCTGCTGGCTTCGGTGTGGCCCAGCCCTGGCCATTTCAGCTATCTGGAGAGAGAACCAGCAGATAGAGAATTTTTCTGTCTCTTCCTCTTTCTGTAAACCTGACTTTCAAACAAAATAAATCTTAAAACTGTCTTATTTAGTTATTTTATCTATTTGCAAGACATGTTGATAGTGGAAGCAGAGAGAGAGAGAGATCTTCCATTCACTAGTTTATTCTTCAAATTTCTGCAGTACTTAGAGCTGTTAGGCTGTAGCCAAAAGCCTGGATTTCCATCATGAGCTGTAGTGTGTTTCAGGAATGCAAGCACCTGAATTATCATGTGCTGCCTCCCGGCACACATTAGCAGGATATTGTTTTTGAGCAGAGTATCCAGGACTCAAACTTTAGTGGTTGCAGACATCCCAAGCAGTTGCTTTACCACCTTACCATATAACCCCCTCCACACACACACACAATGAAAAGAAAACATTTAAATAGTAAGAAAATTAGGATTGAACATTGGGAAATCCATTGGTATAATTTATTATAATAACATATCAAGGAGAAATACCATAGTAATCATAAATGTGTACTTTTTTTTAAAGATTTATTTATTTTATTTGAAAGGTTGAGTTACAGAGAGGCAGAGGCAGAGAGAGACACCCTTCATCTGCTGGTTCACTCCCTAAATGGCTGCGATAGCTGGAGCTGAGCCAATCCGAGGTCAGGAGCCAGGAGCTTCTTCCGTGTCTCCCACGCTGTTAAAATCTTATGTCACTAGCCTAGCAAAAAACTTCATTACAGTTATACAAGTGGCCAAGAAGAAACACTTAGATATGATTGATGGATTTTTTTTTATTTTTACATTTCAGTTGTCCAGAAAATGAGTGACCTGATTGAGTCCAACCAGGAAAGTGAAGACATAAATTTGGGACAAATTGCAATCAGAAAAAACACATCAACTCAAGAGAGACTCGAATTAAGAAAAACAGTTAATTTAAGCTCAAACCATATTCCAAAACTAATTACAAAAATAAATTGTTCAGGAAGGAAAGCTGAAGCAAGCAGTGCATTTCAGAATATGCATTTCACTAGTGGGTTGGATGAGATGCAAGTACCAGAGAAATCTGATGGCTGTAATACACCCGGGACAGCCCTCTCACACTGGGAGCAACTTAGACAGCATCACGAGATTCAGACTGTGCAGCAGCCTTTTGAACAGAGTGGACAATGGAAAGCCTTCAATAGGAGGATGCTATTGTTTGCATGTGAAGAGGCTTATGGAGGAAAGACCTGTAGTAATTCAACTGTCATTGTAGGAAAGACCACAGAGATAGAAACTAAACCTATCCATGAAAATTCTAATGTTATTGAACAACAGCAATCACATATGGAAGAGAAACCATATGAATATATTGAGGAAACTCTCACTTACATGTCAGATCTTACAATAAGTCAGAGACCACAAACAGGGAGAAGACCCTATGAATGTAAATGCCACCAGGAATCTTTCAATTGTAAATTATGCCTTACCATCCATCACAGAACTCAAGTAGCGGAAAATTCCTGTGGGTACAATGAATGTGGAAAAGTCAATTATCAAAAGTCAGACTTAGTTAGAAATCAAAGAATTCAGCCAGATGAGAAATCTTATGAATGTGGAAAAACCTTTCACCAGAAGTTGGGCCTCATTAAGCATCAGAAAATTCACACAAGGGAGAAAGCCTATGAATGTGATGAATGCGGAAAAGCCTTTCACCTGAAGTCACACCTCATTAGACATCAGAGAATACACACAGGGAGAAAACCTTATGAGTGTGATGAATGTGGAAAAGCCTTTCGCCAGCGGCCACACCTCATTACCCATCAGAGAATACACACAGGGGGGAAACCTTATGAATGTGATGAATGTGGAAAAGCCTTTCGCCAGACATCGAACCTTGTTACCCATCAGAGAATACACACAGGGTGGAAACCTTACCAATGTGATGAGTGTGGAAAAACCTTTCGTCAGAAGTCAAGCCTCATCACACATCAGAGAATACACACAGGTGGGAAACCTTACGAATGTGATGAGTGTGGAGAAGCATTTCGTCAGAAGTCACATCTCATTACACATCAGAGAATGCACATAGGCGGAAAGCGCTATGAATGTAATGATTGTGAAAAAACATTTTCCTGGAATTCAAGCCTCATTATACATCAGAGGATTCACACAGGGGAGAAACCTTATGAATGCAATGAATGTGAAAAAGCCTATCACTGGAAATCAGACCTCATTACACATCAGAGGATTCACACAGGGGAGAGGCCTTATGAATGTAATAAATGTGGAAAAACCTTTCATCATAAGTCATCCTTCATTAAACATCAGAGGATTCATACAGGGGAAAAACCTTATGAATGCAATAAATGTGGAAAAGCCTTTCACCAGAAGTCAGACCTCATTAAACATCAGCGTATTCACACAGGGGAGAAACCTTATGTATGTATTATATGTGGAAAAGCCTTTTCCCGGAAGTCAGACCTTGTTAAACATCAAAGGATTCATACAGGGGAGAAGCCTTTTGAATGTAGTACATGTGGAAAAGCCTTTTGCCATAAGTCATACCTCAGTTTGCATCAGAGAGTTCATACAGGGGAGAAACCTTATGCATGTAATGAATGTGGAAGAACATTTTCCCAGAAGTCAAGCCTTAATAAGCATCATAGAATTCACACATAAGAGGAACCTATTGAATGCAATGAATGTGAGAAAACCTTAGGGCATAAGTTAGATCTTAACAGACATTACAGGACTCATACAGAGAAAAAAAATACCTATCATCGTGATGAATGCGAAAGCTCATTTTGCTAGAACCCTGACTTCAGCACAAAAACCTTACAGATAACAAAGCATGTGTATGTGGATAAACTTTCTATCGTAAATCTCTCATTGTCTAACAACTCAGAAAGACCTTATAAATGGAATGGAAGTGGAATCACCTTTAACTATGAATGCAAGCTTCAACAAGCATCAGCAAAATTTTACTGAATAAAAACTGTGATAGCATACGGTATGTGGGAAAACCCTTTCTGGAAGTCACACATCAGCAAGGTTTAGGGAATTCACATGAGGGGGTAATCCTGTATGATAGAGATGGGCTATGTGTTGTTTATTTCTTCTCTTTGATGTACAATCTGCATTTTTCACCTCATTTTTTTGTAAGACAAATTCTGCTTTCACATGTGAATTTTGTTAACAAATATTCAGTTTATAACATTCACTTATCTGAAATACCGTCTGTGTCACTTATAAAGTTATTGTTTGATGTAGCTTTTTTTTTTGTCTGTTTATGATTTCTGCACATTATTCCAACCAGGGGTGTGGCCAGACACATCTAGCTCATCTTCCATCCATAGCACTGTACCCCCAGGCCTGGATGATTAAGTGTTTTATTCAGGTTAGAGATTTAATCTCTGGCAGCTCATGAGAATCACAGACTTGTCTGTGTGTATGTTTGAATTTACTCACACTTCTAGAGGTATAATTTATAGGGTGAAGAGGAATGTGAGCAAAGTGCTTTAGTGGTCTAAAATCCAAGTCGTCTTCTTGAGATTGAATCTCTGTCAGTGTTTACTTTTGCTCTGTTTCTTGTATTGCTTTTCTTCACTTTGTTGTTATTCCTGACTTTTTTTTTATTTACCTGGCACAGTTCTGACCCATTTTATTCCATTGAGCAATTTGGAGATGATATAGGCAGGTAGCTAGTGATCACTAGGAATGGACCGTAAGCAGCATCTGGATCACACCCAATATACTACCCAAACCCTGCTCCTGTGTACCCAAACCCTGCTCCTGTGTAGATGCTGCTGTTTTGTCAGCCACAAATATGTGTGGCTGCATGCTCAGTACACCTAATACTCATAAGGCAACTAAGCCTCACCTCTTATGTACTGGATGCCATGACGCTTCCTAGATCTCTGCATGGGCACTCCAGGTACATGTGAAAATGATGCTATGAAGTTAACCATCTTTGTTGTTTCAGTTAAACATCTGAGAGTTCTCATATTTTAAAAAAATAGCATGGATTGGGTTGTAATCAAGTCAAATCCCACTAACAATATTTGAATATTTATTTAGGTACCAGTACAACCCCTTCCTAAAAAGAATAACTCCAAATCTTGTACATTGCAGTACTTGTTTTCCCCTGAGATTTTTCCCACAAGCCATCATAGTATTGTCCTTTTAAATGAATCTTGCTCTTCTGTTCCCCTTTGTCTACCTCTATACTGTATGACGTTATTATAGCTTTACATTGATTTTAGTATTGTTTCTCTACCCCCCCCCAAGGTATCCCTCAGTTTTATAAGTTAAATAAAACACAAGTTTAAGTGTTTACTTCTCTTACCCATCCACAATGATTCTGATTGGATTTATAGTCAGATCTCAGCTTGTATCCATTCTGGACAGACAGTTCATTCGGGCAGCATGGCTATTCCTAGATGATTATGCTACAAATATAATGCTGGATGCTCTAGCTACAATGACTGCTTTTCAAAATCCCTCCCTGAAGACAGTCCTGCAAAACATTCTGTCTGTCCATTGCTACCCATTGACAAGTGCTTGTTGGTCTTGGACCTGCCACCTGGAGATCATGCAAGTGCCATTCATAACATGCAAACCTCTAATCCAAAGATAAACATTTAAAGCCAGATAAATGCTTATATGCATTTTATTGAAAAAATAGCCAAAGTAAGGGCAAGATAGTTGTACCTGTTCAAGAAAGTGTTGACTTAAGGTCAAAGCACTGAGACAGAAGTACACTATATCAGGGTGATGGAACAATGTGAAATGCCTGCAGTCCTCCCAACTCAGCCTTACTATATATAATATAAAAATTAAGCAATATAAAGGAGCAAATAGTAGGAGATATAGTCACCTCTTTTGGGTTTGGAATGTGAAGAAGGAATAGAAATAGAAGTAAAACAAGGAAACAAATGGAATAAGTGCACATGGAAGACTCTTGAGTTCTTATTTTAGTAGCCTTCAAAGCAAAATGCCCTAAATATTGATTTTCATTGATTTTTCCACCAAACCTGAAAAATAATCAAGTAACATTACCCAGTGCAAGAGAAATTGAATTTGGAGTTAAAGCAACTCATGGGAGTTTGCCAAACCCAGCTCCTGGACATCACAAAAGAGTTTCAGGATCATCCAGCCTGCAGACTTCTTGCTGTTCCACCCCTGGAGCTGCTTTCCAACACAGGAGCCTTCTACATGCTGTGGTAACTCCACTACTGGCCATGTCGCAAACTGCAGAGTATTATCAGTTGATGAAAGCATTTGGGTATAGAGAGTGAGGTCACTGCACATCCTTTTTCTGGTTCTAAGTTATTGAGGCTGCAAGTACCAGGAATGAGACCACAAAAACTGCATTATGTGTGAAGGCATAAGGCAGGCCTCTCAGATTGGTCCAGGTTCTAAGTCTGGTCTATGTCCTGATACAGAGCAATTTCAATTCCTGGATGCCTGGGCAACCCAGCTGGTGCACAGAACACCAGTTGGTATGGTTATTTTCTACCTGCTGTGATGTGTACAGCTGCTTATGGGGCTGGACTGGAGTTCCGGGCTACACATACAACTTTTGTGTGGACCCTTTGTGATAGAAGATGGAAGGGATTTTGCTGGCATCAAAGTTGTGTGCTGGATATGAGTAGCTGGTCATTTGTTCCTGACCTAGGTTTCAAACTTCCCAGCACCCATGAAACTCAGTCTCACTTTACTCTTGCAAGTACAGCATAGTCTGCATGCTCACTTTTCCTCATCCAAAAGCCAATCTTGCTTGGCAAGAGATGTGTGAACAGCAGCAAATGGGTGATGATGGCTGGCCTCATCCAACCAGGCTCAATGCAGAGACCACGTAAGTACTGAGGGCTGAATGGCTGTTACAGTAGCATTCAAGTGTCCAGAGAAGGGACAGAAGTGAGTAGCATGCTGTGGTCTCCATGAGAGAACCTGAGAATGGTTGAATTCAGAGTCTAGAGCATACTGATGTACAGAAGGATCACTTTCTACTTGCTACCTTCCCAGCCCCAGGTCTCCCAAGCAGACAGTAAAGAACACCATTTCTCTTATCTTTTTGCACTCAATTTATTTTTTCATGCTGTTTATTTTGGCTGTCTTTTTCTAGTTGTTTAAGCAGAAAGCATAACTTATTGATATTTCTTTTGAAAATATAGGTATTGAACGGCCAGCATTCTGGCACAGAGACTTAACCACTTGTGTCACCAGAATCCGATATTGGAGCACTGGTTCAAGTTGTTGCTTCTCTGTTTCATGCCCAATTCCCTGCTAATGCACCCAAGAAAGCAGTTGGTGATGGCCCAAGTATTTGGGCCCCTCCACCTATGTGGGAGACCTGGAAAGAGTTCCAGGTCCCTGACTTCAACTTGGCCCAGCATGTCTAATTGCTGCCAGTTGGAGAGTGAATAATGGAATGGAAGATCTCTGTCTCCCTCTCTTTATCTCTGTCTCCCTCTCTTTGGCACCCTGTTTTTGAATTTTTTTTTTATTTTTTAAAGAATTTTTTTTGAAAATAGAAGTTAGAGAGAGGGAGAGAGGCAGAAGAAGAGAAGTTCTCTATCTGCTCTATCGCTTCCCTGATGGCTGCAATGGCGCGCTGGGGAGACTGAAACCAGGAGCCAAGTTTTGGTGACATTTTTGCTTGGAGTCCTGTCTTCCCCTATTCTCAAAGGGTTTCTGGTTTTCTGGATGAGTTTTGTACCTATGACTTAATCTGAGTGGCAAGTTTAACCTGCTTAGGTATCTTCATCTTAGGTTTGTTTTTCCCCCAAAATAGAGCTGAGACAGGAGTATGCATGAAAAGTTACCTAAAATGCAGGAGTATGAAAAGTGCAACAGGAGGATAGGCAAGACCTGTGAAGGAAGTATTGCTAAGCAGGTGATTACAATGATTTGATTGGGCTCTATCTCAGTGGGAACACTCTTTGGAAACATGTAGTCACCTGAAAACTGATCCTTTGGAACTTGGGAGGACATTGTCTATCACTAGTTATTGTCTCTCAAACCTTTTTTTCAACTCTGTTACTTTGGGTGAACATTATGAGACTAGCATATTTAGATCAGATGAGCAAGCACAGAAAGAGCTTTTCAATTTGTTATACTCACAAGTACCTGGTAATGAAGAGCAGGTCATGCAGGACCACTCAGTGGAAGCATGGTTGGTCGTGAGACTGAAAATGGGGAAGCTGTCAACAAGCATTTTATTATGGATTCAAATTTGATTGCTTTGAGAATAAGTCTTTGGTAGAGTGGTTAATGAGCCACTTTGGATGTCCATATATAAGTACCTATATTTGACTTTTTAAAAAAAGATTTATGCACATCGAGTTCTAGTCCCGGTTGGGGCGCTGGATTCTGTCCCGGTTGCCCCTCTTCCAGGCCAGCTCTCTGCTGTGGCCTGGGAGTGCAGTGGAGGATGGCCCAAGTGCTTGGTCCCTGCACCCTATGGGAGACCAGGAGAAACACCTGGCTCCTGCCATTGGATCAGCGTGGTGCGACGGCCGTGGCGGCCATTGGAGGGTGAACCAACGGCAAAGGAAGACCTTTTTGTCTCTCTCACTGTCCACTCTGCCTGTCAAAAAAAAAAAAAAAAAAGATTTATTATCTATTTGACAGTTACACAGAGAGAGAGTCACAGACAGAGAAGTCTTCCATCCAATGGTTCATTCCCCAAATGGCTGCAATGGCTGGAGCTGCACCGATCCAAAGCCAGGAGCCAGGAACTTCCTCTGGGTCTCCCATGTGGGTGCAGGGGCCCGAGGGCTAGGGCCATCTTCCACTGCTTTCCCAGGCTATTGCAGAAAGCTAGATGGGAAGTGGAGCAGCTGGGACTAGAACCAGTGCCCATATGGGATGCTGGCGCTTCAGGCCAAGGCATTAACCCACTGTGCCACAGTGCCAGCCCTCTATATTTGACTTCTTAATTTCACTTTGATTCCAGCTTCTTGCTAATGCATACTCTGAAAAGCAGCAGGGGATGATTCAAGTACTTATGTCTATTCCATTCATGTGGGAGGCCCATATTGATTTCTAGCTTCCTGGAATCAACGTGGCCAGTCGCCAGCTGTTACGAGCATTTTGGATGGAAGATTCTCTTTCTGTCTATGTCTCTCTTTACTACAATTTACCCCTTACAATTTTTCACATCAGATTTGGACCTGATTATTTGGGATACTTGAATGGCCTGAAAACTAGGAGAGACTTTCAGAGAGAAGGGCATAGTTTGACCCTACATAGTTCATAAAATATTTTATTCCAACAATAAAGGGAATACAACTAAAAGTCTTTAAATGCCAGTTTATAGCTAACTTTTCTTTTTTCATTTTCATGTTATTTGGCAAAACAATCCTGAGTATTTTGGGGGCCATAACAATATCATGGCAAAGAAAAAAATGTGACTGGTGTGTATATGTTAGAATGGTAGACCCAGTAGGCCGGCGCCGTGGCTCAACGGGCTAGTCCTCCGCCTTGCGGCGCCGGCACACCGGGTTCTAGTCCCGGTCGGGGCGCCGGATTCTGTCCCGGTTGCCCCTCTTCCAGGCCAGCCCTCTGCTGTGGCCCAGGAGTGCAGTGGACGATGGCCCAGGTGCTTGGGCCCTGCACCCCATGGGGAGACCAGGAAAAGCACCTGGCTCCTGGCTCCTGCCATCGGACAAGCGTGGTGCGCCGGCTGCAGCGCGCCAACCGCGGCGGCCATTGGAGGGTGAACCAACGGCAAGGGAAGACCTTTCTCTCTGTCTCTCTCTCTCTCACACTGTCCACTCTGCCTGTAAAAAAAAAAAAAAAAGAATGGTAGACCCAGTAGTTAGGTTGTTGGAGCATATGGCCTAATAGATAAGTAAAAAGATTAGTAGAATTTATGCATAGCCATGGTGTCTTACTGTTCTCATGGTTGCCATAATGAAACATCATGGCCTAAGAGATTTAAGTAACAGAAACTCATTTCTCATTTTCTGGAGGCTAGGAAAACTAAGATCAGGGTACTAGCTTATTTGGTTCCTGATGAGGTCTCCCGGCTTCTCCTGCAGGTGGTCACCTTCTAATAGGTTTTCCTAAGTACATGTAGTGCAATAGTCTTACTCTTATAATCACATATTAGGACCTTACTCTCATGAAGTAATCTGAACTTAATTACCTATGACACTCTCCATCTCCAAATGGCATCACACTGATGATAAATGTTTCAATCTATGATTTGTGGGGGAGATAAAAAATATTCAACCTATGGGTCAGTGTTGAGGCACAGCAGGTTAAGCCTCTGCCTGTGATGCCAACATCCCATATAGGTGCCAATTCATGTCTTGGGCCACCCCCTACTGCTTTCCCAGGCCATAGAAAGTTGGATTGGAGGAGGAGCAGCCATGACATGAACTGGCTCCAATATAGGATGCTGATACCACAAGCAGAGGTTTAGCTTACTATGCCACAGCACCAACCCCAAAATGAATGTTTTCTAAAATCTGGGCTAAGATAAGGATGCCCACTTTTTCCCTTTTGAACATAGTCCTGGAAGTCTTAGAACAATTATCGAGAGAAAGAAAAAAAAAGTACAATCAAATTGGAAGGGAGGAAGTCAGTTGTCACAGTTTACATGACATGATCTTATATAGAGAAAATTCCAAATACTGAATGAAAAAGCTGTTTTAACTAATACAGCAATGTTTCAGGGTAGATAATCAATGTACAAAAAAGAATCCTTGCTATATAACAATATTTAAATTTTGAAAAAAATCAACAAGGGTCCAGCACTGTGGGGGAGTACATAAAACCATGCTCTACAGTGCCAACATCCCATATAGGCACCAGTTTGAGTCCCAGCTGCTGCATTTCTGATCCAGCTCTTCCATAGCCTAGGAGGGCAGTGAAAGATGGACCAAGTGCTTAGGCCTCTGCACCCATGTGGGAGGCCCAGAGGAGGTTCCTGGCTTCTGCCTTCAGATGGGCTCAGCTCTGGCCATTGCAGCCATTTGAGTCTGCTGTGTGTACTGCTTCCCATGTTGTAACATTCTCTCCTTTTTAATTCTGTTATAACTACCTGACACTTGATCATATTTATATGGTCACTTTGACGCTTTATCTTATCTATATATTCACTTTAGCACTTAATATGATCACTTAACACTTAAGATGACATTTTTATCATTCAGTTTAATGAAATTTGGGATCCCATGACAAGTTTTTAAACTGTACCCTAGAAGTTAGTCCTTAGGAATGAATGCAGAACTACACAGCTTTACGGTTACAATCTTCCTCCTCCCTCTCTTATTCCTACCCTTATTTCTTACTGAGATCCATCCTCAATTGACTTTACACACATATGAATAACTCTATGCTAAGTAGAGTTCAACAAGTAGTATGAAGAGAAAAAATGAAAAATAAAAAAAAACCCTGTTTCTCAACGGTCATTCTTTTTTTTGCCTTTGATAATAGCCACTGTAACTCCATGGATATTGGGTACATTTATACCTTTAGTTGACATTTCTCTGAATATTAATGGTGTTGAGCATTCTTTAATGTACCTGTTGGACATTTGTACATCTTTCCTTGACAAATATTTCTGTAAATCTATACATTTTAATGGAACAATTTCCACATTTTAAGAGAGTCTGCATACATTTTACAGTGATTTCAATACCCTCACTGTTGCACTCATATCATACAACTATCAGTTCATGCAGCACACAGGTATCCATTGACCCACTCCATCCTGGATTGATCATCACATTTGTGGAGCTTCTGGAATCATCTGCATTTCTGGAAGCACACTTTGACCTCTAGCAGAGCACCCAACTCTGACAAAGCGATCATTGGAAATACAATTCATGGTATCTCTTCCCTGGCTTCAGACCTGAGGGTCCAGCGCCAGCTAAGGGTGGGCCTGACTCACCTCTGACTCATCAGGATATGCCCACTTGAGATATATTGATTTTCTTGCTACTAAATCATGGAGAACACTTTGCTCACCAGGACTTGATTGAGCCTGAAGGGCCCAACTTTTCCTCTGACACCAGTCTTCAGGGGTGCAGAATCCATTCAAAGTCTGGGAGCAGCATCAGGAGAGCTGCGAGCCCTGGAATTTCTGAACAGAGGGTAAGAGTGGCCATAATGACCCATGCCAAGAAGGAACCAAGAAAATCCCTACCCATTTTCTATGCTGGCAATGTCATAGGAAGGAAAGATGGCATTTCCCTCCATCTTCTACATCTCTCCAGTGGAAACAAGAAATATTTATATATTTCTTGGGTATTGAGCCCAACTGCATGAAAGCCAGATGTGCTTCATTGGAATTGGTTTCTATCCCTGTGCTAACCATGTGGCATTCTGATTAATTCTTGGCTTGAAAAACTTTGAAGGAAATGTTATAAGAATGGAGAAATTTAAATCTGGACAGAATGTTGATGATAATTATCACTCTTTATTTTTACTTTTAATTCTGATAATCATATTGTAGCCATAGAATTCATATCTACTTATGACACATGCTTACTGTGTGGTGAAAATCACAATGACTACTTTACGTAAGAAAATTAAAAGAGAAACTAATGTTCCTATGTCCAGGCATGGCTAACCCTGTAAAAATATACTTACTCTCATCTATCAAAATAATTCAAAAGTCATGCGTATATCATTTTCCAGTTAGAGAAACTATTCTAGCACATATATTGGAATAAAATATCCAGTTCCTAGGGTAGGTACCTTCCAAAATCATTGTACAAATATAGAAGTTCCACTGTGTGGCATTTACTACCTAGGCACTTGTGAAATTCATCTATCCATCCATCTATATGTCCATCTAACTATGTAACAATCTTCACTTACTGTTTTAAGAGCTGGACCTCAACTTTCTCTTCAATTTTCTGTTTTCTACTACAAACTAGGCAAGAAATTCAACATGAGTGTTTCATATAACTTCCATTGCTATTGCTGCTTCTATCCAAATGGGGCTGGGTATGACTCCTACTGTCAGAGTTAATGTTGGCTTAAGTGGGTGTATAATGGCTGTAATGGCTCTTAGCTTGGATCTATCTTTTTTTCTTTGTGCCTAAGATATGATTTGCCCCATTCGAATTCCTGTGTCTTCTCTGATTTTTTTTTTTTTTTGACAGGCAGAGTGGACAGTGAGAGAGAGACAGAGAGAAAGGTCTTCCTTTTGCTGTTGGTTCACCCTCCAATGGCCGCCGCGGCCTGCGCACTGCAGCTGGTGCACCACTCTGATCCGAAGACAGGAGCCAGGTGCTTCTCCTGGTCTCCCATAGGGTGCAGGGCCCAAGCACTTGGGCCATCCTCCACTGCACTCCCAGGCCACAGCAGAGAGCTGGCCTGGAAGAGGGGCAACCAGGACAGAATCCGGAGCCCCAACCGGGACTAGAACCCGGTGTGCTGGCGCCGCAAGGTGGAGCATTAGCCTATGGAGCCGCTAAGTGACTTTATTCTGCAAATCAGGATATTCAGTCTTCATCTTCCAAGCCCAGTACATCCACCTCAGACCTCAGATATCAGACCAATTGTATACTAAAAACATAAGTCTGAAAGTCCTTTTATTTGATATAGAAAATAAAGTTGTAGGAATCAAAGAGTGACCATGATACTATGGAGCTGTGGGTCCTCATGCTTTCCCAGGAATGATTTCTCTTGCACTGATGGTCACACACCTCTTGCAACAGGACCTGTTCCTACTGGGGTTGGAGATGTGGATTCCATGGGAGTTCTTAGAAGAGAAATACAGAGAAGACCATATAGGCTTACTTACTGTTGGATGACCTATATCAACTCACTTCCTTTTCCCTGAATATTAGCAAAACCTTACATGAAAAACTGTAGTTATCTTGAGCACTGAGTTAGTGACAATTTCTAATATTTAATTTGTATTTAATGCAGATGAACAATCCTTGTGGTAAATACAAAGGGAGTGAAAGCCAAGGAATGAGACTGATCAGTTTCAAATTTCACAAGAATTAAGACTTGAAGTCAGTATTTTCTGATTCATTAACTAATAAACACATTTTGTTGTGTACATGTGGTACTTGATCATGTTTTATTTTTTAAATATTTTTAAAACATTTTATTTGTTATACAATTTTCATGCATTTCATGTATACGGAACTAGGAGCACAGTGATACTTCCAACCTCCCACTGATGCTCCAACTCTTCTTTCTCCTCCTACTCCCATTCCCACTCTTAATTTTCACAAAGATCTACTTTCAGTTTGCTTTATGAACATGAAGTAGTAGAGTGCAGCAAATATGAAAACAAAACAAAACACTGTTCCTCAACCGAAGATGCAAGGGCTGTAAAGAATCCTCTAATCTCATAATGTCCATTTCACAATACACTTTAGGTATTCTGTTAATTACCCTTGAACAGGGAAAACATGATATCTATCTTTTTGAGACTGGCTTATTTTTAAAAAATTTTTAATTACTTATTTAAGAGGCAGAGTACAGAGAGAAGGAGAGACAGACAGAAAGTTCTTCTATCCACTGGTTCACTCCCCAAACAGACAAAATGGCTGGAACTGGGCCCATCTGAAGCCTTAAGTGAGGTTTTTCTGGGTCTCCCACGTGTATGGAGGGGCTCAAGCACTTAGAATATTTTCCACTGCTTTCCCAGGCCATAAGCAGAGAGCTGGATCAGAAGAGGAGCACTCAGATCAGGAACCAGGGCCTATATGGGATGCTGGCTCCACAGGCAGAGTCTTAGCCTACTGAGCCACAATGCCAGGCCCAGGACTGGCTTATTTCACTAAGAATAATGATTCCCAATTGCATCCATTTTGTTGCAAAAGATAATTTTTTTTTTTTACAGCTGAATAGGACTCCAAAATGTATCTGTAGCATAATTTCTTTATCCAATCTTCAATTGATGGACATTGGGTTGATTGATATCTTAGCTATTGTAAATTGAGCTGCAATGAACATGGGGGTACAGATTACTCTTTCATATGCTGATTTCCTTTAGTTTGGGTAAATTCCCAGGCATGGATGGATGGATCATATGGTAGATCTATATTCAGATTCCTGAAGTATCTCCATATTATCTTCCACAGTTGCTGCATCAGCTTACATTCCCATCAACAATGGATTCCTTTGGGTACCTTTTTTCCCACATCCTATTATTTGTTGTTTGTTGATTTCTGAATGACAGCCATTGTAACTGGGGTGAGGTGAAACTTCATTGTGTTTTTGATTTGCATTTTCCTGATGGCTAGTGATCCTAAGCATTTTTTCAGGTGTCTGTTGGCCGTTTGAATTTTCTCTCTTATAAAATGCCTTTGTTGGCCAGTGCCATGTCTCAGTAGGCTAATCCTCTGCCTGTGGCGCTGGCACCCAGGGTTAGTCCTGGTCGAAGTGCTGGATTCTGTCCCAGTTGCCCCTCTTCCAGTCCAGCTCTCTGCTGTGGCCTGGGAGTGCAGTGGAGGATGGCTCAAGCCCTTGGGCCCTGCACCCTATGGGAGACCAGGAGAAGCACCTGGCTCCTGCCTTTGGATCAGTGCGATGGGCCGGCTGCAGTGCGCCAGCCACGGCGGCCATTGGAGGGTGAACCAACAGCAAAAGGAAGACCTTTCTCTCTGTCTCTCTCTCATTGTCCACTCTGCCTGTCAAAAATAATAATAAAAAATGCCTTTGCCCATTTCTTATCTGGATTGTTTGTTTTGTTGTTGTTGAATTTCTTGAGCTTTTTATAGATTCTGGATGATTAACCCTTTATCAGCTGCATAGCTTGCAAATATTTTCTCTCTTTTTAAAAATATGTATTTATTTGAAAGAGTTACATAGAGAGAGGCAGAGAGAGAGAGAGAGAGAGAGAGAGAGAGAGAGAGAGAGAGGTCTTCCATCTGATGGTTCACTCCCCGGATGGCTGCAATGTCCAGAGCTGCGCCAATCTGAAGCCAGGAGCCAGGAGCTTCTTTTTTTTTTTCTTTTTTTTTTTTTTTAACAGGCAGAGTGGACAATGAGAGAGAGAGAGAGAGAAAGGTCTTACTTTTGCTGTTGGTTCACCCTCCAATGGCCGCCGCAGCTGGCATGCTGCAGCTGGCACGCTGTGGCCGGCATTTGGGGTCTTTTTTTAGCAATGTTTCTCTATGCACATGTCTTTTTTTTATTTAAAAAATTTTTTTTTTTTTAGCATATTTCACGCGCTTTGGTTTTATTGGCCAGTTTGAAGTTTACCAAGAGTACTCATTGGATCCTTTAGATGGGGGGCGTGGCTATCCCAGGCGGGCACCTGGGCGGGAGTTACAACCAGTTTTCTTCCTGGGGAAACCGGAACTGGGGAGTGGCTAACCTGGGGGGGGGGATTCCTCGGGTCTTTCATTGCCCCCTTTTCCTTTGAACTAATTTTAATCTTAAAATTTAGGGTATTTTAATAATCTTGAGAGCCTGGTATTGTTGGGCCTGAATGATGGACAGCCATTCACGAATGAGCTGGATGTCTTTATATTACACACACATAAGCTCATAACTGACTGCCTACCTAACATTTTCCCCTCAAGAGGTAATACCCAAAATTCTTCTTTGCGATTATGGATGGAGTTCCGTTTTCTGTAACTTCTTCAAAGCTGGCACATGGGCATCGAGGGGGATTTGGGTATTTCCTCTTGCTATCTGTCTTATGGTGTGTGACAGTGGCCTTGGAAAGACTGTCCTGCTCAGTCCAGAGGGCTGATCAGGTCGTCCAGTGGAATGGGCTGGAAGCCTTGTCTGACGACCATTTGGGGTTGACAGCTTTTATTATCACAGTGGAGAGTCCTGCAGAACAGTAGTAACTTCCCTTCTCCAACTGTTCACGGAATTGGGTCTGGGAGCATCCAAAACATCTCAGTGGGACCTCCAAATGAAGGACCCCAAAATCGGGAAACCCACATGCTCTGGTGGTCGCTCAAAGACCCAAACTCCAGACCAAGTTGATGCAAGAGCATGAGGATTTTATTAAGCATTTGCACAAATGGGCTTCCCCCCCAGTAATGGCGGAGAGAGAGGCCTAAATTTTTTTTATTTTTTTTAAAATTTTTTGACAGGTAGAGTGGACAGTGAGAGAGAGAGAGACAGAGAGAAAGGTCTTCCTTTGCCGTTGGTTCACCCTCCAATGGCCGCTGCGGATGGCACGCTGCAGCCGGCGCACCGCACTCATCCGATGGCAGGAGCCAGGTGCTAGGTGCTTTTACCTGGTCTCCCATGGGGTGCAGGGCCCAAGCACTTGGGCCATCCTCCACTGCACTCCCAGGCCACAGCAGAGGGCTGGCCTGGAAGAGGGGCAACCAGGACAGAATCCGGTGCCCCGACCGGGACTAGAACCCAGTGTGCCGGCGCTGCAAGGCGGAGGATTAGCCTATTGAGCCACGGCGCTGGCCAACTATGCCCATGTCTTGCAGATCATTCCCAATGTTCTCCTTTGATTTGATGGTGTCGGGTCATTGATGTAGATCTTTGACCCATTTTGAGTGGGTTTTTGTCTAAGGAATAAGGTAAGAAACTAGTTTCATATTCCTGCATGCAGATATCCAGTTTTCCCAGTACCATTTGTTGAAGAGACCATCCTTGCTCAAGGGAGTGATTTTGGTTACTTTGTCAAAAAAATATTAGTCATAAATGTGGATTGATTTATGGAGTTTCTGTTCTGTTCCTTTGGCTTTGATTGCCTTTGTTTCTAGGGTCTTTTCCAAGAAGTCTTTGCCTATGCCAGTGTCTTTACAGAGTTATTTATTTGTTGGAAAATCAGACT
This sequence comes from Sylvilagus floridanus, assembly GCA_949820135.1. Classification (NCBI taxonomy): domain Eukaryota; kingdom Metazoa; phylum Chordata; class Mammalia; order Lagomorpha; family Leporidae; genus Sylvilagus; species Sylvilagus floridanus. The sequence goes on along the minus strand of OX463235.1, from coordinate 2,697,512 downwards.
TACACAGAGTGAGGAAGAGAGAGAGGGAAGAAGAGAGAGGAAAAAGAGAAACAGAGAGAGAGAGAGCTTCCATCTGCTGTTAACTCTTCAAATGGTCACAATGGCTGGGGCGGTGCTAGTTTTGAGCCAGGATTCAGGAACTTCTGAATATCCCACTTGGGTGCAGGGGACCAAGCACTTGGGTAAACTTCTGCTGTTTTCCTATGCACATTAGCAGGGAGCTGGATTGGAAGTGTAACAACCACATCTTGAACTGGCCCCCATGTGGGATCACCGATGAGCCTGTAGCCACTTTGCCACAATGCCTGTCCCAAACCTATCTTATTTTTAACTTGCAATACTCCTCAGTGATTTTCCCCTTTACATGGCTGATGTATATATTAATAAATTTTGATAAGAAAAGTTATTTCTAAAGAAGTTTATTGAGTGTTTCTGTATTACCTCAATTGGAACAAAAGAAAGAATTGTGAACACCTTTGGGGATCATTACTTTTCTAAGGTTTCTTTGACATAACAAGTTTCTTGGCAGTCTTTAACTTAATCTAATCATTTCTTAAAAGGGTCTGTGGCAAGATCACATTCAATCAATATTATTGCTGCAGCAAAAGAGTCAATCCTATCTCCATGTGCAGAAATATGAATCAAGACCCTTACCTTACACTCTATACAAAAATCAACTCAAAATAGATCAAGGATTTAAATCTAGCACCTTATAATGTCAAATTACTGGGTGAGAACATTGGGGAAACTCTGCAAGACATTAGCATAGGCAAAGACTTGAAACAGCTCTCTGACTTGGGTTGCTGTTTGGCATGATTAATTTTTAGTAGTGGAAAATAACATTTATTTATTGTGTAAGAGAGTAGTAAAATAAATAGCAGGATAGATAAGTGGTTGAAGTGAGCTGATGTATCTACTTGGTAGAGGAAGGGGTGCAGGGAGTGTTGCACTGGAAGAACAAAAGTTTGCTAAGAAAGGCATATGGCTTTTCAGGAGAACAAATGAGATGTGAGCCAGTTTTTGAGAATGTTTTTTTTTTTATGCAGATGCTTTCCTTCACAGCCATGAAACTCCCTGTGGAGAGGGTATTTCTGATAGCTTTATTCTTGGTCTTCTTCCCAGTAGTAGCCATCTTGAAGCTGGAATGTATGCCTACCTTATTTCCTGGAAGTTCCTGCCTTTTGTCTGACTAGGGAAGCTCCCAGAAGGTTTCTTTGTGCAACTATTGAATCGCATATATCTTTAGATTAAGGTATTTTTGATACTAGCTCTGATGTTCTGAGTGGGTTCTCGATGAATTGTGGTCCCTGGCAGTTTGCTCCATAGAGGACCTTCCATCCACACTCACAGGATTTTCAAGGTGTTTCACAGTGCAAGCAATGTCCTCATTGAACATAGTGCTCATTTCTGGTGTTATAATGACAAAAATAAGGAAATGTCACTATAGAAATTATATTGTTCAGATTTTACTGGGCAGTTATTAAAGGCTTCTGAGTACAAAAATAACTTGCAAAGTAGTGTTTATCTGAGAGCAGTTAAAGTGTGGATTAGAAGACTCAGATATTTGATGATGAGAATTTATAACAATAAAAAATATGAAGTTATGTCAAAAAACTTTGTGGAAAATAGAATTAAATAAGTTTATTTTGGTGCAAAATTATTGTGAAATCCATGAATTATTTTCTCATAATACACATTTTCTAAGAATTTTCTGAAGACTCCACTATGCATGGATTTCACAATACTTTAGTACCAAAATAAACTTATCTTTTGATTAAATATTTTTTAGTTAGATACCTTTCATTTAAAGTATATACACATCATGCATTTCATATATTCAAATTTAGGAACAGAGTGATTCTTCCCATTCTACCCTTCCTCCCACCCATGCTCCTACACTTCTTTCTCTTCCCTATACTATTCACATTCTTATTTTATACTAAGATCTGTTATTTATTAACTTTATGTACATAGTATTAACCATACACGAAGAGTTTAACAAATAGTATAAAAAATTTAAAAACAATACTGTTCCTCAACAGTTGAGACAAGGACTGCTCAAATTCATTGCATCTCAAATGTGAATTTCGGCCGGTGCTGCAGCTCAATTGGCTAATCCTCTGCCTGTGGCACCGGCACAGTCCTAGTTCTAGTCCCAGTTGGTGCGCTGGATTCTGTCCTGGTTGCTCCTCTTCCAGTCCATCTTTCTGCTGTGGCCCAGGAGTGCAGTGGAGGATGGCCCAAGTGCTTGGGTCCCTGCACTCACTTGGGAGACCAGGAGAAGCACCTGGCTCCTGGGACAGCACGCTGGCTGCAGCCATTTAGGGGGGTGAACCAGCGGAAAAAGGAAGACCTTTCTGTCTTTCTCTCTCAATATCCACTCTGCCTGTCAAAAAAAAAAAAAAATGTGAATTTCACTTTTAAAGCTGTGATTAATTTTTAAAAGGACATTTCTGCTCCAGAAGCTGAGAAGAAGCAAATATCTATGTTCACATCACTGAAGTCAAGCTGATTTGGTGTATAAGATTAATAGCTTTGGGTATGATGTTGTGGGTACTGGTTCTTATTCTGGCTGCAGCTTCTGATTCAGCTCACTGTTAAAGTGCCTGGGAAAGCAGTATAAGATGGCCCAAATACTTGGGCCCCTGTACTCATGCTAAAGACCCAGAAGAAGTTTCTGGCTACTGGATTTGGCCTGGCCCAACCCTGGCCATTGTAGCCATTTGGGGAGTGAACCAGTGGAGGTAAAATTTCTCCTGTTTCTCCCTCTATCTCTACCATTGCCTTTCAAATAAATGAGTAAATAAATAAATCTTTAAAAAATTAAATTAATAAATTTTTAAAATTATTTTTTAAACTTTTATTTAATAAATATGAATTTCCAAAGTACAACTTTTGGATTATAGCAGATTTTTACCCTCATAACCTCCTTCCCACCTGCAACCATTCCATCTCCCACTCCCTCTTCCAACCCATTCTTCACCAAGATTTATTTTCAATTATCTTTATATACAGAAGATATACTTAGTATTTACTAAGTAAAGATTTCAACAGTTTGCACCCACACAGACACACAAAGTATAGAGTACTGTTTGAGTAGTAGTTTTACTGTTAATTCACATAGTACAACAAATTAAGGACAGAGATCCTACATGAGGAGTAAGGGCACAGTGACTCCCATTGTTAACAGTTGACACTCTTATTTATGATGTCAGTAATCACCCGAGGCTCTTGTCATGAGCTTCCAAGGCTATGGAAGCCTCTTGAGTTCACGAACTCTGATCTTACTTAGGCAAGGCCATAATCAAAGTGGAAGTCCTCTCCTCCCATCAGAGAAAGGTACTTCCTTCTTTGATGGCCCATTCTTTCCACTAGGATCTCACAGAGATCTTTCATTTAAGTCATTTTTTTTCTGCCACAGTGTCTTGGCTTTCCATGCCTGAAATACTCTCTTGGGCTTTTTAACCAGATCCAAATGCTTTAAGGCCAGAGTGCTGTTTAGGACATCTGCCATTCTATGAGTCTGTGTATTCCACTTCCCATGTTGGATCATTCTCTCCTTTTTAATTCTATCAGTTAATATTAGCAGACACTAGTCTTGTTATTTTGATCCCTTTGATGCTTACTCCTATCATTATGATAAATTATATACTGAAACTAATCACTTTGACTAGTGAGATGGCATTGGTGCATGCTATCTTGATGGGATTGAATCCCCTGGCACTAATTTCTTTCTTTCTTTTTTATAAAGCAAGTATGACTTTAATCTAAAGATATGAGAATGATTTTACCAAAAAAGATTTCTTAAATTTAGTCTAATTTGTAATTATTATAAATATATTGATGTAAACTACTAAATAACTAACCATTTTAAATGGGAAAAATAAAATATTTATGAATGATAATCAAGCATTAAATGGTATTTCAATTCTTTTTAAAATTTTATTTTTATTTATTTATTTTTTTATTTAGTAAATATAAATTTCCAAAGTACAGTTTATGGATTACAATGGCTCCCCTCCATAATTTCTCTCCCACTCGCACCCCTCCCATCTCCCACTCCCTCTCCCATTCCATTTGTATCAAGATTCATTTTCAATTCTCTTTATATACAGAAGATCAATTTAGTATATATTAAGTAAAGCTTTCAACAGTTTGCACCCACACAGAAACACAAGGTGTAAAAATACTGTTTCAGTACTAGTTATAGCATTACTTCACATTGGACAACACATTAAGGACAGATCACACATGAGACGTAAGTACACAGTGACTCCTGTTGTTGACGTAACAATTTGACACTCTTTATTTATGGTGTCAGTAATCTCCCTAGGCTCTAGTCATGAGTTGCCAAGGCTGTGGAAGCCTTTTGAGTTTGCTGACTTCGATCTTTTTCTGACAGGGTCATAGTCAAAGTGGAAGTTCTCTCCTCCCTTCAGAGAAAGGTGCCTCCTTCTTTGATGGCCCCGTTCTTTCCACTGGGATCTCACTCACAGAGATCTTTCATTTAGGTCTGCTTTTTTTTTGTTTTTCAGAGTGTCTTAGCTTTCCATGCCTAAAATATTCTCATGGGCTCTTGAGCCAGATCCGAATGCCTTAAGGGTTGATTCTGAGGCCAGAGTGCTATTTAGGACATCTGCCATTCTATGAGTCTGCTGTGTATCCTGCTTCCCATGATGGATCATTCTCTCCCTTTTTGATTCTATCAGTTAGTTTTAGCAGACACTAGTCTTGTTTGTGTGATCCCTTTGACTCTTAGACCTATCAGTGTGATCAATTGTGAATTGAAATTTATCACTTGGACTAGTGAGATGGCACTGTACATACCACCTTGAAGGGATTGTATTGGAATCCCCTGGCACATTTCTAACTCCACCATTTGGAGCAAGTCCGATTGAGCATGTCCCAAATTGTACACCTCCTCCCTCTCTTATTTCCACTCTTATATTTCACAGGGATCACTTTTCAGTTAAAATTTAAACACCTAAGAATAATTGTTTGTTAATTACAGAGTTCAACCAATAATACTAGAACAAAACAAAACAAAAAATACTAAAATGGATAAGGTATTACATTGTACATCAACAGCAGGACAAGAGCTGATCAAGTCACTGTTTCCCATAGTGTCCATTTCACTTCAAAAAGTTTCCCCTTTGTTGTTTCCTAGTTGTCGCCGATCAGGGAGAACATATGATATTTGTCCCTTTGGGGGCTTATTTCACTCAGCATTATGTTTTCCAGATTCCTCCATCTTGTTGCAAATGGCCGGATTTCATTGTTTTTGACTGCTGTATAGTATTCTATAGAGTTCATGTCCCATAATTTCTTTATCCAGTCTACTGTTAATGGGCATCTGGGTTGGTTCCAGGTCTTAGCTATTGTGAATTGAGCTGCAATAAACATTAATGTACAGACAGCTTTTTTGTTTGCCAATTTAATTTCCTTTGGGTAAATTCCAAGGAGTGGGATGGCTGGGTTGTATTGTAGGGTTATATTCAGGTTTCTGAGGAATCTCCAGACTGACTTCCATGGTGGCTTAACCAGTTTGCATTCCCACCAACAGTGGGTTAGTGTCCCTTTTTCCCCACATCCTCTCCAGCATCTATTGTTGGTAGATTTCTGAATGTGAACCATTCTTACTGGGGTGAGGTGAAACCTCATTGTGGTTTTGATTTGCATTTTCCTGATTGCTAGTGATCTTGAACATTTTTTCATGTGCCTGTTGGCCATTTGGATTTCCTCTTTTGAAAAATGTCTATTGAGGTCCTTGGCCCATCTCTTAAGTGGGTTGTTTTGATGTTGTGGAGTTTCTTGATCTCTTTGTAGATTGTGGTTATCAACCCTTTATCTGTTGCATAGTTTGCAAATATTTTTTCCCAATCTGTTGGTTGCCTCTTCACTTTCATGACTGTTTCTTTTGCAGTGCAGAAACTTCTCAATTTGATGCAATCCCAAATATTAATTTTGGCTTTGAGTGCCTGTGTTTCTGGGGTATTTTCCAAGAAGTGTTTTCTGGTACCTATATCTTGCAGGGTTTCTCCAATGCTCTCTAATAATTTGATGGTGTCAGGCCATAGATTTAAGTGTTTAATCCATGTTGATGGAAATCTCTGATTCTTCTAATATGTTTTATCTAACCATGGAATAAACTCCATAGTTGCCTGGGCATAAATCTAAATGCATGGTGGTAGTGGTGGAGACACTGGTCAAAATTCAGGAATCAATATTATTTTAGTCAGCAATGTGAAAAACCCAGGGTAACTGAAGTCATTTCTTCTCAGAGTATCAGAAAGCAATTTAGGGTATAGAGGGTTTGAAAATGAAGAGCTCTGGAAAGATGGATGAGGGAGCATGGAATGTTAATGTACCAAACCAAGAAAAATCAAATCTGAAACAAGAGTAATTTTTTGAATTTAGAGACAAATGTCCACATGTGACATGTATTATGTCCTATATTTGGAGTTAGAGAGAGATAGTAATACCTTTGACATTAAGGACAATTAATATATAAAATTATAGTTTTCACTTTCTTATATATAGAATGGGGATGTGGATATATTCTCTATGGTAGCAATACCCCAAACCTTCTAAATTTTGATAATGGGAAAGGAGAGGGTTCCCCTGTGTTTCTTGGAGCATGCTGTTCATGTGGGCTGGGGCAGAGATAAATCTGAGGTGAAGATTTGGGGATTCCTGCCTAATGTGCCTGGGAACTGTGGACAAGCCTAGACCTCAGGCCTTCTTCTACTCTGCCTGCTCAATGCTTGAAATGTCTCTAATAAGGATGAGGAGGAACAGAGGTTGTAACTCAGTTCTTGGCAGTGAATCCTCAGGGCTAGAGATCTGTTTTTACTAAAATGATTTCTGTGGTTAGCAGATGGACACATTTCTTCTCTTGGCTGGAGTCTTCCACTGCACTCAAAAGACAATCAAGGATCTGAGTTTCTTCAGATCAGACAGATTAGTTTGGTACACTAACAGATGATTAGTGGATTCAAGATGGCTCCAGAATTAGGAAAATTCCCAATTTGCATGGATTGACATATTTACATGGATTATTCTGGGCTCTATTAAAGTGATTTTGTACAAAGAGATTTCAATAATTGGCTTTTTCTTAGATCAGTTTTGATGGGGAAGAAATCTAACTAAAGAAGCAAGTTTGGGGTTGGTGCTGTCATGTAGCAGGTTTTCCATATCATATATGTGCCAGTTTGAGTACTGGATGCTCCTTTTCCAATTCAGCTCTCTGTTTTGGCCTGAGAAAGCAGTAGAAGATGGCCCAAGAGTTTGGGCCCCTGAACCTGTGTGGGAGCCCTAAAAGAAGCTCTTGGCTCCTGGCTTTGGATTGGCCCAGCTCTGGCCATTGAAGCTATTTGGGGAATAAACCAGAGGATGGAGAACTTTTCTCTCGGTTTGTCCCTCTCTCTTTCAGTAGCTCCATCTCTCAAACTAACAAATGAACAACAAACCTTTAGAAAAGAAGCAAGTTCATAACTGGAATAGGGTGAAGCACAGAATATAGAAATGAGTAAGAGAGATGAAGCCCAAGATCCAGGTGAGAGGGAGCTACTTCAGCAGATGAGGCAGAGCAGCTCCTGGGGTGAGGGCCCTGAAGGGTTGATGAGGGCATAAGGTTGGCAATTTGACTTCTTTAAATTTGAGCCAAGCAGGGCAGTGATTGCTTAATTTTTTCTGTTTTAAATCTATTAAAATTTTGATAAAATATACTCAAAAGTTTTTAAAACAAAAATCATGAAAATTTCCTAAGCATTTGTGTCACGTCTTTATATTAAATATTTATTCAAATTACAAACCAGAACAATTTGTGGTTAAAGAGAAACACAATAGTAGGTAGAGTACAGAGATAATTTTTGAAAGGCTGTAAATATCTGGAAGTATCAAGAGCCTTCTGTTATGGTATGAGCAAGGGACAAGATGAAGATACGAGAGGATGATGGAAATTGATCTTGTGAGGTTCCACACTAAACAAGAGGAAAAGGTTGCCCAATAGCATAAGAGTAATAAGGCTAGAATCTTCCCCTCATTGTAGCAGTTTTGGAGCCTCAGGCTTAGGTTGTGAACCCATTGGTCCTGAATCTTATAACAAATAATTGAGCTGTATGAAGAGAGAAATCTCAACTACTGTCCCAGTTCAATGAAAGATGTTCAGGCATCAGTGGTGCTGGACACTGCTAAAAAGTGATCCAATATTTAATGAAGAACAGATTTTTCACTTGTGTTTATTGAATCCCACAGTATTCTAAAAAGTCATAAAATGTTGCTGTGGATTCATTCTGAGAGGAGAAGCGCGGTGGGGGCAAGGGGTGCGGAGTCACCATACAGACCTAGGGAGTCAGGTGAAAGCAGGCCAGAGGCAAGCAGCCCGCAGACTCATTTATTTTAGTTGGTACAACAGCTTATATAGCCAAGGTAGCCAATCTGATCAAGGTGGGGTTTTGGTTATTGTTCTCTACTTTTAATTATTTCTTTCCTAGTAAATTTGGATTTGGTTTATTGTTGCTTTTCTAGGTTCTGGAGATGAATTGATAGCTCATTTATTTCATGCATTTCCAGTTTCTTGATGTAGGCACCAATTCCTATAACCTTCCCTCTTAACACTGCTTTTACTGTATCCCATAAGTTTTGATATGATGTATTGTTGTCTTCATTTGTTTCCAGAAATTTTTTGATGTCTCTTGATTTCTTCAATGACCCATTATTTATTCAAGAACATGTTGTTCAATCTCATGTGTTTGTATATGTTCTAGAGATTCTTGAGTTGCTAACTTATCCATATTCAATCTGTTGTGCCCATCTCTTTATCTTTCAACAATTTTTGTGTAAAGTCTATTTTGTCTGATATTAAGATGGCAATATCAGCTCTTTTTTGCTCTCCAATAGCATGGAATATCATATCTTTTCCCATCCTTTCACTTTCAATCTGCATATATCTTTGTTGATGAGGTGTATTTCTTATAGACAGCAAATAGATGGGTGTTGTTTTTTTTTAATCTATTCAGTCTGTCTGTATCTTTTATTGGAGGTTTGAGACCATTTACATTCAGGATTAATACAGATAAGCAGTGACCTGAACCAGCCATTTTCCCATAAATATTCCTATCTGTCTTCTTATTCTTTCATAGTGACTACAATAGTTCTGTTTTTGTGTGTAACAAATCCTTTAAGGATCTTTTGTAAGGCTGGATGAGTGGTGACAAATTCTTTCAGTTTCTGTTTGTTATGGAACGTCTTTATTGCAACTTCATTCATAAATGAGAGCTTTGCCAAGTACACTCTTCTGGGTTGGCAGTTTTATTCTCTTAAAATGTGAACTGTTTCTCCATTCTCCCCCATCCTTGTTGGATTTTTGAGAAGTCAGTTCTGAGTCTATTTGGAGATCCTCTGAAACTAATCTGGTGTTTCTCTCGTGCACATTTTAGAATATTTTCTTTATGTTTTACTGTGGAAAGTTTGACTATGATGTGTTGTGGTGAGGCTCTTTTCTGTTTATGTCTATTAGTAGTTGTATGTGCTTCCTGTGCTTAGGCATCTTTTTTTCCTCCAAGTTGGGGGAATTTTCTGTAATTTTTTACATTTTACATTCTCTTTCCACACATTCAGGAACCCTTAGGACCTGTATGTTGTTTGGGAGCATCCCATAAGTACCCAAGACTCTTTTAATTTTTCTAATTTCTTTTTCTTTTCTTGTTCTGATTGAAAAATTTCCAAAGATTTGTCTTCTAGATCAGATATTCTGTCTTTTACCTCACTGAATCTGTTGTTAGGGTTTTTGATTGCATTTTTGTTTGATTTGTGGAATTCTTCATTTCTATATTTTATTTTTATTTGACTTTAAAATCTCAATTTCATGGGAAAATTTTCATTCGTGTCTTGCATGGATTTCTTTATTTCTTGGATTTGCTTCTTATTGCTTCTGAGTAATTTTGTGATTAATCTTTTGAATTCCATTTCAGTTATTTCCTCAATCTCTTCATCTTCACAGTATAATATTGAAGTGTTGTTGTGTTCCTTTGAGCATTTCATGTTGTCTGCCTTAATGTTTCTTGATCTTCTGTGTTTATTTTAAGGCATTTGAGGAGATACTTGTTCATTTTTTCCTCTGATGGATTTTATCTTTGAATTATGCCTCTGTGGCTTAGTGGAATATCTACTCTTTTAGTGACTACCCAGAGGCATATACTGGAGTGTGGCCAGGGAGCTCTGTCCAATGCTCCAGAGTGAAAGGAGAATCCAAGGTAACACCCAAGTTGGGTTGTTAGGTCTCTCTCTCTCTTTTTTTAATCAGAGGGAATGGTTTCATCAGCTCTTAGGTAGTTGATGTAGTTGGTATAGTCCCACCCTCACCTCTTCTCTTCCAAAGTGATCATGATCAATTCCTGGGCACTAGCCCCAGTGGGTGCAATATTCATCCACATTGCTACAAGAACCTATAAATGATCTGTGCAGTTCTCAGTTTGAGCATGAATCCTGCCACAGTGACCCACCCTAAGGAATCAGGGAACCCTGAGCATGTGGAGCTTCCCACAGAGACTGCCCAGAGACCCAGCCATGACCTGTGCCCTCCCATACCGCCACAGTGTTTCTACAGTCCCAGCATGCAGGGCTCTCACAATCATGGGGTACCAAGGATTTACCCTTCCTGGCAGTCTGTCTCACCCACAGAGAAGTGGAGATGCTCCCAGAGCCAGCTTCCTGTGAATGCTCTACCTAGGCAATTTGAGCCTGTGATGCGTTGGGATGCAGGTGGCACCTCACAGACCTATGTTGGTCCCTGTGCCCAGGCCCCTGCCAATCCTCCTAGCCAGACTGACATCTCCTCTCAGTTGCTTGCTGGGGATGAGGACACAAGCTGATGCCACTGTTACATATGTCCAAAATGGCACCTTCTCTCTCAGTCACTTGCAGGGTACAGGGTCAGGGGAACAGGGAGAGAGAAATGTGCTCTTTTTTTCCCTCTAAGTTCTCAAGTATATTGTCCGTCACAGGGCTTCAGGCTAGACTCATGCCAGGCTCTCCCTTGCAGCTATATTGCCAGTGGCTTGGGCTGTTGCAGTCTGGTCTCACCTCACTCTCCAAAGCTGGTGCTGAGGCTCTTGGCTACTGGGGTCCTGTGTTGTGTCCATGCTTTTTGTGTATGTCCATACTCTCCACATAAATCCACATCTTCCCTGTAACTTGCATGGAGTTTCCACTGCAATTTTCTCCCTAACTCTTCCCTGAGATTGCACTCTCTCTACATTTTTTAAAAACTATCTTACTCAGCCTGGAGTAATAAGCTCCCTTGGAATCTTGGACTCCCCAATCTTTCTTAAACTATTCAGAATAATTGAAAGGTAGGGAGACATTCCAAAATTATTCTAAGGGCAACACTACCATAATTCTAAAATCATGTGAAGATACAGAAAAAGAGGACCGCAGACCCATATCCCTGCCTAGCACAGATGCAAGAATCATCAAGAAAATATTTTCAAATCAAATACAAGGATACATCAAAAATATCATCCACCATAATCCAATGGGATTAATCCCAGGGATGCAGGGAAGGTTCAACATACCCAAATAAATAAATGTGATTCATCATAGCAAAATAAAGAATCCAAAATAGGATGATTATCTCAATAGTTGCCAAGAGAGCATTTAATAAAATATAACACATTTTCATGAAAAAAAAAACACCTGAAAAATGGGTGTAGAAGTAACATATTCAAAAAAAATTAAATAAATATCTAGCAAACCCAAAACCAGCATCACACTGAATGGAGAAAAATGGGAAGCATTTCCACCAAGATCTGGAATGAGACAATGACACCCACTTTTACCACTATTGTTCAATATAATTCTGAAAGCTTTAGATTAAGATATTAGGCAAGAAACCAAAATCAAATGTACTTAAATTGGAAAAACAGAATTCACATTATCCCTGTTTGCAGATGACACGATCTTTTATATAGATAAACCAAAAGTATTCATTAAAAGGCTATTGGAGGGGCTGGCACTGTAGTGCAGTGGGTTAAAGCCCTGGCTTGTAGTGCCGACATCCCATGTGGGCACCAGTTTGAGTCTCAACTGCTCCACTTCTGATCCAGCTCTCTGCTATGGCCTGGGAAAGCAGTAGAATGTAGCTCAAATACTTGGGCCCCTGCATCTACATGGGAGACCCGGAAGAATCCCCTGGCTCCTGGCTTCAGACCAGCCTCTCTGGCTGTTGCAGCAATTTGGGGAGTGAACCAATGGATGGAAGATCTGATTCTACTTCTATGTAACTTTGCCTTTCAAATAAATATTTTTTAAAAGGAGGCTACTAGAACTGGTAAGAGAATTTGGAAGGGCTGGCATTGTGGGACAGTGGGTTAAGTTGCTGCCTGTGATGCTTGCATCCCACATAGTGCCAGTTAGAATCTTGACTGCTACATCTCTGATCCAGTTCTCTGCTAATGCACCTGGGAAAGCAGTGGAAGATGTCGAAGTACAGTACTTGGGCTCCTGTACACATTTGGGAGACCCAGATGAAATCTTGGCTCATGGCTTTGACCTGGCCCAGCCCTAGCCATTTCAAGCATTTGGGAAGTGAAAAGACAGTGGACGATCTCTCTGTCTCTATTTCTCTCTCAGTAACTCTGCCTTTGAAATAAATAAATATTTTATTTTCAAAAAGGGAATTTTGCAATGCTGTAACATGTAAGATCAACACCAAAAATTCAATAGCTGAAAAAATGTAAATATCTTGGGATAAATTTAACCAAGGATATGAATACAGAGGAAATGCTGTAAGACATTGGACTAGGAAAACAATTTTTTGGTGAAATCCCAAATGTGCAGATAATAAAAGCACGAATAGACAAATGTGATTATATCAAGCTAAGAAGGAGTTCTGCACAGAGACAGAAACAATTAACAAATTTATGAGGCAACTGATAGAATGGAAGAAAAGATTTGTAAATTATGCATTAGACAAAGGATTACCAGAATATATAAGGAGCTCAAGAAACTCAACAACAAAACAATCCAGATATGAAATGGGCAAAGGATATGAACAGACATTTTTTCAATTTCAGACATTTTTTTCAATTTATCTATTGGCTACTTCTATTTTATTTATCTATTGGCTATTTCTATTTCAATAGCCAATAGATAAATAAAAAACTGCCCAGAACAACTATTCATTATGGAAATACAAACAAAAACAACAGGCATTATCACCTCACTCAATAATTACAATAACTATTGTCCAAAAATAAAGAATAACAGAATTTATTTCTTTTAAAATTGTTTGTCAACCTAAATGGAAGCATTCCAGGAAAAAAATGGACTGTAAATGTTTTTATTCAGAATAAAATGAGGCCAGTGCTGTGGCATAGTGGGTTGTCACTATCTGCAATACCTGCATCCCATATGGGCACCACTTGTAGTCCCAGAGGCTCCACTTCTGTTTTTTTTTTTGACACTTATTTAATTATTTGAAAGGCTGAGTTACAGAAGCAGAGGCAGAGAGAGAGGTCTTCCATATGATGGTTCACTCCTCAAATGGCTGAAACTAGGAGCCAGGAGTTTCTTTTGGGTCTCCCACATGGGTGCAGGGGCCCAAGAACTTGGGCCAACTTCTACTGCTTTAGGCCATAGCAGAGAGCTGAATCAAAAGTGGAGAAGCTGTAACTCGAACCAACGTCCTTATGGGATGCTGGCACTGCAGGTAGTGGCTTTACCTACTACACCACAGCATCAACCCCTCCATTTCTAATCTATCTCCTTACTAATGCAACTGGGAAAGCTGCAGAGGATAGTCCAAGTGCTTGGATCCCTGCAATCATGTGGGAGACCCAGATGAAGGTCCTGCCCTGATTTCACCTTGGCCTAGCCCTGGCCCCTGCCTCCTTTTGAGGAGTGGAACAGTGGATGAAATCTCTTTCTCTCTCTCTCTTACTCTCTCCCTCTCCCTATCCCTCTCCCTCTTCCTCTACTTTTTCCTCTCTCTTCCCCTCTCCTTTTATCTCTGTAACTCTGCTTTTCAAATAAATAAATAAATAAATAAATCTTTTTAAAAATCACTTAACATATTATCAGGAAAATGAGAAAAAATACCAATCTTTTAATATTATTGTTAGTATTAAATAAATTGCAATACAATTTTTGGTATCTAAAAATGGGTAAATAGTGTTATTCATCTATTCGTTCATCAAAGTTTGTTAAGCTGCTATGGGCTTTGCACTGCCACAATGTGAGTAGTTAATATTATTAACAAATAAACACATCCACCTTTTAGCCACTCTTTGGCATTATCAAATAGCAAGCTAAAAAAGTTAAAATACCAAGGACATTCTTCTCAGATATAGAAAGAATGATGCTGGCCGGCGCCGTGGCTCAACAGGCTAATCCTCCGCCTTGCGGCGCCGGCACACCGGGTTCTAGTCCCGGTCGGGGCGCCGGATTCTGTCCCGGTTGCCCCTCTTCCAGGCCAGCCCTCTGCTGTGGCCCGGGAGTGCAGTGGAGGATGGCCCAGGTGCTTGGGCCCTGCACCCCATGGGAGACCAGGAAAAGCACCTGGCTCCTGGCTCCTGCCATCGGAGTGAGCGCGGTGCGCCGGCCGCAGCGCGCCGGCCGCGGCGGCCATTGGAGGGTGAACCAACGGCAAAAGGAAGACCTTTCTATCTGTCTCTCTCTCTCACTGTCCACTCTGCCTGTCAAAAAAAAAAAAAAAAAAAAAAAAAGAAAGAATGATGCTGAAATTCATATGGAAACAAAGAAGATCCCTAATAACTAAACCAATCTTATACAACAAAAACAAAGCTGATTTCACAATACCAGATTTCAAGATATACTATGTGGCAGTTAAAATCATAACAGCCTGGTATTGGTACAAAAAGAGATGGATAGACCAATGGAACTAAAGGAAGTGCCAGAAATTAATCCAAGTATCTACAAGCAACATATATTTGATCAAGGAACTAAAACCAATCCCTGGAACAAGGACAGTCTCTTAAACAAATAGTGCTGAGAAAACTGGATGTGCACATGCAGAATTATGAAGCAAGACCCATACCTTGCACCTTATACAAAAATCCACTCAAAATGGATTAGAGACCTAATCTATGCCCTGACACCATCATATTAGAGAATGCTGGGGAAACCCTGTAGGACATTGACAACGCAAAGGTTTATTTGGAAAAAACCCAGAAGCACAGGCAATCAAAGCCAAAATTCTCAAATGGGATTACATCA
Organism: Sylvilagus floridanus; assembly: GCA_949820135.1. Lineage (NCBI taxonomy): Eukaryota > Metazoa > Chordata > Mammalia > Lagomorpha > Leporidae > Sylvilagus > Sylvilagus floridanus. The sequence goes on along the minus strand of OX463235.1, from coordinate 2,682,275 downwards.
AATTTAAACGCTTCTGTGTTACAAAAGAAACACTCAAGAAAGTGAAGAGGCAACTGACAGAATGGGAGAAATTATTTGTAAACCATTCAGTTGATAAAAGATTAATAACTAGAATATATAGGGAGATCAAGAAATGCAACAACAATAAAACAAACAACCCAGTTACCAAATAGGCAAAAGTGCTAAACAGACATTTTTCTTTTTTTCAACTTTTATTTAATAAATATAATTTTCCAAAGTACAACTTTTGAATTATAGTGGCTTTTCCCCCCATAACCTGCCTCCCACCTGCAACGATCCCATCTCCCACTCCCTTTCCCATCTCATTTTTCATCAAGATTCATTTTCAATTATATTTATATACAGAAGATATACTTAATATTTACTAAGTAAAGATTTCAACAGTTTACACCCACACAGACACACAAAGTATAGAGTACTATTTGAGTAGTAGTTTTACCATTAATTCGCATAGTACAACAAATTAGGGACAGAGATCCTACATGAGGAGTAAATGCACAGTGACTCCCATTGTTGATTTAACAATTGACACTCAGTAATCACCCGAGGCTCTTGTCATGAGCTTCCAAGGCTATGGAAGCCTCTTGAGTTCACGAACTCTGACCTTATTTAGACAAGGCCATAATCAAAGTGGAAGTTCTCTCCTCCCTTCAGAGAAAGGTACCTCCTTCTTTGATGGCCCTTTCTTTCCACTGGGATCTCACTCACAGAGATCTTTCATTTAAGTCATTTTTTTTTCTGCCACAGTGTCTTGGCTTTTCATGCTTGTGAAACTCTCGTGGGCTTTTTAGCCAGATCCGAATGCCTTAATGGCTGATTCTGAGGCCAGAGTGCTTAAACAGGCATTTTTCAAAAGAGGAAATCCAAATGGCCAATACACACATGAAAAAATGCTCAGGATCACTAGCTGTCAGAGAAATGTAAATCAAAACCACAATGAGGTTTCACCTCACTCCAGTTAAAATGGCTTTGACACAGAAATCAACAAACAACAAATGTTGGTGAGGATGGGTGGAAAAAGGTACCCTAATCCATTATTGGTGGGAATGTAAACTGTGGAAGATAGATACCTCAGAAATCTGAGGTACTACTATATCTACTATATGACCCAGCCATCCAACTCCTGAGAGTTTACCCAAGGGAAATGAAATCAGTGTATGGAAGAATTATCTGCATCCCCATGTTTATTGCAGCTCATTTTATAATAGCTAAGACATGGAATCAAGCTAAATGCCCATCAACTGAGGATTGAATAAAGAAATTATGGGATATGTGCACTACGAAATACTACATAGCAGTAAAAAAATGAAATCTGGTCATTCGCAACAAAATGGATGAATCTGGGAAACATCATGCTTAGTAAAATAATCCAGTACCCAAGGGAAAAATCCCACATTTCCCTGACCTGTGATAACTAATAAAGCACCTAAAAGGGAATTGACACTTTGAGAAGCAACAACTTGAACAGCCCTTGTCTTGACTGTTGAGGATAGTTTTTTGTTGAACTCTGTAATTAACATAGAGTTAATCATGTGTGCATAAATTCAACTGAAAATAGATATCCCTAAAAAGAGTGGGAATAAGAGAGGGAGGAGGAAGAGGGCTTGGAGGTATCAGTGGGAGGGTGGGCATGGTGTAAAGAATCACCATGCTCCTAAAGTTGTATTATGAAGTATATGAAGTTTGTAACTTAAAGTTGTATATTCTGCATATATTCCTATGAACTTACTTCTAAGGGTACAGTTTAAAAACTTTCTGGGGCTGGTGCCGTGGTATAGCGGGTAGAGCTGCTGCTGGCAGTGCCAACATCCCATATAGGGACCAATTCGAATCTGGCTTCTCCACTTCTGATCCGCTCTCTGCTATGTTCTGGGAAAGCAGTAGAAGATGGCCCAAGTCTTAGCACTCCTGCACCCACATGGGTGACCTGGAGGAAACTTTTGGTTCCTGGCTTCAGATCAGTGCAGCTCTGACCACTGTAACTCCACTTTTCAAATAAATAAATAAATCTTTAAAAATAAAAAAAACTAGCCATGGGACCCCACATCTCATTAAGCTGGGTAGTAAAAATATCATCTTAATTTTTTATGATCATACGGATAGGACTAAAAGTCTGGTAATAATAATAATGGATAGAATTAAAAAGGGGTGAATGCTCCAACATAAGAAGCAGTCCACATAGCTGATTCATAGAATGAAAATTGCTTTAAATAGCACTCTGACCTCAAAATTAGCCCTTAAGGCATTCTGTTCAGGCTGAAAAGCCCACAATAGCATTTCAGTCATGGAAAGCCAGGACATTGAGGCAAAAACATGTCCTATATAAAGGATCTTGATGGGTGATACGCCAGTGGAAAGATTGGGTCATCAAAGAAGGAAGTACTTTTCTTTGAGGGGGGAGAGAATTTCCACTTTGTTTATGGCCTTGTCTAAATCCTGATGGGGTTTGTGGATTTAAAAGGCTTCCATAGCCTATGCAGCTCATGTCATACATAAGAGTGTTAATTGTTAAATTAACAACAGGAGTCACTGTGCACTAACTTTCCATGCAGGACCTCTGTCCTCAAAGAGTTGTATCATAACTATGTCTAAGCATTCCTAAAAGATGTATCATCCTTGGGTGCTTCATTAAAGTTAATTAAATATCTCAAAATAAGTGAAATGAAGTTCAAGACGCAATGATTTTGAACAGCCCTTATCTCAACTGTTGAGGAACAGTTTTGTTTTGTTTTTACTGGGCAAATTTTAGAACACTTTACTTAGTATAGAGTTTGTCTTCTCTGTATAAAGTTAATAAAAAATGGATCTTTTGGAGAATGGGACTGGAAATGAGAGAAGGAGTAGGAGAAAGAATGGGAGAGTGAGTGGGAGGCTGGGTAATGTGTGAAGAATTTTTTTTCTTTTCAAATATCATATTTACTGTTTTCACCACTGTGCTTCAATCTGTGTTGAAGTGACCAGAAAGCATTCCATGGCAAGTGACCAACTTCTAAGGTTGTACTTTTAACCCTAGTGTTTTCTTGGGCTCTTTCAGTACTAAACATATTTCTCATTCATGTGAAATTAATTGCTTCATTTGAGTTGATTCTCAGGAGCCTCATTAAAAAACCAAAGATATTGCACCATCTTTGTCTAGTAATTCAGAGTTTGTTTCTTTAACAACAATTACCTCACTGAAGTTAAAACAACCAAACGTGGCCGGCGCCGTGGCTCAACAGGCTAATCCTCCGCCTTGCGGCGCCGGCACACCGGGTTCTAGTCCCGGTCGGGGCGCCGGATTCTGTCCCGGTTGCCCCTCTTCCAGGCCAGCCCTCTGCTGTGGCCCGGGAGTGCAGTGGAGGATGGCCCAGGTGCTTGGGCCCTGCACCCCATGGGAGACCAGGAAAAGCACCTGGCTCCTGGCTCCTGCCATCGGAGTGAGCGCGGTGCGCCGGCCGCAGCGCGCCGGCCGTGGCGGCCATTGGAGGGTGAACCAACGGCAAAAGGAAGACCTTTCTATCTGTCTCTCTCTCTCACTGTCCACTCTGCCTGTCAAAAAAAAAAAAAAAACACAACCAAACATAACTTATTAATAGTAGTCAAATTCAGTTCTGATCACTCAAGATGAAAATAGCTTGCTGAATATAGATATTTTACAACTTTATTTATTTTTAAAGATTTATTTACTTGAAAGGCAGAGTTACAGAGAGGCAGAGGCAGAGAGAGATCTTCCGTTGGCTGGCTGACTCCTTAAATGGCCACAATAGCCGGAGCTGTGCCGATCTGAAGTCAGGAGCCAGGAGTTTCCTTTGGGTCTCCCATGTGGGTGCAGGAGTGCAAAGACTTGAGCCATCTTCTACTGCTTTCCCAGACCATAGCAGAGAGCTGGATGGGAAGTGGGGCCGCCAGGACTCGAACTGGTGCCCATATGGGATGCCGGCACTGCAGGTGGCAACTTTACCCATTACGCCACATCATTGGTCCCATACAATAACTTTAATAGTTAATTATCCATACCAAGGTTTTATTCTAGATCAATTAAGATGCCCCTTTAGTGCTTCTTATACAAATGAAAACTTTCAATCTTCTTTTGTTTTTATTTTTAATATAAAAGTTGGAGTGCATATTAAAGTTTCAAGTCTCCACATTGAGCTTTAAAACTGAAAACTGGGGGCTGGTGCCATGGTGCACTAGGTTAATCCTCTTGCAGAGCCAGCATCCCATATGGGTGCAAGTTCTAGTCCCAGTTACTCCTCTTCCAGGCCAGCTCTCTGCTGTGGCCCTGTAAGGCAGTGGAGGATGGTCCAAGTGTTTGGGCCCTACATCTTCATGGGAGACCAGGAGGAAGTACCTAGCTCCTCGCTTCGGATCAGTGTAGTTCCAGCCATACCTGCCATTTAGAGAGTGAACCAAAAGAAGGAAGACCTTTCTCTCTGTCTCTCTCTCTCACTATCCATAACTCTACTTGTCAAATAAATAAACAAAAATCTTTTTTTTATGCCTGGTCTTTTTTTTAATAACGCTTTTATTTAAAGAATATAAATTTCCAAAATACAGCTTATAGATTACAATGGCTTCCCCCCATAACTTCCCTCCCACCCGCAACCCTCCCCTTTCTCACTCCCTCTCCCCTTCCGTTCACATCAAGATTCATTTTCAATTCTCTTTATATACAGAAGGTCAGTTTAGTATATATTAAGTAAAGGTTTCAACAGTTTGCCCTCACATAGCAACACAAAGTGAAAAATACTGTTGGAGTACCAGTTATAGTATTAATTCACAATGTATAGCACGTTAAGGACAGAGATCCTACATGATATATATATTTTTAAATTGATTAATTTTCTATGCAATTTCCAATTTAACACCAAGATTTTTAATCATTTGCAATTATCTTTATATACAGAAGATCAATTCAGTATATACTATGTAAAGATTTCATCAGTTTGCACCCACACAGAAACACCAAGTGTAAAAAAAGGGATCACACAAACAAGACTAGTGTCTGCTAATACTAACTGATAGAATCAAAAAGGGAGAGAATGATCCAACATGGGAAGTGGGATACACAGCAGACTCATAGAATGGCAGATGTCCTAAATAGCACTCTGGCCTCAGAATCAACCCTTAAGGCATTCGGATCTGGCTCAAGAGCCCATGAGAATATTTTAGGCATGGAAAGCTAAGACACTCTGAAAAACAAAAAAAAGAAGACCTAAATGAAAGATCTCTGCGAGTGAGATCCCAGTGGAAAGAACGGGGCCATCAAAGAAGGAGGTACCTTTCTCTGAAGGGAGGAGAGAACTTCCACTTTGACTATGACCCTGTTGGAATAAGATCGAAGTCGGCGAACCCTAAAGACTTCCATAGCCTTGGCAACTCATGACTAGAGCCTAGGGAGATTACTGACGCCATAAACAAGAGTGTCAAATTGTTAAATCAACATCAGGAGTCACTATGTACTTACGTCTCATGAGGGATCTGTCCTTAATGTGTTATCCAATGTGAAACAAAAATCTTTTTAAAAAAAAACCTGAAAACTTGATCTCTATAAAAAATAAGAATGGGAAAGGAAGAAAGGAAGGGATTATGAAGGGAGGGAGTTAGGGTAGGAAGAAGTATTATGTTCCCAAGTCTGTTTATATTAAATGCATGGAGTTGTGTTTCTTAAACAAAATAAAAAAAATGAAACAGTCATCAACATGCAAATGTAAGCAAGGCAAGTTACATAGCTCCAGGAGGTTCAGGTCGTTAACTTGTATCTATATGCCCACAGTTCACAGAGCTCACTGTTCCAATAGGAGAAAGACTTTGTCAAAAATTATGTCATTTATCACAAATGACACCCTAGCTTTGCCTAAGAACACAAATACATTTGCTATAATCCCCTATGTGGCTCAAGGTGGCTGCATCTCCTCCTGACAACCCAACAAGCTTCTGTCCTGCAGTTACTTTCTTGCCAGACTGAATTCCCTAGCAAAGCCAGTAGAAGTTTTTAAGTAAAAATTACTAGAAATATAAGTTTTATATATGTAAATGTGGTTCCCATATGAAGTTTAGATGAAGTTACAATAGATATTTTAAATAATTATTAAAACATGTAATACAGTTTTTCCTTCATGGAATGATGTGAAGGACCCTAGAAAATCTCCTCCAAATCAACTTCCATGCCTATGTTCTATTAACAGAAAAACCCCCTTCTATGAGTTGGTACAATTATCCAATGCTCTGTTTTTCTCAAGTGATTATCTGTTAAATTGTTGAGTTTCTCTGACTGGTTGCCTCTCAGTGATCATTTACAGTATTACTTATTTCCAATAGACGCTGATTTGGTCTGTTGTCCTCTGGTCCACCACATGATGATCCCATATCATAAAGCAAGGGTGTATCCTGATTGGTCTTACACCACCACGGCAATATCACACTCATCACAATTGTTTAATTCAAAAAGGCTGTGACTAGTTGTAATTAATTAAATATGAAAGGAAAGCTTCTATGGTTGTGAGAAATACATCCTTGCTTCTATGGAAGACATCCAAGAATAAAGACTTCCTCCTCTTCTTGTGGATTTTATCTGACCTGAATGTGAAACCTAAAAACATGTGAAGAAATAAGTCTTGCTCTAGGGTGAAACAAAAAATAGAAAGAAAACAGGAGTAAGCAAGACATTGAACCAAAGGATATTTGGAGGATGCCCAACATTTTGTCTTCTTCCTATTCTGAAGTCACAGAAATCGTTATTTTATAAAGAAGTTTGAATCACTTTCTTTTTACTTGTTGCCAGGACGATCATCACTCCTAACAGTTACCCTGTGGCCACTTAGTTTTATCTCATGCTTTCTAGAGTAGGACAGCATTCGTATGAGGGCATTGGGAAATTGGCAGATGCAGAAGGAATAAATGGCAGCAGAAAAGCAAAGCAAGCCATCTCCTTCATGATCTCCTTTTATGTAGACCTTCTTAGCTCAATATGCCCAAAAGCCAGCCATGTGTTTCAAATTGGTTTCTCTCAATGCTAACAACAAAATCTGAATGTAAGAGCACGCACTGTGGCACAGTAGATTGAGCTACTTCTTGCAATACCAACATTACATATGAACATTGGCTGGAGTCCTGGCTGCCCCATTTCCAATCCAGCTCCCTGATAATGTGCCTGAAAAAGAAGGAGAAGGTGGTCTAAGTGCCTCAGCCCCACCACCAACTTAGGAGACCCAGATGGAGTTCCAGGCTCCTGATTTTGGCCTGCCCCATCCCTAGCTGCTATGTTTATCTGGGTGTGAACCAGTGGATGGAAGATTAATATATTTCTCTCTCTCTTTCTCTGTAACTCTGCCTTTTAAATAAATAAATTTTTAAAAAGTGTTGCTCCAAACTTTTATCTAAATAAATAGGATTTAGTTAGTTTCATAAAATTTTGAAGTCCTTTGCATAGATGTAAATTTGAATGCATTAGAAGCTCAATGTAGATTTTAAGTTTTAAATCTTGTTAAAGACCTTGTCATGTAACAAGACCTAATCTTGTTACAATGTCTTATGAAACAGCCAGTGCCGCAGCTCACTAGGCTAATCCTCCGCCTGCGGCGCTGGTACCCCAGGTTCTAGTCCCTGTCGGGGTGCCTGATTCTGTCCTGGTTGCTCCTCTTCCAGTCCAGCTCTCTGCTGTGGCCTGGGAAGGCAGTGGAGGATGGCCCAAGTGCTTGGGCCCTGCACCCACATGGGAGACCAGGAGGAAGCACCTGGTTTCTGGCTTCAGATCAGCGCAGCACGCCCTGTGGTGGCCATTTTGGGGGTGAACCAATGAAAAAAGGAATACCTCTCTCTCTCTCTCTCTCTCTCTCTCTCACTGTCTAACTCTGCCTGTCAAAGAATTTTTAAAAAATTGTCTGCTGGAACATATTGGTAAACAAAAATACTTACATGAAATCCTTAAGACTGTGTTACCTACCCAATTAATTATAATATATCTACCCTAGATGTTGAAAGCTTGTTTTTATTTTGCCTTATACATCCTCACAATAAAGAATTTAAATTCAAATTTTCAGGGAAAACATAAAATAAGTTAGAAACAACAAAGCTGGAAGGAATTATTCTGTGAAAACACTCCCCTATTTTAAAATTTCAGGTGGCCTGCATTCACCCCATCTGTCTCTAAGATTACAGACTCCCAGAGAACATTGTACAGGAGTGGGCATTTGATGCAGTGGTTGTCACAACTTGTAGCATCTGCATCTCATAGCAAGGCCACTGAGTTCAAGTTCTGCTCCTCTTACAATCCAGCTTCCTGTTAATGTTCATGTTGGGAGCAACAGACTCAAGTAGGTGGATGGCTACCACCCACTGGTGATAGGCAAAGGAATCCTAAGCTTCTGATGTTGGCCTGGCCCAGCCCCGGTTGTTGCAGGCATTTGGAAAGTGAATCAGTAGCGTTCTATATCTCTTTGCCTTTCAAATAAACAAATAATACACAAATTATTTTAAAAGTCTTGTGGCAGGCACCACAGATTAATTAGCCCAACATCCACTTGCAATGCACTCCTCTGTTACAATGATGGTAACCATAAAGCATACCTTACTAGACTCCATAGAATTTCTTATTCAATAGTGTTGATGCATAATAACAATGTTTATGAATTAATTTCTCTTTAGGCCTTCTGAGAAGATTAATGAACCAGAAATTTTATGATAGGCAATTGTATATATATATATATATATATATATATATAGAGAGAGAGAGAGAGAGAGAGAGAGAGAGAGGAGAGAGAGAGGGAGGCAGAGAGGGAGACGGAAGGGATATCTCATCTACAGTTCACTTCACCAATGCCTGTCTCATCCAGAGCTGGGCCAAGACCATTGCCTCAAGCTGGAAACTCAATCCAGGTCTCACACATGGTTGACAAGGACCCAACCACTTGATCCATCACCTGCTCCCTCCCAGGGTCCCCATTAGTAGGAAGCCAGAATGCAGAGAATATTCAAGACTCAATCCCAGGCACTACTACATGGAATGTGGTCACCCCCAAGCAGCTGCCAAAGGCCCACTCTCTTTTTTCTTTCCCATCTCCCTGCCTTGCACAAAGACTGAAAAGCTTCTCCAAATAAAAGATTTTGAGATAAATATTTATTAGTTTGTTTCTTCTACAAGATGTGCTATATATTGAAAAATAATCTTGTGTTTCTTACAATTACACGAGATCCTGACTATATTGTAATTGAACATCAGATGCTTATTTGCAGAAATATGAAAAATTCCAACTTAGTTTAAGAGATAAACTGATTACCTAATTGCTTCCTCTCCATTCCAAATATTAACATTGATAAATGGCAAAATATTAATTTTATTATTATGATAGAGTTGAGACAGAATATAACTCAGTATGATGTCCACATGGAGTTTCTATCAGAATCCTGGAGCAAAAATTACCTCTTCAATTACATATTCTATTAGTAATGGACCATGGAAACAGATGGATGTTCATTGAGTAATCAAGAGTTTTTTTTTTACCATGATGTTTTTTTTATTGTTGAAAATATTTTTCCCAGGCTGGTGCCACGGCTCACTAGACTAATCCTCTGCCTGTAGCACCGGCACCCGGGGTTCTAGTCCCGGTTGGGGTACCAGATTCTGTCCGGGTTGCTCCTCTTCCAGGCCAGCTCTCTGCTGTGGCCCTGGAAGGCAGTGGAGAATGGCCCAAGTGCTTGGGCCCTGCACCCACATAGGAGACCAGGAGGAAGAACCTGGCTCCTGGCTTCAGATTGGCACAGTGCGCCGTCCGTGGCAGCATTAGGGGACTGCACCAATGGAAGGAAGATCTTTCTCTCTGTCTCTATGCCTAACTCTGCCTGTCAAAAAAATATTTTTCCAAGAAACATTTTATTTAAGGTATACAACTTCATTCATTTCATAAATACAACTAGGAACATAGTGATTCTTCCTACTCTGCCCACCTTCCCACCCACACTCTCACCCTTCTTCCACCTCCCTCTCCTATTCCTATTCTTATTTTTTACCAAGATTTATTTTTAATTAATTTTATACATACAAGATTAACTCTATACTAAGTAAAGCGTTCAACAAATAGTATTAAAAAAAAAAACTGTTCCTCAACAGTTGAGACAAGGGCTATTCAAAGTCATCGCATCTTGAATGTTGATTTCACTTCTATAGATTACCTTTTAGGTGCTTTATTAGTTACCACAAATCAGGGAGAACACATAGTATTTGTCCCTTTGGGACTAGCTTATTTTATTATGTACAATGGTTTCTAGTTGTATCCATTTTGTTGCAAACAACACAATTTCATTTCTTTTATCACTCTGTAGTATTCCAAGGTGTACATATTTCATAATTTCTTTATACAGTCTTCAGATGGCAAACATTTGGGTTGATTCAATGTCTTAGCTATTGTAAATTGAGCTGCAATAAGCATGAGGATATAGATCACTCTTTCATATCTTTTGGCTTCTGGTAGCCCATAAAGGAGTCACTAATCCCACAACTCTGGTGTTAGGACTGGAAATAGGTGAAGCCACTTGTCTTTATCAACCAAGCCCAGTGCCTGGGGCTACTTCTCCAGCCAGCTTTTGGAGGGGCCAGGGAAAATATGGAGCTCTCATGTTAATAGGCCCTAGATTCCCTTATCCCTGGAGAAAGGAAGGTAGCAAGGAGTCCTCATTTATCCCGCACATCCATATGTTGGGTAGGAAGGATGATTAGCATGTTCCTAGAAGGAAATTGGGAGAAGTCTTCAACATTTAAGAGTGCAGTGAGGTTTCAAAGCTATTTAGCCAAGTGATCCCTAAAGGTGCTGCATCTGGCTCCCATCCCTGTAAAAATATTGTATGAGAAATGAAAGATAAGCAAGGGAGCATCCCAGGGCTGCTCTTCATTCTACTCCCTCACAGCCCACATGACTGCCTCAAGCCACACACCCAAGGAATATTGTTTACAGCCATGAAGAGCAATAACTCTGATGGTCTACAAGGAATGGAGTTCCCTTGCCTACAACTCCTAAGACCTCTGATCCCTGACTCATTTTCCTCACTGGAATTTTGCAGATTCTCATGTGCTCTTAGGAGCTTGACAACAGAAATAAATTCAGGCTGAACTGAAAAAACGTGGCACTATTGGCAAGGGTGCGGTTAGGGGGAATGTGTTGGTATGGAACTTTTCCCTTTGAAAACTGCCAACCACAGTTCAGGGGTGAAGCAGCTCAGTGCTAATGTGCTCCATGTGGCTGTGCATCTGTAAGGAGGTCCCCAAGGAGCTAACCTGCCTTTCCCAGGCTGGGTCTGCACAGGTACGTGCAATAGAACTTGCGGATTGCTTTAGTACAAAGCAAGGTCATTACCCTGACTGGGAATCAGGACAGATTGGCAAGCACTAACAAAACACAGGTCCCTCACCATAAAAGCAAGTAAAGCTGGAGATTATTTCTCTCCTGTCACAAAGGAAGTCAGATTCCAGAACAGTGACATGGAAGCAGTGATACTAAGAAAGTCAGCTTCTGATTCTACTTCTATCAGCATTAGTAGAAAGGAAGACAAAGGCACCCAAGCCTGAGAGAAGCCCTGACAAGGTGCCCAGGGCCTCTGCCACTGCAGTCCTGGAGAAAACCACAGGAGAGCAGGGCCCCAGCAAGATCAAGGCTCTTCTGGAATAAGGGTCCATAAAACAGAGAACAGCACCAGCTCCAAGTAGTGAAACATAAGCTCCATGAAGGCAAGACTTTTGGAAGCGTGCCTTCCTGTTCTCAATACCAAGAACAGTACAGGGCACATAGTGAGAAACCAATCTTCATCTGCTGAAAGAATAAAGAAATACCCAGTAGGGCACAAAGGCCACTTCCACAGAACTGGGGCCAGCCCTCTCCCTATCACAGGATCCCAGAGAAGAGGGAGTCCACTGTACATTCTAGAACACACAAGGATGACCACACTGTCCAATGACATTAGGTATTAAAGGGTAAGGAAGATTGAGACCAGCCAAGAGAGATTCTCTTTTCAGATTGAACATTCACAGATATGCTGGACAACTAAATAAGGGGAATGGCATCAGTAAATTGTAGCATATTGATAGATTGTACTACTTCATAGCAGCAAAAGGCTAAACTAATGATACATAAAACAATATGGGTAATCTTTCATGCATTATGTTGTGCAAAATAAGACAAAACAAGGTACATGATGTACACATGTGCATATGAGAGTCAAGAATATGCAAAACAAGGGGATGGCACTGTGACATAGTAGTAAAGCTGCCGCCTGCAGTGCTGGCATCCCACATGAGCACTGGTTTGAGTTCTGGATGCTCCACTTTTGATCTGGCTCTCTGTTATGGCCTGGGAAAGCAGTAAAAGATGGCCCAAGTCCTTGGGCTCCTGCACCGATGTGGGAGACCTGGAAGAAGCTCCTTGCTCCTAGCTTTGGATTAGTTCTGGCCATTGAGGCCATCTGGGGAGTGAACCAGTGAATGGAAGACACCTCTCTCTCTCTCTCTCTCACTCGCTCACTCCCTCTGCCTCTCATAACTTTGCCTTTCAAATAAATAAACCTTAAAAGAAAAGAATATGCAAAACTAACCAAAACAATAGAAGTCAGATCCAGGGCTACATGGCGGGAGTAGCTGGAGGGAATTATGACCAGGAAGGAATACAGAGAGCTTTCTGGGATGATGGAAAGATTCAGATCTTGATCTGAGTGGTAGCTACACCGGTGTGTGCTTGCATATCAAGCCATTTCATACTTTAAAAAACCAAAGGGATGAAAAACTGATGCTCAAGAGTCAGAATTTTGTAAAAATACTGTTCCAAAAATATTTCATATATGGAGATTGGGGTATAGTTACCGCATGTGATGCTGGCTTCCAATTTGGGGTCTGGTTCGAGTCCCAGCTGCTCCACTTATAATCCAGCTCCCTAATAATATCTCTGGGAAAGCAATGAAAGATGGTCCAAGTGCTTGGCCCTGTTAGACATGTGGGAAACCCAAAAGAAGCTCCTGGCTTCTGTTGTTGGATGGCCAAGCATAATAGTGCTTGGGGAGTGAACCAACAGATGGAAGATTTCTCTCTATCCTCTCTCTGTGTAACTCTGCCTTTCAAATAAACAAAATTAAAAAAAAAATTAAAAGATTTATCTCATTTATTTGAAAGGCAGAGTTAGAGAGGGGGAAAGATAGAGATCTTTCATCTGTTGGTTTACTCACCAATGGCTTTACTTTTCAATGGCTGGGGCTGGGCCATGCAAAAGCCAGGAGCCAGGAGGTTTATCTGGGGTTTCCCAAGTAGGTACAGGGGCTAAAGGCCTTGGGCCATCTTCCATTGCTTTCCCAGTCACACTAGCAGGGAGCTGGATCAGAAGCGGAACAGCCAAGATTTAAACTCGTGCCCATATGGGATGCCAGCATCACAGGTGACTGCTTAACCCATTACCTGGGCCCATAAAATAAATCTTTTTTATTTTTGACAGGCAGAGAGAGACATAGACAGTGAAGAGAGACAGAGAGAAAGGTCTTCCTTCCATTGGTTCACTCCTCTAATGTCCGCCATAGCCGGAGCTGCACTGATCTGAAGCTAGGAGCTGGGCGCTTCCTCCTGGTCTCCCAAGCAAGTGCAGGGACCCAAGCACTTGGGCCATCCTCCACTTCCCTTCCAGGCCACAGCAGAGAGCTGGATTGGAAGAGGAGCAACCAGGACTAGTACCCAGCCCCCTAACTGGGACTAGAACCAGGGGTGCTGGCACCGCAGGTGGAGGATTAACCAAGTGAGCCACGGCGCCGGCCTAACATAAATCTTAAAAAAAATGAAATAGGCCGGCGCCGTGGCTCAACAGGCTAATCCTCCGCCTTGCGGCGCCAGCACACCGGGTTCTAGTCCCGGTCGGGGTGCTGGATTCTGTCCCGGTTGCCCCTCTTCCAGGCCAGCCCTCTGCTGTGCCCGGGATTGCTGTGGAGGATGGCCCAGGTGCTTGGGCCCTGCACCCCATGGGGAGACCAGGAAAAGCACCTGGCTCCTGGCTCCTGCCATTGGATGAGCGCGGTGCGCCGTCTGCGGCGGCCATTGGAGGGTGAACCAATGGCAAAAGGAAGACCTTTCTCTCTGTCTCTCTCTCTCTCACTGTCCACTCTGCCTGTAAAAAAAATAAATAAATAAAAAAAATAAAAAAATGAAATTAACTCACACAAAAGTAAATGCTAATATTTTGCAGGAGCAAGAATTGTTTCTAGGCCGGCGCCGTGGCTCAACAGGCTAATCCTCCGCCTTGCGGCGCCAGCACACCGGGTTCTAGTCCCGGTCGGGGCACCGGATTCTGTCCTGGTTGCCCCTCTTCCAGGCCAGCCCTCTGCTGTGGCCCGGGAGTGCAGTGGAGGATGGCCCAGGTGCTTGGGCCCTGCACCCCATGGGGAGACCAGGAAAAGCACCTGGCTCCTGGCTCCTGCCATCGGAGTGAGCGCGGTGCGCCGGCCACAGCGCGCCGACCGTGGCGGCCATTGGAGGGTGAACCAATGGCAATGGAAGACCTTTCTCTCTGTCTCTCTCTCTCTCACTGTCCACTCTGCCTGTCAAAAAAAAAAAAAAAAAAGAATTGTTTCTTTTCCTTGGTTTCTTGGAGCCAAGATCCTCCAACTCTTGCTCTAACAGGACAGATGGACCCAAGCAAAGGGCCAAGATCTGGTAAAATCAAGAATGTTCAAAATCCAGAGATGTGCAGCCCAAGTACCAGGCTGTGGCTTGGTTGGAGGCTGCCTGGAATGTCTATTACCTGACAGTAAACTTCTTTAGAAGCAGAGAGGGCTCCTTGTCCTGCCATGGCCCCAACCAGTTCTGAGGCTCTTTGAAGCAGCCTCCGAAGCATTCAGCCAGACTTCCAGAAACTGCCATGAAGAATGACATAGAATCCCAACGATCTCCCTGACAAGCCTGGCAGAGACTGACGGAGCCAGGTCAATTCTGGGCCAAGGCAAAGATTTCATTGCAAACAGCACCCTACCTGCAAGGGGGAGGAAGGTACCTAGACTCTCACAGATGTCGAGGATCACTTCATCTAACAAATCTGGGGTCAGATCCTAGGCAAAAATCTTGCTTCTGTGTAAAACTATTCAGTCACCAGCTTAGTAGCAGGCCAGCATGTGAAGCCGCCACTGCCTTAAACATCTGCAAACAACTATCTTTAACTATATTCACAGTTTTAAGTGAGCAGAACTGCCACTAAGGAGTTCCTAGGATCATTAAGGTAATTTAGACCATCTGATACCTTCGTGAGGGTGAGGTGATGAGGCTGCCTCTGGAGCCTCACATGTCAGGCTACAAATGCCCAGAACATGGCATAGCTGACACTCTCTTTGCCAGGGCAACAGAGATTCTCCCCCAGTGCCCTTCCAGGCACATAATCCTTCTAGAGTACAACAAACTGAACTCTCAGGGAAGGATGCATGGTGAGATGCCCTCACATTTGCTGGCCCAGGACTGATAGAGCCAGGAGAAAGCTAATTATTTAGGCAGGTTAAATTTAGATAGAAAGTGAAGCCAGGTGGCTACATGATGGGGAGAATGGACGTTGGAGACTGCAAGCCACAAAGGTGGGCTTTGCACAAAGGAAACCTTAGACTAACAGCAGGGCACAAGTCATAGGCAAACAAAGGCTTGTGTTGAGAAAGCACCCTTTGCTTCACAAATTGGAAACCAAATGGTAAGAGCCTGGGAACTAATGAGATAAGGGATAATAGCTTGAGACTGTGTATTAATAAGACAAATACACCTGTAATTATACTTTAGAAGAGTTAAGGGGTTAGAGTTTAACAAGCTCAGAGCTATAAGTAACAGAGGGGTGTAAATTTGCAACCCAAAGGAATGAAAAAGGAAGGCTTCTGGGCAGGATTCTATCTAAGTGGACAGAGTAAGATAAACAGGATGAGTGTGTTTGCAGTGGAATGATCCTTAAATAAAGTTTCTTAAAAGTATCTAAACTCATAGGCTAATCCTCCGCCTACGGCGCCGGCACCCTGGGTTCTAGTCCCGGCCAGGGCACCGGATTCTGTCCCCCTTTCTCTTCTTCCAGGCCAGCTTTCTGCTGTGGCCAGGGAGTGCAGTGGAGGATGGCCCAAGCCCTTGGGCCCTGCACCCGCATAGGAGACCAGGAGAAGCACCTGGCTCCCAGCTTTGGATCAGTGTGGTGTACTGGCCATAGTGCACTGGCCGCAGTGGCCATTGGGGGGTGAACCAATGGAAAAGGAAGACCTTTCTCTCTGTCTCTCTCTCTCTCTCTCTCTCTCTCACTGTCCACTCTGCCTGTCAAAAAAAAAAAGTATCTCAACTCTCCCACAACAGAAAGAATATAAGCCTTCTGATTCCCCCCTCCCAAGTACTTCCCTTTTCAGGGGATCCCTCCTGCCAAGCCACAGTGCTTTTTCTCATTCTCTCTTTCAGTTTCAATAAAATCTTGCTCTTCATTCACTCTTCTGTGTCCATCTTTCATGTTTGTTGACATAAGACAATGAACCTGGGTGCTAAAGACAACTAGTATACAAATGTCTGCATCAGGACCACATGGAAGTGTGATGGGAATGCAGGTTGGGAGTCAGGAACCTACTCTGCCTCCAAGGAAGCCTGCTTGTGCCTTAGAGCCTGCAGACAGGAAATGGGTCATGGCTCTCCAAGCCCACAGTAGGAGCCCTTTACTTCCAGATCTGGGCCCCAGATGAATGGGGGGGGGGGGCTTCATGTGTTTGTGAGTTGAATGGGCCCAGGGGTATCTGAGCTTTCAGGTGGGGGAGTAGGGTGATGTCCCTTGCTGCTCTTAGCTCAAGAACTCTTGACCCAAAGAGCCGTCACACTAAAAAGACTATCCTCACCACTCCATATGAGCATGGCAGGCTTCAGGCGGCTCTTCTTTAATTAACAGAATCTCTGGCTCTGTAGGAAGCTTCACCCCACAATGAATATCATTCCCACTAGGAATAATCCTACTGTGTTGTATTCAGAGAGCCAGGATTCATTTCCAGTCTAGGGGTTTCGGGCAGGTGGGAGATTTATATAATGTGATTTGCATTAGCTGCCACTGAAACATGACCACATCAACTCTGGTTGTCACCTTGGGGCTAACCCTTTGCTCTTCTACTGACAAGAAGGCTCTAAGGAAACTGAAAGGAGGGCAGAAGTTCTGGTTCTCACTGAGCTTAAACTATAGCTTTAAGGACCAGGATTGCTATGCAACCTCCAGAACCTCCTCCTCTATCCTACATACTGTGCACTGGGGCCCTGGGCAGACAGCCCATCTTAGCCATCGGGAGCCTCTGCATGTCTACAGGACTGAGGCCCTGTCCAAGCCTTCAGTAGGTGCTTTTTGCTGTCTGTAGCCAGCTATACCTCACTCGTTACTTTAGAGGAGTCTACATCTGGGTTTTCCCCCGTAACTATTGTGTGGATACGACCCAAGCCCGTTTTACCACAAGGCATCTCAGCTCTCAGGCCAGTCCACACTAGGGAAAAAGTGGGCATCAGTTTGACGCAAAATCCTCCTGTCCTAGCTCTGCCTGTTGTGTCCCATTATGCAAATCTGCTTTCCACATTGGGTAGATTCTGGCAACACTACTTGATGAAACAGAGATATAAGCCTCAGACATTTTAGCTCCTGCCTGAAAGTAGATAAAATTCCATTTTACCCCTAATCCCTGCCTTCTTTCAAGAGACCAGCTCAGCTGCCCGCCCTGTATTGTTCCCCACTCCTGCATTCTTTTCCAAGTTTGAAAGCCTGGGGAAAAATCTATATGGAGAAACTCATCTCCACCTACTGTCCCTCTCCCCCACTGGAATCTTAGCACAAAAGACATATAAAGCCCAGCTCAGTGGAGGATTGGGCCCTCTGCCACATGTTCAATCTGTATGCACGCTGGCTGTTGGCCACCCAGCTCTGCAGATTTATTTTTCCAGAATGACTTTGTTCTGGCTGCAAGTTCATGTCCTGTCTCCTATCTGTTCTGATCCCCTTTGCCTTACATTTGGTGCCCCGTGTAAGGAGGGGCACAGGAAATCAGACTCTTACCCATGGCAGTCCCTCAGAAACTGGCTGCTCCTTCATCCTCTGGGTAAGCTCTATGATCCGTCCCCTCTTCTTCTGAAGTTTCTTCTTTCTGTGGCAAAGTGCCTTGGTCATTCATCTCCTCACCTCCACTTGCACTTTCTTACACTTTCTCCTCTCCCTGTAAATTCACAGCCAATGCCTTTTTGCAGATCTCATTGCATGCCGCACTGGACCTCATTCTCAACCCATCAGATTGATAAGAGAGGCTTCTACAACCCCAAGCCCACTGGGGCTGATGCTCATGGCTGGTTCATCCCTCCTTTTTAGGGTCTGGGTGTTCAGTCAGTTTTCCAGTCTCCTACATCTCCAGCAGGTGTGGGAAATACTCATCCATCACAGCTTAGAATTGGGACTCTGATCTAAGCTTTGGGATTCTCTCTCCTCCAAGAGGACGTGGAACTTAGGTTCTCAGTTGGAATGACTTCCCCAGGGATGACTTATGAAACTGCCCCCTTCCCTCAGGCTGTATTTTGCTTAATCTATGGGTTCCAAAATTTCTCACATCTCACCTGCCTCTCCTCTGCGCTGTCTGTTAATAAATCTTGACCATGTTGGGCCTAAAGAGAGATAAAGCCAAAGCAACTCACTTTCTTCTGCAGTAAAGTTTGGCCTCAATATGAATTGGACAATGGCTCTATCCTCTACAACTTTAATAACTTTACATAGAGAAATGGGAAATAGTCAGAGGTCTGCTGCATCCAAGCCTTTGTCCTCTGAGGCCGACTTCCTCATTCCACGCCACTGGGCAGGAGAAAGGCTTAGAGGCTCCTCTTGAACCTCTGATTCCTCTCTTCCACTCTTTCTCTTCCTTCAAGAATGCTGCACCTCAGGAATATGACTCTTTACTCACCGTGTCCCCCTGTCTGGCTGCCTCTCTCCTCTCTACCTGAGCCCTCCTCCTCTGTCCTGCTGCTCTCTTCCTGTGGGTGCCAAAGGATACTATAAAGGCTAGCAGAATGTTAGCTGCTCTGAAAAGTCCTGCACCTGGGACATTCCAAACCGCTAAGACAGTGTACTGTCAACTTCACTGAGGAGCCTTGCTTACGTTTTCTGCCTGCCTTATCAGGGTTGATGTGGTGCTCTGCACCTCCTGCAGAAAGCAGCCTAAGAAAGGACTGTGCCTATGGCTCATTAATGCAGACTGATCTCAAATCCTGCACCTCACCCTGTGTCTGGGCAGGCTCAGCCCTGCTCTCTCCTTACCCTCCTGTGCTGTCCTCCCTAGAATAGAATCTTCTATAACTAGCCACCTACTCTCCTTTTATGAACCATAAAATACTAAAACCTAACATAATGGAGCCATATCTCACACTGATACTCTATCTTACATATGAATTTGCTCTCTCATGAAGACAAAAACCTCTGTTCCAGCCATCTCCAGTAATATATTTCACAGAGCTAGAAAAAAAAACAAGAACAAAACAAACGAACAAACAAAAAGAACTAAAGAACAGTGGTAAGCCCCAAGCAACTTTGCTCCATGCTTAGCCTTCTTTTCTTTTCCCCTGCCTTGTCTAGCAGCAGCCAAATCTTTTTGCCAGTATTTCATGGAGACAGAAGCTTGCCCACTCTTTTCTCCATAATTGCCCTTTATTCTATCACCTATCAGATTCTCACCTCTTAGGAATCTCTCTCCATCCAGAGGGGTGCCCATCTGCTCTGATGGGTGCCCTCCCCCTTAAACCTAACATAATAGTGAACAATCTCCAGTGAGTAACTCATCCATGGTATTAGAAGATTTAATCAAATTTAGTATCTAACCTTAAATAGGAAGCTGTTAGAACAGTACATCACAGCAACTTCATTATTCCAACTAAGATTACCTACTACACTGAACCTATAAAAAACAGTATAACTGACACAGAACATTGAAATCTTTTCCCCTGGAAGCAGACTTAGACAAAGCTGTCTCTTTTCATTATTTCTCTTCAACATTGTACATGAGGTGTAGTCAGAGAAATTAATAAAAAGGAAATACTGGGTGAAAGGACCAACTTTTAAGCAACAAAATTGTCAATATATGTGGATGATGTCATTATCAACAGATAATCCAACATAATTCAGATATAATAGAAAATACTAAGAAAATTAAACAAGATTACTGGGTAGAAAGTCAATATATGCCATCAAGTGGTTTACTATTCACCAGCAAGAAATGAACAGAACACGATTTGAAGGACAAAACAGAGACTAGCAAACAAACCCCTGTAAGAGAAATCAAAGATAAAATAGTCCATGTGATATCTTTAAGTTCATTCAAATAAACAGCTTTACGAACCCTCACATGAGCCAACAACAGCAAGCCAAGACTCCATGGGAAAGGCGCGCCTTCAGCAAGCACCTTGTAACTGCAGCTCTCAGGAATAAGCTTGGGCTCACAGGATCCAGCAGGACCGCACAGCTGAGGGCGCCCAGAAGCCGAGGTCACCAGAGCAGGGACAGCGCCCCCTGCTGCCGGAGCGCCCGGGCCGGAGAAGACGGCGGCTTCGGTCTGAGCCCCACCTCCCCCGTTACCAGGCACCGCCCCAAGGAACCGCCCCAGCCTAGCGGATGCTGATTGGCTGCACCTTCTGTAACGTCGCGCGGCCGGCTGCGGCCACTGTCCAATCAGGCACGTCAGGGCGACCCTGCGGAGCCCGCGGGATCTTTGTGGCCGCGCTGGGCGGGGTCCCCGGGTCTGCTGCTGAGCGGGCTCGGGTGCCTCCGGGGCTGCGCTGTGGGAACTTCCTGCACCGCGGAGCCGCCCCAGGACCCCAGAATGCCTCGGAAGCGAGGAAAGGTGAGTGCGGGGCCCACCGGGTGGGAGCTGCGCTGGTGGCCAGGACCCGGCCTCTGCCCGTGCGGGCTCCGCCCAGGGACCGCGGCCCCAGGTCTGCCCTGTGTGTGCAGTTAGGGCGGGACGGTGCTCAGGGAGACCGTGGACGGCACTGCGGGGAGGAGCTGTGGCCCGCGGGTCCTCCTGCCCCTCTCTCTGCCCTGAGTGTTCTGACTACAGGGAGTGGAGTCTCAGGTACAGCGCCCGGCTCTCTCGGAGTAGCTCTTCCTGGGGCGCTGCGTCCTTTTCCTGTTACCTGAGCACAGCGTCCCACGCCCGGCGGGCGGGAGAAGCGGTTTATTGGCTCAAGGTTTTGGTCCGAGGTTGAGCGGCGTCTGGCGGTGTCCTTTTGTTGGCAGAGGCCTGAGGTGACTCGGGACAAATAGAGGGCGGGAGAGAGGCCAATGCACATGGGATTTCATGGGAGACCCCCGGAGATGAGCCATTGACCCATCAATCACGTGAGTGGATTTATCCTAGTCACCTCTTCTGAAGTCTGACCTGGACACTCCCCCCCCACCCTTTAAGATTCATTATTTGAAGGTCTGAGTTACACAGAGAGGCAGAGAGACAGAGAAAGTGAGGTCTTCTATTTGCTGATTCACTCCCCGAATGACCACAACCGCTAGGGCTGGGCTGATCCGAAGCCAGGAACCAGGAGCTTCTTCTGGGTCTCTCACAGGGTTGCAGAGGCCCAAGGACTGGGGCCATTCTTTACTGCTTTCCCAGTACATGGCAGAGAACTGGATTGGTGTCCATGTGGGACGCTGACACTGCAGGCGGTGGCTTTACCTGCTAGGCCACAGCACTGGCCCTTGGACCCACTTTTTAATATCTCACAACTGGGATTAAATTTCCCCATGAGTTTCAGAGTGGACAAATCATCTCCAATCCAGAGCACTAAGTCTGGCAACAAACCCATAAACGTGCAGAGATCTCCCCAAGTAGCCGGATGCCAACTTCTGACCTGCAACTTGTAGCATTATGAAGCATTTTCTCCCATGGAAAATCAATATTTCAAAGGTTTGTTTTCTGTTTCTAAATGTTTTCCATGAGATGAAAGGAGGTAATATATACTTAATACTCCAGTATAAAATTTTTATGCTGAGATGGGTGATTGGTGTAGTAGTTAAATTGTTTGGGATGTCTACATTCCATATTGGAGAGTAGTTAAATTTGAACCTTGCTCTTCCAATTCCATATTCTTGCCTGTGCACACCATGGGAGGCAGTAGGTGATTGAAGTAGGCGATGTTTATTGAGTACATGGGTTCCTGCAACCTGCATGGAAACACAGATTGAGATCTAAGGTTTCTGGCTTCAGCCTGGCCCAGTCTTAGATGTAGTAGGCATTTGGTGAGTGAACTACTGGGTGGACAGACTCTCTCTCTCTCTCTCTCTTTTTTTTTTTTTTTTTAAACAAATTGATTATTTTAAAATAACTTTTAAAAAGCTGCGAGCTGGGAACTAAATCCAGGTCTCCAAATGGCTTAAGGTTTCCAGTCACTTGAGCCATTTCCTGCTGGATGTGCCCCCAGGGTTTCCACTAGCAGGGAGCTAGAATTCAACAGCAGTGGGAATGGCACTACGTGATCTGGGTGTCCCCACTAGCATGTTGAGCACTAGGCCAACTGCCCCCACCTCCTATTTTCTTTTAGAGGTGCTAAAATGTTCTAAATTGGCAGCAGAGATGGCTACCAAGAACTGGAAAGGAATGAATTGTATGTATATTTTTAGTTCATGAATTCCATGATAAGTGAGCTATATTCATGACTCAATTATACTACATAAGAAAGTTATATAATTTCTGATATTTTTAAAAGTATGTGTTGGATTATTTTGGAGTTTTATGTAATATTTTACATTGTATTCCAAACTCAAATCCACATGAAATCTGTCTTCCCTTCATTGCATATTTCTATAGACATGTGGATATAAATATAAGAGAAAAGTGATAGGAAGATGTAAACTGTAAATCACAATGATTGATTCAGGGATTGTGAGGAAAGGTGATATTAATTTTATCTGAATATCTGTTTAAAGAATATATTTGTAAAATAAATAAATACAAACCAAACATGGCCAGACAGCACAGGTACATGACTAAATATTTTTAGTAGTGGTAATCAGAAAAGAGGGTCCTTAGCTCTTCATCTTTGTTGGATTCTGCATTTGTCAATCCCGCTCCCTGATTGTCAGTCCCTGTATCTTCATAACAGGGAATATTCATTCTTCTGCATTCAGGAAAAGATAAATCCTCCAAATGTGAAGTCCAGTCAACACATGGAGTATACAGCTTGGACAGAGAGAAAGTGAGTGCTTAGGACAGCAAACTATCAGTGAGCATGGTCTTCCTACTTTCTCTCTTCTCAGGAATTCTCGCAGGATCCACACCTCCAATCCTAGTATGAGCAGCTCCTGGTGGCAGAGGTGTAAGACCGCATAAATCAGAGGAACCATTCCTAGGAAAGGGCATAAAGACCAAATGCTCTTTGGTACAGGCTAGTTCTTTGATACCTGCCAGTTCATTTTCTATTTCAAGGAGTATAACTTTGAGCTCTATATATTCATGGCACAGTTGCTTCTCTGGTCTGAGATGCAGGGGCCTAGGCTTTGAAGTTTGAGACTCATTTCTTAATTTGTGGAATAAAGTCACTGTGGAGCAAGGGCGGAGTCAGAGAAGCCACAGGAATTTGAACAGTGCAAATGATCTCTTAGGTATAGAGGAAACCATGGGTAGGTTGTTAACCAAGAGTTAGCACGTCACACTCCCACTCAGGAACATATGAGCCCTGACCACAGGAGCCATGCCCGTCTCTATTTGGAGAGGAGCTTCTTAAGTAGTGGGAGATCCATGAAATCCTGTTTGACCTTCTTGCCTAGTGGGTGGCACAAAGCAGCAAGTGTCAGGGAAGGTTGAGGTCCTGCTCTCAAAAGGGTAAGGGAGGATTTCGGACACAGATGAACAGATGGATTTCAGGAGTTCCCAGGAAAGTAGCTACCAGACATTGTAATTTTTGTATTTGTACAGTTTGGGAGGCACGTGTCTTAAGACCCAGTATCTTATTCCAGTGTATGCAATAGAAGAGTTTTCCCAACTCTCGAATATGATTCATGGAAGATTCACAAGTTACTTTAATAGATTAGAGCAAGCATCTTTTTATTTTTTAAAAAATTTCTAAGCCTTTATTGCATATTAATAAAACAAATCTTTGCATATACAGCAATGTAAAACTTTAAAAACTATTAAATTTCTATAACTAGGTATAGTCAATATGAAGGAGGAATGGTGAGCACTGGTATAGAACACACTGCACCAACACACAGGATTCATTGTTCTGCAAACCTCCAATAGTAAAATGTAAAAGGTGGCACACTCTGAGGGGCAGTCTCCTACAGTCTAAGATGCAGCATTTGACAGCTATGGAAATGTGCTCCTGAAGCCGCCTGTGGATTTTACCTTTAGTTTTTAGCTCAGTGTGATCCTCACTTTGTGATATCTACCTGTGACCCTTTTCCAGAACTGTTTACTTTTCTCTCATTCTGTGTCTTGTCATGGTCATATAATTTTTAGCTTTTTCTGGTTTCTTGTCTACATTTCTTACCATCTCTGCTAAGCAAGCATCTTTTTAAAGGTTAGACATGAGTTGCCATAGTAATATCAGTTTCTTGTTCAAATATCTTAAAGTAAAATACTCATTGCAATTTTCCCCATGCTTTATGGAAGATCTGTAATAAAAACTTAATAAATACAGTACAATGTCAGCATGGAAAATAAAAATAAATGTAATGACAGTGATCATCAGGGTCCACAGTATAATTTATCTGTTACTAAAACATTTCTTTAAACTGTATAGACATGTGGATATAAATATAAGAGAAAAGTGATTTTTAGTTCTACATGGTTTGCAGATAGAGGCCAATTCTGGTGCATCGCATCTGGTCTCAAGGTAGCAGGGCTGAGTGCCCAGGAAATAGTCACATCATTTTCTTGTTTCTTTGTGAAGGGGTGCAGAGGCCTAGGGGAAATGAAGTCTCTCCCTTCCATGACAGCACCAGCACAGATCCATGGGAAGGGATTTTTCAGGTCTTTCCCAGCGTGAGTCATGTTGCTCACTCCCATCCTCTTCTTCCCTGAAATTCTAGGCCCTGCAACCATCCTGATGCTGATTCAAAGGCACTGACTGTATTCTGTGTTCCTGAAGGTAAGTGCTAAAGGGAAAGATAGGATCCACAGACCACAGGGATCCCTGTGGAGTGGAACATTGTTTTCCTCTTTTTTTTTTTTTTTTATTTTTGACAGGCAGAGTGGACAGTGAGAGAGAGAGAGACAGACAGAAAGGTCTTCCTTTTGCCGTTGGTTCACCCTCCAATGGCCGCCGCGGAGAGCGCGCTGTGGCCGGCGCACCGTGCTGATCCGATGGCAGGAGCCAGGAGCCAGGTGCTTTTCCTGGTCTCCCCATGGGGTGCAGGGCCCAAGCACCTGGGCCATCCTCCACTGCACTCCCGGGCCACAGCAGAGGGCTGGCCTGGAAGAGGGGCAACCGGGACAGAATCCGGCGCCCCGACCGGGACTAGAACCCGGTGTGCCGGCGCCGCAAGGCGGAGGATTAGCCTGTTGAGCCATGGCGCCGGCCCTGTTTTCCTCTTATTGGGAGCAGAAGCATCGTGGTTCTCATGTGGGTGAGGGCTGATAGGGAGTTGCTTACCACAGCTCTGGGCCTGTGGGGGAGAGCACAGTCATTAGAACCTAAGGTCTGAGGGTGAGGAAGCCCACCATGGGCTGAGCTTCCAGTGGTTACTCTGCTGGAGGTAGGTGCTTTGCTAGAAGGCCTGTGTTCTTCCATCATGCAGAATCTGATTTCACATGTTCCACAATGATGTGGTCAATCCAAGATGGCAGTGGGGCAAGGAGCACCTGCAGGTTGTATGAGCTGGGAGGTGTTTGGAGTAAGTCTAGTTCAGCTCAGCAACTAGAGGATCCTGTTACTGACCTATATGGCATTGGTTTATCCATCTGTAACTTGAGGGCATTCCCAGTCCCAGTGACATAGCCCTGATTTCCCAGAGAAATCATTGTGAAGTGTGTGCAGCCTGTTTACAACAGTGTAGTTGTGTTTGTGGGGTTTGTTGCGTCTCCGCAGCAAGTGCTCCACTGTGTATCCTGCCCATAACGTTGTATGGGTTTATAGACACACAAATTCTAGTTTCCAAGAATACTGGATCTCTAAGGGAAATTAGAGTGCTGATGGATGATCCTATTTTCTTTAGAAAAAGGTAGTTTGCTGTAAGGAAGAATGATTTCATGAATAGAAATCCACCTGAAAGGATAACCCTTTGGTCCACACCTTCTGCTTACTGCTTCACAGGCAAACAAATGAATCCCTTTCAAAGGAGAAGATCCTAGCATGGTATGGCTGAGGCAACTCTAGATCTACTGCCCAGAAAGACAGAGATTTGAGTGATGCTATCTTAGCTCATGCATAAGCTACTATAGACAGGTGACATTGGAAAGTTTGTATGATCTATGAGAAGCAAGGCCCTAGGAAATATTTCTTATTGGAAGGGTCTTGAAGGTGTTGCTTGCAGTGGAGGGGGTAATTTGTCCTGTCTGAGAGTCTATCTATATTGCCCCAAACCCATTCCCAGTACTTCATTCTGCTTCCATTATTTCCAGAATTGGAGCTCTCTGAAGCCTAGTCTGTAACCACCATTGGTATAGAGATGTGATGATGCCCCCTCTGTCCTGAGAGTTCTTGCTGTCAGGACAGGGGAGGTGATAAGGATCCATCTGCCTGATAGGAGAGATGGAACAGTAGATTTTTAGGAGATGAGTGAGTGGACCAGTGTCACATGATTTGTGAATATCAGGCTCTCTTAGTTTTGAGCAGTGCTCTCTGCCTTGCTGCAGCTTGTTCAAAACTCATGTTTAGTTTTGAGATTGATTTTAGGAATCACAGTCAATCTAGAGCTGTTTTAAGAGACTTTGACTTCATCATGGATGTCCTTATCCTTTCTTCCCATACTGTACATGGATTGCGTTAGCCCCAAAGGTTTGCAACGCAAGTTTTTCTCACTTAATTCTAGTTAGCAATGGCTGATTGTCATAAATTCTATAGACATTTAATATTAAACTTTTTTCAAATGTTCAAAATGGCAATCACTTTATTAATTGTTTTGATAGATACAAGTGAAATGACATACAATGCAAAATATATGTAAACAATTGAAGCATAGTCTTTTTAAAAATTAACATTTATTTGAAAGGCAGAGTTACAGAGAGGCAGAGGCAGAGAGAGAGAGGTCTTCCATCCACTAGTTCAGTCCCCAGATGGCCACGGGCCAGAGCTTTGTTGATCCAAATCCAGGAGCCAGGAACTTCTTCCAGATCTCTCATGTAGGGGAAGGGGCCCAAAGATTTGGGCCACCTTTTACTTCTTTCCCAGGTGATAGTAGAGATCCGGATCGGAAGTGGAGCAGCTGGGACTCAAATCGGTGCTCATATGGGATGCTGGCACTGCAGAGGGCAGCTTCACATGCTACGCCACAGCACCAGCCCCTGAAGCATAGTCTATGATCTCCAGACTATCATGTGGCAGTGACCTTGCTGACATCCCTCTGGTTGGTGTGGCTCATGCTATGAATATATCTGTGTGATTATGAAGTTCTGATAATTGTATTTGGCATGTAATTCAATTTTTTTTCTCGCCGATACATAACAGCATTTGATTTTCAACAAGTCAACAAAAAACTTGCAAATATAAAGTATAAGCTCTGTAGTTATAATTCTGATTCAACATTTTAAGGTGGGCTTAGGTAGGTACTTCCTGTGTAGGTATTGCCTTGTTTCACAAATGAGGGTTAATACATGTGCTGCTGAAGCGAGTGCACGTATGAGGGTTAAGTCATCCAGGGCCTGTACGGGGGCTGGTGCCTTGCAGATGGCTTCACTCATGTGTCTGGTGGTTGGCACTGTATCTCAGCTGGGTCCTGTGTCTCCAACAGGCAACCCCCAGGCTTCTTCACAGGTAATTATGTCCAGTAAAGCAAACCCCAGTAAGCAGTTAATTTTTAAAAGTTTGTATCATCCCAGCCGGCGTCGTGGCTCAACAGGCTAATCCGGTCGGAGCGCCGGATTCTGTCCCGGTTGCCCCTCTTCCAGGCCAGCCCTCTGCTGTGGCCCGGGAGTGCAGTGGAGGATGGCCCAAGTGCTTGGGCCCTGCACCCGCATGGGAGACCAGGAGAAGCACCTGGCTCCTGCCATCGGATGAGCGCGGTGCGCCGGCTGCAGCGTGCCGACCGTGGCGGCCATTGGAGGGTGAACCAACGGCAAAGGAAGACCTTTCTCTCTGTCTCTCTCTCTCACTGTCCACTCTGCCTGTCAAAAAAAAAAAAAAAGTTTGTATCATATTTCCTGAAGTTCCATGGGCTAAAGCAAGTAAAATGACAAAGCCAACATTGTGGGGAAGGAATACATAAAGGTGTGAATACAAAGAGGTATGCTATTTAGAGCAGTTACTTGCAAAATGTACTAGGGCAGCACTGTGGCAAAGTAGGTAAAGTTGCCACCTGTGGCGCCGGCATCTCATATGAGCACCAGTTTGAATCCCAGCTGCTCCATGTCTGATCCAGCTTCCTGCTGATGTGCCTGGGAAGGCAGTGGAGGATGGCCCAGGTGCTTAGGCCCCTGCACCCATGTGGGAGATCAAAAGAAGCTCCTGGCTCCTGGAAAAACACACATTGGTTGTAAGAGTCATACTTTCTTGGAGTATTAGATGTATAAAAGCAAGAGAAGTTCTGTGGGAAGCACTAATCTGGAATCCTTTGTGGAACATTTGTATCAATAGAAAAATGGCTAATTCTACCCAGTATTTTCTGTGGTAAGAATTTTAGTCATACCATGTTGATTGTTTCTTTGTTATACTATAATATATTTGGATAATAATTCTCAAAATTGTAACATTTCTTTGCAGTAGTATTAATTTTTATAAAAAAATCAATAACAAATAAATATTTTCATTAACCTTTAGATAATATATTTAATCTCTACTAAGTAACAGAATTGTGAGTGCTCTTTCAGGTGATATTTTCCTGTCTCTTTAATGTAGAAGAAAATCTTCCCCCATGGAGAATCTGATTTTGTTTTTTTTAGCTGATGTGTCCACTATTCTCAAGTCATTTCTATCATGATCTTGCTTTTCACAGTAGAATCCAGAAGCAAGCCCAGTCACTTCTCTTTGAACTCCCTCCATTCACCTTTTCTTCTGGATACGATTCCAGAGATCTGTACATGTTTCTAAGGCAAAAGAGAGTGAATGTATCTCAGTAAATTTATTACTTAGTTATTCCTTAGCTTGTTTTCAGCCATGTATTTTAGGAAATTTATGAGGGTTTATTATTTTTATTTTTTAAAGATTTATTTATTTATTTGTAAGTCAGAGTTACACAGAGTGAGAAGGCAAGGAAGAGAGAGAGAGAGAGAGAGAGAGAGAGAGTGTGTCTTCCTTCTGCTGGTTCATTCCCCAGTTGGCTGCAACGACCTGAGATGCGCCGATCCAAAGCCAGGAGCCAGGAGCTTCTTCCAGGTCTCCCATGCAGGTGCAGGGGCCCAAGCACTTGATGCATCTTCCACTGCTTTTCCAGGCCACAGCAGAGAGCTGGACTGGAAGTGGAGCAGCCGGGTCTCAAACCAGCGCCCACATGGGACGCCGGCACCACAGGAAGCACTTACCCGCTGTGCCACAGTGCCGGCCCTAAGGGTTTATTAGTTTTAAAAACTTATTTAAAAAAAGAAAAACTTACTTGAAAGGCAGAGTTATAGAGAAAAGGGGTGGGGGAAGAAGAGAGAGAGAAAGAAAGATTTTCTATCCCCTGATTCACTCCTTAAATGGCCACAATGGCTGGGGTTGGGTCAGACCAAAGCTGGGAGTCTGGAACTGCATCCAGGTCTCCCAAACACGTGGGAGGGATGCAAATATTTGGGCCATCTTCTGCTGCTGTGGATTAGCAGGGAGCTGGATTGGAAGTGGACCACCAGTGACCCAGTGCCCACATTTGATGCCAGCATGACAGGCAGCAGATTAATCGGCAGCACCAAAATACAACCCTCAAGGGGATTTATTAATTTTTAAAAATTTGACAGGTAGAGTTACAGACAGTGTGAGAGAGAGACAAAGAGAAAGGTCTTCCTTCCATTGGTTCACTCTCCAAATGGCTGCTACGGCCAGCGCTGCGCCGATCCGAAGGCAGGAGCCAGGTGCCTCCTCCTGGTCTCCCATGCGGGTGCAGGGGCCCAAGCACTCAGGCCATCCTCCACTGCCTCCTGGGCCACAGCAGAGAGCTAGACTGGAAGAGGAGCAACCGGGACTAGAACCCAGCGCCCATATGGGATGCCGGTGCTGCAGGCAGAGGATTAACCTAGTGAGCCACGGTGCTGACCCCAAAGGGGATTTATTAATTAAATGGAATCATAATAATAAATATAATGTAGCATCAGATAATATACATAAGCAAGGTAAAATTTGCATGCTTATAAGACATTAGAGCTGTCTAATATGGGTACAAATTGGTCTTTGTTCTTTCTGATGCCATATCAAAAAGACGTTTTGTCCGGCTGTTCCTCTTCTGATCCAGCTTTCTACTTATGGCTTGGGAAAACAGTGGAAGATGGCCCAAGTCGTTGGGCCCCTCCACTCATGTGGGAGACCCAGAAGAAGCTCCTGGCTCCTCTCTTTGGATCAGCTCAGTTCCAGCCATTGCAGCCATTTGGGGAGTGAACCAGGGGATGGAAGATCTCTCTTTCTCTCTCTCTCTCCCCATCTCTCCCTTTTCCTGTATCTCTGTCAAATAAATAAATAAAATCTTAAAAAAAGACATTTTCTTAGATAATTCAAATTGAAACCTAGATGAGAATATGCTACATTGTTGTGGAACATGAAAGCTGAAATGGAGCTCTTATTATTCATATTTATGATAATATTAAACTTGTTTTCCGTTTGTCTCATCTGACTTCTTCCTCTTTCTTTATTACCTTTCTTCTGGCTCATCAAGTATTTTTAATAATTTATAATTTTTTTTTTATTTCAGAGACAGAGAGAGAGAGCTTCTATCCACTAGTTTACTCTCCAGATGGCTCCAGTAGGTGGAACTGGGCCAGGCTGAAGTCAGATGATGGGAGTTCAAGTCAGACCTTCCACACAGGTGTCTGTAACTCAATTACTTGAACCATCACTACTGCCTATCAGAACTTACCCATCCTGGAAGCTGGGGTTGGAATCAAGCCCAGGGACTCCTGTGTGGTACAAAGAGATTTTTAAAAAAATTTATTTGAAAGGCAGCGTTATAGGGAGAGGGAGAGAGGTGGGGGGGGAGAGAGAGAGAGAGATGGAGATGGAGAGAGAGAGGTCTTCTATCTGCTGGTTCACTCCCCAGATGGCCGCAGTGGCCAGAGTTGCATCAATCCGAAGCCAGGAGCCAGGAGCCAGGAGCCAGGAGCTTCTTCCAGGTCTCCCATGCACCATGCGGGTGTACGGGCCCAAGGACTTGGGCCATTTTCTACTGCTTTCCCAGGCCACAGCAGGGAGCTTGCCCATGCCATGGAGTCCACGCGACTTTAAATGAAAGATGGCGGTAACGACGGGCCGAGGCATCGCCGGGGCACCCCTGGGGCTGAGATGCCTGCCTCGGTACAAAGAGATTTTAATTGACATCTTAGCCATGAGGCTAAATGCCTGCACCTATAAATTATTCTAAATATTTCATTTTGGTACTTCTCTTGTTTGTTTATTTCTGTGTTATGGACTGAATTATTTTCTCCCAAAATCTATAAATGGCCACTCTAATCCCCAAATTACTATTTGAGAGAATGCCTTCACATAGGCAGTTAAGGTTAACTGAGGGCCTGTTGGTAGATCCTAATCCAATCCAACTTGGGACTTTGTAAGAGAGACAAGGAGGGAAGAGAGCACCTGCAGAAAAGACCAAGAGAGGTTGTGGTGAGAATTTGGCCACCTTCAAACCAAAAGGAAAGGCATCAGTGGAAAGTAGAAACCAACCCAGAGGCAGCTTGTTCTTTGGACTTTCATCCTCCCAAACTATGACAAAATGATTTTCTGTTGTTGAAGCCACCCCACCTATAGTACTGTGTTGTGACAGTCCTATCAAAAACATATACTGCTTTGTTTCATTAATTTTCTCTGATTACGCATGAATTTGCTATTAATTCCTCCAAAGATTTGAACTATGAATAATTTGCCACAGTATTCTTGAGGTTATACTGTAGTGCTTCATAGCCAGTATAGGAGCTGTTCAATAGATTTGTTCCATTTTTGACCTCTATACATTGTACTACGATTTTATATGTATGTTTACATAGTCAATCAATATATAAGTATCTCCCGTAGTGTAAGTTTTTCTTCAAATAATCATACCTCTTTTGACAAAATTAAGAGAATAACAAGGTATATAGCCTTTTATCTTTACTCACAATTTTTTTTTTTATTGTTTTATTTTTATTTGAAAGTCAGAGTTAGAGAGAGAACGTGATGACCATGACTGGCACTGGGCTTGGCCTGGCCAAAGCTAGTAGCCTGGAATTCCATCCAGGTTTCCCACTTGGGTGGCAATGGCCCAGGTACTCAAGCCATCTTTTATTGCTTTTCCTAGGTGCATTAGCAGGGAGCTGAACCAGAAGTGGAGAAGCCAGAACTTAAACAAGTGCTTAAATGGGATGCTGGCATTTCAGGGGATGGCCTAACCCACTGCACCACAATGCTTGCCCTATCTATGCTCACCCATATATACCATTTTTAATGATCCCGATTCTTTCCTGTACATCCACATTAAAATTTTGCATTATTTCCTTTCAGTCTGGTGAACTTCCTTTAGCATTCCTTAGTGCAGGTCTACTGGTGATTAATTTAGTGGTTTGTTTTCATCAGAACATGTGTTGTTCACCTTGTATTTCAGTATCTATTTAAAAGGCAGAATGGCACACAGACACACACACACACACACACACACACACACAGAAAGAGTGGGGGGCATCTTCCATCTGTTGGCTCACTCCCAAAGTCCCATAGCTGGGGCAAGCTCAATCTAGGTCTCCTGTGCAGGTGACAGGGATCCAGTGCTTGAGCCCACATCTGCTGCCTCCCTTTAGGCACATTAGCAGGAAGCTGCCTTAAAAGCAGAGGCAGAACTTGAACACAGACACTCAGATAGGATGAATGGGCATTCCACTCAGCACCTGAATGCATTGTACTACAGTGCCCACTCCTGTTCATGTCACATTTTAGAAGAGTTCCCCTAGATCATGAATCAGGGATTGGAGGATATTTTCTTTCAAACCTTTGTAGATGTCTTTCCATTGTCTCAGAGGTGAAGTCAGACATCATTCATGCCTGGTTGTCCCTGGTGTACTATGGTCTATTACTTCTCACTGCCTTCAAGTTCTTTTCTGGTATTTGAGATTCTTCAGTTTCTGATTTCTTTAGGGTCATTTTCCTTGTATCTATCCAGATTAGTGTGTCACTGGGGATTTTCAATCTATAAATTGATGTTCACAAATCACGGGATGTTTAGCCATGACTAAATATACATTTTGTGATTTACTCATTCTCTTTTTCTATCTGAAACTCCAGTTGCATGTATGATGATACGTCAAAAAGATTGTGGAAAGTTGAAATAAAAGATAAGGTTATTTTGATGCAAAAATTTTTGTTCGAAATGCTCACACTAGGTTTCAAGAAGTTCATTGATGGGGCCAGTGTTTGGCATAGCAGGTGAAGCCACCAATGGGACACTGATAGTGCCAGTTCAGTTACCAGTTGCTCCACTTCTGATCCAGCTCCCTGCATCTGGAGCTTTTCCAACCGTGTGAGAGACTTGGATAGAGTTCCTGGTCCCTGGCTTCAGCCTTGACCAGTTCCAGCCATTGCAGACATTTGGTTTTTGAACTAGTAGGTGGAAGATCTCTTTGTTTAGCATGCTGCCTGTAAAATAAATAGATTTTTTTTTAACAAAAAATTTCAGTGGCTGACATTGTGGCGTAGCAGATAAAGCTGCTACCTGCAATGCCAGCATCCCATGTGGGCACTGGTTTGAGTGCCTGTTGTTCCACTTCTGATCCAGCTCCCTGTTAATGTTCCTGGGGAAGCAGTTGAGGATGGCCCAAGTCCTTGGGCCCCTACACCCATGTGAGAGATCTGGGAGAAGCTCCTGGCTTCAGACCAGCCCAGCTTGGCCATTGAGGCAATTTGGGGAGTGAAACAATGGATGGAAGATCTCTCTTTCTCTTTCTCTGTCTCCTTTCAAATAAATAAATAAATCTCTGTCTGCCTTTCAAATAAATAAATAAATCTTTAAAAAAACATTTAAAAGGTTCCATATGATTTTAAAAATATTTTTACCAAATTGAACTTTACTTCCACTTTCTTCAAACTTTTTGAAGTACTTTAGCTTATGATATTGGTTTCATGGTTTGCTAAAGCTTTCTGCATTTTCCTTCTCTCTTTCATAAATATTAGGAAATATCAGGGCCAGTGAGGTGCAGTGGGTTAAACCACCAACTGCAATGCTGGCATCCCATATCGGAGTGCTGGTTTGGATCTGGCTACTCTTCTTCCAATCCATCTCCCTACTGATGCTCCTAGGGAAGCAGCAGATGTACGTACTTGGGCCCAGCCATCCATGTGGAAGATCTAGATGGAGTTCTAGGCTACTGTTTTTGTCTGGTTCAGCCCTGGCCATTGTGGCCATCTGGGGAGTAAACTGGCAGATAGTAGATCTTTTTATCTCTCTTTCTGTCGCCAACTATCAGTCTGCCTTTCAAAATAAATAACTAAATATTTTTTAAAGATTAGAAAATATGTATTGGTCTATTTTGTGTTGTTATAAAAATGTCATAAAATGGATAATTTTATAATGAAAAAATTATCTCTTGTAGTCTGGAGTCTGGGAAGTCCAAGGCCAAGAAGACCCATCTGAAGAGAACCATATTCCTGCATCCTAACATGACAGACGTCATTACATGGTGAGAGAGTAAGAGAAAAATCTCATAGCCGTAAGTCCTTTCAAAACTGGTGTTAATCTGTTTCTAAGAACTGAAATTATTGCTTTGGGGATCAGGTTCCCAACACTTGCTTTTGGGGGAGTATATCAGAATCAGACCATCTTTCAAATTCTGTTAGTTTTTTGTTCCTATTCCAAACTGTTTAGCCTACAGGTGGATTTTTATTGTAGTTACTCTACTTTATAGCTATAGAAATTACTGCAGTTTTTTTTCCTGGTTTTCCTTTCTATTGCTAATCTTGTATATCACCCTTTATATTATTATTAAATTTGTTTATTTACTTGAAAATCAGAGTTACACGGAGAGAGAAGGAGAGACAGAGAGAGAGAAGTCTTTCATCCACTGGTTCACTCCCCAGTTGGCTGCAATGGCCATAGCTTCATTGATCTGAAGCCAGGAGCCTGGAGCCTCTTCTGGGTCTCCCGTGTGGGGGTAGGGGCCCAAGGACTTGGGCCATCTTCTACTGCTTCCCAGGCCACAGCAGAGAGCTATATCAGAAGTGGTGCAGCCGGGACTTGAACTGAAGCCCATTTGGGATGCTGGCACTGCAAGTGGCGGCTTTACCTGCTATGCCACAGTGCCGGTCCCCCTTTATATTATTTTTATATTACTCTTTAAATACTGCAAGATATTTAAAGATAGTTTATGCATCTTGTCAGATAGTGTAATCAGCCAACAGATGATTTTACTTCTCTGCACTTTCATGTGGTTTTATTTCTTTTTCTTGCCTAATCATTCTAGCTAGAAATGTAAGTACTATATGCAATTGATGTGCTTAGAATGTATATCCTTGTCTTTAAGTCTTAGAGGAAAAGCTTTCAGATTTTCACTATGACTCTGGTGGTAGCTGTGGGGTTTTCATCTATGACCATCATTGTGTTCAAGTATATTTCTTGGACATCTGATTTTTTTTAAGATTTTATTTGTTTGAAAGGCAGAGTTACAGAGAGGCAGAGGCAGAGGCAGAGGCAGAGGCAGAGGCAGAGAGAGAGAGAGAGAGAGAGAGAGAGAGAGAGAGATGTCTTCAATCTGGTGGTTCACTCCCTAAATGACCGCAACTGTATTGGTTTCTATTTTCATATCACTAGTTTGAAATGATATTTGACATAATACTAGTCTTATGTTTTTAAGACTAGTTTTGTGACCTAATGTATGACCACATATATTCCATGTGCACCTTATATGAATTTTCATTTTATTGCTCTTGAACAGAGGTTTTGTATATTTCTGTTAGACCCATTTGTTCAGTTAGACCCATGCATTGTTCAGTTAGACCCATGGGTCTGTTAGACCTATGCATTGTTCAGTTGAACTGTGTTTCTGACTTTTCATTTTCAATCTGTCAGTGTGCTTTAGAGTGAGTGAGTCTCTTGTATCCAACATATAGTCATATCTTAGTTTTGTTTTATTTGTGCATCCACTCCATTTTTTTTATTAATTTTTTGACAGGCAGAGTGGACAGAGAGAGAGAGAGAGACAGAAAGGTCTTCCATTGCCATTGGTTCACTCTCCAATGGCCGCCGTGGCCGGCATGCTGCGGCCAGCGCACGGCACTGATCTGAAGCCAGGAACCAGGTGCTTCTCCTGGTCTTCCATGGGGTGCAGGGCCCAAGCACTTGGGCCATCCTCCACTGCACTCCGGGGCCACAGCAGAGAGCTGGCCTGGAAGAGGGGCAACTGGGACAGAATCCAGCGCCCTGACCGGGACTAGAACCCGGTGTGCCGGCGCCGCAAGGTGGAGGATTAGCCTGTTGAACCACCGCGCTGGCTTCACTCCATGTTTTTTGTTTTGAGAATTTAACTCATTTACTTTCCAAATAATT
This sequence comes from Sylvilagus floridanus, assembly GCA_949820135.1. NCBI lineage: Eukaryota > Metazoa > Chordata > Mammalia > Lagomorpha > Leporidae > Sylvilagus > Sylvilagus floridanus. The sequence continues at coordinate 2,645,490 of OX463235.1, read as the reverse complement.
ATTAATAGAGATTTGTTACTGAGGCCAGCATTGTGGCATGGTCGGTAAAGGTGCCACCAATAATGCCGGCATCCCATGTGGGTACCAGTTTGTATCCTGGCTGCTCCACTTCCTAGCCAGCTCCCTGCTAATGGTGTGGGAAAAGCAGTGGGAGATGGTCCAAGTGTTTGGACTCCTGCCACTTGCATGGGAGACCTGGAAGAGGCTCCTGGCTCCTGGTTTTGGCCTGGCCTAGCCCTGGGCCATTGTGGCTGTCTAGGAAGTGAACCAACAGATGGGATACCATTCTCTGTCTCTCCCTCTTTCTCTGTAGCTCTTACTTTAAAATAAATAAATCTGTAAGAGAATTGGTGGTGCACTAAAAAAAAGGATTATTACTAAGATTTTACTAATGTTTCTTGTTTTGTAAATTTTTTTTTAAGATTTATTTATTTGAAAGTCAGAGTTACACACAGAGAGAGGAGAGGCAGAGAGAGGGAGAAAGAGAGAGAGGTTGTCTATCTGCTGGTTCACTCCCCAGCTGGCTGTAAAGGCTGGAGTTGCACTGATCTGAAGCCAGGAGTTTCTTCCAGGTCTCCCCTGTGGCTGTAGAGACCCAAGGACTTGGGCTGTGTTCGACTGCTTTCCCAGGCTATAGCAGAGAGCTGGATTGGAAGTGGAGCAGCCAGGACTCGATCCAGTGCCCAAATTGGAAGCTGGCACTGCAGACGGTGGCTTTACCTTCTATGCCACAGCGCCAGCCCCTTGTTTCATAAATTTATTTTACCTTTTTTCATCTCTAACTTATGTCCTTTATGACTTGATTACTTTCTGTAGTAGAATATTTGTAATATTTTTAAAAAAAGCCTTTTTAAAAAAAAAAAGATTTATTAATTTATTTGAAAGGCAGAGTTACAGAGAGGCAGGGAGAGAGAGAGATCTTCTATCCACTGGTTCACTTCCCAAATGGCCACAGTGGCCAGAGCTGGACCAATCTGAAGCCAGGAGCCAGATGGTTCTTCTGGATCTCCCACCATGGGTGCAGGATCCCAAGGACTTGGGCCATCTTCTACTGCTTTCTTTTTTTTTTTTTTTTAAAGATTTAATTTACTTATTTAAAAGTCAGAGTTACATTGAGAGGTAGAGAGAGAGAGAGAGAGAGAGAGGTCTTCCATCTGCTGCCTCACTCCCCAAACGGCTGCAATGACCAGAGCTGAGCTGATCCGAAGCCAGAAGCCAGGAGCTTCTTCTGGGTTTCCCACATGGGTGCAGGGGCCCAAGGACTTGGGCCATCTTCCACTGCTTTCCCAGGCTATAGCAGAGAGCTGGAACAAGTGGAGCAGCCAGGTCTCGAACAAGTGCCCAAATGGGATGCTGTCACAGCAGGCAGCAGCTTTACCTACACCACAGTGCCAGCCCCCCAAAAGCTTTTGGTTATCTGTGACAATGTTTCAAAAAGTTCATGAAATTGCCATTAAAAGAAAAGATTATTTTGGCAAAAAAATTTTGAGATATTCCCATGATTTTATGAACATACATATTGCTAGAATTTTAAGAGGTCCCTCATATTATAGATTTCTTCCTAGTAGATGCAGTTCTGCTTATATAGAACATCTCATAACATGCCATTTTAAGCTGATGCCAGCATTGCGATACAGCAGGTTAGACCACTGTCTGTGATGCTGGCATCTCGTATCTGAGTGCCAGCTCAAGTCCCAGCTATGGCTTCCGGATACTGTGACTGGCAAGGCAGCAATATGTGGCCAGCTGCTTGGCCCCTGCCACCTACTTGGGATACCAGAATTGAATTCCTTCTCAAGACTTTGACTTGGCCCTGACCCAACAATTATAGGCATTTTGAGAGGGATCCAGCAGTTGGGAGGCCTCTCCCTGTGTGTGTCACTCTGCGTTCCAAATAGATAAATAATTCCTTTAAAAGTTGATACCCTTAGTTTTGGTAATATATATAAACTCTCCTTTTACTTCTTCTCCTCTAACAATCTGTGTTTTGATGTCACATTTTGTGTTTTTATATCATTCAGAAAATATTGCAGCCATAGTTGCTTTTCATTATTTTGTCTTTTAACCTTTATGTTGTAATTGATCAACCCACGATCATTACGATATTAGTGGTTTGAATTTGACACTGTATGCACATTTGCTGATGAACTTTCTACTTTCACATAATTTCCTTTTACGGGTTACCATTCTCTTCCTTTTACTTGAAGAATTTTCTTTAGTATTTTTATAAGGCAGGACCAGTAAGTGGTAATAAACATCTTGACTTGTTTTTCTGGGAAAGTTTTTCTATGTACCAATTTTGAAATACATGATCACAGGCTGGCGCTGTGGCTCACTAGGCTAATCCTCCATCTGTGATGCCGGCATCCCGAATTCTCTCTCTCTCTCTCTCACTGTCTAACTCTGCCTGTCAAAAAAAGAAAGAAAGAAAGAAAGAAATACATGATCACTTAATACAGTATTTTGGTTTGCAATTTTCTCGTTTACTTTTTTTAGGACTTTGAATAAACCACACAATCACCTTCTGGCCTGCAGAGTTTCTCCTGGAAAAGATACTGACAGTCTTCTGGAGGTCCCTTTGTATACAGTGAGTTGCATTTTCAGTGCTGCTCCCCAAAGTCTGTCTTCAAACCAGGAGCCAATCTTCAAACCCTCTTCATAATAGATGGCCAAATACTCAGTGAGCTGTAAAATGTGCACCTCCTCCCTGCCCTTGCAAGTCATCCCTCTCCTTTCTTCACTTGCAACACACAGCAGGAATTCTCTACCCTCTATGGGTGCCACAGTCCCATTGCCCTCTACACTCTTGCTCCTTGTCTCTGACTCATAGACACTCACAGTCACAGTCAGTGGTTGTACTGTGCCTCCTGCTCATTGGAGCTGCTGAAATTGACTTCTTGCCCCAAACTGTCCTGTGCCCTCCATTGCCTTCCTTCTGCTGGATGCATTCCAGGGGTTAGGGGGTGGAGGAACCATGTTAGAGGCCTAAGTTTCTGGGGGAATTCCTCGTTTTTCAGGACACTCTTTTCCTAAGAAAACAAAGTGTAGGATGAGTAGGAGGCTCAGTTGGAAAGGAGTGGGTGTAGTGGTGGTAAAAGGTGTGAGGGCACAGTGGCAGTTTGGGGAAGTTCCGTAAGGCTACACCTCCTTGCCAAGGATGCCAACTGCTCTTTGGGAAGTTCAGATCCAGTGCATGGGATAGGGCTAGGGTTCTCTTGGGGACCCTAAAGTCCCAACATCTGTGCTATACATCTATAAAAACATTCTACCTTAATATAATTATTTGTATTAGGAAGAAGGATGCTTTGTACCACTGTTACCACTCAAGAGGTTTTTTATCTAGTCTAAGCCTTTAACTGTGAGTCAGTTGTTTGTTGTTTCCACTCAGATTTAATGGGAATTACACACTTCAAAACAAAATTTTTTTTCTATGTTGGTCATAGACTGACATTCTTTTATTAATATATCCTGTAAAGAAGCAAACACAGGTTATATTTGTAAATGTGGGATGTACCAATGGTTATGTTACATATAATGAAGATTTTATAGTCTGTTGCTTTTGTAATATAGATAGAATTTTCAAGGGGCTTATATGGCAAGGTCTTAAGCACTGAAGAGCATTAAATTCAAGATTCAAATTCTGTGTTTGACTTCCTGTAGGAGGCCTGCTATGGATCTGTGTTTCAAAGTACATTAAACATGCAGTGCACACACTTTGAATAGTCCTCACTTAAACCATATTCACACTCTTTGCATTTCTTTAAAATGAGGATAAATATCAAGAATTTAATTGTTGTAAAGCATTGTCTAATCATATTAATATTTGCTATTAACCTCTATTGTTGAGTAATTCTGTGGAAAGTTTTATATTTATAGGAAATTAAGTCATAATGTATAGTTTTTTTTAAAAGATTTATTTTTTTATTTGAAAGTCAGAGTTACACAGAGAGAGGAGGAGAGGCAGAGAGAGAGATAGAGGTCTTCCATCTGCTGTTTCACTCCCCTGTTGGCTGCAATGGCCGGAGCTGCGCCGATCTGAAGCCAGGAGCCTGGAGCTTTTTCTGGGTCTCCCACATGGGTGCAGGGGCCAAAAGACTTGGGCCATCTTCTACTGCTTTCCCAGACCATAGCAGAGAGCTGGATCAGAAGTGGAGCAGCTGGGAATCGAACCGGCGACCATATGGGGTGCTGGCACTGCAGGCAGTGGCTTTACCTGCTATGCCACAGTGCCGGCCCCCATAATGTATAGTTTTATATATACATACATACAAACACTTAGCTTCCCACTTAGCCCTTGTTTCAAGACTCAAGATTCTGCTATGTTTAAATGATCTGATATAGACACTGTTTAACCTGAAGTTCTAGTTTTGAGTAGTTTATATAAGAAATTGGTCTTTTCATAATTCTGTTTAATGAGACCATGTTCATATACATATGTTTTCAATGCATTTTTTTACTTTTTTTTTTTTTATTTTCTTTGACAGGCAGAGTGGACAGTGAGAGAGAGAGACAGAGAGAAAGGTCTTCCTTTTGCCATTGGTTCACTCTCCAATGGCCGCTGCGGATGGCGCGCTGTGGCCGGTGCACCGCGCTGATCCGATGGCAGGAGCCATGTGCTAGGTGCTTTTCTTGGTCTCCCATGGGGTGCAGGGCCCAAGCACTTGGGCCATCCTCCACTGCACTCCCGGGCCACAGCAGAGGGCTGTCCTGGAAGAGGGGCAACCGGGACAGAATCCAGCGCCCCGACCGGGACTAGAACCTGGTGTGCTGGTGCCGCAAGGTGGAGGATTAGCCTGTTGAGCCACGGCGCCGGCTGCATTTTTTACTTTCAACTGGTTAACTTTTAAAGATTTATAGTTACTTCTTGGAAGAATTATCCAGTTCTTTGCTGCTCCCTGGACTGTTGGGTGGTCCTGGACCCTTTGATCTTAGCAATGTGAAAAGAACCAAACTATCCCCTCCCTCTTGAACTCTGGATGCCTCTTAACTGAAGTCTTCTCATTTACCCCTGGGAAGCTTCTGTCAGTATTGCACTCACCCATGTTACCTATCAGTGATCACCCTAAGTGCTTTATTGTGGGGCATTCTCTTTGGTAATGCCCTCTCACTGTGGCAATGCAGTAAGGCAGTGAATGTCTGTCTTACTACTCATGTAAAGGGACAGACCTAAGATATATGAGGCAGGAGACTTTGCAGTCAAGTAGTCAGATAGGCTGATTGATAGATTGAAATTAATGTAAATATTGAAATCCATAATTGGATTTGAAAATTTTTTTAAGATGTATGATGTATTTATTTGAGAGGCAGAAAGAGAGAGAGAGAGAGAAAGAGAGAGAGAGATAGATCAATTTTCCATCCACTGGTTCACTCCTAAAATGGCTGCAATGACCAGGGCTGGGCCAGGCTGAAGCCAGGAGCCAACAGCTTCTTCACACAGGTGCGGGGGCACAAGTATTTGCCATTTTCCACTACTTTCCCAAGCACATTAGCAGGGAGCTGGATCAGAAGTGGAGGAGTCAGGTCTTGAACTGGCACCCATATGGGATGCTGGCACTGCAGGAGGAGGCTTTCTCTATTATGCCACAGTGCCGGTCCCACATTTGGGATTTTTAAACAAATTCATTCTATTTAAGTCTAATTCTACAGTTCTACTTTGAAAATATGTATTATTTAGAAAAATAAACTATGTGATTGCTAGTTCGAGAATGTCTGTTTTACCTCAATTGTTTAATGGGAGGACTTTGTTACTAACTGGAACACATCTACTTTGTTGTTCATTATCTACAGGGGTGCTGGAGCAGGTGACATAGCAAATGTCAATGCCTTGAGTGTTTACTTCAAAACTATTGTTTTTGGATGACAGTTCTCTGGACATGTTTATTTCCTGTCTATCCCCACCCATTTTTCTTTTACATATACATTCCAGGCAGATTGTTTTGAAGACAATCCTACCAATTATTTATTTCTAGTCAGAAAAATTCATCATGATTAATAATTTTTAATAGTTTTAAACACTTTGGAGGGGGAGTGAACCAAATGATGGCACTAAGTGCTGCTCAAAGACCATGCAATAAAGAGAAAGACCACTGTTCCACAGGAACATACACAAGAGCTATGAACAATAATAGCATCATAATTTGTCAGTTTCACTCTTATATTCTTTTATATTCTATAATAACTACTCCATGTCAGAGAAAGCATGTGTTTGTCTTTTTGGGACTGGCTTATTTCACTAAGCATAATGGTCTCTAGCTGTATCCATTTTGATGTAAAAGACAGGATTTCTTTCTTATGGCTGAGTAGTATTCCACAGTGCATATAAAAGCATCTTCTTTATCCAGTCATCAGCTAATGGACATCTGGGTTGATTCCAAACCTTAACTACTGTGAATTGAGCTGATATACACAGGGGATACAAACAACTTAGGCTGATTTCTCAGTATTTGCTGTTGTTAATTTTACCTGAGTATTTATTAGATCAGTTAGGAAAATGAAAACAATGTATGGCTTCTGGTAAAAGAACTGCCGTAGGCAGGTACAGATGGATGTAAATTCACCCATGACACCAGCATCCCATGTGGACACCAGTTAAAATCCTGGCTGCTCCACTTGTGATCCAGCTCCCTGCTAATGAGCCTTGGAAGATTTTCCAAGTTCTTGGACACTGCCACCCATGTGGGACCAAGATAAAGCTCCTAGCTCCTGGCTTCAGCCTGGTCCAGCCTTTGCCATTGTAGCTGTTTGGGTAGTGAACTGTTGGATGGAAGATCTCTCCCCAACACCTCCCCTCCACCCCCATCTGCCTTTCAAATAAATAAATGAATCTTTAAAATTAATGAAGCTTAACCTCTAGGCTTGTCACTTGCCTTTGGCTCCTTACAAGTCTCACCATGCTCTTCTCAGGTGGCACAGCGTCAGTCACCTACTAAGCTTAGATCCCCTTGATATTCTGATCCTTGGATTGAGACCATGGTGGTGGGCAGCCAGGATTATTTCCAAACTGCCCTGTGCCCTGGAATACAGATGCCCTCATGGATTCCAAGAGAAGGATCTGAGACAGTCTGCTTTGCTCCCTGCTTGGAATACCACAGTAACATAGGCTCATAGTCAGTTTAAGGTTGATGGGTGGGGTTGGGAAATTTCTTTGTTCAGGTAGATCAAAGAAAGAGGTTTCCCAAAGGCTTTCATGGCTGAACAGGGAACAAAATGGTGTGCAAGTTAACAGGTGTGGCAATACCAATAATTAATATGAAGCTGAAAGAAACTAAATCATCAATAATAAAAGCCAAATTCCCACCAATGTTATAGGAGAACCTGATGATCTTTCTATATTTTATTTAGAAAATGGCTTTACACAATTTTAACATGAAGAGACAATTAAGAAATATGTAGCTAATATAAAGAAAAAAGTATTGCAGATATCCATGAGACATGGATTTTATAGTAGCCATATTCACAGTATTTGCTTTTTCTAGATTTCTCTTTACATTCAAAGTCAGTCTTACATTTCTTACTTGATTTTCTATTTCTTTTCTTAATGGGCAATTTCCAAATTATTTAAGTTTTAATTCTCACAAAAGTATATCTAACTTTGATCACAGACAAAACTTGTAGTAACTAAATACTAAAACTTCTCTGTATCTGTTTCTTCATCCATTAAAATGAAGTTGGGTAGGTGAGGTGATTTCTAAGATCTTTTTAAATGTTAAAATATGTAAGAAAAAAGGAAAAATGGCCCTGGCTCACTTGGTTAATCCTCTGCCTGCAGTGCTGGCATCCCATATGGACACCGAATTCTAGTCCCAGTTGCTCCTCTTCCAGTCCATCTCTCTGCTGTGGCCTGGGAAGACAGTGGAGGATGGCCCAAGTGCTTGGGTGCCTGCACCCGCATGAGAGACCAGGAGGAGGTGCCTGGCTCCTGGCTTCGGATCGGTGCAGCTCCGGCCGTGGCGGCCATTTTGGGGGTGAACCAGCGGAGGAAAGACCTTTCTCTCTGTCTCTCTCTCTCACTGTTTGTAACTCTACCTGTCAAATAAATAAAAATCTTTAAAAAAAAAAGAAAAAAAGAAAAAATGTTAAAATATGTAATTATCAGCATTAGAATGTTAATTTACCACATGATAGAATGTTTAATAGTTAAGGGAGACAAAGCTGATATATAGAATCTGAATAAAATGATTCAGAAATGAAGATAAAACATTAATGATTACATCATAAATATTCAGAAATTATACCTTTTTAATATATTAATATTAAAATTGGATGTGGCCATATATGTGTTATATAAAGTTATGTCTAAACCTCACCGATACTCTTTACAGGAATTTCAGCTATATTATGTGATTACTCGTAATCCTCAATTACAGACTTTCAAAAGGCATTGATCTTTTGAAAAATATTTGTAATTTGTGCTTAGGTCTTATATAAAACTGGTTTTAGATAAACCCATTAAACTCGTATTAGGTAAACTCTGTTTCAGTATTACCGTTTTCAGAGTCTTAAATGTTTTGGTCACTAGTGCAGGGGAGCACAGAGGTGGAGCATAGGCTTGATTAGAGCTGGTGATCTGGTGTGTTCAGGCTGCCATAACAAATACCACAGACTGGGCAGCTTAAACATGGAAATTGATGTCGCAGCAGTGAGGTTCTGATTAAGATGCCTGTAGATTCGGTGTCTGCTGAGGGCCGGCTTTCTGATTCATAGACGATGTTCTTGCCATTACATGGTAGAAGGGGTGAGTAAAAGCTCTAGGGCCTCCTTTCTAAGGACACTAATGCTATTCGTGAGGGTTCTGCCCTCATAACTTAATCACTTCTGGAATTCCTAAGGTCATCTCTTTGGAGTTTTTTTTTTTTTTTAATATTTTGTTTATTTATTTGAGAGGTAGAGTTACAGATAGTGAGAGGGAGAGACAGAGAGAAAGGTCTTCCTTCCATTCATTCACTCCCTAAATGGCCACAATGGCCAGAGCTGCACCGATCTGAAGCCAGGAGCCAGGTGCTTCTTCCCAGTCTCCCATGTAGATACAGGGGCTCAAGCACTTGGGCTATCTTCTACTGCTTTACCAGGCCACAGCAGAGAGCTGGATTGGAAGAGGAGCAGCTGGGACTAGAACCAGCACCCATATGGGATGTTGGCACTGCAGGTGGAGGATTAACCTACTGTGCCACGGTGCCTCCCTGGAGTTTGGGTTTTTACACAGGACAATCCTGAATCTTGTTGTATGCCCAGCACTGTGCTCAGTGCCAGCCAAATAAAGATGGATAAGAGACAGATCTTGTCTTCAACACTTCTAGTCTAGTAGAGGAGATGGTCATATGTTGTTAAAATATGATATTTTGATGTCTGCAAAAAAGCAAAGATAATTGAGTAGCATAAGAATTTAACTAATGATGTACATTTTATAAAACAAATATACACATTTAAGGAAGTATACTCTTATTGTGATAGACTACAAGGAAGCTATGGGACAATGTTTAAAATAAAAAGTCCAACCAAATGCAATAGAGCTGGAGATTTTTGTCAGCACTGGAATGGAGGATTAAGTGAGATACAGAGTCAGATAATGCAGAAGAGCTAAACATGGCAGCAGGGGAAAATGGAATATCCTGAGTGTTCTCTCATGTCATTATTTGACTAATGATACAAAATAACATCTTATGCATAGTGTTATCATCATGTATCAAAGAAGCAAGTCCCATATCTTCTAGGCATCATGCACAGATCTGTCACTTTACTTTTAGCTCCTTCTCTGATCTGTGGATATGGCTGAAAGAGAACCTCATTTAAAACAATTCATTTGAAAGTTAGAGTCAGAGAGAGAGAGAGAGATCTTGTACCTGCTGTTTCACTCACCAGATGGCTGCCATGGCCAGGGCTGGGCTAGGCTGAAGCCAGAATCCAGGAGTTTCTCCTCTGTCTCCCACATGGGTGGCAGGGGCCCAAGTACTTGAGCCATCTTGTGCTGCTTTTCCAAGGCCATTACCAGGGAGCTGGATCAGAAATGGGGCAGCTAGGACATGAACCTATGCCCAGGTGGGATGCCTGTATCTCAGGAAGCTGTTTACCCGCTATACCACAATACCAGCCCAAGAACCTCATTATTAAAAGAAGAAATAAAGTGCTTGTCAGGGTAGCCATTCATACCTGTATTCTTTACTAGAAGTTAGTTACCTTCCTGTTAAAAGCAGCTTTTGCAACTTTAGTCCCATAGAGGTTCCTAGATGAAGTGTTTGACCTTGATCCAAGATAGTCTGCTAGGGCATGGATCTGTCTGCTTGGGAGCATTAAGTCATCCCATCCTTGTCTGTTCTTTAGTGAGCCCTCTGAGGGGAAACTCTTATAAAAATTTCCATCCATATCTATTACATACAGGTAATATGAGACTAAATGTGACAGAATTCAAATAATTTCAAGTTAAACAATTGCAGTTATTTTTATTAATGAATATTGAACATTTAACTATTAAAGAGAACAAAAATTATTAATAAAATAATGAATTTTGGGATAATTTAGACTGTTTTGCTCACTTTTTTCACCAAAGAGCATTATTTTGATTAAGACCATGAGGTGATATCAAAATCATATCTTTTAAATATTTTCCAGCACAAAGCCAGGGTTTGTCACTGCATGTTAAACTAATTCCTGTAAGGACCTAACAGGATTTTTAAAAAATAAAAGTTAATTGGCCGGCGCCGTGGCTCAACAGGCTAATCCTCCGCCTTGTGGCACCGGCATGCCGGGTTCTAGTCCCGATTGGGGCGCCGGATTCTATCCCGGTTGCCCCTCTTCCAGGCCAGCTCTCTGCTGTGGCCCTGGAGTGCAGTGGAGGATGGCCCAAGTGCTTGGGCCCTGTACCCCATGGGAGACCAGGAGAAGCACCTGGCACCTGGCTCCTGCCATCGGATGAGCGCGGTGCGCCGGCTGCAACGCACCGGCCCGCGGCGGCCATTGGAGGGTGAACCAACGGCAAAGGAAGACCTTTCTCTCTGTCTGTATCTCTCACTGTCCACTCTGCCTGTCAAAAAAAAAAAAAAAAAAAGTTAATTATTTGAAAGGCAGAATGAGAGACAGGAACAAAGAAATCTTTCATTTGATTTTTTATTCCCTGGATGCCCACAATGGCTGTGAGTGGGACAGGCCAAACCAAAGAGCCAGAAAATTTATGCAGGTTTTCCAAACAGGTGGCAGAAATTCAGTACTTGGGCCATCATCTGATGCCTTCCAGGTGCATAAGCAGAAAGCTGAATCAGGAGCAGAGAAGCCAGGACTCCAATCGCTCTGATATAGGATGTGGATGTCCTAAGCTGTGACTTAACCCACTTAGCCACAACACCCACTGCAGACCTAAAATAAGTTTTCATTTCCTCCAGTCAATAAGCTGTAAAGGAGACAATAAATTTCTAATTTATTTTATTCTTCCAGGATGTAACAACTAATCAGAAATTAATTAAAATTAAAATGAAAAGTGTTGTTAATTTTATATCTGATTTAAAGTATAAATGCTATTTAGGGTTTTTTTTTTTTTTTTGCATGAGTGTATGTGTGTAGGTATTGTGGATTCTAAAAAGAATGATTGTTCTCATGATTTATAAAAACCATGGTGGGATTTTTCAGAATTCTCCTGATAATAGGAAGCTCTACTGACCCACTGTAAAACACAAATAATATATAAAAATATATAAAGTCTCTCTCTCTCTCTCACTGCCCACTCTGCCTGTCAAAAATTTGAAAAAAAAAATATATATATATGTAAATTCTCTTCTCTCTTAAGTAGGTCTTTTTCTGTCTTTGGATTAAATCCAAAGTGGCTCACCTAAGCCTTCCACCAAGCTCTTTCACCATCAACACACACTGGAAGTGATTTTTCTCCCTCCTCAATGCTTCTCAGCAGTTTACATTACTGTGCCCTGAAGTATGTAGCTGCTGCATTTTCCTGCACAAGATTCCTTCATGGAGCTGTCTTTACCTCCACTGGAGACAGTATCTTCTGCACAGCAATGATCAGCAGGTATTTAATTACTAAAATAATGAGCACGCTTTCCTTAGAAGTATTTTGTTGCTAATATTTCCAGCTACTTATCCCTGAGGTAATTTCTCTTTATATATCTGAATCATTACTCACTTTATCTTGCAAAACACCAGCATCTATGGGTATCCACTTTGTTTCTCTTTTTCTAGATTGTTCTCTCTGATAGTAATGATTAATCTTAACTCAATTTGAGAAAGATACACAGAGAGTACAAAAGAAATGTGAGCTCCTTGGGACTGATCTAAGGCACCATTACTAAGATAACAGATGTTGGAGTCAAAGACTGTAGAGGACATTGCCAAATTTGATTTGTACTTCTGTTGTCACACAAACATGACAAAAATGACACCTTTTCAAAAGCAACAGACACTTTAATTTGTCTTAAATCATGAAACAATGAACTATAATCCTGTAAGAGAAATGGTAGGTCTCAATCAGATGTTTAATCGACATAACTGATCATTCTTACATGTAAAGGTTATTACAGTTTCTGTGTCAGGGAGGACTTGCATGGATGGCTCATGCTTTACTTGCAGCACCGTTCAAGCACATCGTACCCAATAATTCAAGATTTGATTTAACAAAGTAGCTGAAATGAGAGCAACAGTGCCATTTCACAAGGAGCACATATTTCTAATCTTCCAGAGTTTATTAAAATAAAATTAATATATATTTTATTTTAGTTTTATTTTGAGTAATTGGAAATAAATCCCAATTATAAACTTCTTAGGGATAAAGATTTTCCCACAGAACTGAACATATGCCTATGTAAAACTGTGACTATGAAAAACCTATAGGTACAAAATTAACCCTATAAAATTTAACCAGTGTAAAACTGTGTATGTACCCAAATATTTGCATTACCAATGAAATTCTCAGCACATTATGTTGCTTGATAGTTCACAACATGATTGCTATATTTATGTTTTTTTATATTGTTCTGATGTTAAAAACCACTATCAGTTAAACAACAAGTAATGCATAATCGAGGTCCTACTTATAAAAGGGAAGCACAGGTGAATATAACAACACCTGTGGAAGCACAGTTGAATATAACAACAAAAAGGAAGTGACAAGAATAGATGACTGGTGCATTCTCTGAAATGTGCTCCTGCAATTCACAAGGGAGTGTAAATGATGAGAACATGTAATTGATAAAATGAAAAATATATTGTATGTAGTTCAGGAAACAACCAAGTTTCTATGTTCATTAGCTGAAAATTAAGAGAAAGCTGGGATATTGGTGAAGAAGTTAACAGTTAAAGATTTTGAAAACTAAAGTTGTTAACAGTTCTATCACAAGACCACATATATGCCACAGTCAGTCTGACACAGTAGAGAATCCATCTGTGAATCTATATGGTTGTACCAAAGAGTGCCCAAGTGTAATTGTGAAAGGACTTGACAGATTTTTTCAACAGAAATCAAATCATTCTGGAAAAGGATACCCAGGGGATATAGAATGTGAGGAGAATAAATATATTTTAATGTTTAAAAGGACTGCGTCTGTGGAATTTAAGTTAAAACACCCTTAGCAGTGTGCTCTAGAATTTCTCGATAGGAAATAGAGAGAAACTGGGTGGGATGCAGCATTGATTGATTTCCTTGGAATCCATAGAGATTTTACTTGCTTGGAGTAACACTGGAATAGCTGATAGAACTTATTTGGGTGCCACTATGTTTAACATGTTGAAAATCTGGGAATCTTGAAGAATATAAACATCTGAAAACATCTGAAAATTCCAAATGACCAAATAAACACTACAAATAATCAAAAAGGACTCTCAATCAACAACAATGATATCACTATTTAATTTTTCCTTAACATATGGCACTTACATAATGTCTTTTTATATTTAAAGACAACTGATATTTTAATTATTATTTTACAAAATAACCTGTTCTTTCTTATTAATCCACTTACACTTGGTTTATTGATGAAGTTATGCTTCATGAATCCAGGTCAAATTAGCTGTTATTTCAATGTTATATAATTTTCTTCTTACTAAAATGGAGGAGATGATGAAATTAACAGGTATGTGAACGGGGAGTTGTTTCTTATTTACAATCTGGATGTCTATAATAAAGCACATTGAGTTCATATTTGGTTTGAAATTTTCTGATTTGGACTCAGGAATAAATAATTACTCCATAGTAACTAATGAGCACACAAATAATTGAAGCTCCCATTGTTTGCACTTCACCTTCATTCTAAATGTCTTGTTGGTCACTTTCAACTATCAAGAAAGATAAGAAATATGTGGACATCAACTGAACTTCAGACATAAGCTATTCAGGAACATTTTCTTGACTCCTGTTCAATGGAGTCAAGCCTTACAAAGTTTTTGGTTTATGGATTCAGAAAATCACAGGCTATAATGTGAAGTTTAGAAGGTAGCTGTTTAGATACAGATTATGAAACCTTGTAAAATCTGAATAAATGTGCAATTCAGGAAACTATCATATTTATAGTTTTTTACCCTGTATTTATATCAAAGAATATTGCCTATATTTCCCAATAATATTTTTGTTGTTAAGAGATAAGAAGCACAGAATGAGAAAATCTAACACATATCTCAACCCCAGAAGAATGTTGGAGACACGTTATTTGAAAATATGACTGTGGTTTTCCTAATCGTCCCAGTGCAAGAAATAATATTTCTAATGTGTATGTGTGCCAAGCACAATAAGTGACTAGAAATCTATACCTAATAATCAAAGCATAACTTCTTAATAGAAAATAGTCAGATAAAATTATAAAACTTCCATAGAAAATGATAGATGATTGAAAAGTGAATAATTGGATTAACAGAAAATTTTTCAGTAAGTGAAACCAGAGAGCATTGAATAACATCTTTAAAGTGTTGAAGACAGTCACTATAAACCTACATATATCTGGACAGATTAGCTTTCAGGCTTGAAAAAAATGAAAACATTCACATGTACATAAACAAAGAGTTAATTCACCAAGAGATCTGCATTATGGGTGGGGTAATTCATGTTGCTCAAGAGGAAGGGGCATAGTTTCAGAAGAATGAGATGCAAAAAAAATAGTGAGCAAATACAATGTACATCTAATCATTTATTTAAAATGATAATATATCAATACATTATATATTTCATTATTTATGTTTGCATATTATTTATATACTTACATAATAATATGTATTGAACACATTATATATTAAATAACATATAAATATACATGTGCATGTAATCATCTGTTTAAAATAATAAACATAAATGTCTGATTTGTGGGGTGGAGATAAGAAAGGACTAAAGTTCTGAATAAAAACTATTGTAATTCAGGAGAGAAGTTATTATAGTTTAATTATTCTAATATTCCCTTCAATCTTGAGAAAAGAGGTAAAAATAATTTAAACTTATAATTAAGAAAAATATCCTGGGCTGGCACTGTGGTGCAGTGGGTTAAAAGCCCTGGCCTGAAGAGCTGGCATTCCATATGGGCACCGGTTCTAGTCCCGGCTGCTCCTCTTTCAATCCAGTTCTCTGCTATGGCCTGGGAAAGCAGTAAAAGATGGCCCAAGTCCTTGGGCCCCTGCACGCACATGGGAGACCCAGAGGAAGCTCCTGGCTACTGGCTTTGGATCCGGGCAGCTCTGGCTGTTGAGGCCATCTGGGGAGTGAACCAGCGAATGGAAGACCTCTCTCTCTGTCTCTGCCTCTCTCTCTAACTCTCTCTTTTGAATAAATAAAATCAATCTTAAAAAAAAAGAAGAAAAATATCCCTGGGAAATGTGCAAAGATAATGACTAGTATAATAAAAATAGCATGCATGAATCTCCAAAAGAGAGATGAAAACTCCATGAAACAAATAACAAAATAATGCTAAAAAATTACAATCAATTAAAAAAAGGTCATGGAAAAAGAAAAAATAAAATTCTGAATAATTATGTGGAGATAAACCTAAATGTATTAATGATCACAGTAAACATAAATAGGCAAAATTCTCTGAAAGTACCAGAATTGGGGCTGGCGTTGCAGTGTAGCAGGTAAAGTTGGTGCTGTGACACCAGAACTCTATATGGGCACTGGTTCATGTACTGCTGCACCACTTCTAACCCAGCCCCTTGTTAATGACCTAGGAAAAGCAGCAGAGGATGCCTAAATATTTGGGCTCCTGCTCTCCTGATATCCACCTGAGAGGTCTGCATGTAACTCTTGGCTCCTGGCTTTGAACTGGCCCAATTCCAGCTGTTGAGGCCATCTGGGAAGAAGTGAGCCAGCAGCTGGGAAATTCTCTCTCTCTTTCTGTAACTTTGCGTTCAAATATATAAGTAAGGGCCGGCGCCGTGGCTCACTTGGCTAATCCTCCGCCTGAGGCGGTTCTAGTCCCAACTTGGGGTCTGGATACTAGTCCCGGTTGCTCCTCTTCCAGTCCAGCTCTCTGCTGTGGCCTGGGAGAGGGCAGCGGAGGGTGGCCCAAGTGCTTGGGTCCCTGCACCTGCATGGGAGACCGGAAGGAAGCACCCAGCTCCTGGCTTCAGATCGGTGCAGCGCTGGTTGTAGCAGCCATTAGGGGAATGAACCGACGGAAGGAAGACCTTTCTGTCTCTCTCTCACTGTCTATAACTCTACCTGTCAAATTATATATATATATATATGTGTGTGTGTGTGTGTGTGTGTGTGTGTGTGTGTCTTTTAAACAATTATCAGGAAGGGTATTATAAAAAAAACTCAGCATATTGGCAGTTTTTAAGAGAACCACCAAAATACAAAGCAAAAAAACAGTCAAAGTTATAAAAATGTTAAAGTGAAAGGTGGAAAACCTACTTCAGGAAATTTTTTTTTCATTTTCAATTCTCTTTATACACAGAAGATCAGTTTAGTACATATTACGTAAAGATTTCAACAGTTTGCCCTCACATAGAGACACAAGTGAAAATACTGTTGGAGTACTAGTTATAGTATTAATTCACAATGTACAGCACATTAAGGACAGAGATCCTACATGATTTTTTTTTAAAGAATTGATTAATTATCTATGCAATTTCCAATTTAACACCAAGATTTTTTAATCATTTTCAATTATCTTTATATACAGAAGATCGATTCAGTATATACTATGTAAAGATTTCATCAGTTTGCACCCACAGAAACACAGTGTAAAAATACTGTTTCAGTACTAGTTATAGCATTGCTTCACATTGGATAACACATTAAGGACAGATCCCTTAGTAACTCCTGATGTTGATTTAACAATTTGACACTCTTGTTTATGGCATCAGTAATCTCCCTAGGCTCTAGTCATGAGTTGTCGAGGCTATGGAAGCCTTTAGGGTTTGCCGACTTCGATCTTATTCCAACAGGGTCATAGTCAAAGTGGAAGTTCTCTCCTCCCTTCAGAGAAAGGTACCTCCTTCTTTGATGACCTGTTCTTTTCACTGGGATCTCACTCGCAGAGATCTTTCATTTAGGTCATTTTTTTTTTTTTTTTTGACAGAGTGTCTTGGCTTTCCATGCCTGAAATGCTCTCATGGGCTTTTCAGC
The DNA here is from genome assembly GCA_949820135.1 of Sylvilagus floridanus. Classification (NCBI taxonomy): domain Eukaryota; kingdom Metazoa; phylum Chordata; class Mammalia; order Lagomorpha; family Leporidae; genus Sylvilagus; species Sylvilagus floridanus. Next base: position 2,627,948 of record OX463235.1, on the reverse strand, counting down.
TGGATCTGAATGCCTTAAGGGCTGATTCTGAGGCCACAGTGCTATTTAGGACATCTGCCATTCTATGAGTCTGCTGTGTATCCCGCTTCCCATGTTGGATCATTCTCTCCCTTTTTCATTCTATCAGTTAGTATTAGCAGACACTAGTCTTGTTTGTGTGATCCCTTTGACTCTTAGACCTATCACTGTGATCAATTGTGAACTGAAATTGATCACTTGGACTAGTGAGATGGGCTTGGTACATGCCACCTTGATGGGATTGTATTGGACTCCCCTGGCACGATTCCAACTCCATCATTTGGGGCAGGTCCGATTGAGCATGTACCAAATTGTACATCTCTTCGTACTTCAGGAAAATTTTAAACAGAAGAAAATCACACTCACTGTATCAGACAAAATAGACTTTAAGGAAACAAAAATATTTTTAGGGAAAATAATGATGAAACTTTTAGTCACTAGGAAAATATGATGATCTGAACCTTATGCACAAAGTCACCTGAAAATAAGTAAATCCAAAAGGATAACAACTTAAAGAAATGAGTAAATATGAAATCATAGTGTTGTGCCTGCGCAAGTGACGAGAGAGGAGCACCACACACTGATAAATTTTGGAGTTCTTTATTGCCAGTGGCCAAGAGTGGGCTCATGTCCCAAAGAACTCTTGACCACGAAGCCCAAAGCAGCAGAGTTTATAAAGTCAAAAATCATAAATATGGGAAGGAGAATACATGATTACTGGGGTCAACCTAACCTAAGGCCTATGCAAAACTAATATGAATTATAATCTTGACAATACCAGTTACAATCCTAACAGTTCCAAGTATAGTCAGGTGTTACTTCAATAGCTCATCTCTCTATTGATATGCAGTTGAGCAGAAAAACTCAAAATCAAATTAAAAAAACAAATTCAAATATTTGTACAGACATATAAAATATAGAGCACCTGAAGAACTCAATAACATTCTCACTCTGCTCCAGCACTCCTCGATCTTTGCAAAATTCTTCATGCTACACTTTAAAGTAGGCTCTCACAAAATCAAGATACCCTGTGTTTTTGCCCATGTTAAATCAAAAAGGTCATATAAAAATCATACACATTTTAAAGCTATTGAATATTCCAAGATAACATGGATCAAAATAGCACATGGTACCTCAATTAAGCTCTTTTAAAAAATAGAGTAAAATCGCAATACTTGTTGATTGAAAATAAGTGCATTAAGATATTTTAAAAATCAGAAATAGATAAAAGTGGTAGAACTGAAGGTATATGGCCCTAGGGGAAGGGATTAGGAGGATGGTGGAAACTGATGAGGCTATTTAAGCCATTCTCTGCAACTTTACCTATCATTTCTGGGCATGTATTCCACTGGTATGTTAAAAATGATTTTTGATTTGAACAAATTTTCAAATTTGACAAGGGGAGAGTTTATATTGCTGTTTTACTAGAAACAATATAAGTTCTGAAAATCTCTAATATTTTAATACATTTCATCAGATTCATTCCAATTCACTTTGATTAAAGACAAATGTTGTCAGTTAATTGTGGATGACTAACCAGAGTTACAAAACCACAGAGTAAAATTTTTGGGCTGAGTTGATTATTTTATAGAACAGTAAAATTTTATATAAACTAAAACTGCCAATGTCAGCTGACAGATTTTTTAATAATTTTTAATCCCACCTAACAGTCTTCCCCTTTCTCAAAATCTGTGTTAGTAGTCCAAAGTTCTCCTAACAGGGGAGAGAGGGTTTTGAACATTTTTTTGGATTAAGATCATTCTCTATTTTCACCCAGTCTTCTTCTTCCTCTTACTAATCATCTCTGAATGGATCCTGGTTCACTTTGGATACAGATTTATTCATACTGTTAAGAAAATATATTCTGTATGTTTTTTTTTCCGAGCCACCAAAATGATAATTGGTATTGAAGTTTTCAATAAGATAGATCAAAATACTTGTATATTTACTTTAAATTGTTTTATTAGGTAGTAAGAATTGTTTTTGACTTATGTTCCTACTTTTTTTAGTATTTCATAAATGAAATTTTAGTGATGTTTTCAAAAATAATCCCATTATCTGCTTGAAGTTCTGACTTTTCCATGCACTTTTCCCATTGCTTCTCTCAGCAATCAAAGTATAATGTATAACATTATATTTGAATTATTTTTTATATTTTAGTTTGCGTTTATATTCTGTGTATAGCATCAGTAACTTGTCTTATGCCATCTAGCACAGGGAGCTTGGGCCCATTCTGGCTTGTGCTTTCATTTTGAAGTCATCAACTACTTGTTTATTCTGGAAGTTGTCCCTGCAACTTTCCCATTCATAACTTTTCAGAATCTACTAGGCCTTACTATCATAATGCTCATTTCCAGATGATATATATAATATTATATATCATTAAATACTATATACATATCGTATATTGTATATAATGTATGTGTTTTCCTGATTTTCACAAAATTGAAATATTTTGTTAGATTTTTAAACTTCTCCAATTATAATTCTCTATACCATATCTCTATGCCAGTATTTTTTCACTCAAATACTGGTCCTATAATATAACTCTCTTATTCAAGGGATTTTTTCATTGCTGAGTGCATCCCATTTTACCATTTATTTTCTTTCATTTTATTCCTCTCAGTTGTGTATATCCTCAATATCCAAGTGTGAGTTAATTCCAGCCCTACAAGCCTGCTGTCATCCTGGCCAGCATTTTCATTATGACATCATGAAATTGCTCAAACTTCAGTAATATACCCTGGTAACCTCCTCCTGTACATGGTCTTCAGAACCATGGTTTCTCAGAACTGTGCTGGGACACTGGACAGTTTTGTGATTTCAGTGTCACATGTTTTTCTAATTTCTTGTTTTTTTTTATGAGACTTTAAAAAGTAACCACTGGGTTTTAGAATTTTCCACACAGTAAATTGAGACACGTTGGATGTCAGAGTCAAGAGTATTGATTCTGCCAGCGCCGCGGCTCACTTGGCCTAATCCTCTGCCTGCGGCACTGGCACCCCGGGTTCTAGTCCCGGTTGGGGCACCGGATTCTGTCGGTTGCTCCTCTTCCAGTCCAGCTCTCTGCTGTGGCCCGGGAAGGCAGTGGAGGATGGCCCAATTGCTTGGGCCCTGTACCCGCATGGGAGACCAGGATGAAGTACCTGGCTCCTGGCTTCGGATCATCGCAGCACACCGCCCCTAGCGGCCATTTGGGGGGGTGAACCAACGGAAGGAAGACCTTTCTGTTTGTCTCTCTCTCTCACTGTCTAACTCTGCCTGAGAAAAAATAAATAAAATGAAAATAAGAGTATTGTATCAAACACTATAGGTTTCCTGATTTAAGTTCCTCCAGTTTTTCTGTATTCTTTTAAATGGTAAATTTGGGCTATTTTTATGAACATAATAAATACATTTGTGATTTTACTTTCTTTCTTTTACTAACAAATTGATCATTTCTATATCCTGCAATCAATATATAGTGTATATCATAAACTGTACACATTACTGTGATGTTTACTCTAATTTTTTTTTTTTTTTTTTTTTTTTTTTTGACAGGCAGAGTGGACAGTGAGAGAGAGAGAGACAGAGAGAAAGGTCTTCCTTTGCCGTTGGTTCACCCTCCAATGGCTGCCGCGGACAGCGTGCTGCGGCCGGCGCACGGCGCTCATCCGCTGGCAGGAGCCAGGTACTAGGTGCTTTTTCCTGGTCTCCCATGGGGTGCAGGGCCCAAGCACTTGGGCCATCCTCCACTGCACTCCGGGCCCCAGCAGAGGGCTGGCCTGGAAGAGGGGCAACCGGGACAGAATCCGGCGCCCCGACCGGGACTAGAACCCGGTGTGCCGGCGCCGCAAGGCGGAGGATTAGCCTGTTGAGCCACGGCGCCGGCCTCTAATTTTGACTTTATTCCCATCACCTTAGGATTTTTTTCTTTTTTTAAATATATATAAAGCTTTTATTTAAAGAATATAAATTTACAAAGTACAGCTTATGGATTACAATGGCTCCCTCCCCCCACAACTTCCCTCCCACCTGCTACCCTCCCCTTTCCTGCTCCCTCTCCCCTTGCATTCACATCAAGTTTCATTTTCAATTCTCTTTATACACAGAGATCAGTTTAGTACATATTACGTAAAGATTTCAACAGTTTGCCCTCACATAGAGACAGGATTTTTTCTATTGGCAGTGTAGCTTGTGCCAGTCTCAGCACAAGTTGTCTATGGCCCACTTGGTTTACGTTATCTTTCTAATATAATCAACTATATGTAAATTCTAACAGTTTTTTCATAATGTTTGTGCTGAAAATTGCATGGAATCATCTAGCATCAGTGTCATCACTCTCCTTTGCAGGTCATATGTTTTATTGTTTTGTGAACTCTGTTAGAACTCTACATTTACCTTTGATTTTAGAAATTTTCGAAAGTCAGTTATTTAAATCAGTGTTATTTCTCAAATGTATTCTGCCAACATACTTGAAATATTCTTGATTTAACTTGTGTTGACTTTATTATCTTGGGTAACGTTATATGTGAAGGTCTATTTTCCACATAATTCCTGTATACTGTTTTGTCATTAACATTGCTTCACTTCTTCCAATAGCAAAATGCTTGCCATGATAGTCCTGAAAACATTTGCTTATCCTAGCCAGCATTATCATTTTGAAATCATAAAGTTGTTTACGTTTCTCCAAGTTGTGTTACTCCTTCCACGTACATTGTTTTGCAAAATTATGTCACCAAAGTGGATGCTTTCAGGTATTCATGTTAGTGTATTATCTTTCTATTTTCATATTTTTTATAGTACTCAAAATAAAACATTATCTATAAAAATTTCCTCAGTCAAGGTTTTGTATGTTAGCTAAGATATTAAATATTAGGCAGCATGATCTTTTCTTGCTTTAAGCTACTGAAATTTTGATATTAGATTTAAATGTAACTTTAAGATTTTATGCATGTATACCCTTTCTGTGTGGTTGTGACTCTATTACTGATTCTACCAAACCACTAATTTCCACACCTATAGTCAAAATTAAAGGCTTTAGAATTTATTACTATCGCCTGCACCGAGGCTCACTAGGCTGATCCTCCACATGCAGTGCCGGCACCCCAGGTTCTAGTCCCAGTTGGGGCTCCAGATTCTGTCCCGGTTGCTCTTCTTCCAGTCCAGTTCTCTGCTGTGGCCCGGAAGTGCATTGGAGGATGGCCCAGGTCCTTGGATCTGGCTCCTGGCTTTGGATCAGTGCAGCGCACCGGCTGTAGCAGCCACTTGGGGTGTGAACCAACAGAAGGAAGACCTTTCTCTTTGTCTCTGTCTCTCTCACTGTCTAAATCTGACTGTCAAAAAAAAAAGTTTATTACTATAACCTAAATATGTAATTAATAACCTAGATTTTTACAATCATAACACAGAAAAACTAAGGGTACCATGGTTTGCTTTATCATTGAGTGGTCATCAGCCTGCTCTAAATGGTAAAAAGTTGTCCTAATGCTGTCAGGTTTAATGGATTTGAGCACATTTTGGAGACAGCACCTTCATTCTCATCAGCAGGGGATATATGGTTCATTTTTCTGGATGTTCCTGGAACTGTTAATTAATGTCTGATGTTGGAAATTTTCTCTGTCATTCTGTAATTTTTCAAGTTTATTATGGACTCTTTCCCACCAAATAGCAGTCTATATATTTGTCTTTTACTTAGGGCTCACATTAAAAATACTCATTCTTTCTATCAGCAATTTAAGCATGATTTTTTTAAAAGACTTATTTATTTGAAAGGTAGAGTTACAGAGAGAGGTAGAGACAGAGAGGTCTTCCATCCACTGGTTCACTCCCCAGATGGGCACAATGGCTGGAGCTGGGCCAATGTGAAGCCCGGAACCAGGAACTTCTTCTCAGTCTCCCATGCAGGTGCAAGGGGCCCAAGGACTTGGGCCATCTTCTACAGCTATACCAGGCCATAAGAGCTGGATCGGAAGAGGAGCAGCAGAGACTAGAACCAGCGCACATATGGGATGCCGGTGCTTCAGGTCAGGGCTTTTTTTTTCTTCTTTTTTAAAGATTTATTTATTTATTTGAAAGTCAGAGTTACACAGAGAGAGAAGCAGAAAGAGAGAGAGAAATAGAGAGCAGTCTCCCATCTGCTGGTTCACTCCCCAGTTGGCTGCAACGGCCAGAGCTGGGCAGATCCAAAGCCAGGAGCCAGGAGCTTCTTCTGGGTCTCCCACGCAGGTGCAGGCGCCCAAGGACTTGGGCCATCTTCTATTGTTTCCCAGGCCATAGCACCGAGCTGGATGGGAAGTGGAGCAGCCGGGATTCGAAACGGCGCCCATATGGGATGCTTGCATTGCAGGTGGCAGCTTTACCTACTACGCCACAGCGCCAACCCCCAGGCCTGAACTTTAATCCACTGCACCACAGCACGGGCCCCTCAACCATGATTTTACCTGGCTATGTGCACCAGATTTCTATTTTTGTTTTGTCTTTCTTTTATTACTTTCAACTGTGTGTATCATCAATATCCATGTGGAAGCCAATATTAGCACTGTGAACTTATGGTCATTCTTTTGGATATTTACATTATAATGTCATGAATTCACTCAAAATTGTTCAGATTGTCCTAGCAACCTCCATTTTTGTGGTCTTTAAATAACTTTTAGACAGCACACACATTACTGAGGACACATATTTGATTTACATTTTCATTCTTTTTAGAGGCTCAAAATTGATCATTCACCTTAAAATTTCTATTCATTTGATTGACAGTGCTGTCTTAGTAGCTAAGATTATTAAATTAAACTGCATAAGATTTCCTTATATTTTTCATATTTTAAAATGAAATTTTATTACTATCTTAATCTCTATTACACCTCCTTGTGCTGCTATTTCTGCACCTACCAGATTTCCCATTGGTACAGCCAGTAGTCAGAATACAATGTATATGGGAAGACACACAATTTTATATTTTTCATGTTGCATTTGAATTTGATATAACCATCAGAAAAAATTCAATACCCTAATTTATGCCAATTCTAGCACTGAAAACTTCAGGAAGACTCGATTTGCTTTATCAATGTTTGGAAATAAATTTTCTAAAATCTGGAACTTGTCCAAGCAAATTTTAGTTTACAGTATATAAGTATAATCTTGGGTCAGGTCCATCACTCTCATTGGTAGGGGACTTTTTGTTTTGTTTTGCTTTAGATTTTAAGGACTATTTTTTTTTTTTTTGACAGGCAGAGTGGACAGTGAGAGAGAGAGGCAGAGAGAAAGGTCTTCCTTTTGCCATTGGTTCACCCTCCAATGGCTGCCGCGGCCGGCGCGCTGCAGCCAGCGCACCGCGCTCATCCAATGGCAGGAGCCAGGTGCCAGGTGTTTTTTCCTGGTCTCCCATGCAGGTGCAGGGCCCAAGCACTTGGGCCATCCTCCACTGCATTCCGGGGCCACAGCAGAGAGCTGGCCTGGAAGAGGGGCAACCGGGACAGAATCTGGCACCCCGACCAGGACTAGAACCCGGTGTGCCGGCGCCACAAGGTGGAGGATTAGCCTGTTGAGCCACGGCACCAGCTGATTTTAAGGACTTTTATGGAACTTAATATTGTTTCATTTTGGAAATTTAATTTTTTGTTTCATCTCTGAATTAATGGATCTCACTTTTTTCACTAATCATTCCCAGCTCTATGTACTGGTGACCATGATGATTTAAATTTTCATTGTGAGTTATCATCACCCCCAACATTCTATAGGTGTCCTGGAAACCTATGTACATAGTGTCTTAGCACTATCCTAGTCAAGGTTAATCATTCTCTCTCCTCAAGGTAATATATGCATACATTTATAAATATAATATATGTAAAGTTATATATAAGTATATTTCTGGATTTTTATAGAACTCTGAGTCATTGTTCCTTCAATTTTGTTGATTATTCAAGTTTTCCACTGTGGGTCTAGATACTGTACATGTCCTGGCAATTATGTAAGTGGCAGGATCTTGAAATGATTTTTGATTCAGAACTATATTGTTTTTAAGTTTAATTTTAAAAACATGTATGGAAACCCAGAGGGACAGACAGTGTGAGTCACAATCTAGTGCTTCACTCCACAATCTCATAATCAGGGACTGGACTATTAGGGAACTCTAAACTACATTTTCCTGATGATAAATAATATATAGGTAATATATATAATATAAATAATATATATTATTACTTTTACCATTTAGAGCAGGCTGAAAACTACATTTTCCTGATGATAAATAATATATATAGGTAATATATATTAGTATATGTTTACGTATATATAAATTATGAAGGTGTGGCTCTAGATACAAACATCTGCTTTAAAGTTCTTCTGGTTTTTGAATGATCTTTGGTCTATTTCTATTCCTTAATTTTGCTCTTATTTTCTTTGTAATGTAGAAGCAATGGATTAAAAATTCACAAGAATTTCTTATATGTGATTGTCATATTATTATTGTCATTATCAAGTAGTTGAATTATATTCTCAGTAAGGAAATATAACTTTTATTGTAAGTGGTACACCTCTTGAAAATTTTGTTTTTCAGTTTATTCTTTTTTCTTTTCTTTTTTATTTGAGTGTTACAGAGAGAGAGGGACAAGATTAAGATTTTCTGGGGCCAGTGCTGTGGCAGAGTGGATAAAGCCGCCTCATGCAGTTCCAGCATCCCATATGGGTGCAGGTTTGAGTCCTGGCTGTTCCACTTCTGATCCAGCTCTCTGCTATGGCCTGGGAAAGCAGTGGGAGATGCCCAAGTCCTTGGGCTCCTGCATCTGCCTGGGAGACCTGGAGGAAGCTCCTGGCTCCTGGCTTCAGATCGGCACAGCTCCAGTCATTGTGGCCAACTAAGGAGTGAACCAGCAGATGGAGGACCATTCTCTCACTGCCTCTCCTTCCCTCTCTGTGTGACTCTGACTTACAAAATAAATAAATAAATATTTTTAAAAAATTCTAACTCCTGGTTCACTCCCCCAATGGCCACAATAGCTGGAGCTGGAGTTGAGGCAGGCCAAAGCCAGGAGCCAGGTTTTAGGGTCTTGCACTTGGGTGGTAAAGGCACAAGTACTTGTGACATATTTCAACAGCTTTCCCAGGCTATTAATAAGGAGCTGGATTGGAACTGGAGCAGCTGGGTCATGAACCGGCACCATATGGGATGCTGGTGTCAGAGGAGGCGGTACAACTCACTATGACAAAATGCCATCCCCTCTTTGAATTTTTTTTAAAAGATTTATCTTTATTTATTTGAAAGACAGAGTTACAGAGAGTGATAGAGACAGAGAATAGAGGTCTTCAATTCACTGGTTCACTCTTCAGATGTCTGCAGCAGCCAGAGCTGTGCTGATCCAAAGTCAGGAGCCAGGAGCTTCTTCCAGGTCTCCCATTTGGATGCAGGGGCCCAAGGACTTGGACCGTCTTTTACTGCTTTCCCAGGCCATAACAGAGACCTAGATCAGAAGAGGAGCAGCCAGGACCAGAAGTGGCATCCATATGGGATGCTGGCGCTTCAGGCCAGGGCTTTAACCCGCTGCACCATAGCGCCTGCCCCCATCTTTGAATTTATTCTTATCACCTGAGTATATGATCACTAACCTAATGGAAGGCCAGCCTAAGACTAAACCTATCAGTGTGTTGCTTGACTTTTACATTGAAAGGTCTTCAACATACACAAAATTGTGATAATTTTCTTGGCCACTTTTATGTATACAGTTCATGAAAAGGATTTTTGGCCCATAATATCTTTCTCTTTTTCCATGTGATATAGTTTTACTTTTTGTGGTGGTTTATGCGTATAAATAAACTTTTGATAATTCATATTTTAAGAGTAGTTATAGATGTGAGTAGCTTTTATTAAGGTTTTTCTGCTAAATGGCTCTATATTTTCTTTACTTACCATTGTTGATGTTTTATTTCACTTATCAAGTTTAGTGCACACTTAAGACACATTGGTTCACACAGTTTTTTGTATATATTTGTAATGCTATTGTTGCCCCTACATTATTGCTCACTGCTACTTACAATAATCAGAATATAGGTTAAATACTAATGTGTGTATTTAATTATTTTTATTCTGTATTCTATTTTATTGTACTTTTGTTTTTTATTCTTTATTGTATTTGATTCTTTATTTTATTTTTTATTCTAAATACATGAGTATGTGTATATATAATGATGTAGTGTAAGCCAATCCTTGTACAGAGAACCATAGCCTATCATGGTTAAGTTTTTCATTGTGGCTTCATCAATTTCTTTAAATTACATTTTCTTTTTCACTTTCCTTGATTTATCTTCTTGATTTTAAAAATTTTATAATAGTAAAATAATGTACTGGGTATTGTTCACCAAATTCCTTTATGTCTGTTAATCACTCTAGTACTTAATCCTATATTGCCACTCCCTTCTACTAACAATTATTAAAATGAAATTTATGTTATAAAATATACATTATTTTAGTTGATGATGCTTTTTAATTCAATTGTGTGACCTGTTAATGTTATCAACATCCTATTATAAGCCAACGCTACTACTATTAAATTTAGGCCCTCTTGGGTGGCATTTTTTTGGTGATATCAACTTGATGGAAATCATCTAAATTCTCTTTGCAACTATTTTATGTCCCCAAATTCTCAGAGCTATCTTAACCTTTTCAGTCATTCTCAATTCTCAGTTGTTACGCTATTGAGCTTTTCTGGAATTCTAGAGGACCATAGATTTAACTTTTATTTTGAAGTTCTAGAGTGTAGCTATAGATTTAAGTATCTTTTCCTCAGGCTTTCTTGGTAATTACCAAGACATTTGCTTCATTTCCATCATTTTTCCTTTATTTTACATTTTAAATGCAAGTTAATTACTTTTTTAAAAAATACCTTTGTATGTGCTTATCACTTTATTATTTATTCTTATCTTTTTAAAAAGGACCTACTTATTTTTAAAGGCAGAGCTAGAGAGAGAGAGAGAGAGAGAGAGAGAGATCCTTCCTCAGTTTGGTTCACTTCTCAAATGGCTGCAATGCTGCAACGCTTGGGGCTGGGCCATGCCGTGGCCAGGAACCAGGAGCTTCCTGGAGTTCTCCAACCTGAGCGGCAGGGGACCAAGCACTTGGACCATCCTCAACTGCTTTTGCAGGCACATTAACAGGGAGATGGATTGGAAGAAGACCAGTCAGGACTCTACCCAGTGCCCACATGGGATGCTGGCATTAGGATTCTTCTGTAAAGTGGCATTTTCTTTTCTTGATTTAAGTTCCTATAATAATAATAGTTTTTAAAAGATAATTTTACCTAGCACCTGGCTCCTGCCATCGGAGGAGCGCGGTGCGCTGGCCGCAGCGCGCTGTCCGCGGCAGCCATTGGAGGGTGAACCAACGGCAAAGGAAGACCTTTCTCTCTGTCTCTCTCTCTCACTGTCCACTCTGCCTGTCAAAAAAGTAAAAAAAAAAAAAAGATAATTTTACACTGTTTTCACTAAATCCCTTTATATTTGTTTGGTAATTTGTAATTATCCCTACCAAACTACACAGCTTCAAAGTGTTCACAATTTACAGTGATATGAACATCACTTTCTATTTTTCTTTGATTTTATTATTGTCATTACTATATCAGTAACTTAGTGTAAGCAAATAACTATATTGTTGGTTACTATCTGTATTAAAATTTTATCAACTCAATGAAATCATGTTGATTTTTCTGGCCATTTTAATGGCATTGTTTTTCAGAACTATGTATGCATAGTGTACTCTGTCACCCACTCAAGTTGAATTTCTTTTGCTATTTCTGCATTGTGATAAAATTCAATTTAATGATGGTTTTGAAACATCCCCCAGTGTCATTCTAGACAATTTCATCTTTGTTTTTGGTTTTCTATTAACTTAAAGAGTGAAGTTTGCTTGATTTCAAATGCTGGAATTTTATATTTATTCTTCTATATTTTTAATTTTAAAAATGTACATATAGAGAACACATTTCATTTATTTTACATAGTTTTTTTTAAAGCTTTTATTTAATGCAAATTTCATAGGTACAACTTTAGGAATATAGTAGTTCTGTCTCTCATACCCACCCTCCCACCCCCACTCCTGTCCCACCTACTACTCCCTCTCCCATCCAATTCTATAGGTTCATTTTTACTTTAACTTTACATACGGAAGATCAACTCTATACTAAGCAAAGATTTCAACAGTTTGCACTCACATCTACACATAATGTTTAAAGTACTGTTTGAGAACAAGTTTTGCAGTTAATTCTCATAGTACAACTCATTAAAGTCAGAGGTCCTACACAAGGGGTAAGTGCACAATGGATTTGGCTGTTAATTTAACAATTAGCACTCTTATTTATGATCTCCGTGATCTCCTGAGGCTCTCGCCCTGAGTTGCCAAGGCTATTGGAAGCCTTTTGTGTTTCAGAGTTTTAAGAATGTAATGATATTTGCCACCCTATCTTTACTCCCACACTCCTACCCTCCCTCCTCCTCTTTTTCCTATGTTCTTTTATGACATACTTTCAATTAACTTTATTAATTTTTTTAATTGACAAGTTTAAGCTTTTACTAAATAAAGAGTCAAAAAGTAGTACGTGGAAAAGCCACTGTTCCTCAGGAGTATAGATAAAAGCTATAACCAATAATCAAATCTCAAAATGTCAATTTCACACACATACATCACATTTTTTGTATTCTATATATTAGTTACCACAAATCAGGGAAAATGTATTTGTCTTTTTGGGGGCAGGCTTACATCACTAAGCATAACAGTCTCTGGTTGCATCCATTTTGTGGCAAAAGACAGGATTTTTAAAGTCTTTTTTTTATGGCCAAGTAATATTCTATCATGTATATATACCACAATTTCTTTTTTTTAATTTTTTTATTTTTTATTTTTGACAGGCAGAGTGGACAGTGAGAGAGAGAGAGAGAGACAGAGAGAGAAAGGTCTTCCTTTTGCTGTTGGTTCACCCTCCAATGGCCACTGCAGCCGGCGCACTGCGCTGATCCGATGGCAGGAGCCAGGTGCTTCTCCTGGTCTCCCATGGGGTGCAGGGCCCGGGGAGCTGGGCCATCCTCCACTGCACTCCCTGGCCACAGCGGAGCTGGCCTGGAAGAGGGACAACCGGGACAGAATCTGGCACCCCGACCGGGACTAGAACCCAGTGTGCTGGCGCCGCAAGGCAGAGGATTAGCCTGTTGAGCCACGGCCCTGGCTGATACCACAATTTTTTATCTCATTATCAGTTTGTAGATATGTGGGTTAATTCAATATATCATTTATTGTGAGTTGACCTGCTGTAGACAATGGGATAGAGATAACTCTTTCATATACTGATTTCATTTCCTTTCCCAAGAGTGTAATGACTGAGTCATATGGTAGAACTATTTTCAAATTTCTGAGAAATTTCTATACTGTCTCCCATAATGGTTGTTCTAGTTTACATTTTTCAGTTTGTTGCTGTGATGTATCATATTTATTGATTTGCTTATGTTGAACCATCCCTGCATAACAGGGATAAATCCCGCTTGGTCCAGGTGGATGATCTTTTTGATGTGTTGTTGGATTCAACTAGCTAGCATTGGATTCAACTAGCTAGCATCTTTGTTGTATGTTTTTTTTCTGGTTTTGGAGTGATGATAATGCTGGCCTCATAGAAAGTGTTTGAGGGAGGATTCCCTTCCTTTCAATTGTTTTGAAAAGTGTGAGGAAAAATTGGAAGTAGTTCTTGAAGAGTTTGGTAGAATTCAGCAGTGAAGTCTTCTGGTCCTGGTGTTTTCTCTGTTGGGAGGGTCTCCATGACTTCTTCAATCTCCATCTTGGGCCTTGGTCTGTTTGGATTTTCTGTGTCTTTGTGCCTCAATTTTGCATGTGTCCAGAAATAGATCCATTTCTTTTAGATTTTCCAATTTGTTGGCATATAGCTATTTGAAGTTTCCTGATTTTCCTTTTTGTTTCTGTAGTATCCTTCATAAGAATGCCTTTTTTTAATCTCTGATTTTGTTAATTCAGATCTTCTCCATTTTTTGGTTAGTTGGACTTATGGCTTACAATTTAATTTTTTCCAAAAACGGCTCTTTAGTTCATTGATCTTTTGTATCATTTTTGAATTTATATAACTTTTATTATTTCTTTCCTCCAACTGTTTTTTAATTTGGTTGATTCCTATTTTTCTGGGTCCCTGAGATTTGCAATGCATTGTTGGAACATTCATTTTATGCTGAGAATCCTTTAAATGAGGCTTTAGATAAGACATTCCTATTAGGAGAGTTGGGCAAATATAGTCAGTCATCTCATACAGATAATATACACTATGATAAGAATAGTAATGATAACATGGAGATAAAATTATTTGAAAAGAACTGTTTCAGGCTTTGTTGTAGGCAGGAGTTAATAAAGTGATGCATTGCTGACTAGAGACGTATGGAAGGTGTATGAAGAGCTGAGGAAAAGAGTACAAATGAAAAGGTCATGTTGGAGCTGATGGCTCCCCTCCTTCCCCTGGCCTGTATTCAAGCTTGGGATATTTAAAAGGAACCAGGACTATGTCCCAGCCCTGGTGCTGGTACAAATCAAATCAGTCAGTAAAAACTCTTACAGCCATAGATTAATTTGACTGCATATTGGAAAAATGGGTCCACCACAATAGCTAGAGCCTTAATTGACACTGGGGTGGAGGCCTTCCTAATTTATGGAAACCCTAATAGCTTCAAAAAGGGATGCTTATTACTGTTACTGGAATTAGAGGAAATGGAAAATAAAATTTACAGTGAAAACAGGAAAATTACCTGGGAAAGAATATTCTGTATTGTTTGTACCTATCAGAAAATATATAATTGGAATAAATATTCCTCAAGGTATGGCTTTGATTTAACTTAAAAATATCAACTTTTATAAAAATAGATACTAAAACAGTTTTAGTAAGTAAAGTCCCTATGCCACTGGTGATAGTACCACAGCCAAGGTGGTTGCTTTGAAAACAATATTGCATTTCTGGAGGAAATCGCTGATATTATTAAGGAATATGTACAGGCAGGAACATTGACGCATATTATCACAAAATGAAGTAATTGGCTGGTGCCGCGGCTCACTAGGCTAATCCTCTGCGTGCGGCGCCAGCACCCCAGGTTCTAGACCCTGTCGGGGCGCTGGATTCTGTCCTGGTTGCTCCTCTTCCAGTCCAGCTCTCTGCTGTGGCCTGGGAAGGCAGTGGAGGATGGCCCAAGTGCTTGGGCCCTGCACCTGCAAGGGAGACCAGGAGGAAGCACCTGGCTCCTGGCTTCAGAAATACGTAGCTCTGGCTGTGGCGGCCATTTGGAGGGTGAACCAATGGAAGGAAGACTTTTCTCTCTGTCTCTCTCTCTCACTGTCTAACTCTGCTGTCAAAAAACAAAACAAAAGAAATAATCCATCATGTAAAGTTACAAAGTCAGACAGAACTCTGAAAATGAGTGTCAACTATCAGCTGTTACGTAAAGTTACTCCTCCTCTTGTTGCTGCAATGCCTAATACAATGACTCTAATAGATAACCCAGAAATCTTCTGCTTATTGTTATGCTACTATTGAATTAGCTAATGAATTTTTTTTTACTATACCTATTGATCTACTTCAACAGAATCAATTTGACTTTACCTAGCAAAGTTGCCAATATAATTTTGCCAGGTCACTACTGTGCTATTTACATAGTTCCACTATATGCCATTGAACAATGGGAGAACATTTAGTTGAATTTAGCATAACTGGAATGCAAATAACCAATGTTATCTAAGGTATTATGCAGGAAATGACTTCAGAAACAATATAAGAAGTATTACACAAATTGATTACACACATGAAAATCAAAAAGTTGGGAAATTAATCCAGCTAAAATTCCAAATCCTTCTCAAAATGTTAAATTTTTTAGGAATATATTGTAATCAGTGACATCAGAAAAATTGTCCCTAAAGTTCATCAAGGAAATCTTGGATCTTACAGACCCTACCAATAAAAAGAAAGCTCAAAGATCTGTAGGTCTTTTCAGTTGTTGGAGGCCTTGTATTCCTCACTTGGGACAATTTTTTACAGCCCCTGTATAAAGTTACAAAGAAAAAACTTTAAAGTTAAATGGGGAGAAAAAAAGCGCTAAGGCATTTGTAAAGGTCAAAGCTGCTATAAAAATTGTCCTAGATCCCTGACCTTTGAAAGAGGGACCAGTGGAAATTCAGGTTTCTGTATAACATGGTTATGCTGATTGTAGTTTATGTCAAAAACAAGGGAGAATTTTTTCCTTGGGATTCTGGTCTAAAAACTGCCTACAGCTGGCATTCAGTACACCCCTTTTGAGTAGCAACTATTGGCTGCATATTGAGCATTAGTTGAAACCAAACAATTAATAATTGGACGTGAAGTTCTCCTATGCTTGAAATACCTGTTATGGCAGGGGTAATGTTATACCTGCTTAATATAAAATGGGTATGCATAATAATATAATTAAGTGGAAGTGGAATATATAAAATAGAAGTAAACTAGATAAACATGGAATTGCACCATTACATGAAAGAATAGTTAATGAAGGATCCTCTCCAATATGTAAATCATCTTCCACCTTGCAAAAAAAAACTCTCCTGACTGTTGAAATGCAAGACACAGTAAGTTAACCGAGGAGCAGAAACAACATGTTTGGATCACTGATGGAATAGCAAAGCATATAAGACAAGTGTATCGCTAGAAGGCAATTGTTATATAACCTTTGCACAAAAGTGATTTTTAGAAATCACTGGGGCACCTTGGCCTGGATGGCGCAGTGCTTATGAAACTGAACACAACCAAAGTATGGATATGGGAAGCTAACACCCTTCCATTAATAGGCTCCAGGAAATCCAGAAGGAAGTGAGGAACATAGAACAGCAAGTCATTGGCTTCAGTGGCCTGTCAGATGACAAGAATTACAAGAAACTAGAGAGGATTCTATGACACAGTTATTTGAAATAGACTCTGTGGATAAGGAGGGAAAAGGAGACATCCAGGTGGTCAGGAAGAGGACGCTGCAGGAGATGGAGCACCTCCTCAAGGAGCTGGGGCGGAATCGCAGCCTCCCACACCTCACTGAGACCCAGAACGTCCTCAAGGAGGCCCAGTCTCTGGTGCAGGGGATAGTGTCTTTCTATAGCTGGGGGCAGCTGCACCGCCGACTTCGGAGAGAGCATCCAGGACATCATCTTTTTATTTATTTATTTATTTATTTATTAACTTTTATTTAATGAATATAAATTTCCAAAGTACAGCTTATGGATTACAATGGCTTCTCCCCCCTATAACTTCCCTCCCCCCCAGCAACTCTCCCCTTTCCCATTCCCTCTCCCCTTCCATTCACGTCAAGATTCATTTTTCAATTATCTTTATATACAGAAGATCAGTTTAGCATATATTAAGTAAAGATTTCAACAGTTTGCACCCACATAGAAACACAAAGTGAAAAATACTGTTTGAGTACTAGTTATAGCATTAAATCACAATGTACAGCACATTAAGGACAGTGATCCTACATGAGGAGTAAGTGCACAGTGACTTCTGTTGTTGACTTAACAAATTGACACTCTTGTTTATGCCATCAGTAATCACCCTAGGCTCTTGTCATGAGTTGCCAAGGCTATGGAAGCCTTTTGAGTTCTCTGACTCTGATCATATTTAGACAAGGTCATAGTCAAAGTGGAAGTTCTCTCCTCCCTTCAGAGAAAGGTACCTCCTTCTTTGATGACCTGTTCTTTCTACTGGGATCTCACTCGCGGAGATCTTTCATTTAGGTGTGTGGTTGTTTTTTTTTTTTTTTTTTTTTTTCCAGAGTGTCTTGGCTTTCCATGTCTGAAATACTCTCATGGGCTTTTCAGCCAGATCCGTATGCCTTAAGGGCTGATTCTGAGGCCAGAGTGCTGTTTAGGACATCTGCCATTCTATGAGTCTGCTGTGTATCCCGCTTCCCATGTTGCATCGTTCTCTCCCTTTTTTATTCTATCGGTTAGTATTTGCAGACACTAGTCTTGTTTATGTGATTCCTTTGACTCTTAGTCCTATCATTATGATCAATTGTGAACTGAAATTGATCACTTGGACTAGTGAGATGGTATTGGTACATGCCACCTTGATGGGATTGAATTGGAATCCCCTGGTATGTTTGAGTATGCAGGACGTTATCTTGAGGCTGACGCACGTGATGAAAACCAGCGGGAGGATCTCGCTGCAGAAAACAAGGTATCTCACCCTAACCAAAATCTGCGCCATGCAAGAAATTATCGAAGACTGCGTCAGAAAGCAGCCCTCACTGCCACTCTCAAAGGATGCACACCCGTCTGTTGACGAGATCAGTTCCGCGATGCGCACAGTGGACAAGCCTGTGGCACGGTGACCACGCTTCTGATGGGTGTGTGCTGGACGAGACCGGCTGGCACCGTTCTGCATGCTCTCAGGGCTGGTGGCCGACCTGGATGCTCTCGATGTGTGTGGGGGCACGGACATCAGAAGCTACCGAAGGGAAGTGGTCGAAGGTATCAACAAGTTATTGAAATATTTGGATTTAGAAGAGGAAGCAGACACTTAGGCGTGTGACCTGGGACAGATTCTCACTTGTCTCAGCACTGCCCCCAGGGCCCCTCCTGCTGCACATGTTGAGACCATGCATAGTGGGGCTAAGCGGGAGCTCCCAGCACCTGCAGGCTCCCCCCGCGGGTCCCTGGAACGCTCATTTTGACCAGAGTTGTTTAACGCTAATTGCCAACATTTCCCCTCAGAGCACCCATCGCTCTAAGCTGACTGTCGCAGGTTTGTGCAGCGGGTGAGGACCTGCGCTGCGGGCCGTGGGCATGGACGTGAGCAAAGTCGACCTTGAGCGGCCTTTCAGCAGGGCTTGGTGTCCTCTTCTAAGTCCCTCCTAGCACCCCGTGCCCCTGCTGCTGCCCAGAAGGAGCCCTAGTGCACAGGGCCTGTAGCATCCTGACCTGCTGGGAGCTGGGCATGTGCCTGGCTGCCGCCTGCCATCGCTAACCTGCATTCATCATGTTGTATTGTAACGTTCCGATCTCACCCGAAGACAGTCTGTACGGAAGTGAAAGCTACTCCCCAAAATGTGTGGTCTCGGGTCTGCATTCAACACGGAATCCGCGTTCACGCAGAAACAGCTGGTGTCTCTTTCTTGGCCTTGACTCAGCAGCGCCATCTGCTGCCGCGATCCCTGCAGGGAGGCCGCCGCCTACCATCCGCGCAATGAATGAGTCTGGGCTAGGGTTTAACGCAGTGTTCTGCGAGAACACCTGTGTATTTGGTGCATGTTAGTATCTGCAGTTTTTCTCGCTTGTTTACTTGGCCGGTTTTATCTCGTGTTGGGGGATCGAAGTTCATTTTGTCTGTGCACGACTTCTTGGGCAAAGCTTTTATCACTCAGGTATTTTCCCCTGGAGAACGATTGGACAAATAGTTGCAGCTGTGATCCGTCATAGTGCGTTGAGTCCCCGCCCCTCTGTTACTGCAACTATTGTACTGGTGTGTCTGAAATAACTCATTGTTCTAAATGTACTTATTAATGTGCACTTGATGATTAATGAAATAAATCTTGGCTTCGTCTTTTTGGTGGGAAAAAAGGAAGACGCCACTGGTAAACAGTTAAGTAGTCAATTAGCTGAATTAATAAAAGGGGAGGAGAATGTCACATTTCCACTGGCTCACGGGCAGTTGCAAATAAAATAGCTACATAGATGCCTATTTGGAAGGATTGAAACTGGGAAATTCATGAATGATACTTATGGGATAAGTAATTGTGACAAGACATCTTGGACATTTCACAAAATACTAACATCTTGGTTCTTTACGTAGATGCCCTTGCTGCTGTGAAATCTGAACATGAGTATAATGATCAAGTGGAACAACTGGCTTAAATTGCATGTAATAAAAAAATCAAAAGAGGACTGTTCTCTGGTAAAATACATGTGCCATCATTCAGCCTGCATAGAAGCACAAGCTATGCACAGGTGGGCATTAGCTGGAGGAATATCGTTTATCCATTTTAAAACCAACAAAAGGAAATGAAATTTGTAAAAATATCAAGAATGGAAAGTACCACAAATAATTGGAGGATAATTGGCTTGAAGAACTTTACCAGCTCAAATATGGTAAATAGATTCTGTAGGACCTTTACCTACTCATAGAGAATGCCAATATTATTTGTACTTGTGTAGAGACATATTCTGGAATATTAGTGACTTGTCTTTATCAGTGAGCTTCTCAGAATACCTGCTGTACATTGGATGTAATTACCCTATATTTTGGGCCTCCTTTACAAATTCAGGGAGGCAATCATTCTCATTGTAAAGGAAATTGAACATTGCAGTGAACACAATTTAGAATGGATGTATCATATTCCTTATTATCCTCAAGCAGTATGTCTTATTGAGAATGAATGGTCTTTTCAAGGAATATTTAAGAAAAGAGATAATTCTTGTACAAATTGGAAAGATATTTTATTCTTAGGATTATAACTGATAAAATAGACCCCAAGGAGACTACTCCTATAGCTTAATGAGGGTTTCAAATTTACAGATTCAAAATCTGGTCAGAGCCAAAGTTATCATTAAATGGTGGATTCTGGGTTCTTGAACTCAAACTTCATATTAGGGGACTCTGGTCAGTGGATAGTGATTTAGTGCTAATTAGAAGAATGGGTAGATACAGAACTAACTAAAGGAATACCAACTGGATTAGGCATACAAATTCCTTACAGGGTATTTTGGACATTTACTACCTCAATCTACCTTTGCAAAACAAAAAATACAAATTTCAGAGGGCAAAATAAACTATGTAGGAAAAGTTCAATTTTGATTCACAACACTGGAAAGGAGCCTTGGCATGTCCTTCCCAAGGATTGTTTGTCCAGTTAAAAAGGTGACCTTGGGAAGATTGTCACAGGCCCCAAATTTCATCACCCATATGGGAGAATTTGGCTCCACAAAAATTAAAAAAAATTAAAAGCTGTTTTAAGGTTTAACCTGATATTTCCTGGTCTAAAATCTTGTAATTGGAACAGAAAGTCTTGGTATGACACTATACTTGGTGCAGCAGAAGCGGATGTGGGTGTTGTCAATTCTATGGACTTTGAGAGCCTGGCCAAGCAGACAAGGCAGTGTTGTGCAGGATTTGTCTCAGGCATAAGTAATCAATGCTCAATAGTTGCCCATGACATTTCTGTCCCACCAAAATACCATTAATTGTGAAAAAGAACCATTCTATAATAGCCAATTTTGGTACCTATTTTGGAATAGGTACCAATGTTACTATATTTCTTATTTAAGCCCTTACAGAATATAAATGTTAATTTAGAAAGAAAATGTGCAACACCTGTTAACTACAGGGACAGATTTACATGGAGGAAATTGTTTTCCCCATGTATACTAGCAGAGCATTGGTTAGGTCTGAGTAATCAGGGAAATTATGCTAATTTTTTGTATAGGAACCATATATCATTACTATGTATACTTACCCTATGTGTTATGCCAATTTCACGTTACTCCTGTTATATCCCATCAATATTTTACTTCGCCCCACAAAATTGGAACCCTATTGGCCCTGATAATGTTACTTACCAACTATCTGTATGTATAGCCTTTTATTTTGGATTGATAGTGGACGATAGAGTAGGCAAATAAAACCATGAATGTTAATACATTCTTCTAATCTATATAACTTTTTATCCTGTCACAAATTTTGCTATGCTATACAAAGTCCTCCCAAGCAAATTTGTATAGTAAATAATAACCAAAGCGATTTAAAGTATCTTGATCAAGTTTCTCCTTTTTCTGGTTGTTGGCACATTTTAAAGTTTTCCACTGGCAGTGTGATGTTTTTTACTCTCCCCTGAACAAATGGATGATGTTGCCTTTCCAAAGTTTCTAACCCTGTCACTTCCTAGTGTTTATGCTTCATTATGGCCCCTTTTAAATATATTGCAAAATGCTTTCCAGGTAGATCTCTTGGACATAAAGCCTTTTTAGTCACGTGTGGTCAGTAACAGATCCAAGAGCTGGAAAGGAGTAGCATTCAAAAATGCTTCAGCACAATAAAGATAACTTAAATCACTACAAAGTAAGAACTCACATAGTTGATAAAAAAAAATTGAAGGTATCTCACCCTTAGTTATTAGTGACACTATCATCATTTGTATGATTTCTTTTTAAAATCACCTACTGCACTAAAATATTTTCAGCCTTGTTTAATCCTTTATTGTTGCTGAAATTGTTATTGTGCTATTTTGTTGTATTGTCTTCCTTTATAGCAAAATAAAAAATGTAAGTTTACCTCCAAGTTATGGATGGATTATGTGACAGACATGTCAGATCTTAAGACTGAACGAAGGGTTACTCCCCGATGCCCTTGCCTACACCATGAACTCAGTGACCTATGTCTGAATGTACAGTTTTTCCTACAGGCTTGGCTTGCTTACAGGAAAACAATATAGGGAGCAAGGACAGATGTGTGTTCCTCTGGATTCCTAGCCAGTTCCAAGAAAAAATAGACAATCTACCTAGTCACACATAGGTCTTTGTTCAGAATAATTTTAAGAGACCACTGGAGGGAGAGACTTTGAAATCTCAGCTGCACAGATGAGGCAATATGTGGGACCTCCCAAGGAGAACCCTGAAAAGCGGCCCTGGGATTCCCCAGTTGTGAAGTTTTAAGAGCTGGCATTTTTCCCCAATTTAATGTTTTCTGCTTAACTTTTTCTTTCTCTTTGATTGTAAATAAATTTCAGGCTGTTCTTTCTTTGTGTGGAGAGTGCTTGTTGCTCACAGATTTGGCCCTGCTGAATTCTGCAGCTGCACTTTGAAGTAGCTCTTTAATGCTACACACATGCAGCCAGGTTCACTTTTTGTTTTACGCTTGAAGTGATTACCATCACCTTTGTGGATCAGGAGCCGGTACTGGAACGTTTGTCACAAGTCTAACCTCAAGTCGACAAGCATGGCTTTCTGATTAGGGCATCACCCAGTCCCTGTCATTGCAGCAATTGTCTCAGAAGCAGCCATGTCTATGAATTTTTAGAACCCACTAGGGACATATGTCATCAGGTTCTGTCCCAGGACATGCATATCTTTACATATAGACATGTATATCTTTGTTACTTTTGGGGGATACTCAGGAAAATAAATTTGCTTCTTTTTCTAGAGTGTCTAAAATACAATTTCTTAGCCTCACCTTCCCTTTTAATCTATTTGTTCTATATGTTTGTCAAGCCAGTGGTTAAGAATGCTATACTACTACAGTTTTCATGATCTGTCATTGTTTAAAAATTTATATGGGTGAAATGATTATATTTCCATTTGATAATTATTTATAACCCTTGTCTATATTCCCACTGAAGTAGGGTCTTTATTTTTTTACTTGTTGATCTCTTTATTTAGTGGCACATTAAGCCCTTGACTATAATGTTAATTAAAATATGTTATCTCAAAAAACAAGGGTTAATTTCTTTGACCCATTTTTTTTTTTTGACTGGCAGAGTTAGATAGTGAGAGAGAGAGATAGAGAGAAAAGTCTTCCTTCCGTTGGTTCACCCTCCAAATGGCTGCTGTGGCTGGTGCACTGCGCTGATCCGAAGCCAGGAGCCAGGTGCTTCCTCCTGGTCTCCCATGGGGGTGCAGGGCCCAAGCACTTGGGCCATCCTCCACTGCCTTCCCAGGCCACAGCAGAGAGCTGGACTGGAAGAGGAGCAACCGGGGGCAGGACCGGTGCCCCAACTGGGACTAGAACCTGGGGTACCGGCACCACAAGCAGAGGATTAGCCTAGTGAGCCATGGGGCCAGCAACCCATTTATTTTTGATGATGATCCCAGTTAAGCACTCTGCTTTTTTATTTTTAAGATTTATTTATTAATTTGAAAATCAGAGTTACACAGAGAGAGGAGAGACAAAGGGAGAGAGAGAGAGAGAGAGAGAGAGAGGTCCTCTATCTGATGGTTCACTCCCCAATTGGCTGCAATGGCCAGAGCTGTGCAGATCCAAAGCTAGGAGCCAGGGGTTTCTTATGGGTCTCCCATGTGGATGAAGGGGCCCCAGGACTTGGGCCATCTTCTACTGCCTTCCCAGGCCATAGCAGAGAGCTGGATTAGAAGTTGAACAGGCTGGCGCTGTGGCTCAATAGGCTAATCCTCCACCTTGCGGCACCGGCACACCAGGTTCTAGTCCTGGTCAGGGCGCCAGATTCTGTCCCAGTTGCCCCTCTTCCAGGCCAGCTCTCTGCTGTGGCCAGGGAGTGCAGTGGAGGATGGCCCAAGTGCTTGGGCCCTGCACTCCATGGGAGAAGCACCTGAACCAATGGCAAAAAGGAGGACCTTTCTCTCTGTCTCTCTCTCTCACTATCCACTCTGCCTGTCAAAAAAAAAAATGATGGAAAGAATATATATCTCCCAGATAGTGGGTGGTGATAGGCTACCCTTATGTAGATTATAAGCCTATTTAGCTTGAGCTTAGAGAAGGAGTTTTGTTGTCAGTAACAGTTTATAGAGAGAATCAAAAGAGGCAGGTACAGCATATTTGCCTTAAGGTGCAGCAAACTTGAAGTGATGAAAGCAAAAGTTTTACTTATTTTTTTTTTGAGAAGTAGTTTAAATCTCTGGCTTATAGGAATAATCAGGCATGTCTTTTCAGTTCACCTGTGAAGATGTAAGATGTAGACGCTTAATCCTAATTTTACTGAGGTAGTCGTGATCAGTAGCACCTGGTAAGGTCCCTTCCATTTGAGTTGCAACTGATCTGAACAGGATCTTTCTGTGAAGGGCTTGTTGAGGAATTCCTAATGTTGTAGCTTTCATTAAAACTCCTCAGTTCTTTGGAACACCTTTTGTAGCTCTCCTGTACAGCATATTATATGTCAGGGCCTTGTAAAGCTTTATATAATAGCTTTGAATCCAAATTCTGGAATCCATATCCCATAGAATCCTATCATCAGCAATGACCAATGTTGGAGCTTCTGTTAGAAGCTCTATAATTCTTTGAAACAACTTTTGTAGTTCCCCTGTCCAGCAGTGTCTGCATCAGGGCCTTTTAAAGCTTTATGCAGCCAGTGCCGTGGCTCACTTGGCTAATTTTCCACCTGTGGCGCCAGCACCCTGGGTTCTAGTCCCGGTTGGGGCACTGGATTCTGTTTTGGTTGCTCCTCTTCCAGTCCAGCTCTCTGCTGTGGCCTGGGAGGCCAGTGGAGGATGGCCTAAGTGCTTGGGCCCTGCACCCGCATGGGAGACCAGGAGGAAGCACCTGGCTCCTGGCTTCAGATTGGCGCAGTGCACCAGCTGCAACACACTGGCTGTAGTGCGTAGAATACCTTCCTCTTGGGGTTAGAGTATATCCTAGATAATCTACCTCTCATTTACAAACCTCAGCTTTTTTGGGAAGTTCTTTATCTTCACTTTCCCAGCTTCTGAATTTAGTGAGATGCAGAAGAAATTATCCCTTAGACCAAGGTATAACACACAATAAGGTGCATTAGAACAACTGTCTCATTAGTAGTTCTGGACCTTTAACCATTTTGTACTCTGTATTTGACCTTATGTTAAAACATGCAAGATAGCAATATCACAGACATGGATCCAAGAGTGCTTGTTTGAGACACTTAATCAACTTTAAAGAAACACCTAAGAATACAGGCAATGGAGTTCGACATTTAGCATAGCTAGAACTTATGATCCAGAGAATATAACATGCTAGAACAAGGTTAATCTTTTTGATCAAGTATTACCATTAATTCTAATACTGTAACTCTTTGAGGACAGAAGTCCTGCATGGGAAGTCAGTACACAGTGATTCCTGTTGTTAATTTAACAATTAACACTCTTATGTATGATGTCAGTGATCACCCGAGGCTCTTAACATGGGCAGCCTAGGCTATTGAAGCCTTTTGAACCCACAGGCTCTGTCAGTATTCATACAAGGCCATAAGCAAAAATTACTTTTCCCAAAGTACATCCTTCTTTGATGACCACTTCTTTCCACTGGGATCTCACCCAGGGAGGTGCTCCTTGGAGGAACACTTTTTGCATGAGTGTTCTGGCTTTCGATGCCTGAAATGTCTTGTGGTATTTTCAGCCAGACCAGAATGCCTTTAGGGTGACTCTGAGGCCATTGAGCATTACTTATAGCAATTGCCATCTATGAGTCTGCTGTATGGACTGCTTCCCATGTTGGAGAATTCACTCCTCTTTAATCCTATTTATTATTATTATTAAACATTTAATCTTATTGATATGATCATTTTAACAGTCCTATTTATATGATCGTTTTAAAACTTAATCATAACTATATGATCACTTTGACAATTAAGATGTTATTTTTCCATCTAATCCAAAGGTATTTAGGATCCCATGGCAAGTTTTTAAACTGTATCCTTAGAAGTAAGTCCATAGAAATGCATGCAGAGCTATACAGTTTTATAATTTCTTTGTAGGACCTAGGAAGATAAAAACAGACACATCTCTTTGTGAGCCTAATTATCCTTAAGCAGTTGGCATGGATACATTGCATTAGTTGTAATTCCTTAAGCATGTGACTTGAATGCACTGTATTAGTTATAATTCTGACACCTTCTGGCACATAGCCATAAAAATAACTAACTGGAAAAATTTAACAGAAAGCTACTTGAAATAACAAAAGAGGGAAACACCTTCCAGCATTTAGCCAAGAAAATAACAATCTAAAAAATAACCAGAATCAGAACTGGTGCATAACCATAACATAACAAACTGAAAAATACAGAATAATGTTGCTCAGCTAACAAGGCATGCATCATGTGCCTGGCCATGGGAGTCACCATCTTGGGAGTGTGGAGTCTGTTGCTCATTTTCTGGTAAGGGTAGAAGTTCCCATAGGGGGAGCATCCATTTTTTCTAATTTTTTATTTATTTTTTATTTTAAGAATGCATTTTTTATAGATACCACTTTAGGAATACACTGGTTCTTTCCCCCATACCCATCCTCCCCCTCCCCCAACTCCCATCCCACCTCCCTCTCCCTCTCCCATCTCCTTCATTATGGTTCATTTTTAGTTTGACTATATATATACAGAGGACCATGCTAGGCATAGACTTCAGCAGTTTGCACCCACACACACACAACATATAGAGTACAGTTGGGAACACAATTTGCAGTCAATTTTCATAGTACAATTCATTATGGACGGAGGTCCTATATGGAGAGCAAGTGCACAGTGACTTCTGTTGTTCCTTTAACAATAACACTCTTTTTTGTGATGTCAGTGATCACCCCAGGCTCTTGCCATGGGCTACCAAAGTTATGAAGGCCTCTGTGACCACAGACTCCATTGGTATGACCATAAGCAAAGTAGATGTTCTCCCCTCACTTCAGAGAAGAGTACATCCTTCCTTAATGACCCTTTTTTCCATTGAAGTCTCACAGGGATCATCTGTGTAGGATTTTTTGCCACAAAGTCTTAGCTTTCCATGCCTGAAATGGGGGCTTCCATCTTGGAATGGAAGTCTCACCCTCTACAGCAGGAAGTGGAGCACCTGCCATGTTTAATGCTCCACATCCCTGATGCTAACATGTTCCTAGGCAACCTAACCAGTTCCCCAGCTCATGTTCCTAGGCAACCTAACCAGTTCCCCAGCTCAAAATTAACAATTGAAAACATGCTTTATTTGAAAAAGACCTGAGGCAAAATGGAATTTTCAGTACCCTTGAAACCAGCTCATAAAATACTTTCTAAAGTTTGAATCTTAGATAATTGTATTTTTTTTTTTTTTTGATAGGCAGAGTTAGTGAGAGAGAGAGAGAGAGAAAGGTCTTCTTTCCATTGGTTCAACCTCCAAATGGCTGCTATGGCTGGTGCACTGCACCGATCTGAAGCCAGGAGCCAGGTGCATCCTCCTGATCTCCCATGTGGGTGCAGGACCCCTGGGGTACCAGTGTTGCAGGCAGAGGATGAGCCTAGTGAGCCACGGCACCGGCTAGATAATTGTCTTTAAAACACATTACAAGCAACTTAGAAATTTGAAACTAGCATTGCATCCTGTAAAAATCCTTCTCATCTCTCTCCCCAAGTTCCATTAGCACTAACAGCACATTCTCAAAACAAGAAACAGAAAAAGAAATCAATCCATGCTTTTTCCAAAAGTTACCAATGGCAAGACTTAAATACAAACTATCTAAGTTAATCATTGTTTGCCCATTTTGGATGAAAATGCTGGCCAAAGTGGCTGCAGTTTCTTGGGCAGGGCAGGGCTAGCTGAAGCATGGCTGCCGCTGTACTGAGCACATGAGCAAGGTTCTCTCTGCTCCCTTGGCAGAGTTTCCCACAAGTGGAAAGCCAGTGTGCATCCAGGACAGGCCAGCAGAGCATGCGGACCAGATAGAACATGTCCGGCAGACCTGAAATGATCAGTTACAGTGGTGGGAGGGATGAGAGGCTTCTAACCCCATCTCAGCTGCTTCAGTTTCCACCCCTCCCCCAGGGTTGCACCCATCATGGCGCCTAGACCATGTGCTATTGGAGCAAGGCAGGTTGCAAGTAAGCACAACCAGCCAGGCTAGAGGAATGCACACTCACTGATCCAGGTTCTGTGCCCCATGCAAGAGTTGAAAACCATCCTTTACTCCCCATCCCAGGAAGGGTTCTCAGGGTAGCTGTGCTTTTTCTGATTTAAAGGGAAACCACTAATACAGATGGTGGAAGGAGTAGAGTTCAAGAAGATGAATAGAGTTAGAAACCATGGGAAGCCAGCTCTTATCATGCTGCTCATTTTTCCTTTTCAACCAATAAAATATTAAAAAAATTGGGGGAGTCCCTCCATTATGGAGGGTCCCATCTGGGTCACGATTATGATATAGTCCTACTTATTAATAGTATCCATTATTAATAAGCCCGTGGGCTCTTGCAGTGTATTCAAAGAAGAATTCTTAATACTGGCTCAACTGGCCAACAACATAGTAAGTTTTTGAGGATTTTATTCAGTGAGGGAAATGTGCAGGAGAGTGAGCGCTTTATTTAATGGAGGAAGGAAAATCTAGTAGCTAAGTTGGATCTATACCAAGCAGAGAGCAGGCCAGAAGACACGTGGAGCAAGCATTAAGGCAGGAAAGCAGGGAGCAGGTAGCCTGGAGGCTATGTGCTCCAAAGGCGTGGGGCAACAAGCGCAACAAGTGCAGAAGGGCTTAAAAGGGCTCTACCAGACATTTTAAAAAGAACTAATTTTAATTCTTCACAAGCTATTCAAAACAATGGAAAAGGAAGGTATCCTCCTAAACTCCTTTTATGAAGCCTGCATCACCATAAATCCTAAGCAAGAAAAAGATACAACAGAGAAAGAACTATAGACCAATATCCCTGATTAACACAGATGCAAAAATTCTCAACAAAATACTAGCCAATTGAATCCAACAACACATCAGAAAGATCATTCATCTGGACCAAGTGACATTTATTCCTGGTAAGCAGGGATGGTTTAATACCCAAAAATCAATAATTGTGATTAACCATATTAACAAGCAGAAGACCAAAAACATGTGATTATCTTGATAGATGCAGAGAAAACATTTGACAAAATTCAACACCCATTTATGATGAACATCTTAAGCAAATTGGGTATAGAAGGAATATTCCTCAACCTAATCAAAGCAATTTATAAAAAACCCAAAGCCAGCATGCTACTGAATGGGGAAAAATTGGAGGCGTTTGCATTAAGATCTGGAATCAGATAAGGATGCCCACTCTCACCATTGCTATTTGATATAGTCCTGGATGATTTAGCCAGAACCAGCATGTAAGAAAAAGAAATCAAAGGTATACAAATGGGAAGGAAGAAGTCAAACTATCCCTATTTGCTGATGACATGATTCTATACATAGGGAACTCAAAAGAGTCCATGAAGACACTATTGGAACTCACAAAAGAGTTTGGTGAAGTAACAGGATATAAAATCAAAACAGAAAAATCAGTTTTTGTATACACAGATAATGCCATAGGTGAGAACTTCTAATATCAATCTCATTCTCAATAGCTACAAAAAATTTCAAATATCTAGAAGTAAATTTAACCATGAACATCAAAGATCTCTATGATGAAAATTTCAAAGCATTAAATAAAGTAATAGAAAAAGATATAAAAATTGGAAAATCTTACATGTTCATAGATTGGAAGAATCAACATCTTCAAAATATCCATACTACTAAAAGCAATTTATAGATTCAATGTGATACCAATCAAAATACCAACAATATTCTCATATCTACAAAAAACAATGCTAAAATTCATATGGATGCACAAGAGACCCACAATAGTGAAGCAATCTTAAACAACAAAAACAAAGCTTAGGGCATCACAACATCAAACCTCAAGACATACTATAGGGTGGTTATAAACAAAACAGCCTGGTACTGGCACAAAAACAGACATGTTGAGCAATGGAGCAAAATAGAAATCCCAAAAATAAATCCATTCATCTACAACCAACTTTTCTTTGACAAAGGAGTAAAAAGACAGTCTCTTCAACAAATTGTGCTGGGAAATTGAATCTCCTTGTGCAGAAGGATGAAACAAAACCCCTCCCTTACACCTTACACAAAAATACACTCAAAATGGAACAAAGACCAAAAGCTATGATGTAACACCTTCAAATTGCTAGAGAACATAGTGGAAACCCTACAAGACATTGGCATACAGACTTATTGGAAAAGATCCCAGAAGCACAGGCAATCAAAGCCAAAATTGATAAATGGGATTACATCAAACTGAGAAGCTTCTGTACCGCAAAAGAAATACTAGAAAAGTGAAGCGGTAACCAACATAATGGGAGAAGATATTTGCAAACAATGTGACTGACAAAGGATTAACTTCCAGGATCTATAAAGAACTCAAGACACTAAACAATAAAACAACCTATCCATTTAAATAAAGAGCAAAGAAACTGAACAGATATTTTTCATGAGAGGAAATTCAATTGGCCAGTAGACACATGAAAAACTGCTCAGGATCATTAGCTATCATGGAAATGCAAATAAAAATCACAATGAAGTTTTTTCTCATCCCCATTAGAATGGTTCACATACATAAAACAAAGAACAACAAATGCTGGCAATGATGTGGGGAGCTGGGCCCCTTAGTCTACTGTTGATGGGAGTGGAAACTGGTACAGACACTTGGAAGACAGTATAGAGATATCTCAGAAAGCTGAATATAGACCTATGCTATGGCCCAGCCATCCCACTACTGGGAATTTATCTAAAGGAAATGAAATCAGCATATGAACGAATTATCTGTACCCCCATATTCATTTCAGCTCAATTTATAATAACTAAGATAGAAAATCAACCCAGATATCCATCAACTGAAGAAATTATGGTGTATATACACTATGGAATGCTACACAGCAGTAGAAAAATGAAATCTTGTCATTTGCAACAAAGTGGAAGCAATTGAAAACCTTTATACTAAGTGAAATAAGGCATATACCATATGGTCTCTCTGATCTGTGGCAACTAATAGTGTACTCAAAATGTAATCTACAGGAGCAAAACTGACACTTTGAGATGTGATGATTTGGAATAGCCCTTGCCTCACCTGTTGAAGAACAATGTTTTTCTTTTTTGTTTGTTTTTGTTCTTTTTTTTTTCATACTAATCTGTGAACTCTCTACTTGGTGTAGGGTTAATTTTATAAATATAAAAATTAACTGAAAATTGATCTCTGTAAAAAATATGAATGAGTAAGGTAGGGAGGAGTCAGAAAAATGGGATTATGGGTAGGAGGGATGTGGGGGGAGAAGTATCCTGTAACCAAATCTGTGTATATTCAATGCATGAAGTTGTATTCCTTAAGCAAAATTTTAAAAAATGTGAGATTCTTTTTTTTTTTTTTTTACAGGCAGAGTGGACAGTGAGAGAGAGAGAGAGACAGAGAGAAAGGTCTTCCTTTTTGCCGTTGGTTCACCCTCCAATGGCCGCCGCGGCCGGCGCGCTGCGGCCGGCGCACCGCGCTCCTCCGATGGCAGGAGCCAGGAGCCAGGTGCTTTTCCTGGTCTCCCCATGGGGTGCAGGGCCCAAGCACCTGGGCCATCCTCCACTGCACTCCTGGGCCACAGCAGAGGGCTGGCCTGGAAGAGGGGCAACCGGGACAGAATCGGTGCCCCGACCGGGACTAGAACCCGGTGTGCCGGCGCCACAAGGCGGAGGATTAGCCTGTTGAGCCACGGCGCCGGCCCAAAAATGTGAGATTCTAAGAAAAATTCACTGTTTAACCCTCTCCCCCCCAAAAGAGATTTTTATGGTTTGGTTTGAATCTGCTTTGTTATTTTACCAGGAGGTTCTCTGATGTCACTTTTTTTTTTTCATGATGCTGGCCACTTTTCTCTCTTAATTTATGTAGTATATCCTTTAGTATCTTCTGTAAGGTTTAGCAAGTGTTGAGAAATTCTTTCAATTTTTGATTCTCTTAGAATATATTTATTTCACCTTCACTTATGAATGAGAATTTTGCTCCATAAAATATTCTAGGCTGTACCAGTATTTTTTCCTTTAGACCTTTAGCTCTATCTCTCCATTCTCTTTTGGCCAGTGGGGGTTTGTTATTGAGAACTATTCTGTCAATCTGATAGGAGCTCCTTTATAAATGACCTTGTGCTTCTTTAAGAAAATAGGATAGACTCTTAAAGTTTTATGTTTGAAAATTTGACTATAATGTGTCATGGTGAGGATCTTTTCTGATCATGCATATATAGGGTTCTATTTGCTTCTAATATTTTGATGTCCATATCTTTCTCCAAACTGGGGAAAATCTCTGGTATTATTTCATTGCATAGGTTCCATAGATAATTCTATTTTTTCCTATTCTTTCATGCTTTCCTAAGATTTGTATAGTCATTAGATGATATCTCATAGATCTCTTTTCATGGTCTGATTGAAATAGATCAAAAAACCCAATGTTCTATATCAAATGCCATTTTTTCCTGCTTCATCTATTCTGTTTTAAGGTTTTCTGATTTTTTTTACTTAGTGTATGCCTCACTGATAATATTTCTGAGTGGTTATTTTTCAATATTTCTATCTCTGTTGAATTTCTCATCCATATAATGCATTGGTTCCCTAGTTTAAAGTAACTACTTATCTTTTTAAAGATTGTCTATTTGGAAGAGAGATTGATTGATTCTATCTGGTGGTTCACTCCCCAAATGTCTTCAATGGCCAGAGCTGTGCTTATCCAAAGCCTGGAGCTTCTTCATGGTCTCCTGCATGGATGTAGGTGCCCAAACACTTGGGCCATCCTTTGCTGATTTCTAAGTGGCATTAGCAGGCAGCTGGATTGGAGGTAGAACAACCAGGGCTCAAACTAGTGACTATATGGGATGCCAATGCCAAAGATGGATGCTTTACCCACTACAATACAGTGCCAACCCCTGTTGGCACTTTTGCTATCATTTTTCTAAACTCCTTTTCAGCCAGCTTATCAATTTTATTTTCTTCACTTTTCAATATCAATGTATTGTTGTGTTCCTTATAGGGAACTGGTTTGCCTTTCTTCATAGTTTTTGTGTCTGCATTGATTCTTGCCCAACTGGGGGATCTCTATTTCTATCACTTCTGGAGGATATATTTTGTTGACTTAAGGCTTTGTTTATGGAGATGTGCTTCTGGGTGTTCATTTATTATGGTGCTTTTTATTTAATTACAGTTGGATTTTTTGTTACAGCCTCCTTATGCTTTTATTCACTGTAATTGACTGTAGCTATAGTAGAGATCTTGGCTTAGCATGGTTATTAAGATTTCAAATATGTGGTTCTCCAACCATCTCTTCTGGGTGGAATGATGTAATGACTTCTTTGGGTATTGGCAGCAGGCCTTGCAGGTATTGTGTGGTGCCTGCCACATATATTCCCTGCCAATATCCAAGTTAGATTTTTGAGTTGTGAGTTGCTCTGGCTGTACACATAGAGTAGAATTAGGGACTCCCAGCAACTGTCCAGATCCAGGGTTTCAGGAGCTGAATTAATGCTATTTGGAGGAGGCAGAAAACAAAGAAACTGTTGGAGTGAATTGAAGGATGTGTGAGAGTGACTTTGGTTCTATAGCATCAGGACAATCTGTCTTGGACCACTGTTTTATGTTGCTTATTGATTTGTGTTGGGTGCAGCAAAGTCAGAACTTTGAGTGAATAGCAGTGTCTAAACTTTTGCATCTCCCATGCAGGGTTTGAAGCCTGGGAGATCTAAGTCCCACACTGGGTCTAGGCCAAGCATGGTTATTCTTTGTCAGAGATCCATGAAAGGTGTGGTATTGTACAGTATTAGGTTCAGCATGAAGAGCTCAGTTGCAAGTCTCTGTGAGCAAGATGTTACTATATTAGGTGTACCAAGTATTGCTTAAACCTAAGATCATGGGTGTGTATTATGGGGAACAAGGGAGCTCCATCCATTGTTCATGGGTGGGGCAAGATTGTTATCCAAAATAGGCATGGTGAGCTACTCTCAGTGAGGGAAGGGATGTTGGAACCAACTGGTTTGTGCAGGATCTCTTCAGCCAGATGTACACTGTTCAGAGAACCAACTTTCCATACCACATTTTCTAATTCCATTATGAGATATGTCCCCACCAAGCAGGGAGCTCTGGGCCTTGTTACCAGACTGGGCAGATACATGTGAACCTAGTCACACCCTGAAATTTTTTGTATGGTCAGGAGAGGGGATGCAGTAAGGAAGAGGATTGTCTGTAAATCTGATGGAGAAAGCCTCCTTATTTCAAGATTCCTAAGGACTATCCCAGATACCCTGCCAGTTCTGTCCACCTCAATGGACAGTATTATGTTGACCTTGGCTCTGGGCTGCTGCTACCTTGCTAGACTCAATGGGACTTACAGGTTTCAATCTGCTTTCCTAGAAAGGATGTATGTCTTTGGCGCCCTTGGAAAGATACAAGGTGGCTCATCTCTCAAGATACTGATTCCATGCTGCAGTTCCAGCTTTCAGAAATGAGGAAGGGAATCATTCAGTTTCATTCTCTGAAGTCTAGGATCTCCAATATTTCAAGGTTGTACACTTCATTGAACTACTGGTCTATAGTGGTTGGGTTCCTCTCTGAGGAGGATCACCCAGGTTAGATGTTTATACAGACGGATTCCACCTGTTTTCCTCTCTCCAAGCTACTATGCCTGGTGTCAGTGAATCACTGTGACCTTACTGCTTTTGTATTGCAATTGTTGCTCTTCTGCAGGCACTCAACTGGTAGAAACAACTGTTTCTAGACTATTTTATTGGAGAAAGAAGCAAACATGGTTCAAGGGCATTGTGAATTCTCCACAAACACATTTCTTGTTAGTATCACAAAGAAATTTCTGAGTACAATTCAGATGTTTTTGTTTCTACATTTATTGAGAGGCAGGGAAATTGACACAGATAGATAGACAAAAAGCTTCCATACACTGGCTCACTTATCAAAAGTCCATCATTGTGTTTGACCTGGTTAGATATGGTGGAAACTTGGAGATTGGAATGGAATCAAGGTCTACCATGTGAAGGTTAGGAATCCAAATATTTGAGCCATCATCATTGCCTCCCAAAGTCTGCACTACCATTTCAGAATTTAGTGGGAAACTCACTTCAAGCACTTAAGAATTATGACACATTACTGCCACACAGAGTGCACAAGAGCATAGGAGGATTATGGGTTTTAAAAATAATGTTAACAAAATTTAGAGAGGTTAGATGATTTTATTCATCAAGGAAATTTAGCTTATACTGTGGTGATATATAAACTTCAGCAAGAGATAATACAGTCAAGATTTATATCTCTCATCAGTAACATCAAATAGTGGCTTCTAGAAGGGGGTCTGTGTTCCATAATCATAATGTATGAGGATGAGGGAAAGATCAATATCTTGATGAAGCTTCCTAAAAGTACATGTTTAGCTCAGTTGCCACTGTAGGACAGGAAGAGTATATAGTTATCTTACATATTTTATTTCATGCTGTAATGGGAATCATATTGTGTATTCATAAAGGCAATACAAAATATAGCTTTTCTGTGTCCAAAATTGGACATCTCTACCTGAGTTTTTCTGTTTACTCAATACAGTTCTCTGGAGAGGCCACTTTGTGGAGAATTTTTTTACACACTCCCCAAGAGCAAGAATTCATGTCTCACAAAAGCCAGCTCATAATTGCTTTCTCTACTTTCAGTTAATATATGGTCCTTCTCATCTCATGTTAAATAACAAAGACAAGTTTCTATCACCCTGTCAGATTGCCATCAGCAATAGCTCTCTGGGTCACAGAATTGTCTCCTGTTGCTTCTTTTTTTTCTCAGCATTTTTATCCCTCTTTGCATCTAATTATATGATATGAAAGTACTCTCTTAAGGAAATCAAAACAGAGTCTGAAGAGAAAGATGTCTTGCAGCAAAGCTTACTGATGCTAAGAGTAGGTCTGACTCAACTGATCACTTTCCTGATCTGGATCAGAGTTTCATCTGAAAATCTGTATGTACTATACGACGATGTAAGGAGTTTTGTCAATGTGGAACCTGTAGAGAATGCCATTTAACGATGGGGAAGGTGTAGATCATGTCAGGAAACTGGGTTGTTGTTGTAGATGAGACATTCACATGCTGCCACCAATTCTGGAAAACAGAAATGATTTCTACATATCCTAAAATGATTCCAGGAAGTGAAATGTTTGAAATAAATACCACTAGAAAATCTGCAGTAGTCAGGGAGCAGGAACTGTGGTTCTGTTTTTAAATGAGACCACTGAGGCTGTGCTATGTGTAGCCTCAGTGGTCTCATTTAAGGATGTACCATTTGTGTTACAAATTGAGTCACATGTATTGTAAGCTTAGCTTATCTAAATACACACACACTCATACACACACAATATGGAAACCCTGCTTTCACGTTTCACATTCAGTGAACACGTTCATTAATCAAATTAGATGAACAAATAAAATAAATGTAATGTTTTACAAAAAATTATGTATATTAAAATTAGCATCAGAAAATTTACTTACTATGTTAAATTCATGTTTACTTACAATAATACTATTTAATATACTGTATACTATTTGTGCTTTGTTAGTGTGAAGACTTAGAACAATAAGTGAATTTGTCAACACTCCCAAAGTGATTATGCCCTTGGTGGTTACTACTCTTCATTGTTGAAATCTTGATATTGTCTTCATCAAAAAGTAGGCCTACATTACACAAGACTCATCAACCTGCTCATAACATGGGACACCAAGTACATATTCAATAAACATATGGAATATAAGAAATTGATGAAGTAGTAGCTTCATGCAACAGAAGTGAGAAGAGAGAGTTTCACTAAGTTCAAAAATGAACTAATGTGGGTGTGGATGGATATGAAATTTACTAAATTTCCTTGAAGAACTTTGAAAAAGTAGTTCTAGCTGATTTCTGAGGGCCACAGGGTAACTGGGGAGCAAAGGATAAAGAATGAGAGGAGGGACACAGCTGTGCTTTGTGCATCTTGACAACAGGTTCAGTATTTGCATTGGAGATGATTTTGTCTCTGAGTCCAGAGGTTGGGTGAAGGGATGACTGTACCCCAGGTCCAAGGTAACCCTACTTCTCTGGTTAAGCTAACATGACTATTTCAGCTCCACTCCATACATTGTCTTCAGCCATGAATATCAAAAGGGCTTCTTTGGATAGGTTTTAGGAACCATGCTGTTTTTTTTGTTCAAAGATTGGAATGAGAGACCACTATGGATCAGAGCATTAGTGTTGCATGTGTGTGATCAGAAGAAAGATATGCAGTGACTCTGTCCTTTGTATATAGGGATGTTATCTACTCCTTTTTCTGTATGTAAAGATGCAGAATATTGATTTCAATTTTTTTCACCACAATAAATGTACATAGTAACTGCTTATACTTAAGACAATCTGAAGTATCCTTGTAAACTCCAAAGATCTACTCAAACACACATCTATACATAAACATTCAGAACAACATGTTTGCTACAGATGCCCATCACTGTATTGTTGCATAAGTTAAATATAGCAAACCCATAAAATATAATTTTGTACAGTTACAAAAAGAAGGAGGAATAACAGCTATAATCTGAATGAATAAAAAGCTAAGTACCACATGAAAGAAGTTAGACTCCACAAGGCATCTGATTCCAGTTCAAAGAATTATACACAAAAAGTTGATACATAGAAACTGAAGAAGATGGATATTTTCATGAACTGCAGTCTTAAGGACTTGCAAGTGACTGCTTAATGAAGGAGTTTAATGACAGGTGATGGAACCATTTGGGCCTCCCTAGACATGATGATTGCACAGATTTGTGAACATAATTTATACAGTGAGAATGTGTTAGTACTTAATTGCCAGTGCTTATTTGTTTAAAAATGGTTTTATCATCTATGGGAATTTCATGCTCATACAAACATCTCTCCCTTGTAGAATCAGGAAAAATAATTCATAAAAAAGCAAGAACAAAAAAACTGTCAATTTACAGAATGCAAATTTATAGAATTTGAACTATGTATTCATGAAAACTGTATGTATGTTATAACATTTCAAAATAAACAGTGGTATTTTATAATAAATTTTTTAGATATGACAGTTTCCACATAGAGGAATACTCCATGATCAATTTATTCTTATGTTCTGGAAAGAAATCTCAATTTAAATATGATGCCAACCATGAAATAAACAACTCTGAATAAGCCAGAAGGAATAGAACATAATCATGTGTAACATAGATATCTTATATATATAACAATTTATGTTTCCTGTAAATTGAAAAATAAAATGGGAATTAATTCAGGATCCAAAATTTTAAGGATAGTCCTTTATAAAATGACATTTCTTTCTGTAGCCATTACAGTCATCTGATGTTTGTTTTACACACTGACACTTCATTTTATTGCAAAAAATGTATAAGCTCTGTTACTTACTGTGACAGGTGCAGAGACATACCCAAAGAAAGGTCAATAAAGAAACAGACACACACAGAGGTCTACCATGTGCTGATTTACTCCTCAGTAACACAAATTGCCAGGACTGGTATGAGCCAAAGTCAAGAACCAATGAATTAATACAAGTTTTCCTCTTGGGTGACAGGGACTCAATTCCTTGAGCCATCATCATTGCCTCCTAGGGTTTACGTTATTCAGAAGCTGGTCAGGAAAGAGGACAGGAACCAAACTCAGATACTGCGATGTGGGATGTGGTCATAAAATTGTTAATACTAAAAAAATTACCACATTCAATGAAATTTTTAAGAGAATAAGTTGGCTTAATTAACTTTAGTTACTTTATAGTATCAGAGTACTACTTTAATGTGGGTTTTTGGTTACAAACTCTGAATATGTGGTAGATACTCTTGAGAAACAACTTCAGAATATCTTAGAACATTTTCTGTTGTTAAAATATTTTAAAGTATTCATCTCAGGTCTCATGAGAATAATGTAGCACTTGGGGACAAATATGCAGCCCAGGAGTCCCACACTGCAGGCCAAGATGGAGAAGACCTCCACAGCCACCATGACCTTCCCCTTGGTGCTGTGGTAGACAGGGAGGAAGGTGACCCAGACACTGCAGAACACCAGCATGCTGAATGTCAGGAACTTGGCTTCATTGAATGTGTCAGGAAGATTCCTGGATAGGAAAGCCACAGTGAAGCTCCCCAAAGCCAAGATGCCCAGGTATCCTAGGACACAGTAGAAGGCAGTGACTGAGCCCTTGTTGCACATAATGATGATGTGGCCATGCTCAGAGTGTGTATCTCTGTCAATAAAAGGAGGAGCGGTTCCCAACCAAATACCACAAAAAATCAGCTGGATCATGGAGCAGGTAGGAATGACAGAGTTAGAAGCTCTTGATATCAGCAACTGCCTCATTGTTCTTCCAGGTTTCATAACCTTGAAAGCCAGAATCACAATAATTGTTTTGGCCAGCACAGTGGAAACAGCCACTGTGAACACAAGACCAAATGTTATTTGCTGGAGGATACAAGTGGCTGTGTTGGGGCGGCCAATGAAGAGTAAGGAACAGAGGAAGCACAGGAGGAGGGAG
The DNA here is from genome assembly GCA_949820135.1 of Sylvilagus floridanus. Classification (NCBI taxonomy): domain Eukaryota; kingdom Metazoa; phylum Chordata; class Mammalia; order Lagomorpha; family Leporidae; genus Sylvilagus; species Sylvilagus floridanus. Next base: position 2,587,900 of record OX463235.1, on the reverse strand, counting down.
ATGAGCAAGATGTAGCTGAGAGACCGGTTATTGGCCTTGACTATGGGAGTATCTCGATGCTTCACGAAGACACCCAAAACTGCAGCTGTGATGACAGAGAAGCACAGAGCCATGCAGGTCAGAGCCATCCCAAGTGATTCCTCAAAAGTTAAGAAGGTCACCAGCTTGGAGAGGCAGCGATTTCTCTCACTGTTTGGATACTCGTCCTCTGAACACTGAATACACTGCTCTGCATCTGTGGAAAAGACTCAGTGTTTCAATTTCACAAATTTTTATTTTTTTCCCTGTTGTGGAAAATGTGAGTACAATTTTGCAATGCCTTTGTGAGTACAGACTGCCTCTGATGTAAAATCAGGACCTACTAGAGCATGTTGATTTACTCCTTACTCAGGGAGAATGATCATCTTCAGATATAACCAACACATCCAAACAGGACCTTTGGCAAATGGGGTGATAGGTGGACCCATCTTATGGCTCAGTTTTACCTCTGAGGACATGGATCCCCTCAATTTTTTCCTCTACTGTCTGCAAAGTATTTCTCATGGGAAGTCTCATATTGCCTTGAGTTAGGATATTTGTCTAGGGTAATCAGATTTAAGGGTTTCCTTAGTCCTCTTCAGATGGATAAATAAACTGCCTAGACTGTCGAGGACATCTTACTATCAATCAAATTCTAATTTCTAGAAATTTCTTTTTGTAAACTACTTGATATCTGGTAGAACAAGTCTTTTGCCATTTTACATTTTCACTTCTCTAGAGTCCTCTAGTCATTTTTTCCATATAGATGTTGCAAGGGTATGACTGACTAGAAGACATTCGGATTTGAATGCAGTCGTGTTGGTTTTATGTAATGATGTTGAGAGTAAATATTATTTTCACTAACTTATTCAATTTAAATTATACTTTTTAAATTTTGCACTCATTAATCACTGAAAGCATGATGACTTGTTAACATTTTTTGTAATGTGACACATCAGAATTACTTGAGGCCTGCACACCATATTGTCTCTCTTGAAACATCTCACTTCTGTGGCAACATCATGAAGGAAGTCATAGACTACATCTTAACTAATGGGCATGTCTCTGTTTCAATTACATTTTACTTAAACACAGAAATCAGTATTCATTCGGCTACTTCTGCCATAAAAGTCTGATTCAGTTTTTAAGGGTGGCACTCATGCAACAATACTGGAGGTCATTAGTTTTTGATTATCTTCATACCTAAAAATATCTCTTTACTGTCTGAAGTGATTGAATCATATGTTTCTGTGCAAAGATGATGGTAACTGAGTAGTACTTTTGAGAATTTAAAACATTACAAGCTCTATTTCATGTATTTTGAACAATGGAAATCTTTTTCCATTAGGCCTAGTACATTTCTACATTTTTCAATAATTAGGTTTTTGATACATAATTCATTAAATAGTTATTGAATGCAAAAGCTTAAAAGAAGCTTAGGGATACCAAATTGTCTTTTATTAGGATGTTGCATTTCCAGGTTTTCATTTTTTTCTTTCCCTTATTGCATTATTTCAACAAAAAGACAATGTTGTGGTATTAATTATGTGTACTTAATACAATGCATCATATTACATTTATGGTGCAAGAGAAATAAAATGTTTTCTAGTACTTTGAGTGCACTAGTTCTTGTTAAAATACTTGTTTCCAGGTTTCTAGGGACACATAGATAACTTTGATAATTACATATTCTCATTTCATGATTAGACTTTTGTATGGTTCAATAGATGATCTCAAATTAGGACTATCTCTCACTAGATGGTAAAGACAGATGTTTGTTAGCATCATTTCCAAAGTTGAGTTTTTTATTATTATTTTTTAAATTTTTGACAGGCAGAGTGGACAGTGAGAGAGAGACAGAGAGAAAGGTCTTCCTTTGCCATTGGTTCACCCTCCAATGGCCACCACAGCCGATGCTCTGCAGCTGGCACACCGCGCTGATCCAAAGGCAGAAGCCAGGTGCTTCTCCTGGTCTCCCATGGGGTGCAGGGCCCAAGCACTTGGGCCATCCTCCACTGCACTCCCTGGCCACAGCAGGAGCTGGCCTGGAAGAGGGGCAAACGGGCAGAATCTGGTGCCCTGACCGGGACTAGAACCCAGTGTGCTGGTGCCGCAAGGCGGAGGATTACCTGTTGAGCCATGGTGGCGGCCCCAAAGTTGAGTTTAATAAGCTGAATACTGCCAATAAACAGTCTACATATATTGGAGTGGAGGTAGTGATCATAATATAGATTAATTGAAAAAAATGGGTGAATGTGTGCTTTGAGAACAATGGTACACTATGATCCTACTGAAAATATCTTTGGCTTCCTTTTTTTTTTTTTTTTAACAGTTAAGAAGCACAGTTTTCAATGGAGAAGTTATGTATTTTCTACCTGTATGATTAGAAATGTCTCTCTCTGGACAAAGAATGCATGTATAACAGCAGAGAGGTTTTCCTTCCTGTGGCACTTTTCTGAATCCAGGAACACAGCTCTGGCTACACACAGATTTGGGAATCTGGGGAGAAAAGAGAAGCATTTGTCATGATTTTGCACATCATCTGTTACTTTGACAGGATGTCAATATTTCTCTTCTCACAACAAAAACTTGACCTGCACTTTTAGGTTGCCAGTACACCTCACAATCCATATTGTGCTGATAATACTTAGACATATAATTGAGGTTTTTATGATCAAGTTTCCTGTTTTATCAACATTTTACCAAATATTATGAAGGTATCTGATTACTTTAATTTCTTTTTTTTTAAAGTATGCTTTTTTTCATTTGACAGTTATGCATTGAGAGAGAGAGAGAGACAGAGAGAAAGGTCTTCCTTCCATTGGTTCACCCCCCAAATGGCTGCTACGGCTGGAGCTACGCCAATCTGAAGCCAGGAGCCAGGTGCTTCCTCCTTGTCTCCCATGTGGGTGAAGGTGCCCAAGCACTTGGGCCATCCTCCACTGCCTTCCCGGCCACAGCAGAGAGCTGGACTGGAAGAGGAGCAACTGGGACTAGAACCTGGTGCCCATATGGAATGCTGGCGCTGCAGGTGGAGGATTAACCAAGTGAGCCTCGGTGCCAGCCCTGATTACTTTAATTTCATAGATCACCACCTTCATTCTGAGTATTTATCCCCTTTTGTTGAACCATTTCATTCAAAGCATTTTCAGTGAAGGTTTCTAAGTTGTAATGATTAAGAGAACTTGAATGTCTTAGTGTATTTTCATCATGCTCTCACTGGTATTGTATAGAGGATTTTGTCCATAAAAAGATCGTAAGACATGTATGCACACTTTTACAAGTACTCAAAGCAAAAATCATGATATTGTGTTGTAAACTATGGATTTTGTTTTACTTCTTGGCTTCTCAGTTTAGAGAGAGTATAGATTCTGGAAACTACTAACTCATTTGGGATGCAAACAATGATGTTATATAAATCACACAAAATATTTCCTGGAATAGTCCAGTTGTGAAAAAATGACAGAAATCATGCTCAAAGCTTTGAGATTTATGTACAACATATATTGAAGACTGAATGGCATGCACAATTAAAAATGAAAATTCGAATAATATATACAAAGAGGTAAATAATGTCAACTCATAATTCAATTGTGTTCATAGTATATTAAAATAATGAGTGCCTGCATCATATATGATTTAGGATTTCAGAAAGTAAATAGAACATATTTAATATTTGTAGTAATATATTTTGATCTCTACTCATTAATTTTGTGTATTTTTTTGCTCAGTTGCTGTATGAATAAATATGACTCAACCAAAAATTAAACCAGTAACATATACATAATTACACTTTCTATACATGTTAGCTCAGAATATGTATAATACCATATATTTTGAAGCTGAGATGTGAGATGGGAATTATATCCTTGTTTAAAAGCATCACACTTAATCTTGTCTCAGTAATCTATTCAGATCATCCAGTATGTGCTCAACATCGATACAGAATCTTACCTCTTTGAATGCAAGAGGCCATTCTATCATCTCTTCACTGATGACCAAGACTTGGTCATGTGGACTCTTGGAGGAAAACTCTCCAATTTTAACCAACAACTGAAGACCACCAGGAAAATTTCCAATGTTCTGGACATCATACTGTGCCATACGGTCTCTTGATTCATGAAAGGATATGTCATCCCCAGCACTGTTAGTAAATTTTATTTTCTTTAAAAATGGATGAAGCTGAAGGACAAACATAATTGGAAAGAGGGAGAGAATTCAAAGGAGTAGCAGGGAGTGCATATGTACTAAGGAATCATTTTCCTCCTCCCTAATAGTTTTTAAATTTTTATAGAGGTGTGGATTTTGTTTGGGTTGTCACCATCACATGAGTTCAATTTGTAGATGATTTTTACTTCAAAAACCCAATAGGGAGTATTTATTCCAATCAGAAAAATTGTAGGGTGTGGCCTAGGGAGTGACTTTTGGGATCTTTAGCAAACTTTCATGGAACTTTAGTTGAGACTTTGTGGAAACTAACCCTAATACTTTCATTTGGGCACAACATAGATTTATATGTTAAATACCTTCATTGTGGTGGTGGTTTAACAGGTATATGCATATGTGTATAATATTTGGAATGTAATATAATTGAATTACATATTAGTGTCTTTCAGTTAGGTTAATTATAAATCCATGAAAAGATTTTCATAATAAGTATTTTCTAAAAACTGGATATTGCTGATAGTTTAGGTAAGTCCAAACTTATAAAATTCTATGATATATATGTCCATATATTATAATTTTTATATCTAAATTTACCTTGAATACAATGAACAGGGTTTTTTTTTCTCTCTATCTACCCCTGAATTGCTTTTTGTAGAAAATAGGCATATCTTTTGATGTTACAGAGTACATTGTATGACCAAAAACAAAATTTCAAATCTGTTGATGATAGGATATTATTAATGTGTGTTTTCCTTTACCTTCTGGGTCTCATGACATATGCTATGGGATAAAATTAATGTCTTATTTTTTAAATATCTATTATTATATCTTCATTAAATTGGAATAAATGAATCCCAAATAATCTATAGTTTATCTTTGAAAGACCACTTGACAAAGTCACTTACTTTTCTAAGTAACATACCAGGAAAGCTCAAATGGTATATCAAAGATTATTATTATATGTAGGCATAGAAATTATATGGAGAAGTGCTCTTCATGATATGAATTTTTACATATGCCTATTTCCTTTATACAGGCTTTAAATTCATTTTGTTCAATAAATTTGATAAATTTATTTTTTCCTTCTATGAGCAGGCAGGAAATTCTAAATATATTTTATAAATAGGTAATGGATTCAAATATACAGGACTAAAATCCAGACAAATTAATCTGTAACCCAAGGGGCATACCTTGTGCATATCCTCAGAGTTCTTATATTTAACAGTGGGGTGTCAGTCTTTGATCCCTGATGGTTGCAGATTTTCTAAAAGTAGTCATGCCTAACATCACTTGATTTCTCAAAATCAATATAGGTATTATCTGGAATCCATTTATATTTCCCCCCAAAATTTCTCATAGAGGGAATAGTTCACAGTGTGTATGTATATATGCATGTGTATACACACATATCTATACATATATATGAAATAGTTGCTGTGAGATATGGTCCACAGACCATATTTTCTGGTTTTGCCTGCATTCTGAAGAATAGTTTTAATCAAGTTTTTCTTTTATGCTTTGTCATTAGTTGTATTAGAATATTTTACAGCATATCATCCTCCAATAGAAAATATTGTTATAGGGGCCGGCATTGTGGCATAGCAGATTAAACTTCCACCTGTGATGCTGGCATCCAATATGGGCATCAGTTTGAGTCCTGGCTGCTCCAGTTCTGAGCCAATGCCCTGTTAATGCACCTGGGAAAACAACCGAAAGTGGCACTAGTGCTCTGGTCCCTGAACCATATTGAAGACCCAGAGGAAGCTCCAGCTCCTGGCTTTGTCCTAGCACAACCCCAGCCACTGGGGCCATTTGGGGAGTGAATCAATAGGTGGAAGATTCTCTCTCTCTCTCTCCCCCACTCCCTCCCCTCCCTCTCCTCTTCTCTCTGTAACTCTTTCAAATAAATAAAACATAAATCTTTAAAATCATTTTGACAGGCCGGCACCATGGCTCAATAGGCTAATCCTTCGCCTGCGGCGCTGGCACCCCGGGTTCTAGTCCCAGTCGGGGTGCTGGATTCTGTCCCGTTTGCTCCTCTTCCAGGCCAGCTCTCTGCTGTGGCCCAGGAAAGCAGTGGAGGATGGCCCAGGTCCTTGGGCCCTGCACCCGCATGGGAGACCAAGAGGAAGCACCTGGCTCCTGGCTTCGGATCAGTGCAGCACACCGGCTGCAATGTGCCAGCCATAGCAGTCACTTGGGGGGTGAACCAATGGGAAAAAGAAGACCTTTCTCTCTGTCTCTCTCTCTCCCTAACTGTCTAACTCTGTCTGTCAAAAAAAAATAAAAGAATAAAAAAAATAAAAAATAATTTTGATAATGTCATCATGAATTCGAATTCCTAGTCTATTGTCAGAATTCTTCAAATACAAATAATAATTACAGTGATGTCAATAACTAGTGTGATGTGAAAAAAATATTTTCTATTATTCTGGATCTTAATGATCTTGACATAAAAGCAATCAGATGCCATCAGGTGCTCAATACATGTCCTGTTCTGGAGTATATTTACCTGCCAGGGAAGAAGCATAGGCTGGGCTATATCTCCTGGGGATCCTGCTTCTGCTTTCTCCAAAAGCATGTTATGGAGGACATGGGCAACTGCATACACTGCATTGTAGACCAAATAACTGGAGTCAGATATGGTCATCATGTCAATGTCTCCAGGGAAAAACTCTATGGAAGCATTTGGTGGGCACACTCCAATTTTTCCACAAAGTGACCCAGCAGGTAAACAGTCAAAAATGTGGAGCCAGAGTTTACTCAGGTAGAAGTCTTCTGGGTACTGGGAAGGGTTCACTGTCTTTAGGAAATGTTTGAAGCCAGGGATTTCTCCCCTGTGGGGAGAAAATGAGAAGCCTCCGTGCAAAGAATGTAGCATGTGGTATGTCTCATGTACAACAATATCCCACTTTGCTGCCATGACCCACACCTTTCCTGTGGTTAAAAAGTACGGTCCTGCAATGTCCACATTGATGAGGCTCCTTACTTCTCCATATAGTATGTGGACATTTGCAGATGAACTTATGAGGCTGGTCATGAAACTGATATCAGTTGATGCAAACATTCTCTTAGTAGCAGGGAGTTTGACTTCGAAGGCCACACAGAGACCTTTTTTAACCATCTCTGCTTTGAGATCTTGAAGGAACCACTCTCCTTTCATATCATCAGATACAAAGAGTGCCACCCACGTCCAGCCAAAATGCAGCAACAAGGAGATCATTCCATAAACTAGAGAACTGTCATTGATAGCCATCTGATAGAGAGATGGAAACTGGTCTTTGTCATTTAGCATGGGATCAAAGGGGCCATATGTTAGCTGAAACAAAAAAAATAATTATCATGACTATCATTTCAGTGGCATATGTAATTATCTCTGTTGGGGAGGGGGAAAGATATTTGTTAAAGAGAAGTATGTGAGCAGAATTTTATTGGGTACAGAGAAAGACTGTTGTGGAGATAATTCAGTTCTCTCATTCTATACACATAGGAAAAACATCCTCAAAGCCAACCACTTTTAGAAGAAAAGGATTCTTTATTCATAACATTAAAAATGGATGAGATTCCTATGTATTCTTAGTGTCCTGCAGTGGGAATGCATGAACTTTGGATGCAGTATCACTGAGATAGTTGTTTTTTCCTTATTCTCACCCTGTGAGACTTGTGGACCAGAGCCTACTCCCCCATCAACCAGCCCCACATTGTCTTATGTTACAGTGATCTGTGTTTGGCAGGAATACAGAACTTGCAAGGCAGCAGTGGTGACTTGATTTAATTAAGATCCTTATACCCATATGGGAGACCTGGATTGATTTCCTAGGTTTCAGATTCTGCAATCTACAGCTAAACACACATTATGGTGACTATTTAGGAGTAAACCAGCTATTTCAGTGTCTCTGGCTGTCCTTGTTTTTCTACTTCTCAAATAAAAACAATTTGTGACATGACGAGTTGCAAATGAAACATTTGCTGTGTAGAAATCTGCTTGGGTAGATGCAAGTCAGAATTGGGAGACAGTCAATGAACACTTCTCTAACTAACTACTTAACCTCAATCACTCATTAGTATCTTTTTGGAGATCTGATTTTCAATGTTGTATTTAAGGGAACCAGGTATCTGGGTCTTTGTGTCTCCACAGCTAACAATCATGCTTGTGCATACTTCTGTAGATAGCCCTATCCTAAGATATAATATTCCCCTGTGATATGGATAGCTCCTTTGACGCACACAGCTCTGAGTGTTCTACAGTCAATATTCCTGGATAGGTGTATTGGCACTAGAAAGTAATCTGAGTGAAGGATCTCCATAACCATCCCTCACTCCCTTTCTTACTCTCCTTTCACATGTTAATAATTTCACAATGCTGGGGATGCCTGGGTATCTGTTTTAAACCATGGTGGGATGTGTACAGTTGGCTTCCACATTTCCCATTCATCAGAGGTGAGAAAATGGTAACAAGGGAGATTCAAATATTTCTCTACAGAGTTCACAGCACATGTACCTGTGGGATTTTGTAGAGCTCCAACAGTGTTCCAATTTCAGCAGAAAATGCTGCTGTACTTCCAGCAATAATTGCAACTGATTTTTCTTGTGTCTGGCAAGTGTAATTAGGGAGAAGTATATGGTCTCCAGAAAGCCAACTCAGAGTGCTCCACAAGGTGAACTGGTCACTGGAAAAGGCATTGTAGAACTGGAAGCCCAAAGACAAATTGGGGAGTAGGTGGCTGTCTTTATTGATCTCCTGGATGGCAAAGTGAAAGGTCAGCACATACTGGTAGTTCTTCCACAACCACCTAGGTAGAGGGGCAGCATTACAGAGAAGGGTCAGATCATGGACTTCAGGGAAGACCCCCAACCAAGCCCTGAAGTTGCAGTGGGCATACTCAGGCTTCCATTCAGTGGTCCTCCAGCCCTGGCACATCGAGATGACAGGACTTTTGTTCCAAGGTCTCTGGAAGATCTTGAAATGGCATTTTGATTCCTGTGAAAGTGTGTCATGCATATCTTCATTAACTCTTTAGAAAAGTATTTATTTATCAAAATATGGGAACCCATCTCTCCTTGAAGACAGAAACTAAGATGAAATTTTTTATTTTCTTTTAGTTCTTGGATAGTTTATATGACCCCTATGTTGCTAGTTGTTCAAACACTGGGGAATGGTATCCTCTCTAACCATACTAAATCATTCTTCAGGGTGACAACCTATAATTTTATATTGTAATACATCAACTGAGGAATGCAGATTTGCTAAATTACATTTACCCTGGAAATAAACATTTGATTCAGGACTTCTAATTCATTGTTAGAGAATTCATGACATTCATTTAGTTTTCAATTTTTTCTCTGCACTGAATTATCCTCATCAACTCACATTTTATGCTTGAAAGTTCTCTGAATTTTTCTAGGTATCTTCACCAAAATCATGAGCTCTTTTTGGAATTTAATAAGAGTAATCACACTCTATGTGTCCAAGATTATGGATGTCTTATCATTCTCAGAATGATTCTTTTGTTTTTTCTTTATTATTGGTCTGAGTATCTTCTATTTTTTTATATTCCATCTATAATTTTAATCTTATAAAAACTCATCTCAATAAATTTTGTCATGCTGTACATATTTATCCAACCATACTTTAGTTCATCTGCATTGATTCATATGTTTTGATATTGGGATTAATAATATTATGTGATGGAATTTGTATTACATTTTTATGAAACATTTTTATACAGGTCTCAAATGGCAGAATTTTATATTTAGGAAAAATTAATTTTTCTATTGTAAAATAACCTTGTGTATATTGTTTTTACATATGGAATTTGAATTTTTCTACTTTTGCCTAAAGAAATGTTGCCTTTATATAAATACTTGAACCAGAAAGATTTTTAGTTCCTATTACAGTCTTGTTATACCCTATGTATATCCAGTGTAAAAGTTAGACTACTGAGATCTACACAATGTTTTATTTAATTTAGTTGAAGGATAAATTAAGAACATTAGTTTTTAAATTTTTCATCATTTTGCATTACTGTGATGATTTTTCTTTTTGTAGGAAAAATTTTTATTCTCCTCTATGCTATTTGTAGTTTTTGCTGTCAGCTGGAAGAAGATCAGCATAATTCTGTTTCCCTAGAAGAAGCATGCAAGGTGTTAAACTTTAGGTCCTGCACAAATGCGATAGAAAATCTGTAAGAATCATCAGCTTTAAAATGAGATGTGTAGGATTATTTTCCATATTCTACTAAAGCTCTGAGATAGGCTGCATTTCCAGTATTCATTACTACTATTTACACTATTTATAATAACTTTAACCTAACAAAGTGAGGAATTCTCCAATTACCATGATCCTCATTTCATCTTAACAGAAATTCAGAATATAAGAAATTTTCTTCTAAGATCTAGAATATAGCATTCCATTCTTTTATCACCTGCAGAGTTTCTATTGAGAATTCTGCTGTTAGACTATTGGATTTTCCTTGATTCATAGCTTTATATGGGTAAGGTCTCTACAGCATCCTGCTGCTCTTTCACTGTTACTGTTGGCTCTATAAATCTTGGAACCATTTATGCCTTTCCTGCAGGGACTGATGAAGTCTCTGTCTCCATTCCACTGCAACAAGCCCATGGTTGCCAGTACACAGTCCCAGCATAATCTGTTTTTACTTTGCTACATGGATAAGATACCTATCCTGTCTTGCAGATCCAGGGTTGTGACTGTTAGCATTACAATCCTCAAAGTCATTTCTATGTAATCCTCAGAGTCAGGGGAAATCTTGTCTACACTTCAGAGTTCCAGACCGACACCTGTCAATCCCCACGATGACCTGTATTGACTATTTGAAACTGAGCAATGTCTCCTTTTATATTTACAAGAGGTGAGGCTGAGGATTTGGTGCTGTAAGTCCTAGTGTTACTACTCAGTATTACTTCCCATTCACATCACTAAGTTGCAGGTCCACAACTATCAGTTCCAGAAGTACCTGCATCACTCAGGCTTGTCTGGTGATGTAGTAGGACAGGTGCATAACAGGCTAGCAATGTGGCTACTGTCACCACAAGCTCTAGTGAAAATTACATACAAGTCTCTGGGGTCTGAAGACACACATCTTTGGAAGCCCTCATCCATTAGAAAGTACGACCACCACCTCAATGAACTGTCAGAGACAGGACCATTGTTGGACACATGGAATTACTGATATTGATTAGACCTGAAAAGATCCTTTTGAGGTTAGAGTTCTGGGGTTACCTACAAATAAAGTCAAAGAAACTATACAAGTGGAACCATGTTTTCCCATGAAAGGTACTCCATAAATTAGAAACTATTCCATTACATGTCAAATGCCTGTGTAGGTACATAATACAAGTGAAGAGGCAAAGAAGCATGGAACCTCCAAAAGAACATGATAGCTATCCAAAAGTAGATTCTGATATGAAAGAAATCTATGATTTTCTGAAAAATGATTCAAAATAATGATCCTAATGAATTGTAATGAGATAAAAGTACATACAAATAGTCAACTCAGAAAAACAAGGAAAATTGTGCATGATATGAATTAGAAATACGAAATAGAGAAAAAATAATTAAAAAGAAACAATCAGAAATTTTGGAGATAAAAGGTTCTATCATCTAAATTTAAAAAAAACCACAATTGAGAAATTTACCAACAAAATAGGCCAAGTCGATGAAAGAATTTCTGATCCTGAGAACTTGAAATTTGAAATAAATCAGGCAAAAAAAGAAAGTATATTAAACAAAGAAAACCTGTGGAATATGCATAATTTCACTAGGTGAACAAACATTCCTATTATAGTGATACCTGAAGGAGAATAGAAGGAAAATGATGTTGAGACACTACTGAATGAAATAATTGTTGAAAACTTCCTAAATTTTGAAGGGAATATGAACAACCAAATATAGGAAGCTCAAAAGAACCCATCCAGAATAGAGACTTTCTACAAGGCATATTTTAGACACATTGGCAAAAGTCATGGTTAGTGAAAGATCCTCAAAGGCATGAGACAAAATTGTTAAGTTATGTATCAGGGAAAATCTAATAGTCTAACAGCAGAATTCTCAGAAACTCTACAGGTGTGAAAAGAATGGAATGATATATTCAAGATCATGGAAGAAAAGAACTTACAATACTGCATCTGGCAAAACTATCTTTTAAACGAGAAGCAGAAATAAGACTTCTACAAGATAACAAAAAGTCGAGAGAATTCATAACCTCCAGACCAGACCTAGAGGTAATCCTGAAGGCAGTCCTACATTAGAAGTGAAAGGATTGCTTCACAGAATAAGGTGAGTGGATGCTGCAGTTGTCCCATGCACCACTGATGAATTTTTTCTAAGGAAGAACTTTGTGGTCTTCCCTAACTTTGAGTCAGGGATGGAGAGCTGATGGGGGACAAGGATGCACAATTAACTGCATGAATGGAGAGTGTGTTGCTTCCCTCTCTGACACCCACCAAAGCACGAGACTCAGCTAGCCATTGTTGAGAAACTGACCTCTGTTGGGCAGGCAGCTGGCTCTGGGAATTGGGTGGTTTGCTTCATAAATGAGGAGGATTGTAGAGAAGAGAGAAGATCCCCTGAATGCTGTGACTATGGGAGTCCTGCACTGTCAGGGAATTACAAAGACAAAGAAGCTGCGCTCTAAGCGGCCCTGCAAGAGGAAATCGCCAAATCGCCAAACCGCATCACCATAGCTATGAGACCCTGGGAGGGCGGCAGTTGAGCGGGGCTGACCTTTAGAAACTGTATATAAGCGGACCCTCAGACTCTGTAAGCAGAGGTTGCTCAGCCTCTCTCCCTGGTCTGTAGCGCCTTGTGCCTGCAGGGACTCTCCTGGTCCATAGTGCCTTGTGCCCGCAGGAGTTTGGCCGAGTAGTCTCTCCCTCTAGATGCCAGAATAAAGAGCTTTAAAGTGTGTACCTGAGTCTTCTCAGTCTCCTTTGTTGAACCCATAGTTGGCTTCCTGGCTAACAATCCCGATTGTTGCTAACAATTGGGAAGCCGACATGCACCCTGTGACTGTGGGAATCCTTTTATTGTGTGAATTCTGCATAGGCTGGGAAACTCAGAAGAGTGTGGAATGTGGCTGAGTCCATGAGCAGTCACCTTATCTGATTCCAGAAGCCCCAAACTCCCTGGGTCCTTGGGAGGAAACTTCTGGAAGGCACAGACATCACACTACAGAGTACATAGATCCTTTGTGCAATTTGTATATATGCATGGGTACACAAGCATAGTTAGTTCACTCTCAGCAGCTTCACCTTGATGTAGAGAAGGATTGAGAGGATGTAGAAAAGGATTGTGAACACACCAGCAGCATGATCACCCCCTTTCCCTGCCAGTGACAGAGGAAATTTGATACCCAACTTGAGTGTTACTCAGGACTCTTGTCCCACCCAAAAATTCTAGCCAGAGTACCTAGACCCCACCCAGCTCACACATGTATATCCACTGAAGGAGCAGGAATTCCATTAAGCCACAGAGGTACATTTACAAGAACAAAGCCCTCAGAGGAGTTACCAATGAAGGTTTCCAGTCACATCATAAATAAATGTAGAAGTACAAGAAGGGTGAATAAGGAAGAAAATATGACTCCCCAAAAGGAGTTAGACGGTGAAGATCAGGAGGTTGATGAAATCCTGGAAAGGATTTCAAGAGAATGATTATAAAATTACTCAAAAATATGGAGAATTATGTGAAATAAAGAGCTTTGTGTATGAAACGAAGGAGAAATTCTTCAGGGAGATAGAGATATTAAGGAAAAATTAAATGGAAACATTAGAAATGTAGAATATAGTATGTCAAATAAAAATACATTGTAAAACTTTAAAAATAGACTCAGTAAGGAGGAAAAAGAATATCTGAACTAGAAGAGAAAAAACTTTCAAAATATCTCAGACAAAAAAGAAAAAAAAATTAGAAAGCCTGAAAACAGTTTTTTTGCATCTCTGGGACATCATCAAATGATAAGAATATTGCAAGTTCCTAAAATAATGGAAAAATAATAGTTTAAAAATTGTTGAGTGAAATGATAGCCAAAAAATTTATTTTATTTGCAGAAAGATGTGGACATCCAAGTACAAGGAGCACATTGAATCCTAAATATACATAATCAGAAAAAATCTTCACCATCACACATTATAGTCAAATGTTCAAGAGTAAAATATAATGAAAATATCATAAAATATGCATGAGAGAAATTTCAGATTATCTTTAAAGAATCTCCAATTAGATTGACGGAAGAGTTTTCTTACAAATTGTACACACAAACAGAGATGAATAGTCAGCAGCATGAAAGCATGTGAAGGCAGAAAACCTCCTAGCAGAAGTACAAAGAAGTTCCATACAAATAACAGGAATATTTACAAAAATAGCCATATGAAATAACTACTTATTAGAAATAACCTTGAACACAAAAGGACTAAATTCTCCAAATAAATAAAACAGACTGGCAAATGGATTGAAAAACATGACCCATCTATGCTGTCTACAAGAAATACACATCACAAAACACACATACACACAAACTGAAAATGCAAAGACAGAAATAAGATATACCATGAAAATAGCAGCAATAACTATCATAATATCAGACAAAGTAAATTTTAAGAAGGTGACTGTTAAAAGAGACTCACAAAAGTCATTATATAATGATTAAGGGATCAATTCAACAGGAAGATGTGACTATAGTAAATGGCTATGCACCAAATGCTAAGACACCCAGCTATTCAAAACAAATATTAATGGGTCTAAAGTGAGATATAATTAATACAGTAATATTGAGAGACTTCAACTCCCCACTTTCAATAATGGACTGATTACCTGAACAAAAATGTACAAAGAAACAACAGAGCTACACTATTGAACAAGTGGATCTAATCAATGGTCTACAGAATATTTTATCTCATAGCTTCAAAATACACATTCTTTCATGGAACATTCTCTAGGATAAACCATATGCTTGGCCATAAAACATCAACAAATTTAAAAAAATTTCAGATACCATGTATCTTCTCTGAACACAATGGAAAAAACATCTGTAAAGTAAGAAACTCGGGGCCCTGATTGCGTATGTGGAGGCGTGCAGGTACTCTCATGGTAGCAAGAAGCACCTCCTACCCCTTCTAGAGGCTTACGGCCCTCCTGAGTTCTCCTGGTCTCCATCACTGACTCATCTCCGTTCTGTAAGTGACAAAGTCAGGTTGTGGGGTTGAGTGACCTTATCCTAGGGTTCTGAGAGCTCTGGGAAGCAGTAATGATGGCACTGATAGAGGCAGAAACAACAATCACAGCAAAGACAAGAGAATTGGGAGATATGATACATTATTACATTATTATTATTTTTTAAGGATTTATTTGTTTGACCTACAGAGTTACAGAGAGAGAAAGCTAGAGAGTGTGATATGTTCCATCTGCTGTTTCAGTCCTCAAAAAGCCACAAGAGTCAAGGCTGGGCCAGGAGGAAGGCAGGATCCAGGAGCAATTATCCTGGGTCTCCTCCATGGGTGCAAGGGCCCAAACACTTGGACCATCTTCTGCTGCCTCCCCA
The DNA here is from genome assembly GCA_949820135.1 of Sylvilagus floridanus. Taxonomy (NCBI): domain Eukaryota; kingdom Metazoa; phylum Chordata; class Mammalia; order Lagomorpha; family Leporidae; genus Sylvilagus; species Sylvilagus floridanus. The sequence continues at coordinate 2,572,154 of OX463235.1, read as the reverse complement.
GGCACAATAGCAGAGAACTGGATCAGAGGTGGAACAGCCATGTCTTGAACCAGTGCACATATGTGATGCTGGCACTTCAGGTAGCAGCTTAACCCACTGCATCACAGTGCTGGTCCCTACACCACACAATATTAAACAGTTGGAGAGAATGAACTAAGTCATATTTTCATCCAGCTACAATGACAAGATCTACAAGAACTTTATGGAGGTTTGGAGAGCTATCAAAACTTGCCCATTTCAATGATATTGCTGTAGATGTGATATGCTGTAAAGTAGATCATTCCTAGAATCAGAAGAGGCTTTTCATCATGACACTGGGATGTCTGATACTTCACTAAAGGCTAGTAATGGGGAAAAGTTAAATCATGACTTAAGCATCTGTTAAAAAGATGGCATTTTTAAAAGCATTTAATTTTATGTCCAGATCAACAATGAGTCAGTTGACTTGTACAGGCAATTTGGCTTTCAGATTACTAAGACAAAGGAGAATTACCATAAGAGGACAGAGCCAGGGGCTGGCACTGTAGCATGGCGGGTAAAGCCGCCGCCTGTAGTGCTGGCATCCAATATGGGCACCGGTTTGAGTCCTGGCTGCTCATCTTCTGATCCAGCTCTCTGCTATGGCCTGGGAAAGCAGTAGAAGATGGCCCAAGTCCTTGGGCCCCTGCACCCATGTAGGAGACCTTGAAGAAGCTCCTGGTTCCTGGCTTTGGATCAGCACAGCTCCAGCCACTGTAGCCATCTGAAGAGTGAACCAGTGGATGGAAGATCTCTCTCTCTCTCTCTCTCTCTCCTTCCCTCTCTGTAACTCTATCTTTCAAGCAAATAAATAAATATTTAAAAAAGGATAGAGCCAGAAAATAATCACACGCTACAGAAAAACCTCAGTGTCCCTTCTGGTCATAATAATGTAGATGTGCAAAAAACAGACAATTGAACCATTTACAAATGAACTTTAGTTTTCCTGCAACACCAGCATCCTATGTTGAAGTACTTGGAGTCTTGACTGCTGCACTTCCAATCCAGCTTCCTGCTAATGCACCTGAACAAACAGTTCAGGATGGCCCAGTACTTGGGCTCCTATGAATTTTCCCTAATTATGTGAGAAATATGCAAACTTTATTAAATAAAAATTAGCATTTGTATATTACTTTATTACTTGCCATCACAGAAACATTAGCAGCATCCCAAATACCCAAAACCGGGTAAACAAACATGGGTTATGTACAGAAAATGAGACTTAGCAGGCATGGAAACAATAACATCCATAAGTTATAGGAAAATATGTTTGTGATATACTATCAGGTATAGAAGCCCCTTTGAGAAAGAATTGAGTCTGAGTACACATGAGGACTTGCCTAGGTATAGGCTTAGAATATTCTAGGATGTGAGAAACACATGGTGACTGTCCCACTTCTGTATAGAATGAGGATGGCCGGATATATTTTGGGTTGGAGGACAGGAGGCAGAGTAAAAAATCTGTCCTCTAAATTTGTGGTATATATGAAGGCTTTCACCCTGTGCTCCTGAAAGGGCTGGTCCTTACTTTCCTTAGAGTACTTGACATTAGAGATCCCTTCACCATCATATCCTGTCTCCATATCTCTGAGCAAATACAAATAATCAGTAGCTACCACATATCCAGAGGATTCAAATGCATGAAATGTTTTACATAAAATGTTCTATTTTATATTTTGGTTAATAGAGAAAATAAAAAGAGGTGAGAAAACTTAAAATGATACAGCAAGATATGACAGGTAAGGTGAAGGCACAGGTTAGGAATGAATACAAGACTGCAATTATTCTCAAAAATTAAAATCCACACTATCAGTTCCTTCCAGTGTAAGGCAAACTGGTGGTGACAAGTGTCAAATTCCAAAAGAAACTGACAAGAAAAGACCAACACACTTAAACAGATAGTATACTGTCCCTCAGTCTCCCAGACACATGAGCAGGTAGTTTTCTTGAACTTTTGAGACTCACACTCCACTGTTGTAACCAATAAGGTATGCAGAGACCGATTGTCTGCTGATAACCCATTTATCAAGCATAATTGCAGTAACCCAGTTACCAGTAACACATGCTACACAGGTATGAAGCCCAGAATGAATGCATTTCTCTGTTGTTCTTGGAGAAATAAATCAGCAGGAACCCAGAGACAGCCAGCAACTACTTTTGGAAGATGATTCCCTTTCTTCTCATTTTCAGGATCAAGGACCCAAATGCCTTCAGTGAGACCCAATTTTTGATCAGTGGTGGGACAGGGTCTGTTAGGGTGGTAGATCTCAGATATCCATGGCTTCTGTATCAGGCACATTAGAACAATGGCTATGTCGGCAGAGACAACAGAGTGAGCCCCTTGTTCCTAACATCGAGCTCAACCAAGGTTCTCTGTGTTTCAGAACTCCTATGTACCCCTTCCATGAGTGCTAGCAGTAGGGATCCTGTGGTTCTAACACTCTCACTCATTATAAGAACACAATGCTTGATCAGAGATATCTTGTCAATCCAGCAGGCACAAAAATACTGATTATTCTCATCTGCCTCTAAAGGATTGGAGAACAAATAGAAAATAAAAAGTTGTGTATGGGGAAAGAAGGTGGATGATTTCAGCCTTCATTCACCTTCATCATCTACATTTCTCTCCTTCTTTCCACACTTTTCAGAATTCTCAAGAGGGATTGAAAATGCACAGGCACAATCATATCTGCACATGAAGGCATAACCACACTTTACACTTACACACATCTTTGAACTTACCAAGATGCAGCCACTTTGTAGTCAGGCTTCAATAAAAAAGATAATTGGGTCATGTCTTTTTCCACTTCCATGTAGTAAAGGGGGAAAAACACACCCAGCACAAGGTCTCCATTTCTGTAGACACTTGGCTTCAGGTATGTGAGGCAGCTTCTTTCAGTGATGGCCTGTGAAGTGTGTAAAGGGTATAGGAGTAGGAAGAGAAAAATCAGAGACAATGACATGTCAATGTCTCCCCAAGCCATACCCAGAGCCTTAAGTTTCAGCTGAGATGAGGAGAACATGGGGATGGACCAGTTATAAATATTCATCATGCAGCAGAGAGAATTAATCTCTTTGGAGGGCACAGCTAATTCTCAGCATTTCTATATGCCTCAACATGTACAAAATGTGTGTCAGTCTCATGCTTTAGACAATGGAACAGCAGCTAGAAGCAGAATGGAGACATTTATAAGGAAGATACATGGCTGTGACCTTGCTCTTAATGTCCCTCTGATCAGAACTGTTCAGGCTTGATGTATTTTTTGTTTTGTTTCAACTCACCCATTAACTCAAATCTCCTGCCTGAGGCTCTGCACCTGTAACTCTCAATTATGGGGAAAAACACTTAGGAAAAACATGTTTTTGACTGCTCAAACCCTCTGGCCTTTATGATTCCATCATGGTCTAACAAGCCCTTGGGATTCACTGTATCCTAGATAGGCATCTATGTTATACTATGTGAACAAGGAGCCAAACACTGTTGTGTCAATAGATGGGTTAGAGGGATTTGGCAGAGTTAGAAAGAGTTGGTATTGGAATAAACAAAACACCCTGTAATGCATCATTCCACATGATGGTTCAGCAAGAAGATGAATGGCCGCATCAGTCATAGATGACCCTAGGTGTAGTGCAGGAAATTTCTTCATTACTGTGTCTAATAGGGTAGCAACATCCTGCTAGACAAATGGGCTTCATGATTTATAAGCAAGTGGGCTACATTCCACAGAGGGGTAGAGGCTCATTCCCCATATCTATCAATCCACCAGCCAGAAGCTTTCCCCATACAGAATTCTGGAACCACCAAGCTCTCAGCATTAATGGATTCAATATAACAACTGAAAGGAAATATATTATTTTCCAATCACTTATTTCCTGTTGTCATATCTATTTTCTCCTTCCTCTTTATGAGAAAACAGTCTCACCAAAAATTTTTTTAAGATTTATTTATTTATTTGAAAGTCAGAGTTACATAGATAGAGGCAGAGAGAGAGAGAGGTCTTCCATGCACTGGTTCACTCCCAAGATGGCCACAATGACTGGAGCTGTGCCAATCTGAAGCCAGGAGCTTCTTTCAGGTCTCCCATGTGGGTGCAGGGGTGCAAGGACTTGAGCCATCTTGTACTGCTTTCCCAGGCCACAGCAGAGAGCTGGATCAGAAGTGGAGCAGCTGGGTCTTGAACTGGCACCCATATGGGATGCTGGCACTTCAGCCCAGGGCATTAACCCTCTGTGCCACAGCGCTGGCCCCATCAATAAACATTTCTTACATGTATATTTTCATTTCAAAATGGATAACTTTACATGGATTTATGGTTACAGAAGAGCTATTTGATATTTGTACACTTGGTTGATTGGTTCAGTCCAATTATTTGCCATGTATTTACATCATATCTTTATCATTTCCTGTACTGACAACACTTACAGCCTACTGTCTCAGCACTTTTCAAATTACAACAGGTTACTGTTTCTCAAAACTGTGTTTCACCTATTGTCTGATAGTTCACTTGAACTCATTGGCCTTTCCCAATCTTGATCCTTGTGATCAATATCTCCTGACTTCCCCATCTCCCAGTGTTGGTAACCACCAAAATCTATTTCTGCAGGATTTACATTGGACAATGTACACATGAGTGAGAACAAAGGTATTTCTCTTCTTGTACTTGGTGTATTTCATGTAACAGAATGTCCTCCAAGTTCACCCATGTTGTCAGAATTCATAGGATTTCCTTCATTGCTAAGACTAAGATTAAATAATACTCCAGTGTGTGTGTGTGTGTGTATGTATTTATATATATCAGGTTGCTTTATCCACTTATCTGCTGATAGATCAATTCCACACTTAGAACTTTTGTATAATGCTGAAATGAAAATGAGGAAAGCACATGTCTCTTTCACACACACATTTCATATCCTTTAGATACATGATTATGTGTTAATCAGAACTGCTGGATAATATTATAGTCCTATTTTAATCAATTTAATTTTAATCATATGATTTTTATTACATCTGTAATTTTTATTTTAATCATAAAATTTTTGTTACATCTGGACTGATTTACATTTCTATCCATGATGTGCAAATATTCCCTTTACATCACTTTCAAAATATTTTCTCCCTTCTGTTGGTTGTTTCCTCATTGTGTTGATGTTTCCTTTATGTGGAAGAGATTTTTTTTGAGATTTAAAAATATTTATTAGAAGTAAGGACCTCCAGTCTGAAGCCCCATTGGGGAAAGTTCAACAGGCTGACTAGAGGAGAGAAAAAAATTGAATAAATAAGGGGAACCGGCACGGACATTAGCCTCCCTCTCCACTCACCTTACAAAGCCGAGCAAGACAAAGAGCAGGCGCCATTTTACGTATGTAAAGCAACATCCACATTAGCCAAGCAGAAAAACCTGACTTTGGTGGGGAAAAATAACAGGAGGTTAAGACCTAGTCAAAGTGTGGAGCTAATGTACTGAGACTGTGAAAATCTGAGGGGGTGTGAGAGAACTCACCGAGTACACACTCAGTAACCTGGGCAACCTGGTGAGACTACAGAGAAATTTGAGACCACACTGAGGGCTGCATGAACTCTTTGTGTGGTCCCAGGGGTAAGCAGAGGAATACCCACAGGGGCCAGATTTCATACTTCAACTACACTCAATTCCACTCAGCTGGGTGGAATTACTTCCCAAGTGAGTCAAAAAAAAAAAAAAAGAGAGAGAGAGCGAGCGAGCTGAAACTATCCCTCTTTGCAGATGATATGATTTTTTATTTAGGGGACCCAAAGAACTCTACAAAGAGACTATTGGAACTCATAGAAGAGTTTGGCAAAGTAGTAAGATATAAAATCAACAGTCTTTGTATACACAGCTAATGCCACGGTTGAGGAAGAACTTCTAAGATCAATCCCATTCAAAATAGCTACAAAAACAATCAAATACCTTGGAATAAACTTAACCAAGGATGTTAAAGATCTCTACTATGAAAAAAAATGGAAAAATCTTCCATGCTCATGGATTGGAAGAACAGCTTAGTACTGGTACAGAAACAGATGGATAGACCAATGGAACAGAATATAAACACCAGAAATCAATCCAAACATCTATAGCTCACTTATATTTGCTCAAGGATTTAAAACCAATCCGTGGAGTAAGGACAGTCTATTCAATAAATGGTGCTGGGAAAATTGGGTTTCCACATACAGAATCAGGAAGCAAGACCCTTACTATTCACCTTACACAAAAATTCAATCAACATGGATTAAACCTTAAATCTATGACCCGACACCATCAATTTATTAGAGAGCATAGAGAAACCCTGCAAGATATAGGTACCAGAAAACACTTCTTGGAAAATACCCCAGAAGCACAGGCAGTCAAAGCCAAAATTAACATTTGGGATTGCATCAAATTGAGAAGTTTCTGTACTGCAAAAGAAACATTCAGGAAAGTGAATAGGCAACCAACAGATTGGGGAAAAATATTTGCAAACTATGCAACAGATAAAGCATTGACAACCAGAATCTACAAATAAATCAAGAAACGACACAACATCAAAACAAACAACCCACTTAAGAGATGGGCCAAGGACCTCAATAGACATTTTTCCAAAGAGGAAATCCAAATGGCCAACAGACACATGAAAAAATGTTCAAGATCACCAGCAATCAGGGAAATGCAAATCAAGACCACAATGAGGTTTCACCTCACCCCGGTGAGAATGGCTCACATTCAGAAGTCCACCAACAATAGATGCTGGAGAGGATGTGGGGGAAAAGGGACACTAACCCACTGTTGGTGGAAATGCAAACTGGTGGAGCCACTATGGAAGTCAGTCTGGAAATTCCTCAGAAACCTGAATATAGCCCTTCCATACAACCCAGCCATCCCACTCCTTGGAATTTACCCAAAGGAAATTAAATTGGCAAACAAAAAAGCCGTCTGCACACTAATGTTTATTGCGGCTCAATTCACAATAGCTAAGACCTGGAACCAACCCAAATGCGCATCAACAGTAGACTGGATTAGGAAATTATGGGACATGTACTCTACAGAATACTATACAGCAGTCAAAAACAATGAAACCTGGTCATTTTCAACAAAATGGAGGAATCTGGAAAACATCATGCTGAGTGAATTAAGCCAGTCCCAAAGAGACAAATATCATTTGTTTTCCCTGATTGGCGATGACTAACTGAGCACCAAAGGGGAAACCTGTTGAAGTGAAATGGACACTATGAGAAACAGTGACTTGATCAGCTCTTGCGCTGACTGTTGATGTACAATGCAATACTTTATCCATTTTAGTATTTTTTGTTCTAGTACTATGTGTTGAACTCGGCAACCAACACACAATTATTCTTAGGTGTTTGAATTTTAACTGAAAATTGATCCCTGTTAAGTATAAGAGTGGGAAAAAGAGAGGGAGGAGATGTACAATTTGGGACATGCTGAATCAGACTTGCCCCAAATGATGGAGTTAGAAAAGTGCCAGGGGATCCTAATACAATCCCATCAAGGTTGCATGTACCAATGCCATCTCACTAGTCCAAGTGATCATCTTCAGTCACATTTGGTCACACTGATAGGTCTAAGAGTCAAAGGGAACACACAAACAAGACTAGTGTCTGCTAATACTAACCGATAGAATAAAAAAATGGAGAGAACAATCCAACATGGGAAGCAGGAGACACAGCAGACTCATAGAATGACGGATGTCCTAAATAGCACTCTGGCCTCAGAATCAGCCCTTAAGGCATTCGAATCTGGCTCAAGAGCCCATGAGAATATTTTAGGCATGGAAAGTGAAGACACTCTGGCAAAAAAAAAGAAGACCTAAATGAAAGATCTCTGTGAATGAGATCCCAGTGGAAAGAACGGGGCCATCAAAGAAGGAGGTACCTTTCTCTGAAGGAAGGAGAGAACTTCCACTTTGACTATGACCCTGTCGGAATAAGATCGAAGTCGGCAAACCCTAAAGGCTTCTATAGCCTCGGCAACTCATGACTAGAGCCTAGGGAGATTACTGATGCCATAATCAAGAGTGTCAAATTGTTAAATCAACAACAGGAGTCACTGTTTATTTACGTCTCATGTGGGATCTGTCCTTAATGTGTTGTCCAATGTGAAGTAATGGTATAACTAGTACTGAAACAGTATTTTTACACTTTGTGTTTCTGTGTGGGTCCAAACTGATGAAATCTTTACTTAATATATACTGAATCGATCTTCTGTATATAAAGATAATTGCAAATGATTAAAAAATCTTGGTGTTAAATTGGAAATTGCATAGAAAATTAATCAATTTAAAAAAAAATAATGTAGGATCTCTGTCCTTAATGTGCTGTACATTGTGATTTAATGCTATAACTAGTACTCAAACAGTATTTTTCACTTTGTGTTGCTATGTGGGGGCATACTGCTGAAATCTTTACTTAATATATACTAAACTGATCTTCTGTATATAAAGATAATTGAAAATGAATCTTGATGTAAATGGAAGGGGAGAGGATGCGGGAAAGGGGAGGGTTGTGTGTAGGAGGGAAGTTAGGGGAGGGGGAAGCCATTGTAATCCATAAGCTGTACTTTGGAAATTTATATTCATTAATTAAAAGTTTAAAAAAAAAACCTACAGGCTAGGAGGGAATGGCGAGATATAGCCCAGGTACTAAGAGAGAAAAACTGCCAGCCCAGAATATTATATCCTGCAAAGCTCTCATTTGTGAATGAAGGTGAAGTAAAGACCTTTCACAGCAATCAGAAATTGAAAGAATTTGTCGCCACTCATCCAGCCCTGCAAAAGTTGCTTAAAGATGTGTTACACACAGAAACACAGAATCACGGCCATCAATACAAAAGAAGGTAAAGGAAGAAATCTCTCTGTAAAAGATCACAGGAACTTCAAAGCTTATATTAGAAATATACTTGGAAAAATGGCAGGACAAGTCACTACTTATCAATAGTGACATTGAATATAAATGGCTTCAACTCTCCACTTAAAAGGCACAGACTGGCTGAATGGATTAAGACACAAAACCCATCTATTTATTTCTTAGAAGAAACATGTCTTTCCAAAAAAGATGCATGCAGGCTGAAAGTGAAAGTTGGAAAAAGATATTCCATGCCAACAGGAAGCAAATAAGAGCTGGCGTAGCCATCTGAATATCAGACAAATAAATGTTGACACAAAAACTGTTAAGAGAGACAAATAGGGGCACTATATAATGATTAAGGGTTCAATTCAACAGGAAGATGTAACTATTATAAATGTATATGCACATAATTACAGGGCACCAGTTTATTTAAAAATATGTTAAGGGACTTAAACGGAGACTTAGATTCCAATACAATAGTATTGGAGGACTTCAATACTCCGCTCTCAGAAATAGATCAACTGGACAGAAGATCAACAAGGAAACAGCAGATTTACTTGACACTATAGACCAAATGGATCTAACAGATATGTACAAAACTTTTCATCCTACACTTAAACCATACACATTCTTCAAAGCAGTACGTGGAACCTCTTCTAGGATTAACCACATACTAGGCCATAAAGCAATTCTCAGTAAATTCAAAAGAATCAAAATCATACCATGCATTTTTTCAGATCACAATGGAATGAAGCTGGAAATTAGCAACTCAAGAATCCTTAGAGCATATTCAAACATATGGTGACTATAGAACATCATCCTGAATGAACAGTGCATCATAGAAAAAATCAAAAGAGATCTCAAAATGTTTTTGGAAGCAAAGGAGGATAACTACACAACCTAACAAAATTTATGAGATACAGCAACAGCAGTGTTAAGAGGAAAGTTTATATCAATAGGTGCCTACATCAATGAATTTAAAATATACCAAGCAAATGAGCTATCAACATCTCAAGAATCTAGAAAAACTGCAGCAAACCTGACCTAAAACTAGTAGGAGAAGAGAAATAATTAAAATTAGAGAAGAAATCAAGAGAATTGAATCCAAAAAAATCACAAAAGATCAGCAAAGCAAAGAGCTGTTGTTTTGAAAAAATAAACAAAATTGACTCACTGTTGGCCCAATTAACAAAAAAGGAGAGAAAAGACCCAAATAAATAAAATCAGAAATAAAAGGGAATATAACAACAGAGACCACAGTAATAAAAAGAGTAATTAGAAATTACTACAAGGACTTGTATGCCAGCAAACAGGGAAATCTATCAGAAGTGGATAGATTCCTGGACACATGCAACCTACCTAAATTGAACCAGGAAGACATAGAAAACCTAAACAGACCCATATCTGAGTCAGAAACTGAATCAGTAATAAAGGACCTCCCAACAAAGAAAGCCCAGGACCAGATAGATTCACTGCTAAATACTACCATACATTTAAAGAAGAGCTAACTCCAATTCTCAAACTATTCAGAACAATCGAAAAACAGGGAATCCTCCCAAATTCTTTCTATGAAGCTAGCATCAACTTAATTCCTAAACCTGAAAAGGATGCATCAGAGAAAGAGAATTACAGACCAATTTCCCTGACAAACAGACAAAAATCCTCAATAAAATTCTGGCCAATAGAATGCAACAACACATCAGAAAGAGCATCTAGACCAAGTTGGATTTATCCCTGTTATGCAGGGATGGTTCAATGTTTGAAAAATCAATCAATGTGATACACCACATTAACAAACTGCGGAAGAAAAACCATATGATTATCTCAATAGATGCAGAGAAAGCATTTGATAAAATACAACACCCTTTTTTGATGAAAACCCTAAGCAAATTGGGTATAGAAGGAACATTCCTCAATACAATCAAAGCAATTTATGAAGAACCCATGGCCAGCATCCTATTATTTAGGGAAAAGTTGGAAGCATGTCCACTGATATCTGGTACCAAACAGGATGCCCACTCTTACCATTGCTATTCAATATAGAACTGGAAGTTTTAGCCAGAGCCATCAGGCAACAAAAAGAAATTAAAGGGATACAAATTGGGAAGGAAGAAGTCCCCCTTTGCAGATGATATAATTCTTTATTTTGGGGATCCAAAGAACTCTACTAAGAGACTATTGGAACTCATAGAAGAGTTTAGCAAAGTAGTAGGATACAAAATAAATAAAAGTTAGCCGCCTTTGTATACATAGGCAATGCCACAGCTGAGAAAGAATTGCTAAGATCAATCTCATTCACAATAGCTACAAAAACAATCAAATACCTTGGAATAAACTTAACCAAGGATGTCAAAGATTTCTACGAGGAGAATTACAAAACCTTAATGAAAGAAATAGAAGAGGATACAAAAAAATTGGAAAAATCTCCCATGCTCCTGGATTGGAAGAATGAATATCATCAAAATGTTCATTCTCCCAAAAGCTATTTACACATTCAATGCAATACCAATCAACATACCAAAGACACTCTTCTCAGATTTGGAAGTAATTATGCTCAAATTCATATGGAGACACAGGAGACCTCGAATAGCTAAAGCAATCTTGTACAACAAAAACAAAGCTGGAGGCATCAAAATACCAGATTTCAGGACATACTACGGGGCAGTTACAATCAAAACAGCATGGTACTGGTACAAAAACTGGTGGGTAGATCAATGGAACACAATAGAGACACCAGAAATCAATCCAAACATCTACATCCAACTTATCTTTGATCAAGAATTTAAAAACAATTCCTGGAGCAAGGACAGTCTATTCAACAAATGGTTCATTTTCACATGTAGAAGCATGCATCAGGACCCCTAACTTATATCTTACACAAAAATCCACTTAACATGAATTAGAGATCTATATCTATGATATGACACCATCAAACTATTAGAGAACATCAGAGAAACTCTGCAAGATATAGGCGCAGGCAAAGACTTTTTGGAAAATACCCCAGAGGCACAGGCAGTCAAAGCCAAAATTAACATTTGGGATTGCATCAAATTGAGAAGTTTCTGTACTGCAAAAGAAACAGTCAGGAAAGAGAAGAGGCAACCGACATAATGGAAAAAATATTTGCAAACTATGCAACAGATAAAGGATAATAACCAGAATCTACAAAGAGATCAAGAAACTCCACAACAAAAAAACAAAACAACCCATTTAAGAGATGGACCAAGGACCTCAACAGACATTTTTCAAAAGAGGAAATCCAAATGGCCAGCAGACACATGAAAAAATGTTCAGGATTACTAGCAATCAGGAAAATGCAAATTAAAACCACAATGAGATTTCACCTCACCCCGATTTGAGTGGCTTACATACAGAAGTCGACCAACAACAGATGCTGGCAAAGATGTGGGAAAAAGGGACAATAATCCAATACTGGTGGGAATTGAAACTGGTAAAGCCACTTCCCAATAGCTAAGATATGGGAATTGACCCAGATGTGCATCAACTGATGACTAGGTAAGGAAAATGTGATATACATACACAATGGAACACTACTCAGCCATAAAGAAAAATGAAATCCTGTCTTTTGCAACAAAATGGATGCAACTGGAGACCATTATGCTTAGTGAAATAAGCCAGTCCCCAAAAAACAAATATAATATATCTTTTTGCTGATATGTGTTAGTTAATATAGAATACAAAAAGCAAAAAAACTGACACCCTATGATTTGTTTTTTATTATAGCCCTTGTGTATATTCCTGTGGCACAATGGACTTTCTACTTTTTAACTTGTTGTACATTATGATTATTGGTGCTTTAAACCAATGATTATAAGGAAAATTTAAAGTATGTTATTGCACAAATTAAAGGAAAAATTAGGTAATGAAAGGAAGGAGGGTACTTTGATAGAGGGAGGGAGAGAAGGAAGTATGGTTATCTTGCTAAAATTATATCTATCCAATATAATTCAGATTGAAATCTGTTCTCTTTATACTAAAAAAATTTAAAAAGTAAAAATTAAATAATGAAAACTTGAACATCACCACTATATTTCATTTACATATTCAACAACCATTTTTCTTCATTAAGAGTAAAAAATTAGGCCGGTGTGGTGGCTCATTAGGCTAATCCTCTGCCTCTGGCACCAGTACTCCGGGTTCTAGTCCCAGTTGCTCCTCTTCCAGTCCAGCTCTCTGCTGTGGCCCGGGAAGAAAGTGGAGGATGGCCCAAGTGCTTGGGCCCTGCACCTGCCTGGGAGACCAGGAGAAGCACCTGGCTCCTGGCTTTGGATCAGCGCAGTTCACCAGCTGTGGCGGCCATTTGGGGAGTGAACCAATAGAAAAAGAAAACCTTTCTCTCTGTCTCTCTCTCTCACTGTCTAACTCTGCCTGTCAAAAAAGAGTAATAAACTAGCATGTCCTTGAAACACACATGTGTTAAGTGATATATATGTATATATATATATATACACATATATATATAAACCAATTAGCCACAACTCAAGTAAAGAAGAAAAATTTAAAAAAGAAAGCCAGAGTTGTTCATATCTTTTGACCATTCTTAACTCAATTGTTTGCCTTGCTGTTGTTGAGCTTCTAGTGCTCTTTACATATTCTGAATATTAATCCTTAATTAGATGCATAGTTCCAAAAACTTTCTCCCATTTTGTCAGTGGTATCTTCATTTAGCTGAAGCTCAAGATTACTAGCCTTAGGTAAATGCATATGAAAACCATAATGTTTTACCAGTTATAAAGGCTATTATGCATAAAACTAAAAACAAATCTAACAAATGCTGGTGAGGGTGTGGAGAAAAAAGTGCCCTAGTACATTGTTTGGGGAATGTAAACTAGTATAACCATTATTAAGACAATAGTTTGATTTCTAAGAAATCTGAAAGTATCCCTATGATGAGAATAAAAACAAAGGAAATGAAATCAGCACATGAAGGAGTTTTTGCACCCCTATTGTTTATCACAGCTCCATTTACAACAGCTAGGATATGGAGTCAACCCTGATATCTATCAACTGGTGACTGGGTAAAGAAAATGACGCATAATTGCACAATGGACTATTACCCAGCCATAAAAAAATGAAATCTTATATTTTGCAACAAAGTAGAGGCCACTGGTGAAATAACCCATCCTAAAATTACAAAAACCATTTTTTTAGTTTTGTGCAAGCGAATACATACCATGCCAAAAATAACTTAATGTATATGAGTGAAATTGACATAATATGATTTGTTATTTATAGTCCTTGACTATATTCCTGCAGGACAGCTGTCATTTTATGATTTCCATTTTGAACTCTTTATTTTGTGGGGCATGAATTCTGTGATTATAAAGTAAATTGAAAGTATTATATCACAAAAATTATAAGTAATGAGAGAGGAGGGGGAGAGTAAAGAAGGAGAGAAACATTATATTCTTAGAATTGCATCTATAAAACACGTGAAATTTTTTCTCTTAATATTAATAAATTTAAAATGTTAAAAAAGAGGCCAGTGCTGTTTCCAGGGTAATATTTGCATCATTATTTATGAGTACTTAACAGGGATCTTGCTGGTTTCTTTATACCCCAGACTACACAAGTAGGGCCTTATGGTTTTAAATCTTCAAACTGCTTCATCATGGGTTTCGGTGAAAATGTGCCTATTGAAAATTTGAGAGCATATATTATTCAGACTCTTCCCTGCTGGCCAACCGAGTTACCTTATTGGGGAAGAACTCACTATAACTGGAACTACGGAAAGAAGTGGCATCACCACAAAATTTTCCCAGCTGAACCTGGCCCTACAATGAAAGTATGTGCTACTATATAGGCCAAAAACTATTCAGAAAGAGTTAGCATATCACATCTACATTTCACCTGCTTGTTGGTAACTCAATTCTGAAGCTTAATTTTTTTGTCAGTGAATTTATAATCTATTTCACATTTCCTTTACTTACCAAGACTTTCTCTTTTGAGGGATTGTTATAGGAAAGGGACTATGATGTTCTTTCTCTTTTTATTATATTTTAGCTTTTAATTTAAACAAATCAATGTTTTTACATATTAATATAATATACAAATATGATATACATAAACATTTATATTATGACTTCCTTTTTAATGCTAAAGTGCATTTTAATTTATTTGATAGATATAATAATGTGTGCACACACACACACTCATGCACAAATGCTCCATCCACTGGTTCACTCCCCAAATGCTTGCAACATCTAGTGTTGGGTCAGGCCAATGCCAGGAGTCAGGAACTCCATCCAGATTTCCTATGTGAGTGTCAAGAACCTAAATACTTGAGTCATCATCTGTTCATTGCCAGGTGCACTAGAAGGAAATTGGGTCAGTAATCAATTAAGGGACAACATATTGGGACAGTGGACTAAGCTGCTGCCTGTTATGCTGGCATTTCATATCAAGTTCCAGATGTTCTGCTTCTAATCTAGATCCCTGATAATTTGGGAAAGCAGTAGAGGTTGTCTGAGTATTCGAGTCTCTGTCACCCACTTTTGAAACCAGGATGGAGTTCTTGGATCTTGACTTTGCCTTGGCCATTGTGGAAATTTGGGGAATGAACAATTCAAAGAAAGATTCTCTCTCTCTCTCTCTCTCTCTCTCTCTCTCTCTCTCTCCCTGAATGTCTGTGTATCTTTCTGTATCTCTCATTGTCACTTTGGCTTTAAAATAAATACATACATACACAAGTAAATGAATAAATATGTAAACAAAATGGGGGTGGGATCCAATCTCAGGCAATTGATATAATCTCAACAAAGGGGTAGCTTAACCTGTTACACCACAATATCCATCCAGGACTATGATTTTCTATCAAAGTATTTATTATTCTTTCGTTTTCACCATCTATAAAACTATGCACTCTCCTACATTCAATCAACATCCCTTTGTTCTCATTCCTTATTCTTCCAAATTTCTGAACACATTGAATTGACCCATTTTGTTGGACAAATTTTCATTTATCAATATATGAAGAGTATATTTTCAGGGAGATCCAAACATAGATATTTGAAGAACTTTGGGTAGTTTTCAAGGATATTTAGCTATTCATTATAAGCAGACAACTCCAAGAAAGGTGTCCAATAACATGAGGGAATTTTCTGTTCAAGACAGACATATTCTATTTTTAAAAAGAGCAAAGTATATGCAGATGTATGAATTTGTCACTTTCAAGATGTATGTGCATTTTAACCCCACAAGAAAGAAAACCAGGGTCTGCATTGTAACACAGTTGATTAATCTCTACATGTGCTCCTGGCATCCCATATGGGCGCAGGTTCAAGTTAACTGCTCCACTTCTGATCAAGCTCCCTGCCACTGCACCTGGGAAAGAAGTGGAGAATAACAAAAATATTTGGGTCCTTGTTGGCAATGTGGGAGACCTAGTTAAAGCTCCTCACTTCACCCCGGCACAGCCCCAGCAACTGTAGCCGTTTGAGGAATGAACCATTGAATAGATCTCTCTCTGTCTCTGTGTTTCCTTCTTTTTCTGTAAATTTGCATTTAAAATCAAGAAATAAATCTTAAAAAGAGAAAACCAAAATGTTTAAGTAGCAGGAGTAATGGGTTGAAGCTTTGTTAGAAGAAAAATGGCACATGTTAATGAAGCTGAAACTGATGACAAGTCTTATACTCTATTTTACTTTATGTGTGTTTGAATTTTTCTATAAATACCTCCCTATTATAAAATGAAAAAAGTGATCTATAAAATTGGCTATGTATGTATCTTGATTATCTTTAAAAATGAGAGGAAAAACTGACTTTTAGGAACATGTACACGTTTCATTTTATTTCTTGGTTGCACAACGGTCTTCACTTGTGATAATTCATGGAGTTTGTCCATGTGTTTCTTTGTTCATGTGTTTCTCTAAGCAGGTTATATAGCTATAAAAATTTAAACATTACATATTGGTACAAAAATTCTAACTCAGTCTCTAAGAGTAATAGCAACATTCATTTTGTTAAACTAAAATTTGGGCAGGGCTCTTTGGAGATAACTTGTCACTTCTCAATTGATGGCTTTGTAAAGGTTAGAAAATACCTAAAAGTGTTTAGTACTTAAAAACTGGATTTGTCAGGTGTGCACACTAAGCATCAAAGAGGACAATAGTTTGATTAAGCTTTTCACCAGATGCAAAATTGAACTGGGGAAAAATTCTTGAGTCTTTGATATTATGCTTCAGATTTAAGACTTCTTTCTACAGGAGGATGAGATCAGAGGACTGTGCTTAAAGTCTGGAGAGATCTTTCTCAGCCAACTTATCTACTAGAACTTGAAGCAAAATGTGTGGTAACTCAAAATATGTGTTAACATCCATGGACAATACTATGATTTGCTGCAACTTTCTGACTATTGTGATTTCTTGCCAGAAATCAACTACCTGTTTCTTGGGGAATATGTCAATAAGGGAAAGCAGTTACTGGAAATGATCTGCTTCTTTCTGGCCTACAAAATCAAATAACCTAAGAATGTTTTTCATCTTAGAGGGAACCATAAATGTGCCAGCACCAATAGGATTTACAGATTTTATAATGAATGTAAATAAAGATACAACATTGAATCATGGGAAAGTTTCATGGACTGTTTTAACTGTTTACTGATAGCAGCCATTATGGATGAGAAAATATTCTACTGCCATAGAGGTGTATCATCAGATCTTCATTCTATGGAGTAGATTCATAATTCAGGGAATTATGTGACCAACTGATATACCAGATTAAAGTCTTCTTTGTGATCTTTTGTGGTCTGACCCCATCCAAAAAGATGTCTTAGTTTGGGGTGAAAATGAATGTCTGTCACATTTGGCGCAGAAGTGGTTGCAACATTTCTCTATAAGCATGATTTGGATCTGATATATAGAGCCCATCAGGTGGTTGAAGATGGATGTGACTGTTTTGCTAAGAGGCAGTTGGTCACTCTGTTTTCTGCACCAAACTGTTGTAGAGAGTTTGACAATACAGGTGTCATGATGAGTGTGGACAAAATACTAATGTGTTTCTTTCAGATTTTAAAGCCTTCAGAAAAAAAGAAACCGAACACTACACAATTTGTAACAGCTCCAAGGGATATGATTACAAAGCAAACATAGAAATAGGTGTCATTTTGACACCACCTGGTTGGGACTTGTAACATAGAGTATACAGCCTTCGTTTCTTTCTTTCTTTTTTTTTTTGACAGGCAGAGTGGACAGTGAGAGAGAGAGAGAGACAGAGAGAAAGGTCTTCCTTTTTCCATTGGTTCACCCTCCAATGGCTGCTGTGGCTGGCATGCTGTGGCCAGTGCACTGCGCTGATCTGAAGCCAGGAGCCAGGTGCTTCTCCTGGTCTCCCATGCGGGTGCAGGGCCCAAGGACTTGGGCTGTCCTCCAATGCACTCCCAGGCCACAGCAGAGAGCTGGACTGGAAGAAGGGCAACTGGGACAGATTCTGGCATCCTGACGACGACTAGAACCTGGTGTGCTGGCACTGCAGGCAGAGGATTAGCCTATTGAGCCGCAGCACCAGCCCAGCCTTCATTTCAAGCATTATAATGTATGTGGTCAGCTTGCCAAACTAGATCTGTGTTTGTGGGGGCTCCTCTTTCCATTTTGGGTTTTATGAAGGCATTTGTTAAATATAACTGAAAATGAAAGACTCTCCATCGCCCAGAAAAAGTGTTTGTTTTGTTCAGTTTTTTTAATTCTCTATTCCTTTTGCAGCCAACTTTAATGATGATGGTAAAGCTGTACATTCTGGGATGTTTTATTCTGTCTGAGGGGTGAGCGTACAGGTGACCTTTTAAAAAAAATTCTCCAGTATAACCCATGAATAATGAAAATGTTCATTTTCTTAGGATATAACGAGCCCCAGGGTGCTCTGGATCTCTATATTTTATTGGCATGCATACTGTTTAAGTTATTTTTTAAAGATTTATTTATGTATTTGAAAGTCAGAGTTACACAAAGAGAGAAGGAGAGGCAGAGAGAGAGAGAGGGAGGAAGGGAGGCCTTCCCTCCATTGGTTCCCTCCCCAGTTGGCTGCAATGGCCAGAGCTGTGCTGATCAGGAGTGAGGAGCTTCTTCCAGGTCTCTCATGTGGGTGCAGGGGACCAAGGACTTGAGCCATACTCTACTGCTTTCTCAGGTCAAAGCAGAGAGCTGGATCAAAAGTGGAGCAGCTGGGAGTCAAATAAGTGTCCATATGAGATGCTGGCATGGAAGGGGGCAGCTTTACATGCTAAACCACAGCTCCGGCCCCGGGCATGCATACTGTTGATAACAAACCATTGTGAAATCTTAAAATTTTTTTTTATTTTGAAGGGTTTGCTTTTATTTCACTGACTTGTTATGTGCAAATGTGTTTTCATAGCTATCAATATTATGAGTAACTTTCACCTTTGCTAGCATCATTGGTATGATGTATATTTAATAAAAGTTGACTTCGCCGGCGCCGTGGCTCAACAGGCTAATCCTCCGCCTTGCGGCGCCGGCACACCGGGTTCTAGTCCCGGTCGGGGCTCCGGATTCTGTCCCGGTTGCCCCTCTTCCAGGACAGCCCTCTGCTGTGGCCCAGGAGTGCAGTGGAGGATGGCCCAAGTGCTTGGGCCCTGCACCCCATGGGAGACCAGGATAAGCACCTAGCACCTGGCTCCTGCCATCGGATGAGCACGGTGTGCCGGCCGCAGCGCGCCGACCGCGGCAGCCATTGGAGGGTGAACCAACGGCAAAGGAAGACCTTTCTCTCTGTCTCTCTCTCTCACTGTCCACTCTGCCTGTCAGAAATAAAAAAAAAAAAAAAAAGTTGACTTCTCGCTAGCACCACAGCTCAATAGGCTAATCCTCTGCCTGCAACGCTGGCACACCAGGTTGTAGTCCTGGTCGGGGCACTGGATTCTGTCCGGGTTACTCCTCTTCCAGGCCAGCTCTCTGCTGTGGCCAGGGAGTGCAGTGGAGGATGGCCCAAGTGCTTGGGCCCTGCACCTGCATGGGAGACCAGGAGAAGCACCTGGCTCCTGGTTTCGGATCAGCGCGGTGCACTGGCCACCGCACGCTGACTGCAGCGGCCATTGGGGGGTGAACCAATAGAAAAAGAAGACCTTTCTCTCTGTCTTTCTCTCTCTCTCACTGTCCACTCTGCCTGTCAAAAAAAAAAAGTTGACTTCTCCCCACCATACACTTAAAATGATTAAAGTCATTCTTGTAAATGTTTGCAGCTCTTTCCTAAATCCACAGTTTGTGTTGAAATATGTATTGCTGCATCTCTAGTTACAGGGTGGCATGAGTATGTACATATGAGAACACAATGGGGACTCAAAAATAGGTGATTATTATTATATTTTGAATAGTAGTTAGTAGCATTGCACTGTTTAAGCTATTAATGATAAAAGTCAATAACATTTTTAGTCTATTCATTAAATAATCTTTTTACAGTTGCATCAGGCCTAAACCTGATTATAGTTACAATGTTATAGATTATAGAAACAATATTAGTCTGTATGAGTGACCAATTATGCTTTCTTTGGCCTACGTTCTTTATTCTGTGGCGAAACTGAGGCTTATCACTCAAAACAAAGGAATTAACTTGCTGTACCAGTTTATACAGAACTCATATCATCTATAGCTTCTTAAAATTAATATCTGTTAAAAGAAATCTGTCTTAGCAGATGACTGTATACAATACTATGTGTTAAAATGAATTATGACATATTAAATGATGAACTTGCCAAAAAAGACAGTTTTCTAAAGATAATATTATTCCCTTATTACAACTATACTTATTTTGTATTAAATGGACCAGTGAGTAATCCCATATAATACCATGACACTGTATATAATGTTTCTAAAAATTAGTACCAAAAGCATCTTTGAAAAAATGTTCCTAGATGCATCAATAACTTTCTGAAGGAGACTGACACTATGAAGTTGACATCACAATGACTTCTCATGGTGGATAACTGTAGTAGGAAAAACTGTTCTTCAGGTCAGTTTCTAAGTTTTACCTCCTTTGTGTCATTTTCATCTTGCTGATCAGTAGCAATGAATTCTGCTCAGGGGAGGATTACAGGAAATCTGTTGAAAAATAATAGTTCTTTGAATTGTTCAGACATACCCACATAGTCATGCTTTTGTCATATTATCAAAAGCACTCAGTTAAGAGCACTTGTGTGAGGTGGGGTTGGAGTGGTCAGGGCAATCGTGAAATCCACATAAGGGGAAAAACCTGAGTGCATGTGTTCTTTGAGGTTAGTAAGATGTGCTTGGTGGACTCCAGTCGCATGTTGTGTGTATCTAAGGAACATTTATGTTTTGGAGTGGCATTGGAATGACTTCCAGGACTCTCCTTTGACCTACTGTGTCTGCTCAACCAGAGTCATGGCAGGAAGGTGAGACAATAGTAAGCCACTGTGTGAAATGGACCCTAGGGCACTATGGCAAGAAGCTCTGACAATCCAAAGGACAGTGTCTCCTGATTGTCACACAATGTATAATCTCTTCTTAGCATGAGTAGAATATAGGGATCCCTTTTTACATAATAATGGTGGGGTAGTTATCAGACATAGAATTTCTCAGACCCTGTTGTTGAACTAAAAATATTCAGGAAATCTACTTTAAGCATTCATTTATTTAAGCACTAAGGGATTCATGAATCAGCACACAATAATAGAAGATATTCAGAGAACATCTAGCATGCTGACTATGGAGGCAAAATAAACACATTACCTAAAAAAATGAAATCTGGTCATTTGCAACAAAATGGAGGAATCTGGAAAACATCATGCTGAGTGAAATAAGCCATTCCCAAAGGGACAAATATCATCTGTTCTCCCTGATCTGTGACAATAACTGAGTACCTAAAAGGAAACCTGTAGTAATGAAACTGACACTATAAAAAAGGATGACTTGATCAGACCTTGTCCTGACTGTCCAAGAACAGCTTACTATTCTACTCTTTTAAGAATTTTCTTTTTCTATATAATACCTTGGTTGAGCTCTTTAATTAACACACAATTATTCTTAGGTGTTTAAAGTTAACTGAAAATTGATCCCTTTTAAAAATAAAACTGGAAATAAGAGAGGGAGGAGATGTACAATTCAGCATGTGCTCACTCAGACTTACCCTTAATGGTAGAGCTAGAAACGTGCCATGGGACTCCAAATCCCATTAAGTTGACATGTACCAATGCCATCTTACTAGTCAAAGTGATCAGTTTAAGTCCCTAACTGATCATAAAGATAGGATTAATTGAGCGGCAAGATGGCGGAATAGGAAGGGAGCACACCGACAGTCTGGGGAGAGACAGTTTAATAAAAGTGGAGATACTGCAGGTTCAAGGAAGAGTAGGGGAAGAAACAGCAGAGAAAACCCTTCCGGAACTGGTGATTCACAGTGGACCTGCGTGGAGAGTGTGGGAGCCTGCAGTTTGGGACACCAGCAGCAGATTCAACACACCAGCTCTGGAACGCGAGGTGAGCTGAAACTCAATAGCCCGAGATACCAGCAGGGAAGCGGAAAAGGGAGCCTAGAGCGAACAAGGCTTGAAACCCTGTGGGGAAAAGTTCGCCAGGCTAACTAGAAGAGAGAGAGAGAGAGAGAGTGGGGGGAAAAAAAGTGACCCATACGGACACGAGCTTCTCTCTCTCTGCTCACCTCTCAAAGGTGAGCAAGACAAAGAGCAGGCGCCATTTTGGAATACGTCATAAGCAGGGCGACCTCGGGTCGGCACCGGCCCCAAGCCTAGCAGAAAAACCTGACTCTGGGTGGGAGGGGTGAAAAAACAGGAGATTAGAATCTAATGCATGTGTGGTGCTAATGAACTGAGACTGTGAAAAAAGAGATGGTGGGGGAGAGAACTCATGGAAATCACGAATTCATGTGAGTACTCTCCAGAGACGCTACAGTTCAGTAGCCTTGGCAGCCCAGTGGGAGACTACAGGAGAATCTCAGCCCACACAAAGGGCCGCAAAGATTCCTTCTCTGGTCCTTGGGAAAGAGCTTCCAATCTCTGGCTCCTGTGGGTAAATCCTTCGCCTGCTAACCACCCCCAATTCCATTCAGCTGTGTGGAATTACCTCCCTTTTGAACCAAAAAAAAAAAAAAGTAACAGAGTGAGATTTACCACGCCTAACCTGGGAGTGTCTCCTTTGACACACCCTCAACCCTGAGGAACCAAACAGAGCTCTCAGACCACACCCATCTCAAGCCTCTAAGGCTCCATCAAAAGCAGACAGTCCACTTAATCTAGAGTCATAGTATAACAAGAAGAAAACACCACAGTGAAGAAACCAATATGCCAAACAACAAACGCAAAAACCAAGGTAATAAGAACAAGGAAGACACTATGGCATCCCCAAATGAAAAAGACACCCCAATTCAAGATTACGAAGATGATGAGATAGAAGAAATGCAAGAAGCAGATCTCAAAAAAATTGATCAGAACACTAAGAAGTACTCAAAAACAAATTCTTGACTACAGAAATCCTTAATGGACAAGGTAGAAAATCTCTCTCGTGAAAATGAAATATTAAGGAGGAATCAATCTGAAATGAAACAACTAGTAGAACATGAAACTGTGATAGTGACGAGAAATCATAATGAAGTGAAGAATTCAATAGATCAAATGAAAAACACATTAGAGAGACTTACAAACAGAATGGGTGAGGCAGAAGAGAGAATATCGGACTTAGAAGACAGAGCACAGGAAAATATACAGTCAAACCAAAGAAAAGAAGAGGAAATCAGAAATCTAAAAAATATTGTTGGGAATCTACAGAATACTAAAAAAAACCCAACATTCGAGTTCTAGGAGTTCCTGAAGGCATGGAGAGGGAGAAAGGATTAGAAGGCCTTTTTAGTGAGATAATAGTAGAAAATTTCCCAGTTTTGGAGAAGGACAGAGACATCCTAGTACAGGAAGCTCATAGAACCCCTAGTAAACATGACCAAAAGAGATCCTCATCACGACACATTGTAATTAAACTCACCACAGTGAAACATAAAGAAAAGATCCTAAAATGGGCAAGAGAGAAATGTCAGATTACTCTCAGAGGATCTCCAATTAGACTCACAGCAGACTTCTCATCAGAAACCCTACAAGCTAGAAGGGAATGGCGAGACATAGCCCAGGTACTAAGAGAGAAAAACTGCCAGCCCAGAATATTATATCCTGCAAAGCTCTCATTTGTGAATGAAGGTAAATTTAAGACCTTTCACAGCAAACAGAAATTGAAAGAATTTGTTGCCACTCGTTCAGCCTTGCAAAAGATGCTTAAAGATGTGTTAAACACAGAAACACAGAAACATGGCCATCAACATGAAAGAAGGTAAACGAAGGGAACCTCACAGCAAAAGATCACAGGGAATTCAAAGCATACATTTGGATAAAGAAATTATGGGACATGTACTCTATAGAATACTATACAGCAGTCAAAAACAATGAAATCCGGTCATTTGCAACAAGATGTAGGAATCTGGAAAACATCATTCTGAGTGACTTAAGCCAGTCCCAAAGGGACAAATATCATATGTTCTCCCTGATCGGGCGACAACTAATTGAGCACCAAAGGGGAAACCTGTAGAAGTGAAATGGACACTATGAAAACAGTAACTTGATCAGCTCTTGTGCTGACTGTTGTCCACTGACTTTATCCATTTTAGTATTTTTTTTTATCCTAGTACTAGTGGTTGAACTCTGTAATTAACAAACAATTATTCTTAGGTGTTTAAATTTTAACTGAAAAGTGATCCCTGTTAAATATAAGAGTGGGAATAAGAGAGGGAGATGTACAATTTGGGACATGCTCAATCAGACGTGCCCAAATGACGGAGTTAGAATCATGCCAGGGGATTCCAATACAATCCCATCAAGGTGGCATGCACCAATGCCATCTAACTAGTCCAAGTGATCAATTTCAATTCACAATTGATCACACTGATAGGTCTAAGAGTCAAAGGGATCACACAAACAAGACTAGTGTCTGCTAATACTAACTGATAGAATGAAAAAGGGAGAGAATGATCCAACATGGGAAGTGGGATACACAGCAGACTCATAGAATGGCAGATGTCCTAAATAGCACTCTGGCCTCAGAGTCAGCCCTTAAGGCATTCAGATCTGGCTCAAGAGCCCATGAGAGTATTTAAGGCATGGAAAGCCAAGACACTCTGGGGGAAAAAAAGACCTAAATGAAAGATCTCTGCGAGTGAGATCCCAGTGAAAAGAACAGGGCCATCAAAGAAGGAGGTACCTTTCTCTGAAGGGAGGAGAGAACCTCCACTTTGACTATGACCCTGTCGGAACAATATTGAAGTCAGCAAACCCTAAAGGCTTCCATAGCCTCGGCAACTCATGACTAAAGCCTAGGGAGATTACTGACGCCATAAACAAGAGTGTCAAATTGTTAAATCAACTTCAGGAGTCACTGTTTATTTACGTCTCATGTGGGATCTGTCCTTAATGTGTTGTCCAATGTGAAGTAATGGTATAACTAGTACTGAAACAGTATTTTTACACTTTGTGTTTCTGTGTGGGTGCAAACTGATGAAATCTTTACATAGTATATACTGAATCGATCTTCTGTATATAAAGATAATTGCAAATGATTAAAAAATCTTGGTGTTAAATTGGAAATTGCATAGAAAATTAATCAATTTAAAAAATATATGTCATGTAGGATCTCTGTCCTTAATGTGCTATGCATTGTGAATTAATACTATAACTAGTACTCCGACAGTGTTTTTCACTTTGTGTTGCTATGTGAGGGCAAACTGTTGAAATCTTTACATAATATGTACTAAACTGATCTTCTGTGTATAAAGAGAATTGAAAATGAATCTTGATGTGAATGGAAGGGGAGAGGGAGCTGGAAAGGGGAGGGTTGCAGCTGGGAGGGAAATTATGGGGGGGGGGCATTGTAATCCATAAGCTGTATTTTGGAAATTTATATTCTTAAATAAAAGCTTTATTTAAAAAATAAATAAATAAATAAATCTTAAAAAAAGTATGTCATTGTAAAATTAAAAGAAAAATTAAGAAAAGAAGGAAGAGGGAAGTTGGGGGCAAGGAGGAGAGAGAAGGTTGGTGGAAAGTATTACTACACTCCTAAATCTGTACATATGAAATGCATAGAATTTGTTTACCTTATGTAAATAAAAAAATTAAAAAGAATTCTGTTTAGAACTTCAATTGCTTTATAGTTCATGGTTAGATGTGATTCATTATTACATGGCTCAGAAATAGAATTACTTTCATTTCTTTAGATTTGGAAGGCATAGAGACAAAGAGATAGGGATGTAATGAAAGAGCTAAAGTCTTCATGTCCACTCCACGAGTGCCTAAACAGTTGGGGTTGAGTCAGCAGAAATGACACTCAATCAAGGTCTCCTAGTTCAGTAGCAAGAGCAGTTATCTGTCTCCCAGGGTCTGCATTATCAGGAAGCTTGAGTCAGATTCCAGAGACAGAATGAAACCCAGGGACTTCTACATGGTATGCAGGCATCTTAACTACTAGGTTACATACCTGCTCCACAAATGAAATATTCTAGCATAACTGAACATCGAAATGCTGACCTGAAAGTTAGCCTATCATAAATTTATGTAATAATAAACAGAAACACTCAGGACATGTTGAATATAATTTAGCCAATTCTTTCCCTCCCTAGGACTCCTGGAAAGGGATTACATGAGGTAGCTGTGGGAATCTCTTAGGTGTAGACACTTGAGAATTAACATTTTTTTTTTTTTATTGGAAAGACAATCCTAGGTTATGCTGCAAATTTGGGCTTTAGGTTTTGTAATTTACTTTCATGAAGTTAATTTTATTTTCCATTTAGAGTTCTTATTGTTTCTTGTAGTAATAATCATTACTTTTTATGCATAAGTGTAAGTTTACCTACTTAGAGCTTTGAATGTAGTAAATTATCCAAAGGAGATAGCTGCTATTGAGAGCACTGCATTTCTAGCAATAATGTATTTTACTGTATGAGTGTCTCTAGAATAGTTGCCACAGACTTGGTGTTCTTTTCCTTTTGAGAATTACGCTAACAGTTGCCAAGGAAACCCCAGAAGGCCAATGAAGAGATCCTGACCACCCCTAAACTTAAAGAAAGCAAATTAGGACATTGATTTCATCCTGGAAGGTCTTTATTTGTGGTGAAGAAATGAGCAGAACTCATCATATTCTTTGGTTATTAACATCTGTTTTGTTTAGATAATTCTGATATCAGAAGCTGGGAATTTGTAGAACAGTTGTGTGTGCATGTATATTTTGCTGCATCAAAGTAGCTGCTATATGTTATTTAGATTTGTTTTTTTTTATATTCTTAGAGTTATACTGTAGGATTTGTGTCTAGTAAAATCTGATTCTTGCCTCACGTGCATTTGGGATTGTCCTTTAATAAAGAAATCATAATTTTAATTAGTGTTTTCTGAAGGCCAACTTCATATGTATTTAAATTTCATAGAGGCTCTGCAAAGTAGGCGTTTTAGCTCTGCAAATGAGGAGACAGATGCTGAAGAGCAAGATAATTGGCTCAAAGTCTTGTGACAGACTAACATGTTGCAGGACCTGGGTTGGGACCAAGACTGGTTAGTTAAGCACATGTTGTCTCTACTACTCAAACCTGAATCACACATTTCTCCATATTTCTTTTTATTGTGCCTTGTCTTCACTTGAGTTTGGCTTATCAGTCTCTCTGGTCCTACAGAAGCTGGGGATGTTAAAGTAGGGCTTGGTTAAAGGGTATAGGCTTCAGTGCTACTGAACAGGCTAGAGGCCAGTCAACGAATGATGATGGCTACAGTTCAGCTAGCGGGGAAGTATGATGTCAGTTTGATGGCTGACACTACCAAGAGGGAACCAGACCCTGGACAGATGCTTCATGAAGTGCAGAACATACTTCAATAATCATGTTGAAAAATATATTTCCCTTCTTGTCTCATTGGAGTCAGCCTAACTGGATACTTTAGCTGTCTTTTCTTCCTGAGGCATCTCAGTTCCTGGGAAGCTTGTTTCTGACTTTTGGAAAGCAAGAACTTTTGGTGTGGATCATCACTCTTTCAGTTAGAGCTGGCTTTTGCTGGTTCAGAGTTTGCACTCTTGTCCAAACTCTTTTCTTCCTCAAACTGCCAGCTACCTCCATGAAAAAAGGAAAAAATAGCTGCACTCTAAGTTTATTTTCTTGTTTGGTCCATGATGCTATGTTATCTCTTTGTCCTAATGTAGTAAATAGCTGTCCTAATAATCTAATAAATTTTAATTGGCTAACACAAATGTCTTAGAGGAAGAACTGTTTTTTTTTTTTTTAAACAGGGAACTCCATGCTGTCTGTCTTGATCTAACTCTTTGGTGACTTTAGCGATGAGAATTTTAATCTACAGGCTCTGGGAAGACAAAAGTCCCATGAATTGTGGGATTGCTTTTGTCTTTTTTTAGTGCCTGTTTGTTGAAGGAGGTAACAGTGACCCTTGAATGACAGAGTGGCTGCTTTTGGAGGTAGAAGCACACAAGTATCCAAAAAGCAGCATCTTAACAGGAGATGAAATGATTGGCTCTTCACATTAGTTGGCAGGTGCATTCTCTTTCAGAGAGTGAAGAAGATACAGAATCCAAGTTAGGGCAGTTTGTAGAGAGGGAGATGAGGTTGGGAAAATGAGCTAAGGGTGAAGCCTTTCTAATAGTGTTCTCACAAGCATGCACCCAATAAAAGCAATTTGAAAGATGAAATTTAGCCATTCCATAGCATTATATATATGACAGTGTCATTGACCCTGTCATCACAAATGGCTATGACTTTTCAGGGTGCTATATAATAGTTGTTTATACTCTAGGGAAATGGGAGGACCTGGTATATGTACTTTAGAAAATAAAATATTGGCAATCTATCACAGATTATCATTTTTATTATAAAATTTTAAAATTTAAAAGCCATGCTTCTTTCCACCGTGACTATCATGAACATGCATTTGTTGTTCAATAAGTATTTGTTGAACTCAATAATAAACAATTGAACAGATGAGTAAAAGCCTATTGATGCATTTCTTGAGGAAAAAAAAGGATTGGATTAAGATGGAGTAATAGAGAGGGAGCTTAGTGTTGTAGAAGATGGTGTGAAAAAAGTGGAGAGAGTACAGTCTCAAGGAAAAGTTAGGGGAAAAATGGCAGAGAAAACGCCACACAAATTAGAGGGACACTGTGGACCCATGTGCAGGGTGTGGCCATGCACAACTCAGAAACCCAGCAGCCAAGAACCTCAGCAGCAGCTCAGGAGGTGAGACCAGACTGGAGCTGCCCAAACGACTGGTGATAAAGTTGCAGAAATAGCCTGGTGGGAATCCAGCTAGGAGCCCTAAGTGGTACAGTGTACCTGTCAAACTAGGCTTGCTTCTCTCTCCCTGACCACACTGAAACTGGCATAATATAAACAAGCTAATAGAGGGCAGGCACCATTTTGGACATATGTAACATATGCACCAGTTTGTGTTTGCACACCCAGCAAACAGCAGAGCAGAAAAACTTGAATTTGGTGGGGAGAACTGATGAGGGGCTGGGTGCTCATGACTGTGGGAAGCTCATGTGCTGGGGCTGTGAAAACACTGAGGCTGCATGGGAGGGCTCAGGGTGTGGCTGGGTCTTTGGGAAGTCACTGTGGGAAGTTATACATACTCAGGGCTCATTAATTACCTGGTGAGGATCATAGGTCTCCCACATATGTGCCAGGGTTCAGAATATGTGTGGAATCCACTGCTGCTTTTCCAGGAGTATTAGCATAACTGGTTTGGAAGTGCAGCAGCCAGAATTCAAATCTGCACTCATACAGAACACCAGTACTGTAGGGGGTGGCTCAACCCATTATTAAACAACAGCTCCTTCTCCCGTCTTCTGTGGTGAACTATTTCTAACATGCTTACTACTTTAGAATTAAGAGTTATTTTGTTGACATCTTATGTGCTGCACTACAAAATTTCTTTGTGTATTATGGATATCATTAATTTATCAGGTATATTTTTCCTTTTTCTTTTTTTAAAAAGATTTATTTATTTACTTGAAAGTCAGAGTTACACAGAGTGAGAAGGAGGGGCAGAGAGAGATAGATCTTCCATCTGCTAATTCACTCCCCAGTTGGCCACCACAGACAGAACTATAACCTATCCAAAGCCAGGAGCCATGCATTTCCTCCAGGTCTCCCAGGGGGGTGCAGGGGCCCAAGGACTTGGGCCATCTACCACTGTTTTCCCAGGCCATATCAGAGAACTTGATCAGAAGTTGAGCAGCTGGTACTCAGACCGGTGCACATATGGGATGCTGGCACTCTAGGCAAAAGATTTACCTACTATGCCACGTAGCCAGTTACATGGTATAATTTTCAAGGATTTTTTGTTTGCTTTCACTTTCATTCTTTAAACAATAATTTGAAATGAAGTTTTTGGGGCCAGTGCAATGGCATAATGGGTAAAGCCACTGCCTGCAGTCCCGGCATCCCATATGGATTCCACTTTGAGTCCTGGCTGCTCCACTCTGACCCAGCTCACTGTTATGGCCTGGGAAAGCAGTAGAAGATGGCCCAAGTGCTTGGGATCCTGCACCCATGTGGTAAATCCAGAAGAATATTGGCTCCTGACTTCAGATCAGCCCATCTCTGGCCATTGTGGCCATCTGTGGAGTGAACCAGCAGATGGATGATCCCTCTCTCTCTCTCTGTCTCTCTGTCTCTCTCTCTCTGTCTCTGGCACTCTAATTCTGCCTTTCAAATAAATAAATAAATAAGTCTTGAAGAAAAGAAGTTTTAAACTTTGATTAAGCAGAAATTATTCCTGTATTCAACTATAAATTTTAATTTTTTCTTGTATCTAGAAAATCTTTGCCTAACTTAAAGTAAAAAAAAATTCTTCTATGATATTTTTTCTGGAAGTATTGTACTTTTCAGTACTACAGTTAGATCTGTGGCACATTTTCTTTGTCTCATTGTGCTAACATCATGTGTTGAAAAGGCTACACTTTCTCCCCTGCACTGCATTAGTGAGTCTGTAGAAAACTTGTTCACTGTTTGTGTTCGGATCTTCTATGGAATCTTTTTTGTGTTCCATTCATCTATGTGTATGACAACAGCACACTTTAGTATAAATTTATAACACTTAAAATCATCCCTTTGATTTGAATTTTTTCAGAGTTATTTTGGCTATCCTAGATTCTTTGCACTTTCATATGCGCTTATATCAGCTTGTTACTTTAAAAATGACCAGGATGATAAAAGAACGATCTCTGTGAGTGAGATCGAGATCCCAGTGGAAAGAACGGCCCATCAAAGAAGATACCTTTCTCTGAAGGGAGGAGAGAACTTCCACTTTGATTATGGCCTTGTCTAAATAATGTTGGAGTTTGTGAACTCAAGAATCTTCCATAGCCTTGGCAGCTCATGACAAGAGCCTTGAGTGATTACTGACATCATAAATAAGACTGTCAATTGTTAAATCAACAATGGGAGTCACTGTACACCTGCTCCCCATGTAGGATCTCTGTCCTCAGAGATGCAAACTAATGGTAAAGCTAATACTAAAACAGTACTTTATACTTTGTGTATCTGTGTGCGTGCAAACTGTTGAAATCTCTACTTATTATATACCAAGTTGATCTTCTGTATATAAAGAGAATTGAAAATGAATCTTGATGAAGAATGGTATGGGAGATTGAGTGGGAGATGAGGTGGTTGCAGATGGCAGGGAGGTTGTGGAGAGAAAAGCCACTAAAACCCAAAAGTTGTACTTTCAAAATTTATATTTAGTAAATAAAAGTTTAAAGAAAAAAATAACCAGGTTGCTTGCTGGAAGAGATTGAAATTGTGTTGAGTCTGTAAAATAATGCTAGGATAATTGATGTTTTAACAATGATGAATCCTGACATTTTTGAATAAACTGTTTCCACTTAGAGATTAATATTTAATTTCATTGAATATTAAGTTGTTTTTGTAGGTTTGTCAGTATTTCATCAGATGTGTATTTCATATTTTAAGTGAACTAGTGGTGATTCTAAAATTTTGACTTTTATTGGTGATATATATAAATGCATTTTATCTTTCTGTATTGATATTATATCTTCTCATTTTGCTTAACTTACTTATTGCTTCATTATGATTTTGACTAATGCCATCAGAGTTTTTGTGTTAGTTTTCTTTCTCCAACTACCCTCTTACTACCTTTACTAATGATAGTAAATATTTTTATTTGTACCAATACAGTTTCTATGACAACATTTTTTTGTCATTTCAGTGTGACAGCAGCCATAGATAAATAAATCAATGAGCATAGCTGTGTTCCAATAGAACTTTATCACTAAAACCTAAGGCTGCATACAAGTGAGTTTGAGGGTGGAGAATTCTCACCCCTATGTTGTGATCATATTTGTGAAAAGACATCTTTCCTTCTTCCTTTCACCTTCACCACTTTTATTTCTAGAATCTTCACTACAAAGTTGAATAAAAGTAGTGAAAACAAATTACTATCTTGTTCCTTATATTAAAGGTAAAGTATTTTAATTTTTGTTATTAAAGTTTTGGATTTTCATCATATGTACTCTTTCATATTGATGGTGTCTTCTTGTATTTTAGTTCCCTGGGTTTTTTAAGTCAGGAAACAATGTTAAATTTGTCAAACCCCCCTATCCACTGAAGAAGTATAGGGACTGGACCCCGTTATGTAGGCAGAGATAAACTAGGAAAGCTGCCTCAGGCCTCAGCAACAACAGAAAACAGTGATACAAAATCAGGAAGAATTTATCTTTTCTTTTTAAAGATTTTATTTATTTATTTGACAGATTTACAGACAAAGAAAGAGACAGAGAGAAAAATCTTTCATCTGCTGGGCCAATCCAAAGCCAGGAGCTTCGTTCTGAGTCTCCCACATGGGCCTGACAACTTGGGCCATCTTCCACTGCTTTCCCAGGCCAAAGCAGAGAGCTGGATCAGAAGTGCAGCAGCTGGACCCACTGTGTTTCAGGCCTTTGTAATTGGCGGGCATGTGCACAGGTATGGTCAAGCAAGGGCATGAGATTACCTGGGGGGCATGGGAAAAGTGTGGTGAAGGTGTAGCCTTTCAGCTCTAAAACCTAATCATATATGACTGCCTACATCATTCCCCCTTCAGAGACTCCATTCCCTTAATCCTAGGGATGTTGAAGGGTGTAGAATCATCATATCTTCTATAGCTACTTCCTGTTTATGAGGGATGTAGTGCAGGCCCTGCCTATCCTGGGTCTGGAACTCTCTGCCTATCTCATCTAACAAATTCTCTTTGTGAGCTGGAGCTATCTGTCACCACCAATGTCCATGTCCCCTGCATGGTCAGTTACTCCCAGAAGTTGTTGAGTTCTGGAACATATAAGTTTGTTAATTTGTACAAGCAAAACTGGAACATGACCAATTCTAACTGGAGTGCCCCTTTAAGATGAAAAGACCACATCCTACAGACTCCCAGATAGTGGGTGGTGATACATTATAAACCCATTTAGCTTGAGTATAGAGAATTATAATAGAAGATCACATTAGGAGTTTTTTTATAAATAACAGAATCAAAGCAGCGGGTACACCATGCCTGCCTTCAGGCACAGCACTCTCGATATGAGGAAAGCAAAGGCTTTACTATTCTTTTTGCTTCAGATCTCTGGCTTATGGGAATAATCAGGCATGTCTTTTGAGTACACCTGTGAGGATTTGAGAGGTAGACATTTAATCCTAATTTTACTGATGTAGTCATGTTCAGTAGCACCTGGTAAGGTTCCTTCCATTTAAGCTGTAGCCGATCTTTAGCGGATCTTTCTATGAATGGCTTGTTCAGGGAAAGGTGCTGAAGTTAGTTTGTCAGACGGTCAGCTTTCAGAGACTGGGTCCAGGGTTTGTCATTTCAGGCTGATATCCAGACAGGCTGCAGAGTGATCTCTGGAAAGCACAAGCAAACATTTCCCCATCACTATGAGGGGATCAGGCCCCTTCCATTGTTGGATGATCGGGTCCCTCCATAAAACCAGAGGCAATTGGATTGCTTCTGCAAGAATTCTCCAGTATCTCACTGCTGGTGGCTCTCCAGGGGGTGAGACCTGTAAGAACTTTAAGGTGAAAGGAGCAAAGTTAACACACTCATAGTGAGGGTATCATACTCCCACCTCTGTATTTTAAGCATAGTCATAAGGTCCTGCATGGGAAGTTAGTGCAGAGTGACTTCTATGGTTAATTTAACAATTCACACTCTTTTGTGTGATGTCAGTGATCACCCAAGGCTCTTGACATGAGCTGTCTAGGCTACAGAAGCCTTCTGAATCCACAAACTCCAATGATATTCAGAGAAGGCCGTAAGCAAAGTGAAAGTTCTCCTCCCTTTGGAGAAGAGTACATCCTTCTTTGATGACCACTTCTTTTCACTGGGGTCTCACCCAGGGAGATTCTCCATGTAGGGACACCTTTTTGCATGAGTGTCCTGACTTTCCATGCTTGGAATGCTCTTGTGGGTTTTTTAGCCAGACCAGAATGCCTATAGGGCTGACTCTCAGGTCACTGTTACTTAGAACAATTTCCATTCTATGAGTCTTCTGTATGGACTGCTTCCCATGTTGAAGCATTTACTCCTCTTTAATTATATTAATTCTATTGATGTGACCACAGTTAGTGCCACCTATATGACCACTTGAAAATTTAATCCAATTGAATACGGTCACTTTTAAACTTAATCCAATCTCTATAATTATGTTAAAACTTAAGATGTCACTTTCACCATCTAGCTCAGGGGGATTTGGGATCCCAAGGTGAAATAAATCCAGCTGTGAAATTATGATTTAAGCTCTCATTTGGGCTATACTATTACACAGAAAATGCTAGTCACTCTTTTCATAAGATCTAAAAATCAAACTGTATCTTGGGGAATCTCTCAGGACAGAGTCAGTGTCCCAACTTAAAGAGAATAGAGAAATGAGGGAACAAGTTAGGCTTGCCAGATTGCCCATTGACAATGTCAAATGAAATCTTAGCAAGTAATTTTAACTGTTAACAACTTATGGAAATATTTACTAGGGGCTGGCACTGTGGTGCAGTGGGTTAATGCCTTGGCCTGAAGTGCCAGCATCCCATATCCCAAGTTTTTGGGCCCCTGCACTTGAGTGGGAGACCCAGAGAAGCTCCTGGTTCCTGGTTTTTGATTGGTGCAGCTCTGTTGTGGCCAATTGGGGAGCAAACCATCAGATGGAAGACCTCTCTCTCTCTCTCTCTCTGCCTCTCCTCCCTCTATGTGTAATTCTGACTTTCAAATAAATAAATAAATAAATCTTTATATAAAAATAAAATATTTATTGGAAGGTCCAATTACTCTATAAATTTTTAAGAATATGTGTATTTGGAAATATCTCTTAAATATATAAAATGATGTGGCTTGTTTAAACAGAAACTCAAGCAGAAACTTGTAAAACATTCTTAGTTTCTTTCTACCAACAGATTTAAAACATCTGACGAAGAGATTCAGGTCACGTGAATCAATGTATCTTTAATTAATTTATGCAGCTAAATTTATGAGCAATCTTTAATTGATAAGCCAATCAAGACAGATCTCAAAATAAATTCTCTGCTGTGGCCCGGGAGTGCAGTGGAGGCCCAGGTCCTTGGGACCTGCAGCCGCATGGGAGACCAGGAGAAGCTTCTGGATCCTCGCTTCAGATAGGCACAGTTCTGGACATTGCAGCCATAGAGAGTGAACCATTGGATGGAAGACCTCTCTCTCTCTCTCTCTCTCTTACTCTCTCTCTCTCTGCCTCTCCTCTCTATGTGCAATTTTTTCAAATAAAAAAAACTGCTTTATTGTTTTATTTGTATGTTGTGTTATGTGTGTTTTCATATTGTATGTCTACATGGGAAAATTTATTTTTTTAATTTTTAATTTGTTAAAATCTTTTGACAGGCAGAGTGGACAGTGAGAGAGAGAGAGAGAGAAAGAGACAGAAAGGTCTTCCTTTACTGTTGGTTCACCCTCAATGGCCGCTGTGGCCAGTGCGCTGCAGCCGGCGCACCACGCTAATCCGAAGCCAGGAGCCAGGTGCTTCTCCTGGTCTCCCATGCGGGTGCAAATAGCCATGCTTAAAATTATAAACTCATTAATCAACAAGAGACATTTGCTTACTACACACAGTTTTTTCAAAAGCACTTGTAGGATTTTACAAAAATATTTAACCCTTTTATGCCTCTGGACCTTTCTAATTAACATAACCATCATGTCTAGTAATGCAAGATCATTAGACTTTTTAACTTTTAGACATTTGTATCAGTGGCATCTTATATTATCAAAACTTAAAATTTAGCACCACTTCACATTTAGACAGACCTGTAATATAACCCAAGAGGCTTTATTAGCTGGTGTCATTAAGATGAGAGACATATTTTCTTTGACATTTCCAGTAACCCAACTGGAAATATCAAGTCCAAATTCTTTGGAACTTTGATTTTTTTGAATGCCTGTCAGAATTACAAGAAGGCTTAAAATATCTTTTTGAAATAAGATCCCTTAATATCATGACATAGTATAGACCAGATTTAATCATTGTTGCAAGGTGATTACTCATCTGTTTTAGAATAAGCATATATTTAAACAAATCATAACTTCTTTAAAACTCGATTGTTTTAAACAATTAGAACTTAACAGAGACGTTAAGAGGACATAATAGATTACTTTAAAATACTACAAAATCTGTCTCTCTTTGGTTGTTTCAAAAATCAGAAATAAAACTTTAAATTTAAGACCTGGTGCATTGAATCAAATCCCATAATTTGGAACAGTTTTAACAGAGTCAGAACTAGGGAAGAAAGAATAGCTTACTGGAGCTGGCTAGAAAATTCAACAGAGTCAACAATTAAAGCTATTAAAAGAATATGCTGTAGTTTGTAAACAGATTTCTGGGTGGTATGGGAGGGTTATATTCAGGTTTCCAAGGAATCTCCAAACTGACTTCCATAGTGGCTTTACCAGTTTGCATTCCCACCAACAGTGGATTAGGATACCTTTATCCCCACATCCTCGCCAGCATCTGTTGTTGGTAGATTTCTGTATTTGATGTGAGCATCCCAAATTGCAGCTATTTCCAAACTTAGCAACACAAATCCACCACAAATGTGCTCCATTAAAATAGATTTGCTTACTGTGGACATTGTAGGGAGTTTTGAGGGTAAGAAATGCCACTTGTGATAATGGCATGGCATATTGGAGTTCCTTGTTAGAGCCTGGTTATTCCACCTGATCCATCTTCCTGCTAATGTTCATCCTGAGAGATGATGGCTGGGTTGTATGGGAGGGTTATATTCAGGTTGATGAAGAATCTCCAGACTGACTTCCATAGTAGCTTAACCAGTTTGCATTCCCAACAACAGTGGGTTAGTGCCCCCTTTTCCCCACATCCTCGGCAGCATCTGTTGTTGGTAGGTTTCTGAATGTGAGCCATTCTCACCAGGGTGAGGTGAAACCTCATTGAGGTTTTGATTTGCATTTGCCTGATTGCTAGTGATCTTGAACATTTTTCCATGTGTCTGTTGGCTTTTGTATTTTCTGTTTTGAAAAATGACTGTTGAGGTCCTTGGCCCATCTCATAAGTGGGTTCTTTGTTTTGTTGTTGTGGAGTTTCTTGATCTCTTTGTAGATTCTGGTTATGAACCCTTTATCTGTTGCATAGTTTGCAAATATTTTTTCCCATTCTGAAATGCAGACTTTTTAACAAATATAATAACATTTGAATTTCAAACTTAGTTATGTTCAAGTGATGTTGAACTATTTTCATACGGACAATTTATAAAAACATGTTAGCAAACCCAAGTAGTTTTTCTATGTAATAGAAGGTGCTAAGATTACTTAAGATTACATTTAGACATATTTATTTCATTTGCATTACCCAATTTACATTAGCAATTACACCGAGGTGACTGAATATGCTGATATTATATCATACCTCTAGCTGAATTGAGGTCAAAGTCACTTTTGTATCAAAATCCACTCCTTTTCACAGTACCCTAGGTATAAATCAGTGACATTAAAGCAGAGATTGCAAAATTTACTTTAGGGACCATAATGAGTACTACCATTGCTGTTTCATCAAATACTGATTACCCACTGTTATAGCATTGGAAACCTGTTAAGACAAATTGCAATATGAGTTGGCAAGTTACAAAGCAGTGTTTTTACAGGCAGTGATTTCTTGCATTCAAAGAGAGATTTTTCTTGGTATTCAGTTACAAAGTAGGGACAACCTTTCTATGGTCTATGATAGTCTATGGTAAAATTGGAACAGGAGGGGAAGTAGACTTTGGACCAGGCTGGTTCTGAGATTGTAAGATGGCAGTAACTATAGGGTTAAATTGAAAATCTTTTTCATCTCTGTCCAAATTTGGTCAGAGTAGGGGCCGGCACAGCAGAGAAAGCTGAGGTTGGGCCCACTGGAGTGGGCACTGCCCCCTTCCCTCATGGCAGTCTGGGGCTGAGGCACAGTTCCTTGCAGCCAGAACTCAGGTGGCCAAATTGGTGATCTGCTGCCACGTACAATAGGCTCCTCTTCACCCCAGCTGCATGGAAAGGGCCAATGCTGCTGCCTCAATTATCAAACTTCCTTCCCCTCTGGAGTTTGGGCATTGACAGGAAGTCAATGCAGGCCCCAGTCAGGTCTGTGCATGCATTCTCTGCAGTGTGAGCACATCTGAGCCCTACCTTCCCCATCTGCTCCCCATGTCCAGGCAGGGGACGGAAATGAGTGACAGGGTGGCATGAAGGAGGAGGAGCAAAGCAAGAAAACATGGGCAGCCATTTTTCACCATGTTGCCAGGTCCCTTCTCCACATGAGGAGTCTGTGACCTTGGCAGGGGTCCCTTAAACAAGATGAGCAGGGGTTTCCTCTTCCCCTAGTGAGGTTGGGGCCTGTGCATTGTGATGATCTCTGAGATGGATATTTCCTCTCTCCTAGCAGAGAGCCCTGGATCTTTGTTCTTCGATGGGTTTTCCCAGAATCTTTATGTGGTTAAAGGGTAAAGATTCTCATTATGTCTATGTTATAAGGTTGCTGATCCACCTGACTACCTTACGGCCTTATCAGGTAATAACACCATCCTCATGATTATGTCCCAACATTTAAATAGTATGTTCAGACCCCTGGAACATATTTACTTTGCTTTCTATGTGCTATTGTGGGTTTAATTTTCTCTTCTTTTCCTAGTGTCTTTAGTTGGAAATCAAGTTCATTGATTTGAGATTAATATTAGGGGCTTCAGAATATTTTCATTGTCTTCTTTTTTAAAAAAAAAAAAATCCGAACCCCCTTTTACAGACATTTATCACTAAAATTTTTCATTCATGTACATGATAGCTACATTAAACATGTTCTCTTATGTTGTATTCCCATTCAGTTAAAATACTTTCTAATTTCTCTCTTTAATATCTCTTGGACTGAAGTTTACTGAAATGTGTGCTGTTTACTTTCCAACTATTTGAATATTTTTCAGATACTTGTGATTTTCTTTCTGATTTGCTTGGTTTGTGTTCATAGAACATAATTTTTACATTACATAATTTGGATGTATCCTTTTATTAGTACATGTTTTATCTTCTATGATATCTATTTTGTTAAGTGTTAATTGAGAATGTTGTTTTGAATTGCATATTCTTATGGATTTTCTTCCTACTTGTTCTATCATTTGCTGAGTGAGAAGTACTGGAATATCAGATAATACTTCTAATTTGTTTCTTTTTTGTAAGTCTATCTTATTTAACGACATGCATTTGACCCTTATTAGATACATAAATATTTAGAATTATTATATCCTTTTTGTTAATTGATCTGCTCATAATTATTGTTGAATTACATATGAAAGTTTTGGCTATGAAATTAACCTTGCTAAGACTAATGTTCCTCAGTTTTCATTTGTTAAGTGTTAGGGTAGTATATATTTATTGTTATAGTTCAGCTTATCTGTCATCAAACTAGTTTCTTTAAATTCCACATTTTATTACTCCATTTTGCTTTATTTTGGATCAATAAAGTATTTTATAATTTAGTTGTAGCTCTATTTCAGGAGAAAATTATTAGCTATAACTCTTTGTTTTGCTGTGTTGTAGTTGCTTTACCAATGATAATGTGATTTGAATTAATTATTAATTATAAAAGTTGGTGGTAAATGCAGGCTTTCCTTTTTTTTGGTTGCTTAAAGTAGATAGGTAAAGAACAATTGTTACGTCATCTCAGCTACAGGCAAATTGCAGCTGAGCTTCAGCATGTGCTTTAGACTGGTTGGAATATTCTTCTCTTTTTAACCTTTATTTATTTGAAAGTCAGAGTTACACAGAGAGAGAGCAGAGGCAGAGAAAGGCTTCCATCTGCTGGTTCACTCCCCAATTGGCTGCAATGGCTGGAACTGAGCCGATCTGAAGCCAGGAGCCAGGAGCTTCTTCTGGGTCTCCCATGTGCGTGCAGGGGCCCAAGGACTTGGGCCATCTTTTACTGATTTCCCAGGTCACAGCAGAGAGCTGGATTGGAAGTGGAGCAGCCAGGTGTCAAACTGATGCCCATATAGGATGCTGGCACCGCAGGTGGCGGCAGCTTAACACATTATGCCATGGTGCCAGCCCCATTCATTCTTTTCTTAACAGCTATTTTCTTATCCTTTATGTTTCAGTCTGCTCATGTTGTCTTCAGGAAAATGTCCCCTGAACCCAGAGTGGATTGAATTTTCTTATGTGATCATTAAACTCTTGTTATCTTTGATTTAGAGTTGTAATTTTATCTTTATGTATTCTCCACTAGACTCTAATCTGAATGAGAGCAGGAATTTTGTGTTTTATTTTTTAAAAGATTTATTTATCTATTGTTTAAAAAGTAGAGTTAAGAGAGGCAGAGAGAGAGAGAGAAACAAAAGAGAGGGAAAAAAAGAGAGAAAATCTTCCATCCACTGATTCACTCCCCAAGGGCCACCATGGCTCGAGTTGGGCTGATGTGAATCCAGGAGTGAGGAGATTCCTCTGGGTCTTGCATGTGGGTTCAGGGGTCCAAGGACTTTGGCCATACTCTACTGATTTCCCAGGCCATAGCAGAATGATGGGGTGGAACAGGAGCAGCTGGAACTTGAACTGACATCCACATGGGATGCTGGCACACAGGCAGAGACTTTACCTGCTGTGCCACAGTTCTGGCTCCTTGTCTGCAGAGCCTAGTATAATAATGTTTTACACAGTGTGAGTTTTCAATATATTTTTGTACACTTAATGAGTTTATGAATGGGAAAATGAACAGAATTTTGTATAAAAATATTCATATATATTCATCATTTTATCCCTGATAAGATCTTCTTTCAGAATATTGAAAACACAGGCTGCAGTTGTTTCATATGAAAGATTACCATAATTTGCTTAAGAATAAAAATGAAAAAGTTAGAAGACTACAAAAATCTGTACAAGAAGATAAATGAAATCAGTTACAACATCAACAGTTGAGTGGGATCAAGAATGCTATATTTTGAGGTATGATCTATTTACATTTCCCAAAAAATCATGAAACAGAGTGACAGAGAGGTAGTCACACATACACACACACACACACACACAAAGAGTGGGAGAGAGAACATTCATCTACTGATAAACTCCCCCAAATTCCTGATGCCTGCAAAATCTTGGGGGCAGAACAAGAACCAACAAAAATATCAGGGAGCTCAACCAAGGTTTCCCACATGATGGCTCAATTACTTGAGCCATCACTAGTCAATCCAAGGGTCTTTTTTGATAGGAAGCTGGGGTCAGGAAACAGAACCAAGAATTGAACCCAGGTACTTTAATTTTGGACATGAACATTTTAACCACAAGGCCAAGTGTTCACTCTTGATGTATTCACTTTGTATTAAAAATACTTAGATGTTCTTATCACTAATATACTTTCTGGGAATTTACAGAGGAGAAAAAGTCTTGGGGCATATGAACTTCTTGGATGGAGACTATAGTGGATAAAAATGTCATTTTATATAAACCAAAATAAAGTTACATATATATATGTATATAATGGATTTTAGAGAAAAATAGTTCATTTCAATTACACAAAAATAAAAAATTACAACTTTACAAATGACAAATTTCATGCCAATTCTGAGGATAAAGGAAATGTACTGTATCTAGAGTTATATTTTTGTAATTCAAAATTAAGCATAAATTTAAAATCCCTGGAACTCCAAAAAGTTAAAAAATCTCACCTAAAAGGGGAATGGAATTTACTGGCCTAAGAGTGTTCTGAAGAACTGGGAACAGGAAAGCTGCCAGAAGTTCATAAAATTTTAGATGGAGTTGGTTATATCACAATAAAAAAGCCAACCAAGGAAATGTGATGCTCATTGTACTAGTATTTGCCTATAACAGGACACTGAAAATAAATAAAGGTGATACTAGTGAATGAAAATAAAATAAAATAAATGCATACATTATGATACAAATTACAGTATTTTATTACAAGTAGTATTTAGCATTATAATATGAGCCATAATAGGGTTTCCAGCATATATAAAGGAATTTGTTCCACAATAGTCCAATCATTACAATTAAAAATATGAAGATATAAAATCAAAAGTCATGCCAATAACCAGATAATATTAATGTGAAGATATTTTTATTTGAAGCTATACTTCTGAACATCACAATGAAAAATTAGTTTAATCCTTTAGAACAACAGAAATGCTGTACAAATATCACCTGGGAAGGCAGAATGAGTACTCCAGCATAAGAGTTTCTGAAGAAGTGTATGTGAACATCATCAATAAAACAGAGAATTTTTTAATCTATATAAAATATCAATAATTGAAGATTTATTTACCATCTTGTGGACCACCAGAAAAGTTAAAATGTATAACACCTCAAAACATAAAATTACTACACTGGCAAAACACAGTACTTATGAGAGGCAAACATGAAAGTGGTTAAGAAAATTTAGCAAAAATTTTGATTTTAATGATCTCATCATAAAAAAGCCAAGCAAGAGGTATTAAGATTCAAAGTGCTAGAATTGGCTTACTCCATGTTAATTGTTATATATAATGTTGATAATAGTAAACTAAAGGGGCTGGCACTGGGGCACAGTGGGTTAATGCCCTGGCCTGAAGCACCAGCATCCCATATGGGTGCTGGTTTGAGTCCTGGTTGCTCCACTTCTGATTAAGCTCTCTGCTATGGCCTGGGAATGCAGTAGAAAATGACCCAAGACTTTGGGCCCCTGCACCCATGCAAAAGGCCCAGAAGAAGCTCCTGGATCCTGGCTTCAGATTGGCTGGCACAGTTCCTGCCAACTGAAGAGTGAACCATTGGATGGAAAACCTCTCTCTCTCACTGCCTCTCTCTTCTATGTAACTCTGACTTTCAAATAAATAAATAAATCTTAAAAAAATAATAATAAACTAAAAAATATATTCTATGTTTTTATTACCAGAAATAACACTGGTTAATAATGTATGACCAATGATACATGGGAAAATAACATGAATCTGATGAACAAGAGTCCATTAAAATTAGATAATTTTAAAAAATCAATGACAATAAATCAAGGAAGGACAAACTATCTTTTAGAAATACTGTAAATAGTCATATATACAAGTTGTACTAAATAAATTCAAAGATAAAACAAAATATACAGGGGCTGGCACTGGGGCACAGTGGGTTAAAGCTCTGATCTGCAGTGATGGTATCCCATATGGGTGCTCGGTTGAGTACCAGCTGCTCCTCTTCCAATCCAGCTCTCTGCTATGGCCTTGTAAAGCAGAAGATGGCTCAAGTCCTTGGGCCCCTGCACCCACATGGGAGACCTGGAAGAAGCTCCTGGCTCCTGGCTTTGGATCAGTGCAACTCTGGCCATTGTGGCCATTTGGCGAGTAAACCAACAGATGGAGGACATCTGTCTCTCTCTGCTTCTGCCTCTCTGTAACTCTGCCTTTCAAATAAATAAATAAATCCTTAAACAATATACAGAAGAGAGGCACTATATATAATATAAATTATATTGGCCGGCGCCGTGGCTCACTAGGCTAATCCTCCACCTGCAGCTCTAGTACCCCAGGTTCTAGTCCCGATTCAGGCACCGGATTCTGTACTGGTTGCTCCTCTTCTACTCCAGCTCTCTGCTGTGGCCAGGAAAGGCAGTGAAGGATGGCC
Source organism: Sylvilagus floridanus (assembly GCA_949820135.1). NCBI lineage: Eukaryota > Metazoa > Chordata > Mammalia > Lagomorpha > Leporidae > Sylvilagus > Sylvilagus floridanus. The sequence continues at coordinate 2,528,106 of OX463235.1, read as the reverse complement.
CAAGTGCTTGGGCCCCCGCACCCACATGGGAGACCAGTAGCAAGCACCTGGCTTCTGGCTTCAGATCAGCACAGCGTATCAGCTGTAGCAGCCATTTGGAGGGTGAACCAATGGAAGGAAGACCTTTCTCTCTGTCTCTCTCTCTCACTAAATCTGCCTATCAAAAAAATAATAAATTATATTGTTTTTGCCATATATAGATCTCAGTTACTTGGTAGTGACCATAATATGACAGATATGAAAAAGGGAATTTGGTGAAAAATAATTCATTTATAATTACTTAAAAAGAACACATGTAAACAAATCAAACGTCGCATTGGTAAAAAGTAAAATTTTCACAGAAAGATATTATCTCTAGAGATACTCCTTAAAATTTAAAGTTAAATTTACTTTTTCATAGAATAGACAAAACATTTATAACCTGTAAAGGGAAAATGATTACATTGGATGATAATGGTCCTGAAAAATGTGTACACAAAATGGCCAGGACAAATTAAGAGTCAGTGACCTTGGTGCCGACACTGTGGTGCAGCGGGTAAATGCCCTGGCCTGAAGTGCCACATCCCATATGGGCACTAATTCGAGACCCAGCTGCTCCACTTCCAATCCAGCTCTTTGCTATGGCCTGGGAAAGCAGTAGAAGATGGCCCAAGTCCTTGGGTTCCTGCACCTGTGTGGAAGACTCACAGGAAGCTCCTGGCTCCTGGCTGCAGTTCCATCTGTTACAGCCATTTGGGGGGTGAACCAGCGGATTGAAGACCTCTCTCTCTCTCTCTCTCTCTCTCTCTCTCTCTGTCTCTCCCTCTCTTCTCTGTGTAACTCAATCAAATAAATAAATCTTTTATAAAAAAAGGAAAAAAAAGGAGTCAGTGACATTATAATTAAAGTGTCAGCATGATATCCTAAAGTTCACAATAGTAGAAGTGGCTGATCATAGAATATTTATGACATTGAAAATAAATTCAGAGACAAGCCTACAACCACAAAAGTCTCACAATTGTTATGCATAAATTATATAATATTTATTGTGAGTAAAAAATTTTTGGTAAAAGTAGTAAGAACACTTATAATGACTATTTGGTGAAAAATTGCCCATTACTTTTACATCAAAATTGAAAAAAGCTAAAAAACACAAATTAGGCTGGCGCCATGACTCACTTAGTTAATCCTCCACCTACAGCCCCAGCATACCCTATGGGCACGGGGTTCTAGTCCCAGCTGCTTCTCTTCCAATCCAGCTCTCTGCTGTGGCCCGGGAGTGCAGTGGAGAACGGCCCAAGTGTTTGGGACCCTGCACCTGCATGTGAGACCAGGAAGAAGCACCTGGCTCCTGGCTTCGAGTCAATGCAGCCCTGGCCATAGCAGCCATTTGGAGAGGAAACCAATGGAAGGAAAACCTTTCTTTCGGTCTTTCTCTCACTATCTATAACTCTATGTGTCAAATAAATAAAATAAAATTTAAAAAATATATTAAAAAAAAAACACAAACAGATGAGCATAAAGTACAATGAGGCCAAATACCAAATAAATATTAAAGAAAATATTTTAAAATAAACATATTTGTATCAAAGTTTACATTATTGATTTCAAAGCAATAGGGTAATTTATGGATATTAAGAATTTTTTTAATTTTAATTTATTTTTTGCATCTTTCCTATTTTTGTTTGTTTTGATGTTTTGGAGTTTCTTGATCTCTTTGTAGATTCTGGTTATGAACCCTTTATCTGTTGCATAGTTTGCAAATATTTTTTTCCCATTCTGTCGGTTGCCTCTTCACTTTCCTGACTGTTTCTTTTGTAGTACAGAAACTTCTCAATTTAATGCAATCCCAAAAGTTAATTTTGGCGCTGACTGACTGTGCTTCCAGGGTCTTTTCCAAGAAATCTTTGCTGGTACCTATATCTTGCGGGTTTTTCCAATGCTCTCTAATAATTTGATGGTGTCAGGTCAAAGATTTAAGTCATTAATCCATGTTGAGTGGATTTTTGTGTAAGGTGAAAGGTGGGGGTCTTCTTTCATGCTTCTGCATGTGGAAATCCAGTTTTCCCAGCACCATTTATTGAATAGACTGTCCTTATACCAGGGATTGTTTTGGATCCTTGATCAAATAGAAGTTGGCTGTAGATGTTTGGATTGATTTCTGGTGTTTCTCTTCTGTTCCATTAGTCTATCAATCTCTTTCTGTACCAGTACCATGCTCTTTTGATTACAACTGCCCTGTAGTATGTCCTGAAGTCTGGTATTGTGATGCCTCTGGCTCTGTTTTTGTTGTACAAGATTGCTTTAGGTATTCGAGGTCTCCTGTGTCTCCATATGAATTTCAGCTTCATTTTTTCCAGATCTGAGAACAATGTCTTTGGTATTTTGATTGGTATTGCATTGAATCTATAAATTGTTTTTGGGAGAATGGACATTTTGATGATGTTGATTCTTCCAATGCATGAGCATGGAAGATTTTTCCATTTTTTGGTACCCCCTTCTATTTCTTTCTTTAAGATTTTGTAGTTCTCATCGTAGAGATCTTTAACGTCCTTGGTTAAGTTTATTCCAAGGCATTTGATTGTTTTATGGCTATTGAGAATGGGATTGATATAGCAGTTCTTCCTCAGCCAGGGCATTGCCTGTCCATACAAAGGCTGTTGAGTTTTGTGCATTGATTTTATATCCTGCTGTTTTGACAAACTCTTCTATACCCAGTTTACTTAGGGTTTCATCATGAAAGTGTTTATTTTATCAAATACTTTCTCTGCATCTATTGAGATAATGATATGGTATTCTTCTGCAGTCTGTTAATGTGGTGTATCACATTGATTGATTTATGAACATTGAAGCATCCCTGCATACCAAGGATAAATCTCACTTGTTCTGGTTGTATGATCTTTCTGATGTGTTGTTGCATTCTTTTGGCCAGAATTGTATTGAGGATTTTTGCAACTATGTTCATCAGGGATATTCATCTGCAATTTTCTTTCAATGCTGCATCTTTCTCCAGCTTAGGAATTAAGGTGATGCTGGCTTCATAGAAAGAATTTGGGAGGATTCCCTCTTTTTCGATCATTCTGAATAGTTTGAGAAGAATTGGAGTTGGTTCTTCTTTAAATATCTGGTAGAATTCAGCAGTGAATCCATCTGTTCCTGGGCTTTCTTTGTTGGAAGGGCCTTTATTACTCTTTCAACTTCTGACTCAGTTATGGGTCTGTTTAGGTTTTCTATGTCTTCCTGGTTCAATTTGGGTAGGTTGCATGTGTCCAGGAATCTAGCCATTTCTGATAGATTTCCCTGTTTGCTGGCATACAAGTCCTTGAAGTAATTTCTGATGATTCTTTTTATTTCTGTGGTGTCTGTTGTTACATTTCCTTTTTCATCTCTGATTTTATTGATTTGAGTCTTTTCTTTTTTTAGTTAGTTGGGCCAATGGGGTGTCAATTTTGATAATTTTTTCAATAAACCAGCTCCTCCTTTGGCTGAGTTTTTGTAATTTTTTTATTCAATCCTATTAATTTCTTCTCTGATTTTAATTATTTCTCTTCTCCTACTAGATTTGGGTGTGGTTTGCTGCAGATTTTCTAGATCCTTGAGATGCATTGAAAGTTCATTTATTTGGTGCCTTTCCAATTTCTTGATATATGCACCCATTGCTATAAATTTTCCTCTTAACACTGCTTTGGTGTGTCGCATAAGTTTTGATATGTTGTGCTGTTGTTCTCATTTACTTACAAAAAGTTTTTGATTTCTCTTTTGATTTATTCTATGACCAAGTGTTCATTCAGGATCATGTTGTTCAATCTCCATGTGTTTACATATGTTCTAGGGATTCCTGAATTGTTAATTTACAACTGCATTCCACTATGGTCTTAGAGCTGCATGGTATGATTCTAATTCTTTTGAATTTGCTGAGACTTGCTTTATGGCCTAGTATGTGGTCAATCCTAGAGAAGGTTCCATGTATTGCTCAGAAGAATGTAAATGCTTTATGTGTAGGATGAAAAGTTCTGTAGATATCTGTTAGATCCATTTGTGCTATAGTGTTGTTTAAATCTACTGTTTCCTTGTTGATCTTCTGTCCTATTGATCTGTCTATCTCTGAGAGTGGAGTATTGAAGTCCCGCAGTACTATTGTATTGGGGTCTAAGTCTCCCTTTAAGTCCCTTAACAAATCTTTCAAATAAACTGCTGCCCTGTAATTAGGTGCATATGCATTGATAATCGTTATATCTTCCTATTGAATTGATCCCTGAATCATTATATAGTGCCCCTCTTTGTCTCTCTTAACAGTTTTTGTGTTAAAGTTTATTTTGTCTGATATTAATATGGCTATGCCTGCTATTTTTTCATTTCTGTTGGCATGGTATAACTTTTTCCAGAATTTCACTTTCAGTCTGCATTCATCTTTGTTGAAAATATGGGTTTTGTTCCTTAACCCAATCAGCCAATCTGTGTCTTTTAACTAGAGAGTTGAGGCCATTAATGTTCAATGTGACTATTGATAAGTAGTAAATTTACCCTGCCATTTTCCAAAGACATTTTCTAATATATGCTTTGAACTTCCTATGATCTTTTGCTGTGAGATTTCCTTCCATCACCTTCTTTCATATTGATGACCATGTTTCTGTGTTTTTGTGTGTAAAACATCTTTAAGCATCTTTTGCAGGGCTGGATGAGTGGCAACAAATTCTTCAATTTCTGTTTGCTATGAAAGGTCTTAATTTCACCTTCATTCACAAATGAGAGCTTTGCAGGATGTAATATTCTGGGCTGGCAGTTTTTCTCTCTTAGCACCTGAGCTATATCATGCCTTTCCCTTCTAGCCTGTAGGCTTTCTGATGAGAAGTCTGTTGTGAGTCTAATTGGAGATCCTCTGAGAGTAATCTGACATTTCTCTCTTGCACACTTTAGGATCTTTTCTTTATGTTTCACTGTGGTGAGTTTGATTACAACGTGTTGTGGTGAGGATCTCTTCTGCTCATGTTTATTAGGGGTTCTATGAGTTTCCTGTACTAGGATGTCACTGTCCTTCTCCAAACCCAGAAAGTTCTCTGCTAGTATCTCACTAAAAGGGCCTTCTGATCCTTTCTCTCTCTCCATGCCTTCAGGAACTCCTAGAAACCAAATGTTAGGTTTTTTAATAGTATCCTGAAGATTCCCAACAATATTTTCTAGATTTCTAATTTCCTCTTCTTTTCTTTGGTTTGACTGTATACTTTGCTGTGCTCTGTCTTCTAAGTCTGATATTTTCTCTTCTGCTTCACTGACTCTGTTTTTAAGACTCTCTAATGTGTTTGTCATTTAATCTATTGAGTTCTTCATTTCATTTTGATTTCTCTTAACTATCACACTTTCTTGTTCTACTAGTTTCTGCATTTCATTTTGATTCCTCCTTAAGATTTCATTTTCACAAGAGAGATTTTCTATCCTGTCCAGTAAGGACTTCTGTAGTTCACAGATTTGTTTTTGAGAACTTCTAAATGTCTTATCATAAATGTTTTGAAATATGTATCTTGCATTTCTTCTATCTCATCTTCATAATCTTGGCTTGGGGTGTCTTGTTCATTTGGGGTGTCATAATGTGTTCATTGTTCTTGTTGCCTCGGTTTCTGTGTTTGTTGCTTGGCATTGTGGAGATATTCTTTGGATTCTTATTCCCTCACTGTAGTTTTTTTCTTGTTATACTATGACTGTATTAAGTGGACTGTCTGCTTTTGAAGGTGCCTTAGAGGCTTGAGATGGGTGTGGCCAGAGAGCTCAGTTTTGTTCTTCAGGGTTAAGGGTTTGCCATAGGTGACACACTCAGGTTAAGCATGGTAAATCTCTCTCTCTTTCTCTCTCTTTTGATTCAGAAGGGAAGTAATTCTTCACAGCTGAGCGGAATTGAAGGTAGTCAGCTTCCAATCTTTGGCTCCTGTGGGTATAATATTTGTCTGCTCTTTCCCAAGGACCACACAAAGAATCTGTTCTGCCCTCAGTATGGGCTCAAATTCTCCCGCAGTCTCCCATCAGGTTGCCAAGGTTACCAAATTGTAGAGTCTCTGGAAAGTACTCACATGAACTCCGTGAGTTCTCTTACCCATCATCGCTTTTTTCACCATCTCAGTTCATTAGCTCCACACATTCACTAGGTCCTAACATCCTGTTATTTCACCCCCCAGAGTCAGGTTTTTCTGCTTGGCTGAGGGCAGGCACAGCCCTGAGGTTACGCAGCTTTTACATATATCCAAAATGGTGCCTGCTCTTTTTCTAGTTCACCTTGAGAGGTGAGCAGAGTGAGAGAGACACCTGTTGATACTGGTCCCTTTTTTTTTTCCCTCTCTCCTCTAGTAAGCCTGGTGAACTCCCCAGTGGTGCTTCAAGCCTTGTTCCCTCTAGACTTTCTCTGCCATTTCCCCGCCAATGTATTGGGTTACTGGGTTTTGCCTCACCTCCCCTTCCAGCACAGATGCATAGACTCCATGGCTGGGCTCCTGAGCTGTGGGCATTCTTACTCTCCCCATAGGACCTTCGTGTCACATCCACTAGATCCAGAAGAGTTTCCTCTGAAATTTTTTCCCTGAGCCTTTCCCTGAAACTACAGGAACTCCACTTTTATTAAACTATCTTTTCACAGACTATCAATGCACGTCCTCACTATCTTGGCTCTGCCCCTCTATTTTTATTCTTTTATTCAGTTTTAAACAATTTCTGCTAGCATGCTTTTATTTTATAGGTCACATATTTCTTTCTCAATGTTCACTTCTTTCTTAAAGGTTTATTTATTTATTTGAAAGGCATGGTTAGAGAGAGAGGAGAAGAGACAAAGAGATCTTCCATCTGTTGGTTCACTCCTGAAATGGCCATAAAGGCCAGAGCTGAGATGGACCAAAACCAGGAGCCAGGAGCTTCCCTTGGGTCCCCCATGTGGGTGCCATGGCCTATGCATTTGGGAAATCCTCTACTGCCCTCCTAGGCCATAGCAGGGATCTGGGTTGGAAGAAGAGCATCTGAAGCCCAAACCACACCCACATGAGATGATGGTGCTGCAGGTGCTGGCCTCACTCACTGTAAGACAGCACTGGCCTCTCAGTGTTCACTTCTTCAAACAGCATGTTCTTCAAAATCTAGTATTTTAAGTCTTTGAGGATGTGGTGATTTGGGGGGTCTTGCTTTCTTTGTCATTTACTTGTTTGCTATGTTGCCTCTGTACTTTACATGAGAGATTGTCTTCATGTGTCTAGTGGCTTTGCTTTGACTTAAGAGTGATGTACTTAACTGGATCAGGAAAGACATGTGGCTGTGATTATGGTATTCACTATGGGTGACCTGGCTAGCTTACATCTTGGGGGAACTCTCAATGTTACTAGCCTCATTTTCCCTCTGGACTAGCTAGATACCTCAGAGAAGTTCTCCCTGTCTTCCAGATGGAAGATACATTCAGTTCTATGATGGTTCTGGAAGCTGAATGAGCCAGGCAAAGGAGGTAGATCTGTAGTCTACACTTCATTAAGAATTCATAAACTTGTTCTTAATACAGCATGGTGATTCTTCTTCAGCTGGGCCTGGTGACCTTCAGCTACATATGTGACTGAGCAGCAGGTGTGTAGTGATTGAGCTGAGAATGGGAGAATTGTATGCCTTAACAATTGGTCCCCAAGAGTGGTGGGGCCAGGCAGAGAGCAGGCCAAGAGCCATGTGCAGTGAACATTTGATTATGAGCAGCCACAAGCAGCTTAGCATAAGCAGTGAAGTGAAGGCAGAGAAGAGAGCTCAGGTGGCCCAAAGGCACAAGGCAACAGGATCCAGGGTAGTGAGGGAGAATAAGGGCAGGATATCAAGAATTAAAGTGGTCTCAGGCCCAGCGCTGTGACATCTTGGGTAAAGCTGCTGCCTGTGGTGCTGGCATCCCATATGGGTGCTGGTTCAAGACCTGGCTGCTTCACTTCCAATCCAGCTCTCTTCTATGGCCTGGGAAAGCAGTAGTTGATGGCCCAGGTCCTTGGGACCCTGTACCCGTGTGAGAGACCTGGAAGAAGCTCCTGGCTCCTGGCTTTGAATCAGCGCAGTTCCAGCCATTGTGGCCACCTGGGGAGTGAACCAGTGGATGGAAGACCTCACTCTCTCTCTCTTTCTCTCTCTCTCTGCCTCTCCTCTCTCTGTGTAACTGTTACTTTCAAGTAAAATACTTTCAAGTAAAATAAATAAATCTTTTTTAAAAAGCGGGCTGGCACTGTGTTGCAGTAGGCTAAGCTTCCACCTGGGTTGCTGCCAACACATATGGCCACCAGTTCAAGTCCTGGCTGCTTCTCTTCTGATCCAGCTTTCTGGTGTGGCCTGGGAAATCAGTGAAAGATGGCGCAAGAGCTTAGTGCCCTGCATTTGTGTGGGAGACCTGGAAGAAACTCTTGGCTTCTGGCTTTGGATCAGCTCAGCTCCAGCCTTTTTGGCCATTTGGAGAGTGAACTAGTTGATGGAAGACTTCTCTCTTTCTCTCCCTCTCTGTAAATCTCTCTCTGAAATAAATAAAATCATAAAAAAGAACAAAAGAAAGATTTAAAAACTTGGAATGTGAAAATGATTACACTGGACAAGATTTGAGAAACTGTATGCATAAAATTTTCAAGAGAACACAGAAAATTTCATTGAGTTGAAAAATGAAATGAAATCACAATGAAAAAGATTACAAGGGTTCATATTGTTATGATTGGCTTTCACTAGGACATTGATGATTGATACAGGTGATAGTAATAAATTAAAAAAATAAGGATATATCTGTTATAATTTAAAGAATATATTAAGAGATAAGTCTGGGTTTTTACCTCAGAGATACCACTTACTAAATACACTGACTCACCTCTGGGTCTAAAGAATGGTAATAACAGTCTGAGGGAAAAGGTAGGGAGAAAACAGCAGATGAAACTATGCAAAATGGAGGAACACAGTGGACCTAGGTGGAGAGTGAGAATGTTCACAATTTGGAGCACCAGCAGCCAAGAGCTTCTGCACCAGCATTGGAGAGTGAGGTGACCATACTGAAGCAGCCCAAGCCACTGGCAAAAAAGCTGAAGGAAGATTCTAGAGTGAATCTGGCTTGGAGCCCAGTGGGGAATAGCATCCCAGCAAAACTAGAGGAGAAGAAACAAAGGGGAAAGCACATTTTCACTCTTCCCAATCATCCTGCAAAGGCATCCTGTAACAAGCTGATGGAGAGTAGGTGCCAGTTTAGACACACGTAACAATTGCGCCAGCTTGTGTCTGTGCCTAGCAACCAGCCAAGCAGAGACTCTTGAGTCTGGTGAAGAGAGTGGACAGGGAGCTGAGTGCTCATGACTGTGGGAGGCTTGTGTGTGGGGACTGTGATAATATTGAGGCTTTGTGAGAGGACTCAAGGTGTTGCTGAGACACTGGACATTCACTGTGGGAGGCTCCACATGATCGGGGCTCCCTGGTTATCTAGTGAGGGACATTGCTGGGGAATCTGAGCTTACACTGAGGACTGCATAGATCCTTTGTATAGTCCTGGTGGCAGAGTGCATAAATAATATAACCACTGGGGCTAGCACACAGGCACTGATATCCTTTGAGGAGAGGAGCTCAGTTGGTCTACACAGACAAGAAGAAACCTCCTCTCTGATTAAAAAAAAGACGATTTACATCAAACCTGGGTCTGTCACCTTAGATATGCCCTTCACCCTGGACTACTGAATGGAGTTCCCTGCCCACACCCACCACAAGCCTCTAGGTATTCCCTGAAAGTAATCACTCCACTAGTCCAAAGATAAAAGCAACCACAGCAGAAAAAAAAGAAGAAACCAACAAGTAAATCCAAAAATTCTGAAGAACAAAAACACCAATTCAAGAAACAAAAATAAAGAAGAAAACATTACACTCCTGAAAGAATAAAATGCTTCAATACTAGATTGTGAAGATGATGCTATTGAAGAGATGCCAGAAATGGAATTCAAAAAATTGATCATAGGATTAGTTAGAAGTAATTGGAAGCAAATGTACAAACTAATGAAATCCATACATGACATGAAGGAAAATTTCTCCCATGAAATTGATATCTTAAACAGAAATCAAAGTGAAATCCTGAAAATTAAGAATTCAACAGAAGAAATCAAAAATACAGTGGAGAGCCTTAACAACTGAATTTATGAAGCAGAAGAAAGAATATCAGACTCAGAAGACAAAACACAGGAAATTATACAGTCAGACCAAACAGAAGAAAAAATAGGAAAACTAAAATACACCATTTGGAATCTACAGGATACTATCAAATGACCTAGCATATTGGTTACAGGAGTTCCTGAAGGTGTGGAAAGAGAAAGAATTAGATGGCCTTAATAACAGAAAATTTTTCCAATTTGGAGAAAGAAATGGACATTCAAGTCAGAAAGCACATAGAACTCCTAATAGACATGACCAGTAAAGATCTTCACCATGATACATTGTAATCAAACTCTGCATTGCAATACATAAAGAGAAGATTCCAAAATGTGCATGAGAGAAATGCCAGACTACTTTCAGAGGATTACCAATTAAATTCACTGTGGAGTTCTCATCAGAAATCCTACAGGCTAGGAGAGAATGGTGAGTTATAGTGCAAGTCTTAAGAGAAAAAAAGCTATCATCTCAGAATACTATATCCTGCAAAGCTCTCATTTATGAATGAGATAAATAGAAACTGAAAGAATTTGTCATTACTCACTCAGCCCTGAAGAAGATGCTTAAGGATGTGCTACACACAGAAACACAGAAACGTAGTCATCACTATGGAAGAAGGTAAAGGAAGGAAACCTTCCAATAAAAATAAGAGGAAATCCAAAGTAAAAAATAGGAGTATTTATGAAAAAATGGCAGGGCAAAGTTGTTACTTCTCAATAGTCACTTGGAATATAAGTGGCCTTAACTCTCCAGTTAAAAGACACAGACTTGCTGAATGGATGAAAAAACAAAACCATCTATTTGCTGCCTACTAGAAACACATCTTGCCTACAAAGATGCGTATAGGCTCAAAGTTAAGGATGGAAAAATGTATTCCATGTTAGCAAAAAGAGAGCTGATGTAGTCATCATAATAGCAAAAAGAGAGCTGGCATAGTCATCATAATAGCAGACAAAATAAACTTTAACACAACTGATAAAAGAGGCAAAGAAGTGCACTATGTAATGGTTAAAGGATCAATTCACCAGGAAGATGTAACTATTATAAATGTACATGCACCTAATTGCAGGACACCTGGCTATTTAAAAGAAATGTAAAGAGATCTAAAGGGAGACATAGACTCAAATACAATAGAATGGGGGATTTCAATACCCAACTTTGAGCAATGGACAGATCAACCAGAGAGAAAATCAGCAAGGAAACAACAGATTTAATTGCTACTATAGACCAAATGGACTGAACATATATCTACAGAACTATTCACCCTCCAGTTTCAAAATACACATTATTCTCACCAGTGCATGGAACTTTCTCTAGGATTGGCCACACACTAGGCCATAAAACAAATCTCAGCAAATGGAAAAAATCAAAATCATACCATGCATCTTCTCTGACTACAGTGAAATGAAGCTGGAAATCAGCAACTCAGGAATCTCTAGACCATATGCAAACACATGGAGATTGAAAAACATGTTCCTGAATGAACAATGGGTCATATAAGAAATCAAAAGAGAAATCAGAAAATTTCTGGAAATGAATGAAGATGAGAATACAATATATCAAAGAGTATGGGATACAGCAAAAACAGTGTTAAGAAGAAAGTTTATAGCAATTAGTGCCTACATCAAGAAATTAGAAAGGCACCAAATAAATGAGCTATCAATGCATCTCAAGGATCTAGAAAAACAACTCAAACCCAAAACTAGTATGAGAAAAGAAATAGTTAAAATTACAGAATAAAGAAAATTGGATTAAAAAAACCCAAAACATCAGCAAAACAAAGAGCTGAGTTTTTGAAAACATAAAAAATTGACACACCATTGGTGCATCTAAGCAAAAAATGGAAAGAGAAGACCCAAATCAATAAAATTAGGGTTGAAAAAGAAAATTTAACAACAGACACTACAGAAAAAAAAAGAATCATCAGAAATTGCAATACAGCTGTATGCCAAAAAAAAAAAAAATGGGAAAGCAAGAAGAAATGGATAGTTCTGGGCACATACAGCCCACTTAAATTGAGACACAAAGACACAAAGAACCTAAAAAGACCCATTACAAAGACAGAAATTGAATCAGAATAAAGACCCACCCAGCAAAGAAAAGCCCAGGACCAGATGGCTTCACTACTGAACTCTACCAGACTTTGAAAGAAAAACCAACTCTACTTCATCTCAAGTTATTCAAAACAATTGAAAGAGGCTGAATCCTCCAAACTTCTTTCTATGTAGCCAGCATCACCTTAATTCTGAAACCTGGAAAAGATACAACAGCAGAAGATAATTAGACTAATTTCCCTGCTGAACATAAACTCAAAAATCCTCCACAAAATTCTGTTCAACATAACCCAACAACATCAGAAAGATCATTCCCCCAGATCAAGTGGGATACCTGAAATATCTAAAGCAATCTTATAAAACAAAAACAAAGCTAGAGGCATCAGAATACCACTTTTCAAGACATACTGCAAAGTAGTTATAATCAAATCAGCCCAGTACTGGTACAAAAGCAAATGGATAAACCAATGGAACAGAATAGAAAATCAGAAATCAATGTAGGCATCTACAACCAACTAGTATTCAACCAAGGAACTAAAACCAATCCCTGGAGCAAGGACAGTCTCTTCGACAAATATTGCTAGGAAAACTGGATTTCAACATGCAGAAGTATGAAGCAGGACCCATCTCTTACACCTTACACAAAAATCTACTCAAAATGAATTAAAGACTGAAATTTATCACCTGGTACCACCTGATAGAGAGCATTGGGGTAACCCTGCAAGACATTGCCACCGGCAAAGTTCTTTTGCAAGAACTATTTGCAAAAGACACAAGAGACAGAGGCAATCATGCCAACATCAACAAATGTGATTACATCACATTGAGAAGCTTCTGTACTGCAAAAGAAATACCCAGCCAAGGGAAGAGGGAACTGTCAGAATGGGAGAAAGTATTTGTAAACAATGAAACTGATAAAGGATTAATAACCAGAATATATAAAGAGATCAAGAAACTCCACCACAACAAAACAAACAATCCAGTTAAGAAATGGACCAAGGGCTTAAAGAGACATTGTTCAAAAGAGGAAATCCAAATCACCAACAGACACATGAAAAAATGCTCAGGATCACGAGCCATCAGAGAAACGCAAATCAAAATCACAATCAAGTTTTACTTCATCCCGGTTAGAATGGCTTTCATACAAAAATCAAAAAACAACAAATGCTGGCAAGGATGTGGGGAAAAATACCCTAGTGCATGGTTGGTGGGAATGTACACTGGTAAAACCACAATGAAAATCAGTTTGGAGAAATCTGAATACAGACCTATCATATGACCCAGCCATCCTATTCATGGGAATTTACCCAAGGGAAATGAAATCAGTAAATTAAATAGTTTTCTTCACCTCCATGTTTATTGCAGCTCAATTCACAATAGCTGAGACATGGAATCAATCTAAGTGCCCATTAACTGAAGAGTGGTTAAAGAAATTATGGGATATGTACTCTATGGAATACTACATAGCAGTAAAAAAAAAAAAAAAAGAAATCCCGTCATTTGCAATAAAATGGATGAATCTGTAAAAAAAATCAGAGAAATAAGCCAGCAAAAAAATGACAAATACTATATGTTTTCCCTGATCTGTGATAACTAATAGGGCACATAAAAGGCAATCTGTAGAAGTGAAATTAACAGTATGAGAAGCAATGACTTGAAAGCCCTTGTCTTGACTGTTGAGAACAGTTTTTTTTCTTAATGGAGTTGAGGCTGTGAATTAAATAGAGTGGAGGAGGTGTGGTGGGGGTTATACTTATAAATTTTGTACACATGAAAAGTTTCTTTGGAAAAAAAAGTATATATTAATTACTGGAAGTGGTACTGAATAATGAAAAAGCAATGGTAGGGCAACAGCAGATAAAAAGAATTTGCTGAGCAATATTCCATTATGGTTAAATGAGAATTAGATAATTAAAAAATGGTCAAAGAGCTAAATCAGGGGCTGGTGTTGTGCCATAGCAGGCAAAGTCACTGCCTGCATGCCAGCATCCCATATAGGTGCTGGTTCAAATCCCTGCTGCCTCACTTCTGATCCAGCTATCTACTATGGCCTGGGAAAGCAGCAGAGGATGGCCCAAGTCCTTGGGCCCCTGCACCCTCATGGGAGACCCAGAAGCTCCTGGCTCCTGGCTTCAGATCGGCACAGCTCTGGCCATTGCAGCCAACTGGGGAGTGAACTAGCAGATGGAAGAAGACCTCTCTCTTTCTCTCTGTCTCTCCTTCCCTGTGTAACTCTGACTTCCAAATAAATAAAAAAACCTTTTTTTAAAAAAAGGTTAAATGAAAGAAGGCCAATTATCAGGATAGTATTAAAATGTATATGCATCAAAAATCATACTTGCCAATTTCAAAATATAAGGATCATTTGAAGTCCTATGCAACTACAAAGAAGGCAAAGAATACATGACCTTGAAAAGGAGAAGTCTTACCTTGGTCCAAGAAAATGTGCATATGTTGCTTTCCTGATGCATTGGGACATGCCACTGTTTGCAATGCCTGCATTCCATATCAAACTGACTATTTGAGTCCCATCTACCCTCTTTTGATCCAGCTCACTTTTGGTGTACCTAAGAGGGAATAAATGATAGCTAAAATTCTTAACTTCCTGCCACTGCCTATATGGGAGGCTTATTTCATTTCATTGCTTCTGGATGGGTCAGTGATTTGTGTAGTGAATCATTAAATGAAAGATCTCTTTCTCTCTCTTCCTCTCTCTTTCCTCCCTCCCTCCATCTTTCTCTCTCTTTTCCTTTCTCCCTTAGATTTTTAAATAATAAAAAGAAAATGTGAACATGAACATTGTCAGGAAAATGTGGAGAAACATCTTCAACTTGGTGAGGTCACAATGAAAAGCCCATGCAAGATGGTCACAGGTTCATTATTCTAGCATTGGTAGACATTAGAATATTGATCATATACATTTGATAGCAATATTTTGAAACACAAAATAAAATAGTACCACAGCATATTTTGAATACTCTGAATTAGAAGTAGTAACAACAGTCGTGATAAGTAGACATAATAGAATAATTTAATATGAATCCTTGATTAAAATTATATGTAAACATAATATTAAAAAATTAAATAACTCAGAAAAGATCACATTCTCACAAAGGACTCTTAAATATGGTATATAAGTGTCCAGGTGTACATCCTGGACATTTCAAAGTCAAAAATCAAGTTAGAGTTTCATAAAAAACTTTAAACTTTAATAAATATGTTTCATTGAATGAATCACTACAGCATACCTAGAAATGTCTGATCAACTCTTTGTAAAAAGATGCCAGTACAACACAAAAGATTTTTAGTGAGTTCAATATTTCCCATGGAAAAAAGAAACAACCACAGTGCCTACATATTCATAGTGTTAGGATTGGCACAAGCTGTGATACTGATGGTATGGAAAAGCACTAGTAATTAGGACGAGACAAAGCTAAAAAAAGACTCACATTCTCAGAGATAATATATAATGTGATCACTGTCAGTAGAATTGAGTAATTTGGTAGCAGATATAGTAGAGTAAGTCTCAAGGCTCCACTTCTGGTCAAGCTCCCTACTGATGCACCTGGGAAAGAAGTGGAAGACAGCCTAAATGCTTGGGCTTCTGACTCTTGTGGGAGACCCAGAAGAAAATTTTGTTTCTTGGTTTGGGCCTTATCTAGTTCTGACTATTGTGGCCATTTGGGGAGTGAGCTAGTGAGTAAGTGGATAGAATATTCTCTCTCTCTCTCTCTCTCTCTCTCTCTCTCTCTCTCTCTGGCTCTGCCTTTTAAATAAATAAACCTTTAAAAAAATAAATACAAAATAAATCCAAAGTAAACAATCTAGATATTTATGGAAAAATGGAGGGCTGGGTCATTACTTATCAATACTCACCTGGAATGTAAATGGCCTCAATTCTCCAGTTAAAAGATACAGACTGGCTGAATGGATTGAAAATCAAGACCCATCTATTTGTTACAAGAAACACACTTCGTCAACAAAGATACATGCAGATGGAAAGTGAAAGGATGAAAAAGATAGTCCATGCTAACAGAAACCAAAAATGAGCTGGAGTTGTGATTCTAATATCAGACAAAATAGACTTTAACATAACAACTGATTAAAGAGACAAAGAAGGGCACTATGTAATGATTAATGGATCAATCCAATAGGAAGATGTGACTATAATAAATGTATATGTACCCAATTACAGGGCACCTGGCTATTTAAAAAATGTTAATAGACCTAAGGGAGACATAGACTTCAATACCCCACTTTCATCAATGGACAGATCAGCCAGACAGATAATCAGCAAGGAAACAACAGTTAATGGACTCTATAGATGAAGTGGACCTAAAGGATATCTACATAACCTTTCACCCCACAGTGGCAGAATACACATTCTCATCACTACATGGGACATTCTCTAGGATATACCATAAGTTAGATCACAAAGCTAGTCTCAACAAATTCAAAATAATTGAAATCATTCCATGCACATTCTCAAACCATAGTGGAATGAAGCTAGAAACCAACAACTCAAGTATCAATTAAACATAGGGACTGAACAGCACTCTCCAGAAGGAACAATGGGTCATGAAAGAAATCCAAAGAGAAATCAAATAATTTCTGGAAACAAATGAAGATGGCAATAGATTATATTCAAACCTATGAGATATAGCAAAAGTGTATTAAGAAGGAAGTTCATAGCAATCAATGTCTACATGAAAAAACTGGAAAGGTACCAAACAAATGAGCTATCAATGCAATTCAATGATATAGAATATCAGCAACAAACCAAATCCAAAACTAGGAGGAAGAAAGAAATAATTAAAATTAGAGAAGAAATAAATAAAACTGATACAAAAATTACAAAAATCCATGAAATGGAAAGCTAATTTTAAAAAATAAAATAAAATTGATACACCATTGGTGCAACTGACCAAGAAAAAAAAGGAAAAGACAAATCAATGAAATCAGAGATGAAAAAGGAAATGTAATAATAGATACCACAGAAATAAGAATCATCAGAAATTATTGCAAAGAGCTGTATGCCAACAACTAGAAAACCTAGAAGAAATGAATAGATTCCTAGAAAGATACAATCTACCAAAATTAAGTCATGAACTTATAGAAAACCTGAACATACCAATAACCAAAATAGAGATTGAATCAGTAATAAAGACTCTCCCAACAAAGAAACCTAAAACACAAGACAGCATCACTGCTGATTTCAAACAGACATTTAAAGAAAAACTAATTACAATTCTTCTCAATCTATTCAAAACAACTGGAAAGGAGGGATCCTCTCAAACTCCTTCTATGAAGCTTGCATCACCTAGAAAATACCCACACCTAGAAAATATGCAACAAAGAGAGAGAAATATGGATAAATATCCCTGATGGACAAAGATGCAAAAATCCTTAACAAAATATTACCCAAAATTACATGAAAATGTCCATTATTATGAAAGTAAATTACAGACTCTATGTGATACCAATCAAAATACTATGGACATTCTTTTCAGATGCAGGAAAAATGATGCTGAAATTCATATAGAAACACAGGAGACCCCAAATAATCATAGCAATCTTATACAACAAAAACAAAGCTGGATGCATCAAAATACCAGACTTCAATCCTGGTACTGGTACAAAAACAGATGGATAGACCAAATGGAACAGAAATACCAGAAATCAGTGCAAACATCTACATCTACTTATCTTTGACAAAGGATCTAAAATCAATCCCTGGGGGCCGGCGCTGTGGCTCAGCAGGTTAATACCCAGACCTGAAGTGCAAGCATCCCATAATGGTGCCGGTTCTAGTCCTGCCTGCTCCTCTTCCAATCCAGCTCTCTGCAATGGCCTGGGAAGGCAGTAGAGGATGGTCCAAGTCATTGGGCCCCTGCACCCACTTGGGAAACCAAGAAGAAGCTCCTGGCTCCTGGCTTCGGATCGCTGTAGATCTAGCATTGTGGCCATTTGGGGAGTGAACCAGTGGATGAAAGACTTCTTTCTCTCCCTCTCCCTCTCCCTCTCCCTCTCCCTCTCCTTACCATCTCTCGGTGTAACTCTGACTTTCAAATAAATAAATAAATCTTTAAAAAATAAAATCAATCCCTGGAAAAAGGAGACTCTTCAACAAATGGTTCTGAAAAAACTGGATCACCACATGCATTAGTAGGAAGTAAGACCACTATGTTACACAAAAATCCACTCAAAATGGATTAAAGACCTAAATCTATGACCAGATTTCATAAAATTATTAGAGAACATTGAAGAACCTCTGCAAGACATTGGCATAGACAAAGAGTTCCTGGAAAAGATCCCAGAGGCACAAGCAATGAAAGCCAAAAATGACATATGGGAACACATCAAATTGAGAAGTCCCTGTACTGTAAAAGAAACATCAGCAAAGTGAAAAGGTAATGGACAGAATGGGAGAAAATATTTGTGAATTTTTAAAAATATTTATTTATTTGGGGGCAGAGCCAAAGTGGTGGAATAGTGAGGGTGTGCACTGATAGTCCGGGAAAAGATACTTTAATAAAAGTTGAGTTACTGTAGTTTCAAGGAAAGGCTCAGGAAAAAAATTGCAGAGGAAACTCTTCTGGATCTAATGGATGTGACACGGAGGACCAACGGGGAGAGCAAGGACACCCACGGCTCAGGAGTCCAGCCACGGAATCTACACACCAGTGCTGAAAGGGGAAGTGAGGCAAAACCTCAGTAGCCCAAGACATTGGCAGGGAAACAGCAGAGAGCCTAGAGGGAACAAGGCTTGAAGCCCCACTGGGGAAAGTTCTCCAGGCTAACTAGGGGAGAGAAAAAAATAATAAATGAACAGGACTGGCATGGACACGAGCCTCTCTCTCCACTCACCTTACAAACAAGCAAGACAAAGAGCAGGTGCCATTTTGGACATACGTAAAGTGGTGCCCACCCTCAGCCAAGCAGAAAAACCTGACTCTGGTGGGGAGAAATAACAGGAGGTTAGGACCTAGTGAAGGTGTGGAGCTGCCGAAGGGAGACCATGAAAATCTGAGGGTGTGGAAGAGAACCCATGAGGTACACAACTCGGTAACCTTGGCAACCCGGTGGGAGACTGCAGAGAAATTTGAGATCACACTGAGGACTGCATAGACCCTTTGTGTGGTCCTTGGGGCAGAGCAGACAAATGTTATACCCACAGGGGCCAGATTTCATACATTGACTACCATCAATTCTGCTCAGCAGTGTGGAATTACTTCCCTTCTCAGTTAAAAAAAAGAGAAAGAGAGTGAGAGACACAGAGAACAACCAGGGTGAGTCACCTTGGGCACACCCTTAACACTGAAGAACCAAACAGAGCTCTCTGGCCACACCCATCACATGCCTCTAAGAATCCATCAAAAGCAGACAGTCCACTAAATCTAGAGTAATAGTATAATGAGAAAAACCACTACAGTAAAGAAACAAAAGAATATCTCCTCAGTGCCAAGCAACAAACACAGAAACCAAGGAAACAAGAACAAGGAAGACACTATGATGCCCCAAATGTACAAGACAACCCAATTCAAGATTATGAAGATGATGAGATAGAAGAAATGCAAGAAACAGATCTCAAAAAATTGATAAGGACATTAAGAAGTTCTCAAAAACAAATTCTTGAACTACAGAAATCCTTACTGGACAGGATAGAAAATCTCTATTGAGAACATGAAATATTAAAAAGGAATCAAAATGAAATGAAGAACCTAGTAGAATATTAAACTGTGATAGTGAAGAGAAATAATGAAATGAAGAATTCAATAGATCAAATGACAGACACACTAGAGCCTTAAAAACAGAATGAGTGAAGCAGAAGAGAGAATATCGCACTTAGAAGACAGAGCACAGGAAAGCATACAGTCAAACCAAAGAAAAGAAGAGGAAATTAGAAATCTAGAAAATATTGTTGGGAATCTACAGGATACTATTAAAAAAAAACAAACATTCAGGTTCTAGGAGTTCCTGAAGGCATGGAGAGAGAGAAGGCCTTTTTAGTGAGATACTAGCAGAATATTTCCCAGGTTTGTAGAAGGACAGAGACATCGTAGTACAGGAAGCTCATAGAACCCCTAATAAACATGACCAAAAGAGATCCTCACCACAACACGTTGTAATCAAACTCACCACAGTGAAACATAAAGAAAAGATCCTAAAATGTGCAAGAGAGAAATGTCAGATTACTCTCAGAGGATCTCCAATTAGACTCACAGCACACTGCTCACTAGGAGGGAATGGTGAGATATAGCCCAGGTACTAAGAGAGAAAATTGCCAGCCCAGAATATTATATCCTGCAAAGCTCCCATTTGTGAATGAAGGTGATTTAAAGACCTTTCATAGCAAACAAATTGAAAAAATTTGTTGCCACTCGTCCAGTCCTGCAAAAGATGCTTACACACAAAAACACAGAAACACGGTCATCAATATGAAAGAAGGTAAAGGAAGAAAACCTCCCAGTAAAAGATCACAGGAAGCTCAAAGCATATACTAGAAAATAGCTTTGGGAAAATGGCATGTCAATGTTACTACTTATCAATAGTCACATTGAACATTAATGGCCCCAACCTCCAGTTAAAAGACAGGTTGGCTGAATGGATTAAGGAACAAAACCCATCTATTTGCTGCCTGCAAGAAACACATCTTTCCAACAAAGATGCATGCAGACTGAAAGTCTGCCAACAGAAACCAAAAAAAGCAGGTGTAGCCATATTAATAACAGACAAAATAAACGTTAACACAAAAACTGTCAAGAGAGACAAAGAGGGGCACTATATAATGATTAAGGGTTCTATTCTTTAACTTTTATTCAATGAATATAAATTTCCAAAGTACAGCTTATGAATTACAATGGCTTTTTCACCCCCCCCATAACTTCCCTCCCACCTGCAACCCTCCCATCTCCCGCTCCCTCTCCCATTCCATTCACATCAAGATTCATTTTCAATTTTCTTTATATATGGAAGATCAATTTAACATATGTTAAGTAAAGCTTTCAACAGTTTACACCCACACAGAAACATAAAGTGGAAACACAGTTCATTAAAGAAGGAGGTACCTTTCTCTGAAGGGAGGAGAGAACTTCCACTTTGACTACGACCTTGTCTAAATATGATCAGAGTCAATGAAATCAAAAGGCCTCCATAGCCTTGGCAACCCATGACAAAAGCCTAGGGTGATACTGACGCCATAAACAAGAGTGTCAAATTGTTAAGTCAACAATAGGAGTCACTGTGCACTTAATCCTCATGTAGCATCTCTGTCCTTAATGTGCTGTACATTGTGATTTAATGCTATCACTAGTACTGAAACAGTATTTTACATTTTGTGTTTCTGTGTGGGTGCAAACTGTTGAAAGCTTTGCTTAATATATGCTAAATTGATCTTCTGTATATAAAGATAATTGAAAATGAATCTTGATGTGAATGGAAGGGGAGAGGGAGCGGGAGATGGGAGGGTTGCAGATGGGAGGGAAGTTATAGGGGGGAAAGCCATTGTAATCCATAAGTTGTACTTTGTAAATTTACATTCATTAAATAAAAATTTTAAAATTTTTTAAAAAATAATAAAAAAGATGTATTTATTTATTTGAAAGTCAGAGTTACACAGAGAGTGAAGGAGAAGCAGAGAGAGAGAGAGAGAGAGAGAGAGAGGTCTTCCATCTGATGGTTCACTCTCCAATTGACCACAGTGGCTGGAGCTGCACCGATCTGAAGCCAGGAGCCATGACTTTCTTCCAGGTCTCTCACATGGGTGCAGGGGCCCAGGGAGTTGGGCCATCTTCTACTGTTTCTGAGGCCATAGCAGAGAGCTGGATCAGAAGTGGAGCAGCCAGGTCTCGAACCACTGCCCATATGGGATGCTGGTACTGCAGGCAGCAGCTTTACCTGCTGTGCACAGCACTGGCCCCAATATTTGCAAACTTTAAAACTGATAAAGGATTAATTACCAGAATATATAAAGAGAGCAAGAAACTCAACAACAAAACAACCCAATTAAGAAATGGTCAAATGACTTAAACAGGTGTGTTTCAAAAGAGGAAATCCAAGTGGCCAACAGACACATGCTCAGGATCACTAGCTGTCAGGGAAATGCAAAACAAAACCACAATAAAGTTTTACCTGAAACTGTTAGAATGGCTTTTTTTGGGGGGGGGGGGGCGGGGGACAGGCAAAGTGGACAGTGAGAGACAGAAAGGTCTTCCCTTTTCCATTGGTTCACCCCCAATGGCCAATGTGGCCAGAGTTGTGGCCAGCACACCATGCTGATCCAAAGCCAGGAGCCAGGTGCTTCCCCCTGTCTCCCATGCAGGTGCAGGCCCCAAGGACTTGGGCCATCATCCACTGCACTCCTGGACCACAGCAGAGAGCTGGACTGGAAGAGGAGAAACTGGGACAGAATCCGGCACCCCGACCAGGACTAGAACCCGGTGTGCCAGCACCACAGGTGGAGGATTAGCCTATTGAGCCATTGCACTGGCAGAATTGCTTTCATACAGAAATCAACAAACAACAAATGCAGGTGAGGGTACGGGGTGAAATGTACCCTAATTTACTGTTGGTAGAAATGTAAACTGGTAAAGTCACTGTGGAAAACAGTTTTATCCATTAGCCACAGCACCAGCCCTCAAGTAAATAAATAAAACTTTTAAAAAATAAAGTTTATCAAAAAAAAAAAAAGGAAGGGAAATTAACTTGGGAAAAAGCAATGACTTTGGACAGCCCTTGTCTTCCTTTTTTTTGTTTGTTGGACTCCTCACTTACTATAAACTTAATCGCTGGAGTATAAAGTTAATTGAAAATAAAATTTAGTATAAAATATGATGGGGAATAAGAGGGAAGAAGAGAGTGGGAATGTGAGTGTGATGTCATGCTCCATGGGAAGAATCACTATATTCTTAAAACTGTACTTATTAAATTCATGAAGTCTGTATTCCTTATATAAAAGGTTTCTTTGATAAAAAATGAAGGACTAAGTTTAATAGCAATTAGATCATATTAGTGAATTAAGACTAAATAAAATGCAAATTTTATGACAAACTGCATTTTGATAACTGTAATTAGAATTAGGAAAATAGAGTGATCAGTATACATAAAAAAACTTGGTGAACAATAACCCAGGAAATTATTTTACTATCAGAAAATTTTTAAATTCAAGCAATTTAAATCAAGGAACACTGAAAAGCAAACATAAAGAATTTTCATCAAATTGACAAAAATCACAATGAAAAAGTTAACCGGAAAGGCTACAGTTCTCTGTACTAGGATTGATATACACTACATCATGATGTATATACATCATAGAAATAAAAGATAAAAATTTTAAAATATGTGCATGTTAATATATAACCTATATTCTTATTACTGGAAGTGACAGCAATAATATAGGAGCAATAATAACATGAAAAACACATACAACGTGTATTAAATGTGCATTCAACTTTAGAAATAAAGAAAAAATCAACAATGATAAAGAAAATACCATGCTGTTTATCAAAAAATGCTGAAATGTAAGATACTGACATCTACAGTGACATTTAGGAAAATACTAATAATCAAAGATTTATGTACATTCTCGTAAACCACCAGAGAAAGTTTAAAGTATTTTACCTGGAAACAGAGAATGGTAATATTGATCAAAAGTGCTTCTAATGAACTGTATACATAAAAGGCAAAAATTCACAAAATTTGCCTTTGATTATGATCTTTTAATATAAAATTCGAGCAGCATACTGATAGATTTAGTCATAGGATGGACTTTCATTAGGTTACTAACAATTTACACAATTGCCTAGTGTAAATTCAAAGAAAAACAAAATACGCAAAGGGGTATACTAATTGGAATGTAAATTACACTTTTATTAGTGTGAATAGAAGTCAGTTACTTGATAATATCAATAATAATGAGATAATCACATGTAAGGGTTTTTTTTTTTTTGAAAAGTAGCACATCATATCTACATTAAAAACAGAAAATAAGGAAAACAAAGGAATGTAAACAAAAGTTTCATCCTTGCCAAATATAAGTTAGTTGTAAATGCATGGATTGATTTCTGGAGTTTATATTTTGTTTGACTGGTCTACCATTTTTTTGTATGAGTACCAGGCTGTTTTGACTATAACTGCCTTGTAGTATGTCTTGAAATCAGATATTGTGATGCATCCAGCTTTGTTTCTATTGTATGGGATTGGTTTAATTATTCAGGATCTCTTGTGGTTCCAAATGAATTTCAGCATTGTTTCTTCTAGATATGAAAAAATGTCATTGATATTTTGGTTGGGATGACATTGAATCTGTAAATTGCTTTTGGTAATATGGACATTTTGATGAAGTTGATTTTTCCAATCCATGAACACGGAAAATTTTTCAATTTTTACTGTCTTCTTATATTTCTTTTTTCAGTGTTTTGTAATTTTCATTCTCAGATGTAAAAAAAAAAAAAGATGCTAAAATTCATATGGAAAAACAAGAGATCCCCAAATAGCTATAGCAATCTTATACAACAACAAACAGATGGAGGCATCCCATGCCAGATTTTAAGAGATAGTACAGGGCAGTTATAACCAAAAGAGCCTGATACTGGCACAAAATCAGATGTATAGAACAATATAACATGATAGAAACTCTAGAAATTAATGTACATATCTACAATTAACTTCTCTTTGACAAAGAAGCTAAAATCAATCCCTGGAACAATAACAGTCTCTTCTACAAATAGTGTTAGCAACACTGGATCTCTGCATGCAGAGGATAAAACAAGATCCATTCCTTAAAATTTACACAAAAATCCACTGAAAATGTATTAGGGACCTAAATCTATGAACCAATAACATCAAATTACTAGAGAACATTGAGACATTGAGGGAACTCTAGAAGTCATTGGCATAGGCAAACACTTCCTGGAAAAGACCCCAGAAGCACAGGCAACCAAAGCCCAAATTGACAAGTGGGGTTACCACAAGCTGAGACGCTTATACACTGCAAAAGAAACATTCAGCAAAGTGATGAGGTGACTGACAGAATGGGAAAACGTATTTGCAAACCACACAACAGATAAAGGATTGACATCCAGAGTCTATGAAGAGCTAAAGAAATTAAACAACAAAACAAACAATCCAGTCAAGAATTGGGAAAGGGATTTGAACAGGCCTTGTGTGAGAGAGGAAGTCCAAATGGTCAACAGACACTTGCAAAAATGCTCAGGATCACTAGTCATCAGGGAAATGCAAATCAAAAGCACAATGAGGTTTCAGAGTTAGAATGGTCTGCATATAGAAATCAACAAATGACAAAATTTGGTGAAGATGTGGGGAAAAAGTTACCCTGGTCCACTGTTGGTGGGAATGTAAACTGGTGCAAGAAGCCACTGTGAAAGACAGTATGGAGATATCTTAGAAATCTGATTATAGACCTACCATATGATCCAGCCATCCCACTCCTTGGAATTTATCCAAACCAAAAGAAATTAGCATATGAATGAGTTCTCTATAAAATCATGTTCATTGCAGCACAATTCACAATAGCTGAGATCTTGGAACAATCTAGATATCAATCAACTGTTGACTGGATAAGAAAATTATGGTAAATACACACTATGGAATACTACTCAGTTGTTAAAAAAAAAATAAAAGAAACCCTGTCTTTTGCAACCAGATAGATGCAACTGGAAACCATTATACTTAGTGAAATAAGCCTGTCCCCAAAAGCCAGATTTCATGTTTTCCCTGTACCTAAATGTACCTAAAATGTAATGTTAGATACACATTTTGAGATTTGATTATTGTTTACAGCCCTTGTCTCTTCCATTGAGGAACGGTGATTTTTTTTTAATATATTTTTTTCTTCATACTATTTGCTGACTTGTTGAATACTTACTTAGTGTAGGGTTAACTATACAATCATTAAGTAAACTGAAAACAGATTTTATAAAAGTTAAGTGGGAATGTGAGAGAGAAAAGAGAAAGAGTTGGAGTGTGTGTGGAAGGGAGGGTATTGGGGGAAATGTCACTTACATTCATTAATCTGTTTATATGAAATACATCAAACTTAAATTACTTAAATAAAATTTTTAAAAGAAGTAAATATTTAAAATTCAAAAAATTTATAACAATAACCAGGAGAATTTTAAAGGTGTTTATATATCTAAAGTCATATATATATGTGTGTGTGTGTGTTTAATTTATGACATTACAATGTAAATGTACATACATATAATTTGTAATATAAATGTATATAGAGCAACACTTTGAAATTTTTATAAAGTATTTATCACCAGAAAAGAATAACAAATTTCCATAATAATCCAGTTTCTGATCATTGAAAGAACGCTGAGTAAGCCACCAAGTTGTAGCTCATAATCTCTGTCTCTCTGTGTCTCCAAGTCTACCAACTTCTAAAATTAAATAAACATATATAATTCTGGGATAAAAATAACATTAAGATCCCACTATTTTCCCACATGATTTTCAGGAAATATACTAGTATCTAGACACACATTGGCAAATTTATATATGTATAAAATATATATGTTATATATGTTACATATATTCACATAAATATATATATTACATTGAGGAGAAAGAATTATTACCCTTGGCTAAAATGGCCCTGAGACACTGTGTACCTGACAGTTTCCAGGGCAATGTTGGGGGTGATGATGATCTTACAATAAAAGTTAAATCACTATAGCCACAGATTCACAGGGCTAGGATTGGCCGAGACCAAAATATTTGTGCAAAAGAGTGACTCCAATGAATTTAAAAATTAACTTAAATTTTCATAATTAAAGGTTAATTTCAAGTTCCATGAATGTCTGTAGGGCTAAGAATGAAATTTCCTGCTAATGAGTAATGGAACTGGCCCTAGATTTTTCTCATATATGGTGAAAATAGAATTTGGACATCTTTCAGGATTTAGATAGTTGATGGCCTTACAACGATAAAGTAAATCGTGGTAGCCTGAAGTTCCCTGCACTAGAATTGGCACAAACTAGGGTATGGATTATTATTATCATTGAGGTGGTAATAATAAATTTAAATCAATGTGAAAAATGGAGAAATGTATTCATTTCAATATATGTTGTATATTGACAGTTGTGTGTACAAATGGTAAATTTTGTAAAAGCAGAAATAAGGTTACAAGGAAATGTAACAGATATTAACAAAATAGCCCTAAATACACATTTAAATACAGAAAATGTGTGCTCTCTTAAATCAAAGAAAGCTTATGCCATTGAATTCAGTAAATTTAAAACCAAGATAAAATCATCTCAATCTAATTCATGGAAATTTTAAAGAGTGACAATTATGATTCTCTAAAAATACAGAAGCTATAAAAAAGTGCCCTTGAAAGTGTAAAAAAAATAACATTCTAAAATTATTTGATAGACCAAAGATGGAGGTTACTAAGACAACTTGAATATTACTTAGTGCATTCATGATATGAAAATATAAGTGCCCAAAAGAATCACACCATACTTTGGCAGTGCTAAGTTTGCTTTTCAATATGTGGATATTGACATATTCAGATGAAATTAATAAAATGAAAGACAAAATAAAAATAGAAATCTGATGCACATGGAAGTTAAACAACATGTATTTTAATGTGAGCCATAATTAAAAAAAAAAAAACAAGTATGTGGATGAATATTTGGTGAAAAACAGTCTAGAATAAACCAGAAAAATTACAGTATGATACAGACTTGTAGTTTGGAAAATTTCCACGATCAGAAAATAATTTGTAGTTTCAGGAGCATCTAGAAACATTAACAATGTATCCTATGCTGATGACCATCATGGTGCTGGCACTAAAATGTACTCAAATTCTATACACATGACAGTTGCTGGGACAAATTCCAGCATTTAAAGTGAGTTGATGACCACACAATTATAAAGCAATCCATGGTACCCATCATTCCCCTGTGTTAGGACTGTCACAAATCAAGTTACTCATTACATATTCAGGTGACAGTAGTAAATGACAAAATAAATAGGCATTCCATGGAAGGTAGTTAATTTTGATTATATGGTGTATAAATTGGTAATTTGGCAGAAACAGAGTCATAATCATATAGAGATGGGCTAATAATTGGATGGCAGAGTAGGGAGGGAGCTTATTGCTCCAGCACAGGAGAAGATAGTTTTTAAAAAGTGGAAATAGAGTAGTCTCAGGGAAGAGTTAGGGGAAAAAATGGCAGAGAAAACTCTACTGACATTAGAGGGACACTGTGGACCCACATGGAGGGCATGGGGCCCACGGCTCAAGACTCCAACAGCTAAGAGCCTATGCACAAACACTGGAAAGTGAGGTGAGACAAGACTGCTGTAGCCTGAGCCACCGACAAAAAACTTCCAGGAACCTAGAGGGAATGAGGTGAAAAGTGTGGGTGAAAGTGTGCCAACCAAACTAGAGAAGAGAAATAAAAATGGGACAGTACAGACATGTCTCTCTCTCTCCAATCATCTCATAACGGTGTGCAAGCTGATACAACAGGAGCCATTGTGGACATATAACAGCTACACCAGCTTGTGTCTGCACCTAGCAACAGATGAGTGGAGACTCCTGACTCTGGTGGGGAGAAATAATGGGGAACTAGGAACTTGTGACTGTGTGAAGCTTTTGAAGAACTGTGGAAAAAATAAAAAACTGAGGGTGTGTGGGAAGACTCCCAAAGTGGCTGGAATTTGAGCACTCTCAGTGGGAGATGCCACAAGCTTGGGGGTTCCTGGTTACCTGATGAGAAATATTGCTGGAGAATCTGAACTTACACTGAGGACTACACAGATCCTTTGTGTGGTTCTTGGGACAGAGCAGACAAATATTATACCCACTGGGGCTATTACTTAGGCACTGGTATCCATCAAGGATAAGAGCCCAACTGAGCAGAATATAATTCCCTTCTGATTTAAAAAAGGCAAGAGAAGACTTAACATGCCAAACTTGGGTATGTCACCTTAAGCACACCTTTAACTCTGGAGACTGAACAGAGCTCTCTGGCCATAACCACTACAAGCCTCTAGAGATTCAGTGAAAACAGACAGTCCACTTATCTACAGAGTCATAGTACAAAGGTAAAAGCTGCAACAGTGGAAAAAAATAAAAAAGAAGAAACCAATGAGTGTCTCAAAAATGCAAAACAACAAACAAATGCAACAATATGAGAAACAAAAATAAGGGAGACATCATGACATTCCCAAAGAACATGGCACTTCAATTCTAGATCATGAAGATGATGAGATAGAAGAAATGCAAGAAATGGAACTCAAAAAATTGATCATAAGATTACGTAGAAGTAATCAAAAGCAAACACACAAAGTACTGAAATGCATGCAGGACATAAAAGAAATCTCTCCTATGAAATTAAAATTATATGGAGGGATCAAAATAAAATGAAGAATTCAACAGAACAGGAAACTGGGATATTAAAGAGAAATCAAAGTGAAATGAAGAATTTAATAGAATAAATTAAAAATGCAGTGCAGAGCCTTAAAAATAGAATCAGTGAGGCAGGAGAATATCAGACATAGAAAGAGCACAGGAAAGTATACAGTCGAACCAAAGACAAGAGGAAATTAGAAATCTGAAAAACACTGTTGAGAATCTACAGGAAACTATAAAAACAAAAAAATTCAGGTTCTAGGAGGTCCTGAAGCATGAAGAGAGAGAAAGGATTAGAAGGCATTTTTAGTAAAATACTAGCAGAAAACTTTCCAGGTTTGGAAAAAGGAAGAGACATTCAGTACAGAAAGCACAGACATGACCAGAAAACATCCTTGCCATGACACATTGTAATCAAACTAACCACAGTGAAACAAATAGAGAAGATTCTAAAATGTGCAAGAGAGAAATGCCAGATTCTTTCAAAGGATTTCTGATTAGACTCACAGTAGTTTTCTCATCAGAAACCCTGCAGGTTAGGAGAAAATGGCAAAAATCTAGCCTAAGTCCTAAGATGAAAAAACTGTCATCCCAGATTATTATACCCTGCAAAGCTCTCATTTGTGAATGAAGGTGAACATCATGAGGTCTTCCTTATTCTTGTTTCTTGGATTCTTGCATTTGCTTGGCATTTGTGGAGATGCTGATCTTCTTTTTTTTCTGCTGTGGTAGTTTTTATCATTGTATTATGACTGTAGATAAATGGGCTTTCTGCTTTCAGTGAATCTCTAGAGGCTTGTAGTGGGTGTGGCCAGAGAGCTTGTTGAGTTCTCAAGGGTAAAGGGTAAAGGGTGAGACAACCAGGTTTGGCATGTTAAGTCTTCTCTCTGTTTTAATCAGAAGGGAGTTATATTCTGTTCAGCTGAGCTCTTCTATGCAATGGAGCTCAGTGCCTGAGTACTAAAACAGGTGTGTATAATATTTGCTTTGTCCCAAGGACCAGATAAGGATCTGTGCTCCCCATGTGAGACCTCTGTCTTTAATTAGTTGTACTATGAGAATTAACATTAAATCTAGTCTTCAAACACCTGTTTAGCTGGGAGCCTAGAAAAAGAGCTCAAGCAAGCTATATTGTGAAAAATTAGTTCTAAATAATATGAAAGATAACCCAGACAAAACAGCAGTCCAGAAAATCACTCAACCTCACTGAAACTACCAGCAGTCACACCATTCATTTTCTATTAAATCTGTTTATAATAAGATTCAATATGATGAACACTTGCAAGAAGCTGTGGGGACTTAAACAGGGATGAAGAGCTATTTCTAATGTGTAGTAATGGAGGTGGAATGAATTACTTGCAATTATCTACATGGAAAATAAAAGAGCTATTGCAGGAGAAGCATCATAGCATTTGTAGCCCTGTTACCAAGGGATGGCCATACAACCTAGGAAAAGTATTCCTCCTGAGGGTATCCTGAGTAATTAACTGAATGAAAATTAGATTTACATAAATCAAGGAAGAACTTTGTAAATTGGGATAAAAACCAAACATTTTTTTATAAAAATGAGGGTCATGTGTAGGAGCAGAGAATAATACAACAAAAAAGGTTATAAAATTATACTAAAGTTAAATTAATACAAAAGTATACTAGAGGAGCTAGGGCTGTGGTGCAACAGGTTAATACCCTGGCCTGAAGTGCTGGCATTCCATATGGGTGCCAGTTTGAGACCTGGCTGCTCCACTTACAATCCAGCTCTCTGCTAAGGCCAGGGAAATAGTAGAATAAGGCCCAAGTGCTTGAGCCCCTGCACTTTTGTGCGAGATCTGGGGGAAGCTCCTGGCTTCAGATCAGCACAGTTCCTGCCATTGTGGCTAATTGGGGAGTGAACTAGGGGATGGAAGACCTTTCTCTCTGTGTGTGTAACTCTGACTTTCAAATAAATATACCTTTAAAAAAAAGTGTACTACATTTATGCTCCTGCTTCTCTGTTGCAATGGATACCACATGGATAGACTTGATTCCATGTTCTTATCTCAAGGCAATTAGGAATTGAATGAAGAGTAGAAAAGGGGGGGTCATGAATGAAAAGAGCATTATGTACTAGTAATACAGGAAAATTCAGGAGATGAGTGCTGCAGCTTATAGGGTTTGAGGTTGTCCCTTTTAAAAATAGGGTGATGTGTGGGACAACATCTACTTGCATATTCAAATAGACCTTAGTTAGTGGAGTCTAATCCAGATGTGCACACAGATAAGTTGAAATTTATCATGGGTATAAAAGTCAACACAAACTCATTCCCTTGTGCTGCACACAACACTTATTAGCCAGGGCTGGGGTACACTATTATGACTGGAACATGTATCACTTGATATGCCTATGGTCACATCACTGGTTTGCACTACAATAATGTGGGGAAAGAACCCTGGGTGGACAACAAAGCAGCTATAAAAATAACTCTAATTGATGAAGATGGTATTCCAAATAACTGTTGAAATAACTGTTACTCAACTTTTAAATATTTATTAACAAAATTTACACAAGAGAGCATAGTTCAGTTCATATACTTGATCCCATTCACAATAATGTGAAACCAAAAAAGCAGGTTGTATAAGAGAAAACATTTCTGAACAATGGTTAACCACTCTCTATCCCAATTCATCACAGAAACTGCCCAGTACTTACTAAGTTGTGACTCCACCAAAGAATTCCAAACAAATTATATTTCAAGGATTTCTCTCTGTAATCTTGTTATGTTTTGTGGAAGTCTGCCTAATAACAATATTTCCCATTACAATACAATCATGGGATTGTATTGCATGCAAGATGAGAACTGACTCTCATCTAAAGGCTTTTCCACAGTCATTATATTCATGAGGTCTTTCTCCTATGTGAATTCGCTGGTGTATGATGAGGTGTGACTTTTGTCCAAAGGCTCTTCCACAGTCATTACATTTATGAGGTTTCTCCCCTGTGTGAATTCTCTGCTGTAATATGAGGTATGACTTTCATCCAAAGGTTTTTCACAGGCATTTCATTCATGAGATTTCTGCCATGTGTGAATTCTCTGATGTTTCATGAGGTATGGCTTGTGTCCAAAGGCTTTTTCACAATCCTTACAGTTATGAGGTTTCTCCCCTGTATGAATTCTCTGGTGCATTACAAGGTTTGACTTTCGTCCAAAGGCTTTTCCACAGTCGTTACATTTATGAGGTTTCTGCCCCGTGTGAATTTGCTGATGTTTCATAAGGTGTGACTTTCGTCCAAAGGCTTTTCCACATTCATTACATTTATGAGGTTTCTCTCCTGTGTGAATTCTTTGATGCATGATGAGGCATGACTTTCATCTAAAGGCTTTTCCAGTCATTACATTTATGAGGTTTCTCCCCTGTGTGAATTCTTTGATGTACAATGAGGTGTGACTTTTGTCTAAAGGCTTTTCCACAGTCATTACATTCATGAGGTTTCTCCTGTGTGAATTTGCTGATGTTTCCTGAGGTCTGACTTTTGTCCAAAGGCTTTTCCACACTCACTACATTTATGAGGTTTCTCCCCTGTGTGAATTCTCTGATGCTTGATGAGAACTGACTTCTGTCTAAAGGCTTTTCCACACTCATTACATTCATAGGGTTTCTCCCCTGTGTGAATTCTCTGATGCACGATGAGGCCTGACTTTCGTCTAAAGGCTTTTCCACAGTCATTACATTCATGAGGTTTCTCCCCTGTGTGAATTCTCTGGTGTTTCCTGAGGACTGACTTTTGACCAAAGGCTTTTCCACACTCATTACATTTATGAGGTTTCTCCCCTGTGTGAATTCTCTGGTGTATTACAAGGTCTGAATTTCGTACAAAGGCTTTTCCACACTCATTACATTCATAGGGTTTCTCCCCAGTGTGAACTCTCTGGTGTACAGTGAGGGCTGACTTCCACAGAAAGCCTTTTCCACAATGAAGACATTTATAAAGTTTCTCCTTTGTGTGAATTCGCTGATGGTTTCTGACATGTGACCTTTTTGTAAAGGCTTTTCCACAGTCATTACATTCAAAAGGTTTTTCTCTTGTGTGAATTTGCTGATTGTTCATGAGGTGTGACATTTGTGTAAAGGCTTTTTCACAGTCATTATATTCATGAGGTTTCTCCCCTATGTGAATTTGCTGATGTTTCCTGAGGACTGACTTTTGACCAAAGGCTTTTCCACACTCATCACATTTATGAGGTTTATCCCCTATGTGAATTAGCTGATGTTTCCTGAGGACTGACTTTTGACCAAAGGCTTTTCCACACTCATTACATTTATGAGGTTTCTCCCCTGTGTGATTTAGCTGATGTTTCCTGAGGACTGACTTTTGACCAAAGGCTTTTCCACACTCATTACATTTATGAGGTTTCTCCCCTGTGTGAATTCTCTGGTGCATTACAAGGTTTGACTTTTGTCCAAAGGCTTTTCCACACTCATTACATTCATAGGGTTTCTCCCCAGTGTGAATTCTCTGGTGTAATATGAGGTATGACTTCCACAGAAAGTCTTTTTCACAATGAAGACATTTATAAAGTTTCTCCTTTGTGTGAATTCGCTGATGGTTTATGGCATGTGACCTTTTTGTAAAGGCTTTTCCACAGTCATTACATTCATGAGGTTTCTCCCCTATGTGAATTCTCTCGTGCACGATGAGGTCTGACTTTCCTCTAAAGGCTTTTCCACAGACATTACATTTATGAGGTTTCTCCCCTGTGTGAATTCTCTGGTGCATTACAAGGTTTGACTTTTGTTGAAAGGCTTTTCCACACTCATTACATTCATAGGGTTTCTCCCCAGTGTGAATTCTCTGGTGTACAGTGAGGGCTGACTTCCACAGAAAGCCTTTTCCACAATGAAGACATTTATAAAATTTCTCCCCTGTGTGAATTCGCTGATGGCTTATGACATGTGACCTTTTTGTAAAGGCTTTTCCACAGTCATTACATTCAAGAGGTTTTTCTCCTGTGTGAATTTGCTGATTGTTTATGAGGTGTGACTTTTGTGTAAAGGCTTTTTCACAGTCATTACATTCATGAGGTTTCTCCCCTATGTGAATTTGCTGATGTTTCCTGAGGACTGACTTTTGACCAAAGGCTTTTCCACACTCGTTACATTTATGAGGTGAATTAAAACTGAGTGATTTTCCACAAGGTTTACATGTGTAGAGTTTTTCCCTTGTATTTAGCCTCTGATTTATTGCAAGATGTGACTGGTGAATGACAGGTTCAACATACCTAATGTACTTACAAAATTTCTTTCTTGTGTGAGTTTCTTGCTGCATATTGAGGCTAGAATTTTCATGGATAGCTTTTTCTATTTGAGTTGCTTTTCCAAAAGTGACAGTTGACTTATTGCAGTTTTCTGCCATATGAACCCGCTCAGATTTACAATACATCTTTCTTGTGAAGACTTTTGCTTGTCCAGTGGGTCCAAATAGCTGCTCCATGATGTGAGTCTTGTTATGCTGACCAAGAGGCTCACAGAACTGGAGAGAATTTCCAGGCATCTTAGTGTTATCCAATTTTTCTCCAGCCTGTAGTTGATCAGGCCCACTGGGGATATATACATTGTGACATTTATTGCATTCCTCAGGCTTCAATCCTGAACAGGTTCCCTTTCTAATAAGCAGTGTTGGAATATGGCTTGAATTTAAACTAAGTGTTTTTCTTAATTCAACTCTCTTGGGGGTTGATGTCTTGTTATTTCTCATAAAATCCTGACTCAGAATTTTGTCCTGACTTTCCTGGTTGATCTGAATCAGGTCATCTCTTTTCATGCTCACTGAAATGAGAAAAAGCAATCATGTCAATGAATCAACTATAACTGTTTCTCCTGGCCTACTCATATAAATAAAGGAAATGAAGTTACTTGTTCTCCAAGTGGCATAAGATTTTCATAAAATCAGTATGAGGTACTTATTTATGACCATTATATGGTTTGTCTTCTTAATACATTAATATATTAAATTGTACCATGAGGTCTCCCAATGCTCAAACATGATCCTTTTTACTATGGGAATTTTTCAAGGATGGTAGAATGATTTTTGTGCTATATTGTGTGGGATGCCTGCATCTCAAAACAGTGTCAGCTTGAGCCCTGGCTACTCTGCTTTCAGTACAGCTCTCTGCCTATGTAAACTGGGAGGAAGCAGATAATGGTTCATGTGCCTGAGAACCTGTGAGACACCAGGGAAGACTAGATGAATTCTAGAGTTTCGGCTTCAGGCTAGTTAGACCTAAGTGTTGCAAACATCTGGACAGTGAACTAATAAAGGACCTCTTTCTT
Organism: Sylvilagus floridanus; assembly: GCA_949820135.1. NCBI lineage: Eukaryota > Metazoa > Chordata > Mammalia > Lagomorpha > Leporidae > Sylvilagus > Sylvilagus floridanus. The sequence goes on along the minus strand of OX463235.1, from coordinate 2,492,226 downwards.
CTCTCACGATCACTCTGCCTTTCACAAAAATAAAATGACTAAAATATTTTAAAGAATGGACAGATATTTAATAAAAATATTCACCCACTACCTAGAAACCAGTTTTTTTCCTGTCTTTTTTTTTTTTTTTGGACAGGCAGAGTGGACAGTGAGAGAGACAAAGGTCTTCCTTTGCTGTTGGTTCACCCTCCAATGGCTGCCATGGCTCATGCACTGTGGCCAGTGCACCACGCTGATCCAAAGACACTCCCATGGGGTGCAGGGCCCAAGCACTTGGGCCATTCTCCACTGCACTCCTGGGCCACAGCAGAGAGTTGCCCTGGAAGAGGGGCAACTGGGACAGAATCCAGTGCCCCAATCAGGACTAGAACCCAGTGTCCCAGCACCACAAGGTGGAAAATTAGCCTATTGAGCCACGGCGCCGGCCATTCCCTGTCCTTTTTCTCCAGTTTATTTTTATAAAAAATGTGTGTTTTGTGATTCCCTGATATTTCAACTTTAAACATGAAAAAGTTGTACAGGCCATTTACTTGCAGGTGGAGAAGTGTGAAATGTGCCTGTACTTTAAGCAGGACAACATTTAAGGAGTAGGATTGGAATATATGATTGTCTCATGTTCAGTCTTCCTTGGTAAACATCATTTGTGGGAATTTTCAAATGAAAAACTGCTTTGTCTCTACTCTATGACAGCTTCCCCAAATTCCTAAGGACACCTGACACCTTCAGCTTCTCAGAAGTACAACAGGTAGAGAAAAGTCTCAATGTACCACCTTAAACACTCCCAATCAGTTTGAAGAATTTGTTTCTGCAAACCAGGATGTGCTCATCTTCTTTGAAAAGTATTTTCTAGCTCATTCTGAAATCATCAGTGCTGGTTACCTCCTCTCAATTCTTTCTATAAACATTCCTGTGTGATAATTTGAATTTCTGGAGGCTTTTGATCAGCTGCCTCCTATTTTCACAGAGAGCTTCATTTGCTATGCCTTTCTTATCTTTTTGTTTGCTTGTTTTTCAATGATACTGAAAAATCAAACAGAAATCATACTTCAAACTCCACCCTTAATGAAATCTGAGCCATTCAACATAAACCCACAAGGCTACTTGAACTTGGGTCTCAAAATCTCATTATTATCTTGGTGAGTCTAAGATCACTTATTTTCATGTTTTATACAAATTCATGCTTAGTTTATGATTTCTTTTTTTTAAAGATTTATTTATTTGAAAGCTAGAATTATAGAGAGAGATAGAGACAGAGAGAAGTCTTTCATCTTCTGGATTACTCCCCATATGGACACAACAACGAATGCGGGGCCGAGATGAAGCCAGGAGCCAGGAGTTTCTTTCTTGTCTCCCACATGGATGCAGGGGTCAAGGACTTGGGCTAACATCTGCTCCTCTCTCAGGTGCGTTAGCAGAGTGCTGAACTGGAAGAGGACCAGCTGGAACTTGAACTGGTACCTATATGCAATGCTAGTGCTGCAGGCTGCAGCTATAACACACTGCACCAGAGTGTCATTCCTAGCTTCATAATTTCTTATGTCATAGCACAGAGGCTTAACCATGATCATCTCTTTTTTTTTAAAGATTTATTTATTTATTTGAAAATCAGGGTTACACAGAGAGAGGAGAGGCAAAGAGAGAAAGTTGGTTCACTCCTCAATTGGCCACAATGGCTGAAACTGTGCTGATCTGAAGCCAGGAGCTAAGAGCTTCTTCTAGGTCTCCCTCAGGTGCAGGGGCCCAAGGACTTGGACTATCTTCTACTGCTTTCCCAGGCCATAGCAGAGAGCTGGATCAGAAGTGGAGCAACTGGCCTCAAACCAGCGCCCATATGGGATGCTGGTATTTCAGGCCAGGGTGTTAACTTGCTGTGCCACGGAGCCAGCCCTATGACCATTTTTAGCATTTACTTATTTACTTACTTGAGAGTCAGAGAGATAGAATGAGAGACAAAGAGAGAATGAAACAGAGGTTTGCCAACTACAGGGTCACTCCTCAAATGTTTCCAACAAACTATAATTTTCTTATTTATTTGAAAGGCACAGAGGTAAAAAGAAAGAGACTAAGAGAGAGTTCATATTTATTGATTAAGTCCTGAGCAAGTTCTGTGCCTGGGCAAAATCATGAGTGGGAACTCAATCTGAGCAATGAGTTAGAAATAAGTTTCTGGGGGCCAACATTATGGCATAGCAGGTAAAGCCACCACCTGCAGTGCTGACATCACTTATGGACACCAGTTTGAGTCATAGCTGCTCCACTTCTGATCCAGCTCTCTGCTATGGCCTGGGAAAGTAGCAGAGGGTGGCACCTGTGTGGGAGACCCAGAAGAAGCTCCTGGCTCCTGGCATCGGATTGGTGCATCTCCAGCCATTGCAGGCAATTGGGAAGTGAACCAGTGGATTTAAGACCACTCTCTCTCTCTTTCTCTGCCTCTCCTTCTCTCTGACTTTCAAATAAATAAATAAATAAATCTTAAAAAAAAAAAGAAAGAAACATTAATTTTTAAAAAATAAGTTTCTGTATGTTGCCTAATTAACAAGCACTGAAGGAACTAATAAGTGTATGAAGGAAAAGGTATGAAAGTGTAAAGAACAAGTTAGAATTTCGGGAATGTATCAAACCTAGATAAAAGCCTTAGTAACATCAAAAAATGATTGATTTTTTTTTTTTTTTATCAAAGAACATCTTCTCTAAAAATATAAGTCAGAAAGATACTGGTATCTCTAAATATTCTAGAATGTCTGTGTCATCAGGAGTAAGGCTTGAGAAAAAATCATGGAAACAACACCAGTCAACACCTGCACACTTTCTGCCTTGGCCTCCCTGTCGCTTATGTACAGACTGACCTGAAAGGCTCTGATTCAGGCATTCTTCCACCATCCATGGCTCTGCTCCTTGCTCCAACTTGAAGATCAAGTCAGGCTTGGTAATGCAGTGCCCTATTAATGAAAACAAAGAAAGACTTTGTGAAATCACTATCTTGGGTTCTTTAAATGACTGCAGCGTGGTCCAGGAGCTATGCAACAAATGAAATATTCAAATCCTTCATGGGCTCAAATTCTATACCTGCCTAATATTAAACATTATAAAGAGTTCCCTTATTTCTCAAATTGCAAGAAAATGTTATCCCTGGGCATGTGATGGCTGTCACTCACCCAAGGAGAACAGGCTGCTGTAGGTCTCCAGCATCACATCTCGGTATAGGGTTTTCTGAGCATTGTTCATTTTCTGCCATTCCTCCCAGGTAAAGTACACAGCCAGGTCTTCAAATGCTATCATCTCCTGTAACATTACACTTCCAGTCAGCATATTAACTCTGTTACAAAACAAACACTGACAGTTGTATACAAATATGAAGGAAAAAAAGAAGGACGTGGTTTCACATTAGACTTGTTGAGTGTTTAGAAAACCACACAGAGCATTCAACAGAGTCAAACCCATAATCTACAGGCTGTGAAAAATGCCCAAGCTGGAGGGAAACAAGAGGTTCAAATCACAAAGGCCACATCTGTAAAGGGGAATTGAACAGCAGGCTAAAAGAGGGGCAATATTTACTCTTTTTTTTTTTTTTGACAGGCAGAGTGGACAGTGAGAGAGACAGAGAGAAAGGTCTTCCTTTGCCGTTGGTTCACCCTCCAATGGCCGGCGCACCGTGCTCATCCGATGGCAGGAGCCAGGTGCCAGGTGCTTTTCCTGGTCTGCCATGGGGTGCAGGGCCCAAGCACTTGGGCCATCCTCCACTGCACTCCGGGGCCACAGCAGAGAGCTGGCCTGGAAGAGGGGCAACCGGGACAGAATCTGGTGCCCCGACCAGGACTAGAACCCGATGTGCCGGCGCCGCAAGGCGGAGGATTAGCCTATTGAGCCACGGCACCGGCCACAATATTTACTCTTGAATAGGCAATGTTAAGGAGAAGTATGTAGAAGCATTGAGGAAAAAAGGCAAGAAACCATCAGTGAAACTACGATGGGAATGAACAGAAAAGAATTTCAAGGAAAACGCCATGCATATCACTTCCAATATGTCAGAGAAAAAATATATACTAAAAGACAGGGCAGACATTTAGCTTAGTGTTTATGATGCCACCTCAGAGTGCCTATGTTGAATTTCCAATGCCAGCTCTAGTTTTTAGCTCCCAGATAATGCAGACCTGAGGAAGCAGTGGTGATATCACCAATGAAGGAGACCTAGATTCCATTCCTCAATCCTGGCTTCAGTCCTGCCCCACCTCTGCTTACTATGGTTATTTAGAGAGTGAATTAATGAGTCAAAGCTCTCTATCTCTTAGTCCATCAACTTGTTTCTCTATCAAGCTAATAAATATTTTTAAGTAAGAGAAAATACATGTAAAACAAAGTTTAGAAATTAGCTTTTGCCCTTGTCTATGATTATTCTACTGATAAACATTTGAAGTAACATTATACATAATTAAAGTGAAAGCAATGGAATTACTTGCCCAAAAAGAAAACCTGGGAATGTCTGCAGTACAATCTGCATTTGTGAGTCACTGAAAAAAATGCTTAGAGATTTGTTTAAGAACCTGCAATAGTTACCAGAATTGTGATGCAGCAGGCTCAGCCTCCACTGTCACTACTGGCATCCCATGTAAACAGAGGATTTGAGTCCTGGCTGCTCCACTTCCAATCCAACTCCCTGTTAATGTGACTGAAAGAGCAGTGAGAGATGGCCTGAGTATTTGGACCCTTCACCAATGTGGGAGACCTAGATGGAGTTCCAGGCTCCTGGTTTTGGCCTGGCCCAGTCCCAACCATTGTCGGCATTTGGGGAATGACACAGTAGATAGAAGATATCTCTTTCTGTCTCCCTGTCTCTCCCAATCTCTGTAACTCTGCCTCTCAAACAAATAAATAAATCATAAAAAATAAATGAGTCTCCAGTAGATTTTTTCCCCTACATATTCCTTATCCTTTTCATGAATCCAATTCAGCTTCTCAAGTATATTAAGGACTCTATTACTCTAACAGTTCAAAAACAAACTTAACGGATTTGTGTTTTAGCACTAGGTAACTCTTCCTCTTGCTGAATGCTAAGTGTTTACTTCATAGGTAGCACTAAAAACTGCTCAGTACATCATCTATGTGACAATAAAGACTGTTTCAGACAACATGACCCCAAAAATGTGGCATATTGTGCTTAGCTCAGCTCAATTCATGTAACAAATATGTATTTTGCTATAGCAACAGAAAGACAAGAGACCAAACTGCATTATTATAGATGACAGTAATGTTTCATAATCATGCCAAATTCATCATTCATTTCTGTATATTCCATGAGACCAAATTTTATGTTTATTTTTCTATTTTAAAAATTTTTCAAGATTTATTTATTTATTTGAAAGTCAGAGTTACACAGAGAGAGGAGAGGCAGAGAGACAGAGAGACAGAGAGAGAGACAGAGAGACAGAGAGAGAGGTCTTCCATCCACTGGTTCAGTCCCCAATTGGCTGCAATGGCTGGAGCTGCACCAACCTGAAGCCAGGAACAAGGAGCTTCTTCCAAGTCTCCCACATGGGTGAAGGGACCCAAGGGCCTGGGTCATCTTCCACTGCTTTCCCAGACAATAGTAGAGAGCTAGAGCAGAAATGGAACAGCTGGGTCTCAAACTGGCTCCCATATGGGATGCTGATGCTTCAGACCAGGGCGTTAACCCACTGAGCCACAGAACCAGCCCCATACTTTTCCATTTTAATTAATTAGTATATTGGGGCTGGCACTGTGGCATAGTGGGTAAAACCACTGCCTGCAGTGCTGGCATCCCACATTTGTGCCAGTTCAAGTCCTGGTGGCTTTGCTTCCAATCCAGCTCTCTGCTAAGGCCTAGGAAAGCAGTAGAAGATGGCCCAAGTCCTTGGGCCCCCGCACCCATGTGGGAGACTCCGAAGATCTTCACTTCTAGCTTTGGATCAGTGCAACTCTAGTCATTGTGGCAAACTGGGGAGTGAACCAGCAGATGGAAGACTCTTTCTCTCTCTCTCTCTCTCTCTCTCCTTCCCTCTGCCACTCTGTAACTCTGATTTTCATATAAATAAACAAATCTAAGAAAATAAATAAATAAACTAGCATTAAACTCATAAAATGACTACTGACAAGCTGGGGAATAATGAAAAAAAAAAAACACTTACAGGTGATATATTAATTTTCTTTCCTCTTAGAAACATGTGGAGGGCCCAGAATCATACCTAGAAGAGAAGGTGAATGGAAGTTCAAAGAAAACTCTGGAGGCCAACGCTGTGGCATACTGGGTAAAGCTGCTGCCTGCAGTGCCAGCATTCCATATAGGTGTGAGTTCAAGTCCTGCCTACTCAACGTACAATCTAGCTCTCTGCTATGTCCTGAGAAAGCAGTGAAACATGGTCCAAGTTCTTGGGCCACTGCACCTGCATGGGAGATCCAGAAGATCTTGGTTCTTCACTGTGGAGGAATAAACCTGTAAAAATGGAAATATATAGGAAAATGCACCCACCTATATTAAGTGGCAGAGATTAAACAGAAGTTACCATTGGTTTAATGAAAGCATTATCTACAAATTTTGTAAAATAATAATGTAAAAGTAAAAAGAAATTTTAAGAGTGTACAAATAAATGAGGTTATCAGAGATAAACATTATGTTATTATTAAAAGTTTATACTAAAGAAAGTTAACAAATACACATAATGTATATTTAATGCAGTACACTTTACCAGTAATGACTCTAATTAGCATCTTTCCCTGTATTCATCCCTTCACAAAACCCTGGATTGGGGCTGGCACTGTGGCCTAGCAGGTAAAGCTGCCACCTGCAGCACTGGCATCCCATATGGGCACTGGTTTGATTCCGAGCTGCTCCACTTCTGATCCAACTTTCTGCTATGGCCTGGGAAAGCAGTAGAAGATGGCCAAAGTCCTTGGGCCCCTGCACCCATGTGGGAGACCCAGAAGAAGCTCCTGGATCCTGACTTTGGATTGGCACAACTCTGCCCATTGCAGCCAACTGGGGAGTGAACCAGCAGGTGAAAGACCACTCTTTCTCTGCCTCTCCCTCTCGCTGTGTGTAACTCTTTCAAATAAATAAATAAATCTTTTTTTAAAAAACCCTGAATTTCACCATTTTGCTTGATTTACTCCATGAGATACCACCAAATCTGATAGAAATAGACAATTTGTTAAAAGATTTATTTATTTGAAAGAGATACACAGAGAGAGGAGAGGCAGGGAGAAAGAGGGAGAGGGGAGGGAGAGGAAGAGAGAGGGAGAAGGAGGGAGAGGGAGGGAGAGAGAGGGAGAGAAAGGGAGAGGGAGGAAGGGAGGGAGAAAGAGAGGTCTTCAAACCACAGGTTCACTCCCCAGATGGCTGCAATGGCTGGAGCTGTGTAGATCCAAAGATAGGAGCCAGGAGCTTCTTCCAGCTCTCCCACATGGGAGCAGGCGCCCAAGGACTTGGGCCATCTTCCACTGTTTTCCTAGGCCATAGGAGAGAGCTAGATCAGAAGTAGAGCAGCCGAGTCTCAAACTGACACCCATATGGGAATGCTGGCATTCCATGTGGTGGCTTTACCTGCTATGCCACAGAACTAGCCCCAGAAATAGATAATTTGTAAACTATGTGCCTTCTCAGATTTTCCTTTTTTGACAGTTATCTTCTGAAAAACCCTGGGGCCTGCCTGTTGAAGAGACAGTATGTAGCCAAGATTCATCGCAAACTCCAGACACTTAAGTGAAGCCTCAATCAGTTCTGCAAATGACTAAACTCTCATTTCTGCTCCTGGATTGATCACAGGAACTACCCAGCTGAGTGCAGCCCATAACACAGAATCAGAACTGCAAATCAAGTGGCTATTTGTTAAGCCACTGTTTTTCTGATTTGTCCTACATCACATGCTGATACATATCAGAAAGTACGGCAGAAAGTTGAATTACATGTCAACTACAATGCATACAACTTCAAAATTTCATTTAGAAGTTCCCATAAAACAGGGCCAGCATTGTCACATAGCAAGTAAACCTGCGGTCTGCAATGTAAGCATCCCATATGAGTAATGGTTTATGTTCTGGCTGTTCTGCTTTTGATCCAGCTTCCTGCTGATGACCTGAGAAAAGCAATGGAAGATGATCCAAATACTTGGGCAAATGCTACCAATGTGGGAGACCCAAATGAAGATCCTGGTTCCTGGCATCATTCTGTCCCAGTCCTGCTCAATGCGGCAATCTGTGACGTGAACAAGTAGAAGGAAGATCTCTCTGGGTCTCTCCTCTATATACAATATTTTAAAATAAATTTTTAAAGAACTTAGAAAAAAAACTCCTATAAACACAATCTTTGCCTATCAATTAGACCTTAAAAAAAAATCCTGGGATTCATACAAATAAATTACCTGGAGCTCATAAGGTTGTTCTTCACATTTCTGCTTATATATTGTCATTGTGTTCTTTTGGTTTATATTTTAAGAAGCGTATTATCACATGAATCTGATTTAATATAATTTTTACTATTTCAGAAAGCAGGATAAAGGTTCACAGTAATTTTCTGTAGCTGCATGAACATTGTATATTATTCAAGAAGAAATTACTGAAAGGGGGAAATTTTTTATGATGTGCTTTTAGTTTTTTTTTTTTAAAGATGTATTTATTTGAAATTCAAATTACATAAAGAGAGAAGAGGCAGAGAGAGAGAGGGAGAGAGAGAGATCTTTCATCTGATGGCTCACTCCACAAATGGTTGCTATGACTGGAACTGCACCAATCCGAAGCCAGGAGCCAAAAGTTTCTTCTGGGTTTCCCATGTGGGTGCAGGGATCCAAGGACTTGAGCCATCTTCTACTGCTTTCCCAAGCCATAGCAGAGAGCTTGATCAGAAGTGGAGCAGCAGAGTCTTGAACCCATGCCCATATGGGATGGGGGCGCTTTAGGCCAGAGCATTAACCTGCTGTGCCACAGCAATGGCCTCATGATATGCTTTTTGAAGTCACACACTCCAAACATAGCATTAGTAGCAAAAGGGAAGACATGCTCAGGGAAGTTTTCTAAAGCAGTACTATTTGAACTGGTGACAATTTCTGAAATGGATTTGAAAAATAAATGATTTTTAATTAAGTGTGTCAATTTAGAGAACATTAGATAGAAGTTAGGGTGCCGGGTATTTCCAAATCATGTGACACCACACATCCTGAAATACAATTTATTTCATCTTTTTTTACAGAGATCCTGGCAAAACTTCCTTGAACTACCAGGAAGGACTATTAGAATACAAGGGGCAGCAGCATAGCCCAGGTACCAAGTATATGACATACTAGGTTTCACAGACCTCCATTTCTAGAGATCCTGGGAGTGGAATGAAGTAATGGGCATGTGGTAGGAAGCAAGGCAGATGGTGACTCTCAGAGAGGAGAGGTTATCCCTCCACCCCAGCTGCACCCTTAAGACCACTGTCTTTCTAATCCATTCACAACTCTCTTTTGAATGCTGGTCCAAAACTTCTATTACCACCAAGTCTTGAAAACTAATGGATGAGGTAAGGTAATATCAAGTACATCTTGTGCACTCTGGTCAATAAGATCCATAACTGCTTGGACCGTGCTACTAGGATCTTTACATTTCAATGACTCTTGTCTCTGCTCTGAGCCTTAAAGTGTTGTCGCAGAGAGCATTAAGTTGTATTCTGTTAGAAAAGATTCCTATTTGTGGAGTTCCCTTCTTCAAATACCATAACTACTACTCAATTCCAAAGAAAATGGGACTGTCACCCAGTACCCAAACTTCCATGTTCCCAGAAACTATGTAGGCCGGCGCCGTGGCTCAACAGGCTAATCCTCCGCCTTGCGGCGCCGGCACACCGGGTTCTAGTCCCGGTCGGGGTGCCGGATTCTGTCCCGGTTGCTCCTCTTCCAGGCCAGCCCTCTGCTGTGGCCCGGGAGTGCAGTGGAGGATGGCCCAAGTGCTTGGGCCCTGCACCCCATGGGAGACCAGGAAAAAGCACCTAGCACCTGGCTCCTGCCATCGGATGAGCGCGGTGCGCTGGTCGCAGCGCGCCATCCGCGGCGGCCATTGGAGGGTGAACCAACGGCAATGGAAGACCTTTCTCTCTGTCTCTCTCTCTCACTGTCCACTCTGCCTGTCAAAAAAAAAAAAAAAAGAAAGAAACTATGTATTGTATAAGTTCTGTAACCTCAAATGAGTAGCACTGGGCAGGCTATACTGTGCAGGATACCAGAAACTTCATTTAAAGAAGATATACCAGAAACCCCATAAATGCAATTGCAACACAGTGTAAGCCAGCCTGCACACATCTTACAGTAAGGACATTTCACTAGTATTGCTGCTATACTCATCTTAAAGATGAGTAAACAGTGACAGTGGTGCAACCTACATTCAGCTCATATACAATTCAGCTCAAATGGTCTGAACACCCATCTCTATCCCACAGCCATCTTGTATAACACTAGTTGTCTACAGAAATTTTAGAACCCCTTTCTGTATACCTGACCCACTGGTCTTCTGTCAGACAAATCATCTTTTTTTTTTAAAAAAAAAGATTTATTTTTATTTATTTGATAGGCAGAGTTAGAGAGAGAGGTAGAGATAGAGAGAGGTCTTCCATCCACTGGTTCACTTCCTAGATGGCCATAAAAGAGTTGCGCCAATCTGAAGCCAGGAGCCAGGAGCTTCTTCTGGGTCTCCCACACAGGTGCAGGGGCCCAAGGACTTGGGCTATCTTCTACTGCTATCTCAGGCCATAGCAGAGAGCTGGATCAGAAGAGGAGCAGCCGGGATTAGAACTGGCACCTATGTGGGATGCCGGTGCTTCAGGTCAGGGCATTAACCTGATGAGCCACAGCACCAGCCACTCATCTTCTGACAAAAAAAAAAGTCCTTGAAAACCCGACATTATTCATCCCTTCTATGGCTTTTGAACTGAGGATCTACCACTGGTATCCTTTCCCGAACCAGCCAAGGTCTATAGGGTGTACCTGAATGAGAGATTATAATGCCTCCAATCTACAACTGTACCTATGCCACCAAGAGACAGGAACCTGTCCTGCTCTCCAAAGTTCCTTTTACCCTCACACTAACATGCACAGACATAGAAACCAATCACACAGTCCTTGAGCAACAGGAGGACAGCCTCAGGGCCAGAAATTCTCTAAAGATGGTGGGAGTGGTTGCAATGGCACATGTTGAGAAGGAAAACAAAGGAGACTTTCCATCATCTTTCCCTGTTGACATCACAGGCAGATGAAGCTACCTTCCCTGTAAAACAGTACACACCTCCATTAGGAAGAAATTTACTGGAAAATCAACCTCTTAGGATACAGTGGGGGTACGTAAAAACTTGTGTAACCACATGAAATCCTCACATAATATTGCAATTCCTCATTAATTCCTGGCTTAACAAATACATTTGAAAGAAACATACTATACGTGGAGAAATTAAAATGTGGAAAGAATTTTTGGAAATTGTCATTAAATATTATTTTTCCAATTCTCATAATTAAATTGTGGTTCTTTTTTGACAGGCAGAGTGGACAGTGAGAGACAGAAAGGTCTTCCTTTACCGTTGGCTCACCCTCCAATGGCCACTGCAGCTGGCGCGCTGCAGCCAGCACACCACGCTGATCTGAAGCCAGAAGCCAGGTGCTTCTTCTGTTCTCCCATGGGATGCAGGGCCCAAGGACTTGGGCCATCCTCCACTGCACTTCCAGGTCACAGCAGAGAGCTTGGACTGGAAGAGGGGCAACTGGGACAGAATCCAGTTGCATGACCGGGACTAGAACCCAGTGTGCTGGTGCCACAGGTGGAGGATTAGCCTACTGAGCCACAGCACTGGCCAAATTGTGGTTCTAATACCCTCAAATACTTCTACAGATATTTAGAAAAAATTTCCAAGGACTCTTTTTAACTTTAGCTTTTAAAAAGAAAATAATATCCCTGAATAAATCAGTTTTAATCCTTTAAAATGATGCTTGATCTTACCCACTAAAACAATTTGTGGACCATCAATGGATCATATTTCTCAGTAAAATAGTGGATTAATATGGCTGGAAAACAGTGTGAATGCCTTGTAAAATCTTTGTGAATAGTTAAAACTGTACTATGTAGTAATTCTTTGCATAAAACATCCTGAAATTCATCTACCCATTACATCCAGTTATCTGTATATTTTTATCAAAGCTCTATTTAAAAAAATTGCACTTAAGTAGTTGTTTCTGCCACAAATTAGGCAAAGAGACAAATATTAGGGTATCATGGAGCTCCTGCTTTTAGTCCTCTTCTTGTCTAAATGAGAATTGGCAATGAAATTATAGTCAAACTCTTGAGGATTTAAGTGATGGTCTCATGGGCCATTTACTGTTGGCCCACAGCTATTGGTCATTTTTTCTGTGTATAGTGTATGATTTGTACTATTGAAATGCCTATACCATCACTGATCTGGTAATTGCCTTTCAATGACTTCATTCTACAAATTGAGCAGCCTCGGTTTTGAACTTCTATCTTAAATAACTTCGTCTCAGACCCAGAAGAAAATTATTACTTAGTTCCCAGCATCATGCAATGTAAACAGAAAAAGAAGTAGGCATCAAATAAGAATAGTATCTGAACTAGTGGATTCCCTTGTCCTTTCTAAAAATTATTGCTCCCTATAGTGGTAGCTATACACTTCTGACAGAAGGAGTTCCTGATTTTAGAATTAAGGTTGAAAATTCTTTGGGGATTCCTGAGAAGAAAGTGGGAAGGCAGCACACAACTCAATTGTTGTTGATTGATCTTTTAAAGCTCATTTCCTCTCACTGGTTTTAAATACACCTTTTTTTTTTTTTTTTTTAATTTGACAGGTAGCATTATAGTGAGAGAGAGAGACAAGGAAAAGGTCTTTATTTTGTTGGTTCACTCCCCAAATGGCCGGGATAGCCAGTACTGCACCGATCTGAAGCCAGGAGCCAGGTACTTCTTCCTGGTCTCCCATGTGGGTGCAGGGGACCAAACACATGGGCCATCCTCCACTGCCCTCCCAGGCCACAGCAGAGAGCTGGACTGGAAGAGGGGCAACAGGGACTAGAACCTGGTGCCCATATGGGATACTGTTGCCATAGGAGGAGGATTAACCAAGTGAGCCATGGCGCCAACCCTATATACACCTTCTGAGTAATTATCAGCATTTATACTTTCATGCACTTAGAAACAGGAACTCTAATACCTGATCTTACTGAACCAATAATGAAAAATATGGTCCCTAAGATATAAAGAGAGTGATGATCACAAAGTGAAAGTAATTCAGGATCCTACAAGGACTAAATTTGAGTTCAAGCTTGAGCTACTTATCACTGATAGAAATATCACTAATAGAAACAATCAGTGTTGTCTGGTCAAGTTTTACTAGATGGAAATGGCATCCCATATTTGTGCCAGTTTGTGTCCCAATCTCTCCACTCCTGATCCAGCTCCCTGCTACTGAAACTGGGAAAATAAAATAGCAGCAAAAGATGTCTCAAGTATGTGGGCCTCTGCCCACACCACAGTGCCAGCCCTAATAAATCTTCCAAAATACCTAAAGAAGAAAAATGTAAAAATCTATACATTATAGTTGTATATAGATGTAAATTTTTGAAAAGTATGTAATTTCATCCTTTTAGACATCTAAAATTTATTTTTAAATTATACAATTAAAAAAATAAAGAGACATTGATTCTTATGTATCCTCAGCATAAGACATCAACTTTCCCAGGTTCTAGATGCACTTATTCACAGTTTCATAGGTGTAATCAGTAATGTGGCTCAAATAACAGTCTTACCCAGGGACATCCCTAAATTTAAACAGGGTACCCAATACCATTTTAGAAAAGTTCCAAAATATGTATCAGAAGAAAAAAATAATTTATTTGGTACATCTCATTTTAATTATACTATTACCTAAATTTCTAATAGACAGATGTACTCAAAAAAATCCCACAGGTGGGAGAGATGGCCTAACACAGCAAGTAATTATTAAAATAAAATTTTTAAGCTACAACTTAACTAGGGAATATAACACTCCACAGGTCACAGACTAAAATAATTAAGATGACATAATAAAAGGAAACTCAATGTCATCATGCATGAAAATTTATTACATTAGTCTTAATTAACAAAAAGGTGATTATTCCAGCTCTTTCCCACTTGGCAGCCCAATTTTACCTGTTGAATCTGGAAAAAAGTAAATGACATCTCATGGTAGATTACTAAAATTTAATGCTATATGCCATCGATCATGTCCACCATGCTTTATATCTAATATTAACATATCTGATGCCTCTTAATAGATAAATGACCTGTCTTAAGTATTACAAAAATGGCAAATGTGTTTTGCTCAAAGCTTTTCCACCAGCCCCTTACTCTAGTTTGCCTTCACTTTGAAAAGACACTTCTTCTAGGGTATACATGAGCATCTCATTGACATTGCCATCAAACACAATTTTTGCAAATTGAACTGTACCCACCATTTAACAGGAGCACAAGAATACATTACATTGATGATTTCCTTCCTGAATGAAACTATTTCACACACTTGTGAAGAACATACAATGCTAATACCTTTTAGTCCTTCCTGGGTTTTGGTGCAATGCATGCCTCATTTAAAAAATTGTCATGAGGGCTGGCGCCGTGGCTCAACAGGATAATCCTCTGCCTTGCAGTGCCAGCACACCAGGTTCTAGTCCCAGTCGGGGCACCGGATTATGTCCCGGTTGCCCCTCTTCCAGGCCAGCTCTCTGCTATGGCCCAGGAGTGCAGTGGAGGATGGCCCAAGTGCTTGGGCCCTGCACCCCATGGGAGACCAGGATAAGCACCTGGCTCCTGCCATCAGATCAGCACAGTGCACCGGCCGCAGCACGCCAGCTGCATCGGCCATTGGAGGGTGAACCAACAGCAAAAGGAAGACCTTTCTCTCTGTCTCTCTCTCTCTCTCTCACTGTCCACTCTGCCTGTCAAAAAAAAAAAAAATTGTCATGAATGCTACAAATCAGCCCAGCTTAAATGGCCCCCCTTCCAATGAAAAGTGCTAAAATCAGTCAAATTAAATTCTGTAGGCACTATCATTAGTGCTCTCAGTGACTTCTTCACTTGCAGAGCTCATATGCCTTCTAAATTTTTTGGATCATTTATGATATCCATTACTTCTCAAGGGCTATGATGCAACAAATAACCTCTCTTGGAACCTTGCTATGTGCCAGTAAAATTAAATTAGATGGCTATTAACTGTGCTATACTGGAAAAACAGTCACCTACACACCTTGAGACTGTGATGCTCCAAACCTTGTTGTCTAGTAGGACTTTGGCCATGGATATATAACAGTAAAATGTGAGAATGGCTACTAAGGCCTCCTTAATAAATGATGGACCTAAAACTTGGCATACTCTATTTGGCAAAGGGGATGGCTTACAAGTTCTACTGTCTATGTCCAGATGCCAGGGTACTGCTGGAGATCATTATTCTAACAATAAAAAAGAAAAACCATTTAAATTCAGCTGGACACCATTCTGTTGACTGTTGATCTCATTACTATTATCCTGCATGATTTCACTGGTGACAAATCAGAGCCCCAAAGTAGTCACAGCCATTATCTGCTAACAAAAGCTTAAACCAAGAGTTATGGATTAACATCTATTATAACACAATTCTTCAGAACCCATCTAGTCCAAACCTTGAGAGTTGGAAGCTGTTGTATTTGGCCCACCCATAAACAGAATGTTAATTATGCCAGATGAGTTCTATATCCTTGTACTGCAAGGAAGATGTCACAAATATTGATGCTCCAAACTTATCCAGGTCCCTGCTAATGTGTCTGAGAAAGCAGCAAAGGATTGCCCAAATGCTTGGGCCCCTGAACCCATGTGATATCTGGAAGAAACTCCTATCTCATGAGATCAGCCTGGTCTAGCCCCAGTCATTGCAGCCATTTTGGAGAACAAACCAGAAGGAAGGTTAGTCTCTTCCTTTCTCACTCTAACACTGCTTTTCAAATATATAAGTAAATCTTTTAAGTGCAATCATTTTAATAGATTCCTCAGTGCTCAATCATGAAGACTTTTGTATCTGAAGGAAATTTTCATTTCTTTTTTAAAGATTTGGTTATTTAAAAGGCAGAGAGGTAGCTGGTGTTATACTCCAGTATGCAAAGCTGCCGTCTGTTATACTGGAATCCCATATAGTCACCAGTTCAAGACACACTTGTTCCACTTCTGATTTAGCTTCATGCTAATGGTCTGATAAAGAGTGGAAGATGGCCCAAGTACTTGGGTTCCTGCCACCCCCATGGGTGACTCAGAAGAAGCTCCTGGTTTCAACCTGGCCCTACAATGGCCATTGGAGCCACCAGGGGAGTGAACCAGATGATGGAAGACCTCTCTCTGTCTCTCTCTCTGTAGCTGTGACTTTAAAATAAAGAAGTAAATAACTTTTAAAATGATTTAAAAAGGGCAGAGAGCTGGTCCAAGTGCAGTGGTGTTTACAACTAATTAAAAAGGGCAGAGAAACACAGAAAGTGGGTGAGGAGAGAGAGGCAGAGAGGTCTTCCATATGTTGGTTCACTCTCTAAATGTCTGCAACAGCTGTTGCTGGACCAGGTTCTCAGGTCCCCTAATAAGTAGTAGATCTTGCACTTAGGTAAAAGAAACTGAAGAATTTGAGCCACTGCCCCATGTTTCCCAGAGATATTAAGTAGGAAACTGGTTTGGAAGTGGAACACTGAAAATTTAGATTAGCACTGCACTATAGAATGTGGGCATCACATGCAATGATCAACAAAATAGAAAACCTAGAAATCAAGACACATGCTAGATAACAAAACTGAGTCATGAAGACATATAGAAAACCTAAACAAACCAAAAACCAAGACAGAGATTGAATCAGTAACAAAAACCCTCCAAAGAAAAACCTGAGACCAGAAAGCTTCACTGCTAAATTCTACCAATCTACCAGACTTTTAAAAGAGAATCAATTCCAATTCTTCTTAAGCTATTCAAAACAATTGAAAGAGAAGAGTATTCCCAAACTTCTATTTGGCAAGTGTCACCTTATTTTCTAAACCAGAAAATGATACAATAAAGAAAGAGAATTAAAGAACAATATCTCTGATAAGCACAGATCCAAAATTTCTCAACAAAATACTAGCTAATAAAATCCAACAACAGATCGTAAAAGTAATTTACCTGGACCAAAAGGAATGTACCCCTGGTATGCAGGGATGGTTCAACATATGCAAATCAATAAATGTGATATGTGACACTAGCAAACTAAAGAATAAAAACCACATGATGATCTCAATAGATGAAGAGAAAGTATTTGATAAAAAATAAGCTTTCATTATAAAAACGTTAAGCAAGTTGGGAATAGAAGGAAAATTACTAACACAATCAAGGCCATATATGACAAATCTTCAACCAACAACATATTGAATGGGAAATCGTGGAAGCATTTCCATTAAGATCTGAAACCAAAGTTGCTCTCCATCACTACTGCTGTTCAATACACTACTAACAGTTTTAGCTATGGAAATAATGCAAGAAAAAGAAATCAAAGGAAAACAAATTAGAAAGAAGAAAGTCCAATAATCTGTTTGCAGATGACATGATCCTAAATATTGGGAAACCAAAAGACTCCACCAAGAGATTATTGAAACTCATAAGAAAGTTTGGTAAAGTTGTAAGATATAAAATCAACACACAAAAATCAATAACCATTATATACACAAAAATGCCATGGCTGAAAAATAACATCAATAAAATGTTTTATGGTTGGAATAAATTTAGTCAAGGATGTGAAAGATCTCTACCATAAAAATTACAAAATATTGTAGAAATAGAAGAAAAAACACACAAAAGAAAAATCTTCCATGTTCATAAATTGGAAGAACTGATATCATCAAAATCCCCATACTATCAAAAGAAATTATTTTTAATTTTACTTTTACAATCATTTATTTATTTGAGAGGCAGTTATAGACAGAGAGAGGGAGAGACAGAAAGTGATGCCTTCTAACTGTTCATTAATTCTCCAAATGGCTGTAATGGCTGCTGCTGGGTTGATCTGAATCCAGGAGCTAGGAGCTTCCTCCTCATCTCCCATGTGGATACAGGGGCCCAAGCACTTGGGCCATCTTCCATTTCCTTCCCAGGCCATGAGCAGAGAGCTGAATCAGAGGAGCATCTGAGACCCAAACTGGCATCCATAGGAGATGCCAATGCAACAGAGTCTCAACTTATTATTCCACAGTGCCAGCCCCCCAAAAAACAATTTACACATTCAATGTGATCTCAATTAAAATACCAACAACATTCTTCTCAGAGTTAGGAAAAAAATGATGTTAAAATTGGTATGAAATGCCAAGGCAATATTAACAAAAGCAAAGCTGGAGGCATCACAATTCCAGAATTCAAGATCTACTACAGGGAAGTCATAATCAAAATAGCTTGTTATTGGCGTGCCAAAAGATATGTAGACCTATGAAACAGAATAGAACCTCTGAAAATTATTCCACACAGGGTGGAGCCAAGATGGCATAATAGTGAGGATGCACACTAAATGTCCGGGAAAAGATAGGTTGATAAAAGTGGAGTTACAGTAGTTTCAGGGAAAGGCTTGGGGAAAAAAATTGCAGAGGAAACTCTTCCGGATCTAGTGGATGTGACATGGACAACCTGCAGGGAGAGCAAGGATGCCCACAGCTCCAAAGCCCAACAGCGGAGTATGCATCTGCGCTGGAAGGGGAGGTGAGCTCAGTAACCCAAGACATTGGCAGAGAAATGGCAGACAGAGCCTAGAGGGAACTAGGCTTGAAGCCCCACTGGGGAAAGTTCACCAGACTAACTACAAGAGAGAGGGGAAAAAAAAAGAAAAATAAGGGGCCGGTACAGATGAGTTTCTCTCTCCACCCACTTCGCAAAGGCAAGCAAGAGACAAAGGGCAGGCACCGTTTTGGACATACGTAAAAGGTGCGTGACCTCAGGGCAGTGCGTGACCTCAGAGCTGCACCTGCCCTCAGTCAAACAGCAAAACCTAACTCTGGGGCGGGGAGTGAAATAACAGAAGGTTAGGACTTAGTGAATGGCTGGAGCTAATGAACTGAGACAGTGAAAAAAAAGACGGTGGGTGAGAGAACTCATGGAGTTCACGTGAGTACTCTCCAGAGATGCTACAATTCAGTAATCTTGGCAACCTTGTGGGAGACTTCAGAAGAATTTGTGCCCACACTGAGGGCAGGACAGATTCTTTGTATGGTCCTTGGCAAAAAGCAGATGAATGATATACACACAGAAGCCAGAGATCGGAAGCTGACTACCTTCAATTCCGCTCAGTTGTGCCTGAACCACTCAGCCTTAACCTGAAGAACCAAGCAGAGCTCTCGGACCACACCCATCTCAAACCTCCAAGGCTCCTCCAAAAGCAGACAGTCCACTTAACACAGTCATAGTATAACAAGAAAAAAACACCACAGTGAGGGAAGAAGAATTCAAAGAATATGTCCAAAATTCCATGCAACAAACACAGAAACAGAGTAAAGAAGAACAAGGAAGACATTATGACACTCCCAAATGAACAAGACATCCCAAGCCAAGATTATGATGATGAGATAGAAGAAATGCAAATGCAGATTTCAAAACATTTATGATAAGAACATTTAGAAGTTTTCAAAAACAAATTTGTGAACTACAGAAATCCTTACTGCACAGGATAGAAAATCTCTCTCATGAAAATGAAATCCTAAGGAGGAATCAATAGGAAACACAGAAATTAAGAACAGGAAAGTGTGATAGGGAAGAGAAATCAAATGAAATGAAGAAAACAATAAATCAAATGACAAACACATTAGAGAGCCTTAAAAACAGAGTCAGTGAAACACAAGAGAGAATATCAGACTTAGAAGACAGAGCACAGGGAAGAATACAGTCAAACCAAAGAAAAGAAGAGGAAATTAGAAATCTAAAAAAATATTGTTGGGAATCTACAGGATACCATTAAAAAACCCAACATTCGAGTTCTAGGAGTTCCTGAAGGCATGGAGAGAGAAAAGGATTAGAAGGCACTTTTAGTGAGTACATGGAACCTATTCTTGGATTGACCACAAACTAGGCCATAAAGCAAATCTCAGCAATTTTCAAAGAATTAGAATCATATGATGCAGCTTCTCTGACCATAGGGGAATGAAGTTGGAAATTAGCAATTCAGGAATGCCTAGAACATATGTAAACACATGCAGATTGAACAACATGATCCTGAATGAACACTGGGTCATAGAATAAATCAAAAGAGAAATCAAAAACTTTCTGAAAGTAAATGAGAACAACAGCACAACATATCAAAACGTATGCGATACACCAAAGCAGTGTTAAGAGGAAAATTTATAGCAATGGGTGCATATATCAAGAAATTGGAAAGGCACCAAATAAATGAACTTTCAATGCATCTCAAGGATCTAGAAAATCTGCAGCAAACCACACCCAAATCTAGTAGGAGAAGAGAAATAATTAAAATCAGAGAAGAAATTAATAGGATTGAATAAAAAACATTACAAAAACTCAGCCAAAGGAGGAGCTGGTTTATTGAAAAAATTATCAAAATTGACACCCCATTGGCCCAACTAACTAAAAAAAGAAAAGACTCAAATCAATAAAATCAGAGATGAAAAAGGAAATGTAACAACAGACACCACAGAAATAAAAAGAATCATCAGAAATTACTTCAAGGACTTGTATGCCAGCAAACAGGGAAATCTATCAGAAATGGCTAGATTCCTGGACACATGCAACCTACCCAAATTGAACCAGGAAGACATAGAAAACCTAAACAGACCCATAACTGAGTCAGAAGTTGAAAGAGTAATAAAGGCCCTCCCAACAAAGAAAAGCCCAGGACCAGATGGATTCACTGCTGAATTCTACCAGACATTTAAAGAACAACTAACTCCAATTCTTCTCAAACTATTCAGAATGATCGAAAAAGAGGGAATCCTCCCAAATTCTTTCTATGAAGCCAGCATCACCTTAATTCCTAAGCTGGAGAAAGATGCAACATTGAAAGAAAATTGCAGATGAATATCCCTGATGAACATAGATGCAAAAATCCTCAATACAATCCTGGCCAATAGAACACAACACATCTGAAAGATCATCCACCCAGACCAAGTAGGATTTATCCCTGGTATGCAGGGATGCTTCAATGTTCACAAATCAATCAATGTGATACACCACATTAACAGACTGCAGAAGAAAAACCATATGATTATCTCAATAGATGCAGAGAAAGAATTTGATAAAATACAACACCCTTTCATGAAAAAAACCCTAACCAAACTGGGTATACAAGGAACATTCCTCAATACAATCAAAGCAATTGATGAAAAACCCATGGTCAACATCCTATTGAATGGAGAAAAGTTGGAAACATTTCCACTGAGATCTGGTACCAGGCAGGGATGCCTGCTCTCACCACTGCTATTCAATATAGTTGAAGTTTTAGTCTGAGCTATTAGGCAAGAAAAAGAAATTAAAGGGATACAAAATTGGGAAAGAACAACTCAAACTATCCCTCTTTGCAGATGGTATGATTCTTTACTTAGGGGATCCAAAGAACTCTACTAAGAGACTATTAGAACTCATGAAAGAGTTTGGCAAAGGAACAGGATATAAAATCATTACAGAAAAATCAACAGCCTTTGTATAGACAGGCAATGCCATGGCTGAGGAAGAACTGCTATATCAATCCCATTCACAATAACTACAAAAACAATCAAATACCTTGGAATAATCTTAACCAAGGATGTTAAAGATCTCTATGATGAAAATTACAAAATCTTAAAGAAAGAAATAGAAGGGGATACCAAAAAATGGAAAAATCTTCCATGCTCATGCATTGGAAGAATCAACATCATCAAAATGTCCATTCTCCCAAAAACAATTTATAGATTCAATGCAATACCAATCAGAATACCAAAGGCATTCTTCTCAGATCTGGAAAAAAATGAAGCTGAAATTCATATGGAGGTACAGGAGACCTCGAATAGCTAAAGCAATCTTGTACAACAAAAACAAAGCCGGAGGCATCAAAATACCAGATTTCAGGACATACTACAGGGAAGTTGTAATCAAAAGAGCATGGTACTGGTATAGAAACAGATGGATAGACCAATGGAACAGAAGAGAAACACCAGAAATCAATCCAAACATCTACAGCCAACTTATATTTGATCAAGGATCCAAAACCAATCCCTGGAGTAAGGACAGTCTATTCAATAAATGGTACTGGAAAAATTGGATTTCCACGTACAGAAGCATGAAGCAAGACCCCTACCTTTCACCTTACACAAAAATCAACACAACATGGATTAAACACCTAAATCTTTGACTTGACACCACAAATTATTAGAGAACATTGGAGAAACCCTGCAAGATATAGGTACCAGCAAAGACTTTTTGGAAAAGACCCTGGAAGCACAGTCAGTCAAAGCCAAAATTAACTTTTGGGATTGCATTAAATTGAGAAGTTTCTGTACTACAAAAGAAACAGTCAGGAAAGAGAAGAGGCAACCGACAGAATGGGAAAAAAATATTTGCAAACTATGCAACAGATAAAGGGTTCATAACCAGAATCTACAAAGAGATCAAGAAACTCCAAAACATCAAAACAAACAACCCATTTATGAGATGGGCCAAGGACCTCAGTAGACATTTTTCAAAAGAGAAAATCCAAATGGCCAACAGACACATGAAAAATTGTTCAAGATCACTAGCAATCAGGGAAATGCAGATCAAAACCACAATGAGGTTTCACCTCACCCCAGTTAGAATGGCTCACATTCAGAAATCTACCAACAACAGATGCTGGTAAGGATGTGGGAAAAAGGCACACTAACCCACTGTTGGTGGGAATGCAAACTGGTTAAGCCACTAGTGAAGTCAGTCTGGAGATTCCTCAGAAATCTGAATATAACCCTACCATTCAACCCAGCCATCCCACTCCTTGGAATTTACCCAAAAGAAATTAAATTGGCAAACACAAAAGGTATCTGCACATTGTTTATCACAGCTCAATTCACAATAGCTAAGACCTGGAATCAACCCAAATGCCCATCAACAGTAGACTGGATAAAGAAATTGTGGGACATGTACTCTATACAATACTAAACAGCAGGATTAAAAAAAAAAAAAAAAACTATGAAATCCGGTCACTTGCAACAAAATGGAGGAGCCTGAAATACCTCATGCTGAGTGAAATAAACCAGTCCCAGAGGGACAATTATCATATGTTCTCCCTGATTGGTGACAACTAACTGAACATCAAATAGGAAACCTGGTGAAGTGAAATGGACACTAGGAGAAACAATGACTTGATCAGCCCTTGTCATCACTGTTGATGTACAATTTAATACTTTATCCTTTTTAGTATTTTTGTTTGTTCTACTTAATACCATTGGTTGAGCTATGTAATTAACACACAATTATTCTTAAGTGTTTAAAGTTAGCTGAAAAGTGATCTCTGTTAAATATGAGTGGGAATAAGAGAGGGAGGAGATGTACAATTTGGGACATGCTCAAGCTGACTTGTCCCAAGTGATTAGAAATGTGCCAGAGGATTCCAATATAATCCCATCAAGGTTGCATGTACCAATGCCACCTCACTAGTCCAAGTGATCAATTTCTGGTCATAACACATAGGTGTAAGTGTCAAAGGGATCACATAAACAAGACTAGTGTCTGATAATACTAACTGATAGAATAAAAGAGGGAGAGAATGATCCAAAATGGGAAGTAGGATACACAGCAGACTCATAGAATGGCAGTTGTCCTAAACAGCACTCTGGCCTCAGAATCAGCCCTTAAGGCATTTGGATATGGCTGAAGAGCCCATAGAGTATTTTAGGCATGGAAAGCCAAGACACTCTGACAAAAACAAAAAAACAAACAAAAAAACCCCACTAAATGAAAGATCTCTGCGAGTGAGATCCCAGTGGAAAGAATGGGGCCATCAAAGAAGGAGGTACCTTTCTCTGCAGGGAGAACTTCCACTTTGACTATGACCCTGTCTGAATAAGATCGCAGTCAGCGAACTCAAAAGGCTTCCATAGCCTTGGCAACTCATGACTAGAGCCTAGGGAGATTACTGACGCCATAAACAAGAGTGTCAAATTGTTAAATCAACTTCAGGAGTCACTGTGTACTTACGTCTCATGTGGGATCTGTCCTTAATGTGTTGTCCAATGTGAAGTAATGCTATAACTAGTACTGAAACAGTATTTTTACACTTTGTGTTTCTGTGTGGGTGCAAACTGATGAAATGTTTATTTAATATATACTAAATGGATTTTATGTATATAAAGAGAATTGAAAATGAATCTTGATGTGAATGGAATGGGAGAGGGAGCAGGAGATGGGAGGGGTGTGAGTGGGAGGGAAGTTATGGGGGAGAGCCATTGTAATCCATAAACTGTACTTTGGAAATTTACATTTACTAAACAAAAAAAAGTGAGGTATGAAATGAATATAGAAAAATGGTAAAAATTTTTAAATCTTCAAAATAAATTTTTAAAAGATGCTTCTGGAAATACAAACAGAAAAGGTATGTCATATTGTACCACACAAGCATATGTAATTATTGTTAATAAAATATTTTAATGGAAAAAAAAGAAATAAGATCAAAGTCGGCAAGCTCAGGGGGCTTCCATGGCCTTGGCAACTCATGACTAGAGCCTGGGGAGATTGCTGACACCTTAAACAAGAGTGGTAATTTGTTAAGTCAACAACAGGAGTCACTCGGCACTTACTTCCCGTGTAGGATCTCTGTCCTTAATGTGTAGTTCAATGTGAATTAATGAGATGACTATTGCTCAAACAGTATTTGGCACTTTGTGTTCTGTGTGGGGGCAAACTGATGAAATCTTACTTAACATATACTAAATTGATCTTCTGTATATATAAAGATAATTGAAAATGAATCTTGATGTGAATGGAATGGGAGAGGGAGTGGGAGATGGGAGGGTTGTGGGTGGGAGGGAAGTTATGAGGGGGGAAGCCATTGTAATCCACAAACTGTACTTTGGAAATTTATATCTACTAAATAAAAGTTAAAACCAACTGGTTTGTGAGAAACAAACTTAAAGCAATCTCTGGAGAAAGGACAATCTCTTCAAACATGGTGCTGGGAAAATTTGTTCTTCACAATGTAGTCTGAAACAAGATCCCCACATTGCTTGTATAATAATTAACTATAATTGGATCAATCATCTAAATCTATGTGATACCATAAGATCACTAGGAAAAAATATCAGGGAAACTCTGCAAGGCATTGTCATAGGCAAAGACTCTTGGAAAAAGACCCCATGAAGCACAGGCAATAAAAAGAAAAATAGTCAAAGGAGATTATATCAAGCTAAGAAGCTTCTGAACTGCAACAAAGGAAGCAACTGACAGAATGGAAGAAAACATTTGCAAACTATTAGTAAAAATATCCAAAATCTCTAATAAGCTCAACAAATTCAACAACAAAACAAACAATCCAGTTCAAGAAATGGGCAGCAGCCATTTTTCCTGTTATATTAACAGGCAGCTTTAACAAGCATTTCTCCAAGGAAGAAATTCAAATGGCCAATAGACACATGAAAAAATGTTCAGGATCACTAGCCATCAGGGAAATGCTAATAGAAACCACAATGAGATTTCTCCTCACCCCAGTTAGTATGGCTATCATACAGAAACCAAAAATCATTTTAGGGCAGGCACTGTGGCTTAGTGGGTTAAGCTACTGCCTGCAGTACTGGCATCCCATATGAGTGCTGGTTTGAGTCCTGGCTGCTCCACTTTTGATCCAGCTTTCTGCTAATGAGCCTGAGAAAGCAGTGGATGATGGCTCACATGCTTGGATCCCTGTACCCATGTGGCAGACCTGGATGAAGTTCCTGGCTCTTGGCTTCAATCTAGCCCTGCCTTGGCCATTGTGCTCATTTGGGGAATGAACCAGCAGAGACCTCTCTCTCTCTCTGTAAATCTGAAATTCAAATAAATAAATAAATCTTTTTTTTAAATCACAGAGTATTTTACTGAACAATTTTAAATGTTGTATGAGTGGATATCTATAACCATTGAATTATTTTTACAAGTCAGTCTGCTTTTAACTGTTTTTCTGTGAATGTAAAAATATGTACTTGAAAAAAGTATAGGCTTGAGGAAGTCATGATATGCTAGAGTGGAGATGGCTGAGCTTGCTCCACTGCCCCCACTCTTCCCACAGTTTAAGAACATACAGCATCATCCAGTGCCACAGTTCACTAGGCTAATCCTCCACCTGCAGCACCAGCACCCTGGGTTCTAGTCCCAGTTGGGCTGCTGGTTCTGTCCCAGTTGCTCCTCTTTCAGTCCAGCTCTCTGCTGTGGCCCAGGAGGGCAGTGGAGGATGGCCCAAGTGCTTGGGCCCTGCACCCACATGGGAGACCAGGAGGAGGCACCTGGCTCCTGGCTTTGGATTGGTGCAGCACCAGCCATAGCAGCCATTTGGGGGGTGAACCAACAGAATGAAGACCTTTCTCTCTGTCTCTCTCTCACTGTCAAAATTCTACTGTCAAAATTTTTAAATAAATTAAAAATTTTTAAAAAAAGAATATACAGCATCACCAGATAGTTCAGGAACATAGGTAGGACTCTGTGTTGGCCAATTACTGAATAGTTGCTCAAGAGTAGATCTGAGAGGTTGTTGGCAGCCATTGTTTGATCATTATGTATTTCACCAAGGCGGTCATTTATATGCCATGCAATCTAGAATGAAGATTGATAATAAAACTCCTGAGTGTCATAAATTTTTATCAAAATTAATGGGTCAGTTAGGAGTTCTTAAGAAACAGTTGGGGGGGGCTGCTCTGTGGTGCAGCAGCTTAAAGCCCTGCCCTACAGTGCTGGCATCCTATATGTGCTCCAGTTCAAGTCCCAGCTGCTCCACTTCTGACTCAGCTCTCTGCTCTGTCCTAGGAAAGAAGTAGAAAAATAGCAAAAGACCTTGGGCCCCTGCACACATGTGGGAGACCTGGAAGAATCTCCTGGCTCCTGGCTTCAGATCAGCACAGCTCTGGCCACTGCAGCCATTTGGAGAGTGAACTAGCAGATGGCAGAGACCGACTCTCTGTCTCTATGCCTTTCAAATAAATAAATAAATCTTAACAATAACAACTGTTAGACCAGACTTGGATGGGACTCAATTATCCCAATGAGAGACTTCAATGATGCAAAAGCAAAGAGATTTATTGTTCTAGCTGAACCTAATGTCCACTCCTCCAATTGTCATAGTGGTCTTCTAATGAGAACCCATCCCATTTCCTTTCTGGGGTTTATATAGGGTTTTCAGAGACATTCTATACATTATAGCACCATTCAGCAAATCGTCTCGTTCTGCAGGAAATTTAAAGAACATCTCTTAAAACTGCTTAGTAAATCAAGTGGTGGGAATAGACTAGTAAAGGTGGTTGGATGGCTTTGGGGTTGATGCTTTTTAAAATGATTGGCTAAAGTATAGGGTCTGAGCTGCTAGGGTGTACATTCCAAACTGCAGGGTTTTGGGATGTTATCAATCACCTTAACTGCCTGAAAAGACATCTGGAACTTTAGGTGTTTCCCTGCTATCAGCTGACTGGCTGTTGCTAGTGGAGTTTATCACAAGGAGATTTTATTTTTCTTCTTTCAGGAGCTTTTGCCTTAGGGTTCAGGGCCCCGTCGTGCCAGAGTTACAAGATGGAGGCCTAGTCTAAAATAGCTGTGCCTTGATCCAGGCTCAGGTTCTTCACAAAAAAAAAAAAGTTGGGTGATAATGAAGCTATTACCCAAGGAGTAGTTGGTTCTGCCCATTTGGGGAATTATGATTTGAAAATGTCTATATATGCAGACAATGAACATTGTGCTGGGTAACTTCACAAAAAAACATGATCAAGTTCTTCTATACTGCAAGTCTTTTAATAGATGCCATAACCGTGTTTGACATAACACTGATGAAAATGTGAAACACACAAAGTATGCAAGGTGGGAGGCAACATATATCCATAATTGCTTAAAGAATGAGAAGACTCCTCAAGCAGGCCCTGTTGCAATTGAGGAAGATACTGATGGTGAAGAAAATGAAGATGCTGTAGTAGCATCTCTGCCCACTCAACACACCTCAGCCATCATCATCTTCAGCATTTGACCCAGGCAGCATGCCATCAAACAGCTATAGTTGAATACAGAGTCCTCTGGGTGCACATGCCCCAGCCAACACACCAGCAAAAGTGCCTCATAGCATGGGTGTAACAAGGAATACTATCCAACCTACTCTATAGACTATTCCAGCCATTGATCCTGCACTTTTCAGTACAGTTTCCCAAGGTGATACTCACCTCACCCCTGAGGACTTTGTGAGAGCTCAGAGATACTACAAATATGCTGACAGTGTTTTGCAATATGAAGATGTAAGCACTGCCATTCAGAATCTACAGAAAGACCTCAAGTTACTGATGATTGACAGAGAATAAAGCCTTTGTACAACATATCCATCTATCTGGCATAAAGAACTAACTCCATTACTCTGCCTTCAGCCTATCAAGAGTACAGTTTTAAGGAAGACTTCAGTTGAATTGAATGTGAAAATAAAATCTGTGTGTATCAGATTCCTTTTGAAGCATTCATCTGTAGCCTCAATCAGTTTTTATTGTCCATTTAATGGCTCCAATAATTTATGGGTACATAGGGCTGATATTGGCAAGATCCTAAAAACACCCTTTGAACCCTGCTTCAGCAAATGAAAACACAGGAAATATATATTAGAAATAAGCTTTATTAATTTACATACATGAAGAAAATTATTTAAAAGCCATAATATTTGGACAAGCAGATCATATTACTTTGTTGTAAAATTCTAAATCTAATAAAAGATTCCAGAATTGTCTAGATTAGAGATTACCTTTTTGTTTTCCATAAGACTTATAAAACAAATACAAATGTCCTAAAGTGTTAGATTAACCTGAAAAAAATATGTTTAAAACACAATTTTTATTCATTAGAGTTTAAAGTTGACAGAAGGAAAGGTCATTCAGTAAAGAGGTAGAAAAGCTTTCAGACTTAATATTAATAATGTTGGTTTCCCAAATGCTTTTTCTTATACACTGAAGCTTAAGGTGAATTGATATTTGCTACATCAGCAGTCTGACTGCATGTCTTAAGGAATGAAAAATAGAGACTTTTAGAGATGCCTGAAGACTTGATGCTTTTAAGTTAAGATTCTTCTCAGCTGTTGTGGAGTACGTTCCATTGAGTGCATAACTATGAATGATTCAGAAGATTTATAAGACTTAAGATACTCAGTTGTCAAGTTTATGAATTTTGTGGGAAATTATGGACTTACTGGGTTACCCAAATTTGCTATGTTAAAAAAAAAATACATGGCCGGCACCGTGGCTCACTAGGCTAACCCTCGCCTTGCGGCACTGGCACACCGGGTTCTAGTCCTGGTTGGGAAGCCGGATTCTGTCCCGGTTGCCCCTCTTCCAGGCCAACTCTCTACTGTGGCCAGGGAGTGCAGTGGAGGATGGCCCAAGTGCTTGGGCCCTGCACCCCATGGGAGGCCAAGAGAAGCACTTGGCTCCTGCCATCGAATCAGCGCGGTGCGCCAGCCGCAGTGCACCAGCCACAGCGGCCATTGGAGGGTGAACCAACAGCAAAAGGAAGACCTTTCTCTCTGTCTCTCTCTCACTATCCACTCTGCCTGTCAAAAATAAATAAATAAATAAATAAAAATTAAATAAAAAAAAACAAAGATTCTTTTTAAATAAAACTTAAAAAAAGTATAGGCTTGTATTGAACAAGATGTATCCAAACTTCATAAAATGTTGTTATTTTAATACAAAGCTTGCATAAGTATATGTTTTAAACACAAATAATTGATTATAAAAGCTTGTGTTTCTACTCAAATACACTTGTGAAAAGAATTTACAATTTATCCACAAAATAATTTAGAATTTCCTAACAGTATCTAACTTAAATAATGAAGTAAAACATACTAAAACATCTTTTGTTCGTGTGAATTTAATTACAGTACCTTAAATTAGCATTTTCCATCCCAAAGGTTATTAAAAGTTTGAAAGGGAGATAAACTTCATGAGGTTGCTACCAATTTTCTGTACTAAATTCTTCATGTACTTGGGGCTGGTGCTGCGGTGCAGTAGATTAATCCTCTACCTGTGGTGCCAGCATCCCGTATGGGTGCCAGTTCTAGTCCCAGCTGCCCCTCTTCAGTTCTCTTCTATGGCTTGGGAAAAGTGCATTATGGCCTAAATGCTTGGGCCCCTGCACCCACATGGGAGACCAGAAAGAAGCAGCTAGCTTCTGGCTTTAAATCGGTGCAGCTCTGGCCATTGCAGCCATCTGGGGAGTGAACCAATGGAAGGAAGACCTTTCTCTCTGTCTCTCCCTCTGTCTGTATTTCTACCTCTCAAATAAATAAATAAAATCTTAAAGCATATATGCTTTATAAACTCATATTAATTACAGCCTCTTATTTTAGAAAAAGGAGGTTTAATGGTATATGACTTCTGCTAGTCTGTGATTGTTACAAAGTAAAACTTCTAGTCAAGGTATGAATTTATAAATTCCTTATCTGCAATCAACTTACTGTAACAAAAAGTGTGGTACTAAGTTAATAGTCTTTAAATAAATACAAATTAAGAGAATATTTAGCAACTTAAAAACACCTGGCTATCAAAATTATTCAGATACAGACAAGATAAGATTCCTTGTGGGGTAACCACATGCTGAATTTTTGGTTTTTTATTTACATGTCTCACTGTCACAGGCTGAACAGCAACAGAACACAGTGTGAGAATGATGAGCACTCCTGTAATTCTAGAGACATATGTGCCCTGTCAGGATTCATTGGCCTAACTGCAGAGGTTAACAATGCAAGTCCTTTTAAGAAACTAATCATAGAAAATAATCAGACAAAAGAGAACTCCAAAAGAAATCAGATATCATCTTCTCATAAATACATGAAGAGTAAAAGACTCGGGAATAAATGTTTCTGTTTTCAAGAGAATTGTGGGGCTGGTGCCATGGCGCAGTAGGTTAATCCTCCACCTTAAGCACTGGCATCCCATAGGGGCACTGGTTCTAGTCCCAACTACTCCTCTTTCAACCCAGCTCTCTGCTATGGCCTGGGAAAGCAATATAAGATGGCCCAAGTGCTTAGGCCCCTGCACCCATGGGAGACTGGGAAGAAGCACCTGGCTCCTAGCTTTGGATCAAGCAGCTCTGCTTGTTGCAAACATTTGGGGAGTGAACCAATGGATGGAAGACCTTTCTCTCTGTCTCTACCTCTCAAATAAATAAAATCTTTCAAAAAGTCTGTTAAAGTGAATTGCAATGACTATTGTATGTTTTCTTTTGCAACTTCAAGTGGACATAGCTCATAAAATAAAATGAATCATGGTCTCATGAACACTAAAGCTTATCATAGACAACTGGTACCAATGAATAGCTTCTTTCATAGTCTCTCTATATAAATAATTAATAAACCAATTATTTTATTCCTACTCTGCAAAGCCAGTCAATGCAGTTGATTTCAAATTTAGAATTTTCAAATCACCCAGAAATGCACAATGTTAATGCTTTTGGAGCTTTATAAGAGCATAAAATATCAATTTTTTTATTCTTATACTTTTTAACATTAGAGAGTTCTAAGATATTAAATGGTATTTTTTTCTTTCTAACCCACATAAGACTAGCAATGTGCAGAAAAAATATGAGGATTTTTGTTATGCAGATAAATAATTGTGCTTTGCCTAGACTCATGCTTCAACTTTGGTTATTTTTCCTCTCCACTGAAGCCAGGAGGAAGAGAGTCCTGTGAAACTAATAAATGCCCCTGGTGTTCTTAAATGATTACTTTTTGGACAGGAACTTCCAAGAAACAACACCACAGTCATAGTGAACTTTTTCTGTGGATGGAAGCTTCTCTTTGCTTTCAGGAGAGCAAGAAAAGCCACCTGGAGATCTCAGGGGAAGGCCACGTGGGAATGGGGAGGCATGCATCTCCTCTGAAAGCAGTTGTGTCTGTGAAGATTTTTGCTCATGGCAAATTTGACAGGTCTCTATCCATTGATAAAGAAGAGACTCATCATAAAAATTAGTAATGCAGAAAAAAATCATTGAAATCTCATTTTTTTCTGCCACAGGCAAGTGGAACAACATCTCTCACAGTAAAACAAACAGACTGTAAAGAGTCTGTCCAATATCTCTGGCTCTCCTCACATTCTAAGGACAGACCTCAGAGAACTTCCAGCTGCCTCTTCCAGAAAGGTAAATCAATCAATAAATTGTTAATAAAAAGAAAAAGGAGGTAACTTTTCTTCTGTATTTCTGGATAGGATTCCTGCCTTTGAATCAATATCTCATGACTTTTATTCATTTTTCCTTCTTGGGAATTGGGGTAGGAGTAGGCAAAAACATGCATGAAAGAAAGAGAAAAAAGCTTAAAGTACTAGATTGTAAAGTAGGAACAAATGGACAAGGAAGGCTGGAGGTGAAGGGGTAAACACTAGGTTAGGGAAAAAAGCCAGCTTATTAAATCTTTAACAAGAGAAAGGAAGAAAGGAGGAAGAAATAGAGAAGTATGGTTATGTTCCTATGGAATTACATTCTTATGCAACCTGTTCTCTTTGTATTAATGAAAATAAAAATGTTTAACAATTGAAAATTTATTCCTTTATTGAATCACTACTGCCTCATTCCAACACTCTATAAAAACAGAACCCAAAGGCAGGCCTAGGTTGCAGGGTGGGGCACAGTAGAAGTGGCCATGACAGCCCTATTTCTCTAACATCAACCTCTGCACCCCAACTTCTAATCCAGCAAAGTTCTACACATTACCCAGAATCAATTTCATAAAATAAACCACTTAGGGCAAAAGCTCAGAGAAAATCAATGACCTCATTATTCCTTGCTTATGAAGTACTCATAAAAATTAGCATGCTGCTAAAGAAAATGAGATTATGGCCAAGCTATGTATAAAGAACTCAGGGATGCAAAGTCAGGAGGCAGTTTGGTGTTTTATGAGCACCCAAAGTAAACTGCAGATGATGGAAGGGGATGCATTACAGAATGGGAGCTGAGGAGGCAGCCCAGCAGCAGTGATCACCAAGCCTCTAACCTGAGATTGATGAGTATTTGTGAAGTGTACAAATGAGCTCTACCTGTAACAACAGTACTTACTTTTTGCTTAGGACACAAGGCAAAATGCATTTTCCAATTTTTATCATTTTTCATTTTATTTGAAAGGCAGGGGGAGATGGAGAGGGAGAGAGATTTCTTCCATTTTCTGGTACATCCTCAAATGCTCACAACAGCAGGCAATGTTCAGCCTGAAGCCAGGATCCTACAACTCCATCCAGGCCTGGGTGCAGTTAATTCTGAGGACACACAGTCATCAGTGACACCTGTCTTTATAAAGACACAGCTAAATACAAAATAAAACTCCCTACTCAGGACCTTTGAGATCCAAGAGAAAACTTTGAAATATTTTGCAGATGAGTGCAAAACAGAAATCTAGAGACTTCTGTGAGCCAACAAGTCCCCTGCCTACCTGAGAATCAGGGAAGAGGACCAAGCAAAGCCACTTGGGACCTAACCTGTGCCCAGAGTCTTATCTCTTGAGTGAGCATAAAGGCAGCCCAGTCATTGGTCATTGGAAGTTTTGGACCACCTTAATCCTGAAGTGGGTACACACACTAGTCAACTCCAATTTGGGTTGAGTTATCAGACTGGCAGTCTGGCCAAAGATTGTCACCCATTAAAAAATCTGGGGCTGGCACCGTGGCTCACTAGGCCTCCACCTGCAGTGCCAGTACTCCAGGTTCTAGTCCCGGTTAGGATGCCAGATTCTGTCCCAGTTGCTCCTCTTTCAGTCCAGCTCTCTGCTGTGGCCCAGGAGGGTGGCAGAGGATGGCCCAAGTGCTTGGGCCCTGTACCTTCATAGGAAACCAGGAGGAGGCATCTGGCTCCTGGCTTCAGATCAGCGCAGTGTAGCCGTAGTGGCCATTTGGGGAGTGAGCCAATGGAGGGAAGACCTTTCTCTCTCACTAACTCTGCCTGTCAAAAAAAAAAAAAAAGAAGAAGAAAAAAAAAAAGAATCTGGACACAGGAATGGCCAAAAGAAGAACCATCAGGAGATGGGCACAATAGGAGTCAGAGTACTAAGTGGGTAGTAAATGCACAGATCCTAGACCAAGGCAACAGACAAAGCCAACCTTCTCTTTGTTGTAAAATTTCCTTACTTTATCTTAAAGGCCTTGAGAAACAGATCTGTAAACATCTCATGTGTAAGACAAACATGGATCATTCATAATTGGCCTATAAATATTAGCATTCTTTCCCTGATCAATGAGCCTCAGGAACTAGCTCAGGGAGGGGAAAGTAAAGGGGACCACTTTAGTCTCAATTCTAGGAAGTGTACATCCTCCATGAACTGCTTCTTACAAAATATTTCTCCAATTTTCCAGGAGAAATATATCAACTCTGAAGAAGCTACTTTTTTTTTTTCCATAGAGTCCAACACCTGTCTTAGGAATCACCTGTGATGCAGGTAGATGGATAAGAAAAGCCAATTGGAATCATCTACTAGAAGACAAGATACTTTACCCAAATCACTATATTTCACTCTACAGAAAAATGCAAACTGAATCACAAAGAACTCCAGTCGATCAATCCCCTGGTTTAAGCAAAGGGCGTATTTGCACTACTCCAGATATGCAGGCCTCTCTTTCTCTTGTACTCTCATGTGGACTATCTGCATAGGGACACAGAGAGTGAGGGGGAGGCTGCAGCAGTAAAAATGATCAATGTTTCAATTATAAAACTGATTTTTACTTGTCTCAAATTCAGTCATAAAAATTCTGCTCTAAGCAAGACACATAAAGCCAAGCTCATTCCTTTCTCAACAAAAATTTAATGCTAACTGCATATTTAGGAGCGTACTAGTGCATTTAATTACAGTACTTCTCTACATTTTATTTTTTAAGATTTTATTTGAGAGGTAGAATATAGACAGTGAGAGGAAGAGACAGAGATAAAGGTCTTCCATCTGCTGGTGCACTCCCCAAATGGCTATAACAGATGGAGCTGCACTGATCTGAAGCCAGGAGCCAGGAGCTTCTTCTCTGTCCCCCCTTGGGTACAGGGGCCTAAGCACTTGAGCCATCTTCTACTGTTTTCCCAGGTCATAGTCATAGCTGGGAGCTGGATCAGAAGAGGAGCAGCTGGGACTAGAACTGGTGCCCATATGGGGTGCCAGTGCCACAGGCAGAGGATTAAACTACAAAGCCACAGTACCAGCCCCTCTACATCTTATAAGCACATCTTATCTGTAAGAAAACTGAAAAGTGAGTCAAGTATATCACAAATTATGTTAGGAATTATTTCTAATTAAAAAAAAAAAAAAAGTAAAACCCTATAATAGAAACCTGAACAAATGACCTGTGTCCTATTACTTTATCCTTTGGAATACTTTTCAAGATTTCTTCTGGCCTTCCCATCTTGTTCCTCATATCCTTTCAATATCACTGCCTCTCCATCCCTCCAGCTCTCTCTCTTTGGAAGCAGTCTTGTAGACTGTCAATCATTATTTCAAAATGTTTTGTAGGAAGGGCCTGAATGGCCTTCTAATATCTCTTAAATATATATTTTCATAAAACAGACAATAGAGGGGCTGGTACAGTGTCCTAGCAGGGAAAGCTGCTGCCTGCATTGCCAGCATCCCATATGGGCTCTGGCTTGAGTCTCAGCTGCTCCATTTCTGATCCAGCTCTCTTCTAAGCTCTGGGGAAGCAGTAGAAGATGGCCCAAGTTGTTGGGCCCCTGCACCCTCGTGGGATAACTGGAAGAGGCTGCTAGCTCTTGCCTTCAGTTCAGGGTAGCTCCAGCCATTACAGCCATTACAGCCATCTGGGAAGTAAACCAGAAGATGGAAGACCTTTCACCCTCTCTCTCTCTGCCTCTGCTTCTAACTCTGCCTTTCAAATAAAAATAATAATTTAAAAAATACAGACAGTAGATCATAGTGGGAAAGCCATTGCCTGTGATGATGGTATCCCATATTGTGCATGAGTTCATGTCCCAGCTGCTCTACTTCTGATCCAGCTCCTTCATGTACCTAGGAAAGCTACAAAGGATGGTGCTTGTGCTCCTACTCCCACATGGGAAATGAGGAAGAAGATACTAGCTCCTGATTTTAATCCAGTCCAACCCTAGCTGCTGTGGCCATTAGGGGTGTGAACCAGTGGATAAATGATTTATGTCTCTCTCTTTGTAACTCTGCCATTCAAATAAAAATATTTTTTTAATTTTTTAAAAAATTTAACAAATGGCCCTAAATATTCTGACTCATCTTGACATGTAACAGGAGCCAAGAAAGTTGCTGCAGACTTTAGGTAGTGCCTCCTCAATCCATCTATAAGAAAAAATATTTCTTGTGCTATCCAAGCACTCAAATCCAAAAGAAATAATACCACCCAGTACAGCTCTGTTTAAGGCTGCTCCTGCACTGAGGAAAAGTAAAGAGCAAGGGGCCCAAACCCTGTGTGGCAGGGTGGCAGTCCCCTCCTCACTCTGCATCTGAGTTTCTGGTTAAAGAGGGAGACAAAGGCAACTCCAGATACTGCAGCAGTACAGACAGCCTCAATCACAGACACGCCTTGTGTGTGTGCAACAGAAGGAGAGCACTGAGTACCATGTAAAGGAGGAATACATTGAACACAAAAGGAAAGGCTGTGAATGGACATAGCTAAGAATTTCCCCACTCTGCTGATCACGTTCTCAAAGATGTCCAGGCCAGAATCCCATTTCACTTTGGAAAACCAACTACATAAATTTTTCTCCACCTATGTGTATTCTTATGTGAGAAATCTGTCTTCCTGTTGAGATGGCACCACCACAAACTGAAAACCAGACAAAAAGCAGAGTTATGGCTTTAATTCTCAGCGCTGAATGGACAAGAACATCTATGAATTCTGCCTTAAAAAATAAGCTTCCTTCTGCTCTAGGAATCTGATATAGGTTTGGGCTAAAATGAGAAACACAGAGACCAGCTGGGTCTGTCAGGTGAGAAGAAAGGAAGCTGGATTTCCAGTTATTACTTTGTGGCATGTTAGTTTTTTTTTGTTTTGTTTGGACAGGCAGAGTGGACAGTGAGAGAGAGACAGAGAGAAAGGTCTTCCTTTTCCATTGGTTCACCCTCCAATGGCCGCTGCAGCTGGTGCACTGTGGCTGGCACACTGCGCTGATCCAAAGCCAGGAGCCATTGCTTCCCTTGGTCTCCCATGCAGGTGCAGAGCCCAAGCACTTGGGCCATCCTCCACTGCACTTCCAGGCCACAGCAGAGAGCTGGACTAGAAGAGGAGCAACCAGGACAGAATCCAGCACCCCGACCAGGAATAGAACCTGGCATGCCAGCGCCACAGGTGGAGGATTAGCCTATTGAGCCGCAGTGCTGGCTGGCATGTTAGTTGAGAGGATTTCATTTTCCACTTATATTTGAAGAAATGAAAAGTTGAATCAGTGACAGCCTAACACAGGGCAGCTTTAACCGCTGATGACATTACAGCTTGCTACCCAAAAATGGCAGCCAAAATAAACTCAACAAATGAGAAACAAAATAAAACAGAAGAGTCCAACATAATACCAACATCTGTTCAGCAAATATTGCCAATATCTTGACACACAAGTCACTAGAAGGATAAAGGGTGGGGCTGGCTTTGTGGCACAGTGGATTAAGCCACCACCAAATAAAATGCTGGGATTCAATGTGTGTGTCCGTCCCTTAAAAAACATTTATTTATTTGAAAATCAGTTTTGGGAGCTGGTGCTGTGGCACAGTTGGTTGAGGCCCTGGCCTGCATCCCTTATGGTCACTGGTTCAGGTCTTGGCTGCTCCACTTCCAATCAGGCTCCATGCTAATGTACTTTGGAAAGTGGCACAGTATGGCCCAAGTCCTTGGTCCCCCATATCCATGTGGCAGACCTGGAAGAAACTACTGGCTCCTGACTTCAGATCAGCTCAGATCTGGCCATTGTGGCCATTGTGGCCATTGTGGCCATTCGGGGAGTGCACTAGTGGATTGAAGACCTCTCTATCTGTCTCTACCTCTGTCAGTAACTCTGTCAAATAAATAAAATCAATCTTTAAAAGATCAGAGTTATGGAGAGGAGAGTCAGATGGGGTGGCATTGTGGATTAGCATAAAGCTGCTGCCTGCAATGCTGGTATCCCATATAGGCACCAGTTCATGTCCTGGCTGCTCCACTTCTGATCCAGTTCTCTGCTAGTGGCCTTGGAAAAGAAGATGGTCCAATAAATGGGTCCCTGACACCCATCTGGGAGACCTGGATGAAGCTCTTGGTGCTTGACTTGGGCCTGGCCCAGTTCTGGCCCAGTCCTGGCCATTGCAGCCATCTAGGGTGTACACCAGCATATGGAAAATCTCTTTCTCATTCTCTCCCTTTCTCTATCTCTGCCTTGCAAATAAATAAATGCGAAAAAAAAAAAGGTTGGTGCCATGGCTCAGTAGGTTAATCCTCCGCCTTGCGGCGCTGGCACACCGGGTTCTAGTCCCAGTCAGGGCGCCGGATTCTGTCCCGGTTGCCCCTCTTCCAGGCCAGCTCTCTGCTGTGGCCCGGGAGTGCAGTGGAGGATGGCCCAAGTGCTTGGGCCCTGCACCCCATGGGAGACCAGAAGTACCTGGCTCCTGACTTCAGATCAGCGTGGTGCGCTGGCCATGGCGGCCATTGGAGAGGGAATCAATGGCAAAGGAAGACCTTTCTCTCTCTCTCACTGTCCACTCTGCCTGTCCAAAAAAAAAAAAAAAAGTTTCTTTAAAAAAAAAAAAAGAGAGAGAGCTCTTCCATCTGAGATGGCTGCAATGGCCAGGGCTGAACCACACAGAAACCAGGAGCCAGGCACTTCCTCTGGGTCTCCCACATGGGTTACAATGGCCCAAACACTTGAGTCATCCTCTGTTGCTTTTCTCAGGGCATTAGCAGGGAGCTAGATTAGAAATGGAGCAAATGGGACATGAATGGCTGCCCATATGGGAAGCTGGCATTGCAGATGGTGGCTTTCCCCATTGTGCCACAATGCCAGCCTCATGAGTGCCAGTTTGAGTCACAGCTGCTCCACTTCTGATCCAGCTCCCTGCTAATGCAACTGGGGAAGCAGAAACAGGTGGCACAAGTACTTGGATCCTTGCACCAACATGGGACACTGGGTTGGACTTCCAGGCTGGGCCAGCATTATTCATTGCTGTCTCTTTAGTAACCAGCAGATGCAAGATCCCCATCCTTCTGTCTCTGCCTCTTCCTCTGTAACTCTGCCTTTAAAATAAAATTTTTCAATCTAATAAAATAAAGGGAAAGGTGGTAGAGGAGCCACAGTAAAGTAACAGAGCAAGGCTAGAGTTGTGCTGTCCCTCAGCAGCCTTCTGCCTTAAGTGGGATGTCTCCGGCTTACAGACACTGACATAAAAGACACATTCACAACACATTTCAAAGCAAGAGATGAGAGGTTTACAAGGCATATTGATTTTATGATGACTTTTATTCAATAGGTACACTGGGTTTAGATATGTGCCTTTTGTGCAGCCAAGTTAACCCAGGGTCTAATTCAGAGAGACGTACTGAGGAAGATGTGCTGCCAGGGCAGAGAGCTGCAATGCGCCCATTGCTCTTGTAGCATCATAAAGAGAAGGAAAACAGCTACTCATGTCCATGGTTGTAAGGAGGACAGAAGCACAAATATTTCAGAAGGGGGGAGCAAATTACACATATAGTTCTTTTAAGAAAATAAAATGAAGGAAATCTCAGAATATAATGTGGGGTAGAAACACATCATCAGTTCATTATTTCTCACCAAGATCCAGGAAAACTGCCCTATCTATCCACAGACCAAATGTTTCAAACACATTTTCTGATTACATTCATTCAGAAGATTGCAGGACTCAGCACTCTCTCTCTCCAAGTGCCAAATGGAGGTTTAGTTTCCACTATGGGCAGATGTAGCCCAACCAGACACTCAGAACATGAGAAAAGCTTTTCCATAAGAAGGAACATGGAATATGCAGTCACACAGAATAACTGTACTTAGTACTCAAAGGAAACCCCAGGATAAGCACCCAGAACACCTGTTAGCTCTTGGGGCCAGTGCTGTGGCAGAGCATGTAAAAATCTATTTACTTAAAAGGCAGAGTTACAGAGAGACAGAGGCACAAAGACAGGTCTTTCATGCACTGATTCACTCCTCAAATGGCTGCAATGCCCAGAGCTGGATCTATCCAAAGACAGGAGCCAGAAGCCTCTGTCAGGTCTCCCATGCAGGTGCAGAACCCAAGAACTTAGGCCATCTTCCACTGCTTTCCCAGGCTACAACAGAAAGCTGGATCTCAAACCAGCACCCATATGGGATGTCAGCACTGCAGGTGGTGGCCTCGCCCGCCACGCCACAGTCCCAGTCCCCAAAATAAATCTATCTTAAACAGCATTTTAAATGAGGGATGGGAGAGAGTTTGTTTATCAAAGCAAGGATAACATAACTACTAGCACTCAACTTCAGAAACATAGAAATTTAATGAAACTCAAAATATAACCAAAATGATCATCTATAAATTATTATCTTTATATTGAGAGTCATAATTGAAAAAATTTAACCCATCCCCCTACTTTGAAAAAATGCACATGAGGCTGGTGTAGTAGGTTAAGTAGCCCCTTGCAGGGCCATCACCACACATGGGCACTGGTTCAAGACCTGGCTGTTCCATTTCCAATCTAGTTCCAGGCTAATTCACCTGGGAAAGCAGACGATGACGGCCCAAATATTTGGGCCCCTGCAATCAAGTGTGAGAACCAGAGGAAGCTCCTAGCTCCTGGGTTCACCTGGCCCAGCCCAAGCCATTGTGGCCATTTGAGGAGTGAACCAATGGATGGAAGACCTCTCTCTGTCTCTCCATCTCTCTGTAAATATGCCTTTCAAGTAAATAAAATGAATTTTTAAAAAAGCCCCATACAAGGTAGTATTTTGGCTGTTCCTTCACACAAAGAAAGCTCAGATAAACTGTAGAGGAATCCTCCTGGCTTGATGCAATTCAGGAGGAGGATTGCCTTCTGCCACCCTGTGCTAGACATCAGTGAGAGTTATTAATGGGAAGATGAATGGACACCATCAGACTGCTTCCTCACATGGCACCTTTTCTTAAAGACATCACTGCTACATTACCAGATTATGTCTCTCATATGAAACATGTCTCTCCTAAAAATTTTTAAGAACTTGCCAGAAACATATAGCAGAGCAGGGAATGAAGTGCCAAGTACAGTCAGTTAGCCTGAGTAGTCTAGGAATCCTGTTTTGGCTGTTTTCAAGTTCGTATTAATGTACACACAACATAGTTGCTGAGAAAGTGGACTTACAGTTGTTTCCTGGGTGTGAAGCAACTCTTTTTCAGCAGAAACACATAACTGCTTGTCCACTCACAAGCACTGTGATAGAGAGTACATGGGAGAAAAGGTCAAAAACACTCTGGGTTTGACAGGAAGAATGCTGTTACCCTAGCAACCTCTATCCAGGATTCCCTTTCTATTTTTACTTCCTAGGTCACTTTACTATGCTCAATGAGTTTCACAGATGAGTAATCTGGTGACAACAGGACTCTAACAGAATCTATGAATCACTCAGTTAATCCAGTGAAAACTTCATTATGCTGAAAGTTAGTCTGTAGCAATAGTTTTCAAGGCCACATCTCTCTTTTTTGAAAAGATGTTTTATTTATTTATTTGAGAGGTAGAGGTACAGATAGTGAGAGGGATAGACAGAGAGAAAGGTCTCCCTTCTGCTGGTTCACTCCCCAGATGGCCAAAATGGCCAATAGTGCTGCACTGATCTTAAGCCAGGACCCAGGAGCTGCTTCTTGGGTCTCCGACATGGGTGCAGAGTCTCAAGCACTTGGGCCATCTTCTACTGCCTTCCCAGGCCATAGCAGAGAGCTGGATCAGAAGAGGAGCAGCCGGGACTTGACCAGTGCCCATATGGGATGCTGGCTCCACAGGCAGAGGATTAACCTACTATGCCACAGTGCCACAGTGCCCAAAGACACATCTTTTACCCCACTGTGTGGGCATCGCTGTGGGGGGAGAGGGTCATATTTACTTTCTTCCTTACCCCTCCTCGAATTAATATCTTGTACAAAGTCATCCACAGACCACAGTCATTATGCAAATTTATCACTAATATCCTCCAATGTTGAAAATGTCATAGGGTTAAACACAGAACCCAGAATAAGGAAAGTAACTTGAGGCTGGTGCTGTGATGGAGCAGGTAAAACAAGTTTGAGACCTGCTGCTCCACTTCTGATCCAGCTCTCTGCTATGGCCTGGGAAAGCAGTGGAAGATGGTCCAAATGCTTGGTCCCCTGTACCTGTGTGGGAGACCTGGAAGAAGCTCCTGGCTCCTGACTTCAGATCCATGCAGTTCTGGCCATTGTGACCATCTGGGGAGTAAACCAGCAGATGGGAGACCTCTCTTTCTCTGTGTCTTTGCTTCTCTGTAACTCTGCCTTTCAAATAAATAAATAAAACCTAAAAAAAAAAAAAAGTAACTGTCCCTCTTAATTCAAACAGTATGGACTGTAAGATAATCAGCTTGGCAGAGCACTGAGTGAGGGAAGAGAAAAATTGTTACTTTTCTGTATTTATGTTTTTGTAGCTCTCCACTTTATGAAAATCCATGTTAAAGTAGCTCATTACTAACTCACACGGTAGACTTGCATTAATTTCGGTTCGCTTCTCACTTTGTAAAGGGATTAGCAGCAGATAATAATAGCTGACATCCCTAATACCATGAGAAGAAAGAAGGGTTGAAGACAGAAATCGAAAAGCAGGAAAATAAATCATCTGCTATGTTTCCATGGCCTCAAGCTCCAGATTGAAAGTCTGTTAATTAAATACGGAGGAGAGATCAAGCCACAAAGCTACTGCACAAGCTTCACCTGCTGCTGGGAAGGTCAGCCAAACACATAGCGCCCCAGTTGCCAAATGTGTCCGCGGGGTCCAGCATGGGGGCCAAGAGCCAGATCCTACTCTGGTCTTCCATCCCCACCTCTCCACTGCCTCAGGCTTAGGGCCACCAAACCCCGCCCAGCTGGAACCACCACGGGATATAGCTGGAGGCCCAGCCGGAAGGCATTCTCTGACCCACCCAGAGTGAGAACTGGGCTCATTTAAATATAGAGAATGGGACTCCTTCCTTCGCAGAGCCCTCAAGTGCCCTGCTCGTGCCGTGCCGTTCCTCATCCACGGTGCTTTATGGAGATTTGAGGGAGGCAGCCCGTGGGACTGGCCGAGCGTTGGGAGACTG
Source organism: Sylvilagus floridanus (assembly GCA_949820135.1). Lineage (NCBI taxonomy): Eukaryota > Metazoa > Chordata > Mammalia > Lagomorpha > Leporidae > Sylvilagus > Sylvilagus floridanus. Next base: position 2,448,813 of record OX463235.1, on the reverse strand, counting down.
GGAAGCGGCAGTGGGAGACACAACCCACAAGGCTGGGTTCCAGCCTTGACTCTCCCAGGATCACTGAGAAGTGATCAATGTCTGGGAGCCGCCACCCGCCATCGCCCCCACCCCTCTCCCACACACACATAGATGCCCCTTCCTGTTCTCCATACTTGCCGTGGAAAATCTCGGGAGCACGTTCCCTTTCTTCAGGACACACGGGGAGCAAAGCGGAGAGGGTGGGACAGAAGTCGCTGGAACTTGGGACCCACGGGTGGCAGATGCAGAAGCACAGAAGCAGCGGCCGGCAGGTCTGGGACGTGTGCTCCTGAACCGCCTGCAATTGCACTTGCAGAGCAAGACGCCCCCGTGAATGTGGGAGAAGGAGCAGCGCGGCCTCTCAGGGCACATCTGATCAGTAAATGAACTCCCTCTGTTCCCAACCCCAGGCCACATGGAAAGGCATGCGCATGCGCACGTTCTTCCGCATTCACACGCACGGACGTTCAGAGCACGAAAAGCGTCAGAGCACCAGGTGACTCTGGGAAATGGAGTCCAGGCCAGGGCATTCCTAGACTTACTGGCTCTCTCCTAGGGCTTAAGTGTCGGTGGGCGGAGTCAGGCTGGGAACCAGAGGGCATTTGCTATTGTTTACATCACTCCTTCCCTCCCTTCCTTCCCACCCCAAATCTCAAGGGTCAGTTGCTGTTCTTCCTTTCTTGAATAAAATCTTAAGAAGTGACAGCCACTGCTGCTGAGTCCCAAATCCCAGTTCCCTCACACACGCTGTTTCTCAGAAAAGTCCTACTGCTGCTGTATTCCTGGACAGCTTCTCTCAAGTAATGAATGACAACGATTTCAATGTAACTTAGCACAGGTGTACACAGCATAGTTTAACATCTAGATTTGAGAATACAATTTTTATTTGTGTCTTGTTGATGTTTATTGTTGTTTTCAAATTATTTTACACCACCCTCTAATTCACCACGTACAAAAAAAAAAAAAAAAACCAGAAGAACTGCACACAGGACAAACATTGCCAAGTATCTTCTAGGGGCCAGATTAACAGAGTAAATGCCTTACTTTGTATCATTTATACCTTAGATTAATTCTGGAGACAGTATTATCAATTTACAAAATGGAAACTGAGGTGGAAAGAGTTTAGAATTGAATTTGCCCATGGAAATATGGTTAAAAAGTCTAGGGTAAAAGCCAACCAAAGTGAAATACTGGTTTAAGAAATCTTTCAGGACCTGCACTGTGGCATAGTGGGCTAAGCCTCCACCTTCAGCACCAGAATTCCATATGGGCACTGATTCAATTCCCTGTTGCTCTGCTTCCAATGCAGCTTTCTGCTCTAGCCTGGGAAAGCAGTAGAAGATGGCCCAAAAGCCTGAGACCCTGTATCCACATTGGAGACCCAGAAGAACTTCCTGGCTCCTGGCTTTGGATCAGCTTAACTATGGCCATTGCAGCCATTTGGAGAGTGAACCAGTGAATGGAAGACTTCTCTCTGCCTCAGCCTCTCTGTAACTCTGCCTTTCAAACTAAAAAGGAAACATTTCTTTTATCTTGGGGCTAAGTTTCTAAAACCCCAGATTTCTCATCTCTAAAATAAAAAGTGAAAGAGAGGAAGAGTATCTATAATGCTAATCTTCACTGTAGAGAAACACATTGGATTATAACTTGTCTAAAAAAGAAAGGATATTCAAAGTTGCTATTACTCTATGGTCTCATTTTTCTCATGTTTAATAGCAAGATAGCATATAAATATTATGCATTCTTAGGTATATGTGTGGTGTTTGATTTTTAAGATTTTAAGTAGAAATGTAAATGGAAGCAGGATGACATGGAGTTCTGTTTGTGATTACTTCTGTCAATTATAATTCGTGGGATTAGAATTGCTGGATTAGGAATGCTTAAATGTATCCATTCATTTTACACTAATGTTTACTATGTCAGGCAATATTATTTGTGTACACTGCTGCTCTTTCTTGCCAGATTGAAAACCTCAGGAGGGCAAGAAACACGTTTGCTTTGACATTAAAACATAGCATTCTCAGAGTCATTCTCTTAGTTGAATGAATAAATGAAGATATAAAAATTAAAAAATACAATTTCTGATTCCCAAGAACTATCTAATTGAAGAGACAATGGAATAGATATCCACTTGATGACTGCCGCAATTAGATGAAAGTATAATTTGTTGCTGTGAGACAAATATAATAATAAAAGAGGCGTATTAATAATGACACAGGGTTGAAATGTATAAACAGAAACCATCTAGGGCCAAGCAGGTTAAATGTTCACCCTAGCTTTGTTTGTTTTTATTTATTCATTTATTTATTTGGCAGGTAGTGTTGCAGAGAGAGAGAGAGACAGAGAGAGAGACAGAAAGAAAGGTCTTCCTTCCATTGGTTCACCCCCCCAAATGGCTGCAATGGCCTGACCTGTGCCAATCTGAAGCCAGGAGCCAGGTGCCTCTTCCTGGTCTCCCACAGGGGTGTAGAGGCCCAAGCACTTGGGCCATCCTCCACTGCCAATCTAGGCGGTAGCAGAGAGCTGGACTGAAAGAGGAGCAACTGGAACTAGAACCAATGCCCATATGAGATGCCAGAGCTACAGGTAGAGGATTAACCTCATGCACCACAGTGCCAGCCCTCACCCTAGCTTTATAAGGCAGTCCATTCATTATTTAGTAAGCATTCACTGAGAATTCTTCTGTGTGGTGTATTGAAAGAACTACCAGCCACATGATTTTCCTAGAAATTGGAGTAAGAGATCCTGAACAAACAGAAAAAGGAAAAGAAACTGGGATGAACTAAAAGGCTTTTGACACAAAGGTAAGAAAAACAAAAAGCAGGGAGGTCAATTAAAAAGTAAATCAAAGGTAATTTAGTAGGACTTGAACTAAGGTATGGTGGTAGTGGGAATGAAGAAGATGCAACAGATTACAGGGAGATCTTAAAGGCAGAAACAACAGGATTTCAATGGTAGATGAAGGCAGAAGGGAACTCATGTGTACATTTTCATTTGGATTTTATTATTTAATGGACAAGGTTTTCTCAGTACATTAATGTTCATCAGTAATAAAAGGCTACCTCCAACCTACTTATGAACTGTCCCTAAATCCAGGACACAATCTCATGGGTAGCTACTATCTATAAGCCTTATGTTGATCATCAAGCCAAATATTTTTTTTTACAGGCAGAGTGGAGAGTGAGAGAGAGAGACAGAGAGAAAGGTCTTCCTTTTCCATTGGTTCACCCTCCAATGGCCACTGCAGCTGGCGCGCTACAGTCGGTGCACCGCGCTGATCCAAAGCCAGATCCAGGTGCTTCTGCTATCCCATGGGATGCAGGGCCCAAGCACTTGGGCCATCCTCCACTGAACTCCCTGGCTATAGCAGAGAGCTGGCCTGGAAGAGGGGCAACTGGGACAGAATTCGGTGACCTGACAGGGACTAGAACCTGGTGTGCCGGCACTGCAAGGCTGAGTATTAGCCTATTGAGCCACGGCACCAGCCCAAGCCAAATATTTTTAACTGCTACAATATACAATGGTCCTCATTATGATACAGTTACTTAGAAACTAGAGGACTTAATCAGTGTCTATAAGTACAATCTAAGTTCAACATGCACAATTCACTTAGTGATAGTGGAGCACTGTAGCTTTGCTTCATGAGTACAACTAAACCTCCACACTTGATATGTCATTCTGTTTGGATCCACTGGAACCGGATAGCATGTGGGGTCAGAGGGAGTAGAGGAACATGGTGTGTGGGGTCTCATGGTGGTGGTAGCTGTGCAGAGGGAGGAGAAGAGGAGGAGGAGAAGAGCAAGAGCCCCTAGCACTGTGGGAATGGGGAGCAGAGAATGAATGGAGACAGGGATGACTTGTCTGCATTATGCCTGGTACTCTCCTGGGTATAATTGATGCAACATGAATAATGTGAGTATCATGTTTACCCTAAAGGTGATTTCAATACTGGTGGGCAAATGACAAGGGCATAGACAATTACAAAACAATTTGACAAAAGTTGTAGGTGCACAATAGAAACACCTACATCGTTTGTGGATGCCATGCCCATCTGGCAGAAACCATCAGGTTAAGGTCAGATCTCAGGGTTGGTGTTGTGGTGTAAAGGGTAAAGCCACCACCTGCAGTGTCAGCATCCCATAAGGGCACCGGTTCAATTCCTGGCTGCTCCACTTCTAATCCCACTCTCTGCTGTAGCCTGGGAAAGCAGATGGCACAAATTCTTGGGACCCTGCACCCTCATGGGAAGACCTGGAGGAATCTCCTGGCTCCTGGCTTCTGAGCATGGCAGTTCCTGCCATTGTGGACAACTGGGGAGTGAAACAGCATACGGAAGACCTATTTCTCTCTCTTCTCCTCCTTCTATCTTTGTGTAACTTTGACTTTCAAATAAATAAATAAATCTTAAAAAAAAAAAAAAAAGAGGTCAGATCTCAGAGGAAGCAGAGCCCAGAAATGACAGCATCATATGAAATGAAAATAGACAGATGGTAGGTAGAAGCTTGGTAACTGAAGCTGGGATCAGCACATGGGTCTTGACTGGCAGGCTGTCAAATCAATCATCAACCTGGACAAGGCTAGGATCTCCCAACTTCTAACCTAGTGCCCATGTCTTTGCAGAGAGGCACAACCAAGAAAGAGAAAATCATCTCTGGATTTGGCTGAGGGGACTGTGGGAGCTCCCCACATTTGAAGCCAGAATCTTTTTAACCCTGAGATTCCCTCTTTCATAGGAAGGCTTTTCTGTCCTTGTCTTCTTGGCATAAACCTCTCATGCCACCAGACCTCCCATAGCCCCACCTCACAGGGCACATGATAACGAATGGCTGAATGAACAGAATCTTGAGGTGTCATGTAAATGGAAGACTCATGAGTCTATTCTCACCTTATGGGTGTACTTGAAGGTGAGAAAACTGAGGCAGGGGACTTTGGTCATGGTCAACCATAAAGTCCTCCTTACAAAAAGAAAAAAATCCTATTCACGCTTCAGAAGTGCCCAGCCACCCACCTCCTGAGTACATGCGCTTGGAACAATGACAAATCCCAAAGACCAGAGTTGGGCAGGCACTGACTTGACAGTGTAGAAAGCATTTGGGGAGGAAAAGCCCTGCCCCACTAGAGCCCATTGGTCAAAGGATCCAGGAGAAGACTTAGTGGCTTGCCGCATCACACATTTGCCCACAGAGTAGGATTGTCACAGAAGGCCAGAAGACATTTTGTGAGTTGTGGCCTCGTGGTACTGGCTGAAGCTGTTCACACATCAGGGATTACTGGTGGCAGTGGTTTGAGATAATCCTGCCTCTGCCTGGCCAGCACTGCAGTATACATGGAGCGAGTCTGCTCCTGGAGTGCCTGATGAGGCCAAGGGATGTGTGTAGACCTACAGTCAGAGGAAGTATGAAGCACTGGCCTCAAGGTTGGAAAGTTGCCATAGCAACAATATTTTCAGGGAGTGATGTAGCAGGGGTAGCTCTGAAAAGGCAGGGTGGCCTCTTAAATACATGTCCTTCCCCTTATGCTCCTCTGAACCTAGATGAGCCTGGTTTGAGTGTAACAAGCTTGGTGGGTGATGCTGAGAGACCACCAGATGAGATTCTGGTTAATGTATGCAGGTTGTGGGACATAATGGCAACTGTAAGTGCAATGTTGGGTGCTGTTCCATGTGTTCACCCACATGCCTGATATGAATGAGTGTTGGACAGAGGAAGAGTGGGCCATGGGATTTTCAAGACAGAACTATGAGTGAGTGAAGCAGGCTGATTTCTTACCTGGGACTATTAGAGAAGGAGAAGGGAGGTTTGCAGGCTAGAAAGTGAGCAAAGAGAGAGGAAATACTACATCCCCTTTGCCCCTTCCCCAAGATGCACACCCAAGGTTAGCAATTGGCCTCTTCTTAAATCTGAATTGGTGGTAGTAATGATGTAGGATTTGTGAATAAAGGACCTAGTGTGGCTAATATTCTGCTTGTCTTTCCTATAAATGGTCCAACAAATGATATTTTCTTAAAACAAAAATAGGCATGCACATAGCTTGAGAGTGAGAGTTCTTGAAAAATATAAGCACTCTTGCTGACTTGAAAGATGCTAAATGTGTGGCTCCACATTGGGGGTTGGGAGTTCTGTCATTAGAGATGAATTTTGCCATTGGAGGTGCACATCATTTTATCTACTAGAGTCTGACAACTCCTATGGCATTTACCCTTGTTAGACATTTCCTCAGGTTCTCAGCTGAAAGGCAGCCAAACATGAATCCCATTATTGAAAAACTGACATCTGTGGTCTCTTTGTGTGAGACCCTTAGCTATCGGGCTGGAAGAGCAACAGCATCTCTCCACAAGAAACACAGGAGACAGGCCTGATGAGCATGTCTGTTTATTAGCAATCAGGCTCAGAATTTATAGGGGAAGGGGGGAAGAAAAATATCTTGTTAGTACCTGCAATTCTACAGGACAGAAGGGGCAGCATGCCAAATGGCCCCTAACCAATCACATAGGTCACATAGGCCCCTGGGCTCCTTTGTGCAACTGGCCCACAGCTGAGAATTGCTTATTAGCTCTCTGTTTATCAACCACAACAGCACAGCCACAAGGCTTCCAACAGGAAGAGGAGATGGGAGAAATGAGCCTGGAGCTCCTGCCACCTGCCAGCAGCCAGGCTGTAGGGTCCCTCCTGGGAGGCATGGTGTACCATGCCCTCCCAACCTCCCACATGGGCAGGGCAGGCAGTCCCATGGAATCACCCACAGAAATCTATCTGAACTGCAAAAGAATTTTGATTGGCTAAATTTTTATTACAGAATTTATATCAGAAATTTGCCACCAAAGTCTGCTTTATTCTGACTTTATCATACACAGTGATGGAGAAAGGACAAAAATCCTTATATTCATGTTGATCTCTCACCTACACAACAAGCAGTCCCCTGTTTCTCTGTCTTGCTAATACAGCCCCCCCCCCACCTTGACCAGCCTTGCCCTGCCTCAACTTTTGGGCACAACACTATATGAAAACTCTGCTTTAGAAACTACAGCCCAGAAACAATCATGGGTGGAAACAGCTTTACAGACAAGAATCAAGTGCTGGACATGCAGCAGTAACTCCTCAGGAAACTTTGGAAGGAGTAGCATTGCTACAAGGTATCTTAGCACAGAATGCTAAACTCAAAGCCCTCACCCATGCCTATGTCTAAGAGAAAGTATGAGTCACCATTCACACTGACTTGAGTTAGGAAAGAGGGATGTTGATGGTCTGAATATTGATTAAAGACAAACTTTGGGCCTTCCCTGGGTTCAAGAAAGATGGAAAAGGTATACAGAAATCTGTGTTACCCAAAATTTCTTTGTAGCTAGTCCATATCTCTGTTCCATTCATATGAAAGCTAGCTATTCATCTTTGTTCTATAGATAAGATTGGAGAGTGTGATTTTGCACAGTAAGACACTGGCAAAGTGTTCTCAACATGTCTTAAAATGCTATGTCTGGACCAATTCTAAGGTTTTTTTAAAAAATAAAAACATTTATTCATTTACATGTAAAGCAGAGTTACAGAGAGAGAGAGAGGCAGAAATATCTTCCATCTGCTAGTTCACTCCCCAAATGACTGCAACAACCAGAGCTGGGTTGACCTGAAGCCAGGAGCCAGGAATTTCTTGCAGGTCTCTCAAGTGGGTGCAGGGGCCCAAGTACTTAGGCAAACCTCTGCTCTATTCCCAGGTATCTTAGCATGGAGATGGATCAGATGTGGAGCAGCTGGAACTTGAACCTGTGCCAATACAGGACACAGGCTGGTGAAGCAGGTGGTGGCTTTACCCTCCACATGATAGTGCCAGCCCCATCCGCACTAAGCCTGAATTCGTAACTCTACTCCTGGTTTGGACTGGAAGTTTTCTGGAAGAAAGAGTATTAATGTCTCTGTCTTTCATTATAGTTATAGAAATAGTAATGTGTTCTTGGTTTCATTGATATAGAATGGTGATGAATCTGCAGCATAAAGATGTGCAGAGGGGCTGACACTGTGGCTTAGTAGGTAAAGCCACCATCTGAAGTGCCAGCATCTCATATGGGAACTGGTGTGAGTCCCAGTTGCTCCACTTCCAATCCAGGTCTCTGCAATGGCCTGGGAGAGCAGAGGAAGTTGGCCCATGTACATGGGCCCCTGCACCTGTGTGGGAGACCTGGAAGAAGCCCCAAGGCTCTTGGCTTTGAATCAACTCAGCTTTGGCCATTATGGCCATCTGGGGAGTGAACCAGTAGATGGAAGACCTCTCGCTGCTTCTGCCTCTCTGTAACTCAGCCTTGCACATAAATAAATCTTTAAAAAAATGATGCAGAAACTGGCAGTGCAACAATTCTAACAATGCAGAGGATCTCTACAGCTAATCCAAGACTAGGAACTTGATTTAAAGAAATGCCTACAGGGCTGGTGTTGTGGTGTACCAGGTACAACTGCCATCTGTGATTCAGCATCCCATATGGGTGCTGGTTTGAGGCACAACTACTCCGCTTTTGATCCAGCTCCCTGCTAATAGCCTTGGAGAGCAATAGAAGATGGCCCAAGTTTGTAGGCCTCTGCATCCAAATGGGAGGAAGCTTTTGGCTTCTGTATTCAGATCAGCACAGCTCTGGTCATTGTGGCCAACTGGGGAGTGAACCACTGGGTGGAAGACCTCTCTCTCTCTACCTTTCCTTCTCTCTCTATGTAACTCTGTCAAATAAATAAATCTAAAAAAAATTAAGAGTTGTATATATACTTATTTCAGAATATTTGACAGATCAACTAATGAAGATTTATCATATTTATAAAATAAAAATCAGACTTATAATTTATAAACATTTATAAAATCATCAGATATGAATAAATCTGGTTTATAACTGGTTGAATCACACTAAGTGGATGGATGTTATTTCAAAATTAATAGGGAGCTGGGGCCAGCACCATGGCTCACTTGGTTAATCCTCTGCCTACAGTGCAGGCATCCCATATGGGCACCAGGTTCTAGTCCCAGCTGCTCCTCTTCCAGTCCTGTTCTCTGCTTTGGCCCGGGAGGGCAGTGGAGGATGGCCCAAGCATTTGGGTCCTGCACCTGCATGGGAGACCGGGAGGAAGCACCTGGCTCCTGGCTTTGGATCAGTGCATCGCTGGCCATAGTGGCCATTTAAAGGGTGAACCAACGGAGGGGATCCCTTTCTCTCTGTCTCTCTCTCTCTCACTGTCTATGACTCTACCTGTCAAATAAAACAAACAAAAAAAGTAATAGGGAGCTTATTTTGATGAAATATTTTAAGCCCCTTTGGCATCCCTAACAGATTTCTCAGAATCAAGGTTCTAAATTTTTTCACTTTGAGATTTTTTTTTATTTGACGGGTAGAATCATAGACAGTGAGAGAGAGAGAGAGAGAGACAGAGAAATGTCTTCCTTCTGATGATTCACTCCCCAAATGACTGATATGGCGGCATTGTGCCAATCCAAAGCCAGAAGCCAGGTGCTTCCTCCTGGTCTCCCAGGCAGGTGCAGGGGCCTAAGCACTTGGACCATCCTCCACTGCCCTCCTGGGCCACAGCAGAGAGCTGGACTGGAAGAGGAGCAACCGGGACTAGAACCTGGTTCCTATATGGGATGCCAGAGCCACAGGCAGAGGATTAACCAAGTGAGCCACGGCACCAGCCCCTACTATGAGATTTCCAGCAGGAACCCTTGATGTGTCAAAGGAGATATCCTATCTTGTAGAAGTAATAGCTGATTATGCAATTTAGATTGTACATAAAATACTGTCATGAAATTATGCTCAATTTTAAATTATATTAATATAGATATACCATTGATATAAATGTCTTAAAAGTTATATAAATTTTAAAATCTGATAGTCCTGTTGTGTTGTTATCAGCCATGATGGTTATCTTAATAAAAAGGAGACCCAGAGGCCTAAGAGGGACAATAGGTTTGTAAAATCATTCAGTTTCTTTCTTTCCTTTTTAAAGATTTATCTATTTATTTGGAAGGCAGAATTCCAGAGAAGAAGAGACAAAGAGAGGGAGAGAGATCTTCTGTTGGTTCACACCCCAAATGGCCACAATAGCCAAGGATGGGCCAGGATTCGGTGATCATGTCTGCTTTATTAACAACCATGTATACTTTTGAAAGGGCAGGCAGAGGGAGCATAACTTATTCAGGGCAATACTAATTCTATAGGATGAAGCTGACATTGGCACTGCTATGCTTCTCCATTCAGCTTGAAGAGTAGATTTCCAGGTGGGCCTGGGCCACACCCAGGAGCAGTATACCTGATTGGTGGTGGTTTGGGGAAATGTGTCCAGGGATCCCATTGCCTGCCAGTAGTGAGGCTGTGGGGTCCCTCCTAGGAGGCATGGTGCACCATGCCCTTTCAACCTCCTGCATGGGCTTGGCAGGCAGTCTGACGGGATCACCCATATCTCCCAAATGGGGGCAGGAGCCCAAACACTTGGCCATCCTCTGATGCTTTCCCAGGTGCGTTAGCAGGGAGCTGGATCAGAGTGGAGCAACCAGGACTCAAAGTATAACCCATATGGGACACTGGCATCACAGGTGGCAGCTTAACGTGCTATGCCACAATGCTGACCCCCTCTATAGTGGCTTTGTAACATGATGTATGGAATGAATGTAAGTGGCTCATGTCAATTGATTAATTTCATAATTTTAACTGTGTATATTTAAAGACTTGTGTCATCCATAATTTTGTAATCTCTAAAATACATGCAATCTCTAAAAACACTTGTAATAAGTTTAACAGAAAATTTTCTTAAATACAGATCTTTGGCTACTTTAGACACTAATTTCCAGAACTCTGAGGGAAAGAAAAAACTAAAAACCCCATTAAACTGCTAGTAGGGGGCCAGTGCTGTGGCACAGTGGCTTAAAGCCCTGACTTGAAGCTCTAGCATTCCATATGGGCACCAGTTTGAGTCCTGGGAGCTCCACTGTTGATCCAGCTCCCTATTAATGTTCCTGAGGAAGCAACAGAGGATGGCTCAGGTCCTTGGGCCTCTACATCCACATGGGAGACCCAGAAGAAGCTCCTGGATCCTAGCTTCAGATCAGCTCAGCTCCAACTGTTTCAGCCATCTGGGGAGTGAACCAACAAATGGAAGTGCTCTCTCTCTCTCTCTCTGTAACTGTCTTCCAAATAAATAAAATAACTCTTTTAAAAAAAACTGATAGTGGAATTCAAACAATAATTAGTTACATGAGATTGAATTAATCATATTTATGGATTTCTGTCATTAAAAAATTTTTGGTTCTGCATTTCAGTGTTTCATCCAGATTCAGGAAGATTTTTGTAACTTCTGTTGGATACTATACTTTAGTATAGTTTTGTAAATAGATGGAAATGTTTACCTTTCCACCTACTTAATTCCTCTAAAATGCAAACACATTTATGGCTTCTTGTGGTGATGTTATTGGATGAGCTCAGTAAGAATCTATTATCAGGGCCGGCACTGTGGAATAGCAGGCAAAGTCGCTACCTGCAGTGCTGGCATCCCATATGGGCAATGATTCAGGTCCTGGATGCTCCACTTCTAATCTGGCTCTCTGCTATAGCTTGGGAAAACAATGGAAGATGGCCTAAGCCCTAGGGCCCCTGCACCAGTGTGGGAGAACCAGAAGAAGCTCCTGGCTTCAGATCAGCCCAGCTCTGGCCATTGTGGCCATTTGGGGAGTGAACAACAGATAGAAGACATCTTTCTCTCCCTCTCTGCCTCTGCCTCTTTGTAACTCTGGCTTTCAAGTAAAAATAAATATTGTTTTAAAAAAAGAACCTATTATCATCATACCACAATATCCTTGAAAACACTAGCACTAGCATACACAAAAATTATGCACAGAATATCTGGCGTCATGAACTTCTAGCCTTGCAATTAGTGAATAGAGTTGTCACTTCTTAGTGAACCCCAAAACTTGAAAATACCAGATATTACAGTTAAAAAAGAAAATATAAGCCTAACTTGGATTTGATTTTTAACTTTCAGAATTTTTGGATCACACATTATATATATTTAATATAAGTAGTTAACAAACTATAATACCCCTTCTTTCACATCACAACTCTGTTTTAGTTTTTCATTTATTTGAAAGGAAGAATTACAGACAAAGTGGGAGAGACAGAGAAAGAGAGGTCTCCCATCCATGGTATACTCCACAAATGGCTGCAATATATGGAATGAGGCAAGGCTGAAGCCAGGAATCAGGAACTTCATCTGAGTCTTCCCCATGGGTGACAGGGTCCAAGCACTTATATCATCTTCTACTGCTTTCCCAGGACCATTAGCATGGAGTCAAATCAGAAGTGACTCAAATTGGTACTCATATGGGATGTAGGCATCAAAGATGGCAGCTTAACCACTGGGCCACAATACCAACCCATGTCCATGGGCCTGAAAACTTTCACTAAGATTAATAAACATTTCTTGTGTACTTATATGATGTTAATTATGGTATTCTATTATTTCCTTGTAACCTTACTCATTGTTTTAATATATAATTTCTACATAGCTTACATGCATAGATATAATTCAATTTGTTATCATCTTACTGGTTTTGTCATACATTTTTCTTGTGAATTTTGGGCCTATTGAATGGCATACTTCTATAGAAGTACAATTCCCAGCAAAATAATCCTGGCTAGGTACTTTGGGATGATGACTTCTGTATATGGAACAGATATATCTAAATTTAACAATGGATTACAGATACAGTTAGCCTGCAGACCACTCCTAAATCTTCATTGTTAATCTAATGTGAATAAAAACATATTTACACTGACATCTTTTCATGAAATGTTTCTATCTTGACATGGGTATGCATGAAAAACCAGGTCAAATACAACTTTGCAACAAGAGACAGATGGGGCATGATTGATCAGCTGTGATTTCAGAAATAGATCTTGCTCACATGGAAGAAAGTGTTTATTTCATTGTGTTAAATGTATACTTGTAAATAAAATAGCTGCAAAAAAAAAAGAAAAAAAAAACCAAGATGTAGTGAGTCAATGATGTGAACTCTAAACCAAATTATATAAATCAAAAAAGTTATAAATAAAGATTTTTAATGAATGATGGAGAGTAACTGGCACAAAAAGACTCTGCTAGAATTATAATCTCTAGAGTGCCCTCCCATTTTGAAAAAGAGATGGGAACTAGATATGATGCTTAATAACCTCACACCTAATGCTAGAATCTATATGCTATTTAAAACAATTGTCATTCTATGAGTCTGCTGTGTGGCCTTCTTCTGAACTCAACATGTCTTAAAATGCAATGTCTGGCCTCATTCTAAGTCTTCTTCATTTTTGCTAAATATTTATTTATTTATTTGAAAGATAGCATTACAGAGAGAGAGGGAGAGACAGAGAGATATTCCATCTGCTGGTTCACTCCCCAAATTGCTTCAACAGCCAGAGATGGGCCCACCCAAAGTCAAGAGCCAAGAGTTTCTTCCAGGTCTCCCAAGTGGTTTCAGGAGCCCAGTACTTGGGCCATCATCTGCTCATTTCTCAGGTACATTATCAGAAAGACAGATCAGAAGTGGAGCAGCTTAGATTCAAACTCATGTCCATATTATACCTCCAAGGCAAGCAGTGGCTTTATCCTCTACACTAAAGTGAAAACCCCATGCACACAAAGTCTTAATCAGTGACTCTTCCTGGTTTTAAACTGAAAGTTTTCTGGCAGAAAAATTACTAATTTCTCTGGTTTCATTTGAGGTACAGAAATACTAGCATGTTGCTTTTATTACTGCTGTAGAATGGTGATGCACCTGCAAGATAAAGCTATGCAGAAACTGGCTGTGTAAACCTTCTATTTATGCAGAAGATCACTACAGCTAAACCCAGAACTAGGAAGTTTCTTCTTAAAGAAACAGCTACAGCAGCTGAAGTTGTGGTATAACAGGTAAAACTGCCAACTATAACTCCAGCATTCCATATGAGTACTGCTTTTAGTCTTGGCTGCTGCACTTCCAATCCAACACTTTGATAATGGCCTTGCAAAAGCAGTGGAAGATGACCCAAGTACTTGTGCCCCAGCCACCTATGCAGGAGACCATGAAGAGGCTCCTGGCTCCTGGATTTGGCATGATCAAGCCCTAGCTGATGCCACCGTCTGGGGAAGTGAAACAGCAAGTGGAAGATCTCTCTCTCTTTCTCTCTCTCTCTCTCTCTCTGTGTGTGTTAATTAACAAGTAAACAAATAAATAAATAAAAGAAATCCCTACAACCTCCTCTCTTTTTCCATCCAAGTACTAACCAGGCCCAACCCTGCTTAGCTTCCAAGATCAGACGAGATCGGGCGTGTTCAGGGTGGTATGGCCATAGACTAGCCTCTCTTTTCATCCTTAAAATACCCTCACATTACCCCATAGATGTCATGAAGCACTCTAGGCTCTCTTGATGTTATCTGGATAATTTCTCTTCAAATGCAAAAAGAATTAGTTGACTTTTCCAAACATCTTGTATTGAAGAGACTGCTCATTTTTCATCATCTGTTCTGGACACCTTAAAAATCAATTGACTATAGGTTAATGACTTGTTCTCTATTCTGCCCCATTGGTTAATGTATCTGCTTTAATGCCAGTTATATGCTATTTTGATTACTATAGCTTTGTAAAATAAGTAGTGTGACCAATCTAGCATTTTTCTTTTACTTCAATATTGATTTGACTATTTATTATTCTTTACAGTTCTGTATAATTTGGGGGATTTTAAAATATTTTGTTAAAAAGGGGCTGGTTAGCACTGTGGTTTAGTAGGTAAAACCACCACCTCATAAAACCAGCATCCCATAAGGGTGCCAGTTCATGTACCGGCTGCTCCACTTATGAATCAATTTTCTTCTATGGTCTGGGATAGCAGTGGAAGATGGCCCAAGTCCTTGGAGACCTGGAAGAAATCCTGATTCCTGGCTTTGGATCAGCACCCCACCCCAGCCTTTGTGGCCATCTGGGGAGTGAACCAGTGGATGGAACACTTCGTTCTCCATCTCTGTCCCTCTGAAATTCTTTCAAATAAATAAATCTTAAAAAATATTTTGTTAAAGAATAACATTGAAACTTTGTAATTGCATTGAGTCTGTATATTGCTTTGGAAAGCAAGAATATCTAAATACTAGTCCAATTTAGGAACTTGAGTAATGTTTTAATTATTTCTGTTGTATTCAATTTCTTTTATTAATACTATATAATTTTCAGCATTCTGGTAATTATCTTTCTAGTTTGAATTCACTCCTATATATTTATTTTTTCTGCTAGAAACTGTTTTTCAGAAAATTGGTTTTTAGGTTATATAAATTTTCTTAATTTTGTATTCTATAATAGTTGGAAAAAAATCTGGCAAAACCAACCCAGATTCATTATTTTAAAAATTTGAGAGACAAGGCCAGGAGCTGATGCTGTGACACAGCAGGTTAACATCCTGGCCTGAAGCCCTGGCATCCCATATGTGCACCAGTTCTAGTACCAGCTGCTCCTCTTCCAATCCAGCTCTCTGCTATGGCCTGGGAAAGCAGTAGAAGATGGCCCAAGTCCTTGAGCCCCTGCACTTAAGTGGGGACCTGGAAGAAGCTCCTGGCTCCTGCCTTCGATCGGTGAACCTCCGACTGTTGCAGCCATCTGGGAAGTGAACCATTGGATAGAAGGCCTCTCTCTCTCTCTCTCTCTCTCTCTCTCTCTCTCTCTCTCTAACTCTCTCTCTAACTCTCTCTCTCTGCCTCTCCTCTCTGTAACTCTGACTTTCAAATAAATAAATAAATCTTTTTTAAAAAAGAGAAAGAGAGGGTCAGTGTTACAGTACAAATGGTTTGGCCACTGTCTACAGCATCAGCATCCCATATGGTCACTGATTCAAGTCCCAGCTGCTCCACTTCTGATCCAGGTCTCTGCTAATGTGCAAGGGAAAGCGGCAGTAGATGGCCCAACTGCTTGGACTCTTGACCTATGTTGGAGACTTGGAAGAAGCTCCTGGCTCCTGGCTTTGACCTGGCCCAGGCTGCCATCAGTTATGCAGTGATTTGGGGAGTTGAACTAGTGAACAGAAGATCTCTGTCTCTCCTTCTTTTTGTAATTCTGCCTTATAAATGAAGTATATAAACTTAAAAAAAAAACCTATAAAAATTGCAAGAGCGGTCAGCATTGTACAAAGCAGTTAAAACTGCTGCCTGTGATGTCAGAATCCCACATGGGTACTGACTCACATCAGCTACCACCTTCATGGGACACAACAAAGATGCTCCTGGCTTCTGCCTTTAGCCTGGCATAGCCCTGACCATTGTGGCCACTGGGGAATGAACCAGTGGATGGAAGGTTTCTTTTTCTCTCTGTCTCTCTCTGCTTCCCTCTCGTAAACCTTGCCTTTTAAATAATTAAATAAATCATTAAGAAAGGAAAGAAATAGGTATAGAAAAATACATCTTATAATTGAAGCTAGAAATGACAAGGCCAAAGATAACACTGTACTTGGTGAAAAGTAACAAGATAAAAAAAGATGACATAATATACTAGTACAGCTTTCTGTAACTGTTTCATGTGACACTCCTCCCTGTATATAAACACAGAGTTACACAGAGAGAGAAGAGGAGGCAGAGAGAGAGAGAGGGAGGTCTTCCATCTACTGGTTCACTCCCCAATTGGTTGTGATGGCTGGAGCTGTGCCAATCCGAAGCCAGAAGCCATGAACAAGGTCCTCCAGGTCTCCCACATAGGCACAGGAGCCATAGGACTTGGGTGCTCTTCTACTTTCTCAGGCCATAGCAGAGAGCTGGATTAGAAGTGGGCAGCCAGGACTTGAACTGATGCCCATATGGGATTCTAGCACTGCAGGTGGTGACTTTACCCACCACACCACAACACTGCTCCCACAAGTGTTGAGCCAACAGCTCATGGCTCAAAAACTTGGTTTCCTGCCATCTGCATGGGATACACACATGGCATTCCTACCTCCTTGGCTGTTGTGGGCTTTAGTAGTCATTCAGCAGAAGGAGGGTCTTTTCTCTGCCTTTCAAATGAATAAATTAGTAAAACAATATTGATATGTGATATGGAACCATGGGTTGCTACCACCACTGGTTAAAACCCTGGTTCCTCCAATTCTGATCCAGCTCCCTATTAATACACATGAGAAAATATCTGAAGGCAGCCCAAGTACTTATGCCCTTTCTACCCACTTGTGAAACCTGGATGGAGTTCCTGGCTTCTGACTTTGGCCTGGTCCAGTCCTAGCCACTGAATCCATTTGAGGAGTAAACCAGCAGAGAGATCTGTCTTTCCCCATCTCTAAATGCTCTGTCTTTAAAATGAACAAATAAATAAATCTTTAAAAAACATATTGATGTGAGTTAAGCAATCTTGAAGGCAGTTACCTCAATTAAAGCACTAGATAACTAAAACCTCATTTGTGATCACAGGTACCACCAGCATATAAACTGCCTAACCACCCAAAAATGCTTTTTAAGAGTTACAAATAAAATGATTGAATTTTATACCTGCACAATTTTTATTTATTTGCTATAAGTCAAATGCATATGTATATATATATATGTATGTGTGTTTTAATGTGTGTGTATATAAGAAATAATTAAGTTTCTTGCTGCTATCAACAGAACTTAATAATCACATACAGATTTCCTGAGCATGAAATATGTCAACCAGATTTGTTGTTGTTGTTGTTGTTGTTGTTATTTTTAGGTTTGAAGCCACAGTTAGAAACAGAGAGAATCTTTTTTAAATTTTATTTAATAAATATAAATTTCCAAAGTACAGCTTTTGGATTACAGTGGCTTTTTCCCTCCCACAACTTCCCTCCCACCCACAACCCTCCCATCTCCTGCTCCTTTTCCCATTCCATTCTCATCAGGATTCATTTTCAATTATCTTTATATACAGAAGATCAATTTAATATATATTAAGTAAAGCTTTCAACAGTTTGCATCCACACCGAAACACAAGGTGTAAAATACTGTTTCAGTACTATTTATAGCATTAATTCACATTGTACAACACATTAAGTACAGAGATCCTACATGAGGAGTAAGTGCACAGAGACTCCTGTTGTTGACTTAGTAAATTGACACTCTTGTTTATGGCGTCAGTAATCTCCCTAGGCTCAGTCATGAGTCGCCAAGGCTATGGAAGCATTTTGAGTTTGACAACTCCAATCTTATTTAGACAAGGTCATAGTCAAAGTGGAAGTTCTCTCCTCCCTTCAGAGAAAGGTACCTCCTTCTTTGATGGTGGGATCTCACTCACAGAGATCTTTCAATTAGGTTTCTTTTTTTTTTTTTTTTTTTTTTACCAGAGTGTCTTGGCTTTCCATGCCTAAAATATTCTCATATGCTTTTTAACAGGATCCGAATGCCTTAAGGGCTAATTCTGAGGCTAGAGTGCTGTTTAGGACATCTGCCATTCTATGAGTCTGCTGTGTATCCTGCTTCCCATGTTGGATCCTTCTCTCCTTCTAAATTCTATCAGATAATATTAGCAGACACTAATCTTGTTTATGTGATCCCTTTGACTCTTAGTCCTATCATTATGATCAATTGTGAACAGAAATTGATCACTTGGACTAGTGAGGTGGCATTGGTACATGCCACCTTGATGGGATTGAATTGGAGTCCCCTGGCATGTTTCTAACTCTACCGTTTGGGGCAAGTCTGATTGAGCATGTCCCAAATTGTACATCTCCTCCCTCTCTTATTCTCACTCTTATATTTAACAGGGATCACTTTTCAGTTAAAGTTAAACACCTAAGAATAATTGTGTATTAATTAGAGTTCAACCAATAGTATTAAGTAGGACAAAAAATATTAAAAGGGATAACATATTTAGTTGTTCATCAACAGTCAGGACAAGGGCTGATCAAGTCACTGTTCCTCATAGTGTCCATTTCACTTCAACAGGTTTCCTTTTTGGTGCTCGGTTAGCTGTCACTGATCAGGGAGAACAACATATGATATTTGTCCCTTTGGGACTGGCTTAATTCACTCAGCATGATGTTTTCCAGATTCCTCCATTTTGTTGCAAGTGATCAGATTTCATTGTTTTTACTGCTGTATAGTATTCTATAGAGTACATGTCCCATAATGTCTTTATCCAGTCTACTGTTGATGGGCATTTGGGTTGGTTCCAGGTCTTAGCTATTGTGAATTGAGCTGCAATAAATATTAATGTGCAGACAGCATTTTTGTTTGCCAATTTAATTTCCTTTGGGTAAATTCCAAGGAGTGAGATGGCTGGGTTGTATGGGAGGGTTATATTCAGGTTTCTGAGGAATCTCCAGACTGACTTCCATAGTGGCTTTACCAGTTCACATTCCCACCAGCAGTGGATTAGGATAACTTTATCCCCACATCCTCGCCAGCATCTGTTGTTGGTAGATTTCTGTATTTGATGTGAGCATCCCAAATAGCAGCTGTTTCCAAACCTAGCAACACAAAGCCACCACAAATGTGCTCCATTAAAATAGATTTGCTTACTATGGACATTGTAGGAAGGGTTAGAGCCCGGTTATTCCACCTGATCCATCTTCCTGCTAATGTTCATCCAAGTACTGAGTCCCCTGCCTATCTGTGTAGATGCAAATACAGCTTTTGGATGCTGGCTCTAGCCTTGCCTAGCCACAGCTGCTGCAGGCTCCTGGGCAGTGAGCCCACAGATGGGAAGGTCTTTCTGTCTCTGCCTTTCAAAGAAATAAAAATAAATAAGACATTAAAAAAATGACAGCTAAAATAGGTTATTTTAATGAATTCAACCGTATCAGTTTAAATGTGAATTATCTAAATGCACCAAAAGACAGATTGACACAGGAAAAATAAATCCAGACACAACTTTTGTGTGATCTATAAGAAAAAAAAATTCTTTTTCACATCATACCATTGAATAATTTCATGCTCCATGAAGTTAACAATCTAACACTCAAATAATAGAACGGCATTTCTAAGTAAGTTGGCAAAGTGTAAGTAAAAGGCAACAAGTGGGGCCAGTGGCTTAAACCTCACTTTGTGATAGCCTCTAATCCCAAGTGCTTCACTCCCAATCCAGCTCCTCACTAATGCACCCAGGAAATTAGAACATGGCCCACATATTTGAACTCTTGTCATGCATCTGGGAGATCCAGGTGGAGTTCCAGGTTCCTTGCTTTAGCATGGCCCAGCTCCAATTTTTGAGGTCATCTGGGGAGTAAGCTAGCAGATTAAAGTTCTTTCTCCCTTATCTCCCTAGCTCTGCCTTTTAAATGATAAATATTTTTAAAATAAACAAAAAGTAGCAAGTTTATAAAGTCATGTTCCTTACCCTTTTCAGATTTTTAGCTTAATGCAGGCATTTTCTCTTCTCCTGCTTTTGTGAACATTTGAATTTAGAATTTTGGAAACATACTGAAAGTTGATTTAGAATGGCAGGCTTGGGGCTGACACTGTGGCATACCAAGTAAAGCCTCTACCTTCAGTGCCAGAATCCCATATGGGTGCTGATTCAAGACCCAGCTGCTCTACTTCTAATCCAACTCTCTGCTATGCCCTGGGAAAGCAGTAGAATATGGCCCAAGTCCTCCCTCAGCTGGCAGTTTCTTGATAATGGAGCTCAACATCAGTTGGGAGGAGACTTTGTTTAGTTCGGTCAAAAGTCTGCCATTCCAAATCATTCCCTTTCACTAGACTCCTGAAATTCTTATGAAAATAATATTCACAAGATTAGGGTTAGATTAGATGCTTCATTAAGGTAAAATGTGGGAAGGGAAGATGCCTTTATTATGGCTAATAATTCCGCACTGTCAAATTTTCTGATCCATATGTATGAAATAGGGGAATTGACTCCATTCTGGCTACTTTCTGCTGAATGAAAGTAATGTAGGGGAATTTTTGGAATGGAAAATTGACATTGTTTTGACCCTTGATTTCTCCCTTTGAAGAGAGATAAAGGCAAAAACATTTGTTTAACTTCTGGCTCATATGTTCATTTGTAAAGTTTCTGTAACATAACGACTTTAAACCCTAAGTAAATTCCCAATAACATTATTAGAATGTTACCTTTCTCTGAAGGGAGGAGAGAACTTCCACTTTGTCTATGACCTTGTCTAAATAAGATCGAAGTCAGCAAACTCAAAAGGCTTCCATAGCCTTGGTAACTCATGACAAGAGCCTAGGGAGATTACTGACACCATAAACAAAAGTGTCAATTTGCTAAATCAACAACAAGTGTCACTGTGCACTTATTCCTCATGTGGGATCTCTGTCCTTAATGTGTTGTTCAATGTGAATTAATGCTATAACTAGGCCAGCACCATGGCTCAATAGGCTAATCCTCTGCCTGAAGCACCAGTACCCCGGGTTCTAGTCCTGGTCGGGGTGCCAGATTCTGTCCTGGTTGCTCCTCTTCCAGTCTAGCTCTCTGCTGCGGCCCAGGAGTGCAGTGGAGGATGGCCCAAGTCCTTGGGCCCTGCACCAGCCTGGGAGACCAGGAGAAGCACCTGGCTTCTGGCTTTGGATCAGTGCAGCGCACTGGCCACAGCGGCCATTTGGGGGGTGAACCAACGGAAAAGGAATGCCTTTCTCCCTGTCTCTCTCTCTCTCACTGTCCACTCTGCCTGTCAAAATAAATAAATAAATAAATTTTTAAAATGCTATAACTAGTACTCAAACAGTATTTTACACTTTGTGTTTCTGTGTGGGTGCAAACTGTTGAAAGCTTTACTTAATATATACTAAATTGATCTTCTGTATATAAAGAGAATTGAAAATGAATCTTGATGTGAATGGAATGGGAGAGGGAGCAGGAGATGGGAGGGTTGTGGGTGGGAGGGAAGTAATGTGTGTGGGGGAAGCCATTGTAATCCATAAGCTGTACTTTGGAAATTTATATTTACTAAATAAAAGTTAAAAATAAATAAATAAAAACCAAAGCGTTCTATAAAAAAAAGAGGAATGTTAGTCTTAATTTTAAAATTCCTCCTAAAAATAGACCTGGTTCCAGATGGTATCCAGGAAATGAATTTGAATACCAGTCTCTACCTCCTTGGGAAAGGGGAGTCCCACAGGTAGTTTCTGCATGTTTTATCTTGCATGTGCATTATCATTTCACAGTAATAATAAAAGAACAATGTATTAACATTACTCTACTTAAACAGTAAATCATAAAACTGTTAGCAGTTTTCATTAAGAATTTTTTAAATTTTTATTTAGAATATAAATTTCCAAGGTACAACTTGTGGATTACAATGGCTTCCCCACCCATACCTTCCCTCGCTCCCGCTACCCTCTCCCCTTAACCACTCCCTCTCCCCTTTCATTCACATCCAGATTCATTTTCAATTCTCTTTGTATACAGGAGCTCAGTTTAGTATGTGTTAAGTAAAGATTTTAAACCATTTGCCCTCACATAGCATCACAGAGTGAAATATAATCTTTGAGTACTAGTTATAGCATTAAATCACATTGTACAGCACATTAAGGACAGAGATCCTACATGATATTTTTTTTAAATTGATTGATTTTTTTATGCAACTTCCAATTTTTTTAAATCATTTTCAATTATCTTTATATACAGAAGATTGATTCAGTATATACTAAGTAAAGATTTTGTCAGTTTGCACCCACACAGAGACACAAGGTGTAAAAATACTGTTTCAGTACTAGTTATTGCATTACTTCATATTGGCCAACACATTAAGGACAGATCCCACATGGGCCGTAAGTACACAGTGACTACTGTTGTTGATTTAACGATTTGACACTCTTGTCTATGGTGTCAGTTATCTCCCTAGGCTCTAGTCATGAGTTGCCGAGGCTATGGAAGCCTTTAGGGTTCGCCGACTTCGATCTTATTCTGACAGGGTCATAGTCAAAGTGGAGGTTCTCTCCTCCCTTCAGAGAAAGGTACCTCCTTCTTTGGTGGCCCCGTTCCTTCCACTGGGATCTCACTCACAGAGATCTTTCATTTATGTCTTCTTTTTTTTTTTTTTTTCCAGAGTGTCTTGGCTTTCCATGCCTAAAATACTCTCAATACTCTCATGGGTTCTTGAGCCAGATCCTAATGCCTTAAGGGCTGATTCTGAGGTCAGAGTGATTTATTAGGATATCTGCCATTCTATGAGTCTGCTGTGTATCCTACTTCCCATGTTGGATCAGTCTCTCCCTTTTTTAATTCTATCTGTTAGTATTAGCGGTCACTAGTCTTGTTTGTGTGATCCCTTTGACTCTTAGACCTATCAGTGTGATCAATTGTGAACTGAAATTGATCACTTGGGCCAGTGAGATGGCACTGGTACATGCCACCTTGCTGGAATTGTATTGGTGTCCCCTAGCACATTTCTAACTCCATCATTTGGGGCAAGTCTGATTGAGCTTGCCCAAATTGTACATATCCTCCCTTTCTTTTTCCAATCTCTTAATTAGCAGGGATTACTTTTTCAGTTGAAATTTAAACACCTAGGAATAATTGAGTGTTAATTGCAGAGTTCAACCAGTGGTATTAGAACAAAAACAAACAACGTCAAGAAATACTAAAATGGGAAAAGATTTACATTATATATCAACCGTCTAGACAAGATTTGATCCAGTCATAGTTTCTCATAGAGTTCATTTCACTTCAACAGGTTTCCCCTTTGGTGCTCAATTAGTCGTCACCAATCAGGGAAAACAAATGATATTTGTCTCTTTGGGACTGGCTTAATTCACTCAGCATGATGTTTTCCAGATTCCTCCATCTTGTTGCAAATGACTGGATTTCATCGTTTTTGACTGCTGTATAGTATTCTGTAGAGTACATGTCCCATAATTTCTTTATCCAGTCTACTGCCATGGCTCACTTTGTTAATCCTCCACCTGCGGCGCTGGCATCCCATATAGACACTAGTTCTCATTAAGAATTTTTTATTAGAGGGGCCAGCACTGTGGTATATAGGGTTAAACCTCCCCCTGCCATGCCAGCATCCCATATAAACACTGATTCACATCAAGTCCTGGCTGCTCCACTTCTGATTTTGGTCTGGGAAAGCAGAATATGGCTCAAGCCCTTGGGCCCCTGCACCCATATGGGAGTCCTGGAAGAAGCTGCTGGCTCCTAACTTCAGATTGGCAGCTATGGCCATTATGGCCATTTGGGGAGTGAACCAGTGGATGGACAACTTCTCTCTACCCCTACCTGTATGTAACAATGATTTTCAAATATATAAATCTTTTTTAAAAATAGAACAATGTTTTAGGCTGGCGCTGTGGCTCAATGGGCTAATCCTCTGCCTGTGGCGCTGGCACACCGGGTTCTAGTCCCGGTCGGGGCACCGGATTCTCTCTTGGTTGTTCCTCTTCCAGTCCAGCTCCCTGCTGTGGCCCGGGAGTGCAGTGGAGGATGGCCCAAGTCCTTGGGCCCTGCACCCACATGGGAGACCAGGAGGAAGTACCTGGCTCCTGGCTTCGGGTCAGTGTGGTACGCTGGCCACAGCGCGCCAGCTGCAGCACCATTGAGGGGTGAACCAAAGGAAAAGGAAGACCTTTCTCTCTGTCTCTCTCACTGTCCACTCTGCCTGTCAAAAAAAAAAAAGAACAATGTTTTAACTAACAGACATAAAAACCCACAAATCTCACCAGTTTATTGAGTCTCTTATAATCACTTTTTTTCTCTTGATCTCCATCAGCAGCTCCACAACTCTGTTTTATTTTTCTGAGTTCTGGAAATTTATGGTTACTCCATTAATCTTTCATGAGAAACCTGTATTTATAATTACTTTAATGGTCTTATAATTATATATCCTTCTGGAGAAGAACCAGAACTGTGGATGAGAAAAAGACTTAAAACCATCACATTTTAAATTTGTTAAGTAATTTAGCAATTCAGCAAATTAAAAATTTTAAAAAGCACAGCAGTATTTTACAAAATAGTCCATCATTTCAGGCATAGGAGAAATTTCAAAATTCTTCTAAAGTCATCAAGACCCCTGCCCCTTTTTTTAAGAGCAGCAACTCATAGTATTCCACCATGAACAATGGACTTCTCAGTGTTATACAGCCTCTAAAAAACTTACATCAATAGCTTTTCTATATCAATGTAACAACTTAAAGTTTATGATATTGCAAGTAGCCAACACGTTTCATGCAAAGTGAGACTAATTAGCTATATCATCTCTTCAAATTGAAAGCTACATCTCTTGATGATTTCTAGGAACCCACAAAGAATTCAAGGTCAAAGCAGTTAATTTAAAACTTTGATTTTGGCAAAAAAAAAGTGTCAAAGATGTCAAAAATTATGCTTAAATAGCTATATTACATATACATTAAATATATTTAATATTTGATCAATAGAGATACACACTAAAAAATACTCAAAATCTCAACTCTTCACATTCAGTTTTCTAAATGCAAAGATAGAGAATATATGAGATTATCTTGACAAGATACAAAATTTCTTTCCTTCATGTGATTAGTTACCAAAAGGCAAAGAAAAATTTTTTGTACTATGTTTCTTCTAACGGGAAGCTCCCCCAAATAATTTAGAAGTTAAACCTAGTGGAAAGTTATCCAAACTTAGAAATTGAAATAGTATGTGTGGAGGCTGTAAGCATTCAACGTTATAAAAGAATGAGAATACTTAGAAACAAGTACACCTGAGGCCGGTGCTGTGGCACTGCAGGTAAAGCCACCACCTGCAGTGCTGGCATCCCATATGGGTGTCAGTTCAAGTCCTGGCTGCTCCACTTCTGATCTAGCTCTCTGCTATGGCCTAGAAAAGCAGTAAATGGCCCAGGTACTTGAAGCTCCTGCATCCCTGTGCGCAGTTGATAAGATGGTTGAAAATATTATTAAAGGGGGCTGATACTCTGGCATAGTAGGCTAATTCTAGGAAAGCAGTGCAAGATGTGCTTAAGCATGGGCAAAGCAGAGGACTGTGGCCTAAGTACTTGAGTCCCTGAACCTGTGTGGGAGACCCAGAAGAAGCTCCTGGCTCCAGCCTACTGGCTCCTGCCTGACCCAACCCCCAGCTATTGACGTCATTTGAGTAGTAAGTCATTGGATGGAAGATTTCTTTCTTTCCCTTTTTCTCTCTTTGTATCTCTTCCTTTCAAATAAATAAAGGTGTTTTAGAAAATTATTAGACTTTAAAATCAAATATTAGATAACCTCCAGCAATATTTATCATTAATATTTATATGTTTTTTAAAAACATTACTACTTTAACGTTGGGGACTAAATCCTAGTTTAATTTATTTGAAAGACAGAGTTACAGAAAAAGAAAGACAATGAGAAAGTGATCATCTGATTCACTCCCCAACTGACTGCAACAGCCAGGGCTGAGACAAGTTGAAGCCAGAAGCCAGGGAAGTCCATGTGGTTCTCCCACATGTGTGGCAAGGGTCTCAGCACTTAGGCCATCTTCTGCTATCCCAGGCACATTAGCAGGGTGCTGGATTAGAAGCGGAGCAGTTTAGACTCAAAGAAGCACTCTTATGGGCTGCATTTAACCTATGATGCTGACTGTTCTTTGAACATTTTTAATGTCAGGGCTAGAAGTGTGATATAGTGGGTAAGGCCACCACCTGTGATGCTGGCATCCCATATGGTCACACGTCACAGATGCTCTATTTCATATCAAACTCCCTGCTAATGGCCTGCAAAAGCAGAGGAAAGTGGCACAAGTGTTTAGATCCCTGCCACTGATGTAGGAGACCTGAATGGAGCTCCAGGCTCCTGCCTTCAGTCTAGCCCAGTGCCTGCTTGCTGCAGACATCTGGGATTGAACCAGTAGATGGAAGATGTCTGTCTCTTTCTATCTCTCTAACTCAGCCTTTCAAATATATAAATAAAACTAAAAAATTATAAATTTTGGTATAATGAGTTAGAATTACTTCTTATTGGGGCTGGCACTGTGGCATAGCAGGTTAAACTTCCACCTGCAGTGCTGGCATCCCATAAGAGCACTGGTTCAAAATGACCTAGGAAAGCGGTGGAAGGTGGCCCAAGCCCTTTTTCTCCTGCACCCATGTGAGAGACTGGAAGGAGGCTCCTGGTTCCTGGCTTCAGATCAGCAAGATGCAGCCATTGCAGCCCTCTGGGGAGTGAACTTATAGATGGAGGACGTTCTCTCTCTCTCTCTCTCTCTCTCTCTCTCTCTCCCTCCCTCTCTCTCCCTATCTCTGTTATTCTGCTTTGCAAATAATTAAATAAATAAAACTTTAAAAACGTATTTCTTATTCTTGGTAAATTTTTTTTTGCTTTGAACGTTTAATTGGCAAAGCAGCGCTGTATAAACTGTGCAGTAACAAAGACAGTTTACACAGCATGTTCAATTCATATAAATTATCAGCAGCAAATTAGAAACACACACACAAAAACAACACTAAGCTACAAGTCCCTATAAAATTTTGGAGAGAAAGTATGAACTTTGTCAGTTATGTCCAATCTGAACAGAAGCGTGTCTAAGGACATCACCTGCCATCTTAAGTTTCAGTACTTACAGTTTGAAGGTAACAAAGCAGCTGACTGTATCTACAACAAGCTATTTTTTTTTGATAGGCAGAGTGGACAGTGAGAGAGAGAGACAGAGAGAAAGGTCTTCCTTCCGTTGGTTCACCCTCCAATGGCTGCTGTGGCCAGTGTGCTGCAGCTGGTGCACCGCGCTTATCTGAAGCCAGGAGCCAGGTGCTTCTCCTGGTCTCCCATGTGGGTGCAGGGTCCAAGGACTTGGGCCATCCTCCACTGCACTCCTGGGCCACAGAAGAGAGCTGGACTGGAAGAGGAGCTACCAGGACAGACTCTGGCATCCTGACTGGGACTAGAACTCAGGGTGCTGGTGCCACAGGCAGAGAATTAGCCTACTGAGCCACAGCACTGGCCTACAACATGCTATTTTATGACACCACTTCAAAAGCTTTAAAAAGAAAGCTCATCTCTCCTTTCTTAGTAGCATCTAACAGATATCCAAATACCAAGAATCTTAACTTGTGAATGATGGTGTTATCTGATATACAGAAGAAATTGGATAAATTAACATCAGAACAAAATTAAGTGTGCAAGAAAAGAAAAGCCATTCCTCAAAATCAGTCATAAATGAAACTTTTCCATTTTGCAGAACCCCTATTTTCCTATTTTAAAGTGAACTGTGGGCATGTGAAAGAAGAAACACACACATTCCTATTTTGCATCTTTCCTCTGCCAGTTGGGCTCTGTGCCTCTTTAAGGAATTAGAAAACCCTACAAAAACACACATTTACATTCTGGAAATAACAGTGTGATGAAGTCCAAAACAAGCTGTGATGCTATTGGTTTCCAAGAAGCTTTGAGGTCTGAGATGAACAATCCACTGAATTATCGTAGGTTGGTCAAGCTGATGCTCTTAGAGTTCATCCCTTGCACATGTGGAAGAAAAGAGCAGAAGATAAAATCACTCCCACCTACACCACTGCTTTTCTCTGTCTATTAAAGGCACGTATACCACCCCCATCAAAGGCTTCATTTTGACGCTGCCATCTTGTAGGTAACTTACTGTTTAGTGAAAACTTAGCAAGTAATTTTGAACAGGTATTAACAGCATAAAAGCATTTACCAAAAATCCCAGTGCCTTCTATATATTTTAAGAAGCCAAGAGTACATGTATTTAGAAAAATCTACCTTTTACATTTAGCAATTCATTTTTAATTTTTTGAAATAAGCATTTATCATTTATTGGAGCAAAGAAAAGTCATTCTACTGCAGAGGAGCCCTTGGTCTCTCTAGCTGCAACACTGCTTTATCTGTCTGCAGCCACTGTAAGTCAGGGATTCTGTTATCCGTGGACAGAGAAACCTGAGGTTTATTACCTCATGTCAAATTGGGTAGGGTCCCCAGATCAGTAATCCATACTGTGATCACCTTGAGGAGAGGATCTGGGCTGTGCATGGCACAAGCATCATGAGCCATCAGGGGTGGGATTCCCTTTGTACCCAGTCATCCTCCTCATCTTGCACAGCTTGTACTGGGCATTCTCTTCAGTGTGTGTTCAGTTTGTATACTGACTCCTGCTCATGTCTGCCACCACGTGGCCTCCTCTGTGATGTAGTGAACAGCAAGATGGCCCCTTGGTGTCAAAGATCAGGCAGAAATGCTCACCTGTCTGCTTGAAGCTGATGATGTTTGCTCCATCTCATGCAAATCCATGAATCCAGAAAGGTATGCAACATCAGTTTGAATCTTTTTGTTGATTCTAATCAAGCACTGCATACATTATCTTCTTTATCTCCTCTCCAGTCAGTGCATACTTGAGTCTATTTCTCAGGAAGATCAGGAGAGGGAGATATCCCTTAGGTAGCAGGGACCTTATGATGCACAAGATGCCACAGCAAAGTGCAGAGAAATCAAAGACCACCAATTCACTTTTGAGCATTTATACTTAAAGTGCCTAAAAAACTATATTAGATAAGTATGGTTATTCTCTTAGGCCATGATCTTGCCAAAGAACAACGTTAAAATTGAACTTTAAAATTGAATAGGAAGCAATGAACATTCCATCATTCTTTCATCTATTGTTTGTGCTTAGGTGAAAATTACATTTTGATTTTAAGTAACACAAATAAGCACAACAAAACTTTTAAACATACTACATGTACATATGTGTAAGGCAGAGCATACATTATGAGACAGAAAAATATAGAAATCTCTGCAACAGTTTTTAAATCTTTTAACTTTTACCTGACAAATAATCAGGCCCTTATGGCTCACCAAGTCGGTTGCCAATTCAACAGAGATGAATGCTGGTAAGAGAAAAGAGTTTTTTAAAGGATGAAAGTAGCTTCAGGGGAATGTTAGAAATAAAATAATGAGTCATCTTATCTGACAATATGTAGATGTTCAACCTTTGTTCTGATGGAGACCTCTTAACCGGGGGAGTCAGCATCAGTTGGTTGGAGGATCCTTTGTTGGTGGGGTCAAAAGTCCACCATTATGAGGTCAGCACCATGGCACAGTAGGTTAATCCTCTGCCTGTGGTGCCATCATTCCATATGGGCACCAGGTTCTAGTCCCAGCTGCTCCTCTTCCAATCCAATCCTCTGCTATGGCCTGGGAGAGCAGTAGAGGATGGCTCAAGTCCTTGGGCCCCTGCACCTGCATGGGAGACCAAACTTCAGATCGGCACAGCTCTGGTAGCTGGGGCCATCAGGGAGTGAACAACAGACAGAAGACCTTTCTCTCTGTCTCTCCCTCTCACTGTCTGTAACTCTACCTCTCAAATAAATAAATAAATACTTTTTAAAAAGTCCACCATTGGCCGGTGCTGTGGCTCAACAGGCTAATCCTCCGCCGTGTGGCGCTGGCACACCAGCTTCTAGTCCCGGTCGGGGCGCCGGATGCTGTCCCGGTTGCCCCTCTTCCAGGCCAGCCCTCTGCTGTGGCCAGGGAGTGCAGTGGAGGATGGCCTAGGTGCTTGGGCCCTGCACCCACACGGGAGACCAGGAGAAGCGCCTGGCTCCTGCCATCGGATCAGCGTGGTGCGCTGGCTGCAGCGCGCTGGCCACAGCGGCCATTGGAGGGTGAACCAACAGCAAAGGAAGACCTTTCTCTCTGTCTCTCTCTCTCACTGTCCACTCTGCCTGTCAAAAATTAAAAAAAAAAAGAAGTCCACCATTATGCAAATGTTACTATTCAGCAGAGTAATTCAGGTAATTCAGAATATCAGTAAATGGCTTTTGCTATACAAAATGCGTAAAGGAAAGGAAGATGGCTTTATTATGGTTACAACTCCTTTCTAAAAGTCCCAATCAAAAAATAAATAAAATTTCTAATCAATTAAATATAATTACTTCCAGCTGTTAGTAACCTCAGTTAAGCCTATCGTTCCTCAGTTGAAACCTGAAAAATTTACTTGAGCATTTCACTTGGAAAGCAACTCTAGTCCCAGTAATGGTCCTGGACACTAACATACGTAAAGATAATTATAGCTTCATTTCAGATTCAGTTGGCACTCTGCTCGAAAAACACCTTTTATTGCATTATTAATTCTTGTTCCTCACAGTCAATTTCATCAGAGGCATTTGTGGAAATTTACAATAGGTTTTTAAGAGAGCAGGGAGCTCCAGGGTCTCTGCTCTACCATTGGACTGAGACAGAACTGAAGCTCCTGCATTTTCTAAATTGACAAGGACTCCTAACCTGTCTCCTTGGGCATCAATAGCCACAGACACAGTTGCTGGAAGGTTTAATGGATTTAAATGCTTACTCCATCTGATTTACCAGATCTCTCACAAAACTCTACTATTGGAAATGCACTTAACAGGGGCCAATGCTGTGGCATATTGGGTAAAGCAGCCACCTGCAGTGACAGCATCCCATTTGTGTGCCAGTTAGAGCCAGTCCCCACAGCTTCAGTTGTGATCCAGCTCTCTACTGTGGCCTGGGAGAACAGTGGAGGGTGGCTCAGGTGCTTGGGCCTGCACCTGGGGTGGAGGGGATCCAGGAAGAAGCTCCTGACTCCTAGATTCAGATCAGCCCAGCTCTGGCCATTGTGGCCACCTGGGAACTGAACCAGTGGATGGAGGACCTCTCTCTCTGCCTCTGCTTCTCTGTAACTCTGCCTTTCAAATAAAATAAACATTTAAAAAATCCACTTAACAGTCACCTTCTCTTAAATTTAATACATACACAGGCCATGCAGTATTATAATAGAACACCACTCTCTTCTTAGTAATAGGATTGTAACTATAAGCTGCTCAATCAGCCACAATGCAACTCAAGGCGCTTTTGGATGGAAATTAAATTGAACCACTCATATTTCACCAAATGAGTACTCTGCCAAACCATATCCAAATCTTCCTCACAGAGGGGCTGTGGAGAATCCCACAGGAGTCTGAAAGAGTCATGGATCACCGCTTACCTGTAAAGGAGGTGAACTGTGGAAACTCCACAGTAAAACATTGAGTTAAAAAGTTACCACTAGCCACAAAAATAAAAGTAAAGTGGAGTTGTAAGTCAGGAGCTGAGGCAATGCCTAATGGCTGTTAGGGAGACACTCCTAATCATACCCAGCAGACATCTCTGGTCAGTCAGATAACAGTGCGCTATGGACAATACCCTCCTACCTACGCTGACTGGACTGTTCAAACATAAGTAAGGCGGGAGCAGTGTTGACTGCACTGTTCAACTGCAAGCAAGGAGGAAATGGCATTGATTGGACAACAAGTTGGAGGACGGCAAGCTGGAGGACTGCCAGAAAATGAGGATAAAAAGGGGAGCTCTTGCACCGCTCTCCATCCTCTCAGGGATCATGGCCCTGTGTGGTGCATGTGAACCTCTGTATCTCCACTCATATGGAGCTGAAGAGGCATCCCGTTATCTGCATGGAGCAGGTAGTGGCACAAGCTGACCTGCAGAGCTGTCCCTGAGCTGTAACTCTGAGCTGTCTGTGTGAGTGTGTGATGTGTGTGTGTGTGGCCCAGTGTGAGCAAGCCTCTGGATCTCCTCGCACTTGGAGCTGAAGAGCCAGCTCGTTAGCCCCTTGATAAGTGACACAAGGTGACTACGAGATCAAAACTTCAGCCGAGATGCTGCCTCACCACCCTGCCTGGAGTCCTTATCAGCCTGCTGCAGACCTGACCACAAAGCCAGACCAGGCCTCTCAGCAGGGACCTCTCCAACTTTTTCCCTTGTTGTCCTCCTGGGAACTTTGAGCCTACTGCCCAGAGTGACAGCCTTCCCATGACTTCCTGCCTGGAAATGACTGACCTGAGATCCGTCTCTGCTGAGATGTGGAGTTCTGGACCTTGAAAACTGACACTCTTTTTCATGACCATGACACGAGCCTTGAAAATGCAGCTTTTACAAATAATGTTAGTCATGTGTAATATAATACAACTATACTTTGACCCTATGCTTTGACCCCATGCAAGGTATCTGCAAGTAATGCTGGAGACCTTGATGTACATACACTATTATAATTGGATAGCCCTCAGAATTACTTTAACACTGTATAGTGTGATCTGTGAATTAATGAATAAGTTCAAGTAGTATTATTAATATTGATATTAATGGTATTGATTCCAGTAGTCCTCTTGTCATTAAGGAAATACTGTTACTCTGATAGTTAAGTGTTATTATACTACGTTAAACTAAGTAGTTAAGCTAAGAAGTTATGTAGCTAAGCTAAGTAGTTAAGTCAGGTTGAGTAGTGATGTTAAGCTTACTTATAAGTGTATTAATTAGTATAGATTGATAAGTATTTTGATACTGATAAGTGTATTGACCTCAATGAGCATACTGATGATTAGTGTGATAAAAAAAAAAAAAAAACCCTGGTGTGTAAGCAATAAAATCTCTCGTTGGAAAGACAGTCTTGTGTCCTTGTGTTCCTTTCTTCCCCATGCTCTGGCATGTCACTCTTAGTCCCTGTCGAGCTGTGTGGCAGCAGGCACTCGTGACAATCAAGAGCAGAGATGACTCAAGCTGGGTCTGTCCAGTGTTCCTTTCTGAGAAGATATGGGCCCTGATAGTCTCATCGGAATCACCCTGGTTCGATGCTGGGCTCTCCTCAGTCTTCCATCTGCTCTATGATGGATAATATCAACTTGATAATTAGTGAATTTCTGCCAGATTGATTTACATACAACCTTTTAAAAATTTATTATTTATTTTGAAGGCAGAATGACAATGAGAGGGGGATCTATATCTACATCTATATCTTTTAAATGATATATTTATATTTATATTTATATTTATTTCCGACAGGCAGAGTTAGACAGTGAGAGAGAGAGAGACAGAGAGAAAGGTCTTCCTTTGCCGTTGGTTCACCCTCCAATGGCTGCCACAGCTGGCGTGCTGTGGCCAGCACACCGTGCTGATCTGAAACCAAGAGCCAGGTGCTTCCTCTTGGTCTCCCATGCAGGTGCAGGGCCCAAGCACCTGGGCCATCCTCCACTGCACTGCCAGGCCACAGCAGAGAGCTGGACTGGAGGAGGAGCAACCAGGACAGAATCTGGTGCCCCAACTGAGACTGGAACCTGGGGTGCCAGAGCCGCAGGTGGAGGACTAGCCTAGTGAGCCACAGCACCATCCTATTTATTTATTTATTTGAAAGTCAGAGTTACACAGAGAGAAGGAGAGGCAGAGAGAGAGAGAGAAAGAGAGACAGGTCTTCCATCCACTTGTTCACTCCCCAATTGGCCACAACAGCAAGAACTGCATTGATCCAAAGCCAGAAGCCAAGAGCTTCTTCCAGATCTCCCATGCGGGTACATAGGTCCAAGCACTTGGGCCATCTTCTACTGCTTTCCCAGGCCAAAGCAGAGAGATGGATTGGAAGAAGAGCAGCTAGAACTTGAACTGGCACCACAGGCAGAGGTTTAGCCCACTATGCCATAGTGCTGGACCCTAAGCTCTTTTAAAATAAGATTTACAGTATTTGTTTGAAAGGTAGAGATAGAGAAGGTTGCAGGGAGAGATAGAAATCCTCCATCTTCTGATTCATTCCCCAAATAGATGCAGTAACAGGGAGACAGATCATAAATGGAGCAGCTGGGACTCAAAGCAGTGCTCACATGAGATGCTGGCATTACAGGTAGGCACTCCAGGTGTCAGCTACTTCATTTTTTCTTTCAAAGTAATTCTCATCTCTAAGTTATTCAGAAAGATGTTCCAAGGGACCTTTGCGGTGGTTATGATAAATCATCTCTTTTAAACTTTAAATTCCACAGATCAAATTATTGACTAACACAACCTCAACCTTGGTAGTGGCCTAACTTAGAGGAGATGTGTAATGAATACTAATCTCAGGGTAAAACTGATGATCATGTCCATAAAGAAGATTGCAGTATAGCTCAGCTGAACAGGAAAAGGATAACATGATACTATGAGTTAGTCAACAGCAACACAAAAATACAATAAATGATTATTTAAAATGCCTGATATTCATGGAAAGCCAAGACACTGCGGCAAAAAAAAAAAAAAAGAAAAGAAAAGAAAAAAACAAACCTAAATGAAAGATCTCTGTGTGTGGAATCCCAGCAGAAAGAATAGGCCATCAGAGAAGGAGGTATCTTTCTCTGAAGGGAGGAGAGAACTTCCACTTTGACTATAACCTTGTATAAATAAGATCGGAGTCACCAAACTCAAAAGGCTTCCATAGCCTTGGCAACTCATGACAAGAGCCTCGGGTGATTACTGATGTCATAAACAAGAGTGTCAATTGTTGAATCAGCAACAGGTGTCACTGTGCACTTACTCCCCATGTAGGACCTCTGTCCTTAATGTGTTGTACTATGTGAATTAATGATATAACTGGTACTCAAATAGTACTTCACACTTTGTGTTTTGGTGTGGGTGCAAACTGTTGAAATCTTTACTTAGTATATACTAAATTGATCTTCTGTATGTAAGGATAATTGAAAATGAATCTTGATGTGAATGGGATGGGAGAGGGAGTGGAAGATGGGAGGGTTGTGTGTGGGAGGGAGGTTATAGGGGGAAAAAGCCACTGTAATCTAAAAGCTGTACTTTGGAAATTTATATTTGTTAAATAAAAGTTAAAAAATAAAATATCTGATATTAAAATAGTGCACCCAGAGAATTTCATCATGACAGCCTCCATTTTGGACTACACCTTCAGCACTATAAGTTTCTACAGCACCAGCAGCAATGTGGGCCATGAAAGATTCTTGCTGGGAGAGATAAGACAAGAAGCAACTTTTAGCATCAGTGACTCATACCTTAGCAAGACAGAATTTCTGCAAATAATTGAAATCCATAATAACCAGCTTTGTTCAAAACCACATTTTCTTTAACTGTGAAAGTGAAATTAAGGGAAGAGATTTGGGACAGAATTCTTAAAGATAAGTGAAAGAAGGTTATTATTGTAGATAATATGGCAAACCTGCAGAAGCAGGTTTCATATAAGGAACAGATCACCCATAAACAGCTCACTCACACCATCAGAGTGCCCAATCTTGTTTTCTCCTCTTCAGCTTCATCTCCATTATCAGTAATTTTATTCCTGTTTTAGAATTTAGGCTCTCTTTAGTTCAACTTGAAGGTATAATCAGAGGATAGCACTACTCCCAATCTAGGTAATACTAGCAAGCAAAAACACAGTGTCTTCAGTGTCAAACACCTTTCAATACTATGCCAAACTTATTAAAGAACATGACACTGGCATTTTTACAATGATGAAAAAATAAAAATCATTAGAGCAATTTATCAGGTTTATAATGCACACAAAAAGACAGTGCTGTCAGTGCATGCAAATGTAGAGCACAGTGTGCAAATTGTTGAATATTGTCAGGCAGAAGTGCAAAAATTAAGACAAACTATTCTGGGTAAAAATAAATAGGAACAAGAAGATTTCAGCAGGCAATGTTAAGCAGAGAAGCACCACACAGAAGTATGCAATCATTGTTTATTCTTTGGATGCCTTATTCTGGGTTTGCAGCTGGAAGGTAGAAATATACTTGGAGATGCAGAGGTCCCTGGTCTTCTTCATGATGACTTTTACCCAATCAAGACAGTATTCTTAGTCATTCTCACATGGAAGCAAGTGTTATTATGCCTTGATCTCAGCTGTGGGCTCTTTCAGTTATGCTTCCTCTAGTGTTGGATTTAAGTATCCTTTAAGTGGAACACATTTTCTTCCCCAGAAGAGCAGCTGGAGACAACAGTGGGGAGTCAGGTGTCAATGATTGTGAAAATTTAATTGACCCTACAGAGCCCTCTAGTGGTGAATAGTCATATTCAACTGATTCATGACCCATTATTACACCCCAATGAGGACTCCAGTAACACTCAGACCTCCCAGAGTTAATTAAACCCAAGATCCTCTCCAGTTAACAAGCCTTCTCTTGCTTGTTATTGGGAGAGGCACTTGAGGACTTAATCTAGGAGAGCTTCCTTGTCAGATGCTTTGACCCTCAAGAGGAGAGTTCTTGCACACAGTAATCATAAGCCTCTCTCCCTGGTCCATATCCTTGGATGCAACGTGCAAGCTTCATGACACAGAAAAATTAACCAAAAAAAAAAAAAAAGGAAAGAAAATTGTATTCTGGGTTTATCGTAAATTCAGATATATTGGGGGCCAGTGCTGTGCCATAGTTTTTAAGCCTCTGCCTGTGGCACTGGTATCCCATACAGTGCTGGTTCATGTCTCGACTGCTCCACTTCCAATCTAGCTCTGTGCTAATGACCTGGGAAAGCAGTGGAAGATAGCCCCAGTGCTTGAAACCCTGCACTCATGTGAGAGATCCTGAAGTTCCTGGCCTCTGGCTTTGGGTTGGCCCAGTTTTGGCCATTGTGGCCATTGTGGCCATTGGGGAGTGAACCAGTGAATGGAAGATTCTCTCTGTAACTGCCTGTCAAATAAATAAGTAAATATTTTTAAAAATTAGACAAAGTGAAATTTATCTGTAATTTCTGTTCTATAAAGTATAGAGATTAAGTATAATGGATTTTCAAGTGTCCTATAAATCAAAAATTTACCTCTTGCTGTATCATGCAATCAAATTTACTTTTTCAAAGAGTAACAAATTTAACAACAGCCTTCAAAGAACTTTCTATGATGAGCCAAGTTTATTATTATTATTTTTTATAAAGCTTTTATTTAAAGAATATAAATTTCCGAAGTACAGCTTATGGATTACAATGGCTTCCCCACACCCCCATAACATCCCTCGCACCCGCTACCCTCCCCTTTTCCGCTCCCTCTCCCCTTCCATTCACATCAAGATTCATTTTCAATTCTCTTTATACACAGAAGATCAGTTTAGTAAATATTATGTAAAGATTTCAACAGTTTGCCCTCACATAGAGACACAAAGTGAAAAAACTGTTGGAGTACTAGTTATAGTATTAATTCACAATGTACAGCACATTAAGGACAGAGATCCTACATGATTTTTTAAAAAAAATTGATTAATTATCTATGCAATTTCCAATTTAACACCAAGATTTTTTAATCACTTGCAATTATCTTTATATACAGAAGATCGATTCAGTATATACTATGTAAAGATTTCATCAGTTTGCACCCACACAGAAACACAAAGTGTAAAAATACTGTTTCAGTACTAGTTATAGCATTACTTCACCTTGGATAACACATTAAGGACAGATCCCTCATGAGACGTAAGTACACAGTGACTCCTTATGTTGATTTAACAATTTGACACTCTTGTTTATGGCGTCAGTAATCTCCCTAGGCTCTAGTCAAGAGTTGCCAAGGCTATGGAAGCCTTTAGGGTTCACCAACATTGATCTTATTCCAACAGGGTCATAGTCAAAGTGGAAGTTCTCTCCTCCCTTCAGAGAAAGGTACCTCCTTCTTTGATGGCCCCGTTCTTTCCACTGGGATCTCACTCGCAGAGATCTTTCATTTAGGTCTTCTTTTTTTTTTCCCCCAGAGTGTCTTGGCTTTCCATGCCTAAAATATTCTCATGGGCTCTGCAACCAGATCCAAATGCCTTAAAGGCTGATTCTGAGGCCAGAGTGCTATTTAGGACATCTGCCATTCTGTGAGTCTGCTGTGTATCTCGCTTCCCATGTTGGATCATTCTCTCCCTTTTTCATTCTATCAGTTAGTATTCGCAGACACTAGTCTTGTTTGTGTGATCCCTTTGACTCTTAGACCTATCAGTGTGATCAACTGTGAACTGAAATTGATCACTTGGACTAGTGAGATGGCCTTGGTTCATGCCACCTTGATGGGATTGTAATGGAATCCCTTGGCACGATTCTAACTCCATCATTTTGGGCAGGTCTGATTGAGCATGTCCCAAATTGTACATCTCCTCCCTCTCTTATTCCCACTCATATTTCACAGGGATCACTTTTCAGTTAAAATTTAAACACTTAAGAATAATTGTGTGTTAATTACAGAGTTCAACCACTAGTACTAGGATAAAAAAATACTAAAATGGATAAAGTATTACATTGTACAACAACAGTCAGCACAAGAGCTGATCAAGTCACTGTTTCTCATAGTGTCCATTTCACTTCAACAGGTTTCCCCTTTGGTGCTCAGTTAGTTGTTGCCAATCAGGGAGAACATATGATATTTGTCCCTTTGGGACTGGCTTAATTCACTCAGCATGATGTTTTCCAGATTCCTCCATCTTGTTGCAAATGACTGGATTTCATTGTTTTTGACTGCTGTACAGTATTCTATAAAGCACATGTCCCATTATTACCAGAAAAAAAATTTGTAAATTTTAGAAAGGCTGCTTAGAATAAATCAGATATGCCTTTTCCTATCCACATGATTTTGTGAGATTGAGAGAGTGCTTTGTTTCAACTTTTTTCTACTGATGAATATTGTCACTTGAATTTTTTTCCTTTGAAACTAAATACTAATTACCAATAATCAATCATCCAAATAAGTACATGATAATATACATTAATTATTTTTCATTTAGCACATCTTAGTGACAAATGTGTGGTAGTAGCACATTTATAATCTGTTCTGGACTCTTTATTAAAAATATTTATTTAATTAGTTTTTTCTTGAGTCTCTTCTGCTTTCTTGGTTTCTTTTTATTAAGATTTATTTATTCATTTGAAAGTCAGAGTTACACAGAGAGAGAAGAGAGAGAGAGAGAGAGAGAGAGAGAGAGAGAGATCTTAGAGATCTTAGATTTGATGGTTCACTCCCCAGATTGCTGCAGTGGCCGGAGCTTCACACTGATCCAAATCCAGGAGCCAGGAGCTTCCTCTGGGTCTCCCATGTAGGTGCAGGGGCCCAAGGACTTGGAACATCTTTTACTGCTTTCCCAGGCCACATCAGAGAGCTGGATTGGAAGAGGAGCAGCCAGGACTAGAACCAGCACCCATATGGATGCCGACTCTTCAGGCCAGGGTGTTTACCTGCTGCGCCACAGTGCTGGCCCCTTAGTTTCTTTTTTTAAGAAAGATTTATTTATTTACTTATCTGAAAGTCAGACTTACAGAAGAGGGAGTGGGGAGATAATGAAAGAGAGAGAGAAATCTTCTACCTGCTGGTTCACTCCCGAAATGACAACGATGGCTGGGACTGGGCCAGGCAAAAACCAGGAGCATGGAACTCCAACTGGTTCTTCCACATAGGTGGGAAGTGCCCAAGTACTTCAGCAATGTTCTGCTGCTTTCCTACACACATTAGTAGTGAACTGGATCAGAACTGAGATCGGAACCTGAGTTCATATGGGATGCCAGCATTGTGAGCAGCTGCTTAATCTGCACCAAAATGCTGGCCCCTGTTCTTGATTCTTAAAGGAAGGACACAGTAATGTCTACCTGATGAGATATGCACTAGACTTGAGTTTTATTATG
The DNA here is from genome assembly GCA_949820135.1 of Sylvilagus floridanus. NCBI lineage: Eukaryota > Metazoa > Chordata > Mammalia > Lagomorpha > Leporidae > Sylvilagus > Sylvilagus floridanus. The sequence continues at coordinate 2,408,539 of OX463235.1, read as the reverse complement.
GACAGATTACAGACACTGTAGTTTAGCTGAGTTTATACGTAAAGGGTATGACTCATTTAATTTTCTTTTTTTTAAAGATATTTTTATTGGAAAGACAGATTTACAGAGAGAGAAAGAGAGAGAGAGAGATCTGCCATTCTGCTGGTTCACTCCCCAATGACCACAATGGCCAGAGCTGAGCTGATCCAAGCCAGGCGCCAGGAGCTTCTTCCAGGTGTCCCATGTGAGTTCAGGGGCCCAAGGACTTGGGCCATCTTTCACTGCTTTCCCAGGCCATAGCAGAGAGCTGGATCAGAAGAGGAGCCACTAGGACTTGAACTGGTGCCCATATGGATGTCGGTGCTGCAGGCTAGGGCTTTAACCTGTTGCACCATAGCACTGGCACCCATTTAGATCTAACAAATCCTGGTGTTACCATGACTTATAAATAGAGACAATTAATAAATTACACAATAATCTTGGTAAATAATACATATTTTTTATTTAGAAGGAGACCCCTTAAAAGTAATTTTATAAAGAATATAAGGAGGGGCTAGCATTTAAGCCACCATTTGTGAGAATGAAATCCTATATGGGTGCCAGTTCAAGTTCTGACTGTAACCCTTCTGATGCAGCTCCCTGATAATGGCTTGGGGAAACAAGAGAGAATTGGTCAAGTTCTTGATCTCCTTCATCCATGTGGGAGACCTGGAAGAAGCTCCTGGCTTGACCTAGCCCAACCCCTGCCTTTGCAGCCATTTGGGGAGTGAACCAGCTGATGGAAGATCTCTCTGTCTTTCCCTCTTTTCTATAACTTTTACTTTCAAATAAACAAATAAGTCTTTTATAAAAAGAATATAAATAAAAACAAACTCTTTAGAAATAGGTGATTTTAGGAGGTCATCAATGTGGCTGAGGAGGTTATGTCCTATCTGCAATGCTGGCATACTATATGGGCACCTGTTCAAGTCCTGATGCTCCACTTCCTATTCAGTTCACAGCCAATGGCCTGGGAAAGCAGCTGAAATGACCCACATGACTGGGTCCCTGCCATCCACATGGAAGACCAAAATGAAGCTTCTTTCTCCTGGCTTTGGTTTTACCGAGCTAATCCATTGCAGCCATTTGGGGAGTGAAGCAGCAGATGGAAAATCTCTTTGACTGTTTCTCCATCCCTATAAATCTGCCTTACAAATGAATACAATACATCTTTAAAAAGAGAAAAAAATAGGTGATTTTACCCAATGTGAAAATGAATTATTTAATGTTTCTTCAAAAGTACTTTATTCTTTTTTTAATTTTTTATTTAATAAATGTGAATTTACAAAGTGCAACTTTTGCATTGTTGTGGTTTTCCCCCCAACCTCCTTCCTTCCCGCAGCCCTCCCATCTCCCACTCCCTCTCCCACCCCACTCTTCATCGGGTTTCATTTTCAATTATCTTTATATACAGAAGATCAACTTAGTATATACTAAGCAAAGATTTCAATAGACTGCACCCACACACCCACACAACATAGAGTACTGTTCGACTAGTAGTGTTATCGTTAACTCTCATAGTAAAACACATTGACAGAGATCTACGTGGGGAGCATGTGCACAGTGACTCCCATTGTTGATTTAACAATTTAACTCATTTATGGTGTCAGTAATCACCTGAGGCTCTTGTCATGAGCTGTCGAGGCTATGGAAGCCCCTTGAGTTCATCAACTCTGAACGTGTTTAGTCAAGGTCATATCACAGTGGAGGTTCCTTCCTCCCTTCAGAGAAAGGTGCCTCCTTCTCTTATGGCCCATTCTTTCTGCTGGGGTCTTGTTCACTGAGATCTTTCATTTAGGTTGTTTTTGCCACAGTGTCTTGGCTTTCCATGCCTGTGAGACTCTCGTGGGCCCAAAAGTACTTTATTCTTCTGTATTTGTAGGAAATATTTGAAAATATTTAAACCCAATTTTATAAAATTTTTTTATTTATTTGAAAGACAGAATTACAGAGATAGAGAAGGGGAGAGAGAGATAAAGGTAGAGATATAGAGACTGGTGGTCATATGGGATGCCAGCACACCAGTTGCTGGCTTTACCCACTATTTCCACAGTGCTGGCCCTCAATTTTATTTTAAAAATAATACAAAATAAGCTGTATATTCTACTTACAATCAAATAGATTAAAAATAGGTACATTTGTTTGGGGAACCTCTAACATTTTCAATTATTATGCCAATTTAAAAATCTTAGTACATCAGCTTGAACAGATATGGAGGTCCAGGTTGGGAAAATTTTTCTCTTCTGTGGAATTAATATACATACATTCTATAATTCTTAATGTTTTCTAGTTCTTTAACTATGCTTTATACAAAAGCACTCAAAAATTTCAAGGTTATAAAATTAAATGATAATATGTATTGTCCATGAACGTTTTGAAATACCTGCTTATAAAATATCATGGCATAGCGAGTAAAGCCACTGCCTGCAGTGCCAGCACTCCATATGGGCACTGGTTTGAGACCCAGCTGCTCCACTTCTGATCCAGCTCTCTGCTATGTCCTGGGAAAGCAGCAGAAGTTGGCTCAAGTCTTTGAGCCCCTGCACCCATGTGGGAGACCTGGAAGAAACTCCTGGCTCCTGGCTTTGGATTGGAGCAGCTCTGCCATTGCGGCCATCTGAGAAGTGAACCAGCAGATGAAGACCTCTCTCTCTCTCTCTCTCTCTCTCTCTCTCTCTGCATCTCCTCTCTCTGTGTAACTTTGACTTTCAAATGGATGGATAGGGGTCGGCACCGTGGCTCACTTGGTTAATCCTCTGCCTGCCGCACTGGCATCACATATGGGCACCAGGTTCAAACCCCAGTTGCTCCTCTTCCAGTCCAGCTCTCTGCTGTGGCCCAGGAGGGCAGTGGAGGATGGCCCAAGTGCTTGGGCCCTGCACCTGCATGGGAGACCAGAGGGAAGTGTCTGGCTCCTGGCTTCATATTGGCACAGTTTGGGCCACAGCAGCCATCTGGGGAGTGAACCAACAGAGGGAAGACCTTTCTCTCTGTCTCTCTCACTGTCTAACTCTATCTGTCAAATAAATAAAAAAAAATTACAAATGGGTGGATAAATCTTTAAAAAAAGATACAGACTAGCTGAATGTATTAAAACATAAGACCCATCTTTTACTGCCTGTAATAACACATCTCTGCTACAAAGATATATACAGACTTTGAAAGTTAAAGGGTGGAAAGTGATATTCCATGCTAACAAAAAGTAAAAAGAGAAATATTAGCCATGATAATGTCATAAAAACAGACTTTAAAGCAAAACTATTAAACAAGACAAAGAAAAGCATCATGTATTAATAAAGAGATCAATCCAACAGAAAGATGTAACTATGGTAAATGTATATGTACCCAATGCCAGGGTACAAGATTGTTTTTCATTTTTTTTAAGAATCATTTATTTGAAAATCAGAGCTACAGAGAGGCAGAGGCTAAGAGACAGACAGACAGAGAGAAAGAGAGAGAGAGAGAGAGGTCTTCAATTTGCTTGTTCACTCTTCAAATGGCCACAGTAGCCAGAGGTGAGCCAATCAGAAGCCAGGAGGCAGGAGCTTCTTTTGGGTCTCCCACATGGATGCAGGAGCCCAAGGACTTGGGCCATTTTTATTGCTTTCCCAGACCACAGCAGAGAGCTGGATCGGAGGTGGAATAGTGAAGTCTCAAACCAGTGCCCATAGGGAATGCTTTACCTGTTTTGACACAGTGCCAGCCCCAGTGCCTGATTATTTAAAACAAAAGTTAATGGCTCTAAACAGAAACATCAACTTCAATACAATAGTAATGGGCGACAGCAATATCACAGTTTCATCAATACACAGGACAACTAGACAAAGAAAAATCTAAGAAGACAGCTAATCTACTTTATGGACCAAAATGACAAAATTGACATATGTGAAATGTTTCATCCCACAGTTGCAGAATACACATTCTTATCACTAGTGCATGGAACTTCTTCTAGGATAGATCATATGTTAGGCCATAAAGCAAATTTCAGCAAATTAAAAGAAAATGAAATCATACCATATATCTTTTCTGACCACAATGGAATGAATATAAAAATTAAGAACAGAAGAAACTCTAGAAAGCATGCAAGCACACGGAGTCTGAACAGCCTGCTCCTGAATGAACAGTGGGTCATAGAAGAAATCAAAAAGGAAATCAAAAATTACAGGAAAGAAATGAAAATGACAACATACATATCAACTTATGATATACAGCAAAAGCAATTCTGAGAGTTAAGTTTATAGCAGTTAGTGCTTACCTCAAGAAATCAGAAAAGGATCAAAGAAATGATCTAACAATCCATTCAAAACCTGTAAAAACAATAAACCAAATCACAAATTAGTATGAGGAAAAAATTCTTAAAATTAAAGAAGAAATAAAATTGAAACAAAAAGAAACAAAACATCAGTGAAATGAAGAGCAATTTTTTTTAAAAAATTAAAATTGATACACCATAGACCTAACTAATCAAAAAAAGAGAGGGAGGGGAGATGACACATATTAATAAATTCAGAAATAAAAAAGGATATGTTAAACAGACACCACAGAAATAAAATTCATCAGAAGTTATGAAAAAAGCTATATGCCAACAAATAGGAAAATTTAGAAGAAATGGATAGATTCCTAGATGAGCACAGTCTACCAAATATTGATGCACAAAGACACTGAAAACCTCAACAAAACAATAACCAAGATGGAGACTGAATAAGAAATAAAGACCCCCCTCACATAGAAAAATCCCAAAACTGGATGTTTACAAGCTGAGCTCTACCAAACTTTTACAGAAAAATTAATTCTAATTCATCTCAATCTATTTTAAACAACTGCAATGGAGGAAATTCACCCAAACTCCTTCTATGAGACCAGCTTAACCTTAATTCAAAAACCAGAAAAACATACAACAAAGAAAGAGAATTATAAACCAGTATCACAGATGAACAAAAGATGAATGAAATGAATCAAACAACATATCAGAAAGATTAATCACTTGGTATCCCTGGTATGCAGGGACGGTTCAACATATGCAAATTAACAAATGTGACACATCACAATAACAAATAGAAGAATGAAAACTTTATTTATTCATCATGAGAGAGTGTTGTATTTTATCAAATGGTTTCTCTGTATCTATTGATATAACCATACAGTTTTTTTAAAGTTATTCTATTTTTAAGCTTTATTTTTATATTTGAAAGAGTTATAGAGAGAGGTAGAAACAGAGAGCGATCTTCCATCTGATGGTTCACTCCCCAGATAGCTGCAACAGCTGAAGCTGTGTTGATCTGTGGTGCAGCAGGTTAAAGCTCTGGCCTGAAATGCTGGCATCCCATATGGGTACCAGTTTGAGTCCCAGCTGCTCCACTTCTGAACCAGCTCTCTGCTATGGCCTGGGATAGCAGTAGAAGATGGCACAAGTCTGTGAAAATAAGTTCAAAGTTAAAGGCCTCACATTCTCTTAATTCAAAAGCAAAAGTAATCTAAACAGTGTGATATTTGAACAAAACCAGACATATAGGCACAGATTTGGCTTGGGTAAGACACCTGCATTGCATACTACAGTGTTTATGTTCAATTCTCACCTCTGGCTTCTGAATCCAGCTTCCTGCCAATGAAAAATATGGGAGGCTGTGGTGATGGGAGATGTAACTGGGACCATGTCACCAACATTGGAGGCCAGGATTTTTTTTTTTTTTTGACAGGCAGAGTGGACAGTGAGAGAGAGAGAGACAGAGAGAAAGGTCTTCCTTTGCCGTTGGTTCACCCTCCAATGGCTGCCGGCGCACCACGCTCATCCGATGGCAGGAGCCAGGTGCTAGGTGCTTTTCCTGGTCTCCCATGGGGTGCAGGGCCCAAGCACTTGGGCCATCCTCCACTGCGCTCCCGGGCCACAGCAGAGGGCTGGCCTGGAAGAGGGGCAACCGGGACAGAATCCGGTGCCCCGACCGGGACTAGAACCCAGGGAGCCGGCACCGCAAGGCGGAGGATTAGCCTGTTGAGCCATGGCACCGGAGGCCAGGATATTTTTATCTCCAGTCCAGATCTGTCATCACAGACATAGGCAGAATGAACCACAAGATAGAGGCTCTGTCTCTCCCTGCCTCTCAAACTAAAAAATAAAAATATTAAGGGTAAATATTTAATGTAATAATCAGAAAATCAAGATTTGATAAACTCATCAATAGAGAAAAATTTGACTAAATTCAATTTATGATTAAAACCCTAAACAGGGCTGGCACCGTGGCTCAATAGGCTAATCCTCCTCCTTGTGGCACCGGCACACCGGGTTCTAGTCCTGGTTGGGCTGCCGGATTCTGTCCCGGTTGCCCCTCTTCCAAGCCAGCCCTCTGCTGTGGCCAAGGAGTGCAGTGTAGGATGGCCCAAGTGCTTGGGCCCTGCACCCCATGGGAGACCAGGAGAAGCACCTGGCTCCTGCCATCAGATAAGCGTGGTGCACTGGCTGCAGCGCGCCGGCCGTGGCAGCCATTGGAGGGTGAACGAATGGCAAAAGGAAGACCTTTCTCTCTGTCTCTCTTTCTCTCACTGTCCACTCTGCCTGTCAAAAAATTAAAAAAAAAAAAAAAACCCTAAACAATCTATTAATTGAGGAGAATTTCCACCAAGAAAGGGCACCTATGGGAAATTTATAGTAAATTCTTATAAAATGGGAATAAGACTGCTAATTTTAGCACTTCTATTCAACAGTGTAATGGATGGTTCTACCAAAAAAATGAACAAAGCAAAAGAATAAAACTCCAGATTGCAAACAAGAGAGGAAAGTTGACTTGTAATACTCAACACATAGTCTTGTATGTAAAATATATCCTGAGGAAGTCACTAAACTCCCCTCCAAAAATACAGTAATTCAGTATTTTTGCAGAATATAAAGATATAAGTATCAATTATATTTCTGTTTAACAGTGATGAACATTCTAAAAAAATAATTAACAATAACATTCAAGGTAGCATGCTTGTGAAAATACAAGAAATTTAAGAAAAAAACTTGAATTTTATACTAAAAATTACAAAAAATAACGTACAATTTTTAAATGAAGCATTGATTTCAGTAAGAGATTTTAATATTGTAAATATATATGCTTAATATAAATCATTGTGGAAATGTAAATCAAAACCTCAGGAAGATAGCACTTCATATTAAGTCAAATGACTCTTATTCACTATAGATAAATGTTGACATGGATGTGGAGAACAGGGAACCCTCATACATTTCCAGTAAAATATTACAGCCACTATGAAAATAATTTGACAGTTTCCCACCAATCTCTACATGGGATTACTTGTTGCTTCAGCAGTTTCTCTGTCAGGTATGCCATTAAGAGATACAAAATCCACAGGCACATGAACACAGAAGCACTATTTATGAAGCCAAATGTGAAAGCAACACAAATACTGATATATAAAGAAAGCAATGTTTAGTATATTTTTATAATCCTATATTATTTGACAATCAAATTTAATTAAGAAATGATCACAAAATAATGAAATTCAAAAGACAAAGAAAGAGAAGAAACTCAAAGCCATCCCCATATACTCTCACATCCCATTTCCCATTATGACATGTCCAGGAAAGGTCAATCTCTGGAGATGGGTTTAGATTAATGCCTGTGCTGGGGCTGATGGTTAATGAGGAGTGCTATAAATAATATGAAGCATTTGGGATTAATGGAAATGTGTTTATATTAGAATGTGCTTATGATTACATAACTTGCAACACAGCACCAAGCATAGAATATTCACTGAAAATATGAGACAGGACTGGGAAGACTGAGTTTGGGCTTCACAGAAGGAAATAAGATGAACAAATATGAAGGGGTTCCACATATTTTCTGGAACATAAAATTAAAATATACTCATTTTGGTTCAAAAATATTTAAACCCATAAACACAAAGGCCTTACAATTCATGGACATTGTTTAGTATGAAAGAACTATGCATGTTTTTCAATAAAATTTTGCACCAAAATTAACCTACAATTTAATTCCATATTTCTTGTGATATTGCCCTAATTAAAATTAATTCCATATACACTTAAAGAAATACTTCATTTTTCTTATATGAAACAATTTAAAAGTTGTACTTGGCCGGCGCCATGGCTCACTAGACTAATCTTCCACCTGCGGTGCAGGCACCCTGGGTTCTAGTCCCAGTTGGGGTGCTGGATTCTGTCCTGGTTGCTCCTCTTCCAGTCCAGCCCTCTGCTGTGGCCTAGGAGTGCAGTGGAGGATGACCCAGATCCTTGGGCCCTGCACCCACATGGGAGACCAGGAGGAAGCACCTGGATCCTGGCTGCGGATCAGCGCAGCACACCAGCCGCAATGCACCAGCCATAGCGGCCACTTGCAGGGTGAGCCATCGGAAAAAGGGAGACCTTTCTCTCTGTCTCTCTCTCTCTCTCACTGTCTAATTCAGCCTGTCAAAAAAAAATTAAAAATTTTAAAAAATTTAAAAATGTTAAAAAAAAGTACTAATCACCAATTTAAGGTAAAGCACTGCCTCCTAATCACTCCACTTAGAATGACAATCTGCCAATTCATGGGGCTAATGCTGTAGCACAGTGGGTTAAAGCCCTGGCCTGAATGGCAGCATGACATATGGGCACTGGTTCTAGTCCCAGCTGCTCCTCTTCTCATCCAGCTCTCTGCTGTGGACTGAAATAGCAACAGAAGATGGCCCAAGCCCTTGGGCCCCTGCACCCATGTGGAAGACCCAGAAGAAACTTCTGGCTTTGGATCAACTCAGCTCCATCCATTGCAACCATCTGAGGAGTGAACCAGTACATGGAATACCTCTCTCTCTCTCTCTCTGCCTCTCTCTGTAATTGTCTTTCAAATAAATTAAATAAATCTTTTAAAAAATGCCGATTCATATATTTCTAGATTATGTTTGTATTAATAAACTGCTTCCAACGATCATAATTTCAGTTGTGATACTAATTTAATATTTTAACACCCCTTAATGTTATACACCAAGAATGATGTTTTAAGTTTATTTTGTTGACAATAGTCATACACACTTATGGACTGCAGTGTGAGATTTTAATTCATGCATACAATGTGTACTGAATAAATCAGAGTAAACAACATTTTCCCTTCTCTGACATTATACTTCAAAATCAGGGTCTTGGAGCACCTTTCCTCTATTTGTTCATAAAATATGGGATAGATTACTGTGGACTATAGTCACCACAATGCTATGTAGCACAAGGAACTCACTATCATCTAACTCTGATTTGGTACCAATTATTCCACGAAGTTTTTAAAGAATTTTTTAATTAATTAGTTTCAAATAAAAGAGAGACACACAGAGAAACAAACAGAGAGAGGGAGAGAGAGAGAGAGGGAGAGAGAGGACATTCCCATCCACTGACTCACTTCACAAACGTCTACAACTGTGACTTTGCCAGATTTTTATAATGATTTAGGTATGACACCAAATGTGCAGGTGACAAAAATAAGAAAGTAAGACTGCAAAAAAGTAAAAAAAAAAATTCTGCATACTAAAGGAAAAGCTGAAAAGTGAAAGAAAGTAATGAAAGAAAATACTGGCAAATCAGAGCTGATTAGGGGATTAATATAAAGAACAGACACAATTCAAAAGAAAATATCATAATAAGAAATGGGCCAAGGATCTGATCAGTTTTTCCATAAGCAGCTAACAGGCATTTGAAAGGGGGCTCAGCACTACTAGTCAAGACCACAATGGTTATGACTTCACATATGTAAAAACAGCTATTATAAAAAAGTAAAAAACATAAATACTGAATCAACATTGGAGAAAAGGGAACATATAAATTATATATAGAAATGTAAATTAGCACATCCACTATGGAAAACACTATGGAGGTGTCTCAAATAAAATTAAAAAATGGAACTAACAAATGATAAAGCATTCCCACTATTGGATGTGCATCTAAAGAAATAAAAGTACTATCTCAAAGATACAACTGCACAACCATGTTCATGTGAGCATTATTCACACGAATAAGATATATAAATAAACACTGTCTATCAACAGATGAATAGAGAAACTGCTATACACACACAATGGAATCACATTCAACATTAACAAGGACATTCTGACATTTTGTCACAATCTGGATTGAAAAGTATGAATATGAACATTGAGCTGATTGAAATATCACAAGAAGATAAATACCACACAATCTCCTTTATTTATGGAATCTCAGAAAGTCAAACTTAAGCACCAAAGAGAATAGTGGTTGCTAGGTGCTGAGAGTGAAGAAATGGGAAGATGTTAGTTGAATGACACACATTTACAGTTAGGAGATAATGTACAGCCCAGAAATGTTATGAATATACAATTAGATACAGCTTGTTAAGGCATTAAGTTTTCTTTTAAAAACTATGTAAGGTGATGGATATGGTAGTTTGATTGTCCTAATCATTTCAGGATATATATGTACAAGGGAACTCCAAAAGGTTTATGAAAAACAGGATTAAACAGTGAAATTTTCATAGATTTTTAAAAAGTCTCCTCACATATCTAAACATCAACTTGCAGGCCTTTTATTTATACAAATTTTGTTTGTCAATTATACTCCAATAACTTTGAAAACAATCACCATACACCAAAATAAAAATTAAAACTAATTTAAGAAACTGTTTATATCTTTGGAGTTGTGAAGGTTGTCATGGAACAGAAACAGTTTTAAAAACATTCATAAATGTGACTAGCTAAATTTCTTATTTGAAAGTTCAGAGACAGGTGACAGCCTGTAAAAGAATATGTAAAGGTTAAGATGACATCCAAGACCAAAATAGAGTGTCCTCTTGACCCCCCAAAACCTCGACCAAAACCCTGATCAAAATAAAACTGTTTCATTAACTTACCTGGTCTATGACACTGTTGTTACCAAAGAAAACGTGGTCAGACTCCCAGAAAGAGCTATGCTGAGAAGTCAGGGTCCATGAGCTGAGACTCAGCTTCTGAACTATTCAGAAAACTTGGGGAATCCGGTCACCCCGGAGAGAAGAGAGGATAGGAACTGAGGATTCCGCAAATGACAGCTCTTCGCTGCAGGAACCCAGCACACAACCGATATTCTCCATAATGACCATCCTGTCCCCACTGCACAATCGGGGAAGACAAGAGGATGCCACCAACTGCTGCCCAGAGATGGCCCCCGGACTGTGAGCAGGAAAGGAACAGGACGCCGGCGTCCCTGGTGCCAGTCCAGCCCCCATCCTGCAGACCAGAAGGGGCTGAGTGGAGGGTCGTATCAGCAACGAGAGGGGGCCTACAGGCTCCAGCACCTCTGGGAAGCCCACATCCTGCCAGACTTTTCTAACAACTTCCCCACTCTGCCTTCCCCGCTCCTCAAGCGCGGCCCCACACACCATGTCCCGAGGTCCTAGGTGAGGAGCTTCCTGCGATGGGAGAAGGTGCAAGAACAAGGGACGTGCGCTACGTTCAGAGTTCTGAGTGTTGGAGCCCCTCCTAGGGCCTCTCCGCCACGGAACTGGTTGACTACGATGGCGTCAAGATCCCGCGGGATTACCAGCGTTTATGCTACCACGCCTGATTGGACAGCTTGCCTAGCTGTGAAGACGCACCATGTCATAAAAGATGCAGCCAATCAGCGTCCTCCATAACGCTGCTGCATAACTCCAGGTCCTACTGGAGGCAGAAATAAGGAGTCTTGGGTTCATTTCTGAAACTTCGTCTCTTGTGCGCCACCCTCCCTGCAGCGAGGGGTGGGAGTTTTCTCCTCTCTGGTCCTGCTCACTGCTGGACCCCCACCTGCATCTTCCTGAGACGATCCTACTTGGAGCTTGCAGTAAACTAATTCAGGTCAGTTACCATTTAATGGCTGTTTATTGGCTTCAGAGCCTTTCTTTTGCATCATATATGAGAAACTTTTCTGTTGAATCATCTGTGGTTTCTTGAGAATTGATTTAAAGAATATTTAAGGATATCACAAAATTTAATCCTTTTCTCAAATTTCACTTTTTTTTAGTCTGTTGTCCTTTATTATTATTTTCTGTTTCTTGCTAGTACTTAGTAATTAGTAGAACACACACACACGCACATGTATATATAATCCTTCCAGTAATCTCACTTATCAGTTTTTAGATTTTATGGATTATCTCCGTATATAAACATCACCCAGTATATTCACATTTTATGACTTAGAAATTAATCTTTATACCATGTAATTACTTTCTGCTGTTTTATTTCCTTTATTACACCTGTAGTGGGAAGTCTGAGAGAGAGTGAATGAATTGTGACCTAGGTTTACTGTAAGGAAAAAAGCTTTCAATGACCCTTTATTATTTGCGTCATTTGTTGTAGGTTCACTTTACTCTTAGTCACAGTAAAGAAGTCCCTGGCTTTCTGTTGTTGCTCCGCTAGCAGTTTTCTTTTTCCTAGCTGCTGAACTTTACTAAATGCTTTCCAACACGGAATCTAAATGACCATAGGATTTTCTTCTTGTGATTTTTACCTGCCTGGATGGCTTGTCTGGAAATGCTAACCACTCTTGCATTTTTTATTATGTCCCTGCTTCCTATTGATATATTTTCTTATGATTGCATTTACTACATTAATACTTTTCTGAGGATACTAGTAGCTCTGTTTATAAAAGAGATGCTTTTAAAAACTTAATTTTTATGTCAAGTCTTGATGCAAATATTTATTTTTTTATTTCTTTTTTTAAAGATTTCTTTTATGTATTTGAAAGACAGAGTTACAGAGAGAGGCAGAGACAGAGAGAGGTCTTCCATCCACTGGTTCACTCCCCAGATGGCCGCAACAGCCAGAGCTGCACCAATCTAAAGCCAGGAGCCAGGAGCTTCTTCTGGGTCTCTCACATGGGTGCAGGCACCAAAGGACTTGGGCCATCTTCTTCTGCTTTTCCCAGGCCATAGCAGAGAGCAAGATCAGAAGAGGAGCAGCCAGGACTAGAATCGGTGTCCATATGGGATGCTGGTGCTTCGGGTCAGGGTTTTAACCTACTGTGCCACTGTACCAGCCCCTTTTTTAAATTTCAAGTCCTGGCCTACTTGCACCATCCTCACTGTAATGCTGGTTTTCCAAAAGAAACTGAAAAATAGGCTTTGTTTATTTTCACTTTGGGTAGCTCTTTGAAATGTAAATTTGTTTTTCTCTTTTGAAGTATTTGAAGTATTCTCTAATTCTGGACATGAAATTGTCATTGCGTGACTTCCTGGGTTGGCTGTTTGGAGTTTTCAAAATGTGATTCAACTTACTTGGGTTATATAGGAATTTTTCTATTTTATGTTATATTTGTTTTTTGGAAAACTGATTTTCAAAATAGGGTAGATATTGATCTCTGTAGTCAAATTTTACTCCTAAGGATTTCATATCTTTCTCTAGTATCTTGGTCAAAGCTATAATCTCTACAAAAGAATGATTCTGTTTTAATTCCTAAACTGGTTATTTGTGTTACTTTCCACATTGGTTCCTTAATTGTTTTCTCCTAATGGTTTATTAACTTTGTTAACATTTTCCTTAAAAAAAAGTCATTGTGTCCTTGTTTATTTATGGTACATTTTATAGCATTTCACACATGTCTGCTGTTCTTTTTTCTTGCTTTTCTTCAATGCTCTTATTTTTTTGTTTGTTTATAATTAACAAGGAAGCTGTAATGATTGATTTCCAGTGTTTTATTCTAACATAATCATTTAAGGTTATAAATTATCTCTAAGCACTGATTTACTGCATCCTCTTTATTCCTTCATGTGTTTCCAAACTGTTTCCATCACAGGCTGCGTGTGTCTCCAGTTCTGAAACCCATATGTACTGATTGGTAAATTAGTGCTTCAGCCATTAGAGACCCATTTTTTATACTTGTGTGCCAAGGTAATCACAGCCCATCAACTATGCTTTCCATGTCTGCAAAAGGGCTATATATAAAATATATCACATCTTCATTTCTTTTAGAGAAGCAGATAAAATTTCCCAGACAGCCTAAGTTAGACATTTTTATATATACTACTGACTACATCTGATTTGTTGCTTCTAAATCAATCTTTCATAGTAAATAGAACTGCTCTGATTGTCAGGTTTTTTTTTTTTCTTTATGGGGCTACCTGCTAAATGTCAACTTGTGTTGATGCTAGTGAGATTCACATACCTGATTCTTCTTTTTTTTTTAACTTTTATTTAATGAATATAAATTTCCAAAGTACAGTTTATGTATTACAATGGCTTACCCTCCCCATAACTTCCCTCCCATCTGCAACCCTCCCCTTTCCCACTCCCTCTCCCCTTCCATTCACATCAAGATTCATTTTCAATTCTCTTTATATACAGAAGATCAGTTTAGTATATATTAAGTAAAGATTTCAACAATTTGCACCGACATAGAAACACAAAGTGAAAAACACTGCTTGAGTACTAGTTATAGCATTAAATCACAATGTACAGCACATCAAGGACAGAGATCCTACTTGAGGAGTAAGTTCACAGTGACTCCTGTTGTTGACTTAACAAATTGACACTCTTGTTTATGGCATCAGTAATCAGCCTAGGCTCTTGTCATGAGTTGCCAAGGCTATGGAAGCCTTTTGAGTGCACTGACTCTGGTCATATTTAGACAAGGCCATAGTCAAAGTGGAAATTCTCTCCTTCCTTCAGAGAAAGGTACCTCCTTCTTTAATGGCCCTGTTCTTTCCACTGGGATCTCACTCGCAGAGATCTTTCATTTAAGTCATTTTTTTTTTTTTTGGACAGAATGTCTTGGCTTTCCATGCCTGAAATACTCTCATGGGCTTTTCAGCCAGATCTGAATGCTTTAAGGGCTGATTCTGAGGCCAGAGTATTGTTTAGGACATCCGCCATTCTATGAATCTGTTGTCATACCTGATTTTTCTATTAATTAATTTGATATTCTGGAGTAGCCTGAATGGCAAAATTCTGCCCTCATAGAGCATATTTGAAGAAAGTGGTATGAATTATAGCTTTGTGTAAAAATAGTTTAAATTTTGAAGTGCTCTGAATAAAAAATAAAATAATGTGATAAGTCCCAGTGGAGAGGACAATGGTTGCTTTAACCAGAATAGTTTGAAAGTCCTCACTACTGGATAATACATGATCTTAAGACATAACAATGGGGAGTAACTTTCAATGAGGAAGCTAGCAAAAGAACATCTAAGCTGCAGAAGTGAAAAACAAATTTAAAGATGTTAATGAAGGGAAGAAAAATATAGCTATAATTAATGGATAAAAGAGGAAAGATTTGGAAGATGAAGAAAAAAGTGAAACATGGTGACTAAAAAATGTTTTCTCCAAAATTTTTGAGAAAAATTTAAGGAATTTTAACTGTTAAAAATATGCATTATGATGTATATGTTAATTCACTTTATTTTAAACCATTACACAATGTGTATATATTTCAAAACAATATGTACAATGGCAGTTCAAGAAATTCATGTAAAATGCATTGAGATTATTTTGATTCAAAAACACTTACATCCATGTATAGATTTTCATAATAGACATTTTCAATGAGTTTTTAAAGATCCCCCAGATTCATGAATTTCAAATTTTAATTCACCAAAATAAACTTACCTTTTAATCCCACTCACAATATACTTCTTGAAATACACATTGTTCATAATAAATAAATATATGGTATATATTTTAATTTTAATTGAAATCTATTTCTTATTTTTTCTAATAAATAAATAAGAAACATAAATAAGACTCTATTAGTGAATTTTAAGGATGGAGATCTTTCTTTGTGATTTTAAGATATCACTTCTCTTGTTGACATTGGACTGTAGGATCCAATGTGTAGACTAATCCTGTTGGGTGCTCCAACAATGACTTATTTATAATTTTCTCATGGAGATTTGAATTTTTCCCCTATTGTTCTCCTGCTTATTTGTTGATGGGTTGCTATTTTAAGAAACACTGAGAGGAACATTATGTGCTGATGTCTTTGTGGTCTATTTCTTTTATTTCTTTGAATAAATTCCTAGAAATGAAATTACAGGGTAAAAGAACATAATCATTCTATTCTTTCATCAGACAAGATATTCTATTCTTGGAAGTCATGGTGCTTCGTCTGTGGCCATTTGAGAAAAGTGAAATAGTAGACCTTGTTATAGATGTATTGATTCTGCCTTCTTGTTTTTTGATTAGGAACCATAGTTTGGGAATTATTAATACATCCAGCTGATGAGGGAAACTTTTCCCTTCAGTAGAATGTTACTAAAACAATGTAAAAGTCAAGATAGGATTATAAAAGAAGGAAAATTAAATGAAATATGGAAAAAATAAAGAAGACATTTTACAAAGGTGTAAGAACTATGGACTAAAAGAGTGTCCTGAAATGCCTTCATCCAGTTCAGCAACTAAGTCATTTCTGGAATGAACAATGTGATAATTAGGTTAGAATAGTGCTTCTGTTAGGACTCTGGTCAAAGTCACAAGGTATGTAGTAACAATTTACACATTTTATGAGGAAAGATCAACTCTGAAACAGGGACTGTTTAAAAATCACACACTGAGATATAGCCAACATATTAAAGATGGGCAGATTTTGATGGAATGAAAACTTCAGTGGAAACAAAACTGAAAGTCATAATCCTGGGGATGCCACTTAGTTTGACCAGTGTAAAGAGAAGAAACATTATTTCAAGGTACAACACACATTGATAGGCTAAAATGAGAAACTATAAGCAATTCAAATACTAAAATGTTCCATACTGAATCACAAAAACAGGATTTTCAGATTAATCCAACTTGTAATGTCTCATAGAATTTAGGAAGTTGTTCTGGTTCTGTGAACTCTTCAATTGCTCTTCACACAAAATATTTTTTTCTTCTTAGAAACAGTGTCTTTTGAATGGCTCTGTAGTCAGCATGAAAGGGTAGGAAATGGCTTTTCAGAGTGGCTGGGCAAACATGCTTCCAAAGTGATTCACTGTATCATTTTATAATATCTCCAGATTTACATATGGAACTTTAGGATTTCATTTTTTTAGTTCATTCCTAAGTCTATGGACTTCAGTTCCTAAGGTATCAATGATATTTTTTCTATGTTTAAGTGCAAAGTTCTCTAGTTCTAGTGTTTCACATCTTCAATTTCATATATCACTTAGTCAAAAATCTTGGTTTTCCAAACAAAGTCTTGTAACAACTCATCCATCAAAATGTACCTCTGCATTAAATCTTATTTTTCTAATATGATATCTGTGTCATGAACTGCCCTTACAGATCGATCTTTCTCCAGGAGTTCAGTAAGCTGTTGTACTTGTTCTGGCTGTCAAGATTGCCATAAGAGGCCTTCTGTGTTAGTGTAGATAAGGATTGCTGAGATCACACCTAATAAGGTGCACACACCCAAAAAACATAGGCTGACAGAGTGAATTGCCTGCCACATTCATCAAATAAAGATCACTTTAAGGATGCAGTGGGACTGAAGAAAATGAGGTCAAGCAGAAGGACTACTGCAAATAACCGATAAAAGTGCCAGGGAATCTTGCTAATGAATGTGACTAGTGCCCTGAGGCAAAGAAAGTTTATCCACATCTACTAATTTAATGTTCTCACACTAACTGATCAATGTTCTTCATTAAAGGGCTTGTGGGAAAATTAGAGGGAGATAATGGAATTTCCTTGATGACTTTGATTTTCTCTTTGATTTGAACTTTTGCATCTGTTGCAGAAATATCATGGGTTCTGACAAATCTTGGAAAGCCTCAGCAATGTTAAAGGCCAATCATTTTTCCGCAAGGTGGTGTTGAGTGGGTTGACCTCTGGGTCATAGGCTTGCAGAACTGCAAATTTCATGGTCTCAAAGTCAGATAGGATTTCATTATTCTTTTGATCCAATGTGTGTTTCAATTTCTCAAAAAATTCCTTAATTATATCTTAATCTTTAGTAACTGTTGGTATTTTCTCTTGCTAGTTTCCATGGTATCCAAGTGAGAAAGAGCCTCTCTCCTACACATTGTCTCAAAGCTCTGGAAGAGGTAATCAAAGGCATTCCTTTCCTGAGCATAAGCATTTCTTCTTTCTTTTTGTTTTTTAAAAGATTTTATTTATTTATTAGAGAGGTAGAGTTACAGACAGTGAGAGGGAGAGACAGAGAGAAAGGTCTTTCACCCATTGGTCCACTCCCCAGATGGTTGCAATGGCCGGAGCTGTGGTGATCCGAAGCCAGGAGCCAGGAGCTTCTTCCCAGTTTCCCACATGGGTACAGGGGTCCAAGGACTTGGGCCATTTTCTATTGCTTTCCTGGGCCACACCAGAGAGCTGGATGGGAAGAGGAGCCAGGACTAGAGCTTGCTTTCATATGGAATGCCTTCATGGCAGGCAGAGGATTAACCTACTGCACCATGGTGCCAGCCCCAGGCATCTTCAATAGATCAGAAGACATACTTGGTGTGGTCACCAGAAATAGCGCAGATCCCACAAATCAGCTGCATATCAGTCAGACCAAAAAAATTGAGAGACTGCCCCAAGTGTCTTTGTACATTGGCATCTTGGGAGAAGTCTTGATCTTATTATACTTCTCCACAATACCCTTCTGGGAATAATTAACCTGCCACCTGTTAACTCCAGTAGCTGACATTTCCTTATGGCAGGAGGGACACTTGAAAGATAATAGTCTCCACAATA
Organism: Sylvilagus floridanus; assembly: GCA_949820135.1. Classification (NCBI taxonomy): domain Eukaryota; kingdom Metazoa; phylum Chordata; class Mammalia; order Lagomorpha; family Leporidae; genus Sylvilagus; species Sylvilagus floridanus. The sequence goes on along the minus strand of OX463235.1, from coordinate 2,389,894 downwards.
AATTCTACGCAGTCCCCTCTATGAGACCTTTCAGATGCTTTTTGCAGAAGTTATGTGAGCAAGGCAAAACTTGAGAATCATCAAACTGATTGGAACAAATTGGACACATGAGGTCTTCAAGCAAGCAGCTGCATCACATTCAGGGAGTCTTCTGTAAGTCAGAGGGCACCAAAGACAATGGTGTTTCTAGGGAAGAAATGCTATCTTCTGGTTGAGTAAAAAGTATGAAATCAAACTTGCCCCAAATGGTGGAGTTAGAAATGTGCCAGGGGATTCCAATACAATCCCATCAAGGTTGCATGTACCAATGCCACCTCGCTAGTCCAAGTGATCAATTTCAGTTCACAAGTGATCACACTGATAGGTCTAAAAGTCAAAGGGATCACACAAACAAGACTAGTGTCTGCGAATACTAACTGATAGAATCAAAAAAGGAGAGAACGATCCAACATGGGAAGCGAGATACACAGCAGACTCACAGAATGGAAATTTAAAGCAGGTTCTTGTTGGTGCACAGCACAAATTAGTTATATATGGGGACGGTAGTTTTTTCATCTTCAGTTGTCTCTGATGCAGCTTATACGAAATAATTGTTGTTCTGTTAACTGAATACCACTCTGTAATTGCAAAAAAAAAAGTTGCAGCTGTTTTGTTGACATTCTGAATGCTTCTAAGTAAATACAATTTTTTTCATTAAAAAAAAAAAAAAAGAATGGCAGATGTCCTAAATAGCACTCTGGCCTCAGAATCAGCCCTTAAGGCATTTGGATCTGGTTGAAGAGCCCATGAGAGTATTTTAGGCATGGAAAGCCAAGACACTCTGGGGGGAAAAAAAAAGAAGACCTAAATGAAAGATCTCTGCGAGTGAGATCCCAGTGGAAAGAACGGGGCCATCAAAGAAGGAGGTACCTTTTGCTGAAGGGAGGAGAGAAATTCCTCTTTGACTATGACATTGTCTAAATAAGATCGGAATCAGCGAACTCAAAAGGCTTCCATAGCCTTGGCAACTCATGACAAGAACCTAGGGAGATTACTGACGCCATAACAAGAGTGTCAAATTGTTAAATCAACAACAGGAATCACTGTGTACTTAAGTCTCATGTGGGATCTGTCCTCAATGTGTTGTCCAATATGAAGTAATGCTATAACTAGTACTGAAACAGTATTTTAGACTTTATATTCTGTGTGGGTGCAAACTGATGAAATCTTTACTTAGTATATACTAAATTGATCTTCTGTATATAAAGATAATTGAAAATGAATCTTGATGTGAATGGAATGGGATAGGGAGCGGGAGATGGGAGGGTTGCAGGTGGGAGGGAAGTTATGAGGGGGAAAGCCAGTGTAATCCATAAACTGTACTTTGGAAATTTATATAATAACTAAATAAAAGTTAAAAAAAAAAGTACAAGCAGTTAGTCAACAGCTCCATCAAGCTCTACCAGAAGGAATGCCTCTGGTGTCGTGAGGGATATGCTGTGCCCCCTCCAGCCATGGGGGCCATGTGATATATGCCAGAATGACTGCAAGATGACTCATGGCCCCACATTACTTCTTTATCCTTTTTCTTTTTGACAGGCAGAGTGGACAGTGAGAGAGAGAGACAGAGAGAAAGGTCTTCCTTTGCCATTGGTTCACCCTCCAATGGCTGCTGCGGTCGGCGCGCTGCGGCCGGCGCACCACGCTCATCCGATGGCAGGAGCCAGGTGCTAGGTGCTTTTCCTGGTCTCCCATGGGGTGCAGGGCCCAAGCACTTGGGCCATCCTCCACTGCACTCCTGGGCCACAGCAGAGGGCTGGCCTGGAAGAGGGGCAACTGGGACAGAATCCGGCACCCCGACCGGGACTAGAACCCAGAGTGCTGGCGCCGCAAGGCGGAGCATTAGCCTGTTGAGCCACGGCACCGGCCTTCTTTATCATTTTTCAAAAGGGAACATTCCTCAGTCATTTTTTGAGTCATTGTTGTAAGAAAAGAACATGTTTTAAATTGGTTGGCTAAATGAAGATGTTTTCCCTGTTTCTTCCAGTATGACATATCCTACAGGTACTAAATACTAGACTTTTTTAGACAGAACAAAATGTAATTAAAATATCAGTAGTTACAAGATCTATCTTTTGATTTACATCCTTATTTCACTGTTTGTCAAGCATTTTTTCTTCAAGCTCATTTTTTCCAAACCCTTGTATAAAAGAAAACCCTATGTCCAATTCTCATTGATCATGCAGATAATATCAACTGGTACAAACAAAGAGAGCTCTCAGAACCGTAATAGCTTAACCTCACCACACTGAACTGAATGCAGTTTCTGAGGAACTATCGAAGTCTTCAAATATCATTACTTGGAAACTAGTGGTTTAGATGAAATGTTTTAATCTATGTCTACTTTGCATAGTGTTATTGGTCTCCTGTTACTGATATGCCTGTGCAGGAGCCATGAAGTTCAAGTTCTTGAATGATTTTCTTTGATAAAGACCATTATAAAGTAGAAAATGTTAATGTTAACTTTCTGTGTGGTGTAGGGAGTGTGAGCAGAAGCTTAAACTTGCTCTTAACTTGATACTCAGTGCCAGGAAGATAGGATGACTTGTTATGTACCTGTCCCACAAAATTTGTGTAATAATGGCAAGGCATGCTATCTTGTATTTGCAGCTCTAGCCAGCCAACCGTTCTTTGTCCCTGGGTATCAAATGCTTGTACTTATAGAAAGAAATTAAGCTATGCTTTAATATTCATTGAATATTAGAATGGTTTAGAGAAATTGGTGCTAAAACTAATGTGAAAATATAGGTGAACTTTTCAGCCTTGGAAAATTATTTTCTAAGAATGCTAGAGTTAAAACATTGATAAATAGCTTTAAAGAAATGACAAGTAGACTATATTATAGTATTAAGATAGGTCTTACAGTTATAAGAGTAAACATAAGTGAATTATACCAGATAATATAATATATATTCAGTGAGAAGGTACTGAATTTGTTTTGGTCAGTGATGTTAAGCCATCATTATTTTTCTTCTGTTGGAATCTCTTGAAATGTTTCATCTAATGTTGATGTAATTTGGCTTTGTGGATGTATGAGACCATGTAGTTCTTAGCTTCAGGCCTAAATTTATAGTGGCCTAAGGAAACAGCTTTTAATTGCAAAGGAGTAAAAGTTTGTCAGCTTATGTGAGTGGAAAAAATTACTGGCAGTGGCACTTGATTAAGTAACATGTTGCTGTGATTAGTATTTATGCTGAAGTTGTTTGGGGATAATCTGCACAATCTGATAATTGAGTTTACTCCATTGAGTGACAGCTGCTTTTATTTGCATTGACCTTGGTGCTAAGTTTTTATTAGTGTCTTTGTAGGTAGATAAAGGAAAAGGCAATAAAAAGATCAAATTATACTATTAAAAAAAAACAATGAATTTGAATAGCCTTTCTCTTGACGGTTGAGGAACAGTTGTTTTTCAATTTTTGTTTTTCTTTTCTTTTCCTTTATCATATTTTTCTTATTTTTTCTTTCATACTAATTGTTGAACTCTTTACTTAACATAGAGTTAATCATGTGTAAAAAGTTAATAGAAAATAGATGTTAGTAAAAAAATAAGGGAGAATAAAAAAGGGAAGAGAAAGGAGGTGGAGTGTGGGTTGGAGAGTGGGCACAGTAAGAATTACCAAGATTCTAAATATGTAATTGTGGGCCAGCGCTGTGGCTCAATAGGCTAATCCTCCACCTATGACGCTGGCACACTGGGTTCTAGTCCCGGTCGGGGTGCTGGATTCTGTCCCAGTTGCCCCTCTTCCAGGCCAGCTCTCTGCTGTGGCCCAGGAGTGCAGTGGAGGATGGCCCAAGTGCTTGGGCCCTGCACCCCATGGGAGACCAGGATAAGCACCTGGCTCTTGGCTTTGGATCAGCACGGTGCGCTGGCCACAGCACGCCAGCCGCGGCGGCCGTTGGAGGGTGAACCAACGGCAAAGGAAGACCTTTCTCTCTGTCTCTCTCTCTCTCGCTGTCCACTCTGCCTGTCAAAAAAAAAAAAAAAAAGAAAATACATAATTGTAAAATGTATTTATTTTGTAACTGTAAAGTAGTATAGTTCTGCATACATTCATATGGACTTCTAAAGGTACGGTATAAAAACTTGCAATGGGACCCTAAATTCCCTTAAGCTGCTGATAGAAATAGCAACTCAAGTTTTATAGAGATCATATGGATAGGTTTAAGTGGTAAAGTGATCATATAGATAGGATCAAGTGTTAAACTGATTGGATAAGTAGTATTAAGTGTTTGGTAATAATAATAGGGAGAATTCAAAAGGAGTGAATGCTGCAACATGGGAAGTAGTCCATACAGCAGCCTCATAGCATAACAATCACTTTAAGTAGCACTCTGATCTTAGACTCAACCTAAGTCTGGTCTGACTGAAAAGCCCAGAAGAGCATTTCAGGCATGGAAAAGCTAGACAATGTGACAAAATATGTTCTACATGAAGAAGCTCTGTGGGTGAGACATCAGTGGAAAGAAGTGATCATCAAAGAAGGATATACTTGTCTCTGAATAGAGGAGAGAACTTCTGTTTTGCTTATGGCTTTGTCTAAATACTAATAAAGATTGTGGATCCAAAAAGCTTGCCTAGCCCAAGCAGCTCATGTCAAGAGCCTCAGATGAGTGCAGCCAAGTGAAAGCTCCATGTGGACCCAAAACACTCAGATATTCCTGTGAGAGAAGTTCTCCTAGCCAGCTCTGCACTCACCAGGTGTTGAGGCTCTACTCTCCTGATTCTTCCTTTTTGAAGTCCAAACACCAGCTGAGACTGAGACGGATGCTGAGACTCTAATCGCCTTGGAGGTCTGTGCTTCCTGGCTCAGAGGCACCACCCCTGCAGACTCTGTGCAATGCCTCTCTCTGGGTCTAAGCCATGTCATGAGGAGCAGGAGAGGTTCTTTGGGATCCCTGTGTGGTTGATATATACAGTGTGTTGTGTTATACAAATTAAAACCTGTGATTTTACTATTGCATAATAAAAAGCCTTATTGGAACCAAGACCAGCTTCATGCCACTATTATGCTCATGACAGTTGGCATAGTCAGCAGGATTTCAAAAATATCCACTCACAAAATCTCTTCCAGGTAATTTTAAGCTTGGTATCAGTATCTGTCAAGAGTCATCTCCAAAAGGCATCCAGGGCTAAAGCTAAGGTGCTGAGGCTGTGGTAAGACTGACTGGCAGGGGCTTCTTGATACTTACCCAAAGTCAGTATTTGGCAAGAGTCACCTCCAAAAGGCACTCATGGCTAAGGCTAGGTGGCTAAGGCTGTGGTAAGATTGGCTCTGGTAAGGGCTCACCAATACCCACCTAAATTGGGGCCTTGATGAAGGGGACAAAATTAGTGACCTCCAAAATGTATGCACAGCTAACGCTAGGTGGTCAAGGCTGTCAAAATACTGGCTCAGGTAGGGGCAAAATGGATTCCTAGACTCAAGACTCCTATACTAGTCTCTTGACTATAGGGCACCAGACTAGTTGCCTCCAAAAGGCACCCATGGCCAAGGCTAGAAGAGCAAGGCTACAGTAAGAGCAGCTCTGGTAGGGGCAAAATGGGCCTTTGATGCTGATCTCATAAGAACTATGTTTTAAGTGTGTGGCTGGCTGTCTAAAAGGCTATGTAATTACCTAGAATGGGAATTTCACTACCTAGTAAGCATTAAAGATCAGTGTGGGAGGTTAGGAGATATTTGAGGGAAAAGTGGATTAAAATGCTAATCAATCTGGCCATCTATATGGCATAATTAAGCTTGGTAAAAAAAAACCTGAAATATCAGTATAAATATACATGTATTTATTTATATTGGTATAAGCAAGTCATATAGGTATTTTGTACTTTGTATAGATATTTACATAAGTATAGGTACAAATTGCCATATTGCTTATAAATATAAGACAAAATTAGTGAGATCTGGGAGAAAATAAAAAATTGGAAGAAAAAAGAGGTAAATGAATTAATGGTTAATAATCCTTGGCCGGCATCATGGCTCACTAGGCTAATCCTGCAGCACCGGCACCCCCGGGGTTCTAGTTCCAGTTGCTCCTCTTCCAATCCAGCTCTCTGCTGTGGCCTGGGAAGGCAGTGGAGGATGGCCCAAGTCCTTGGGCCCTGCGCCCACATGGGAGACCAGGGTGGAGCACCTGGCTTCTGGCTTTGGATCGGTGCAGCACACCAGCCATAGCAGCCATTTGGGGGCTGAACCAACGGAAGGAAGACATTTCTCTCTGTTTCTCGATAAAAGTTAAAAAAAAAATCCTTGATGCAAGGTGGAATTAATTACTCAAGAAAAATTCACTAAGAGTAAAAAGGGGACTGATGTTTACAATTAACTTACACTCTCCAGAAGTAGTGGAGCCAATCCTGCCAAGAGCTCCCCCTCATAAAGTCCCCAAGATAATATGCAGATACTGACTCAGATTTACCTAAGGGAAAGGAACTAGCCAGACAGGTATTAGACAAGACCCAAATTAATCCATTCTTAAATAATTGCCCATTCTTAGAAAATAAACAACCTGGGATGGCTCTGTACTGCAGAGTGTTAATGCCCTGGCCTGAAGTGCCAGCATCCCATATAGGCACTGGATCAAGACCCAGCTGCTCCACTTCTGATCCAGTTCTCTGCTATGGCCTGGGAAAGCAATACAAGATGACCAAGTCCGTGGGCCCCTGCACTCACGTGGGAGACCCAGAAGAAGCTCCTGGCTCCTGGCTTCAGATCGGCACAGCGCTGGCTGTTGTGGCCAATTGGGGAGAGAACCATTGGAAGGAAGGCCTCTCTCTCTCTGCCTCTCCTCTCTCTGTGTAACTCTGTCTTTCAAATAAATAAATAAATCTTAAAAAAAAAGTAAAGAAAATAACTAATTCCAGGTTACCAGTAGCTGCTAATAAAGAAAATAGGCCTCAAAGAACAAGAGATCCCAAAGTCAGCATAGAAATCAGAGTTTACACAAGCTGAACTTCAAAAATACAGGCAGGACTTTGACCACAAAGAGACTTAAGATGTTGAGTTCTTATACAAGCTCTGGACTAAAGAAGTAAATAGCATTTTAGTTAGTGGGTGAGAAATGAATATTTTAGCTGGAATAGTAGAAAATCGGGTAGTACATGACAAACTTTGTCAAATAATGGATGATTATATGATGAACAGTCATTTTTTGACTGCATAATGGAAGCTTGGCAGCAAGTTTTTCCAATATTAGATTTAGCATCTTTCAGTGCCCAGATTAAATGTAATAATATCAACCAAGCCATAAGGCTATGTAGAAAAATTGGGGTGTTAATGATATATTCTCGAGAGGCAACCACTCTAATGATGGTGTCAAGAGATTAAAAATCTAATTATTAAGGGTGGACCACAACGCTTGCATCTTACCATGATCTCCACCCTGATGGGGGCCAGAGTAATGCAAGAAATTGTTGATTACTTCCACCAGGCTAGAGACCTAGAAGAGGGTCAAAATTTATCATTTTTAACACCCAAACTCAGACATCTGCCTCTTTCTTTGCAAATCCTAATGGGGAAGGGTTTAAAAACACCCAATGGAAACTGAAACTGGAAACACAAAATAATTATCAAAGGGGAAACATGACAAAAACTCCAACAGGGAACCCCAGAATTACCCATTTATACCAGAAATCTGCTGGGCCCCAAATTCCCTCCAGACTCTCTAAGGCCAGCAAATTATCCCTCATACCATCAAAACAGGCAAGAGTCAGGGAATGGCCCAATCAGCTCAACAGCACCCCTCAATGGGGAAACAGGAAATTCAAGTTCCCAAATGGAAACCCAAACCCAAAAGATGCAATTAAAATATGACTATATTTTAATATGACTTCATTTATAAATTTAGTAATTAATTTTAAAAATATAGGTTATAACTTAAAATTCTTAACAGATACAAGAAGCCAAGCAACCATAATTAGAGACATAGACACTAAAACTAAAAATAAGATAACTATTGAAGGCATTAGTGGACAGACTTAGAGGTGTATGACATCCCAATTAAAATAAAAAATTATGATAGGAAAAATATTTTAGGTAAAGCAGTACTAGCACAATCCCCACATAATATTTTGGGAATGAATTGGATCCCAATGATATATAAAGAACACCTTCACCTTAAAAATCACTAAAATAATCATTGCTAGCAGCTATTAATATTCAACCAATTGAATTACCTATACCAAAACCAACTTTTACTAAACAATACCCCCTAAAAGGAGGACATAAAAACATAATAACAAAATAGGGGAGCTTTTAAAGGAGGGAATGATTGAACAAACTCAAACCTTTAATTTCAATAGTCAGGTATGGCCTATAATAAAACCCCAATGGTGATTCACAGTAGGTGTTAGAAACTTAAATAAAAATGTGCCTGTCATGCCAGGAAACTTACTAGAGGTAGAAAAAATTATAAATAAGATTACTATGGACAATCTTAAATATTTTGCCACAATAGACCTAATTAATATGTTCTTTAGCATTCCATTTTCTAAAAATTCAAGAGAACAAACTAAATATACCTGGAATAATATTCAATTTCAATTCACTAGGCTATGTCAGGGATATAAAAACAGGCCAAATATTGCATATACAATAATAAATGGATATCTAAAACAAATTAAAAATAAAAATCCCGATATGCAAGTTTTAAGTTACATTGATGATTTGATAATTTATGTAGATAAGAAAGAGTGGCTAACACATTTTAGATAAGCTTATCAAACATTTAGGATGTAATGGATGGACAATCACCCAGTCTAAAATACAAAATTCCAGCCACCAAGTAAAATTTTTAGGCATAGAATGGAACAGTGAGGATAAAACAATCCCTAATATTATAATAGGTAAATTAGGAAATTTATCTGATACAACAGAAAAAAATGGAGCAGAAATATTAATTGGATTATTTGGATATTGGAGGAGTCACATTCCATATTTACAAATTATATTTAAAGCAATATATCAAATTACTAGAAAAGCATCCAAATTTATATGGGGCAACAAGCCCTTCAAACTTTATATGTATAATATGTTCAAACAAACCAAGAATTACATAATATAAAGGGAGACAATAGTACTATAGACATTATATTTTTGGAATGGTATGGTAATTGGGCACTTTATAAAATTATTGAAAAACACAGTATACCAATTGAAATCTTCTGCAAGTGCTTTCCATACTCAGCTTTTAAGTATTCATTGTTCAAAAAAAAATAATATGGACTTTATATAAAGTGCTGAGAAATGTGAACCCCTATGCCAGGATCAACCCATTGAAATCCAAACCACAATACCTGTACTACCATGGGTCAATTTGACTGGGTAGGCAATCTGTGGAGTACATCTGAAACTAAAGGTTTTAACTTGGAAATGGCATATCCAAGAACTCCTGAAGAACCACAAGGCAAAGGCAGTTGGCAGCATATCAAAAGTCACTAAACAGGTGGCTGAGATGACAACTCCACCACCACAAACACAAAACCCACCACCTAAACCCACTGGCACATGGGGACCAATGTGGTCAGAGCAACTCAGGAATGCCTGGTTTACAGATGGTTCAGCCTTGGTAGATCCTGGAAAGGTACAGCCTATACACCCTCAGAATGATCCTGACAAAAGAGGGAATAAACAGATCAGCACAACATGCAGAAACTCTTGCATTTTGGTTAGCAATAGAGAAAACAATCCAAGAAGAACACAAACTTATTTACATTTGTAATAATTCATAGTGCTCATGCAATGGAGTCACAATTTTGTCTAATAAATGGAAGAAAAATAAGTGGCAAATCCATGGTAAAGATATATGGTCCAAGGAGACAGGTACCAAGATATCTGAGTCCAAACTGAAAATAATGATTACTCATGTAGATGCCCATACTAATAAACCCAATCAGGAAGCACATTACAATGAGGTGGTAGATAGATTTAGTAAAATAGATCAAGTAGCAACTATTAAGCTAAAACAAAAAACACCTAATAATTGGGAAATTAACATACCTGAATTAAAAATCACTAAACAAAATTGAGAATATAAAGTAAAAATACACTAAAATTAAAGAAAAATCCAAATGGAAAATAGTTAATACAGATCCACTAGAGATAACAAAAGAAGAAATTCTTCAATTACATCAATGGTCAGGACACAGAAGAACACATGCAATGTATAAATGGGTTACCTATAGAAACCTACCCATCATGTGGCAACAGTGTAAGAATGCTATTAAAATGTGTACAGCTTGTCCAAATGTAACACCAAGATTTAGACATAGAGAACCAGCATTAAATTATAAAATTAGAACATGTAGCTGTTTACTGCAAATAGACTTTATAGGTCCATTACTCAAGTTCTAAAAGAAATATGCATGTAAAATAATAGACACTGAAACAGGACTGGAAATTGCTAGAGAATGCAAACACCCAAACCAGGATATCACTGTTAGTACTTTATGGACATGGATTTCACTCTTTGGAATCCCAATAGTGATTGAAAGTGATCAAGGATCCCACTTTATGGGATCTAAATTTAAAAGATGGGCAGAAATTTTTAACATGATATGGAACTGTCATAGGGCATATAATCCACAAACTGGTGACAACATAGACAGTTTAATAGACTAATTAAAACTAAAACACTTCAAGACAATAATAATAAAAAAGTTGTGAAATGTCCTAGACATTGTAGTTTATGAATTAAACTCCACACCAAGAATAAACACAGAACACACACATAAAGTATAATACAAAATACCAATGATTTATTAGAAGTAACACCACAACAAAATTCAAAACACAAAGTTGAACCTTATAAGTTAATTTAAAAAAAACACTTAAGGATCAAACATTATCCTCACAAGAAATTATAGCCAATTGACCAGGAAATACATACTGGACCACAGGCCAAAAACTCCCAAGGAGAAATCAACCAATATTTTTGTAAACACAGGTCAAAACTCTTGTGCTTATCTAGAGCCAGATCATACCTGCAAATTGCCAACCCAACTTGGATCCATCAACAACGCAAGCCATCACTACCTTCACCAAAACCATTACTGCCCTCTGATGGATTTATGACAACCAACTACTAGACATCCTTGTGAGTATCCTGGACAAGAGTCCAACCTCAGAGTTTGAGTCCAACATCTTCAACACTTACACTGACACAGACATTAACATTGAAATTTCAATAACACTGATCTACCCTTATGAAGGGATGCCAATCTGCCTGTGCAACCCATGAAATAAACTTCAAGATTCTTCAAAACTGTACTCTACAATATATACAACCTGTTTAACTTTTACTGCAGTTGTCCTGTCTTGATATTAACATTTTATCAACAGTGAGTGAACAGCAATGACTGGTAGAGAAAGCTCACCGCCAACTACACCTTCTGTTTGAAACCTTAAACGAATAAAAATAAATGGATGTTAATAATTGGACTATAATCACTACAAATTCATATACATATGGACCTGCAGAGCCCAGACAGAATTATACAAAGATTCCATTCATCACCTTTTACACCAGATCAATTCCCAATTGGATACACAATCCAGGAATGTGAAAAAAAGAGCCCAATAGTGTATGGAAACAGATGAAACCAATGAAGACATAATCTTGATTGATGATGAGACAGATAGCATTGATACAAATCAAGAACAGTTCATCAAAAATATAATAACATATATCAATGACTAATTCCACAATTAAATATTCATCATCTCACCATTTTATACCAATTATTGGCATGCTAAATGAGAAGACATCTTGACAAACTTTACTACTGCTTACAATCTGAGACAGAAACAGAATAGTATGAGATGCCTCATCATCTCTTTTATTATCCTTCAATTTCTTCAAATTACTATCCCAAAGCTCCCTCCGCTCAAGTATTTCACCACCAACTCTACTAGTCCAGCCTACAATCATACTGACAATCTGAAAAAATCTTGATGAAAATATTACCAAAATTGCCAGATATTTTGATCATAAACAGCTTGCCAAAATCCTCTCTTATAACATTAATAACTTCAACGCCAAATATGCCTTATGCTTCCATTTAAGTTAATTTGTTTATACAGAACAATGCAAAGAATACTAGAAAGCAAATAGAAGATATAGCATCTGGCACTACACACACTTTGATACACCAGCAATAACTTCAACTGACCCACATACATATGAAAAATTATAAATATGGAGACAAGTTATGGCATCCAAATCAATATAACCATACTACTGGCAGATAGTAGGAAATGACACAATACAAGTATCACAAGTAAATGAAACCCATGAATTTCTACAAAAATAACTGAACTCTCTAAAGGTATCAGACAGATCAAGAGGACACAGTGACACAACATGTCTCAGTTTAATTGCTAAAATGCTATGAACTTTAAACTTCTCAGCCTGGAACCAATTCTTGTTTTTTAAGTTTTTATTTATTTGAAAGAGTTAGAGAGAGAAAAAGAGGGAGAGGGAGAGAGAGAGAGAGAGAGAGAGGTTGGCCACAATGGCCGGAGCTGCACTGATCTGAAGCCAGGAGCCAGGAGCCTCTTCTTGGTCTCCCATGTAGGTGCAGGGGCCCAAGGACTTGGACAATCATCTAGTGCTTTCCCAGGCCATAGCAGAGACTGGATCGAAAGTGGAGCAGCTGAGACTCAAACCTATGCCTATATGGGATGCTGGCACTGCAGGTAGCAGTTTTACCCACTATGCCACAGTGCCAGACCCTGGAACCAATTCTGGTACCAACTGGACATGGGGGATGATGAGGGCTATGAGCAACACTGCCAGTGAAACACCCTAGAGTTTCATCCTCAACTTAAAACCATTCCCATAAGGACTTCCATGGCCAGAAGATACTATAAGACAATGCAACAACACAGACACCGCAATCTTATGCATGGTCGATTTTCCAAACCTGCCATATTATGGAGAGCTTAATATAAAAAGTCATAATAACAACTGGGACCCAGCAGTAATAAATATCTCACAAGCATAGACGACTCATGGAAAATTACTGCACTAAGAACTAATTTTTGGACATACCCAGTAGTACTAACAGAAACCATTCCACAAGTCTTCAAATATATATTATGGACTAGACAATAAACAAATATCCCCATGTACACAGATCACTAATGCCTGCTTTTTTGGATTAAATGTACCAGGACTTATGAATAATAGTCAATACACCACAGACTGGATGTTATCCATTGCTATTATTTGCTTCCCAAGAATTAATATACGATTAACAAATATTCCCAGTTATAACCTTCCATATATGAAATGAACAAACTATTTTGGACAAAACATCACAACAAAATGGATTAACAAAACTGTTCAACTTCAAGCAAATTAAAATACATATGCAATCACTGATAACAACACAGGTATAAGTTACAAAATTGGAAAGAATAAGCTTAACTTTACATTTAACTCAACAGGACTTTGCAGAGCCAACTCCTCATACATAAAAAATTAGGAATTAATACTAGCTTCTCAGTCTTCTGAGTGGGGTGGGGTTGGGTAGAAATTTGGTCTTGCCTTGATGTCAGCTCTGGCAGCAGCTAGGATGTCTAGACGAGGTCGGGTCCAGCGGAGTAGCGAGCAGTTTCAGCCAGTGAACAATTTGGCAGAGCTTTGGAAAGATGCAGCAGGTCCACTCAGCCATCACTCACAATAAGCCATTGTTCCCCAAGAGGATGGAAAGCAGTTGTGAGGCTTGATTTTTATCCCCCCTCTGGGGTAGGTGGGCAGTGATTGTGATCTTGGGTGTCACTAATCACAGGCCCAACCTTTTTGGGTGTCACCAATCAAAAGTTGGTTTTTGGGTGTGACCAATAGTGTAATAGAAGCCTTCTGAGTGTGACCAATTGTGATAGGGTAAAGTGGGTGAAGTAATGTAGTGGCCAGCTGGTTGGCTGCTTCTTTGTGATGTAATGTTCCCTTGTCCTTATCGGGCTTACCAGCTGTATGTTTCTGGCAGAAGGTGTGGGCGGTTCCTGGTGCTTAGTAGCATTAGCTTACGTAACTCCATCTTAGTTTGCTTTTTCTCTTTCTTTTTGGGCTAGCGGTGCTCTGTAACTCTTTTGGGACTCCTGTGAGATTCCCCACAATCTGTCAGCTGGAGTTGTTTATTTGAAGTTGGAGATATAGATTCAATGGGGATCTTTGAGAAGAGAAAGTGGGAAAGCCACACTCAATTGTTGCTGACTTCCCTTTGTCAACACAATTCCTCTGTCTGAATCAATGTTATACCTCCCACATGGTGATTAGAGCTTGTAATTTCAAGCCACTTATCAATGACCTGAGTACTAATATATATTTTGTGTTTAATCTACAAAATTGTATATAATACAGCTGCTGTGGTAAACATAAAGAGAGTGACAATCAGAGTGGAATTGACTGAGGATCTTACAAGAATTAAGATCTAAGTCAATCTTGTAATAATCACTAATGAAAATATATACATTCATGCATCTCTTGATTCTGGTCATGTTTAGTTCTATATTACCTCACTTAATATGCTTTAGAAACAGATATAGATAAGATAAATATCACTTTCCCCCTCACCATCCATAGAAAACCTGCTCCCTGAGTTAATCATTCTATTAGTTTAATATATTTTGCATTTTTAGCCATGTCTACATATAGAATGCATAACAAAGATGAGAATTCTCATTTTATGCAGATTTGATTTTAGAATATTAGTGTATAAAGTGTTACATGAATTCAAATAATTAAATGTACATGTTTTAAATTATCTGAAATATAAATTTTTAATTATTTATGGAGATATTATTTTCACTTAATAATCATGTAATTTTTCCGTTCAGAGTGTACAATTGAGTGGTTTCAATTGATATATGAAATCATGGTGGCTGTCAATTTAGAACACATTTACCACTTCATCTAGAAACTCAGTACCCTATATCTGTTCCTTAACGATGGCTTCATCTCCCCAATGCTAACTAAACACAAATATACTGTTTTTCTCATAGATTTTTGTACTGTGAACATCCCATATGATGGATGCAGGTTTCCAAGAGTTCTCATGCCCCATGTGGAGCCCATCCACAAGTTGGGCCTGGGGCCCACCTCAAAATTGCACTCACCCAGTGCACAGGAACAGCAATAGGTCCATGAAAAGGAGGAGAAATAGTGATGATTTCTCACATCCAAGGTATCCAGTCAACTGGCAGAAAAGAAAACTTCACATTCTTGGCTTTACACAATTGGACTGCAGTTTACTGACAAAGATTCAGGAAAGGAGAGGGAAAGAGAAGGTCTAAATTCAAATATCATTGAATTTCCACGCTGTTACTTAATCTTAGCAGAATTTTTTTAAATGATTTATTTATTTATTTATTTGAAAGGCAAAGTTATAGAGAGTCAGAGGCGGAGGCAGAGAGAAGTCTTTCATCCACTCGTTCACTCTCTAGATGGCTGCAACTACCAGACCTGCACTGATCCAAAGCTGGAAGGCAGAAGCTTAAGTTTCCCAAGCAGATTCAGGGGCCCAAAGACTTGGGTCATCCTCTACTGCTCTCCCAGACCATAACAGAAAGCTGGACCAGAAGTGGAGCTTTACCCACTATGTCCCAGCACCAGTCCCAATCTTTGATTTTAGCATTATTTTTTCATTCACTGCCATGTCTTTGAGACCATTTAAAGAGCATTTAGATGGTTGGATTTCTGTTTTATATTTAAGGAATTTTCACCAATTTTAGAGGAATGTAGGTCTATATAACTATTTGCTGTCCTATAAAGATCTTTCAATTTTAATGAATAAATGCTCAGTAATTCATGAATTACTTATAATTATCATACAGTAATGACACATTAACTCTGACAATTAACATCATCAATCAATTATCAATATCCTGAAAGTCACATTGTTATTGACATTCTTTGGAGGCTTTGAGGAAGCCAAAGTGTCATATGTGTTATTATAATTTAGCAATTAAAAAGTTCTAGCCAGCACCACGGCTCAATAGGCTAATCCTCCGCCTTGCTGCACTGGCATATCAGGTTCTAGTTCCAGTCAGAGTGCCGGATTCTGTCCCAGTTGCCCCTCTTCCAGGCCAGCTCTCTGCTGTGGCTCGGGAGTGCAGTGGAGGATGGCCCAAGTGCTTGGGCCCTGCACCCCATGGGAGACCAGGAGAAGCACCTGGCTCTTGGCTTTGGATCAGCACTGTGCGCTGGCCACAGCACGCCAGCCGCAGTGGCCATTGGAGGATGAACTAATGGCAAAAGGACGACCTTTCTCTCTGTCTCTCTCTCTCACTGTTCCACTCTGCCTGTCAAAAAAAAAAAATTCTAGTGGCCAGAGCAGTGGTGTAGCAGGTAAAGCTGCTGCCTGTGGTGCTGGCATCCCATGTGGGTGCCAGTTCAAGTCCTGGCTGCTCCACTTCCAATCCAGCTCTCTGCTAGGGCCTGGGAAAGCAGTGGGAGGTGTCCCAGGTCCTTGGACCCCTGCACCCATGTGGGAGACTTGGAGGAAGCTCCTGGCTCATGGTTTGGATTGGCACAGCTCTGGCCATTGCAGCCAGTTGGGGAGTGAACCAGCAGATGGAAGACCTCTCTATCTCTCTGCCTCCCCATCTCTCTCTCTGTGTAACTCTGACTTACAAATGAATAAATATATCTTTAGAAAAAAATTCTGTAGTAGTCACTCCTAGTTCACTGAATTGGTAAAATTCATTCAAGTATTTAAAACACCTTTGACAATAATTTTGAAAACCTTAGATAATACATAAAATTTCAAGGAATTGAAAATTCATTGATAATCAAATATGCGCTTAATAGTAGGTAATAAAAAGATAAATGAAAGAATATGCCAAAATTTTAGTTGCATCAATAGATTATGCCGTCTTGGATTGTTTCTTACCTATGTGTTCTATAATCCTAATGGCTAATCTAGAGCAACAAGTTAAAATTTGCAAGGTCTTTAAGAAAACATCTCTCATGTAGTAGACTAGTCTGTATTGATGTAAGGCATGGTTTCCATGTTGTTTCTTGTATTCCAATGTTTACTTTTTAGGAACAATGCATGGTGGATATCATATATATGTGTAACTGCAGATTTTATTACCATTTTTCTACTTCTCATCACATTTAATTGTTCCCCATATCAGATACTATATTGATTTTACCTGTGCAAAACATTTAGACATCCCATGCTAGTTTGTGTATGTGTATACAAGTGTAAGCGTCTGTGTGTGTATGTATTTTCATGCAGGTGCCCATATAAGACAGAGATTGTATTGAAAGTGTTGTGAGGAGCCCTATTCCTAACTTCAAATACTTAGTCCTCCTTAGAACTGCCTGCCTCTGAGGCAGATCACTGGGTCCCTGCTCTGGGCTGAATTGTTTGTTCTCAAAATTTATATCTTGTCAAAAACAATGAAATCCGGTCATTTGCAACAAGATGGAGGAATCTGGAAAACATCATTCTGAGTGAATTAAGCCAGTCCCAAAGGGACAAATATCATATGTTTTCCCTGATCGGCGACAACTAACTGAGCACCAAAGGGGAAACCTGTTGAAGTGAAATGGACACTATGAGAAACAGTAACTTGATCAGCTCTTGTGCTGACTGTTGTTGTACAGTGTAATACTTTTATCCATTTTAGTATTTTTTTTTATCCTAGTACTAGTGGTTGAACTCTGTAATTAACAAACAATTATTCTTAGGTGTTTAAATTTTAACTGAAAAGTGATCCCTGTGAAATATAAGAGTGGGAATAAGAGAGGAAGGAGATGTACAATTTGGGACATGCTCAATCAGACTTGCCCCAAATAATGGAGTTAAATCGTGCCAGGGAATTCCATACAATCCCATCAAGGTGTCATGTGCCAAGGCCATCTCACTAGTCCAAGTGATCAATTTCAGTTCACAATTGATCACACTGATAGGTCTAAGAGTCAAAGGGATGACACAAACAAGACTAGTCCCTGCTAATACTAACTGATAGAATGAAAAAGGGAGAGAATGATCCAACATGGGAAGCGAGATACACAGCAGACTCATAGAATGGCAGATATCCTAAATAACACTTTGGCCTCAGAATCAGCCCTTAAGGCATTCAGATCTGGCTCAAGAGCCCATGAGAGTATTTTAGGCATGGAAAGCCAAGACACTCTGGGGGAAAAAAAAAAAAAGAATACCTAAATGAAATATCCCTGTGAGTGAGATCCCAGTGGAACGAATGGGGCCATCAAAGAAGGAGGTACCTTTCTCTGAAGGGAGGAGAGAACCTCCACTTTGACTATGACCCTGTCAGAATAAGATTGAAGTCGGCGAACCCTAATGGCTTCCATAGCCTCGGCAACTCATGACTAGACCCTAGGAAGATTACTGACACCATAAACAAGAGTGTCAAATTGTTAAATCAACATCAGGAGTCACTGTGTACTTACATCTCATGTGGGATCTGTCCTTAATGTGTTGTCCAATGTTAAGTAATGCTATAACTAGTACTGAAACAGTATTTTTACACTTGTGTTTCTGTGTGGGTGCAAACTGATGAAATCTTTACTTAGTATATACTGAATCAATCTTCTGTATATAAATATAATTAAAAATGAAAAAAAATCTTGGTGTTAAATTGGAAATTGCATAGAAAATTAATCAATTTAAAAAATATATATCATGTAGAATCTCTGTCCTTAATGTGCTATACATTGTGAATTAATACTATAACTAGTACTCCAACAGTATTTTTCACTTTGTGTTGCTATGTGAGGGCAAACTGTTGAAATCTTTACTTAATATATACTAAACTAATCTTCTGTATATAAAGAGAATTGAAAATGAATCTTGATGTGAAGCAAGGGGAGAGGGAGCGGGAAAGGGGAGGGTTGTGGGTGGGAGGGAAGTTATGGGGGGGAAGCCATTGTAATCTATAAGCTGTATTTTGGAAATTTATATTCTTTAAATAAAAGCATTATAAAAAATTAAAAAAAAAAGAAAACGTCTCTCATGTAGTAGACTAGTCTGTATTGATGTAAGGCATGGTTTCCATGTTGTTTCTTGTATTCCAATGTTTACATTTTAGGAACAATGCATGGTGGATATCATATATATGTGTAACTGCAGATTTTATTACCATTTTTCTACTTCTCATCACATTTAATTGTTCCCTAATTTTCATCATCTCAGAAACTATATTGATTTTACCTGTGCAAAACATTTAGACATCCCATGCTAGTTTGTGTATGTGTGTACAAGTGTAAGCGTCTGTGTGTGTATGTATGTTCATGCAGGTGCCCATATAAGACAGAGATTGTATTGAAAATGTTGTGAGGAGCTCTACTCCTAACCTCAAATACTTAGTGCTCCTTAGAACTGCCTGCCTCTGAGGCAGAGCACTGGGTCCCTGTTCTGGGCTGAATTGTCCTCAAAATTTATATCTTGAAACACTAATCCCAAATTAAACTGTTTACCAATAAAATCATTAAGTAGGTAATTAAATTATAATGATATCATGAGGTGAATCCTTAATCCAAATGAGTGGGGTCTTTATAAGACACTAGGGATGCACAAAGACAGAGGAAGTACCATGAAAGCACATAGCAAAATGGTGGCTGATTGGAAATCAGGTAAAGAGGCTCCAGAAGAAATCACATCTATACTTTGAACTTGGAATTCCAATGTAAAGAACTATGAGAGATTATCCCAACCAGGGCAATATATTATGGAGACTAAGGCAAAGTGGTGCATTCTCACTTCTGCCTAGGTTAGCTGCAAAAGCCTAGAAGATCGACACAGTATGATATTAGAAAAAAAAAAAAAAGCCCTGTGGTTTTAGGTGTCTAAATCAAACACCAGGAAAAAAGGAAAGAAAAGAAAAAAAAAAAAAACACAGCTGGTGTTGCAGCACACTAGGTTAAGGCAACACTTCTGATGTTGGCATCTCATATCAGAATACCAGTTAAGTCCCAACTGTAATGCTTGTAATTCAGTCCCTGCTAATGTGACTAAAAAGCAGCAAGAGTGGCCCAACTTCTTGGGCCTATTCCAACCATGTAGTATACTTCGATGTGGTTCCAGACTCCTGGACTTGGCATGGTTCAGCTCTGGCCAAGTGGCCATTTTAGGAGTGAATCTGCCATAAAAGATTTCTATATATCTCTATATCTTCCATTTAGTCACTGTGACTTCCAAATTAAGAAAATTTCTTATGAACCAAAAACTGTCCAGGAAAAAATAAACTAGAAATAGGAAGAAAATACCAAAAAAAAAAAAGTAACTTAGCCATGTATATGTATATATTTTTGAAAGACCCATATTCTGAAACAATTAGAAATCTAAAATTTATTTTAGATAAAAATATAAAAATGACACTAATTGAATTCTGTGTTCCTACAACATAAGATCTAAATTACCATTCACAGCTTCTAAAAAACCACATATCTACAGATTTATGGGTGTAAAGAATGGTGTGGGTGAAATCAGAATCTTAACTAGGCATTACAATAAATTAAGAGTGTCACTTGTACTCTTAAGAAAATTAATAAATATAAAACAAGGACATTACTTGGTCACGTCACTTTAACACTGCTTCAGTTTTCCACAGTTCAATGTGACCAAATATCCCATTGGTGGCTGAGACTCCAATTGCATGAGTAATAAATCTAAAGCAATTTTTGGAGGTGACAAATTGGCTAGATAAAATGGGACCCTATAAAGCCCAAATTAAGTTAAATAAAATTGGCCAATAAAAAAAAAAAAACAAATCATTCAAGAAGTAAAATGTATTACATGGGGACAGTGTTATGGTGTAGCAGATTAAACCACCATCAGCAGCACCACCATCCCATATGTGTGCCAGTTCAAGACCTGGCTCCTCCTCTTCCAATCCAGCTTCTTGCTAATGTGTCTGAGAAAGCAGTGAAAGATGGCCCAAGTACTTGAGCCCCTGTACCCATGTGAGAGACCCCTGTGAGGCTCCTTTTTCCTAGTTTTGGCCCAGACCAGCCATGGCCACTACAGCTATTTGGGGAGTAAATCAGAGGATAAAAGTTCTCTGTTCTCTCTATGTAACTCTGCCTTTCAAATAAAGAAATCTTTTTAAAAAATGCATTAGGGCCCGGCACTGTGGCGTAGCATGTAAAGCTGCCACCTGTGATGCTGGCATCCCATATTGTGCCAGTTTGAGTCCCAGCTGCTCCACTTCCCACCCAGATCTCTGCTATGGCCTGGGAGGGCAACAGAAGATGACCCAAGTCATTGGGCTCCTGCACCCGTGTGGGAGACCTGAAGGAACCTCCTGGCTCCTGGCTTTGGATGGGCACAGCTCCAGCTGTTGCAGCTGTCTAAGGAGTGAAACAGTGAATGGAAAACCTCTCTCTCTCTCTGCCTATCTGTAATTCTGCCTTTCAATTTTTTTAAAAAAAAGAAAAAATAATGTATTAGAGAAGGCCTAATTAACATAGGGGTGATTATTGCCTCTTCTTCCACATTTCATAGTTCAATGTTGCCTGTTTGCAAAACCTAGAAAGAATAAATGACACTTCATGGTGGATTATAATCTTAATGCTATTTGTCATCTATTATGCTCCATATCTTATAACACATATTTTTATTCTGTTCAATAATTAAATCAGTTGTCATCCATTGAGAACGTGGCCAATTTATTCTTCAGTGCTTTATCAGTAGACTCAGTCTGTTTGCTTTTACTTTGAATGGCCATAGTATATCTCATCAAGATACACATGGAACATCTCAACAGCCTGGTCATAATGCACAACATTTTCAAAGATATTAACTGCATCCACCTTACATGAGGGACACAGGTATAACATCATACTAATGACATCCTGACCCAAGGAAATCCATTTCACACAATCTGATACCTTTTGCTAACAAGGTACTTTGTTACAAGGCACCTTGGTAATAAAGCAATGTATGCCTTATTCATAAATTTTGATTAATCTTCTTGATGACATTTTACAAATCATTACATGCTAACCAGGGCCCCTAGCAAAAAACACTAGGATCAATCTAAAGGAAAATCAGTCAGTGTCTTTATTGCTCTCAGACTTGTTCACTTTTGGGGCATCAATAACATTCTCTTATGTTTTCTGGTTCTCTAAATGTTCTATGACAACCATTGGTTCTCAAATGCTATGAAGTTAGAAACTCTCTCCCTTGGAACCATGATACTCACCAGTGAAATAAAATTTACTGCCTACCTCCTGTGCTCTCCTGGAAATAGCATCTCCTGTAAGCACTGAGCCTGTGACTTTCCATACCCAGTTGTCTACTGTGACTTTGGGCTTTGAAGTAACACATTAATATCTCAGCATGCATACTGAGGTTTTCTCAATATATGGTGGAGCCAAACCCAGACTCTGGAATAGTCTGCTTTCCAATGTCTATTCTCTGACCCACTAACAATGTAGTAGGCATCAATAACCAACATCAATCAATAAAAGCTATTTAAATTAGATTCTCACTGTTATGTGGAATGTTGATCCTATTATGGTTTTCTGGGTATATGCATGAGTTTGCAGTCCAGAGGCCCAAAGCTTATAGGTAAGCAATCAAAGGTGACAAAGAATGTGACATAAATCCCATTGGTTTTGGCTAACTCAAGCCTTGCTAGGAAAAGATTTTTCACCTAGAATGATAATTAAGGCAAAACAGACCTAGTTATAGGGGCAATATACAAACTAATGATGAAGCTACAATATTGGACACAGATATTTTCAATGACAACATGATACCCTAGTAGCATTTGATCATATTAAATGACATGCTTAATAAAACACTGCCCTAGCTTTCCATCATAACCTTCATGAATCTCCTATTATAATTATCTCAAATATGTATTTCCTGGATGTGATAAACATAGTGTTTAAGTCTCCCACAAATATGAGACCACTTAAATACATTTGTGGAAGAAGTAAATTAAAATGTTTGTTATACTCTAAGTGTTTTAAGCCTATGTGTATAATTTTTAAAAGTTCATGAAAAACATGAAAAATTTGTTTCAAAACTATCCATATGAAAATAAACTTATCTTTTAATTCTCACTTTCCCATCAGTTTTTGTAGTGATCTCATATATAAGCTGTCCCTTCACCATGTTGACGTTAGTAGATGAGGTCATTGGAATGTAATCAGTGTTAAAAGTTAGCAACGGAGTCACTGTGTACTTACGTCTCATGAGGGATCTGTCCTTAATGTGTTATCCAATGTGAAATAATGCTATTACTAGTAATGAAACAGTATTTTTTCACTTTGTGTTTCTGTGTGGGTGCAAACTGATGAAATCTTTACATAGTATATATTAAATCGATCTTCTGTGTATAAAGATAATTGCAAATGATTAAAAAATCTTGGTGTTAAATTGGAAATTGCATAGATAATTAATCAATTCTTTAAAAAAAAAGTTAGCAACAGAAGTGTAGCCTTCTTGTTAGGAGTAGTGGACCTATAAAAAGTGGGAAAGAGAGCATTACTCCTCTGCATGCACATGCTGAGGAAAAGCCATATGAAGACTCAGCAAGAAAACTTGAGTCTGCAGACACCCATCACCAGAAAAAAAGGAAGCAAGCACCTTGATACTGGAGCTCACAGCTTTCAGAACTGTGAAGAATAATTTTACTCTGTGTAACTGAGATCATATGTGGCATCTTCCTATGGTATCCCCAGCAATTAGAGACATGGTAGCACAAAATTTGGGGTAATTTTTTAACAACTATTTAAACATATGGAAGTGGATATGGAACTGGATAATGGATTGTAGAATGGCATGGTTTAATGAACATACAAGAAATACAAACACAATAGCAACAAAAAGAATTAAATACCTTGGAAAGCAATTAATCAAGGATACCAAAGACCTTTACAATGAACATTACAAAACATTAAAGAAAAAAATGGAAGAAGACACTAAAAACAAAAAAAATTATCGATGACCATGGGTTGGAACACTCAACATCATGAAGATATCCATACTACTGGAAGCAATTTACAGATTAAATGTAATCCTAAACAAAGCATCAATGGCATTATTTGCAGACCTAGAAAAAATGATGCTAAAATTTATATGGAAGCATGAGACATCTCAAATAGCTAAAACAATCTTATCCGATAACAAAAAAAAAAAAAGTCAAAGGTATCACAATACCAAATTTCAAGACATTACAGGCCAGCACTGTGGCATAGTGAGTAAAGCCACCATTTGCAGTGCTGGCATTCCATATGGGGCTGGTTTGAGTCCCAGCTGCTCCACATCTGATCCAGCTCTCTGCTATGGCCTGGGAAAGCAGTAGAAGATGGCCCAAGTCCTTGGACCCTTGCACCCATGTGGGAGACTGGAAGAAGCTCATGGCTCCTGGCTTCAGATCGGTGCAACTCCAGCCATTAAAGCCAATTGGGGAGTGAACCAGCAGATGGAAGACCTCTCTCTCTCTCCCTCCCTTCCTCCCTCCCTCAAACTCCAACTTTCAAATAAATAAATAATAAATCTTAAAAAAATGTATTACAGGGCAATTATAATCAAAACAGCCTGGTACTGGTAGAGAAGCAAACATGTAGACCAGTGAAGCGGAATAGAAAATGCAGAAATCAATCCACACATCTACAACCAACTTATTTTTGACAAAGGAGCTAAAATAAATTCCTGGAGCAAGGACAAACTCTTCAACAAATGGTGATTCTGATAAAACTGGATCTAGGCATGCAGAAATATAAAACGGTGTTGCCATTGATTTCTCAACAATGTTGCAGTGGATTCATTTCTGAGAGGAGAAGTGTGGTGGGGGCATGAGGCGTGGAGTCACCACACAGACCCGGGGAGTTGGGTGAAAGCAGGCTTGAGGCGAGCAGCCCGCAGACTCATTTATTACACTTGGAACAACATCTCATATAGCCAAGACCAGCCAATCTGGTCTAGGGGCGGTCTATGCCCCAACCAGTCACAGCCTGTTGCCAGGCAAGCTCCGTTGCCAGGTGGGTTTCAAAACCATTCCTGAGTAATTGACACTCGCTTGCCAATGGCCTAAGTCATCAATCATTTTCTGTGAGACAGGGACCTGGAGTGTCAGGCTCTTATCACTCACAGATTCACTATCTTTGATAATCTGCACAGGATTCTGAGAGGGGGGTATCTTTCCCATGTCTGAATGCTTAGGAGTGGCACGGCACACCAAGCCAAAGGAAAGACACATACAGCACTGCTGGCATAACAAAGCAAATTCCTAGCACCTCAGCTGTTGAGGGCATTTTGCAGGAGGTTTTCCTATGTTAGACAAAGAGACAGTGGTGTATCAGATCATAAGTATGTGCTGTGCTTAGTGGGGGACTTCCTTGATTCGTTAGGTCAAGGCCGTATGCCCACACGGTGTCTCCGGAGTGTCACCTCTCTCGAGTGAGGGACAATGACTTGGTTCCGAATTCTGGGATGATCAGTCCCTTATGTGAATTCACCGGGTGAACTGAAAGTAAAAGGAGGAGCCGAGAAGCAGCGTACGCTTCAGGGTAGTGTGTGCCTAACCTGGGGTCACTTAGACCAAGGACAAGGACAAAGAAAGGGACATAGGAGGGGCTTCTGTGCTCACCCTCACAGAACCGAACAGCACACAAAACATCGAGGGACCTTCTTGCCAAAATCCAGGGGGGACCTCGCCAAGTCCGACATGCTGTCTTTCTCTCAGTCACGTTAGTGCGTCAGACATGCTGTCTTTCTCT
Organism: Sylvilagus floridanus; assembly: GCA_949820135.1. Taxonomy (NCBI): domain Eukaryota; kingdom Metazoa; phylum Chordata; class Mammalia; order Lagomorpha; family Leporidae; genus Sylvilagus; species Sylvilagus floridanus. Next base: position 2,364,157 of record OX463235.1, on the reverse strand, counting down.
CTCAGTCCTGTTGGCACACCAGATGTTGCAGTTGATTTCTCAACAATGTTGCAGTGGATTCATTTCTGAGAGGAGCAGCGTGGTGGGGGCATGAGGCGTGGAGTCAACACACAGACCCCGGGAGTCGGGTGAAAGCAGGCTTGAGGCGAGCAGCCTGCAGACTCGTTTATTACAGTTGGAACAACTTCTTATATAGCCAAGACCAGCCAATCTGGTCTAGGGGCGGTCTGTGCCCCAACCAATCACAGCCTGTTGCCAGGCAAGCTCCGTTGCCAGGTGGGTTTCAAAGCCATTCCTGAGTAACTGACACTCACTTGCCAGTAGCCACCTTGGCATGGCCTTCTCATTCCACCACAAAACGGGACTCCTATCTTATACCTTACACAAAAATGCACTCAAAATGAATCAAAGACCTAAATCTACAACCCCATACTATCAAATTACTAGAGAACACCGGGAAACGCTGAAAGATGTTGGCATAAGCAAAGACTCTTGGAGAAGACTCCAGAAGCACAATCAAAGCCAAATTTGATAAAAGGGATTACATCAAACTGAGAAGCTTTTGCACTGCAAAAGAAGCACTCAGCAAGGGGGCCAGAGCTGTGGCCCAGCAGGTTAAAGCCCTGGCCTAAAGAATCGGCATCCCATATGGGCACCGATTCTAGTCCTGGCTGCTCCTCCTCTGATCCAGCTCTCTGCTGTGGCCTGGGATAGCAGTAGAGGATGGCCCAAGTGCTTGGGCTCCTGCACCCACATGAGAGACCCAAAGGAAGCTCCTGGCTCCTGGCTTCAGATCAGCACAGCTATGGCTGTTGCGGCCACCTAGGGATTGAACCAGCAGATGGAAGACCTCTCTATCTTTACCTCTCTCTGTAACTCTTTCAAATAAATAAAAATAAAACTTAAAAAAAAAACTCAGCAAAGTGAAGATACAACCAACAGAATGAAAAAAATGTTCTCTTTTTTTAAAGATTTATTTATTTATTCAAAAGCCAGAGTTACACAGAGAGAAGAGAGGCAGAGAGAGAGAGAGAGAGAGAGGTCTTTCATCCACTGGTTCACTCCCCAGATGGTTGCAACAGCCGGAGCAGCGCTGATTCAAAGCCAGGAGCCAGGAGATTCTACTGGGTCTCCCACGCAGGTGCAGGTGCCCAAGGATTTGGGCTTCTCTACTGCTTTCCCAGGCCACAGCAGAGAGCCAGATTGGAAGTGGAGCAGCTGGGCTTCGAACTGGCACCCAAATGGGGTGCCAGCACTTCAGGCCAGGGCATTAACGCACTGTGAGAAAATGTTCTCTCAAACAATGCAACTGAATATCCAGAATCTTAACAACAACAAAATAAAAAATCCAGTTAAGAAATGGGCAAAGGACTTGGACAGGCATTTCACAAGATAGTAAATCCAAATCGCCAACAGACACTTGAAGAAAATGCTCAGGATCACTAGCCATTAGGGAAATGCAAATCTAAGCCACAATGAGCTTTTACTTCGCTCCAGTTAGAAAGGCTCTCATACAGAAATTTACAAACAAGAAATGTTAGTGAGGATGTGGGGAAACAATACCCTAATTTACTGTTGGTGGGAATATAAATTGTTGCAGCCATTGTGGAAGACAGTTTGGAGATACCTCAGAAACCTGAATATAAACCTAACATATGATCCAGCCATCCCTCTCCTGGGAATTTGCCCAAACCAAAAGAAATGAAAGTGTATGAAAGAGTTATCATTATACTCATGTTTTTTGCAGCACAATTCACAATAGCTAAGGTATGGAATCAACCTAATCATCATAGCTATGTCCATCAACTACAGACTGGATAGAAAAAAAAATGTGGTATATATACACACTATGCATTATGACCCAGCTGTAAAAAATAAATGAAATCCCATTTTTTGCAACAAAATGGATGCAATTGGAAACCATTATACTTAACGAAATAAACTAGTCAAAAAAAAAAAAAAAACAGAAATCATGTTTTCCCTGCACTGAAGTTACAAATACAGAGGCCCAAATGTAACATATTGGACAGAATGGACATTTTGAGATGCAGTGATTGTATACAACCCTTGTCTATTCTGTTGAGAAATGATTTTTTTTCTTTTTCTTCATACTATTTGTTGAGCTCTTTTACTTAGTGTAGGGTTAATTTTATAATCTGTAAGTAAAGTGAAAGTAGATTTTTATAAAAATTTAGAGTGAGAAGGGGAGGAGGAGGAGGAAGAAAGGTTGGAATGTGGTAGGGAGGGAGGACAAGATGGGCAGTGTCATGTTGTTCCTAAACCAGCATATGTGAAATATATGAAACTATTACAACAAATAAAATTTTAAAAATGAGAAAATCCAAACAAAAAATATGAGCAAAAAGTTATTGTGTTATGGTGTCAGGTGGAAATGAGAAATACATGAAACTGGAGAAAAGGCAATTATAAAAATTAAGAAACTTTGTTCTAGTCATTTGCGGAAGATCAAGCTTTTTTTTTAAAAAAAAGATTTATTTACTTGCAAGTCAGAGTTACACAGAGGGAAGAGAGGTAGAGAGAGAGAGGGAGAGAGAGAGAGAGAGAGAGAGGTCTTCCATCCAATGGTTCACTCCTCAATTGGCTGCAATGGCTGGAGCTGATCCAAAGCCAGGATCCAGGAGCTTCTTCCAGGTCTCCCACATGGGTGCAGGGGCCCAAGGACATGGGCCATCTTCTACTGTTTACCCAGGCCATAGCAAAGAGCTGGATTGGAAGTGGAGCAGCTGGGTCTCAAACTGGTGCCCTATGGGATGCTGGCACTTCAAACCAGGGCATTAACCCACTGCACCACAGTGCTGGCCCCAAGATCAAACTTTTGAGAAATGAAATTACACATTTAACTTAGCAGAATTCTAAACAAAATATTGACAGAATGGCTTAGTTTCCCCTAAAATTATAGTACAATGGAAAAAGGAGAGCAATAAATTGAGGGTGTAAAGGATACTAAAACAGTACAAATGTGAAAAATTTTGAGAAAGACTGTCCATATCCAAGAGAATGAATATTTAGAACAGAACAAGTGCTGTACCTCGAACATCACTGACAACTATATTATATGTGGAGAATAATTGGCAGGGTTAAGAGAAGGGGAAATATGAAAGGAACTAAAGACAGGATGTCAGCCTTTTTGGATACTACTAAATGGAAATATGGGAGCAAGTAGAATGTGAAAACGTGCTCTTATTAAATAACAGGTAAGAAAGACTCCAAAACTAATTAGACATCATGAGGGATACCTTCTCATGTTTAAGGTCAAATGCATTATTATCAAAGGTTTAGGAACAAGACTATCCATGAGAACTGTGAGCTTGGTGTGCAGAGCCAGTTTTTGAAAGCTATGTTTTCTCATCCAGAGCCATGTTATAATGCTGTCACCTCTGCTTCTGGAAAATGGAGTCTCCAATTAAACAGCATTATTCTTCAGCATTAAGACATGGTGGAATTTGTTTTGCTATGTTCTGAATTTCATTGGGACCTACCTCGCTCACTTTCTTCAATAGTTCTTCATGTAGAATGAGAATATCTATCTGTTGCTGACCTCACCATTGCATTATGGTAACACATAACTTGTCTGGTTTAGTTGTTTACAGGAGTTTTTGTCCAGGAAAAGTCATATATCTCATTTCTGTCATATTCAATTTAGATGATGCTTAAATTAGATTAGATTTTAGATTTAAAATTAATTTAAATATTAGGTCTATCAGATTGCTATGATGGAATGAATGTAGTTTTCATGGAAGAATTTGTGGGATCAGCAGGTGTAGATTAGAAACTATATAATTTTTTCTTCAACAAATTATACATTGAAGATTTTATCCCCAATGTGATGGAATTTATAGAAGACTTTGGCAGGTAAATACCTTCAGATTATTTCTTGAGGTAGGGCCCACAGATTGTTATAACGGTAAAAGGCTCAACCTATACATAGAGAAAGTGCATTTTCAGGGGAGAGTTGGAAAGTTGCAGAGGACATTCTGCAGAAGGAGGGGCTATGAATCTGTATAGAAGGTGTAGATGCACAGCAATGAACATTGACATAACAAAGGACCCCAGAAGCCCTGAAGCTGAGAAAGTGCCAGCTTTGGAAAGCAAGATGAAATCAGAGTGCAGTGGCCAATTTCACTGGTCATCTTGCATGAGGGAGAGATGAGCAAACCACACTGTCTTTGAGACAAGTCCAGAGCTCTGGGGGGAACAGGATGCCTGCTGACCCAGAAAAAAAGAAAAGAAGCACTTCTCTCTCTCCCTATACCCCCATAATGGCACCTGGCAACTGGCTGAGATAGGAAGAGTGCCATTTTAGATATAGACAATAGCCCTTGCAGGTCTTGTGCACACACCCAGCAACTGGGGGGCACAGTGGAGGTAACTGCAACCACTCAGCTGCAGCTGGTGGGAAGAGTCACCATATTGTTAGCAGAGACAAACTGTCTCTCCTTCTCTGTCTGTAACTCTCAAATAAATACCAAAAATATTTCTAAAAAAATAAATAAAATTGAAGCCAAAAAAGCAATACAAAAGATCAGTGAAATGAAGAGTTTGATTTTTTTGGAAAAAATATTGATATGTTAAGGTCCACAAAAAAGAAAAAAAAAAGAGAAATGGGGGAAGAAGACCCAAATTAATAAAATCAAAGATGAAAAAAGAAATGTAACGGCCGGCGCCGTGGCTCAACAGGCTAATCCTCCGCCTTGCGGCGCCGGCACGCCGGGTTCTAGTCCCGGTTGGGGCACTGGATTCTGTCCCGGTTGCCCCTCTTCCAGGCCAGCCCTCTGCTGTGGCCCAGGAGTGCAGTGGAGGATGGCCCAGGTGCTTGGGCCCTGCACCCCATGGGGAGACCAGGAAAAGCACCTGGCTCCTGGCTCCTGCCATCGGACGAGCGCGGCGCGCCGACCGCGGCGGCCATTGGAGGGTGAACCAACGGCAAAAGGAAGACCTTTCTCTCTGTCTCTCTCTCTCACTGTCCACTCTGCCTGTAAAAAAAAAAAAAAAAAAAAAAAAAAAAAATTTAAAAAAAAAAAAAAAAAAGAAATGTAACAACAGACACCACAGAAATAAAAAAAAAAATCATAGATCACTACAAAGAGCTGTATGCCAACAAATCAGGAAACATAAAAGAAATGGATAGATTCCTGGACACATAAAACCTACAAAAATTTAGTTATGAAGACATGCAAAATGTAAGCACACCAGTATCCAGATGGAGACTGAATCAGTAATGAAGACCTCACAACAAAGAAAATCCCAGAACTAGATTACTTCATTTATTAATTTTATTAGTTAAAGATGAGCAGATTCCAATTCTTTTCAAGATATTCAAAACAATTGAGAGAAAATCCTCCCAAACTCCTTCTATGAAGCCAGTATCACTTTAACCTCTAAACCAGAAAAAGATACAACACAGAAAGAGAACTACATACCAATAAACCTGATGAACATAGAGGCAGAAAATCCTCAACAAAATGCTAGTTAATCAACACATCAGAAGTATCATTCACTTGGACCAAGTGGTATTCATCCCTGGTTTACAGGGATGGTTCAACATTTGTGAAACAGTAAATGTGCTATATCACAGTAACAAACTGAAGAACAAAAACATGATTATCTCAATAGATCCAGAGAAAGTATGTGACAAAATACAATATTATTTCACAATGGAAAGCTTAAAAAACTTTGGTAAGGAAGGAACATTTCTCAATACAATCAAAGCAATTTATGATAAACCCAGAGACAGCTGTGGCATAGTGGGTAAAATTGCCACCTGCAGTGCCAGCATTCTATAAGGGCCCCCATTCAAGTCCTGGCTGCTCCACTTCCTATCCAACTGTGCTATGGCCTGGGAAAGCAGTAGAGGATGGCCCAAGCCCTTGGACCCCTACACCTGCATGGGAGACCTGGAAGAAGCTCTTGGCTCGTGGCTTTGGATCAGCACAGCTCCAGCCATTGTGACCAATTGGGGAGTGAACCAGTGGATAGAAGACCTCTCTCTCTCTGCTTCTCCTACTCTTTCTGTGTAACTCTGATTTTCAAGTAAATAAATAAATCAAAATGTGATGATTTTTAATAGTCCTTGTCTTGAGGAATAATTTTTTGTACAATTTGTTGAACACTTTATTTAGTCTGAGGTTAATTTTATAAGCATTAATTAGTCTGAAAACAGACCTTTATAAAAAAATAACAATGAGGAAAGAATAAAGTGGAGGAAGAAGTGTGAGAGCAGAAGTAGGAAGGAGGATGGGGTGGAAAGTATCACTAAATTCCTGAATCTTTATGTGTGAAGTACATGAAATTTCTATACCTTAAATACAATTTCAAAAAGAAACAAAGAAAGAATTCTATTTGTAGTTCTCCTTTATATTCTCATCATAAATATTCTATGCACATAGATACTTAATGTATGGTATAAATCCATACTAGTATTCAAGCAACTCAAATATCCAAAAGTTCTAGTACAAATCTGATGTGAAAATTTCAAGGTTTAAATTTTAGTAAACCTTTTTTTTTTAAATGATGTGTTTATTTATTTGAAAAGCAGAGAGGTAGAGAGAGAGAGAGGGAGAGAGAGAGATCTTCCATCCATTGGCTCATTCCCCAAATGGCTGCAATGACCAGAGCTGGGCCTATCCAGGAGCTTCTTCCAGGTCTCTTACATGGGTGCAGGGGCACAACAACTTGGGCCATCTTCAACTGCTTTCCCAGACCATAGCAGAAAGCTGAATAAGTGGAGCAGCTGGGATTCAAACTGGTGCCTATATGGGATGCCACCACTGCAGCTGGCAGCTTTACTTGCTACACAATAGTGCCAGCCCCAGTAAACATTTTTCAATGCTGTATTTATTTAATATTTAGCTTCTGGATTTGTGGTTGTACATTGCCATTCTGGAAAAGCCATGGTTGACCCCACCCAGGGTGTCTTCTCTCTTGGACACTTTATGGCTGAGTCATGATATACCTGCCCTTATCATCACAGGACAGATACATAAGAAACTATGAACAGATCCTTTATCCCAAGAATAGGATAAGCTAAACTATAGAATCTTTAGTTGTTTTTTAATTTTGACAACAGACACTCAGAGGCAGGAAATGATCTTCTACCTACTTGTCTAATCCCTAAAGGTTCCCAACAGCTGGATCAGGACAGATTAAAACCAGGAGGTGAAAATTCAGTCTAGGCTTTCCATTTGAATGGAAAGATGCAAATATTTGAACCATCACCTGCAGCCTCCCAGTATGTGAATTAGCAGAATGCTAGAATCAGAAGTGAAACTGGACACAAATCTACATATTCATACTAGAGTGTGGACATCCCAAGTGCTTTATTTAGCACTGCAACAAAGACCTTTCCCCAAATCAATTAACTTTAAACATAAATGCATAATATAAAGCTTGTTCACAATTTTCCATTCATTCAATCTTGTGACCAACTGGGTTTCTACTGAGTGGACCTGTATAATCTGTTCTTGATCAACTGGCACATGTTAGTATAACAAACGTACAAAGCTCTTTTCTTAATTTGTATTGAATATTCCAGTCTCTCCTACTGCTTACTCAAGTTAACAAGGTTATGAAAATATCCAGTGATACACAATGACCTCAGATTCCAAATCTCAGGAGATCAGTTGACAGCAATATCTTGGCACCACAGAGTTCAATATATAGACCAGCTGGCTCACATTAGCCACCTCCTCAGCAGCACTTTCTAGCATTTCACCTAGACTTAAGAAATGGCTTCTAAAGATGCACCACATCATGTATTTTTCAACATTCATGCTGTTAAGGAAAGAATTGCCATATATTAATACTTAGATCTGTATCAGGAAGCTACCTGATCAACCTATTGTTGATCCCACTAGCACTCTGTCAAGCTTCCCAGATCAGATCATTATTTTGACTTCTACCACCAGAGATTGTGCTCATCTATTTCATAGCACTTCGGTTACCTCCAGAATTCAAGTAGCATTCATGAAATTTCTCTCCTCTGTGAATTCTGATTGTTTCTCCCTTGTATGAATTTTCTGATGCCTTATAAGCTGTGGCTTATAACCAAAGGCTTTTCCACAGTCATCACATTCATAAACTTTCTCCCCTGTGTGAATTCTCTGATGTACAATGAGATGTGACTTAAGGCAAAAGGATTTTCCACAGTGATTGCATTTGTAAGGTTTCTTCCATGTGGAAATTCCCTGATGTCTGCTGAGGGCTGACTTAGAGCTAAACGCTTTTCCACAGTGATCACATTCATAAGGTTTTTGCCCTGTGTGAATTCTCTGATGTTTGGTGAGGACTGACTTAAAGCCAAAGGCTTTTCCACAGTCATTACATTGATAAGGTTTCTCCCCTGTGTGAATTCTCCGGTGTGAAATGAGATGTGATGTAGAGCAAAAGGTTTTTCCACAGTCCTTACATTCATAAGGTTTCTCCCCTGTGTGAATTCTCTGATGCATTATGAGGTCTGACTTCCAGCCAAAAGCTTTTCCACAGTCATTACATTCATGAGGTTTCTCCCCTCTGTGAATTTTCTGATGCCTTAAAAGGTGTGACTTCTGGCCAAAAGCTTTTCCACAGTCATTACATTCATGAGGTTTCTCCCCTGTGTGAGTTATCTGATGCTTTCTGAGTTCTGACTTTGAGCCAAAGGCATTTCCACAGTCATTACATTCATGAGGTTTCTCCCCTCTGTGAATTTTCTGATGCTTTCTGAGTTCTGACTTCCTGCGAAAGGCTTTTCCACAGTCACTACATTCATGAGGTTTCTCCCCTGTGTGAGTTATCTGATGCTCTCTGAGTTCTGACTTCCTGCGAAAGGCTTTTCCACAGTCACTACATTCATGAGGTTTCTCCCCTGTGTGAGTTATCTGATGCTTTCTGAGTTCTGACTTCCTGCGAAAGGCTTTTCCACAGTCATTACATTCATGAGGTTTCTCCCCTGTGTGAGTTATCTGATGCTTTCTGAGTTCTGACTTTGAGCCAAAGGCATTTCCACAGTCATTACATTCATGAGGTTTCTCCCCTGCGTGAATTATCTGATGCTTTCTGAGTTCTGACTTCCTGTGAAAGGCTTTTCCACAGTCACTACATTCATGAGGTTTCGCCCCGGTGTGAATTCTCTGATGTGTTGAACTTAAATTAAGTTTTTTTCTTAATTCAACTCTCTTGAGAGTTGATGTTTTGTTATTTTTCATAACATGCTGACTCAGATTTTTGTCCTGATTTTTCTGGTTGGTCCAAATCAGGTCATCCCTTTTCATGGCAACTGAAATGAGAAAAAAATAACCATGTCATTGAATCACATACAACTGTTTCTCCTGGCAAGTGGTATAAGATTTTAACAAAATAAGTACAAGTTACTTAGTTAAGATCACTGTTTGTTTTTTCTCTCCTTAACATGTTAATATATTCAATTGTACCAATAGATTTACCAATGTTCACTCATGATCCTGTTTACTACCTGAATTTTTAACAAGTGTGGCAGAATGGCTTTTGTATTCAGATGTGTTAATACACTGCTTGGGATGCCTGCATAACAAAATTGACAGTTTGAGCTGTGGCTACTTTGCTTCCAATACTGCTCTCTACTTATGTAAACTGGGAGGCAGCAAATGATGGATCACATGCTTAGGACTCTGTAATACAACAGAGAAAACTAAATGGAATTCCAGACTTTTGGATTCAGACTAGCAAGACCTAAGTTTTGCTTGCATTTGGAGAGTGAGCTAATAGAAGATCTTTCCCTCTCACTGTCATTGCCTTTATCAAAGATGAAACAACTATAGAAGATTTTTAAAGAATGAACAAATACTTACTAGAAATATTCACAAACTGGCTAGCAGTCAATTATTCCCTGTTCTTTTTTTCCAGCATATTTTTATAAAAATTGTGTGTTTTGGGCTTCTCTGATATTTCAACCATAAATATGGGAAGGTTTTATTTGTTCATTTACTTGCAGATGGAGAAGGATGAAATGTGGGGCCAATGCTGTGGTGCAGAAAGTAAAAGCCCTGGCCTGCAGCACCGGCATCCCATATGGGTGCCAGTTGGAGTCCTGGCTGCTTCACTTCTGTCCCAGCTCTCTGCTGTGGCCTGAGAAAACAGTAGAAGATGGCCCAGATCCTTGGCCCCTGCACCCATGTGGGAGAACCAGGGCTTCTGATCTGCTCACCTCTGGCCATTGCACCCAACTGGGGAGTGAACCAGTGGATGGAAGACCTCTCTCTCTCTGAAACTCTGTCTTTCAAATAAATGAAATAAATATTTAAAATAAATGAAATGTGTCTGTACTCCAGGCAGGACCACATTTGAGGAACAATATTTCAAACTATGATTTTCTCATATTTAGTCTTCCCAGGGAAACAGCAATTTATGAGATATTTTAAATGAAAAATTGACTTTTATTTGCATTCAGTGACAGCTTCCCCATATTCCTAAGGAAACCTGACATCTTCAGCTACTCAGAACTACAACAGGTACAAAAAAGTCCCAATATACTGCCTTGGGTATACACTCCATACCAGTTTAACTTTTTATTTTATTTTTTAAAGATTTATTTTATTTATTTGAAAGACATTGTTATCAGAGAGAGGTAGAGACAGAGAGAATCTTTCATCCACTGGTTCACTCCCCAGCTGGCTGCAACAACTGGAGCAGTGCTGATCCAAAGCCAGGAGCCAGGAGCTTCTTCTGGGTCTCCCATGTGGGTGCAGGGACCCAAGGATGTGGGCCATCTTCTATTGCTATCCTGGGCCATAGCAGAGAACTGGATCAGAAGAGGAGCAGCCAGGACTAGAACTGGCACCATATGGGAAGCTGGTATTTCAGGCCAGAGCTTTAACCTGCAGTGCCATGGCGCCAGCCCCTCTACCAGTTTAGAGTCTGTTTCTGCAATCCAGGATATGTTCACCTTCTTTGAAAAGTGTTTTATATATCATTCTGAAATCACCAGCCCTGGTTATCTCTTCTCAATTCTTTCTATAAACACTAATCTGTTATAAATTGTGTTTCTGGAGGTTTTTGATTAGTTGTCTCCTATTTTCACAGAAAACTCCATTTCCTGTGCCTTTCTTATCTTTTTGTTTGTTTTTAAGTGATACAGAAAAATAAGAGAGAATTCATACTTCAAACTCCGGCCTTTAATAAATCTGAGCCACTCAACATAAACCCATGAGGTTACTTGACCTTGAGTCTCAGAATCTCATCACTTTCCTAGTGAGTCTAGGATCACTTATTCTCATGTTCCTATACAAGTTCCTGCTTAACGTCATGATTTCTAATGTCACTGCAGGGAGGTCTACTTCTGACCGTCTCTTACTGTCTACTTATTTACTTACGTGAGAGTCGGAGAGACAGAGAATGAGACACAAAGAGAGAATGAAACAGAGGGTTGTCAGCCACAGGATCACTCTTCAAATGTTTCCAGCAACCTATAATTTTTCTATTTATTTGAGAGAGACAAAGAATGTGGGAAAAAAAAAAAGAAAGAGACAAAGAAATAGAAAAGTCCACATTTATTGGTTTAGTCCTAAGATGCTTAAAATAGCAAGTTCTGTTCCTGGCCAAAACCATGAGTGGGAACTCATTCTGAACAATGAGTAAGAAACAAGCTTTTATAAGTTGTCAAATTAACAAGGATGGAAAGATATAAAAGTGTAGAGAATGACAAGCTAGAATTTGGGGACTGTATCTAACCTTAAAAAAAGCCTTAATAACATCATAAAAGGATTGGCATATTTTTCAATCAAAGAACATGTTCACTGAGAATAAAAGAATTAGAGATAGAAATAGAATAGACACTCTAGATATTCTAGAATACATGTGTCTGATGCACAAAACCAGCTGTCCTCAGGAGTAAGACTTGGGAAAAATCTATGGAAACAGCACCAGTCAACATCTGCTGCACTCTTTCTGCCTTGGCCTCCCTGCCCATTATGTGCAGACTGACCTGGAAGGCTCTGATTCAGGCATTCTTCTACCATCCATGGCTCTGCTCCTCGCTCCAACTTGAAGATCAAGTCAGGTTTGGTAGTGCAGTGCCCTATTAATGAAAACAATGTAAGACTGTGAAATCACTATCTTGGGTTATTTAAAGAACTATAGCTTGGTCCATGGGCTATGCAACAAAAGTTCCCATCTGAAACCTTTCTTAGATGGTAGACATTCATATTACTCATGGACTCAAATTCTACACCTGCCCATCACTAAGTTTTATAAAGTATTCATTTGCAAGAAACTATTACCATTGAGTGATGGCTGTCACTCACCCAAGGAGTAAAGGCTGCTGTAGGTCTCCAGCATCACATCTCTGTACAGGATTTTCTGAGCATTGTTCATTTTCTGCCATTCCTCCCAGGTAAAGTACATAGCCAGGTCTTCAAATGCTATCATCACCTGTAATTGAAGACCTCTGGTCAACATTTCAACTCTGTCACAAAACAGACTTTCAGTTGTATATCTTGTATATGGGTATGAAAGAAGAAGGAATAATATGATTTCATTTTAGACTTGTTGAAGCATTTGGACAGCAACAGAGAAGCATTGACAGGGAGTCAAACCTATGGTCTAAAGGCAGTGAAAAATGCCCAAGCTGGAGGGAAATAGGAGCTTCAGATCACAAAGGGCCACGTCTGTCAAAGGGAATTGCACAGCAGGCTGAAAGGGGGACAATGTTGACTCTTGAATGAGCTATGTTAAGAAGAAGAATATAGAAGTATTCAAGGAAAAAGTCTAGAAATTATCTATGATGGGAATGAACAGAGAAGAATTTCCAGGAAAATACCATGCACAGTCACTGAAATATGGCAGAGAAAAAATAATTTAAGAGAGAGCAGGCATTTAGCTTAGTGTTTATGATGCCAACCAAGATACTCTACCTCAGAGTGCCCAGGCCGGATTTCCAGTGCCAGTTCAAGTTTCCAGCTCCCAGCTAATGCAGATGTGGTGAAGCAATGGTGATGCCACCAATGAGAGAAGCCTAGACTCCATTCCTGACTCCTGGCTTCAGTCTTGCCCTACTTCTGGTTGGTATGGTTATTTAAGGAGTAAATAGGTGCATGAGAGCTATTTATCTCTCTCAGGCTCCATCAACTTCTTTCTCTATCAAGCTTATAAATATTTTTAAATAAGAGAAGATTCAAGTAAGACATAGAATAGAAAATAGCTTTTGGCTTTGTCTCTGATTATTCTACTGAGAAACATTTGAAGAAATGAAAATACATTATAGCACTGATGGAGACTGTGGACTCAAAAGGCTCCACAGCCTTGGCAGTTCATGTCAAGAGCCTCAGGTGATCACTGATGTGGGGACCCATGGATAGGCTTGCCATGGGACCCCCCATGCTGGGCTTGGCTTATAGCAGTAATGCGGATGTAGCAGCTGATTGAACTTTCCATCTAGCTGAGGATTGTGGAAAACAACAGGATGGCGCTGATGCCCTGCCTGCTGTGTGACTCCACAGCTGATCGTGATCAAGTGCCGGATTGGAGAGCTCTGTACATGGACTGTGATTGACTGTGATTAGTTGAATTCTGTATATAAGCAGACCGCGGGAGAAGGAGGGGGGCACGCCAGCTTTCCCCCTTAAGGAACATGCGCACCATCTCTCCCCCTTCTCCTGGTCCCCCACTCTTTTTCCCACTCCTCCTAAGTAAAAGTCTTTTGAAGACCGATTAACTGCGAACAGCGTCGTTCCTTTTGCGGCTGAAGGAGCGACACACTGACATCATAAATAAGAGTGGTCATTTTTAAATTAACAGCAGGAGTCACTGTGTACTTACTTTCCATGCAGGACCTCTGTCAATGAATTGTAATATGAAAATTAACTGTAAAACTTGTTCTAATATAGTTTTTTATAGTTTGTGTATGTGTGTGTCTGTGTGTGTGCACACAAATTGTTGAAATATTTACTTAGTATAGAATTGGTCTTCTGTGTATAAAGTTAGTTAAAAATGAATCTTAATGGAGAATGGGACTGGGAATAGGAGAGGAATGAGGAAGTGAAGTGGGAGTGAGGGTGGGAAGGCAGGTATGGTAGGAGTAATCACTATATTCCTAAAGTTTTACTTATGAAATTTGTACTCATTAAATAAAATGTTTCTATTAAAACTAAAGATGGTTTCCAATTCTGTGGCTTCAAATAAAATTGAAGCTTAAATATAAAAAAAGAAAAAATACATTATATCAAATTAAAGTGAAAACAATGTAACTCTTTGCCCAAAATCAGAGCTTGGGAAAATCTGCAGTACAATCTGCATTTGTGACTTACTGGAAGAAATTCATAGAGATTTGTTTAAGAACCTACAGTAGCAGCAACATTGTGGTGTGGCAGGTTAAGCCTCCACATGCAATGCTGACAACCCAGGTGAACAGATAATTTGAGTCCTGTCTTATCCAGGTCCAATCCAGCTCTCTGCTAATGTGCCTGAAAGAACAATGAAAGATGGCCTGAATATTTGGGTCCCTTCCATCAATGTGGGAGACTCAGATGAAGTTCCAGGATCTTGGATTTGGCCTGGCCCAGTTTTGACCATTGTGACCATTTGGGGATGAACCTATAGATGGAAGGTATCTCTTTCTCCTTGTCTCTCCCAATCTCTGCAACTCTGTCTTTCAAATAAATAAATAAATCATAAAAAAACAACCTGCAGATTATTTTCTGCACACATTCCTTATCCTATCCCTGAATCTAGTTCAGCTCCTCAATATTATTAAGGACTGCATTATCCCAACAATTCAAAAACAAGATTAACTAATTTGCATTTTAGCACTAAGTAACTCTTACCCTTGCAGAATGTTCAGTGTTTATTTCCAGGGTGGCACTAAAACACTGCCCACTACATCATCTATGTGACAATAAAGACTGTTTTGGACATCATGATTCAAAAAATTAGCACAATGTACTCTAAGTTTCAACTCAAAACATATAACAAATGTATGTTTTCCTACAGCAACAGAAAGAGACCAAATTGCCTTACTTAGATGACTGCGTTTCATAATCATTCCAAATTCACCAGTAATCTTATTTGTGTATATTCCCTGAGAATAAACTTTATACTTATTTTTTACATTTTAATTAATAAACATTACACATCTCCTAAAGTGAAAAATGACAACAAGCTGAGGAATAATTAAGAAAACCACTTATAAGGGCCAGCACTGTGGCACCTACAGTGCTGGCATCCCAAATGGGATGCCAAGTCCAAGTCCCAGCTGCTCCACTTCTGATCCAATTACCTAAAATTGTATCTGGGAAAGCAGTGGAAGGTGGGCCAAGTCCTTGGGCCCCTACACCCACATGGGAAACCTGGAACCTGGTTCCTGACTTCAGACCAGCTCAGCTCTGGTCATTGTAGACACTTGGGGAGTGAACCAGCAAATGGAAGACCTCTCTTCTCTCTCTCTCTTTCTACCAAATCTTGCTTTCAAATAAATAAAATAAATCTTTTACAAAAAGAAAACCACTTACAGGTGATATATTAATTTTCTTTGCTCTTGGAAATATCTGGACGTGCCCAGAATGACACCAGGAAGATAAGGTGAACGGAAGGAGTTAAAATTGACACACCATTGACCCAACTAACCAAACAAAGGAGAGAGAAGACCCAATCAATAAAATTACAGATGAAAAAGGAAATGTAACAACAGACACCACAGAAATAAAAAGTCATCAGAAATTACCACAAAGAGTTATATGCCAGCAAATTGGGAAATCTAGCAGAAATTGATATATTCCTGGACACATACAACCTACCTAAATTGAACCATGAAGACATAGAAAACTAAACAGGCTCATAACCAAGACAGAAATTCAAAGAGTAATGAAGATCCTCTCAAGAAAGAAAAGCCAAGGACCGGATGGATTCACTGCTGAATTCTATCAGACATTTAAAGAAGAACTAACTCCAATTCTTCTCAAGCTATTCAAAACAATTGAAAGAGAGGGAATCTTTCCAAATTCTTTCTATCAAATAAGTATCACCTTAATTCCTAAATCTGAAAAAGATGCAACAGAGAAAGAGAATTACAGACCAATTTCCCTGATGAACATAGATCCAAAAATCCAACAAAATTTTAGTGAATAGAATCCAACAGCACCTCAGAAAAATCATCCACCCAGAACAAGTGGGATTTATCCCTGGTATGCAGGGATGGTGCAACATTCATAAATGAATGTGATACACCACATTAACAAACTGCTGAACAAAAATCATATGATTATCTCAATAAATGCAGAGAAAGCATGTGATAAAATACAACACCCTTTAATGATGAAAATTCTAAGCAATTTAGCTTGTGAAGGAGACATTCCTCAACACAATCAAAGAAATTTATGACAAACCCACAGCCAGCATCATTTTTACTGAGGAAAAGGTGGAAGCATTCCCACTGAGATCTGGTACCAGAGAGGGATGCCCACTCTCACCACTGCTATTCAATATAGTACTAGAAGTTTTAGCCAGAGCCATTAGGCAAGAAAAAAAATCAAAGGGGTATACATTGGGAAGGGAGAAGTTAAACTATCCCTATTTGCAGATGCCTTGATTCTTTCTTTAAGGGATCCAAAGAACTCCACTAATAGACTATGGGAACTCAGAGAAGATTTTGTAAAGTAGCAGAAGATAAAATCAATACACAAAAATCAACAGCCTTGTATACATAGACAATGCCAGAGCCAAGAAAGAACTTCTAAGATCAATCCCATTCACAATAGCTACAAAAAAAAAAAAAAATCAAATACCTTAGAATAAACTTAACCAAGGATATCAAAGATCTCTATGATGAGAATTACAAAACTTTAAAGAAAAAAATAAAAGAAGATACAAAAATAGAAAAATCTTTCATCTTTATAGATTGGAAGAATCAATATCATCAAAATGTCCATTTCTTCTAAAAGCAATTTATAGATTCAATGAGATACCAATCAAAATACCAAAGATATTCCTCTCAGACCTGGAAAGCATGAGGCTGAAATTCATATGGAGGCACATCAGAATACTGGATTTCAACACATACTACAGGGCAGTTATAATCAAAATGGCCTAATATTGGTGCAAAAACAGATGGATAGACCAATGGAACAGAATAGAAACGATAGAACTCAATCCAAACTTCTACAACGAACTTATATTTGATCAAGCAGCTAATACCAATTTCTGGAGCAAGAACAGCATATTCAACAAATTGTGCTAGGAAAACTGGATTTCCACATTCAGAAGTATAAAGCAAGACCCTACCTTACACCTTACACAAAAATCCACTCAACTTTGATTAAAGATCTAAACCTTTGACCCGACATCATCACATTATTAGAGAACATTGGAGAAACCCTGGCACAGGCAAAGACTTCTTGGAAAAGACCCCAGAGGCACAGGCAGCCAAAGCCAAAATTAACAACTGGGATCACATCAAATTGAAAGGTTTATGTACAGCAAAAGAAATAGGAAAGTGAAAAGGCAACTGACAGAGTGGGAGAAATTATTTGCAAATACTACCACTGATAAAGGTTTAATAACCAGAATCTACAAAGAGACCAATAAACTCCACAACAACAAAACAAACAACCCATTTAGAGATAGATCAAGGACTTAAATAGACATTTTTTCAAAAGAGGAAATTCAAACAGCCAGCAGACACATGAAAAAATGTTCAGGATCACCAGCTGTCAGTAATGCAAATCAAAACCACAGTGGGGTTTCACCTCACCCCAGTTAGAAGGGCTTTCAAACAAAAATCAACAAACAACAGATGCTGGCAAGGATGTGGGGAAAAAGGAACATTAATTTACTGTTGGTGGGATTGCAAATTGGTAAAGCCACTATGGAACACAGTTTGGAGATACCTCAGAAATCTGAAATATAGCCCTACCACATGACCCAGACATCCCATTCTTCAGAATTTACCCAAGTGAAATTAAATTGTCAAATAAAAGAGCTATATGCATCTGAATATTTATTGCAGCTCAATTCACAATAGCTAAGACATGGAATCAACCTAAATGCCCATCAATGGAAGATTGGATAAAGAAATTATGGGATATGTATTGTATGGAATACTACACAGCAATAAAAAAAATCCAGTCATTGGCAACAAAATGAAGAAATCTGGAAAACATCACATGTAGTGAACTAAGTCATTCCCAAAGGGACAAATACCATATGTTCTCCATGATTTGTGACAATTATCTGAGCACCTAAAAGGAAATCTGTAGAAGTGAAACTGACACTATGAGAAGCAATGACTTGATCAGCCCTTGTCCTATCAAGGGACAGCTTACTATTTTATTCTTTTTAGTATTTTTTCTTAAAATTTAGTTTATTTACTTGAAAGACATAGTCACAGAGAGACGTAGAGGCTGAGAGAGAGGTCTTCCATCCACTGGTTCACTCCCCAGATGGCCACAACAGCTGGAGCTGCACCAATCTGAAGCTAGGAGCCAGGAGCTTCCTCCAGGTCTCCTACATGGACAAAAGTAGACAAAAGTCTACTATTCAAACAATACTTTATACTTTGTGTGTCTGTGTGGGTGCAAACTGTTGAAATCTTTACTTAGTATATACTAAGTTGATCCTCTGCATATAAAGATAATTAAAAATAAATCTTAGTGAAGAATGGGATGGGAGAGGGAGTCGGAAGTGGGATGGTTTGGGAGTGGGAGGGCTGGTATGGAGAGAAGAACTGCTATAATCCAAAAGTTTTAATTATGAAATTTATATTTTGTAAAGAGAAGGTTTCTATTAAAGAAAAACAAAGTAAAAAAAAAAATTTCCACTACTCATCACTAATGGAAATATACACTACTGTACCAACCAGCATTTTCTAATCACGTTTTACTTTCTAATAAATTTATTCATTAATATATTCTGTAAAAACAGAGAGGTAACACTGAATGTCACCTTTCCCCACATGCGCTAAAGGCCTGCTTCCTGAATTAACCATATTAGGTAGGCAGACATGCTACATAGATTTCCTCAAGAATTAATAGCCATATTTACAAATTAGTGTAGAATACATCATGCAGAGGAGAAGTCACATTTTTTAAAGATTTTATTTATTTATTTATTTTGACAGGCAGAGTGGACAATGAGAGAAAGAGAGAGAAAGGTCTTCCTTTACAGTTGGTTCACACCCCAGTGGCCGCTGCAGCTGGCATGCTGTGGCCAGCACATTGCGCTGATCCAAAGCCAGGAGACTGGGGCTTCTCCTGGTCTCCCATGCAGGTGCAGGGCCCAAGGACCTGGGCCATCCTCCACTGCACTCCCTGGCCACAGCAGAGCTGGACTGGAAGAAGGGCATCCGGACAGAATCTGGCACCCCAACTGGGACTAGAACCCAGTGTGTCAGTGCTGCAGGTGGAGGATTAGCCTAGTGAGCCACGGCACCAGCCAAGATTTTATTTATTTATTTGAGAGGCAGAGTTACAGACAGTGAGAAGGAGAAACAGAGAGAAAGGTCTTCCATCCATTGATTCACTCCCCAAATGTCAACAACTGCTGGAGCTGGGCCAATCTGAAGCCAGGAGCCAGGTGCTTCCTTCTGGCCTTCCACATGCATGCAGAGGCCCAGCACTTGGGCCATCCTCCACTACTCTCCAAGGCCACAGCAGAGTGCCCACATGGGATGCCAGCACCTCAGGCAGAGGATAAACCCACTGCGCCATGGCACTGATCCCAAGAAGTCATATTTTATGTGGAATTGAATTTAGAATATTTCTGATCCATTATGTAGACTGATCTGTATTATTGTAAGGTGTCAATGTCTTTGTTATGTTCCTCATAGCTGTTTATTTAAAAAGATAGTGGATATATTATATATACACTCAATGGAGCTTGGATTCTGTTATTTTTCTAGTTCTCTTCAGTTTTTAGTGTTTCAAATATTATATCTTTTGAACCTTTATATTGATTTTACATGTACACTACTATCATTATCATTATCTATATTAGTTTAAATCATATAATTTAAAAAATAAAAAAAGACACTGACTATCATTATCATTATCTATATTAGTTTGTATAGGTATACACAGATAATTTTTTCTGTACATGCATGCACCCACCCAGATAAGACATAGTATTAAAAATAATAACAAAATAAACTTTAACACTCACTTAACACAGTAAGTCCTACTTAGAGTTTGCTGCCCATGAGGGTGCTTTCCATTTTGATGGAGGGAACTGTGTTTACCAAAATTTCCTGTCTTGAATCTCGAACCTACACTGTGACTCTATCTGGAGATGGTGACTCTAATGACACAAGTAAAGTAAAAAAAAAAAAAAAATCAAATGTGTGAGATCCTAAACCATACTGGTGACCATGCATGAATAGACATGAGATGGAGACGAACAAAGGGAATATGAGATGACACAGCAAGATGATGTCTGACTGGAAACCAGGGAGAAGGTTGTCAAGTAAAAACAAACCTATTAACACTTTGACTTTGGACTTCCAAATTCCAGAATTATGATAAAAATAAATTTCTAAGATTAACCAACCCAACCTGTGGTAATTTGTTATGCTGACCCTGTCAAATTAAAGAATATCCACCTCTGCCTGCATTTTCTGCCATCACCTACATGATCCATACAATAAGTTATCAGATAAATATAAAAGTTATAAACTGACGGGGACAGAATTGTGATACAGCAGGTTAATCCATTGTCTGTGGAGCTGGCATCTCATGAGTACCAGTTCGAGTCCTGGCTGCTTGATTTCTGATCCAGCTCTCTGCTGGTGCACCTGGGAAAGCACCTGGGATGCCAGCATGGCAGGTGGAGGCTTCACCTGCTATGCCACACCTCCAGCCCCAATAAATATTATTAAAACTCTAAAGAAGGAAAATAAAATGTATAAATTTTAGTTGTGTGTATAGATATACATATATATATATTTCTGAAAAGTACATAATTAGATCCAATTACATAACCAAAATTTCTTTTTAAATCATATAATTTAAAAAAATAAAAAAGACATTGATTCTTATGTCATATATAATATAAGATATACATAAACTTTCCCAGGTTCTATATGCAGTTATTCACAGTTTAATAGATGTTCCCTGTTGTGTGGCTCAAATAATATTCTTACTTTGGGATCCCACTAAACTTAAGCAGGGTACTCAATACAAATTTTGAAAAGCTACAAAATATTTATCAGAAGAAAAATAACTAATTTACTTGGCACATCTTACTTTAACTACCATACTTCCTAAATTTCCCAATAGTCAGATATACTCAAAAAATTTCACTGAAATCAGAGGTGATCTAATACAGTGAGTAACAAAATAAAATTTTCAGTTACAAATTGGCTAGAGAAAATAGAATCCAAGGGTTCAAGCTAAAATAAAATGCCACCCCCCAAAAATCCCAAAACTCAATGTCTTCATGCATTAAAATTTAAGACAGTAGACTTAATTAACAAAAATGTGATTGTTCCAACTATCCCCATCTGTCAGCTATAAATCATTGCAGCTTATATGGATCCTCCTCCAACAAAAAGTACTGAAATCAGTCAAAATAAATTCTATAGGCACTGTCTTTAGTATTCTCATTGACTTCTTAACTCTAAGGGCTCACCTGCCTCCTAAATTCTTGGAATCATCTGTGCTGTTCATTAGTTCTCAAGGGCTGTGATGCAAAAAAAATTACCTCTTTTGAAACCTTGCTATGCGCCAGTAAAATTAAATTAGATGTTGGCCGGCGCCTCGGCTCACTAGGCTAATCCTCTGCCTTGCGGTGCCAGCACACCGGGTTCTAGTCCCGGTTGCCCTTCTTCCAGGCCAGCTCTCTGCTGTGGCCAGGGAGTGCAGTGGAGGATGACCCAAGTGCTTGGGCCCTGCACCCCATGGGAGACCAGGAGTAGCACCTGGCTCCTGCCATTGGATCAGCGCGGTGCGCCGGCCATAGTGCGCTGGCCGTGGTGGCCATTGGAGGGTGAACCAACGGCAAAAAGGAAGACCTTTCTCTCTCTCTCTCACTGTCCACTCTGCCTGTCAAAAAATTTAAAAAACAAAAAATAAATAAAAATTAGATGGCTATTAATTGTGCTATAGTGGAAATATAGTCTCCTATACTCTTTGAGCCTGTGATTCTCCAAACCATGTTGTCTACTAGGACTTTGGTCATGGATATAGAACAGTAAAATCGGAGCATGGCTACTGAGGCCCTAATATAGGATATACCATAAGTTGGCAGGTACTAACGCCATCTTACTAGTTAAAATGATCATTTTAAGTGCATAACTGATCATAAAGAAAGGAATAAATTTCAAAGGGATCACATACATAAGACAAAATGTTTGCTAATGATGATAGAATTAAAATGACTCAGAGAATGACAAACACCCTAAACAGCACTCTGGCCTTAGAATCAGCCCTTAAGACCATTCAGATATGACAAAAAGCCCATGAGAGCATTTCAGGCATGGAAAGCCAAGACACTGTGGCAAAAATGGCCTCCATGAAAGATCTCTTTGAGTGAGATCCCAGTGCAAAGAAGGGGCCATCAAAGAAGGAGGTACCTTGCCCTGAAGGTAAGAGAGAACACCCACTTTGCTTACAACCCTGCATAAATAATGAAGGAGTTTGTGGATTCAAAAGGCTTCCATATCATTGGAAGCTCATGACAAGAGCCTCAGGTGAACACTGACATCAGAAATAAGAATGTCCATTTTTTTTCAAAGATTTATTTATTTAGTTGAAAGTCAGAGTTACACACAGAGAGAAGGAGAGGCAGAGAGAGAAAGAGGTCTTCTTCTATCCAATGGTTCACTCCCCAATTCACCGCAGCTGCACTTCCAGGTCTCCCATGTGGGTGCAGGGGTCCAAGGACTTGGGCCATCTTGTACTGCTTTCCCAGGCCATAGCAGAGAGCTAGATTGGAAGGGAAGCAGCTGGGACTAGAACCGGCACCCATATGGAATTCTGGCACTTCAGGCCAGGGCATTAACCTGCTGTGCCACAGCTCCAGCCTCAAGTGTCAATTGTTAAACCAACAACAGGAGTCATTGTGCACTTGCTCCTCATGTAGAACTTCTGTCCTTAATTTGTTATACTATGAGAATTAATGGTAAAACTTGTCTTCAAACAGTACTTTATACTTTGAATGTCTGTGTGGATGCATATTGTTGAAATCTTTACTCAGTATGGAGTTGATCTTCTGTATATAAAGATAATTAAAAATGAATCTTAATGAAGAATGAGATGGGAGAGGGAGTAGGAAGTGGGATGGGAGTGGGAGTGGAGTGATGGGTATGGGAAGAAGAACTGATATATTCCAAAAGTTGTACCTATGAAATCATGAAATTTATATTTATGAAATAAAAGCTTATATATATATATATATATATATATATATATATATATATGGTAGACCAAAACTTGGCATACTCCATGTGGCAGAGGAGATGGCCTCCAATGTCTACTGTCTATGTCCAGATGTCATGGTATTGCAGGTCACCTTTAAGTTCAGCTGGACATCATTGTGCTGTTGGTCTGCATGTTTTCATTTGTTGCATTCCACAGACCCAAAGTTGGCATTGGAATTATCATTGGCAACATAAAACTCTGCTAACAAAAGCTTAAACCAAGAGTTATGGCTTAAAACCTATTTTAACACACTATCTCAGAACTCACCTCCCTCACCCTTGAACAGGTGGAAGCTGTCATATTTGGCCCACACATAAATGAGACTGTGCCAGATGGGTTCTACATCCTTGAACTGCAAGAAGAGTATCATAGACAGTAATGCTCCAAAGTGATCCAGCTTCCTGCTACTATATCTGGGAAAGCAGCACAGGATAAGCCAAATGCTATGGCCCCTGCACCCATGTAAGAGATATGAAAGAAGCTCCTGGCTTGTGACATCAGCCTGGCTTAGCCACAGTCATTGCAGCTATGTGGGAAGTGAGCAAACCTAAAGTAAGATCAATTTCTCTTCCACACACAATATTACACTGCCTTTCAAATATATAAATAAATCTTTTAAAAAGTAGATCACATAAAAAGATTCCCCAATGCTCAGTCATGAAGACTTTTACTACCTTAAGGTCTTTTTCATTTGTTTGTTTTTTTTTTTTCTTTTTGACAGGCAGAGTGGACAGTGAGAGAGAGAGACAGACAGAAAGGTCTTCCGTTGCCGTTGGTTCACCCTCCAATGGCCGCCGCTGACGGCGCGCTGCGGCCGGCGCACCGCGCTCGTCCGATGGCAGAAGCCAGCAGCCAGGTGCTTTTCCTGGTCTCCCCATGGGGTGCAGGGCCCAAGCACCTGGGCCATCCTCCACTGCACTCCTGGGCCACAGCAGAGGGCTGGCCTGGAAGAGGGGCAACCGGGACAGAATCCGGCACCCCGACCGGGACTAGAACCCGGTGTGCCGGCGCCGCAAGGCGGAGGATTAGCCTGTTGAGCCACGGCGCCGGCCTTTCATTTGGTTTTTAAAAATTTTATTTATTTGAAAGGCAGAGAGGGGGGCTAGTGTTGCGGTGCTGTAGACAAAGCTGCCACCTGTTACACTGCCAACCTCTATGGGTGTCAGTTCAAATCCCAGCTATTTGACTTCTGACCAGCTCCCTGTTAATGGTCTGAGAAAAGCAGTAGAAGATAGTCCAAGTACTTGGACTCCTGACACCCACATGGGAGATCCAGAAGAAGCTCCTTACTTCAACTTGGCAACACCCTGGCCATTAAAGTAATCTTGGAGTGAATTCACTGATGGAAGATCTCTCTCTGTCTCTCTCTCTCTATAACTCTGACTTTCAATTAAATAAGTAAATAAGAAAGAGAGACAGAGGGAGAGAGAGGAGAGGAGAAGAGAGGAGAGGAGAGGAGAGGAGAGCAGGGGAGGGGAGGGATCTTCTATCTGATGGTTCATTCTGTAAATGTATGCAACAGCTGTGGCTGGATTAGGCTCTAAAGTCTTTCACTTAGGTGACAGATCTCCCACCTTAGGTGACAGAAACAAAAGAATTTGAACCATTATTCACTGCTTCCTCAGGATATTAGCAGGAAACTGGTTTGGAAGTAGAGTACCCAAAATGCTGATTACCACTGCAATATAGAATGTGAACATCTGATATGATGGCTAACAAAATGGAAAAACTAAAAGAAATCAAGATTACTGGACACATATAGTATATCAAACTGAGCCATGAAGACACATAAAAACCTAAAAGAAAAAAAAAAATGAAAACAGAGAGTGAATTAGTAACAAAAACCTGCCCAAGAAGGAAAAACCCAGGACCAGATAACTTCACTCCTAAATTTTACCAGACATCTAAAGAACTAATTCCAATTCTTCTCAAGCTATTAAAAGAATTGAAAGAGATAGAATCCTCCAAATTCTTTCTGTAAAGCCAGCATCACATTAATTACTAAACCAAAAAAAGATACAACAAAGAGAACTATAGACCAGTTACCCTGATTAGCAATTACTAGACAATAAAATCCAACAACATATCAGAAAGATCATTCATCTGGCCAGGTGGGATTTACCCCTGGCATGTAGGGATGGTTCCACATTTGCAAAAAATAAATAAATAAATTTAAAAACCTGAAGAATAAAAACCATATATTTATCTCAATAAATGCAGATAAAGCATTTGATAAAATACAACACCCTTTCAAAATAAAGGCCTGCAGTATAGAAGAAACATTTCTCAACACCATCAATGCAATTTATGAAAAACCAACAGCCAGCATCTTTTGAATGGGGAAAAGTTGGAAGTATTCCCACTAAGATCTGGAACCAGACAAGGATGCCAGCTCTTACCATTACTGTTCAATTTACTTCTGGAAGTTATAACCAGAGTCATTCAGCAAGGAAAAGAAAAAGGGAAGGTGCTTGGGCCCTGCACCCCATGGGAGACCAGGAAAAAGCACCTAGCACCTGGCTCCTGCCATTGGATGAGCGCGGTGTGCCGGCCGCAGTGCGCCGACCACGGCAGCCATTGGAGGGTGAACCAATGGCAAAAGGAAGACCTTTCTCTCTGTCTCTCTCTCTCACTGTCCACTGCCTGTCAAAAAATTAAAAAAAAGAAAAAAAAAGAAAAAAAAAGAAAAAAAAAGAGAAAATGTCCATACTACAAGAAGCAATTTACAGATAGAATGTGATCTCAATCAAAATACCAACAACATACTTATCAGATCTAGAAAAAATGCTGCTGAAATCCATATGGACACACAGGAGAACCCAAATAGCTAAGGTGATCTTATGCAACAAAAACAAAGCCAGAGTCATCACAATATCTGATTTGAAGACATACTACAGGGAAGTTATAATCAAAATAGCCTGATACTGGCAAAAAAAAAAAAAAAAAAAAGACACACAGACAAATGGGAAAGAATAGAAACTCCAGAAATCAATCCATGCATCTACAACCAACTTATCTTTGATAAAGGAGCTAAAATCAATCCCTGGAGCAAGGACAACCTCTTCAACAAATGGTGCTGGGAAAACTGGATCTACACATGTAGAAATATGAAACACACTCCTACATTGAACCTTACACAAAATCCACTCAAAATTAATCAAAGACCTTAATCTACAACCCAATGCCATCAAATTACTAGAGAACATTGAGAAAACCCTGCAGGACATGGGCATAGGCCAAGATTTCTTGGAAAAGACCCAACAAGAACAGGCAATCAAAGCCAAAATTGAACACATTATTTCACCCTAAGATGCTTCTGTAGTGCAGAAGAAACACTCAGCAAGTGAAGAAGAAAATATTTTCAAACTATGCAGCTGATAAAGGATTAATATCCAGAATCTATATAGAACTCAAGAAACTCAACAATCTGGTTAGGAAATGGGCAAAGTACCTCAATAGGCTTTTTTCAAGGGAGGAAATTCAAATGGCCAACAGGCACATAAAAACTGCTCAAGATCACTAGCCACCTGGAAATGCAAATTAAAACTACAATGAGGTTTTACTTCATGCCAACTAGAATTGCTTTCATATAGAAATCAACAAACAACAAAAACAACAAATGAAAACAAAAAGAAAAACAGACAAATTTGATTATATAAGACACTTCTTCACAACAAAGTAATCATCAGAGTGAAGACACAATGAACAGAATCGCAAAAAAAAAACAAAAAAAACTGAAAATCTGAATATGACCAGGGATTGATATGCAGAACTTATATAGACTAGAAAAACTCAGAAACAATTTAAAAAAAAAAAAGTTAAAATGAGCAAGGATCTGAATATATATTTCTTAAAAAAAGTATAAGTGGGTCGGGAGCGGCAAGATGGCGGAATAGGAAGGGAGCACACCGATAGTCTGGGGAGAGACAGTTTAATAAAAGTAGAGATACTGCAGGTTCAAGGAAGAGTAGGGGAAGAAACAGCAGAGGAAACCCTTCCGGAACTGGAGAGTCACAGTGGACCTGCGTGGAGAGCATGGGAGCCCGCAGTTTGGGACACCAGCAGCAGATTCAAAACACCAGCACTGGAACGCGAGGTGAGCCGATTCAACACACCAGCGCTGCTGAACAAAATTGACACCCCATTGGCCCACCTAACTAAAAAAAGAAGAGAAAAGACCCAAATCAGTAAAATCAGAGATGAAAGAGGAAATGTAACAACAGACATCACAGAAATCAAAAGAATCATCAGAAATTACTACAAGGACTTGTATGGCAGTAAACAGGGAAACCTATCAGAAATGGATAGATTCCTGGACACATGCAACCTACCTAAACTGAACCAGGAAGACATAGAAAACCTAAACAGACCCATAAGTGAGTCAGAAATTGAATCAGTAATAAAGGCCCTCCCAACAAAGAAAAGCCCAGGACCAGATGGATTCACTGCTGAATTCTACCAGACATTTAAAGAACAACTAACCCCAATTCTTCTCAAACTATTCAGAACAATCGAAAAAGAGGGAATTCTCCCAAATTCTTTCTATGAAGCCAGCATCATCTTAATTCCTAAGCCAGAAAAAGAGGCAGCATTGAAAGAGAATTACAGACCAATATCCCTCATGAACATAGATGCAAAAATCCTCAATAAAATTCTGGCCAATAGACTGCAACAACACATCAGAAAGATCATCCACCCAGACCAAGTGGGATTCATCCCTGGTATGCAGGGATGGTTCAATATGCGCAAAACAATCAATGTGATACACCACATTAACAGACTGCAGAAAAAAAACCATATGATTATCTCACCAGATGCAGAGAAAGCATTCGATAAAATTCAACACCCTTTCATGATGAAAACACTAAGCAAACTGGGTATAAAAGGCACATTCCTCAATACAATCAAAGCAATTTATGAAAAACCCAAGGCCAATATCCTATTGAATGGGGAAAAGTTGGAAGCATTTCCACTGAGATCTGGTACCAGACAGGGATGCCCACTCTCACCACTGCTATTCAATATAGTGCTGGAAGTCTTAGCCAGAGCTATTAGGCAAGAAAAAGAAATTAAAGGGATACAAATTGGGAAGGAAGAACTCAAAATATCCCTCTTTGCAGATGACATGATTCTTTATTTAGGGGACCCAAAGAACTCTACTAAGAGACTATTGGAACTCATAGAAGAGTTTGGCAAAGTAGCAAGATATAAAATCAATGCACAAAAATCAACAGCCTTTGTATACACAGGCAATGCCACGGCTGAGGAAGAACTTCTAAGATCAATCCCATTCACAATAGCTACAAAAACAATCAAATACCTTGGAATAAACTTAACCAAGGACATTAAAGATCTCTACAATGAAAATTACAAAACCTTAAAGAAAGAAATAGAAGAGGTTACCAAAAAAATGGAGAAATCTTCCATGCTCATGGATTGGAAGAATCAATATCATCAAAATGTCCACTCTGCCAAAAGCAATTTACAGATTCAACGCAATACCAATCAAGATACCGAGGACATTCTTCTCAGATCTGGAAAAAATGATGCTGAAATTCATATGGAGACACAGGAGACCTCGAATAGCTAAAGCAATCTTGTACAACAAAAACAGAGCCGGAGGCATCAAAATACCAGATTTCAGGACATACTACAGGGCAGTTGTTATCAAAACAGCATGGTACTGGTACAGAAACAGATGGATAGACCAATGGAACAGAATAGAAACTCCAGAAATCAATCCAAACACCTACAGCCAACTTCTATTTGATCAACGATCCAAAACCAGTCCCTGGAGTAAGGTCAGTCTGTTTAATAAATGGTGCTGGGAAAACTGGATTTCCATGTGCAGAACCATGAAGCAAGACCCCTACCTTTCACCTTACACAAAAATTCATTCAACATGGATTAAAAATTTAAACCTACGACCCGACACCATCAAATTATTAGAGAGCATAGGAGAAACCCTGCAAGATATAGGTACTGGCAAAGACTTCTTGGAAAAGACCCCAGAAGCACAGGCACTCAAAACCAAAATTAACTACTAGGATTGCATCAAATTGAAAAGTTTCTGTAATGCAAAAGAAACAGTCAGGAAAGTGAATAGGAAACCAACAGAATAGGAAAAAATATTTGCAAACTATGCAACAGATAAAGGGTTGATAACCACAATCTACAAAGAAATTAAGAAACAACACAACATCAAAACAAACAACCCACTTAAGAGATGGGCCAAGGACCTCAATAGACATTTTTCCAAAGAGGAAATCCAAATGGCCAACAGGCACATGAAAAAATGTTCAAGATCACTAGCAATCAGGGAAATGCAAATCAAAACCACAATGAGGTTTCACCTCACCCCAGTTAGAATGGCTCACATTCAGAAATCCACCAACAATAGATGCTGAAGAGGATGTGGGGACAAAGGGACACTAATCCACTGTTGGTGGGAATGCAAACTGGTGAAGCCACTATGGAAGTCAGTCTGGAGATTCCTCAGAAACCTGAATATAACCCTATCATTCAACCTAGCCATCCCACTCCTTGGAATTTACCCAAAGGAAATTAAATTGGCAAACAAAAACGCTGTCTGCACATTAATGTTTATTGCAGCTCAATTCACAATAGCTAAGACTTGGAACCAACCCAAATGCCCATCAACAGTAGACTGGATTAGGAAATTATGGGACATGTACTCTACAGAATACTATACAGCAGTTAAAAACAATGAAATCCGGTCATTTGCAACAAAATGGAGGAATCTGGAAAACATCATGCTGAGTGAATTAAGCCAGTCCCAAAGAGACAAATATCATTTGTTTCCCTTGATTGGCGACGACTAACTGAGCACCAAAGAGGAAACCTGTTGAAGTGAAATGGACACTATGAGAAACAGTGACTTGATTAGCTCTTGTGCTGACTGTTGTTGTACAATGTAATACTTTATCCATGGTAGTATTTTTTTTTTTATCCTAGTACTAGTGGTTGAACTCTGTAATTAACACACAATTATTCTTAGATGTTTAAATCTTAACTGAAAAGTGATCCCTGTGAAATATAAGAGTGGGAATAAGAGAGGGAGGAGATGTACAATTTGGGACATGCTCAATCAGACCTGCCCCAAATGATGGAGTTAGAATTGTGCCAGGGGATTCTAATACAATCCCATCAAGGTGGCATGTACTAAGGCCATCTCATTAGTCCAAGTGATCAATTTCAGTTCACAACTGATCACACTGATAGGTCTAAGAGTCAAAGGGATCACACAAACAAGTTTAGTGTCTGCTAATACTAACTGATAGAATCAAAAAGGGAGAGAATGATCCAACATGGGAAGCAGGATACACAGCAGACTCACAGAATGGCAGATGTCCTAAATAGCACTCTGGCCTCAGAATCAGCCCTGAAGGCTTTTGGATCTGGCTCAAGAGCCCATGAGAATATTTTAGGCATGGAAAGCCAAGACACTCTGGAAAACAAAAAAGACATAAATGAAAGATCTCTGCAAGTGAGATCCCAGTGGAAAGAACGGGGCCATCAAAGAAGGAGGTACCTTTCTCTGAAGGGAAGAGAGAATTTCCACTTTGACTATGACCCTGTCGGAATAAGATCGAAGTCCGCGAATCCTAAAGGCTTCTATCATAGCCTCGGCAACTCATGACTAGAGCCTAGGGAGATTACTGACGCCATAAACAAGAGTGTCAAATTGTTAAATCAACTTCAGGAGTCACTGTGTACTTACGTCTCATGAGGGATTGTCCTTAATGTGTTATCCAATGTGAAATAATGCTATTACTAGTACTGAAACAGTATTTTTACACTTTGTGTTTCTGTGTGGGTGCAAACTGATGAAATCTTTACATAGTATATATTGAATCGATCTTCTGTATATAAAGATAATTGCAAATGATTAAAAAATCTTGGTGTTAAACTGGAAATTGCATAGATAATTAATCAATTCTTTAAAAAAAAATCATGTACGATCTCTGTCCTTAATGTGCTGTACATTGTGAATTAATACTATTACTAGTACTCCAACAGTATTTTCATTTTGTGTCTCTACGTGAGGGCAAACTGTTGAAATCTTTATGTAATATGTACTAAACTGATCTTCAGTGTATAAAGAGAATTGAAAATGAATCTTGATGTGAACAGAAGGGGAGAGGGAGCGGGAAAGGGGAGGGTAGCAGGAGGGAGGAAAGTTGTGTGTGGGGGAGCCATTGTAATCCATAAGCTGTACTTTGGAAATTTATATTCTTTAAATAAAAGCTTTATAAAAAAAAAAGAAAAAGTATAAGTGGTTAAAATATATGTGAATAATATCAATGTCATTAGCCACTGGGTAAAAGTAAATCAAAATACAATATCAGACTCCAACACCTGTGAGTGAATGCAAGACTCAGGTTTTTGTCTGTGCAACAAGTGTGTGTTTAGGGGATCCTGTTTCCCTCAGAGAGCAGAGTCTACCTGGATGTAAGCAAACCTTACTCGTTTTCTAAGGGGCTTGTTAGGATCTTGAACAGTGCCAGTTAGCCTGGCCACAAACTTTTCAACCTCATTACTTTCCTTCTGTGAAACTACTATTTAATCTCTTTCCAATAGCTTGCAAAAATAGTACACCTTCTTTATACTGAGGATACTTTTTGTTTTGTCTTGTTTTATTCCTTCTGTTTCTTATTAAGTTACTCCAAGGAATCACTACCATTCAATGATCAATTCATTTATGCAGTTGGCATTTTTCATGAGCTTCTACATGCCAACTAGTATGCTAAAGGCAAGGCACAGGCCAGGAACTGAGCAAAGTACAAAATGATCAAAGTGAAGTTGGGGTCAGGAGCCACTGACAAAGATGAAGTTGTAGAAGTAGGCAGAAGTGAGATGAGGAAGAATCATGTGGCTTAGGTGAAGGTATGAAGGTAAACTAAAGTGACAACTATTGTGTTTTACTTTTTTTCTTGGGAAACGGATTGAAGTTCAGAGCAAGAATGGGAGCTATGCTAGATAATTATTGCAATTCCATTTGTAGGAGACAGCAGATATAAGGAAGCCTGGGCCAGGGAACTGGCTGGTGCAATGAAGACATTTGAAATATAGCTAAGGAATAGAATCAATAGCCACTTATAAGTGAATGGCAAAAAGGGAATAATTGATGATTCCCAAATATTTGCCTTCATAGGAGGTTGAATGCCAGTAACATATTCTGAGATAAGGTTTTCCAAAGGGGAAGTGACTTTTACTTTTAATTTTGCTCATGTTGATTTTGCAGAACCTGTGAAGGTCACAGTTGCATATATGAGATCTATGTACAGGAGAAATGTACATTTGTTTAACATAATGCAAAGTATAAAGTTATGAGGAATAGATGAGATTACCACAGCACTACACATATTGGTAAAGTGTGAAGACAAGCACTGCAATAGTAAACATCTGAGCAATATCAATATTTAATTGTAGGCAGGACAAACTCCAAATGAACTGAAAAGGAGTGATCATAAGTATAGAGGAAAGCCAAGGAGATGAGGTACAATGACATCTTCAGTCATCTAAATGTAATTGCTAAATGTAAATTGGGTAAAGCAAATGAGATAAATGTGTCTAAATGTAAACTTTGGTACTTATATACTGTTGGGAAACTTTTTGGCTTTGTTTAACAAATATGTTTTCATAAATTGTCCATATGAAATAGTTCAACACCACTTGAAAGTAACTAAAGCTGAAATTTGATGTGTTACCTTATTTAAAAATGTTCCCTTAATTTGGAGATTTTTAACAGGTTATTTCAGAATATAAATCAAGGAAGTTGGCAGTTAGAAAACATTACAAGTATAGAAAGAAAAAAACTTTTTTTTTTTAATAAAGAAAGGACATGGTTTGTAAGAATTACATATCCTGATGGCTAGTTTACTCTAGACTGGAATGGAAATGATAGCACATTTCAAGTAAGTTGAGGAAGGTGTGTGGAAGTCATAGGAGGTTATGAAAGAAAGAAATTTTTAGATACAAAAGCTGTTAATCTATTTTTCTTTGACATAGAATTAGAATCTGATCCTCTGTTAAAGCAATAAGGTTTTTGCAATTCATATGTTAGTAAATATTCTAAAATAATGTTAAAAAATTTTTTTTAAAAAAACTGTAGCATCTCCTTTTAATAGTTTTGCATAATTGGTGTCTCTGTCAGTTTTCTAATTAGCTCTAGTAAGCTACTGGCTCTTCCCTAGTTCTGACTCTGTTAAAATTGTTCCAAGTTATGGGATAATTCCATGTGTTAATGTAAGTTTTTTAGAGGCTGGCACTGTGGTGCAGTAGGTTAATCCTCTGCCTGTGGTGCCAGCATCCCATATAGGTACCAGTTTCAGTCCCAGCTGCTCTTCTGAAAGAGCTCACTGCATTTGTTAAAAACAGAGTTAACTCCACTCAACATCTAGTACTGCGAACCCAACACCATCTTATGGAGGAACAGGAATTGTAAGTCTACCAACACCCAAGATTGCATCCATCCAAGCTCCATGTGAAAGGGGGGAATGAAAGAGCACTTCACAACCAACACCCTTGTGGTTTTGGCTTCCGTAACACTGCTTGCTTACTTGCCCCACCTTTTTGCAATGTGGTTTTAGCTTCTGTACACTTGCTTGCCCCTGGTTTCACAAGTCCAACACTTGCAGACGGTTACAGACCAAAAGCCCCCCCCACCCCCCCGAACTGAAAAACGGCAAACAATTCCTGGAGATGTAAGATCAGGGACCACAAGTGCATATTACAATTTTTATTGTCTAAGATTACTTCTTCACTTCCTCTTTTATAGACAGCAGCTTTCACTTTTAAAGGCACCAATGAAATACTTAAATTCATAGAAAAAGCCAAATAGGGAATAAGAAAGTGCTTACGTATACACTTGTTTGTACTGAATTATATAAGCTTTGTGTAAACTGGGCTGGGGGCTCTCCTTTGCCATACCACTGTTACTGGGAAGGTGAGGAAAGTCCGAGTTCAAACTCGCAATAAACGACCCCTGCAATTTTGCTTCAACCTTGGACTCTGGACTGATTCTTGGGGATAGTCGTTCATCGGGCACTTCACTCTTTCCCATCCAGCTCTCTGCTATGGGCTGGGAAAGCAGTGGAAGATGGCCCAAGTCCTTAGGCTCCTGCACACACATGGGAGACCTGGAAGAAGCTCCTGGCTCCTGGCTTCAGATGGATGCAGCTCTGGCTGTTGTGGCCATTTGGGGAGTGAACCATCGGATGGAAGACGTTTTTCTGTCTCTCCCTCTCACTGTCTGTAACTCTACCTCTTAAATAAATAAATAAATAAAATCTTTATGTTTTATTTATGATTCTTGGGATGACCAAAGACAGATTTTGTGTTTTGTTGAGGTTATCTACTGTATTCTCTTAATGTCTCTGCTAAATCCTAATTGTTGGGGCTGGTGCTGTGGCACAGTGGGTTAATGCCCTGGCCTGAAGTGCCATCCTATGTGGTTGCCGGTTTGAGACCCAGCCACTCCACTTCCTGTCTAGCTCTCTGCTGTGGCCCAGGAAAGCAGTGGAGGATGGCCCAAGTCCTTGGGCCTATGCACCCAGTGGGAGACTGGGAGGAAGCTGCTGGCTTCAGATTGGCATAGCTCTGGCTATTGTGGTTATCTGGGGAGTGGGCCGTCAGATGGAAGACCTCTCTGTCTCTCTCTCTGCCTCTCCTCTCTCTTTGTAACTCTGACTTTCAAGTAAATAAATATTTTTTTTAAAAAGTCCTAATTGTTTAAAAACAAAACAGTTGAGCTTTTTTTTATTAAAGACTATGGGTTATTTAAACATGTGTTTATTTTCAAGCCTTTGAGTAATCATTTTTTTTAATATTTTATTTATTTATTTGAGAGGTAGAGTTACAGACAGTGAGAGGGAGACACAGGGAGAAATGTCTTCTGTCTGCTGGTTCACTCCCCCAAATGGCCACAAGGGCCAGAGCTGCATCGATCTGAATCAAGGAGCCAAGTGCCTCTTCCTGGTCTCCCATGTGGGTGTGGGGCACAAGGACTGCAGGGGCCATCTTCCACTGCTTTCCCAGGCAACAGCAGAGAGCTGGATTGGAAGAGGAGCAGCTGGGACTAGAACCAGCACCCATATGGGATGCCAGCACCACAGGCAGAGGATTAACCTACTGCACCATGGTGTACACCCCAAGTAATCATTTTGTATCAGGGATCCTATTTGGTCCATATTATGTCATGATGTAAAGGGATCTTATTTCAACCAGATATTTTGAGTCTTAACTAATATGGATATTTGGATTATATTGAAGATACTGTCAAGATGTGAAGTGGTGATAAATTTTGTTATGATAATGTAAAATGCCACTGATACAAATGTCCAAAATTCTAATGATCTTGTGTTGTTATCAGACATGATAAATATCTTAAAGAAAAAGATCCAGAGGCCAAAAAGGGTTAAATGATAAAATCATACAGGTGCTTTCAAAAATACTGTGTGGAATAAGCAAGTGCCTATTCTTGTTGGTTAATGAGTTTATAATTGTAAACACGGCTATTTATAGCCTCTGCCTCCATAGTTTTATATTCTCCAAACCTTAAGAATCAGAGTTTCTGCTCATAAAGTTAAAACATTGTTTGTTCTGTGTTTAAATGTGTCCTTTCAGGGACTGGTGCCATTTCTCACTTGGTTAATCCTCCACCTGCATCGCCAGCATCCCATATAAGCACCGGGTTCTAGACCCGGTTGCTCCTCTTCCAATCCAGCTCTCTGCTGTGGCTGGGGAGGGCAGTGGAGGATGGCGCAGGTGGTTGGGCCCCCGCACCTGCATGGGAGACCAGGAAGGAGCACCTGGCTCCTTGCTTCCAATAGGTGCAGCACCAACCGTAGCATTCATTTGAGGAGTGAATAAACAGAAGGAAGACCTTTCTCTCTGTTTCTCCCTCTCACTAACTTTGTCAATAAATAAATTAATTAATTAAAAAAATTAAAATGCGTCCTTTCAGATCCCAAAGGACTTCTTTTTCCCGGAACTCTATTGTGTTCAATACTCTGGGTCAGTTCTGTAAACAGACAAAGCCAATAATGTTCTCCAACTTTAAAATGTATGGTTAATTCATATTGCTAAGAGCAGAAAGTAATTCTAATTAGTTGATGGTAGTAAAAAAAAAAATCAGCTAACGATCTTAGAAAACTTACTGAAGCTGCTTTATTCTATTATGTGTGTTTACGTTTCATGTGTATACATACTGTATGTCTACATGGGAAATGTATTAAGAGTTATGTTTTAGGGCGGGAGCAGCGAAGGGGGCAGCAGGGATCCCACGGGCTGCCGACGGGGAAGGCGTGGGAGACCCGTGTGGAGCGCACCTGGAGCCCCACGCTTCAGCCCAAGGGGAGCCAGACAGTTAGGTCAGACCAACGGATGACTTAATGGAAGTTCGGACACATCAGTGCTGGATACAGAGGTGAGACAGGACATTCGCCCAGTCCTGCGGCGCCAGCCGCAACCCCTCCCCCAACCCGCCCTGGGACGGACACTGGGACTCGCACGGCTGAGTGGGAGAGGAAGTGTGAAAGGGAACAGAGCGTGGGACACCCCGCGGGAAGAGAGCGCAACGGGGGGAACTAATTAAAAGTCTAAATAAGACAAGAGCCCACGGCATCTCCACCCCCCCCCATATCGGAGCGGCAGCGGGCAGGAAGTGGCCATTTTCTTTGTTTACATTCGGGCCTAAAGAACTGCGGCGGCGGCGGAGGACCTAAATGAAAGATCTCTGCGAATGAGATCCCAGTGGAAAGAACGGGGCCATCAAAGAAGGAGGTACCTTTCTCTGAAGGGAGGAGAGAACCTCCACTTTGACTATGACCCTGTCTGAATAAGATTGAAGTCGGTGAACCCTAAAGGCTTCCATAGCCTCGGCAACTCATGACTAGACCCTAGGGAGATTACTGACACCATAAACAAGAGTGTCAAATTGTTAAATCAACACCAGGAGTCACTGTGTACCTATATCCCATGTGGGATCTGTCCTTAATATGTTATCTAATGTGAAGTAACTCTGTAACTAGTGCTGAAACAGTATTTTTACACTTTGTGTTTCTGCGTAGATGCAAACTGATGAAAATTTTTACTTAATACATACTGAACCGATCTTCTCTATATAAAGATAATCGAAAATGAAAAAAAAAAAGAAAAACTCAGTGTTACATTGGAAACTGCATCAAAAAAATTAATCAGTTTCAAATATATATATATTTCATGTAGGATCTCTGTCCTTAATGTGCTGTACAATGTGACTCAATTTTAAAACAAGAACTCAAAGAGTATATTTCACTTTGTGTTACTATATGAGGGCAAATGGACGAATTCTTTACTTAACACATGCTAAATTGATCTCATGTATACAAAAAGAATTGAAAATGAATCTGGATGTGAACGAAAGGGTGCAGGGAGCGGGCAAGGGGGGAGGGTTGCGGTGGGAGAGGGAAAATATGGGGGGAAAGCCATTGTAATCCATAAGTCGTACCTTGGAAATTTATATCCTAAATAAAAGTTTAAAAAAAAAATCTTTAAAAAAAAAAAGTTATGTTTTAATTAGCTTAGAGATAAAATCACTCAAATCTGGGGCCAGCACTGATCATGTTTTAACCCTCATAAATAAGCAGATGAGTAGTGTGATAAATCCCTGGTGTGTCCCAGGTGTGCGAGCAATAAAAATCTTTCATTGGAAAGGCAGTCTTGTGTCCTGGTGTTCCTTTCTTCCCCGTGACTGACAAGTCATATGTTGCACTTGCTACTTGCACTTGCTACTGTCGAGGTGCATGACAGTAGAGTAGGGCTTGTGACACACCCCCTTGACTTGCATTCTCTTAAAGGTTTCCTTTGGGCTAACATGTTTCCTCTGCATTAACAAAAATCAGGAGAAAGAGGAATCTGGGCTGCAGAAGCAATGTAAATGTAGGTGGCAAGCCAATTAATGGCTGCTTTACACAGCAATCTGCCATCAAGGAGACCCAACAGACCAGACCACTGCATTGGTTTTTGAAGTGGAAAGCCAGGCTTCAGCAGAAGTCAGCTTATGAAATGCCCTGGCAGCTAAGAGTTGGGTCACTGGAAGCTGACCTGCCCTGGAGTCAAAGGAATCCAGGTCAGAGCCACAGGCCTTGGTCACTCTAAGCTGACAAGACAAGCCCTTCACTCACCCCAACTTTCAAAGGAACCACTGCTGTCAAGGGGATGGCCAAGTAGGGTCAACAACATTGTAGGCAGAACTGTATGTTAACTAATAAATGTTTCCCTTTGAGAAATTCCACCTACCTTCACTTCAAGGCAGCTCTCCTCCCAGGCCAGCTAGGTAATGGAAGTCAACAGGGTGCCTCCTTTATGATGTACCACATGTAAGGAGATATAGATAGGTCTGAGCCTCATAACTGACAAGGCCTTAAGCCCATTTGATTATTTTCAAACCCTTTCTGTCAGTTTGTATTTGCCTCTCCATGCAACAACTTGCTGATGGTTTACACTTTTCTTAGGGCCTTTAAACATTACTCTGGCCTCCGTTTTAGATCCTGTGATTATAGATCCTGTGAGTTTAAACTGCTTGTAAGATTTCTTTTCTCTGGATTTAAGTAAAATTCTAGGTGGCCATGCACATGGAACCTCCAAAGGAAGCAGTTTCTGCAAGTTGGCGCTGCATCCCCCTGGAGAAGCCGCCTCCTGCTGCAACCCTCTCTTGACTCCCCTTCCCAAAGCTGCCCCTTTTTAGCGGGAAGCAGCCAGACCCACCATCATCCAGTTCTCACTAACAGATCTTATGGGTTCCATCCGGGAGGAGGGAATGTGAGGAGTCTGATGGGTTACTAGAAAGTCAGGGGAGCCCAATGGAATTGGGAGTATAAAATATTTGCTTCCTTCCCCAAAATGTTATCTTTAGCAAGAATAAATGGAATTTGGAATCTCCAAATTTACCATGAGAATAGCAAAGCAACTCCTCCTGAGTTCCCACCCTTAGCAGGCCAGACAGGATGGAGAATTGTAAATGAGGTCTTTTGATGGCTTTTGTCTCCACCTGGTAACATGCCAATCTGATTGCCTTCTTCTTTTCTTTTTTTTTCCTTCAAAATTGTAGTTAAAGCCAACTGCCACCAGTCCCCTTTGGGTTTTCCTCTCTTGGAAGTGCCACTCCATGCCACTCTGGCTGGAGGGCCTTGATTCTAATAAATAATTTTTTAAAAGAGTTTTATTTATTTGAGAGATAGAGTTACAGCCAGTGAGAAGGAGAGACAGAGAAAAAGGTCCTCTGTCCACTGTTTCACTCCCCAGGTGGTCACAATGGCCAGAGCTGTGCTGATCCAAAGCCAGGAGCCAGGTGCTTTTGCCTGGTCTCCCACGTGGGTGCAGGGGCCCAATTACTTGGGCCATCCTTCACTGCCCTCCCAGGCACAGCAGAGAGCTGAATTGGACTAGAACCAGCACCCATACTGCAGGTGGAGGATTAGCCTACTGGCCCAAGGCACCAGCCCCTCTAATAAATACTTTTAAATCTCAAAAAAAAAAAAGCATAATAAAATATTTAACTTATTTCTACCTCATCTAATGGATAAATATTTATTTAAAGCAATAATACAAAAAATGAACTGGATAGTTGTAGCTTCCAATAGCTGAAAGAAATTAAAGAAGCAAGCAGCATGGAGTACCGGTAGCCACCATACGCAATGCGGCATCCCATATGGGTGCTGATTTGTGCCAAACTCCTCCACTTCCAAACCAGATCCCTGAAAATAGCCTAAGAAAAACAGCAAAAATGGGCTCCTACCATTCCCAAGGGAGACTCAGAGGAAGCTCCTGACTCCTGAATTCAGCCTATACCAGCCTTAACTATTGTAGCCACCTGGGGAGTGAACAAACAGTTGGAAGATTCTCTCTCTCTCTCTCTCTCTCTCTCTCTATCTCTCTGTAACTCTTTCAAATAAAAAAGTAAAAGTCTTTAAAAGAAACTATAAAACTATAATAGTTTTAGTGCCCAATAGTGTACTGCTAATTCAAAGTCAGTTTAAGTGAGTTGTAAATGTATATTTTAAGTTCTAGGGAAATTATCAAAAGAGAAGTTAGTAAACACTTATCCTTGATATTTTAATGGAGTAGACAAAATGGAACTCTATTAAAAAAAGAAGATACAGATATTTGGAAGAGTGGGTAACAAGTTACTCATCATGTGTAGGAGAACCTACGTTTGAGTGCTAAAGAAGTAGACAATGGCAGTCAAGTGTTCCAGAAGCCAAGGGAGAAGAGATTTCCAGGAGGCAATGATTGTACTCAAACTATCAAGGATCCCCCTTCTTCAGCTAGTTGCCAATGCCAACTGGTTATAGGGTCCAGAGATCCCTGGTGAGAATACAAATTGCCTCAAAGGGGTAATTTTTTACATTTGGTCTTAACCAAAGGCAGGAAGAGAGATGAGCACATATCATACTGAGTCAATGGCAAGTCTCTGTTTCTCAATCTTAATCCTACAAAGAAGTGGCTACAAGTGGACTTGATAGTGCATGATGAGCAAAGTACTCTAATTTGGAAAATGGCCAGGGATGGAGTTTCCTGGTCTGCCTCTTATGGTGCCATCTTGAAGGAAAAAGTTCTCATAGAAATGACCACTCGGCTGGCGGCTCAATAGGCTAATCCTCCGCCTTGCGGCGCCAGCACACCAGGTTCTAGTCCCGGTTGGGGCACCGGATTCTGTCCCGGTTGCCCCTCTTCCAGGCCAGCTCTCTGATGTGGCCAGGGAGTGCAGTGGAGGATCGCCCAAATGCTTGGGCCCTGCACCCCATGGGAGACCAGGAGAAGCACCTGGCTCCTGCCATCGGATCAGCGTGGTGCGCCAGCCGCGGTGGCCATTGGAGGGTGAACCAATGGAAAAAGGAAGACTTTTCTGTCTGTCTCTCTCACTGTCCACTCTGCCTGTCAAAAAAAATTTTTTAAAAATAAAAAAAAAAAGAAATGACCACTCACAGAGCTGCTTAAATGGAATTACACTGACCACACACATCTGCTCTGTCCCCTCCATTTTTTTCGTGTAAAAAAAAAAATAGCAAGCATTTGACCACTTTTAAGTCTCCTCATTTAAAAAAAAAACTTTATTTCTGCATTCATTTATTTACTTGAAAGAGTGAACATAAGAGGAAAATGCACAAAGAGATACAGAAAGACAATCCATCTGTTGTTTCTCTTCCCAAATGAAACTGGACCATGCTGACCCAGGAGCAAGGGTCCATCATGTTTGTGCAAAGAATCTAAGTACTTGGAACATAACATGTTGCTTCTCAAAGGAAGCTGGACTGGCATGGTGACAGGACTAGATTCTATGTACTCCATCATAGGATGAGGACATGCCAGGTGGCAGCTTAATCTACTGCAACACAACACTCACCCCAAGGCTTTCCTTTTTAAACTCTATTCACTATGTAGCTCCCCATGAGTCTGTGATTTTTGGATGGTGAAATTTAAATATCTATTGCTTAATTTAAAAAGAAAAAACTTATTCAGAAAGCTAATTTTGTGGGGCCAACACTGTGGCACAGCAGCTTAAAGCCCAGCCTGCAGTGTCAGCATCCCATACTGGTGCCAATTTGAGTCCTGGCTGCTTCTCTGCTGATCCAGCTCTCTGCTGTGGCCTGAGAAAGCACTAGGAGATGGTCCAAGTCCTTGGGTCCCTGCATCTTTGTGGGAGACCCAGAAGAAGCTCTTGGCTCCTGGTTTCAGATCAGCCCAGCTCCAGATGATGCAGGCATCTGGGGAGTAACCAAAAGAAGGAAGACCTCACTCTGGCTCTATTTTTCTGTAACTCTGTCTTTCAAATAAATAAAATAGAGGCCCACACCGTGGTGTAGTGAGAGAAGCTATTGCCTACACTGCTGACATCCCATATGGGCACCAGTTCAAACCCTAGCTGCCCCTCTTCTGATACAGCTCTCTGCTACAGCCTGGGAAAGCAGTGCACAGCCCAAGTCCTTGGGAGACCTGAAGGAGGCTCCTAGCTCCTGGCTTTGGATTGGTGCAACTCTGGCTGTTGTGGCCAGTTGAGGAGTGAACCAGTGGATGGAAGACCTCTCTCTCTCTGCCTCTCCTCTCTCGGTGTAACTCTTTCAAATAAATAAATAAATCTTTAAAATAATAAATCTTAAAAAGAGAATATTAAAAAATAAAATTAATTTTATTAACAAAAATCAAGTGCTTTTTCAACAACTGACTTCATTACCACCAATTTAACCTTTCAGAGAAGCGTAAGCAATTAGTAATTGGTTCTCTATCCAGCAGAATGGTTCTTGAGCCATTTTTCTGCATTAATTCATCCTTCAATTTTCAACTTTTAAATGCTAGGTTCTGGCCCTTCCCCATAATACAGATTTCCAAGATATCTTTTTTTTGGTTTTTTTTTTTTTTTTTTTTTTGGACAGGCAGAGTGGACAGTGAGAGAGAGAGACACAGAGAAAGGTCTTCCTTTTGCTGTTGGTTCACCCTCCAATGGCTGCAGCGACCAGCGCACTGTGCTGATCCAATGGCAGGAGCCAGGTGCTTCTCCTGGTCTCCCATGGGGTGCAGGGCCCAAGCACTTGGGCCATCCTCCACTGCACTCCCGGGCCACAACAGAGGGCTGGCCTGGAAGAGGGGCAACTGGGACAGAATCCGGCACCCCGACCGGGACTAGAACCCGGAGTGCCAGTACCGCAGGCGGAGGATTAGCCTATTGATCCGTGGCACCGGCCAGATTTCCGAGATATCTTTTCAAAATAAATGTTTTTTAAGAATATTTTTTAGATTCACAGAAAAACATTACAAATATAAAAGTGTTTACAGATACCCACACCTGTTTCCACTATTACTAGCATCTTATATCAACATAGTACACTTATGACAACTAATGTGGTACTATTTATATGTATCTTCTTTTTTAAAGATTTATTTTCATTTGGAAGACAGCTTTACAGACAGAGAGAGGTCTCCTATCCACTAGTTCACTGCCCAGATGGCTGAAATGATGGGCTGAACAAGCTGTAAGGAAAGGGGTATAAATAGAGAGGAGACAGGGTATGAACTCACAGCCAGATGAAATTTATTCAGAGAAAATAAATTCACAGAAGTCAATCAACTGCCAATATACACAAAGACCGAACACATGGCAGAGGGCCCAGAGCCCAGCAGGCTGGGCCTTTTATCTTAGGTGGGCTAAGCATGGAGATGGGGAAAGTGGGTGGAGGTGAGTTTCTCCATACAGGTTTTTCAAGTTTTTCACAGGCTTTCAATCCTGGAGAAGAATGCAGGGTGGGGTGGGGAATAATACGTGATGTGACCTGAACTGGTCTCTTGAAAGAAGACAGGGGTGGGGCAGCACCATGGCATAGTGTGTAAAGTCACCACTTGCATTGCTGTCAACCCCTATGGGCACCAGTTTGATTCCTGACTGCTCCACTTCTGATCTAGCTCTCTGCTATGGCCTGGGAAAGCAGTAGGAGATGGCCCAAGTCCTTGGGCCCCTGCACCCATGTGGGAGACCTGGAGGAAGCTCCTGGCTCCTAGCTTCAGATCAGCTCAGCTCTGGCCATTGCAGACATTTGAGGAATGAAACAGCAGATGGAGGACCTCTGTTTTCTCTCTCTGCCTCTCATTCTATCTCTGTGTAACTCTTTCAAATTAAAAATAAATCTTGAAAGGAAGAAGGAAAGGAAAGAAGGAAAGAAGGAAAGAAGGAAGGAAGGAAGGAAGGAAAGAACAAGAACCTGAAATGACTGAGGCTTATGTCCTTGTTCCATCAGTCCCAACTCTGACTATAGATAAGGACATGGGGTGCCAGTTTCTTTCTGGCTACTTCCTGCTGATATGAAGCATTGACATGAGGTGGGTATCTATACTCTGGATTGAATTGCTTGAAGAAGAGCAGTCTTGAGTTTTTCCTGCATAATTGCTGAGAATTTAGCAGTCATGTGCTCCTATAAAGACTTTTGAAATATGTTAATTATACATGGTAATAACAGAAGCATTATGATTATGAGGATAAAAGGAGAATCATTGCCCATGGTGGGAAAGATGGTTGAAATGAGAACAAAGAGGGATATAAGAGTCCTGCCCAGTTAATGTGAAGATAGACGTATGCCTGAGTGCTCTGTTTTGTGTAGTGTGTATGGGCTGGCAAGGAGCTGTGGGGTAGAGTTAGTCTGGTCTGTTTCTAGTCCTGGGGTCCCTCATTTCCTCCCTCTGTTTATGAAAACCCTGGCTGCTGTCAGGGGTTAAGGCAAAGACTGGTCTGCTTTCTTCAAGCTGAATAGGGGTGAAGTAGGGACCTGTGATCAAGACAGGGTTCCAGAAGGTAGCCTCAAGGGGGTTGCAGTGCCAGCTCACAGAAACTGCCTCCATTCAGGGTTCCATGTGCATGGCCACCTAGAATGTCTCTGCTTTATGTCTGGAGACAATG
Source organism: Sylvilagus floridanus (assembly GCA_949820135.1). Lineage (NCBI taxonomy): Eukaryota > Metazoa > Chordata > Mammalia > Lagomorpha > Leporidae > Sylvilagus > Sylvilagus floridanus. Next base: position 2,319,337 of record OX463235.1, on the reverse strand, counting down.
AATATAACAAGAAAATTAGATACACAGAGACCAAAAGAGACATTATTAGAGTTTCTATGAAAGGTGCTGCCCAAACCAAGAGGGAGTCTTCCCATTGAGAGATAAATGGAAACGGACAAGAAGGGCTTGATAATTATCAGGTTGATGTTAAGGCCTGGCCAGGTATAAGTGAGGCCCAGACCTATCTATCTCTTCACATAGGGTACTGGAAGTGACATCATAAAATGAGGTGTGAACCTTTTTAGGGAAAACACCCTGCTGACTTCAATACCTATCTGGCCTGGGAGGAGAGCTGGTCTGAATAGATGAGTTTTAATAGGTGATAGCCCTAAAAGAAATTTAGAGCTCTGTCTGCAATGTTACTAATCCTAGGTCATCCTTTCAACCATCATGGTTACTTTGGAAGCTGGGAAGAGTGAAGGGCTTTTTCAGTTTAGGGAGGGCCAACAGGGTCTACAGCTCTGACCCAGGAGTCCTTCAATCTCCAGGGCAGTTCCATTACCAGTAGTGTTGCTCTTGGTAGAGTTGACAGGCCCCTTCAGGAGCCATCTTCTAGCATGACTACTGCTTGCCCAATGCCCAGATTGCTCATATTGCCAATCAGTGCCTTTTGAGGTAAACTGGCTTTGTTGGGTCTCCTTGGTGGAAGATGACTATGTAAGGCAGCCATTAACTGGCCTGCCATCTATCCTTTCACTGCTCCTGCTGCCTAAATAACTCCTCTTCCTCCTAATCTCTGTTAAAGTAGACTACAGAGGCAGCCTTTGGGAATGTCAGCCAAGGGGGTGGTCAATCCCATCCCTAATCTTTGGTGGCCAGAGCTAGAAATCTGTGTTCACAGGCATGTTATCACGGTGTTTTTCGGGGCTGGTACTGTGGCACAGCAGGTTAAAGCCCCAGCATGCAGTGCTTGCTCACCATATGGATACCAGCTCAAGTCTCAGCTGCTCCACTTGTGATTCTGCTCCCTGCTAATGCACCTGGGAAAGTAGCAGAGGGTGACACAACTCCTTGGGCCCCTGGATCCATGTGGGAGAACCAGGAAGAAGCTCCTACTCCTGGCTTTGGAATGGTTCTGCTCATGTGGCTATTTATGAAATGAATCAGCAGATGGATGACTTCTCTCCATCTTTGTCATTCTTTCAGATAAATAAAATAAAAATAAACCTTTAGAAAAAATAAAAATAAAAAAAGAAAGATAAGATTCTGCCTGTAGGGAAAGGTAAGATCAAACATTGAAACCATCCTATCTAAACTGTCATATATTTTGAAGTAATTATTAAGATCCTTTCTCCCTTAGTTTAGTTTGAAAAGGAAGGTTTTCAATGTTTACTGTGATCATGGCAAAATAAATCCAGCTGTAAAATAAAAATTTCTTCTGTATGAGGTCAGGATATTATTACAGAAAATTGTTAGCCATCCTTTTTATAAAGCTTAAAGATCAGACTGTACATCCTGATGGAGAGTCCTTCAGAACAGAATCTGTTTCCTACCTTGAAGAGAATAGAGAAATGAGGGAATAAGTCAGGCTACCCAGATTGCTTACTCTTAGTAACTTAATATCAAGTGAAAACTTAGTAAACAATTTTAACTGTTAACTTATGAAAACATTTACCTAAGGGTTCAGTGCCTCTATAAATTTTAACAGTATATATAGTTGAAATTATTTCTTGAATATATAACACACGTGTATATCGATTGTAACAGAACTCTTAATAAATTTCCCATGTAGACATACAATATATACACACTTATACCATATATCATGCATTACAGGAGAGACCAACAAAACAGCTTCAGTAAAGCTTTTTAAAATCTTTAACTGCCTTTTTATTTTTTTTAAAAGATTCATTTTCATTTATTTGACAGACAGAGTTACACAGAGAGGTACAGCCAGAGAGAGAGGTCTTCCATCCACTGGTTCACTCCCCAGAGTCACAATAACCAAAGCTGTGTTAATCTGAAGGCAGGAGCCAGGAGCTTCTTCTAGGTCTCCCACATGGGTGAAGGGGCCCAGGGACTTGGGCCATCTTCTCTGCTATCCCAGGCCATAGCAGAGAGCTGGATCAGAAAAGGAACAGCTGGGACTAGAACCAGTGTCCATATGGGACACCAGCACTTCAGGTCAGGGCTTTAACCCGCTGCACTACAGCACTGGCCCCTTTAACTGCCTTTTTAAAGATCACCAACAACCAATTAGAATTACTCCCTGCTCTTAGTAACCACTCCCTGCTCTTAGTAACCTGAATTAGCCATATCATATCTTAGTTAGAACCTGTAGTCTATTATTGGACATTATCTGTTTACCCAACTGTCCCGAAGTATTGAATACAACAAAAGTCTTTCATAACCTTGAAGAGGACACATTTGAAACATAGAGCCAACAATGTTTTAATTTCCATGAGCAGTAAATCTGATTTCTTGTACTTGGAGGAAAATATAAAATGTGAATGATGAAAGATTTAAATAGCTAAAATTATAAGTGGTCAAAATTATAAACTCATTAACTAAAAAGAAGAGGTAATTGCCTATACCAGACAGTATTTTAGAAAGCATCTGCAAGATTTCATAAAACATTTATCTCTTAGGCCTCTAAACTGTTTTCATTAAGATAACCATCATGACTGATAGCAGCATGTCAAAATGGTTAGACTTTTGTAACATTTGGACATTTGTATTGATAGCATTTTACATCATCATACCTTAACATTTAGCACCACTTCACATCAAAGTCTAAAGAATTTGGAACTTTATTATTTGAATGCCTGCAAAGATGCCAAGAAGGCTTAAAATGTCTGGCAGAAATAGGATCTTTAACATCTTAACAATATAGACCAGACTTGATCGTTGTTCAAAAGTGACTCCTCAAATGCTTTATAATGAGCATATATTCAAACAAACCACAACTCTTATTAATAAAGACTCAGGTGTTTTTAAACAATTGATCTCTTTGGTCTTTCACTAAAATGGAAAATTAAAACCTTAAATGAATTAACACATGGAATCATCTCATAATTTGAAACAATTTTAACAGAGAAAGAGAAGAGAGCTTACTAAAGTTGGCAGAAAACTGACAGAGTCACCAATGAAACAAAAAACTATTAAAAGGAGATGCTTTTGATCTATTCCAGAATTAGAGATTAAGACAATTCCCAAATAGTTGTGCTGATTTCCTTGAGTTACATTTTGAAATGATCCTTTAAAAATCTCCAAATTAAGGCACTTTCTAAATAAAAGACCATAGAAAATTTCAACATTAATTTCAAGCAGTCTTGAATAATTTTTCATATGTGAACAGTTTATAGAAACATATTTGTTAACAAACTCAATTTTTTTTTTTTATAGAATGTAAACCAGAGATTACAAAATAGGGGCCAGTGCTGTGGTGCAGCAGGTTAAAGCTCCAACCTGTTGCACCAGCATCGCCCATGGGTGCCGGTTAAAGTCCAGGCTGCCCCACTTTTGATCCAGCTCTCTGCTATGGCCTGGGAAAGCAGTAGAAGATGGCCCAACTCCTTGGGCCCCTGCACCCAACTGGGAGACCTGGAAGAAGCTCCTGGCTCCTGACTTCAGATCAGATCAGATCAGCTCTGGCCGTTACAGTCATTTGGGGAGTGAAGCAGTGGAATGGATGACCTCTCTCTCTGGCTGTACCTCTCTCTGTAACTCTCTCTTTCAAATAAATAAAATAATTCTTTAAAAAAAAAAGAAAGGTGCTAAGAGTATCTACACTTACATTTATACATATTTATCTTATTTACCCTTATCAATTTATCTTTTTTTTATTTGACAGATATAGTTAGACAGTAAGAGAGAGAGACAGAGAGAAGGGTCTTCCTTCCATTGGTTCACTCCCAAAATGGCCACTATGACTGGAGCTATGCTGATCGAAGCCAGAAGCCAGGTCATTCCTCCTGGTCTCCCATGCAGGTGCAGGGCCCAAGCACTTGGGCCATCCTCCACTGCCCTCCTGGGCCACAGCAGAGAGCTAGACTGGAAGAGGAGCAACCAGGACTAGATTCTGGTGCCCATATGGGATGCCAGTGACGCAGGAGGAGGACTAACCAAGTGAGCCATGGTGCCGGCCCCTTTATCAATTTACCTTTAGCAATTATACCTAGATGAATTAAGATGCTGATATTATACCATATTTTTATCTGAATTAAGGTCAAAATTACATTTATATGGAATTCTAGTTAGAAATCAGCTGTTAAACCAGTCAGAAAACAAGTTTGGCAAATTAATAGGCTAATTTTTAAGGCAATAATCTTCCTAGATTCAAGAAATTCCTTTAAACCCCATGTCCAGCTAATTTTTACAGCTGAACCCAAATTTCATGCATCAGATTGGTATTTACCAAAGACATCTTAGATTTTAAACTGCATTTCAGTCTATTTTTTTTTTAAACGCAAAAATCACCTTAGGCTAATGATGTTTGGTCACCCATCAGCTACTTGGAACTGTCTGAAACAACTACATCTTTAGGCAGCTCCATGACCCCAAGGTTGACTGTGCCCAATGACCAGGATACAACAGTTACTCACTAATGATTGTTCAACATTACGTTAGATTTAATGGGAGGAGGGTGTTCATCAGAGCAGATGGGCACCTTCTTGCTGAAGAGATTCCCAATGAGGACAGTCTAATAGGTGACAGAATGAAGTGCTATTATAGAGAGAGCTATGCCTGGAAATAGTAATGAACCCAGTGAGCCAGTAGGGTTGAACACTATTCCACATAGGTTAGGAGAGCTATCTCCCAGGGTAATGTTTCCATGGGAGGGGCCTTTATTTTCTTTGCACTCCTTGTGTGGAATATTGCTGGGTAGAGGGCTTCATGGATGTGGAATTACTGAAATTCCTACCAGGACTTTACAAAAGACTTGTTGGCCCTCTTGGTGAAGGACATGAGAAATTCTAAGGTGACTAGGTTAAAATAATAGGCAAGACTTTGTCTCCATGAAATATTAGCAAAAAAATGGCCGGTGCCGTGGCTCAACAAGCTAATCCTCTGCCTTGTGGCGCCGGCACACCGGGTTCTAGTCCCGGTCAGGGCGCCGGATTCTGTCCCGGTTGTCCCTCTTCCAGGCCAGCACTCTGCTCTGGCCCGGAGTGCAGTGGAGGATGGCCCAAGTGCTTGGGCCCTGCACCCCATGGGAGACCAGGAAAAAGCACCTGGCACCTGGCATCCTGCCATTGGATGAGCGCGATGCGCCGGCCGCAGCGTGCCATCCGCGGCAGCCATTGGAGGGTGAACCAACGGCAAAAGGAAGACCTTTCTCTCTGTCTCTCTCTCTCACTGTCCACTCTGCCTGTCACAAAAAAAAAAAAAGAAAAAAAGAAAAAAAGAAATATTAGCAAAAAGATTTTGGCTATCACTAGACAAGGCAGGGGAAAAGATAGCACAAGGTAAGGCATAGAGCATTCTTTTAAGTTTAATTGCTCAGGACTTGCCACAGTTCTTGAGATTTCTTTGCTAGCACTGCCAAATATATTACTGGAGATGGCTGGAATGGAGATTTTTGTCTTCACGTGAGAGAGAATTTAGACGTGATATAGAGTAACAGTGCGAGATGTGGCTGTTAGGTTTTAGGATTTTAGGACTCATAGAAGTGAAATCAGATATGACCCCCTAAAATTTACACCAAAATGTGGCCCCTTCAAGTTCCCCAGAAGTGCTATCTGGGATGCCACATATGCTAACAAAATTTGAGTTGCCATACAATTTCACCATGGGCTTATTACTAAATCCCCAATGTTAATAAGCCCGAAAGGGTTCTTGCCTAATATTTAGAGAAGAATTCTAAATACTGGCACAGATAAATGAGGCAGCATGGTACATTTTAAGCTTTTATTTAGTGGGAGAGGTATCTAGGAAAGTGAGGGCTTTAGTTCAGGTAGGAGAGAGGGGAAAGTCTGGAAACTATGGTAGTGTCCATGCCACTCAGAGAGCAGGCCAAAAGCCACGTGCAGCAAGCACCTTGAGCTGCTATCTGCCGCTTATCACCAGCAGCAAAGCAGAGGCAGAGCATGATATTTTAAAGAGAGAGGTAAATATGGGTTCATACCGAGCATCAGGAACCAGTCACATGGAGGATTATCTAAGCCAGGAAGCCTAGGGCTTCAGAAAAGAAAAAAAGAAGGAAAGGAAATAGCCAGTTTTGTTTTTTTTTGGTTTGTTGTTGTTGTTTTTGGACAGAGAGTTAGTGAGAGACAGAGAGAAAGGTCTTTCTTCTGTTGCTTCACTCCCCAAATGGCCACTACGGCCGGCAAGCTGTGCCAATCCAAAGCCAGGTGCTTCCTCCTGGTCTCCATGTGGGAGATGGGATGCAGGCCCAAGCACTTGGGCCATCCTCCACTCCCTTCTCGGGCCACAGCAGAGAGCTGGACTGGAAGAGGAGCAACCAGGACAGAATCCACCACCCCAACGGGGACTAGAACCCGGAGTACCAGTGCCACAGGCAGAGGATTAGCCTAGTGAGCCACAGCACCATCTGGAAACAGCTAGTTAAAAAAGACTTTATGGGTCACTGCTGTGACATAGCAGGTAAAGCCTCTACCTGCAGTGCCAGCATCCCATGTGGGTGCTGGTTCATGTCTCAGCTGCTCCACTTCCAATCCAGCTCTATGCTATGGCATGGGAAGCAGTAAATGACTCAAGACCTTGGGCCCCTGCACCCATGTGGGAAACCCAGAAGCTCCTGGCTCCTGGCTCCTGATCAGCACAGCTCTGAACTTTGTAGCCAACTGGGGAGTGAATCAGCAAATGGAAGACCTCTCTCTGCCTCTGCCTCTCTGTAACTTTGCCTTTTAAATAAATCTTTAAAAAAAATACTTTATTTTACAGAAGACAGAATGTGGTAGAGGCTGGTAAAGGGAGAAGAAAGACTGAGCTCCCCATGACAGAGGGTGGGGATGTTGAAGTTGGGCTTCACTGCATTTGAACAGCAGACAGAATCCTTTCTTAAGCTGCTTGTTGGGGGAGGCGCAGCTTGCCACGTGGAGTCTGATAAGGTAGGCGGCTGTGAGAGAAAAGCTCCTTGGTGAAGTTTACAGTACATTGTCTTAGGAGTTTGGGATTCCCAGAGACAGTGCTTCCCAGAGAAATAAACATTCTGCTAGATTTTACACTCTCTTTCTGCACCTAGGGGGAGAGTGGGAGATGAAGGAGGGGTCAGGAAGAGAGGAGAGATGATTGTGGCTGCTGCTGGGGGGGGAGGAGAAGGGAAGAGCCAGGCAGGGGGATAGGGCAAGTAAAAGTAAAAGGTCCTGAGGGGGCAGCGACCTGAGGGAAGAGCAAAAGTGAAAGGGAGAGGATTCAAGAGGTGGCTCCAAGAGTTTCTCCTGCTGAGGGCTTGCAATGAGGAATGCTGACCTTGGGAGGAGGACAAAAGCTTGGATGTAGGGGAATCAGGTGGCCTGCCAGAGAGGAAGTACCAGATGGAGGTTCAGGAGGGCCCTGGAGCAAGTAGGGGAGAGGATCCTCTGCTGGGTCAGGATCTCAGTGGTGGGGCGAGGGAGGGAGAGGCAGAGGGTTACAGGGAAGTTTTTCTCCCTTGGGGAGAACAGGATAAAGAGAATACATGGGAGAAGATGGTGGAGGGGTAGCAACTGCCCCTGCTGCCCCTGGTGAAAGGGAAAAGGAGGCTGTGAGATAAGGTGGGGTGGAGTGATCGGAATGCTGTGTTCCTGAGATGCTGGCTTCTCAGGTGGAGGGGGAGAAGTGACAGATTGAAGGAGAGGCCCCAGGCCTTCTTCTATGAGAACTTGGAGTGAGGACAGTTGATCCCAAAGGAGGAAAAAGGCTTGGATTAGGGGACCTCTGACAACTTGCCATTTCTCTGTGTAAAGTTATTAAAGTTCTCTAACTTTGAGATGAAGATGTTAAATTCTGCCCATTTTAGAATCATTGTTCAATTTATGTTGAGGTCAAATTTTAGTGCAGAGGTAGATTAATCACTTCTGCTTTATCTCCCCATTCAGGCTCTTCTTCCAAAAGTCTTTAAGAGGCAGGCTAGAGGGGCCTGTGCCATGGCACAGTAGTTTAATCCTTCACCTGAGGTGCCGGCATCCCATACGAGTGCCAGTTCTAATCCCCGCTGCTCCACTTCCAGTCCAGCTCTCTGTTGTGGCCTGGGAAAGCAGTAGAAGATGGTCTGAATCCTTGGGCCCCTGCACCCATGTGGGAGACCAGGAAGAGGCTCCTGGCTTCTGGCTTCAGATTGGTGCAGCTCCAGCTGTTGTGGCCATTTGGGAAGTGAACCAATGGAAGGAAGACCTTTGTCTCTCCCTCTGTCTGTAATTATGACTCTCAAATAAAATAAAATCTAAAAAAAAAAAAAAAAAAAAAAAAAAAAAAAAGAGGCAGGTTAGAGGGGAATTAAAATTTAAAACCCATGAATTAAGCAAAATATGGCCTGAGGGGAGAAGGTCCTTTCACGGGGTGTCCCTCAGGAAAGAGTCACCCCAACCAAGAACCTAAGTTCTGAGTTCTCTAAGAGGAGACCACGAGAATCCCCAAGCTTAGACTGGCATCCCAGTTTTAAGCTGTTACAGATAAGCATTTCCCCCAAGAGAAGGAAACTGACTAAACATGCCAGGCCCTAAGAGAGGGCATGTACTGGCCCAACCAAATACCCCAGGCCCTAAAGGGAGGAAGAAGCTTCATGAGCATCACCCCAATGCCAATGTGCTTGAGGTGACAGAGACCTCTCTTACCAATCCAGAGGGTTGAGAATTAGATTCGCTGTGGCCTGCAGTGATGCGACCTGGCAAAGGGTCTGTGAATCATTGAGAAATGAGAAAGTGCAAGCAGAAGAGAAAGTGATCCGGAGAGCAGCTCTCAGGGCCATCTGAGTCAGAAGCGAAAAAGGACATGGTCGGGCCAGTGCCGTGGCTCAACAGGCTAATCCTCCGCCTTGCGGCGCCGGCACACCGGGTTCTAGTCCTGGTCGGGGTGCCGGATTCTGTCCCGGTTGCCCCTCTTCCAGGCCAGCCCTCTGCTGTGTCCCAGGAGTGCAGTGGAGGATGGCCCAAGTGCTTGGGCCCTGCACCCCATGGGAGACCAGGTAAAAGCACCTAGCACCTGGCATCCTGCCATCGGATGAGCGCGGTGCGCTGGCTGCAGCGCACCAACCGTGGCAGCCATTGGAGGGTGAACCAACGGCAACGGAAGACCTTTCTCTCTGTCTCTCTCTCTCACTGTCCACTCTGCCTGTAAAAAAAGAAAAAAAAGAAAAAGAAAAAGGACATGGTGGGAAAGAGAAGGTAGGGGGTGCAGAGACAGTAAACAAGGAAAATAATTTAGAAAGGAGAAGAAAGTCTGGAGAAAGGTTGATATGCAGAGCTCTTACCAAAAGGATACAGGAGTGGTTGATTGGGGCCAGTTGCCATTCCCTCACTCCCCTCCTCACATGGCACACTACACATAAGGAGATGGTATGAACTCACAGTCAGACTGAATTTATTCAAAGAAAATGAACTTGCAGAAATTGACCAGCTGCCAGTGTGCACAAAGACCAAACATGTGGCTGAAGTCCCAGACCCCAGGAGCCTGGGCCTTATTATATCTTAGGTGGGTTAGGGTAGAGGTGGGGAATAGTAGGTGGAGATGAGCTTCTCCATAGAGGTTTTTCAAGGGTTTTCAAACCTGGAGAAGAATGTAGGGGGTGAGGTGGGAACAATATAGGATGTGAGACTGAATTGGTCTCTTGAAAGAAGGCAGGGGTAACAGGAACCTAAGATGATTGGAGCTTATGTTCTTGCTGCATCATAAGCCAAAGCCAAGAGCCCGGAACTCCATCTGAGTTCCCACATGGATGGCAGAGACACAAGCACTTGGGCTACTTTCCCAGGTGCATTAGTGTTGTGGACTAGATTAGGCTCAAACTTCAATTTCATGCTCTTGTCTGTTACTTAGAGAAGAATTCTAAGTTCAGGCACAAATACAACATGCAGCATGATAAGGATTATTTACAGTGAGAAGAATACATAGGAACAGATAGTCTTTAGTAAGGCAGAATGTGGCAGGAAGGGGAAAGACAGACTTCCATACCAGGCTCTTCTGTGTCCACAAGGGGAGAGAGAGCAAGCATGTATTCCCCTTCACCAAGCTTCTTATGAGCTTCCAAAAGGGCAGCGTTTACACAGTCTGATTGACATGTGGGTTGATAGGATTACCTGAGGGTGGAGGAGGTATGGCTTTCAGCTCATGAACTATCTACCTTAAATTTTTCCACATCATTAGCAGAGAGCTAGATTGGAAGTGGAGCAGCTGAGACTGCAACCAACATACAGGTGGGATTGTTTGCATGTAGAGGTGGCTTAACCCATAGTACCATAACACTGGCCCTGATATTGACATATCATTAACTAAAGTCTTTATTTCATTTTCAATTCCTCAGTTATTGCATAATATACTTTTTCTGTCTGTGTAACCACAAATTATCATTTAAAAATTGAAATCTAGATATTTTAATTATAAAAACAATACATGGAGGTGGAATTGTGATTCTGCAGGTTAAGCTGTTGCTCAGAATACCAGTATCCCATAACAGAACGCCTGATATGAGTCCTGCCTGCTCTCCTGTTCCAGCTTCCTGATAATCCAGTTTCCTGGTAATGCACCTGGAAAGACAGACAGTGACCCAAGTGCTTAGATCCCCATCATCTATGTGGGTTTCCTGGTCTCTGGCTTTATCCTAGCCCACCCTAGATATTGAAGCCATCTCTGGAACAAAACAGTAGATGGAAGCGCTCTCTCTCTGTCTACCTTTAAAAGTACAATGCACATATTAGCTACAAAAGACTGCAGAAGAGTATAAAGTGAAAGCATGACTCCCTTCATTCTATACTAGTCATATTTCCCAGAACAAACTGCTCTTAACTGTTTCTTACATTATCTTCTGAGACTTCTGTATGCATATATACAAGAGTACTTTAAAGTACCATGAAAAATGTAATCAAATGATTAAGTCTTTTGCTGTAATTAATGTCTTTTACAATTTTTATTTTTATTTATTTGAAAAGCAGAGTTACAGAGAGGCAGAGACAGAGAGAGTGAGAGCGAGGTCTTCTATCTGTTGGTTCACTCCCTAGATGGCCACAATGGCTGGAGCTGAGCAGATCCAAAGCCAGGAGCTTCTTCCAGGTCTCCTATGTGGGTGCAGTGGCCCAAGCACTTGGACCATCTTCCACTGCTTTCCCAGGCCATAGCAGAGAGCTGGATCAGAAGTGGAGCAGCCAGGACTTGAACCAGTGCCCAATGGGCATGGCAGGTGACAGCTTTACCTGCTGCACTACAGCGCCGGCCCTTGTAATTAATTTCAAAGTCCATGTGTACAAGAAGGTTTCAAAAACATTTGTGTAGTGTGTGTTATGAAAAGAAGTGAATGAATTGCAAGTTTTGCACCAAAATAATGTCATCTTTAATTTCATTTCTCATGAACTCTTTGATGTGCCTTCATAAAGATATATATGCAGAGAGCTGGCATTGTGGCATAAATGGGTTAAGTCACTATCATAAATTCTGGCATCCCTTATGGGCACTAGTTTGTGTCCCAGCTGCTCCACTTCCACTCCAAATCTCTGTTTATGTGCCTGGGAAAGCAGTGGAAGATGGCCAAAGTCCTTGGCACCCTGCACCCTTGTGGGAGACCAGGTTGAAGCTCTTGGCTCCTGGCTCCTGGCTGTTGGATTTGGCCTGGCTCAGCCCCAGCCATTGCAGCCACTTGGGGGGCGCATCAGCAGATTCACAGGGAGAGATGGAAAAGCTCTCCTTGCCTGCCTGTCTCTCTGCCTTCTGAATGAAATGACAATGAGTAAATAACACTTTATAAAAAGAGATACATGTGCATGTGTTTGTTTTTTTAACAGAGGGGCATTTTTTTCTGTACCTTGTTTTATATATAAGTACTCTGTCCCTACATCACTTTTCAGGCCAATTACATATTTAGTATTTGACTGTACAGATATACCATAATGCATTTTACCAATTCTCTGTCAATATACATTTAGGCTGCTTCTGTTTTATTCCCATCTTGAACAATACTACAAAGAACTGACTTGGTCTTTATGTATTTGACCAAATATGTGTAAGATAAATTTGCAGTTGAATCCTAGCCAGGGACATCTACAGTTAAAGAACTTTGATCTACCAAATTATCCTCCAAAGAGAGTACTGTGTTATTCTACTGCCAATATGAGTGCAAGGGCCTGTTTCCCCAAACCTTCCAAAGGTGTGTGTGATCAGAGTCAAAATTCCTTCAGATGCTTCCAAATTCCCATTTCTTCTGCTCTCTGTCTTTTCTTTCCCTCTTTTAGGTCTCTGATCACACTTGGCTGTATTGCCAAACTAATCTGTGAATATGTTTCTGCAATTATTTCCTCTCTACTTACCTTCTACACTGCCGTCTCTCACCCTCCAACCTCAGTTTTCCTGCTCACAAACTTCCCTGTTAGTCCCCTGATGAGACTAACTTCCTTGTTAGACTCCTTGATGAGTCCCTGTTAGTGTCCTTGCCACTCAGCACAGCAGAACAGAAAACAGGTGCTCGCTATTTCCCTGGTCTCCCAACCTGCCATCTTCTTAAACCAACAGAGAATGTTAATCAGGAAACATGGGAAATAATGTCACTGTCTGCAGTGCTGGCATCTAATACAAATTTCTTATATAGGAGTATAGTTTTGCATTTAATTACACCCATTCTGTACTGCTTATAAACATTATCATATGAAAAAACTGAAATGTGAGTTAATGATATAAGAAACTATATTAGAAAATAAGTAACTTTTTTAGAAAATTAAAATATAAATGGTTAATTTTGGTAATCTGCACAAATGACCTGTGTTCCATTAGTTTTTTTTTTTTTTTTTTTTTTTTTTTTACAGGCAGAGTGGACAGTGAGAGAGAGAGACAGAGAGAAAGGTCTTCCTTTGCCGTTGGTTCACCCTCCAATGGCTGCCGCGGACTGCGGCCGGCACACCGCGCTCATCCGATGGCAGGAGCCAGGTACTAGGTGCTTTTTCCTGGTCTCCCATGGGGTGCAGGGCCCAAGCACTTGGGCCATCCTCCACTGCACTCCGGGCCACAGCAGAGGGCTGGCCTGGAAGAGGGGCAACTGGGACAGAATCCGGAGCCCCAACCGGGACTAGAACCCAGGGTGTCGGTGCCGCAAGGCGGAGGATTAGCCTGTTGAGCCACGGCGCCGGCCTAGTTTTTGCTTTTGAGTACTTCCCAACCTCTCTACTGACCTCCACCTGCTCCTTCATCCTTCACTCCTACTCTCTTTCTACATCATGCCCCCTTTGCCGCTGAAGTTCTCTCCCTTTGGGAGCAGTCTTATAGACTGACATTCAATCATGTGAAAAATGTTACTTATTTCAAAATGATTCTGTAGGACGGGCCTGAATGGCATCTAATGGCAATAAACTGGCCTTCTAATAACCCTTAAATATGTTTCCAGCATACGTGGGGCCAGTATTGAGGCATATTATGTAAAGCCAATGCCTGTGACACTGACATCCCACATGGGCTATGGTTCATGTCCCAGCTACCCTACTTTTTTTTTTTTTTTGACAGGCAGAGTTAGAGAGAGAGAGACAGAGAGAAAGGTCTTCCTTCCATTGGTTCACCCCCCCCCCCCCAAATGGCTGCTACAGCCAGCACACTGCACCAATCTGAAGCCAGGAGCCAGGTGCTTCCTCCTGGTCCCCCATGTGCAGGACCCAAGCACTTGGGCATCCTCCACTGCCTTCCTGGGCTACAGCAGAGAGCTGGACTGGAAGAGGAGCAACAGCTACCCTACTTCTAATCCAGCTCCCTGAGATTAGAAAGTATCAGAGGATACTTTTTTCCCTGAGAAAGTATCAGAGGATAGCCCAAGTGCTTGTGTCCCTACTCCTTCATGGGAGACTTGGATGAATCTCCTGGCTCCTGCTTTGACCCAGCCCAGCCCTGGCTGTTGTACCCACTGAGGATGTGAACCAGTGGATGGAAGATTGATCTCTGTGTGTGTGTGTCTTTTCCTCTAACTCTGCCTTTCAAATAAATAACTAATTTTTTTCAAAGTTTTAAATAGGGGTCCACACTGTGGTACAGCTAGTTGAAAACATCCCTTGCAGTGCTGACATTCCATATAAGTACCAGTTCATGTCCTGGTGACTCCATTTCCCATCCAGCTCCCTGCCAATGGCCTGGGATCAAGTACTTGGGCCCCACATGGGAGATCTGGCTCCTGGCTCCTGGCCTCAGTCTAGCACAGCACAGGCTGTAATGGCTATTTGGGGAGTGAACCAGCAGATGAAGATCTCTCTCTTAGAATAGAAAAAAGAATAATATTAAAGAGAACAAATAAAATATTCCCTCTCTGTCACTCTTTCTGTTAAAAAAAAAAGTTTTAAAAAATTAAAAAAAAAATTGACCACAAATAATTCTGACTCAATTTGACATACAATGGAGCCAAGAAAGCTACTTCTGACTTTGTCTACTGCCTCCTCAATCCCTTTCTGCAGAAAAAATAATTTCTCTTGCTTTCCAAGCACCCAAAGCCAAAATGACCAGAGCTTCCCAGTTTAACTCTGTTTAGGCTGCTCCAGCATTGAAGGAAAGAAGGAGGGAGGGACACAAATGCATAGTGCTTTGGATCATAGTTTCAGACCACAGTCTCATGGTCGGGGGTGGGTGCTTTCTCAAGATGGAGTCTCAGATGCTCCAAAATGGAGTCCCTACTGTCCAGGTGTTACTGTATTACCAGCTATGTATCTCACACAAAATACTTCTCTCTTACACATTTTATAAAACCTGCCAGAAACCTATAGCCATGATGTGCCAAGGACAGCCAGTTAGCCTGATGAGTCTAAGCATCCTGTTCTCAGCTTTTTCCAAGTCATATTAGCAGGCAAACATGGTTGCTCAGAAAGTGGTCTTACAGTTGTTTCATGGGTGTGAAGCGGCTCTTTCCACCAGAAACACAAAAATGCTTGTCCATTCACAAGCACTGTGATAGGGAGGGCACTGGAGAAAAGGCCAAAAACAACACACTGGGGCTGAGAGGAGAAATGCTGTCACCCTAACACCCTCTATCCAGAAATCACTTTCTGTGTTTACTTCCTAGATGACCTGATTATGCTAAATGAATTTCACAAACTAGTAATCTGGTGACAATGACAGTCTATCAGAACACTGTGAAAACTGCATTACACTGAAACTCAATCAACAATAGTTTTCAAGGTCACATCTTCTACTCTACATCTCTGTGGGGGGAGAGGTGAACTTTTTTTCTTTCCCCTCTTCTTTTTGACCCCTCCTCACATTAACAACTTGTATAGATGCTTCCACAGACCACGATCTTTATGAAATTGTAGAACTAATATCGTCCTATGTCAAAAAATGTCATGGGTAAAACACAAAACCCAAAATAAGACAAGTAACTGGACTTCTTAATTAATTCAGTGCGGGGTCCAGAGCTGTGGCAGAGTGAGTAAAGCTGCCGCCTTCAGTGCCACCATCCCATATGGGCCATGCCAGGTGAATTTTTTTCAAAGGGAGGGGGGAGTTTTTTCTATGTCCCAGCTACCCCACTTCCAATCTAGCTCTCTGCTATGGGCTGAGAAAGCAGTAGATGATGGCCCAGGTCCTTGGGCCCTGCACCCAGTGGGAGACCCAGAAGAAGTTCCTGGCTCCTGGCTTCAGATCAGCCCAGCTCTGGCCATTGTAGGTATTTGGGGAATGAACCAGTAGATGGAATACCTCTCCTTCTCTCTCTGCCTCTGCCCCTCTGTATCTCTTTCAGATAAATAAATAAATCTTTTTATAAAAAAAAGTATGGACTGTAAGACAATCAGCTTGGTGGAGCACAGGGTGACTAAAGAACTGAGCAGAGAAAGTGCTACCTTTCTGTATTTGTTTTTATAGTTCTCCACTTCCTGCAAATCCAGATTAAAATAGCTCCAGTTGTTGACTGCACAGTTCACTCTAACTCTGTGAAGGGGTCAGGGGCAGGCAATGACAGATGACATCTTTCCTAACAGGAGAAGGAAGAAGGGCTAAGGACAGAAATTGAAAAGCAGCAATTAAATCATCAGCTAAGATTCTGTGGCCTCAAACTCCAGATTGAAAAAAGTCTGCTAACTAAACACGGAAGAAGGATCAATCCGCAAAGTTACTTCTCACCCTTCACGCTGTTCCCTCTAGTGAAAAGCTCAGCAGCAGGGCCACCGCTGCCAGGTGTTTCCGTGGGGGAGCCAACGGCCGAGGAGGTGCAGAATGGGGGCCATGGAGCAGCTCCTATTCTGACCCTCCTTCCCAGCCCTGCAGCCTCCCGCACTCCTCTGAAGGCCGCTGAGCCCCGCCCCGCAGAAGCAGCAGCCAGAAGGCATTCTGTGACTCACCGTAAGTGGGAGCCCAGCCGGGCTTATTTAAATAGAGCGAACTGACAGCCTCACTGCCCCCCCGCCCCCCCCCCCCCCCGTCCTCTCAACTCCTTGCTTGTGCAGTGGCCCTGACCGGTGCTGTTTTGTAACCACCAAAATAAAGCACATTAAGGAAAATCTGAGCAAGGTAGCACGCGGACCGGCCGGGCACTGGGAGGCTGGGCAGTGGCGGTGGGAAACACGGGAGCCAAGGTCCCAGCCCTGACCATGCCTTCAGAAGCCACCAGGATCACTGAGAAGCAAGTGAGCCACGTGGCGGAGCCGCCAGCCGCCCTCTCGCCCACCCCTCTCCCACACACACATCTGTGCCCCCTTCTGTTCTCCATACTTGCCGTGGAAAGTCCCGGGAGCACGTCCCCCTTCTTCAGGGAGCAAAGCGGAGAGTGTGGGGCAGAAAAGGTCCCCGGCAGGTGGGACGCACAGGCGGCAGATGAAGAGGCACAGAAGTAGCGGGTGGCCGGCTCAGGCTGTTTCCGCAGACTTCCTGGGAGTCTACGGGCAGAGCAAGAAACGCAGTGAATGCGGAACGAGGAGCAGCGTAGCCTCTCCGGCTGACTCCGAGCCGCGAGAGAACTTGCTCTGTTCTCAACTCCGCGCCAGAGGGCAGGCACCGACGTGCGCAAATGCAGGCACACGTACTCCCACGTCCACACGCACAGGCATTCGGAACGCAGAATACGTCAGGGCACCTGGTGGCTCTGGGAAATGGAGTCCAGGCCGCGCATTTCTAGAGTCCAGCAGGCGATCCCCAAGGGCTTCAGGGTGGGGTGGATGGAGAAATACTGGCCAGCAGAGGGCATTCGCTTCTGTTCACATCCCTCCTTTTCCTTCCCACCCCAAACTCTCAAGGATCAGTTGGTGTTTTTTCCTGAATAAAATCTTAAAGCGTGGCACTCACTTCTGTAACTCATCCCAAATCCTGGCTCCTTCATAACCTCTGTCTTCTTCCAGAAAAATCTTACTTGTTGCATTGTTCCTGGAAACTTCTCTCAAATAAAAAATACCTTTTAGCAGAGGTGTAGAGGGTATAGCTTAACATGCAGATTTGACAATACAATTTTTATTTGTGTTTTATTGATGTTTATAGTTCTCAAATCGTTTTACACCATCTTTAATTCCTCAAGCATAGAAACAAAGAAGGGAACTGGATACAAAACTAACGTGCTAAGTATCTTATAAGAGCAAGATTAAGGGACATAGCATTTATACCGTAGATTAATTCTGGGGACAGTATAATCAGAAGTTCACAAAGGGTAAACTGAGGTGCAAAGAGTTTAGAATTTGCCCACAGCAGTACCATTAAAAGGTCTAGACCACAAGTGAAGCAGCTGAGACTCAAACCGAAGTCCATAGTGACACCAAAGCTGCAGGAGATGGCTTTACCTGCTATGCTACAGTGCTGGCCTAAGATTAAGACTTTCAAAAGTCCTTATATGTGACCTAAGTTACAGAGAGGCAGAGGCAGTGAGTGAGGTCTTCCATCTGCTGATTCACTCCCAGATGAGTGGCCAGAGCTGTGCCAATCTGAAACTGGGAGCCAGGATCATCTTTTGGGTCTCCTACACAAGTGCAGAGGCCAAGGGATTTGGACCATCTTCTGCTTTCCCAGGCCACAGCAGAGAGCTGGATCTGAAGCAGAGTAGCTGGTACTTGAACCAGCACCCAATATAGGATACTGGCATGGCAGGCAGTAACTTTACCTGTTAAGATACAATGTAAGACCCAGATGTTCTTAAATACAGATTTTTGACTAATTTTGATAAAAATTTCCAGAACTCTGAGGGAAAAAAAAATTTTTTTTAAAAGCACTAAGAGGCTGGTGCTGTGGCACAGTGGGTTAATGCCATGGCCTGAAGTGCCGGCATCCCATATGGGCATCATTCAAGACCTGGCTGCTCCACTTCCTATCCAGCTCTCTGCTATGGTCTCGGAAAGCAGTAGAAGATGGCCAAGTCCTTGGATCCCTGCACCCACATGGGAGACCTGTAAGAAGCTCCTGACTCCTGGCTTCAGATCGGCCCAGCTTCGGCCTTTGCAGCCAGTTGAGGAGTGAACCATCGGATGGAAGGCCTTTCTCTCTCTCTGCCTCTCCTCTCTCTGTGTAACTCTGACTTTCAAATAAATAAATAAATCTTTTTAAAAAAAGCACTTAAATTCTAAAGGAGAGCAATTAACTTTTAGTTACATAAGACTGAATAAATCAAACAAATTTATGGATTTATGTTTTTATTTAAAATATTGTTGGTTCTGTATTTGAATGTTTCATCTAAGTTCTGGAATATTGATGCGGGCCAGCCGCACCTGTCGAATGGAACGTGAAGGAACGAGTGGGAATGAAAGGAGGGACAAGGATGCAGAGAATGGAGCCAAGACAACAAGGCTGATCAAGGCTCGTTTATTCCAGCATCTCAGTGATATTTTATACATAACCAGCTGCAGCTCAAGGCAACACAGAAATTAACAACACAGGCAAGCAACTTATCAGGCTTTCTACAACACAGTCATAACATAGTTCATTCAAGCAGAGTGTTCTTGTTAGATCATTCTCCTAGAGCATGGGAATAGGTGACTTTTTTTCATCCCAGGAATTCCACAAGGCAAGACTGACATTGACTTGTCTATGACCTGTTTTATGGGCTGCCTACAGAATATAGCTGTACTTTCTATTGTTTATTAAGCTTTAATATACTTTTATATATAGATGGAGTGTTCACCCTTTCCCCTAATTAATTCCTCTAACTGGAAGAAGCTCCAAGGCTCCTGGCTTTGGATTGGCCCATCTCTGGCTATTACGATTATTTGGGGAGTGAACTAGTGGATGGAAGACTTTCTCTTTGCCTTTGCCTCTATGTAACTCTGCTTCTCAAATAAATAAATAAATCCTTTTTAAAAAAATGTTGTATAGGCCGGCGCCATGGCTCAACAGGCTAATCCTCTGCCTTGCAGTGCCGGCACACCGGGTTCTAGTCCCGGTCGGGGCGCCGGATTCTGTCCCAGTTGCCCCTCTTCCAGGCCAGCCCTCTGCTGTGGCCCAGGAATGCAGTGGAGGATGGCCCAAGTGCTTGGGCCCTGCACCCCATGGGAGACCAGGAAAAAGCACCTAGCACCTGGCTCCTGCCATCGGATGAGCGCGGTGCGCCAGCCGCAGCGCGCCGACCGCGGCAGCCATTGGAGGGTGAACCAACGGCAACAGAAGACCTTTCTCTCTCTGTCTCTCTCTCTCACTGTCCACTCTGCCTGTCAAAAAAAAAAAATGTTGTATGGGGCTTATTAATGTATGATTAATCAGCATTTCTAGTTTCCTTATATAATGTGAATTATAGTATAATATTCTGCTATTACCTTGTAACTCTGTTCATTGTTTAGGATGACAACTCAATTTGTCATCTTCTTCAGTTTTGTTATATATTTTTATTTTTTTAAAGATTTATTTATTTACTGGTAAGTCTGAGTTACATAGAGAGAGAAGGAGAGAAAAAGAGAGAGATGGAGGTCTTCCATCCACTGGTTCACTCCCCAATTGGCTGTAATGTCTGGAGCCGTGCCAATTCAAAGCCTGGAGCCATGAGATTCTTCCAGGTCTCCCATGTGGGTGCAGGATCCCAAGGACTTGGGCCATCTTCTGCTGCATTTCCAGGCCATAGGAAATCAACTGGATCAGAAGTTAAGCAGCCACAACATGAACCAGTGCCTATATGAGGTGCTAGCATTTCAGGTGGCATCGTTACCCACTACTCCACAGGGCCAGCATTGTTATATCTTTTTCTTTTAAGCTTTGTGCCTCTTGCCTGGCAGAATTTTTCAGAAGCATAATTCCCAGCAAAATACTTCTGGCCTGGCACTTTGAGATAGTGAATTCTGGCTACATAACAGATACAGCTAAGTTTATTAATGGACTACAAGTAAAGTTAGCCTGTAGACCACTCCTTCTAAACCCTCATTGTTGCTCAAAGTTGGCTAAAAATGTATTCACACCGACCCCTTTTCATCCAATGTTTCTCTCTTGACAGGGGTCTGGATCAAAAACCAGGTCAAATAAAACCTGGAAAAATTGGAACATGATCAGCTGCATTTTCAGAAATGGATTTGGGTCACAAGGAGGAAACAAAAATCAAGAGGCAATGAGTCATTAGTGTCAATCATAAATCAAATTAGATGAAGCAGAGTGGTTATAAAGGAAGGATTTTTTAAATGAATTATTGTTTGATAGTAACTATAACAAAATATTCTGTCAGAACAATATCCTCTAGAGAGGGCTCCCATTTTGGAGGAGAGATGCTAACTTGATGTGATACTTAGTATTCTCATACCTAATGCTAGAAATTTTGTACAGCACCCACAGTGAACTTCTGAGGAAGTTCTTTGACATTGTTGTTCCTGAGAAACTGGGATTTGGATACAGAGTACTAATTCAAACTTTGGAAAAATAAAATTACTGATGCTGTAAGAGTGACCTGGGCTTTGCCACATGAGGCTGGCTGATATGTCTCAGAATAACAGTCACTTGTGTACTGCAGGACACAGAGTAGTTCATTTTTGGCCAAGCACCACAACACATGCAACTCACTGTGTGTGCTTCCACTTCTGGAGCAGAGAAGGTTACTGGCTCATTTCAGGCTACTCGGAAGATATTAAGCCATACTATTTGGTAACCAAAATGTTACTCTGAAGCTATCACTTTTAATCCAGCCACCTTGCCATGAGACCCCTCTGGGACATATATATGTGAATAATTATATGATATTGAACAAATGTGTCATAGCTGGCTGGATCTGACCAATGTCCATTTAGCAGAGGTGGGGAACACCCATTCCATATGTCATTCATAAAAAGCCCATGGGTCTGACCTTGCTAAGGCAACTGCAAATGGGACTTGAAATTCAATAAACCTGTAGCAGGGTAAATCTTTTTTAAAAAAGATTTATTTATTTACTTATTTATTTGAAAAGGAGAGAGAGAGAGAGAGAGATCTTCCATCCATTGTTTCACTCCCCAAATGGCCACAATGGTTGGAGCTGGGCCAATCCAAATCAGGAGCCAGGAACTTCTGGTTATCCTGAGCAGGTACAGGACCCAAGGACTTGGGCCATCTTCTATTGCTTTCCCAGGCCAAAGTAGAGAGCTGAATTGGAAGTGGAGCAGCTGGAACTTGAACCAGTGCCCATGTGAGATGTTAGCACTGTAGGCAGTGGCTTTACCCACTACTCTACAGTGCCAGCATCCCATATGGTCAGTGGTTCAAGTCCTAGCTGCTCCACTTCTAATCCACTCTCTACTATGGCCTGGGAGAAGAGTGGAATATGGCCCAAGTACATGGGCTCCTAAACCTGTGTGGGAGATGTGGAAGAAGCTCCAAGGTTCCTGGCTTTGAATTGGCTCAGCTTCTGCCATTGAAGCCATCTGGGCAGAGAACCAGCAGATGGAAGACTTCTCTCTACTTCTGCCTCTCTGTAACTCTGCCTTTCAAATAAATAAATCTTAAAAAAAAGACAAGCTGCAGAGAGAAACTGGCTGTGCAATCCTTCTCATAATGCAGAGGATCTCTACAGCTAAACCTGAAACTAGAAACTTTGTTTAAAACCATGCCTACAGGGGCTGGCATCCCATATGGGTGCTGGTTTGAGTCACAGCTGCTCCACTTCTGATCCAGCTCCCTGCTAATGGCCTTGCAAAAGCAGCAGAAGGTGACTCAAGTACTTGTTCCCCTACCACTCATGTGGAAGACCCTGAAGAAGCTCCTAGCTTTGTCATGACCAATCTTTGGCTTATGCAACCATCTGGGAAGTGAACCAGCAGTGGAAAACCTTTGTCTCTTCTTCTTTCTCTGTTAACCTGACTATTAAGTAAATAAATAACTAATAAAAGAAATATCACCGGCGCCATGGCTCAACAGGCTAATCCTCCACCTTGCAGCACTGGCACAATGGGTTCTAGTCCCGGTCAGGGCGCCGAATTCTGTCCCAGTTGCCCCTCTTCCAGGCTAGCCCTCTGCTGTGGCCCAGGAGTGCAGTGGAGGATGGCCCAAGTGCTTGGACCCTGCACCCCATGGGAGACCAGGAAAAGCACCTGGCTCCTGGCTTCTGATCAGCGCGGTGTGCCAGCCACAGTGCGCCAGCCGTGGTGGCCATTGGAGGGTGAACCAATGGCAAAGGAAGACCTTTCTCTCTGTCTCTCTCTCTCACTGTCCACTCTGCCTGTCAAAAATAAAAAAAAAAATTTTTTAAAGAAATACCTAAAACTTTGTCTCTTTTCATTCTTACAATACTCCAGTCAGAGTTATTGTTCCTTTTCCCTGAGGTTTGAGAAATAACAAGAAATAGGGGCAATTGAGAAAAAACTTCTGTAATACAAAGTCAGGGCTCACTCTCTTGTCTGTGTCTCTTAGCCCAAAGTTTCCTTGCCTTTATGGTATCAAAAAAAATTAGGGCCAATGCTGTGGCATGGTAGGCTAAGCCTCTACCTACAGTGCCAGCATCTCATATGGGTGATGGTTCTAGTCCCAGCTCCTCCACTTTTGATCCAGCTCCCTGTTAAAGGCTTTGGAAGGCAACAGGAGATGGCCCATGTCTTTGGGCCTCTACACCCATGTGGTAAGACTCTCCTGGCACCTGGCTTCAGATCAGCTCAGCTCTGTCCATTGTGGCCATTTGGGGAGTGAACCAACAGGTGGAAGACCTCTCTCTCTCTCTCTCTCTCTCTCTCTCTCTCTTCCTCTCCCACCCTGCCTGTAAACTCTGACTCTGAAGTAAATAAATAAATCTTTTTTTCAAAAAAGGGAGTGATACAGCTGGCCTGACAAGCTAGTAATCGCTGGACAAAAGAAGTCATTTGTTTCTGCAATAGATAAAACCCTGTTAGCCAAAATTCTCTGGAAAGGTTTATTTAGGGGAATTTCAGATCCAGGTAAGAAAAATCCAAATCTGGGAAGTAAATAACTACCATTTACACGTAAACCCCAGGCCAACTAAAGCCCACCTGGACATCATAAAAATTCCCTAAAGAACATGTCATCCCCAACCAATAAAAGGAAGATCACAAGCACCACTGAACAACCGGGAACTTGGACAAAGCTCAACATGCACCTGTCAGCCTCAATCTTAATCTATAAAAACAATTACCTCTAACTTCTTAGGGAGCCCTGAAGTTAAGCAAAATGTTCTCATCTTACCTTGGACTTTGCCATAAATACCTCAAGCTACCACCACTCAATGTCAGTGATTGGCTTACTGTGTGTTTTGCAACCACATATAGGTTAGGTGGTTCTTTTTGTTTTGGGTTTTTTTGTTTCTGTTTTAAAGATTTATTTATTTATTTGAGACTCAGAGTTACACACAGAGAGAAGGAGAGGCAGAGAGAGAGAGAGAGAGAGAGAGAGAGAGAGAGAGGTCTTCTATCTGCTGGTTCACTTTCTAATTGGCCGCAGTGGCTGAAGCTGCACCAATCTGAAACCAGGAGCTTCTTCTGGGTCTCCCATGTGGGTGCAGGGGCCTGAGGACCTGGTCCATTTTCCACTGCTTTCCCAGGCCATAACAGAGAGCTGGATCAGAAGCGGAGTGTCTGGAACTCAAACCGGTTCCCATATGGTATGCCAGCACTGCAGGCAGTGATTTTTACCCACTATGCCATGGGGTAGGTCTTGGTTAGGGGGTTCTATAACAACATTGTCAATGAGTTTGGGGGGATCGTTCTGCAACAGGAGCAGAGATGGGACTTGAACCCATCTATGTCAGGCATGCTGACATAGAATGCAGGCATCTCAAGCAGCGCTCCAATCACTATGCTAAATCCCATTCCCTTAGTTTGTTAAATTATCTTTTTATTTGAATGCCAGAGAGACTGAGAAAACAGCAGAGATCATCCATCTGATGACTCACTCCCAAAATGCCCAGAATAGCTGGGTCTGAGTGAGGCCAAAGCCAGGAGCCAAGAACTCATTCCAGGTCTCACTCATGGCTGGCATGGATCTGAGTAGTTTAGCCTCCAAGGGTGAACATTCCCCCTTACCCACTCCCCCTCCCCTTTCATTCACATCCAGATTCATTTTCAATTCTCTTTGTATACAGGAGTTCAGTTTAGTATGTGTTAAGAAAAGATTTTAAACCATTTGCCCTCACATATCATCACAGAGTGAAATATACTCTGTGAGTACTAGTTGTAGCATTAAATCACCTTGTACAGCACATTAAGGACAGAGATCCTACATGATATTATTTTTTTAATTGATTGATTTTTATGTAACTTCCAATTTTTTTTTATCATTTCCAATTATCTTTCTATACAGAAGATTTATTCAGTATATACTAAGCAAAGATTTTGTCAGTTTGCACCCGCGCAGAGACACAAGGTGCAAAAATACTGTTTCAGTACTAGTTATTGCATTACTTCACCTTGGACAGCACATTAAGGACAGATCATACATGGGCCGTAAGTACACAGTGACTACTGTTGTTGATTTAACAATGAGAAATTGCTTTCTAACTTGTTCTTTTACAGGTCTGGCCTAAACAGTAATTGCAATCAGAGCTCTATATTTATTTCCTCTTAGCATTTATTTTGCAAAATTAATAAATTATATTTGGAAACTATGAAAGAAAAAGATGTTTTACTATAATGCTACTTGACCTCCTTGAGGCTGATAAGAAATGGCCACTTAAAAAATCTCTGAGTGGGGCTGGGGCTGTGATGTAGTGGCCTAAACTACCACCTCAGGTGTATGCATCCCATGTGGGCATGATTTCTATTCCTGGCTGCACCTCTTCTGATCCAGATCTATGTTGTGACTTGATAAAGCAATAGAGATTTGCCAAGTGCTTGGGCCTCTGTACCCATGTGGGATACCCAGAAGGAACTCCTGACTTGGGATTGGCCCAGCTATGGCCGTTGTGGCCAGTTAAGGAGTGAACCAGATGGAAGACCTTTCTCTCTGTCTCCCCCTTTCTCTATAACTCCACAGATGGTCTGGGTAGAGGGTCCTTGGTAATGGAGTTCAGCTGTTTGCAATCGATGGTTACATATTTTCTCATGAGCTGTCAGCGAGGTCTGCCTTCTGTCATTTCCTTTCAGTGGGCTCCTGAAACTTCCATGCAAACACCATTATTCACAGGTAATTCAAAACACCAGCAGCCAGTGAGTGTCAACCAAAATATGGAAAGAGAATGAAAGGTGAATATTATGTTCTGTGTATTAAGTACAATGAATCAGAATCAGCCTTTTGAGTTTTCTTTCACAAGAAAATTGTTCAAAATTATAGTTTTGAGGAGCTAGCACTGAGTCGTAGCTGGTAAAAGCACTGCCTGAAGTGCCATTATCTCAAATGGGCACTGGTTTAAGCTCCAACTGCTCCACTTCTGATCCAGCTCTGCTGTGGCCTGGGAAGGCAGAAGATGACCCAAGTGCTTGGGTCCTTGCACCCATGTGGGAGACCCAGAAGAAGCTCCTGGCTCCTGGCTTTGGATCCGCCCCATTCCAGCAGTTGCAACAATTTGGCAGAGGCGAACCAGCCAATTGAAGACCTCTCTTTCTCTTTGCCTCTGCCTCTTTGTAACTCTTTCTTTCAAATAAATAAATAAATCTTTTAAAAAAAAAGTTGCTGCTGAACATTCCCAAAACTGCCTGGAAGTGCTACTGCAACTTCAAATGGGTTCATTTGCCTGAGACATAGCAAGTCAATCACTGACTCTGGGGTAGTGAAAAAAATTACAGCTTTAGTTATATAGTATCTTAGTTTCTTAAGACATCTAGGTATTGCTGTTAAGTACAAACTGGGTAAAGCGAATGATATGTTTCTAAATATAAACTTAAGTACTCTTTTTTTGTTTGCCGATAGATCAGGATTTCTCTTTGTCAGTTTAAAATGGCTAGTCAGAATGAAAAATGAAAGGGATTCTGTGAAGAGGCTGGGGTCTCCCCTACTTAGAGATTAGAACCCAGGTATCCCCTCACCCAGCACCATACTAAGGTGGGCTGAGGGGTAACCCCAGGGGACATCTGGAGGGCCCAGGCCTGCCACTCCTTTCCTCTATCTCATTTTTTGGCATGTGATCAAAAATATTGCATTTTGGATTTTTCCCTCCTGTCCTTGGACTAAAATCATCTTAACTGCAGGCTAGGGAAAGCTCTGAGGTGTGCCGGCCTGCAGCACAAAGAACCGGGTTTCCTGAAACAGAGAGTGGGAATGCAGGGACAAGGACGCAAAGAATGGAGCCAAGACAAATCCTGATCAAGGCTCATTTATTCAACAAACCCAGTAGTATTTAAACATGACCAGCTGTATACAAGAAGGCACACAAAGGATTTACATATCCAAGAGACTTTTGGGGTTACAAAGAGTTCCCGATAAGGTTCTTCCTGCCTCTTCCTGGAATCTCCTTAGCCTTTTGTCTGTGCCAGGATGTCT
The DNA here is from genome assembly GCA_949820135.1 of Sylvilagus floridanus. Classification (NCBI taxonomy): domain Eukaryota; kingdom Metazoa; phylum Chordata; class Mammalia; order Lagomorpha; family Leporidae; genus Sylvilagus; species Sylvilagus floridanus. The sequence goes on along the minus strand of OX463235.1, from coordinate 2,292,511 downwards.
CCAGCCATATGTTTAACAGTGTAAACAAAAGGGGCGGCTGCCTGTGGCTGCCCACACTGAGGGGCTCACATGAGAAAGCCACCCTAATCCCTCTCTCTCAAGAAGGGGGGATTTTCTAATAGTGTTTTGAATTAGGCCAGATGCTTTTCCTGATCCCCCTCCTACCGCCACCACCAATGTCATGGAGCTCTGACCCCTTTCCTGGGGAAACTAAATGCCAATAAGCCTAGAAAACTAACTTTCCAAAAGTGCTTTTCTCTTCTAACCAAGAACTCAGACTCCTCTTTCCCCAGGTTTCTTTCCTGATCAGTTAGCACCAACAGGGGGTTTTACCCTTAGTCGGTAACAGACAAGAGAGGGACCATGGGGGGAAAGGAAGACTCTGGTGTCTGCCCTCTTTTCCTGCTGCTCTGAGGACCAGGAACAGTAAGATCCTCCTTCTTCTACATATCCCTCCCTCATTTTCCCATCCCAGGATAGATATATAATTGCTTTGATATTTACACACATTACCTGGTAACACTGAAGAGGAAAAAATAGAGTCTATAACAATAATAAAAAATTATTTCTGGTTTAAAAAATGATCTGGTTCCCTCCAGGGCAAGCAATTGCACAAATGTCCACTGAGTCTGGTCCAGGGATTAGGGAAAAGGTGGTCTTAAAAGGTAAAAGGAGGGAGTTACTACCCCGGCCTCAGGGCCCCAACTCTCCAACTCCCAACCCTGTTGCTTTTTATAAAATGCTCATCCTCTGGGAAGGGTGTTTTAAAAACTATGCAAGGGAGGGGATCCCCTTGAGGGAAGGAAGGTGGCCCCCTGGGGCCCTCTAGTGCAGGCATGGAGGTGTGGGGAAGGGGAGGTGCTGAAGGCTCACACCGTATCTCATAGGTGGTACCACTCACTCATGACACTTTCTTGACTACTCCCCTGCGGAGTTACTGACAGAAAGCTGGTCCAGGCCAGGGGAGGCTGAGTCTAGGCTCTTGGGTTGCCTGTTGGATTTGCTGTGGGCAGTCTTGAACTGTACTTCATCTTTAGGCATCACTAATGGCTGCAAGGCCACTTCCACCATCTCAGAGACACCAGGTGGGGCTTTTTGGCTGCTGTAAGACATTGAATGGCCGAGATACAGGGTGGTTGGACCTGGTTCTGTGGACCCTAGTCCCCAGTCCCTTAGCCTTTCTGGCTTCCCAAAATGGAGGACAGCTGGGCGTCCAAGTGTAGTCTTGCCCAGGGGTGATCTCTTCGGATCATCTGAGGAACTCATATGAAGGGCATGGCCTGAGCCAGGTGTTGAGTGAATGCCTGAGTCTCCCAAGCTTGGTTCTTCCTCATGGGCTGGGAGAGGGAACGACTGGTTCAGCAGCTCCTCTCATTCCTGGAGGGAGGCCACAATGTGGCACCAGATTGTCATAACAGACTGGTGAGGGCTCTTGTGCTGGAAGTGTTGGCACCAAATGTGGATGTCTCTCAGATTCCCATTGCTGGGCCAGGTGGGCTGACAGGAAGAGAGAGGTATAGCTTAAAGCCGGGTCTGCCTCAGGCCCTGCCTGTACTGATTTGAAATCAGGGCTGTCTGAAGAAGAGTAGGCTGTCAGAACACAGGCTTCCATTGCAGGTCTCGTTGGCCAGGCTCTTGCAGAAGATTTAAATGCTGCTCTCTGAATGAATGGACTGCAACTGGTCCAGCACAAAACCTGTTCCCTGGTCCAACTTGAGGCTGGAGGAATGAGAGCCACTGGAAAGTGGATCAAAGTGAAAGCTTTTGCCAAAGGTGGGAGAACAGAAGCTCTGTGGTTCCAAGCTGGGCTGAGTGGAGAACAGAAGCTCTGTGGTTCCAAGCTCTGCAGTTGAGGTGGGCTCCTTCAAACTGTCCCCATGACAAACTTGGTGCTGGAGGAATGAGGCAGGGCAGCTGATGTACTGCTGCTACTATAACCTGGCCGACACTTGTACATGATCGGTGTAGGGGGCTGTCCTTGCCCAAAAGGCTGCTATCTCCATTAGTATCCAGGCTAAGATGTGTTCACAGTCCCATGTAACTGCTCAAGTCTGGCACAGGATGAGGCTGGAATTTGGCATTTGCAGACTGGCTCTTGGTTATTTCCAAGCTTCCCTTAGACTTAGTTCTCTTGAGCTCTCCCTGGATGCTACCATTCATGATCGTCACAGTAATCTGACATCTGACACTTCTGGCTGAAGGAAGGGAGATCTGATTACAATTGTCTTCTTTTTTGGTCTTCCCAAATATCTGGATGCTAAGGAATTGCAAATTACATGGCCAACATTGTTACAGCAGCCATTGGGGAAGAGGTTCACACCTCTCTGGAATTTACCCATAACCTATTCATTGGTTGTGCATCCCCAGGACCAGCACCACATGAAACTCTGTGGGGCCAGCCACACACATCACTGCCATGGTGACAGCTGTGCAGACCCTTGAGAGTTCCTCTATGTGGTAGAGGACATAAAGGAGGCCAAAGCCAAATAAACCCATAGAGTGGGCTGTCAAGGAACTGAGGAAGAGGAAGAAATAACAGTAGTTCTGGTGAGCAATACAGTTGTTCACCCAGGGGCAGGGATGATCAAATTCTTCCACACAATTATCACAGACACTGCAGTGGGAACACCGAGGAGGGCAGTAGAAGTGGCAGGTGGCACATCCTTTCATGCACAACTGGATGCCCTAGATCTCCACTGTTTTGTAAAGGGGAGCTTGAAAATCGTCCTTGTCCTCTTCTTCCTCAGCTCAAGGGAAAATGCCTGGGTCCATGAAGGTGCCCCAACCTAAATTGGCCACAACAAAGAGAAACATAAATGCATTGTAGATGGGCACTATAGGTGACACATTCAGGCTTAGTCCTGGACGCGTACAAGCAAAGAAGAGCATTGTAGCTTCAACTAAGATAGTGGCTGCTGAGGCCAGGATGTGTTTCTGGGTTTGAATCTCTTATCAGACTCTGCAGGCATGTTGGAGCTCTGAAGGGAGATCTGCCCTGCCACATAGCCCAGGCCCACACAGCAGCAGAATGGACAACACAATGGGATAAAGGAACCAATAGAGAAAAGTACAGGAAAAAAAAAAACATAGGGAAACCAAAAATTTTGAATTATCATCCTTCCCCCTCCCAAACAAAATTGAAGGTCAAAATAACTCAAATGAAGGAAAACATATGGGAGGGGGAAAGGTGACTGTAAATGATGAATAACTACTTCCCCAGAACAAAGCAGATGAGATTAAGAAACACAACTTGGGGACTGGCACTGTGGCTTAGTGGGTAAAGCCACCACCTGCAGTGCCAACATCCCACATGGGCACTGGTTCGAGTCCTGACTGCTCCACTTCTGATCCAGTTCTCTGCTATGGCCTGGGAAAGCAGTAAAAGATGGTCCAAGTCCTTTGGCCCCTGCACCCACATAGGAGACCCGGAAGAAGCTCCTGGCTCCTGGCTCTGAATTGGCACTGCAGCTCCAGCCATTGCAGCCAACTGGGGAGTGAACCAATGGATAGAAGACTTCTCTCTCTCTCTCTCTCTCTCTCTCTCTCTCTCTGTCTCTCTCTCTCTCCTCCCTCTGTGTAACTCTGACTTTCAAATAAATAAATAAATCTTTTTTTCAAACAGTAGGTTGTACACATACAAATGGCTGCAGGTAGAGAACATGGACAGTCAGACAGATCAAGGTACAGTTCATGGACAGAGGCAGGTCTTCAAAAAAAGAAAGGGAAAATATCAAGGCAGTGCAGAAAATTCTGAGCAAGGAAAAATTCCTGAGGAGATACCCTAGTACCTTCACAACAACCACACTTCCACAAAATGTGAACAACACCTAGGAGAGGTGTGTACTGGGCATTTTTATCCACAAAGGAACCTGCGGCCCCTTCCAGTTTGAAAGAAGAGCTGTTTTTACTGTAGTCCTTAACTTTAGGCAGTCTTCTCAGTGCCACCACTCCCACACCTTGACATCACCAGGGTTTGCAGTCTGCAATGGCTGTTTAATGTTATTTATGTCTCTCTTGATGGCTAATGCTGGACTACAGCTGTTACAAGTCGAGTTGTGAATACTTTTGTCTGTCTTCAATCTCTTCTTGTTATTCCCAAGCCCCTCAAGGGCTCCCTTTCCTATAGAGTTCTTGCAAAACTGAAGGAAAACTTAAAATCCTTGAAGCCATCAATACCACTTGATACTAAAAAAAGTAACTCGTGATGAAGGCACAGTTCCAAAGATGTCCCTGTTTCCAGGTTAGTCAATGTGTCTGGTCTTTCTTCTTCAATCTTAGGCTTTCCAGACACAGAGTTCAAGTGGGTTATGGTACTTCCCACTTGGAGCGGCGTAAATCACCACCACCATCATTGTCGAAGTGGTCTCCTGGCAGTGCTGTCTGGCCTCTGACAGGCAGCGCAGGGCCCACGCACGCTGCACACTGCCCCAGCCCTTCTGCGCTCCCATTTTGGTGAGGCTTCTCAGTGAGCCAGTGCACAGCCAGGTCTCGAGCCCTCCCAGCGTACTCATTGGCTCCCTGCCCCTGGCTCGTGCGGGTCACACAGTTGCACCCACCGCTGCTCACTCTCCCATCCACCCATAGCCCCCACCCCTTCTGTGCTCTCAAAGTTGAGTACTCTTAACATCTTATATTCTTTAAAAATAATTCAAGATGGTTTAAAATATGAAATTTTATCTTCTTTCATTTTGAAAATTGCGTTAATTCTGAAATTTTTAAAGAATTATTTTGGAATGGGGATGGGGCTGGCATTGTGGCATAATAGGTTAATTCTTTGCCCACATGGGTGTGGGTTCTAGTCCCATCTGCTCCTCTTCTGATCCAGCTCTCTGCTATGGCCTGGGATAGCAATGGAAGATGGCCCAAATCCTTGTGTCCCTGCACCTGTGTAGGAGACCTGGAGGAGACTCCTGGCTCTGGATTGGCACAGCAATGGTCATTGCAGCCATCTGGGGAGTGAACAAGCAGATGGAAGACCTCTGTGTCTCTACCTCTCTCTGTAACTCTTTCAAATAAATAAAATAAATATTTAAAAAAGGGTTGAAAAGGATAAATCTTGTAAAAACTGTGTGTGTGTGTGTGTGTGTGTGTGTGTGAAAGCCAAGAGCTTCATCCAACTCTCCCACATGGGCGAAGGAGCCTAGCACTTGGGCCCTCCTCCACTGCTTTCCCAAGTGCATTAACAGTGAGATTCATCAGAAGTGGAGCAGGGTCTAGCACTGTGGCACAGTGCTGAGATGGTGGCATCCATATGAGCAGCAGTTCATGTCCCAGCTATTCCATTTCCAGTCCAGCTCCCTGGTAATGCACCTGGAAAAGCAACAAAAGATGATCCAAGTGCTTGAGACCCTACAAGCACATTAGGAGACTTGGAAGAAGCTTATGGCTTTGTCCTGGGCTAGCCCCAGATTCTGTGGCCATTTGGGGAGTGAACTACTGGATGAAAATATGTCTGTCTGTTGGTATCTCTCTCTGTAACTCTGCCTTTTGAATAAATAAATAAATTCTTTTTTACAAATGTGGAACAGCCATTATTCAAACCAGCACACTGGGATGAGGCATCTCAGACAGCAGCCTAATCTACTATACCACAATGCCTGCCCAATTATAATTTTAAAATTTACATTGTCAGAAATTGCATAGATAATTAATCAATTTTTTAAAAAAAATAATGTAGGATCTCTGTCCTTAATGTGCTGTACATTGTGAATTAATACTATAACTAGTACTCCAAGAGTATTATCATTTTGTGTCTCTATGTGAGGGCAAACCGTTGAAATCTTTACGTAATATGTACTAAATTGATCTTCTGTGTATAAAGAGATTTGAAAATGAATCTTGATGTGAACAGAAGGGGAGAGGGAGTGGGAAAGGGGAGGGTAGCGGGAGGGAGGGAAGTTGGGGGGGGGAGCCATTGTAATCCATAAGCTGTACTTTGGAAATTTACATTCTTTAAATAAAAGCTTTATATATATATATACATATATATATATATATATATATATAATTTACATTGTCTTCTAAAATTTTGAAATTAATAGCAAAGGTACACTGAAATAAAGTTAGAGTTTGATGTTTTTTCAAACAATCTGTTTAAAATATATGCATATTGATATATTAGTAAATATCTGGAAATAGCGTTGGATTTTAATTTTGGAATCTTTTTTTTTTTTAAAGACTTATTTATTTGAAAGGCAGAGTTCCAGAGAGGCAGAGGAGAGGTCACCCATCCTCTGATTCACTCCTCAGATGTCTTCAATGGCCAGAGCTGAGCCGAACCAAAGCCAGGAGCCAAGAGGTAGGCACTTCCTCCAGGTCTCCAATATGAATGCAGGGGCCCAAGGACATGGGCCATATTCTACTGCTTTCCCAGGCATAGCAGAGAGCTAGATCAGAAGTGGAGCAGCTGGGACTCAAATCAGCGACCAAATAAGATACTGGCACTGCAGATGGCAGCTTTATGGGCTATGCCATTGTGCTGGCCTGGAATCTTTAAAAAAAAAAAAAACTGCAACATCTCCTTTTAATAATTCTTGCTTAGTTTTGGGCCATCTGTGACCTTTCTAGTCAGCTTCTTTAATCTTTCTTCTCCTTCCTGTTGTGACTCTTAAATATTTCCAAGTAATGGTGTTATTTTATATGCTATTTTTCTATTCAAGGCTTTTACTTCCACTTTGGTGACTGAACAAAAACCACAAATGTTGTGCCTTAGCAGAATTTTTTGAAAAAAGCTGAGTCTTAAAAGTTGTATATATACTTATTTTACAAAATCATCAGACTTATGAATAAATCTGGTTTAGAGCTGGTTGCATCACAGTAAGTAGATGGATGCCATTTCAAAATTATAAGGGAGCTTATTTTGAGCAAATATTTTCAGACCTTTTGGCATCCTTGAAACTTCTCAGAATCAAGATTCTAAATTTTTTCACTTTGAGATTTCCAGCAGGAACCCTTGATGTGTCAAAGGGTATATAGCTTACCTTTTAGAGGTAATAGCTTATTATGCAATTTGCATTTTAGGAAAGTACTATCATGAAATTATGCTCAATGTTAAATTATATTTATATAGATACGCCATTGATATAAATGTCCTAGAAGTTATATAAGTTTTAAAATCTGATAATCCTGTTGTGTTGTTACTAGTCATTTGGGGAGTGAACCAAAGGAAGGAAGACCTTTCTCCCTGTCTTTTCCTCTCACTGCTTGTAACTCTACCTCTCAAATAAAATAAAATCTTAAAAAACATAAAGGGACTGATACTGTAAGATGTGGACATGGTCACCCAAGGCTCACTGGTATGTCTAAGAATAACAGCCACTTGATCACTTGATTAGACATAATAGTTCACATTTGGGCAGTTTTTTTTTTTTTTACCACTGTGCATACTGCTCACTGTGTGTGCTGTCACTTCTGGAAAAAGGAAGGCTACTGGCTCATTTCTGGCTATTTGGGAGAGTCTAAGCCATACTATTTGATAACTGAAATATTACTTTAAAAATAGCTTTTTTTTTTTTTTTATTAAATCCAGCCACATTGTCCATAGGCCACTCTGGGGACAATAAATATGGATGATTACATGTATTGAACAGATGTGTCCCAGCAGGCTATTCTAATGCCCCTTTAACAGGGCTGGAGGACATCCATGCCCTAACCATATAAAGCCCATAAAATCATTTGGTCTGACCCTGTCAAGGCAACTACAAATGGGATTTGATATTCAATCTATACAGACTAAATCTTAAGTTGATAATTTTGTATGTCCTGTGCATGATGTTATAAGCACCCAAATGGCCCTTGGAAGAAAGGCCCTTTGCTTTAGAGACTACAGACCTTGAACAATAAAGGATGGAAACAGCTTCAAAGACAAGATTCAACCACTGAACACACAGCAGTAACTCCTCCAGAAGCTTTGGAAGCAACAGCACTGTTACCAGGTATCTTAGAACAGAAGGTTAAACTCAAAGTCCTCATCCAGGCCTTATGTCTCAGATGAGGTAAGTGTGAATACTCACACTGACTTGAGTTAGGAAAGAGATGTTGATGGTCTGGGTTTCTACTGGAATAAAGATTAAAGACACATTTTGGGCCTTCCTTGAGTTCAAGAAACATGGAAGAGATATACAGAAATCTGTGTTTCCCTAACTTTCTATGAAGCTAGTCCATATCTCTGTTCTATTTGTATGAACACTGGCTATACATCTTCATTCTATACATAGAACTGAAGAATGTGATTTTGCACATAAGGCACTGGCAAATTATATTCAAAGTGTCTTTTTTTTATCTTAAGGACTCACTCTTTATTTAGTCATTTTTACTAGCTTAAGGGAAGATATGGGAGCAATGGGACTAACCTATCTTTTTTTTTTTTAAGACACCTTTTATTTAGTGAGTATAAAGTTCATGAGTACATCTTTAGGAATACAGTGATTCTTCCCATCATATCCACTCTCCCACCCCTACTCCCTACTCTTTTCCTCCTCCCTCTCCCATTCCTAGTCCTATTCTCCATTGGGATTCATTTTCAATAAACTTTATACACAGAAGACCAGCTCTGCACTAAGTAAAGATTTCAACTATTTGCATGCAGATACATACATTAAATATTAAAAAAAAACTAAGAACAAGTTTTTTTTTTAATTTTTTAATTTTTTTTGACAGGCAGTTAGACAGTGAGAGAGAGAGAGACAGAGAGAAAGGTCTTCCTTTTTCCATTGGTTCACCCCCAAAGTGGCCACTATGGATGGTGTGCTGCACCAATCCGAAGCCAGGAGCCAGGTGCTTCTCCTGGTCTCCCATGCAGGTGCAGGGCCCAAGGACCTGGGCCATCCTCCACTGCACTCCTGGGCCACAGCAGAGAGCTGGACTGGAAGAGGAGCAGCCAGGACAGAATCTGGCATCCTGACCAGCACGAGAACTTGGTGTGCCAGCTGAGAACAAGTTTTATATTGCATACTATGACTCATTTAGGACAGAGGTCTTGCATGGTAAAATTGCCAACTATGACCCCAGCATCCCATATGAGTACTGCTTTTAGTCTTGGCTGCTCCACTTCCAATCCAACACCTTGCTAATGGCCTTGCAAAAGCGGAAGATGACTCAGTACTTGTGCCCCTGGCGGATGCAGCCACCGGGGAAGTGAACCAGCACAGCAAATGAAGATCTCTCTCTCTCTCTCTCTGTATTAAGTATTAAGTAAGTAAGTGAATTAGTAAAAGAAATGCCTACAACCTCCTCTCCTTTCATCCTTAAAATACCCCCACATATTTCATGAAGCAGTCTGACCAGTCACTGTCCCTTTTCCCTAAGAATGGAGGAGTAACAAAAAATAAAAACATCTAAAACAAAACCTCTATAGAACAAAAGCAGGACCAAGCATCTTCTCTGTCTCCCTTAGACCAAAGCATCCTTATCCATAATGTACCAAAAATAATTCACTGAACTGAGGGAGTGACACAGCTGGCCTGACAAGCCTCTAATCACTGCACACAAGAAGTCACTTTTCTGCAACTGATAGAACCCTGCTGGCCAATATTGTCTGGATGGGTTTATTTAGGGGAGTTCCACATCTGGGTAAGGAAACAGCCCAGTCTGGAGCAGCAAATAACTGCCAATTGTATGTGAACTCCCAGATTAACTAAAGTCCCTCTGAATGCCATTAGAATTCCCTAAAGACGATAGCATCTTCAACCAGTAGATGAAGGTCAAAAACACCACAAACCAGTCAGGGACGTGGACACAAGCTGAACATGCATCTCTTGCCTCTAATTTCAATCTGTAAGAATCTTTGCCTCTAACTTCATGGGGAACCACGGAGTTAGGCTCCTTGCTCTGGGCTTTAAAATAAGTGCTTCTTTACTACACCACACCAAAGTCACTGATTGGCTTACCGTGTACTGGGCAAGTATATACAGGTTAGGGGTTCTATAGCAACACCACCAACCAGATTGGAGGTATGTCCTGCAGTAAGGGCAGAGATGGGACTTGAACCCAGGCATGCTGACATAAAAGATAGGCTTCTCAAGGAGTGCTCCAATCATTATGCCAAATCTCATTCCCGTAAATTTTTAAACTTATTTTTCTTTGAATTCCAGATAGACTGAAGGAGACAGCAGAGATCACCAATGGGCAAATTCAATTCTAAACTCTTTCCACCACAGTTTCCATTTTGTAAATTGATAATACTGTCTCCAGAATTAATCTAAGGTATAAATGATACAAAGTAAGGCATTTACTCTGTTAATCTGGCCCCTAGAAGATACTTGGCAATGTTTGTCCTGTATCCAGTTCTCCTGTTTTTTTTTTTTTTCTTTTTGTACGTGGTGAATCAGAGGGTGGTGTAAAATGATTTTGAAAGAACAACAAACATCAACAAGACACAAATAAAAATTGTATTCTCAAATCTAGATGTTAAACTATGCTGTGTACACCTGTGCTAAGAGTTACATTGAAATCGTTGTCATTCATTACTTGAGAGAAGCTGTCCAGGAATACAGCAGCAGTAGGACTTTTCTGAGAAACAGCGTGTGTGAGGGAACTGGGATTTGGGACTCAGCAGCAGTGGCTGTCACTTCTTAAGATTTTATTCAAGAAAGGAAGAACAGCAACTGACCCTTGAGATTTGGGGTGGGAAGGAAGGGAGGGAAGGAGGGATGTAAACAATAGCAAATGCCCTCTGGTTCCCAGCCTGTCTCCGCCCACCGACACTTAAGCCCTAGGAGAGAGCCAGTAAGTCTAGGAATGCCCTGGCCTGGACTCCATTTCCCAGAGTCACCTGGTGCTCTGACGCTTTTCGTGCTCTGAACGTCCGTGCGTGTGAATGCGGAAGAACGTGCGCATGCGCGTGCCTTTCCATGTGGCCCAGGGTTGGGAACAGAGGGAGTTCATTTACTGATCAGATGTGCCCTGAGAGGCCGCGCTGCTCCTTCTCCCACATTCACGGGGGCGTCTTGCTCTGCAAGTGCAATTGCAGGCGGTTCAGGAGCACACGTTCCAGATCTGCCGGCCGCTGCTTCTGTGCCTCTGCATCTGCCACCCGTGGGTCCCAAGTTCCAGCGACTTCTGTCCCACCCTCTCCGCTTTGCTCCCCGTGTGTCCTGAAGAAAGGGGACGTGCTCCTGAGATTTTCCACGGCAAGTATGGAGAACAGGAAGGGGCATCTATGTGTGTGTGGGAGAGGGGTGGGGGCGATGGCGGGTGGCGGCTCCCAGACATTGATCACTTCTCAGTGATCCTGGGAGAGTCAAGGCTGGAACCCAGCCTTGTGGGTTGTGTCTCCCACTGCCGCTTCCCAGTCTCCCAACGCTCGGCCAGTCCCACGGGCTGCCTCCCTCAAATCTGCATAAAGCACGGTGGATGAGGAACGGCACGGCACGAGCAGGGCACTTGAGGGCTCTGCGAAGGAAGGAGTCCCATTCTCTATATTTAAATGAGCCCAGTTCTCACTCTGGGTGGGTCAGAGAATGCCTTCCGGCTGGGCCTCCAGCTATATCCCGTGGTGGTTCCAGCTGGGCGGGGTTTGGTGGCCCTAAGCCTGAGGCAGTGGAGAGGTGGGGATGGAAGACCAGAGTAGGATCTGGCTCTTGGCCCCCATGCTGGACCCCGCGGACACATTTGGCAACTGGGGCGCTATGTGTTTGGCTGACCTTCCCAGCAGCAGGTGAAGCTTGTGCAGTAGCTTTGTGGCTTGATCTCTCCTCCGTATTTAATTAACAGACTTTCAATCTGGAGCTTGAGGCCATGGAAACATAGCAGATGATTTATTTTCCTGCTTTTCGATTTCTGTCTTCAACCCTTCTTTCTTCTCATGGTATTAGGGATGTCAGCTATTATTATCTGCTGCTAATCCCTTTACAAAGTGAGAAGCGAACCGAAATTAATGCAAGTCTACCGTATGAGTTAGTAATGAGCTACTTTAACATGGATTTTCATAAAGTGGAGAGCTACAAAAACATAAATACAGAAAAGTAACAATTTTTCTCTTCCCTCACTCAGTGCTCTGCCAAGCTGATTATCTTACAGTCCATACTGTTTGAATTAAGAGGGACAGTTACTTTTTTTTTTTTTTTTAGGTTTTATTTATTTATTTGAAAGGTAGAGTTACAGAGAAGCAAAGACACAGAGAAAGAGAGGTCTCCCATCTGCTGGTTTACTCCCCAGATGGTCACAATGGCCAGAACTGCATGGATCTGAAGTCAGGAGCCAGGAGCTTCTTCCAGGTCTCCCACACAGGTACAGGGGACCAAGCATTTGGACCATCTTCCACTGCTTTCCCAGGCCATAGCAGAGAGCTGGATCAGAAGTGGAGCAGCAGGTCTCAAACTTGTTTTACCTGCTCCATCACAGCACCAGCCTCAAGTTACTTTTCTTATTCTGGGTTCTGTGTTTAACCCTATGACATTTTCAACATTGGAGGATATTAGTGATAAATTTGCATAATGACTGTGGTCTGTGGACGACTTTGTACAAGATATTAATTCGAGGAGGGGTAAGGAAGAAAGTAAATATGACCCTCTCCCCCCACAGCGATGCCCACACAGTGGGGTAAAAGATGTGTCTTTGGGCACTGTGGCACTGTGGCATAGTAGGTTAATCCTCTGCCTGTGGGGCCAACATCCCATATGGGCACTGGTCAAGTCCCAGCTGCTCCTCTTCTGATCCAGCTCTCTGCTATGGCCTGGGAAGGCAGTAGAAGATGGCCCAAGTGCTTGAGACTCTGCACCCATGTCGGAGACCCAAGAAGCAGCTCCTGGGTCCTGGCTTAAGATCAGTGCAGCACTATTGGCCATTTTGGCCATCTGGGGAGTGAACCAGCAGAAGGGAGACCTTTCTCTCTGTCTGTCCCTCTCACTATCTGTACCTCTACCTCTCAAATAAATAAATAAAACATCTTTTCAAAAAAGAGAGATGTGGCCTTGAAAACTATTGCTACAGACTAACTTTCAGCATAATGAAGTTTTCACTGGATTAACTGAGTGATTCATAGATTCTGTTAGAGTCCTGTTGTCACCAGATTACTCATCTGTGAAACTCATTTAGCATAGTAAAGTGACCTAGGAAGTAAAAATAGAAAGCGAATCCTGGATAGAGGTTGCTAGGGTAACAGCATTCTTCCTGTCAAACCCAGTGTGTTTTTGACCTTTTCTCCCATGTACTCTCTATCACAGTGCTTGTGAGTGGACAAGCAGTTATGTGTTTCTGCTGAAAAGAGTTGCTTCACACCCAGGAAACAACTGTAAGTCCACTTTCTCAGCAACTATGTTGTGTGTACATTAATACGAACTTGAAAACAGCCAAGAACAGGATTCCTAGACTACTCAGGCTAACTGACTGTACTTGGCACTTCATTCCCTGCTCTGCTATATGTTTCTGGCAAGTTCTTAAAAATTTTTAGGAGAGACATGTTTCATATGAGAGACATAATCTGGTAATGTAGCAGTGATGTCTTTAAGAAAAGATGCCATGTGAGGAAGCAGTCTGATGGTGTCCATTCATCTTCCCATTAATAACTCTCACTGAGAGAGACATAAATCATTTATCCACTGGTTCACACCCCTAATGGCCACAGCAGCTAGGGTTGGACTGGATTAAAGTCAGGAGCTAGTATCTTCTTCCTCATTTCCCATGTGGGAGTAGGAGCACAAGCACCATCCTTTGTAGCTTTCCTAGGTACATGAAGGAGCTGGATCAGAAGTAGAGCAGCTGGGACATGAACTCATGCACAATATGGGATACCATCATCACAGGCAATGGCTTTCCCACTATGATCTACTGTCTGTATTTTTTAAATTATTATTTTTATTTGAAAGGCAGAGTTAGAAGCAGAGGCAGAGAGAGAGAGGGTGAAAGGTCTTCCATCTTCTGGTTTACTTCCCAGATGGCTGTAATGGCTGTAATGGCTGGAGCTACCCTGAACTGAAGGCAAGAGCTAGCAGCCTCTTCCAGTTATCCCACGAGGGTGCAGGGGCCCAACAACTTGGGCCATCTTCTACTGCTTCCCCAGAGCTTAGAAGAGAGCTGGATCAGAAATGGAGCAGCTGAGACTCAAGCCAGAGCCCATATGGGATGCTGGCAATGCAGGCAGCAGCTTTCCCTGCTAGGACACTGTACCAGCCCCTCTATTGTCTGTTTTATGAAAATATATATTTAAGAGATATTAGAAGGCCATTCAGGCCCTTCCTACAAAACATTTTGAAATAATGATTGACAGTCTACAAGACTGCTTCCAAAGAGAGAGAGCTGGAGGGATGGAGAGGCAGTGATATTGAAAGGATATGAGGAACAAGATGGGAAGGCCAGAAGAAATCTTGAAAAGTATTCCAAAGGATAAAGTAATAGGACACAGGTCATTTGTTCAGGTTTCTATTATAGGGTTTTACTTTTTTTTTTTTTAATTAGAAATAATTCCTAACATAATTTGTGATATACTTGACTCACTTTTCAGTTTTCTTACAGATAAGATGTGCTTATAAGATGTAGAGGGGCTGGTACTGTGGCTTTGTAGTTTAATCCTCTGCCTGTGGCACTGGCACCCCATATGGGCACCAGTTCTAGTCCCAGCTGCTCCTCTTCTGATCCAGCTCCCAGCTATGACTATGACCTGGGAAAACAGTAGAAGATGGCTCAAGTGCTTAGGCCCCTGTACCCAAGGGGGGACAGAGAAGAAGCTCCTGGCTCCTGGCTTCAGATCAGTGCAGCTCCATCTGTTATAGCCATTTGGGGAGTGCACCAGCAGATGGAAGACCTTTATCTCTGTCTCTTCCTCTCACTGTCTATATTCTGCCTCTCAAATAAAATCTTAAAAAATAAAATGTAGAGAAGTACTGTAATTAAATGCACTAGTACGCTCCTAAATATGCAGTTAGCATTAAATTTTTGTTGAGAAAGGAATGAGCTTGGCTTTATGTGTCTTGCTTAGAGCAGAATTTTTATGACTGAATTTGAGACAAGTAAAAATCAGTTTTATAATTGAAACATTGATCATTTTTACTGCTGCAGCCTCCCCCTCACTCTCTGTGTCCCTATGCAGATAGTCCACATGAGAGTACAAGAGAAAGAGAGGCCTGCATATCTGGAGTAGTGCAAATACGCCCTTTGCTTAAACCAGGGGATTGATCGACTGGAGTTCTTTGTGATTCAGTTTGCATTTTTCTGTAGAGTGAAATATAGTGATTTGGGTAAAGTATCTTGTCTTCTAGTAGATGATTCCAATTGGCTTTTCTTATCCATCTACCTGCATCACAGGTGATTCCTAAGACAGGTGTTGGACTCTATGGAAAAAAAAAAAGTAGCTTCTTCAGAGTTGATATATTTCTCCTGGAAAATTGGAGAAATATTTTGTAAGAAGCAGTTCATGGAGGATGTACACTTCCTAGAATTGAGACTAAAGTGGTCCCCTTTACTTTCCCCTCCCTGAGCTAGTTCCTGAGGCTCATTGATCAGGGAAAGAATGCTAATATTTATAGGCCAATTATGAATGATCCATGTTTGTCTTACACATGAGATGTTTACAGATCTGTTTCTCAAGGCCTTTAAGATAAAGTAAGGAAATTTTACAACAAAGAGAAGGTTGGCTTTGTCTGTTGCCTTGGTCTAGGATCTGTGCATTTACTACCCACTTAGTACTCTGACTCCTATTGTGCCCATCTCCTGATGGTTCTTCTTTTGGCCATTCCTGTGTCCAGATTCTTTTTTTTTTTTCTTCTTTTTTTTTTTTTTTTGACAGGCAGAGTTAGTGAGAGAGAAAGGTCTTCCCTTCATTGGCTCACTCCCCAAATGGCCGCTACGGCTACACTGCGCTGATCTGAAGCCAGGAGCCAGATGCCTCCTCCTGGTTTCCTATGAAGGTACAGGGCCCAAGCACTTGGGCCATCCTCTGCCACCCTCCTGGGCCACAGCAGAGAGCTGTACTGAAAGAGGAGCAACTGGGACAGAATCTGGCATCCTAACCGGGACTAGAACCTGGAGTACTGGCACTGCAGGTGGAGGCCTAGTGAGCCACGGTGCCAGCCCCAGATTTTTTAATGGGTGACAATCTTTGGCCAGACTGCCAGTCTGATAACTCAACCCAAATTGGAGTTGACTAGTGTGTGTACCCACTTCAGGATTAAGGTGGTCCAAAACTTCCAATGACCAATGACTGGGCTGCCTTTATGCTCACTCAAGAGATAAGACTCTGGGCACAGGTTAGGTCCCAAGTGGCTTTGCTTGGTCCTCTTCCCTGATTCTCAGGTAGGCAGGGGACTTGTTGGCTCACAGAAGTCTCTAGATTTCTGTTTTGCACTCATCTGCAAAATATTTCAAAGTTTTCTCTTGGATCTCAAAGGTCCTGAGTAGGGAGTTTTATTTTGTATTTAGCTGTGTCTTTATAAAGACAGGTGTCACTGATGACTGTGTGTCCTCAGAATTAACTGCACCCAGGCCTGGATGGAGTTGTAGGATCCTGGCTTCAGGCTGAACATTGCCTGCTGTTGTGAGCATTTGAGGATGTACCAGAAAATGGAAGAAATCTCTCTCCCTCTCCATCTCCCCCTGCCTTTCAAATAAAATGAAAAATGATAAAAATTGGAAAATGCATTTTGCCTTGTGTCCTAAGCAAAAAGTAAGTACTGTTGTTACAGGTAGAGCTCATTTGTACACTTCACAAATACTCATCAATCTCAGGTTAGAGGCTTGGTGATCACTGCTGCTGGGCTGCCTCCTCAGCTCCCATTCTGTAATGCATCCCCTTCCATCATCTGCAGTTTACTTTGGGTGCTCATAAAACACCAAACTGCCTCCTGACTTTGCATCCCTGAGTTCTTTATACATAGCTTGGCCATAATCTCATTTTCTTTAGCAGCATGCTAATTTTTATGAGTACTTCATAAGCAAGGAATAATGAGGTCATTGATTTTCTCTGAGCTTTTGCCCTAAGTGGTTTATTTTATGAAATTGATTCTGGGTAATGTGTAGAACTTTGCTGGATTAGAAGTTGGGGTGCAGAGGTTGATGTTAGAGAAATAGGGCTGTCATGGCCACTTCTACTGTGCCCCACCCTGCAACCTAGGCCTGCCTTTGGGTTCTGTTTTTATAGAGTGTTGGAATGAGGCAGTAGTGATTCAATAAAGGAATAAATTTTCAATTGTTAAACATTTTTATTTTCATTAATACAAAGAGAACAGGTTGCATAAGAATGTAATTCCATAGGAACATAACCATACTTCTCTATTTCTTCCTCCTTTCTTCCTTTCTCTTGTTAAAGATTTAATAAGCTGGCTTTTTTCCCTAACCTAGTGTTTACCCCTTCACCTCCAGCCTTCCTTGTCCATTTGTTCCTACTTTACAATCTAGTACTTTAAGCTTTTTTCTCTTTCTTTCATGCATGTTTTTGCCTACTCCTACCCCAATTCCCAAGAAGGAAAAATGAATAAAAGTCATGAGATATTGATTCAAAGGCAGGAATCCTATCCAGAAATACAGAAGAAAAGTTACCTCCTTTTTCTTTTTATTAACAATTTATTGATTGATTTACCTTTCTGGAAGAGGCAGCTGGAAGTTCTCTGAGGTCTGTCCTTAGAATGTGAGGAGAGCCAGAGATATTGGACAGACTCTTTACAGTCTGTTTGTTTTACTGTGAGAGATGTTGTTCCACTTGCCTGTGGCAGAAAAAAATGAGATTTCAATGATTTTTTTCTGCATTACTAATTTTTATGATGAGTCTCTTCTTTATCAATGGATAGAGACCTGTCAAATTTGCCATGAGCAAAAATCTTCACAGACACAACTGCTTTCAGAGGAGATGCATGCCTCCCCATTCCCACGTGGCCTTCCCCTGAGATCTCCAGGTGGCTTTTCTTGCTCTCCTGAAAGCAAAGAGAAGCTTCCATCCACAGAAAAAGTTCACTATGACTGTGGTGTTGTTTCTTGGAAGTTCCTGTCCAAAAAGTAATCATTTAAGAACACCAGGGGCATTTATTAGTTTCACAGGACTCTCTTCCTCCTGGCTTCAGTGGAGAGGAAAAATAACCAAAGTTGAAGCATGAGTCTAGGCAAAGCACAATTATTTATCTGCATAACAAAAATCCTCATATTTTTTCTGCACATTGCTAGTCTTATGTGGGTTAGAAAGAAAAAAATACCATTTAATATCTTAGAACTCTCTAATGTTAAAAAGTATAAGAATAAAAAAATTGATATTTTATGCTCTTATAAAGCTCCAAAAGCATTAACATTGTGCATTTCTGGGTGATTTGAAAATTCTAAATTTGAAATCAACTGCATTGACTGGCTTTGCAGAGTAGGAATAAAATAATTGGTTTATTAATTATTTATATAGAGAGACTATGAAAGAAGCTATTCATTGGTACCAGTTGTCTATGATAAGCTTTAGTGTTCATGAGACCATGATTCATTTTATTTTATGAGCTATGTCCACTTGAAGTTGCAAAAGAAAACATACAATAGTCATTGCAATTCACTTTAACAGACTTTTTGAAAGATTTTATTTATTTGAGAGGTAGAGACAGAGAGAAAGGTCTTCCATCCATTGGTTCACTCCCCAAATGTTTGCAACAAGCAGAGCTGCTTGATCCAAAGCTAGGAGCCAGGTGCTTCTTCCCAGTCTCCCATGGGTGCAGGGGCCTAAGCACTTGGGCCATCTTATATTGCTTTCCCAGGCCATAGCAGAGAGCTGGGTTGAAAGAGGAGTAGTTGGGACTAGAACCAGTGCCCCTATGGGATGCCAGTGCTTAAGGTGGAGGATTAACCTACTGCGCCATGGCACCAGCCCCACAATTCTCTTGAAAACAGAAACATTTATTCCCGAGTCTTTTACTCTTCATGTATTTATGAGAAGATGATATCTGATTTCTTTTGGAGTTCTCTTTTGTCTGATTATTTTCTATGATTAGTTTCTTAAAAGGACTTGCATTGTTAACCTCTGCAGTTAGGCCAATGAATCCTGACAGGGCACATATGTCTCTAGAATTACAGGAGTGCTCATCATTCTCACACTGTGTTCTGTTGCTGTTCAGCCTGTGACAGTGAGACATGTAAATAAAAAACCAAAAATTCAGCATGTGGTTACCCCACAAGGAATCTTATCTTGTCTGTATCTGAATAATTTTGATAGCCAGGTGTTTTTAAGTTGCTAAATATTCTCTTAATTTGTATTTATTTAAAGACTATTAACTTAGTACCACACTTTTTGTTACAGTAAGTTGATTGCAGATAAGGAATTTATAAATTCATACCTTGACTAGAAGTTTTACTTTGTAACAATCACAGACTAGCAGAAGTCATATACCATTAAACCTCCTTTTTCTAAAATAAGAGGCTGTAATTAATATGAGTTTATAAAGCATATATGCTTTAAGATTTTATTTATTTATTTGAGAGGTAGAAATACAGACAGAGGGAGAGACAGAGAGAAAGGTCTTCCTTCCATTGGTTCACTCCCCAGATGGCTGCAATGGCCAGAGCTGCACCGATTTAAAGCCAGAAGCTAGCTGCTTCTTTCTGGTCTCCCATGTGGGTGCAGGGGCCCAAGCATTTAGGCCATAATGCACTTTTCCCAAGCCATAGAAGAGAACTGAAGAGGGGCAGCTGGGACTAGAACTGGCACCCATACGGGATGCTGGCACCACAGGTAGAGGATTAATCTACTGCACCGCAGCACCAGCCCCAAGTACATGAAGAATTTAGTACAGAAAATTGGTAGCAACCTCATGAAGTTTATCTCCCTTTCAAACTTTTAATAACCTTTGGGATGGAAAATGCTAATTTAAGGTACTGTAATTAAATTCACACGAACAAAAGATGTTTTAGTATGTTTTACTTCATTATTTAAGTTAGATACTGTTAGGAAATTCTAAATTATTTTGTGGATAAATTGTAAATTCTTTTCACAAGTGTATTTGAGTAGAAACACAAGCTTTTATAATCAATTATTTGTGTTTAAAACATATACTTATGCAAGCTTTGTATTAAAATAACAACATTTTATGAAGTTTGGATACATCTTGTTCAATACAAGCCTATACTTTTTTTAAGTTTTATTTAAAAAGAATCTTTGTTTTTTTTTATTTAATTTTTATTTATTTATTTATTTATTTATTTATTTATTTTTGACAGGCAGAGTGGATAGTGAGAGAGAGACAGAGAGAAAGGTCTTCCTTTTGCTGTTGGTTCACCCTCCAATGGCCGCTGTGGCTGGTGCACTGCGGCTGGCGCACCGCGCTGATTCGATGGCAGGAGCCAAGTGCTTCTCTTGGCCTCCCATGGGGTGCAGGGCCCAAGCACTTGGGCCATCCTCCACTGCACTCCCTGGCCACAGTAGAGAGTTGGCCTGGAAGAGGGGCAACCAGGACAGATTCCGGCTCCCCAACCAGGACTAGAACCCGGTGTGCCAGTGCCGCAAGGCGAGGGTTAGCCTAGTGAGCCACGGTGCCGGCCATGTATTTTTTTTTTAACATAGCAAATTTGGGTAACCCAGTAAGTCCATAATTTCCCACAAAATTCATAAACTTGACAACTGAGTATCTTAAGTCTTATAAATCTTCTGAATCATTCATAGTTATGCACTCAATGGAACGTACTCCACAACAGCTGAGAAGAATCTTAACTTAAAAGCATCAAGTCTTCAGGCATCTCTAAAAGTCTCTATTTTTCATTCCTTAAGACATGCAGTCAGACTGCTGATGCAGCAAATATCAATTCACCTTAAGCTTCAGTGTATAAGAAAAAGCATTTGGGAAACCAACATTATTAATATTAAGTCTGAAAGCTTTTCTACCTCTTTACTGAATGACCTTTCCTTCTGTCAACTTTAAACTCTAATGAATAAAAATTGTGTTTTAAACATATTTTTTTCAGGTTAATCTAACACTTTAGGACATTTGTATTTGTTTTATAAGTCTTATGGAAAACAAAAAGGTAATCTCTAATCTAGACAATTCTGGAATCTTTTATTAGATTTAGAATTTTACAACAAAGTAATATGATCTGCTTGTCCAAATATTATGGCTTTTAAATAATTTTCTTCATGTATGTAAATTAATAAAGCTTATTTCTAATATATATTTCCTGTGTTTTCATTTGCTGAAGCAGGGTTCAAAGGGTGTTTTTAGGATCTTGCCAATATCAGCCCTATGTACCCATAAATTATTGGAGCCATTAAATGGACAATAAAAACTGATTGAGGCTACAGATGAATGCTTCAAAAGGAATCTGATACACACAGATTTTATTTTCACATTCAATTCAACTGAAGTCTTCCTTAAAACTGTACTCTTGATAGGCTGAAAGCAGAGTAATGGAGTTAGTTCTTTATGCCAGATAGATGGATATGTTGTACAAAGGCTTTATTCTCTGTCAATCATCAGTAACTTGAGGTCTTTCTGTAGATTCTGAATGGCAGTGCTTACATCTTCATATTGCAAAACACTGTCAGCATATTTGTAGTATCTCTGAGCTCTCACAAAGTCCTCAGGGGTGAGGTGAGTATCACCTTGGGAAACTGTACTGAAAAGTGCAGGATCAATGGCTGGAATAGTCTATAGAGTAGGTTGGATAGTATTCCTTGTTACACCCATGCTATGAGGCACTTTTGCTGGTGTGTTGGCTGGGGCATGTGCACCCAGAGGACTCTGTATTCAACTATAGCTGTTTGATGGCATGCTGCCTGGGTCAAATGCTGAAGATGATGATGGCTGAGGTGTGTTGAGTGGGCAGAGATGCTACTCCAGCATCTTCATTTTCTTCACCATCAGTATCTTCCTCAATTGCAACAGGGCCTGCTTGAGGAGTCTTCTCATTCTTTAAGCAATTATGGATATATGTTGCCTCCCACCTTGCATACTTTGTGTGTTTCACATTTTCATCAGTGTTATGTCAAACACGGTTATGGCATCTATTAAAAGACTTGCAGTATAGAAGAACTTGATCATGTTTTTTTGTGAAGTTGCCCAGCACAATGTTCATTGTCTGCATATATAGACATTTTCAAATCATAATTCCCCAAATGGGCAGAACCAACTACTCCTTGGGTAATAGCTTCATTATCACCCAACTTTTTTTTTTTTTTTTTTTTTTGTGAAGAACCTGAGCCTGGATCAAGGCACAGCTATTTTAGACTAGGCCTCCATCTTGTAACTCTGGCACGACGGGGCCCTGAACCCTAAGGCAAAAGCTCCTGAAAGAAGAAAAATAAAATCTCCTTGTGATAAACTCCACTAGCAACAGCCAGTCAGCTGATAGCAGGGAAACACCTAAAGTTCCAGATGTCTTTTCAGGCAGTTAAGGTGATTGATAACATCCCAAAACCCTGCAGTTTGGCATGTACACCCTAGCAGCTCAGACCCTATACTTTAGCCAATCATTTTAAAAAGCATCAACCCCAAAGCCATCCAACCACCTTTACTAGTCTATTCCCACCACTTGATTTACTAAGCAGTTTTAAGAGATGTTCTTTAAATTTCCTGCAGAACGAGACGATTTGCTGAATGGTGCTATAATGTATAGAATGTCTCTGAAAACCCTATATAAACCCCAGAAAGGAAATGGGATGGGTTCTCATCAGAAGACCACTATGACAATTGGAGGAGTGGACATTAGGTTCAGCTAGAACAATAAATCTCTTTGCTTTTGCATCATTGAAGTCTCTCATTGGGATAATTGAGTCCCATCCAAGTCTGGTCTAACAGTTGTTATTGTTAAGATTTATTTATTTATTTGAAAGGCATAGAGACAGAGAGTCGGTCTCTGCCATCTGCTAGTTCACTCTCCAAATGGCTGCAGTGGCCAGAGCTGTGCTGATCTGAAGCCAGGAGCCAGGAGATTCTTCCAGGTCTCCCACATGTGTGCAGGGGCCCAAGGTCTTTTGCTATTTTTCTACTTCTTTCCTAGGACAGAGCAGAGAGCTGAGTCAGAAGTGGAGCAGCTGGGACTTGAACTGGAGCACATATAGGATGCCAGCACTGTAGGGCAGGGCTTTAAGCTGCTGCACCACAGAGCAGCCCCCCCCCAATTGTTTCTTAAGAACTCCTAACTGACCCATTAATTTTGATAAAAATTTATGACACTCAGGAGTTTTATTATCAGTCTTCATTCTAGATTGCATGGCATATACATGACCCCCTTGGTGAAATACATAATGATCAAACAATGGCTGCCAACAACCTCTCAGATCTACTCTTGAGCAACTATTCAGTAATTGGCCAACACAGAGTCCTACCTATGTTCCTGAACTATCTGGTGATGCTGTATATTCTTTTTTAAAAAATTTTTAATTTATTTAAAAATTTTGACAGTAGAATTTTGACAGTGAGAGAGAGACAGAGAGAAAGGTCTTCATTCTGTTGGTTCACCCCCCAAATGGCTGCTATGGCTGGTGCTGCACCAATCCAAAGCCAGGAGCCAGGTGCCTCCTCCTGGTCTCCCATGTGGGTGCAGGGCCCAAGCACTTGGGCCATCCTCCACTGCCCTCCTGGGCCACAGCAGAGAGCTGGACTGAAAGAGGAGCAACTGGGACAGAACCAGCAGCCCAACTGGGACTAGAACCCAGGGTGCTGGTGCTGCAGGTGGAGGATTAGCCTAGTGAACTGCGGCACTGGATGATGCTGTATGTTCTTAAACTGTGGGAAGAGTGGGGGCAGTGGAGCAAGCTCAGCCATCTCCACTCTAGCATATCATGACTTCCTCAAGCCTATACTTTTTTCAAGTACATATTTTTACATTCACAGAAAAACAGTTAAAAGCAGACTGACTTGTAAAAATAATTCAATGGTTATAGATATCCACTCATACAACATTTAAAATTGTTCAGTAAAATACTCTGTGATTTAAAAGAAAGATTTATTTATTTATTTGAATTTCAGATTTACAGAGAGAGAGAGAGAGAGAGAGAGAGAGAGAGAGAGAGAGAGAGAGAGAGAGAGAGGTCTCTGCTGGTTCATTCCCCAAATGAGCACAATGGCCAAGGCAGGGCTAGATTGAAGCCAAGAGCCAGGAACTTCATCCAGGTCTGCCACATGGGTACAGGGATCCAAGCATGTGAGCCATCATCCACTGCTTTCTCAGGCTCATTAGCAGAAAGCTGGATCAAAAGTGGAGCAGCCAGGACTCAAACCAGCACTCATATGGGATGCCAGTACTGCAGGCAGTAGCTTAACCCACTAAGCCACAGTGCCTGCCCTAAAATGATTTTTGGTTTCTGTATGATAGCCATACTAACTGGGGTGAGGAGAAATCTCATTGTGGTTTCTATTAGCATTTCCCTGATGGCTAGTGATCCTGAACATTTTTTCATGTGTCTATTGGCCGTTTGAATTTCTTCCTTGGAGAAATGCTTGTTAAAGCTGCCTGTTAATATAACAGGAAAAATGGCTGCTGCCCATTTCTTGAACTGGATTGTTTGTTTTGTTGTTGAATTTGTTGAGCTTATTAGAGATTTTGGATATTTTTACTAATAGTTTGCAAATGTTTTCTTCCATTCTGTCAGTTGCTTCCTTTGTTGCAGTTCAGAAGCTTCTTAGCTTGATATAATCTCCTTTGACTATTTTTCTTTTTATTGCCTGTGCTTCATGGGGTCTTTTTCCAAGAGTCTTTGCCTATGACAATGCCTTGCAGAGTTTCCCTGATATTTTTTCCTAGTGATCTTATGGTATCACATAGATTTAGATGATTGATCCAATTATAGTTAATTATTATACAAGCAATGTGGGGATCTTGTTTCAGACTACATTGTGAAGAACAAATTTTCCCAGCACCATGTTTGAAGAGATTGTCCTTTCTCCAGAGATTGCTTTAAGTTTGTTTCTCACAAACCAGTTGGTTTTAACTTTTATTTAGTAGATATAAATTTCCAAAGTACAGTTTGTGGATTACAATGGCTTCCCCCCTCATAACTTCCCTCCCACCCACAACCCTCCCATCTCCCACTCCCTCTCCCATTCCATTCACATCAAGATTCATTTTCAATTATCTTTATATATACAGAAGATCAATTTAGTATATGTTAAGTAAGATTTCATCAGTTTGCCCCCACACAGAACACAAAGTGCCAAATACTGTTTGAGCAATAGTCATCTCATTAATTCACATTGAACTACACATTAAGGACAGAGATCCTACACGGGAAGTAAGTGCCGAGTGACTCCTGTTGTTGACTTAACAAATTACCACTCTTGTTTAAGGTGTCAGCAATCTCCCCAGGCTCTAGTCATGAGTTGCCAAGGCCATGGAAGCCCCCTGAGCTTGCCGACTTTGATCTTATTTCTTTTTTTTCCATTAAAATATTTTATTAACAATAATTACATATGCTTGTGTGGTACAATATGACATACCTTTTCTGTTTGTATTTCCAGAAGCATCTTTTAAAAATTTATTTTGAAGATTTAAAAATTTTTACCATTTTTCTATATTCATTTCATACCTCACATTTTTTTTGTTTAGTAAATGTAAATTTCCAAAGTACAGTTTATGGATTACAATGGCTCTCCCCCATAACTTCCCTCCCACTCACACCCCTCCCATCTCCTGCTCCCTCTCCCATTCCATTCACATCAAGATTCATTTTCAATTCTCTTTATATACATAAAATCCATTTAGTATATATTAAATAAACATTTCATCAGTTTGCACCCACACAGAAACACAAAGTGTAAAATACTGTTTCAGTACTAGTTATAGCATTACTTCACATTGGACAACACATTAAGGACAGATCCCACATGAGACGTAAGTACACAGTGACTCCTGAAGTTGATTTAACAATTTGACACTCTTGTTTATGGCGTCAGTAATCTCTCTAGGCTCTAGTCATGAGTTGCCAAGGCTATGGAAGTCTTTTGAGTTCGCTGACTGCGATCTTATTCAGACAGGGTCATAGTCAAAGTGGAAGTTCTCCCTGCAGAGAAAGGTACCTCCTTCTTTGATGGCCCCATTCTTTCCACTGGGATCTCACTCGCAGAGATCTTTCATTTAGTGGGTTTTTTTTGTTTGTTTTTTTGTTTTTGTCAGAGTGTCTTGGCTTTCCATGCCTAAAATACTCAATGGGCTCTTCAGCCATATCCAAATGCCTTAAGGGCTGATTCTGAGGCCAGAGTGCTGTTTAGGACAACTGCCATTCTATGAGTCTGCTGTGTATCCTACTTCCCATTTTGGATCATTCTCTCCCTCTTTTATTCTATCAGTTAGTATTATCAGACACTAGTCTTGTTTATGTGATCCCTTTGACACTTACACCTATGTGTTATGACCAGAAATTGATCACTTGGACTAGTGAGGTGGCATTGGTACATGCAACCTTGATGGGATTATATTGGAATCCTCTGGCACATTTCTAATCACTTGGGACAAGTCAGCTTGAGCATGTCCCAAATTGTACATCTCCTCCCTCTCTTATTCCCACTCATATTTAACAGAGATCACTTTTCAGCTAACTTTAAACACTTAAGAATAATTGTGTGTTAATTACATAGCTCAACCAATGGTATTAAGTAGAACAAACAAAAATACTAAAAAGGATAAAGTATTAAATTGTACATCAACAGTGATGACAAGGGCTGATCAAGTCATTGTTTCTCCTAGTGTCCATTTCACTTCACCAGGTTTCCTATTTGATGTTCAGTTAGTTGTCACCAATCAGGGAGAACATATGATAATTGTCCCTCTGGGACTGGTTTATTTCACTCAGATGAGGTATTTCAGGCTCCTCCATTTTGTTGCAAGTGACCGGATTTCATAGTTTTTTTTTTTTTTTTTTTAATCCTGGTGTTTAGTATTGTATAGAGTACATGTCCCACAATTTCTTTATCCAGTCTACTGTTGATGGGCATTTGGGTTGATTCCAGGTCTTAGCTATTGTGAATTGAGCTGTGATAAACAATGTGCAGATACCTTTTGTGTTTGCCAATTTAATTTCCTTTGGGTAAATTCCAAGGAGTGGGATGGCTGGGTTGAATGGTAGGGTTATATTCAGATTTCTGAGGAATCTCCAGACTGACTTCACTAGTGGCTTAACCAGTTTGCATTCCCACCAACAGTGGGTTAGTGTGCCTTTTTCCCCACATCCTTACCAGCATCTGTTGTTGGTAGATTTCTGAATGTGAGCCATTCTAACTGGGGTGAGGTGAAACCTCATTGTGGTTTTGATTTGCATTTCCCTGATTGCTAGTGATCTTGAACATTTTTTCATGTGTCTGTTGGCCATTTGGATTTTCTCTTTTGAAAAATGTCTACTGAGGTCCTTGGCCCATCTCATAAATGGGTTGTTTGTTTTGATGTTTTGGAGTTTCTTGATCTCTTTGTAGATTCTGGTTATGAACCCTTTATCTGTTGCATAGTTTGCAAATATTTTTTTCCCATTCTGTCGGTTGCCTCTTCTCTTTCCTGACTGTTTCTTTTGTAGTACAGAAACTTCTCAATTTAATGCAATCCCAAATGTTAATTTTGGCTTTGACTGACTGTGCTTCCAGGGTCTTTTCCAAAAAGTCTTTGCTGGTACCTATATCTTGCAGGGTTTCTCCAATGTTCTCTAATAATTTGTGGTGTCAAGTCAAAGATTTAGGTGTTTAATCCATGTTGTGTTGATTTTTGTGTAAGGTGAAAGGTAGGGGTCTTGCTTCATGCTTCTGTACGTGGAAATCCAATTTTTCCAGCACCATTTATTGAATAGACTGTCCTTACTCCAGGGATTGATTTTGGATCCTTGATCAAATAGAAGTTGGCTGTAGATGTTTGGATTGATTTCTGGTGTTTCTCTTCTGTTCCATTGGTCTATCCATCTGTTTCTATACCAGTACCATGCTCTTTTGATTACAACTTCCCTGTAGTATGTCCTGAAATCTGGTATTTTGATGCCTCCGGCTCTGTTTTTGTTGTACAAGATTGCTTTAGCTATTCGAGGTCTCCTGTACCTCCATATGAATTTCAGCTTCATTTTTTTCCAGATCTGAGAAGAATGCCTTTGGTATTCTGATTGGTATTGCATTGAATCTATAAATTGTTTTTGGGAGAATGGACATTTTGATGATGTTGATTCTTCCAATGCATGAGCATGGAAGATTTTTCCATTTTTTGGTATCCCCTTCTATTTCTTTCTTTAAGATTTTGTAATTTTCATCATAGAGATCTTTAACATCCTTGGTTAAGATTATTCCAAGGTATTTGATTGTTTTTGTAGTTATTGTGAATGGGATTGATATAGCAGTTCTTCCTCAGCCATGGCATTGCCTGTCTATACAAAGGCTGTTGATTTTTCTGTAATGATTTTATATCCTGTTCCTTTGCCAAACTCTTTTATGAGTTCCAATAGTCTCTTAGTAGAGTTCTTTGGATCCCCTAAGTAAAGAATCATACCATCTGCAAAGAGGGATAGTTTGAGTTGTTCTTTCCCAATTTTGTATCCCTTTAATTTCTTTTTCTTGCCTAATAGCTCAGACTAAAACTTCAACTATATTGAATAGCAGTGGTGAGAGCAGGCATCCCTGTCTGGTACCAGATCTCAGTGGAAATGTTTCCAACTTTTCTCCATTCAATAGGATGTTGACCATGGGTTTTTCATCAATTGCTTTGATTGTATTGAGGAATGTTCCTTGTATACCCAGTTTGGTTAGGGTTTTTTTCATGAAAGGGTGTTGTATTTTATCAAATTCTTTCTCTGCGTCTATTGAGATAATCATATGGTTTTTCTTCTGCAGTCTGTTAATGTGGTGTATCACATTGATTGATTTGTGAACATTGAAGCATCCCTGCATACCAGGGATAAATCCCACTTGGTCTGGTTGTATGATCTTTCAGATGTGTTGTGTTCTATTGGCCAGGATTGTATTGAGGATTTTTGCATCTATGTTCATCAGGGATATTCATCTGCAATTTTCTTTCAATGTTGCATCTTTCTCCAGCTTAGGAATTAAGGTGATGCTGGCTTCATAGAAAGAATTTGGGAGGATTCCCTCTTTTTCGATCATTCTGAATAGTTTGAGAAGAATTGGAGTTAGTTGTTCTTTAAATGTCTGGTAGAATTCAGCAGTGAATCCATCTGGTCCTGGGCTTTTCTTTGTTGGGAGGGCCTTTATTACTCTTTCAACTTCTGACTCAGTTATGGGTCTGTTTAGGTTTTCTATGTCTTCCTGGTTCAATTTGGGTAGGTTGCATGTGTCCAGGAATCTAGCCATTTCTGATAGATTTCCCTGTTTGCTGGCATACAAGTCCTTGAAGTAATTTCTGATGATTCTTTTTATTTCTGTGGTGTCTGTTGTTACATTTCCTTTTTCATCTCTGATTTTATTGATTTGAGTCTTTTCTTTTTTTAGTTAGTTGGGCCAATGGGGTGTCAATTTTGATAATTTTTTCAATAAACCAGCTCCTCCTTTGGCTGAGTTTTTGTAATGTTTTTTATTCAATCCTATTAATTTCTTCTCTGATTTTAATTATTTCTCTTCTCCTACTAGATTTGGCTGTGGTTTGCTGCAGATTTTCTAGATCCTTGAGATGCATTGAAAGTTCATTTATTTGGTGCCTTTCCAATTTCTTGATATATGCACCCATTGCTATAAATTTTCCTCTTAACACTGCTTTGGTGTATCGCATACGTTTTGATATGTTGTGCTGTTGTTCTCATTTACTTTCAGAAAGTTTTTGATTTCTCTTTTGATTTATTCTATGACCCAGTGTTCATTCAGGATCATGTTGTTCAATCTGCATGTGTTTACATATGTTCTAGGCATTCCTGAATTGCTAATTTCCAACTTCATTCCCCTATGGTCAGAGAAGCTGCATCATATGATTCTAATTCTTTGAAAATTGCTGAGATTTGCTTTATGGCCTAGTTTGTGGTCAATCCAAGAATAGGTTCCATGTACTCACTAAAAGTGCCTTCTAATCCTTTTCTCTCTCCATGCCTTCAGGAACTCCTAGAACTCGAATGTTGGGTTTTTTAATGGTATCCTGTAGATTCCCAACAATATTTTTTTAGATTTCTAATTTCCTCTTCTTTTCTTTGGTTTGACTGTATTCTTCCCTGTGCTCTGTCTTCTAAGTCTGATATTCTCTCTTGTGTTTCACTGACTCTGTTTTTAAGGCTCTCTAATGTGTTTGTCATTTGATTTATTGTTTTCTTCATTTCATTTGATTTCTCTTCCCTATCACACTTTCCTGTTCTTAATTTCTGTGTTTCCTATTGATTCCTCCTTAGGATTTCATTTTCATGAGAGAGATTTTCTATCCTGTGCAGTAAGGATTTCTGTAGTTCACAAATTTGTTTTTGAAAACTTCTAAATGTTCTTATCATAAATGTTTTGAAATCTGCATTTGCATTTCTTCTATCTCATCATCATAATCTTGGCTTGGGATGTCTTGTTCATTTGGGAGTGTCATAATGTCTTCCTTGTTCTTCTTTACTCTGTTTCTGTGTTTGTTGCATGGAATTTTGGACATATTCTTTGAATTCTTCTTCCCTCACTGTGGTGTTTTTTTCTTGTTATACTATGACTGTGTTAAGTGGACTGTCTGCTTTTGGAGGAGCCTTGGAGGTTTGAGATGGGTGTGGTCCGAGAGCTCTGCTTGGTTCTTCAGGTTAAGGCTGAGTGGTTCAGGCACAACTGAGCGGAATTGAAGGTAGTCAGCTTCCGATCTCTGGCTTCTGTGTGTATATCATTCATCTGCTTTTTGCCAAGGACCATACAAAGAATCTGTCCTGCCCTCAGTGTGGGCACAAATTCTTCTGAAGTCTCCCACAAGGTTGCCAAGATTACTGAATTGTAGCATCTCTGGAGAGTACTCACGTGAACTCCATGAGTTCTCTCATCCACCGTCTTTTTTTTCACTGTCTCAGTTCATTAGCTCCAGCCATTCACTAAGTCCTAACCTTCTGTTATTTCACTCCCCGCCCCAGAGTTAGGTTTTGCTGTTTGACTGAGGGCAGGTGCAGCTCTGAGGTCACGCACTGCCCTGAGGTCACGCACCTTTTACGTATGTCCAAAACGGTGCCTGCCCTTTGTCTCTTGCTTGCCTTTGCGAAGTGGGTGGAGAGAGAAACTCATCTGTACCGGCCCCTTATTTTTCTTTTTTTTTCCCCTCTCTCTTGTAGTTAGTCTGGTGAACTTTCCCCAGTGGGGCTTCAAGCCTAGTTCCCTCTAGGCTCTGTCTGCCATTTCTCTGCCAATGTCTTGGGTTACTGAGCTCACCTCCCCTTCCAGCGCAGATGCATACTCCGCTGTTGGGCTTTGGAGCTGTGGGCATCCTTGCTCTCCCTGCAGGTTGTCCATGTCACATCCACTAGATCTGGAAGAGTTTCCTCTGCAATTTTTTTCCCCAAGCCTTTCCCTGAAACTACTGTAACTCCACTTTTATCAACCTATCTTTTCCCGGACTTTTAGTGTGCATCCTCACTATTATGCCATCTTGGCTCCACCCTGTGTGGATTAATTTTCAGAGGTTCTATTCTGTTTCATAGGTCTACATATCTTTTGGCATGCCAATAACAAGCTATTTTGATTATGACTTCCCTGTAGTAGATCTTGAATTCTGGAATTGTGATGCCTCCAGCTTTGCTTTTGTTAATATTGCCGTGGCATTTCATACCAATTTTAACATCATTTTTTTCCTAACTCTGAGAAGAATGTTGTTGGTATTTTAATTGAGATCACATTGAATGTGTAAATTGTTTTTTGGGGGGCTGGCACTGTGGAATAATAAGTTGAGACTCTGTCTGTTGCATTGGCATCTCCTATGGATGCCAGTTTGGGTCTCAGATGCTCCTCTGATTCAGCTCTCTGCTCATGGCCTGGGAAGGAAATGGAAGATGGCCCAAGTGCTTGGGCCCCTGTATCCACATGGGAGATGAGGAGGAAGCTCCTAGCTCCTGGATTCAGATCAACCCAGCACCAGCCATTACAGCCATTTGGAGAATTAATGAACAGTTAGAAGGCATCACTTTCTGTCTCTCCCTCTCTCTGTCTATAACTGCCTCTCAAATAAATAAATGATTGTAAAAGTAAAATTAAAAATAATTTCTTTTGATAGTATGGGGATTTTGATGATATTAGTTCTTCCAATTTATGAACATGGAAGATTTTTCTTTTGTGTGTTTTTTCTTCTATTTCTACAATATTTTGTAATTTTTATGGTAGAGATCTTTCACATCCTTGACTAAATTTATTCCAACCATAAAACATTTTATTGATGTTATTTTTCAGCCATGGCATTTTTGTGTATATAATGGTTATTGATTTTTGTGTGTTGATTTTATATCTTACAACTTTACCAAACTTTCTTATGAGTTTCAATAATCTCTTGGTGGAGTCTTTTGGTTTCCCAATATTTAGGATCATGTCATCTGCAAACAGATTATTGGACTTTCTTCTTTCTAATTTGTTTTCCTTTGATTTCTTTTTCTTGCATTATTTCCATAGCTAAAACTGTTAGTAGTGTATTGAACAGCAGTAGTGATGGAGAGCAACTTTGGTTTCAGATCTTAATGGAAATGCTTCCACGATTTCCCATTCAATCTGTTGTTGGTTGAAGATTTGTCATATATGGCCTTGATTGTGTTAGTAATTTTCCTTCTATTCCCAACTTGCCTAACATTTTTATAATGAAAGCTTATTTTTTATCAAATACTTTCTCTTCATCTATTGAGATCATCATGTGGTTTTTATTCTTTAGTTTGCTAGTGTCACATATCACATTTATTGATTTGCATATGTTGAACCATCCCTGCATACCAGGGGTACATTCCTTTTGGTCCAGGTAAATTACTTTTACGATCTGTTGTTGGATTTTATTAGCTAGTATTTTGTTGAGAAATTTTGGATCTGTGCTTATCAGAGATATTGTTCTTTAATTCTCTTTCTTTATTGTATCATTTTCTGGTTTAGAAAATAAGGTGACACTTGCCAAATAGAAGTTTGGGAATACTCTTCTCTTTCAATTGTTTTGAATAGCTTAAGAAGAATTGGAATTGATTCTCTTTTAAAAGTCTGGTAGATTGGTAGAATTTAGCAGTGAAGCTTTCTGGTCTCAGGTTTTTCTTTGGAGGGTTTTTGTTACTGATTCAATCTCTGTCTTGGTTTTTGGTTTGTTTAGGTTTTCTATATGTCTTCATGACTCAGTTTTGTTATCTAGCATGTGTCTTGATTTCTAGGTTTTCTATTTTGTTGATCATTGCATGTGATGCCCACATTCTATAGTGCAGTGCTAATCTAAATTTTCAGTGTTCCACTTCCAAACCAGTTTCCTACTTAATATCTCTGGGAAACATGGGGCAGTGGCTCAAATTCTTCAGTTTCTTTTACCTAAGTGCAAGATCTACTACTTATTAGGGGACCTGAGAACCTGGTCCAGCAACAGCTGTTGCAGACATTTAGAGAGTGAACCAACATATGGAAGACCTCTCTGCCTCTCTCTCCTCACCCACTTTCTGTGTTTCTCTGCCCTTTTTAATTAGTTGTAAACACCACTGCACTTGGACCAGCTCTCTGCCCTTTTTAAATCATTTTAAAAGTTATTTACTTCTTTATTTTAAAGTCACAGCTACAGAGAGAGAGACAGAGAGAGGTCTTCCATCATCTGGTTCACTCCCCTGGTGGCTCCAATGGCCATTGTAGGGCTAGGTTGAAACCAGGAGCTTCTTCTGAGTCACCCATGGGGGTGGCAGGAACCCAAGTACTTGGGCCATCTTCCACTCTTTATCAGACCATTAGCATGAAGCTAAATCAGAAGTGGAACAAGTGTGTCTTGAACTGGTGACTATATGGGATTCCAGTATAACAGATGGCAGCTTTGCATACTGGAGTATAACACCAGCTACCTCTCTCCCTTTTAAATAACCAAATCTTTAAAAAAGAAATGAAAATTTCCTTCAGATACAAAAGTCTTCATGATTGAGCACTGAGGAATCTATTAAAATGATTGCACTTAAAAGATTTACTTATATATTTGAAAAGCAGTGTTAGAGTGAGAAAGGAAGAGACTAACCTTCCTTCTGGTTTGTTCTCCAAAATGGCTGCAATGACTGGGGCTAGACCAGGCTGATCTCATGAGATAGGAGTTTCTTCCAGATATCACATGGGTTCAGGGGCCCAAGCATTTGGGCAATCCTTTGCTGCTTTCTCAGACACATTAGCAGGGACCTGGATAAGTTTGGAGCATCAATATTTGTGACATCTTCCTTGCAGTACAAGGATTTAGAACTCATCTGGCATAATTAACATTCTATTTATGGGTGGGCCAAATATAACAGCTTCCAACTCTCAAGGTTTGGACTAGATGGGTTCTGAAGAATTGTGTTATAATAGATGTTAATCCATAACTCTTGGTTTAAGCTTTTGTTAGCAGATAATGGCTGTGACTACTTTGGGGCTCTGATTTGTCACCAGTGAAATCATGCAGGATAATAGTAATGAGATCAACAGTCAACAGAATGGTGTCCAGCTGAATTTAAATGGTTTTTCTTTTTTATTGTTAGAATAATGATCTCCAGCAGTACCCTGGCATCTGGACATAGACAGTAGAACTTGTAAGCCATCCCCTTTGCCAAATAGAGTATGCCAAGTTTTAGGTCCATCATTTATTAAGGAGGCCTTAGTAGCCATTCTCACATTTTACTGTTATATATCCATGGCCAAAGTCCTACTAGACAACAAGGTTTGGAGCATCACAGTCTCAAGGTGTGTAGGTGACTGTTTTTCCAGTATAGCACAGTTAATAGCCATCTAATTTAATTTTACTGGCACATAGCAAGGTTCCAAGAGAGGTTATTTGTTGCATCATAGCCCTTGAGAAGTAATGGATATCATAAATGATCCAAAAAATTTAGAAGGCATATGAGCTCTGCAAGTGAAGAAGTCACTGAGAGCACTAATGATAGTGCCTACAGAATTTAATTTGACTGATTTTAGCACTTTTCATTGGAAGGGGGGCCATTTAAGCTGGGCTGATTTGTAGCATTCATGACAATTTTTTTTTTTTTTGACAGGCAGAGTGGACAGTGAGAGAGAGAGAGAGAGAGAGAGAGACAGACAGAGAGAAAGGTCTTCCTTTTGCTGTTGGTTCACCCTCCAATGGCCGATGCAGCTGGCGTGCTGCGGCCGGTGCACTGTGCTGATCTGATGGCAGGAGCCAGGTGCTTATCCTGGTCTCCCATGGGGTGCAGGGCCCAAGCACTTGGGCCATCCTCCACTGCACTCCTGGGCCATAGCAGAGAGCTGGCCTGGAAGAGGGGCAACCGGGACATAATCCGGTGCCCCGACTGGGACTAGAACCTGGTGTGCTGGCACTGCAAGGCAGAGGATTATCCTGTTGAGCCACGGCGCCAGCCCTCATGACAATTTTTTAAATGAGGCATGCATTGCACCAAAACCCAGGAAGGACTAAAAGGTATTAGCATTGTATGTTCTTCACAAGTGTGTGAAATAGTTTCATTCAGGAAGGAAATCATCAATGTAATGTATTCTTGTGCTCCTGTTAAATGGTGGGTACAGTTCAATTTGCAAAAATTGTGTTTGATGGCAATGTCAATGAGATGCTCATGTATACCCTAGAAGAAGTGTCTTTTCAAAGTGAAGGCAAACTAGAGTAAGGGGCTGGTGGAAAAGCTTTGAGCAAAACACATTTGCCATTTTTGTAATACTTAAGACAGGTCATTTATCTATTAAGAGGCATCAGATATGTTAATATTAGATATAAAGCATGGTGGACATGATCGATGGCATATAGCATTAAATTTTAGTAATCTACCATGAGATGTCATTTACTTTTTTCCAGATTCAACAGGTAAAATTGGGCTGCCAAGTGGGAAAGAGCTGGAATAATCACCTTTTTGTTAATTAAGACTAATGTAATAAATTTTCATGCATGATGACATTGAGTTTCCTTTTATTATGTCATCTTAATTATTTTAGTCTGTGACCTGTGGAGTGTTATATTCCCTAGTTAAGTTGTAGCTTAAAAATTTTATTTTAATAATTACTTGCTATGTTAGGCCATCTCTCCCACCTGTGGGATTTTTTTGAGTACATCTGTCTATTAGACATTTAGGTAATAGTATAATTAAAATGAGATGTACCAAATAAATTATTTTTTTCTTCTGATACATATTTTGGAACTTTTCTAAAATGGTATTGGGTACCCTGTTTAAATTTAGGGATGTCCCTGGGTAAGACTGTTATTTGAGCCACATTACTGATTACACCTATGAAACTGTGAATAAGTGCATCTAGAACCTGGGAAAGTTGATGTCTTATGCTGAGGATACATAAGAATCAATGTCTCTTTATTTTTTTAATTGTATAATTTAAAAATAAATTTTAGATGTCTAAAAGGATGAAATTACATACTTTTCAAAAATTTACATCTATATACAACTATAATGTATAGATTTTTACATTTTTCTTCTTTAGGTATTTTGGAAGATTTATTAGGGCTGGCACTGTGGTGTGGGCAGAGGCCCACATACTTGAGACATCTTTTGCTGCTATTTTATTTTCCCAGTTTCAGTAGCAGGGAGCTGGATCAGGAGTGGAGAGATTGGGACACAAACTGGCACAAATATGGGATGCCATTTCCATCTAGTAAAACTTGACCAGACAACACTGATTGTTTCTATTAGTGATATTTCTATCAGTGATAAGTAGCTCAAGCTTGAACTCAAATTTAGTCCTTGTAGGATCCTGAATTACTTTCACTTTGTGATCATCACTCTCTTTATATCTTAGGGACCATATTTTTCATTATTGGTTCAGTAAGATCAGGTATTAGAGTTCCTATTTCTAAGTGCTTGAAAGTATAAATGCTGATAATTACTCAGAAGGTGTATATAGGGTTGGCGCCATGGCTCACTTGGTTAATCCTCCTCCTATGGCAACAGCATCCCATATGGGCACCAGGTTCTAGTCCCTGTTGCCCCTCTTCCAGTCCAGCTCTCTGCTGTGGCCTGGGAGGGCAGTGGAGGATGGCCCATGTGTTTGGTCCCCTGCACCCACATGGGAGACCAGGAAGAAGTACCTGGCTCCTGGCTTCAGATCGGTGCAGTACTGGCTATCCCGGCCATTTGGGGAGTGAACCAACAGAAGAAAGACCTTTTCCTTGTCTCTCTCTCTCACTATAATGCTACCTGTCAAATTAAAAAAAAAAAAAGGTGTATTTAAAACCAGTGAGAGGAAATGAGCTGTAAAAGATCAATCAACAACAATTGAGTTGTGTGCTGCCTTCCCACTTTCTTCTCAGGAATCCCCAAAGAATTTTCAACCTTAATTCTAAAATCAGGAACTCCTTCTGTCAGAAGTGTATAGCTACCACTATAGGGAGCAATAATTTTTAGAAAGGACAAGGGAATCCACTAGTTCAGATACTATTCTTATTTGATGCCTACTTCTTTTTCTGTTTACATTGCATGATGCTGGGAACTAAGTAATAATTTTCTTCTGGGTCTGAGATGAAGTTATTTAAGATAGAAGTTCAAAACCGAGGCTGCTCAATTTGTAGAATGAAGTCATTGAAAGGCAATTACCAGATCAGTGATGGTATAGGCATTTCAATAGTACAAATCATACACTATGCACAGAAAAAATGACCAATAGCTGTGGGCCAACAGTCAATGGCCCATGAGACCATCACTTAAATCCTCAAGAGTTTGACTATAATTTCATTGCCAATTCTCATTTAGACAAGAAGAGGACTAAAAGCAGGAGCTCCATGATACCCTAATATTTGTCTCTTTGCCTAATTTGTGGCAGAAACAACTACTTAAGTGCAACTTTTTTAAATAGAGCTTTGATAAAAATATACAGATAACTGGATGTAATGGGTAGATGAATTTCAGGATGTTTTATGCAAAGAATTACTACATAGTACAGTTTTAACTATTCACAAAGATTTTACAAGGCATTCACACTGTTTTCCAGCCATATTAATCCACTATTTTACTGAGAAATATGATCCATTGATGGTCCACAAATTGTTTTAGTGGGTAAGATCAAGCATCATTTTAAAGGATTAAAACTGATTTATTCAGGGATATTATTTTCTTTTTAAAAGCTAAAGTTAAAAAGAGTCCTTGGAAATTTTTTCTAAATATCTGTAGAAGTATTTGAGGGTATTAGAACCACAATTTGGCCAGTGCTGTGGCTCAGTAGGCTAATCCTCCACCTGTGGCACCAGCACACTGGGTTCTAGTCCCGGTCATGCAACTGGATTCTGTCCCAGTTGCCCCTCTTCCAGTCCAAGCTCTCTGCTGTGACCTGGAAGTGCAGTGGAGGATGGCCCAAGTCCTTGGGCCCTGCATCCCATGGGAGAACAGAAGAAGCACCTGGCTTCTGGCTTCAGATCAGCGTGGTGTGCTGGCTGCAGCGCGCCAGCTGCAGTGGCCATTGGAGGGTGAGCCAACGGTAAAGGAAGACCTTTCTGTCTCTCACTGTCCACTCTGCCTGTCAAAAAAGAACCACAATTTAATTATGAGAATTGGAAAAATAATATTTAATGACAATTTCCAAAAATTCTTTCCACATTTTAATTTCTCCACGTATAGTATGTTTCTTTCAAATGTATTTGTTAAGCCAGGAATTAATGAGGAATTGCAATATTATGTGAGGATTTCATGTGGTTACACAAGTTTTTACGTACCCCCACTGTATCCTAAGAGGTTGATTTTCCAGTAAATTTCTTCCTAATGGAGGTGTGTACTGTTTTACAGGGAAGGTAGCTTCATCTGCCTGTGATGTCAACAGGGAAAGATGATGGAAAGTCTCCTTTGTTTTCCTTCTCAACATGTGCCATTGCAACCACTCCCACCATCTTTAGAGAATTTCTGGCCCTGAGGCTGTCCTCCTGTTGCTCAAGGACTGTGTGATTGGTTTCTATGTCTGTGCATGTTATTGTGGGGGTAAAAGGAACTTTGGAGAGCAGGACAGGTTCCTGTCTCTTGGTGGCATAGGTACAGTTGTAGATTGGAGGCATTATAATCTCTCATTCAGGTACACCCTATAGACCTTGGCTGGTTCGGGAAAGGATACCAGTGGTAGATCCTCAGTTCAAAAGCCATAGAAGGGATGAATAATGTCGGGTTTTCAAGGACTTTTTTTTTTGTCAGAAGATGAGTGGCTG
Organism: Sylvilagus floridanus; assembly: GCA_949820135.1. NCBI lineage: Eukaryota > Metazoa > Chordata > Mammalia > Lagomorpha > Leporidae > Sylvilagus > Sylvilagus floridanus. Next base: position 2,253,433 of record OX463235.1, on the reverse strand, counting down.
GTGCTGTGGCTCATCAGGTTAATGCCCTGACCTGAAGCACCGGCATCCCACATAGGTGCCAGTTCTAATCCCGGCTGCTCCTCTTCTGATCCAGCTCTCTGCTATGGCCTGAGATAGCAGTAGAAGATAGCCCAAGTCCTTGGGCCCCTGCACCTGTGTGGGAGACCCAGAAGAAGCTCCTGGCTCCTGGCTTCAGATTGGCGCAACTCTTTTATGGCCATCTAGGAAGTGAACCAGTAGATGGAAGACCTCTCTCTCTATCTCTACCTCTCTCTCTAACTCTGCCTATCAAATAAATAAAACTAAATCTTTTTTTAAAAAAAAAAGATGATTTGTCTGACAGAAGACCAGTGGGTCAGGTATACAGAAAGGGGTTCTAAAATTTCTGTAGACAACTAGTGTTATACAAGATGGCTGTGGGATAGAGATGGGTGTTCAGACCATTTGAGCTGAGTTGTATATGAGCTGAATGTAGGTTGCACCACTGTCACTGTTTACTCATCTTTAAGATGAGTATAGCAGCAATACTAGTGAAATGTCCTTACTGTAAGATGTGTGCAGGCTGGCTTACACTGTGTTGCAATTGCATTTATGGGGTTTCTGGTATATCTTCTTTAAATGAAGTTTCTGGTATCCTGCACAGTATAGCCTGCCCAGTGCTACTCATTTGAGGTTACAGAACTTATACAATACATAGTTTCTTTTTTTTTTTTTTTTTTTTGACAGGCAGAGTGGACAGTGAGAGAGAGAGACAGAGAGAAAGGTCTTCCGTTGCTGTTGGTTCACCCTCCAATGGCCGCCGCGGATGGCGCGCTGTGACCAGCGCACCGCGCTCATCCGATGGCAGGAGCCAGGTGCTAGGTGCTTTTTCCTGGTCTCCCATGGGGTGCAGGGCCCAAGCACCTGGGCCATCCTCCACTGCACTCCCGGGCCACAGCAGAGGGCTGGCCTGGAAGAGGAGCAACCAGGACAGAATCCGGCACCCCTACCGGGACTAGAACCCGGTGTGCCGGCGCCGCAAGGCGGAGGATTAGCCTGTTGAGCCACGGCGCTGGCCTACATAGTTTCTGGGAACATGGAAGTTTGGGTACTGGGTGACAGTCCCATTTTCTTTGGAATTGAGTAGTAGTTATGGTATTTGAAGAAGGGAACTCCACAAATAGGAATCTTTTCTAACAGAATACAACTTAATGCTCTCTGCGACAACACTTTAAGGCTCAGAGCAGAGACAAGAGTCATTGAAATGTAAAGATCCTGGTAGCACGGTCCAAGCAGTTATGGATCTTATTGACCAGAGTGCACAAGATGTACTTGATATTACCTTACCTCATCCATTAGTTTTCAAGACTTGGTGGTAATAGAAGTTTTGGACCAGCATTCAAAAGAGAGTTGTGAATGGATTAGAAAGACAGTGGTCTTAAGGGTGCAGCTGGGGTGGAGGGATAACCTCTCCTCTCTGAGAGTCACCATCTGCCTTGCTTCCTACCACATGCCCATTACTTCATTCCACTACCAGGCTCTCTAGAAATGGAGGTCTGTGAAACCTAGTATGTCATATACTTGGTACCTGGGCTATGCTGCTGCCCCTTGTATTCTAATAGTCCTTCCTGGTAGTTCAAGGAAGTTTTGCCAGGATCTCTGTAAAAAAAGATGAAATAAATTGTATTTCAGGATGTGTAGTGTCACATGATTTGGAAATACCCGGCACCCTAACTTCTATCTAATGTTCTCTAAATTGACACACTTAATTAAAAATCATTTATTTTTCAAATCCATTTCAGAAATTGTCACCAGTTCAAATAGTACTGCTTTAGAAAACTTCCCTGAGCATGTCTTCCCTTTTGCTACTAATGCTATGTTTGGAGTGTGTGACTTCAAAAAGCATATCATGAGGCCAGTGCTGTGGCACAGCAGGTTAATGCTCTGGCCTAAAGCACCCCCATCCCATATGGGCATGGGTTCAAGACTCTGCTGCTCCACTTCTGATCAAGCTCTCTGCTATGGCTTGGGAAAGCAGTAGAAGATGGCTCAAGTCCTTGGATCCCTGCACCCACATGGGAAACCCAGAAGAAACTTTTGGCTCCTGGCTTCGGATTGGTGCAGTTCCAGTCATAGCAACCATTTGTGGAGTGAGCCATCAGATGAAAGATCTCTCTCTCTCCCTCTCTCTCTCTGCCTCTTCTCTCTTTATGTAATTTGAATTTCAAATAAATACATCTTTAAAAAAAAAAACAAAAAGCACATCATAAAAAATTTCCCCCTTTCAGTAATTTCTTCTTGAATAATATACAATGTACATGCAGCTACAGAAAATTACTGTGAACCTTTATCCTGCTTTCTGAAATAGTAAAAATTATATTAAATCAGATTCATGTGATAATACGCTTCTTAAAATATAAACCAAAAGAACACAATGACAATATATAAGCAGAAATGTGAAGAACAACCTTATGAGCTCCAGGTAATTTATTTGTATGAATCCCAGGACTTTTTTTTTTAAGGTCTAATTGATAGGCAAAGATTGTGTTTATAGGAGTTTTTTTTCTAAGTTCTTTAAAAATTTATTTTAAAATATTGTATATAGAGGAGAGACCCAGAGAGATCTTCCTTCTACTTGTTCACGTCACAGATTGCCGCATTGAGCAGGACTGGGACAGAATGATGCCAGGAACCAGGATCTTCATTTGGGTCTCCCACATTGGTAGCATTTGCCCAAGTATTTGGATCATCTTCCATTGCTTTTCTCAGGTCATCAGCAGGAAGCTGGATCAAAAGCAGAACAGCCAGAACATAAACCATTACTCATATGGGATGCTTACATTGCAGACCGCAGGTTTACTTGCTATGTGACAATGCTGGCCCTGTTTTATGGGAACTTCTAAATGAAATTTTGAAGTTGTATGCATTGTAGTTGACATGTAATTCAACTTTCTGCCGTACTTACTGATATGTATCAGCATGTGATGTAGGACAAATCAGAAAAACAGTGGCTTAACAAATAGCCACTTGATTTGCAGTTCTGATTCTGTGTTATGGGCTGCACTCAGCTGGGCAGTTCCTATGATCAATCCAGGAGCAGAAATGAGAGTTTAGTCATTTGCAGAACTGATTGAGGCTTCACTTAAGTGTCTGGAGTTTGCGATGAATCTTGGCTACATACTGTCTCTTCAACAGGCAGGCCCCAGGGTTTTTCAGAAGATAACTGTCAAAAAAGGAAAATCTGAGAAGGCAAATAGTTTACAAATTATCTATTTCTGGGGCTAGTTCTGTGGCATAGCAGGTAAAGCCACCACATGGAATGCCAGCATTCCCATATGGGTGTCAGTTTGAGACTCGGCTGCTCTACTTCTGATCTAGCTCTCTCCTATGGCCTAGGAAAACAGTGGAAGATGGCCCAAGTCCTTGGGCGCCTGCTCCCATGTGGGAGAGCTGGAAGAAGCTCCTGGCTCCTATCTTTGGATCTACACAGCTCCAGCCATTGCAGCCATCTGGGGAGTGAACCTGTGGTTTGAAGACCTCTCTTTCTCCCTCCCTTCCTCCCTCTCCCTCGCTCTCCCTCTCTCTCCCTCCCTCTCCCTCCTTCTCCCTCTCTCTTCCTCTCCCTCTTTCTCCCTGCCTCTCCTCTCTCTGTGTATCTCTTTCAAATAAATAAATCTTTTAACAAATTGTCTATTTCTATCAGATTTGGTGGTATCTCATGGAGTAAATCAAGCAAAATGGTGAAATTCAGGGTTTTTTAAAAAAAGATTTATTTATTTATTTGAAAGAGTTACACACAGCAAGAGGGAGAGGCAGAGAAAGAGTGGTCTTTCACCTGCTGGTTCACTCCCCAGTTGGCTGCAATGGGCAGAGTTGTGCCAATCCAAAGTCAGGATCCAGGAGCTTCTTCTGGGTCTCCCACATGGGTGCAGGGGCCCAAGGACTTTGGCCATCTTCTACTGCTTTCCCAGGCCATAGCAGAAAGTTGGATCAGAAGTGGAGCAGCTCGGAATCAAACCAGTGCCCATATGGGATGCCAGTGCTGCAGGTGGCAGCTTTACCTGCTAGGCCACAGTGCCAGCCCCAATCCAGGGTTTTGTGAAGGGATGAATACAGGGAAAGATGCTAATTAGAGTCATTACTGGTAAAGTGTACTGCATTAAATATACATTATGTGTATTTGTTAACTTTCTTTAGTATAAACTTTTAATAATAACATAATGTTTATCTCTGATAACCTCATTTATTTGTACACTCTTAAAATTTCTTTTTACTTTTACATTATTATTTTACAAAATTTGTAGATAATGCTTTCATTAAACCAATGGTAACTTCTGTTTAATCTCTGCCACTTAATATAGGTGGGTGCATTTTCCTATATATTTCCATTTTTACAGGTTTATTCCTCCACAGTGAAGAACCAAGATCTTCTGGATCTCCCATGCAGGTGCAGTGGCCCAAGAACTTGGACCATGTTTCACTGCTTTCTCAGGACATAGCAGAGAGCTAGATTGTACGTTGAGTAGGCAGGACTTGAACTCACACCTATATGGAATGCTGGCACTGCAGGCAGCAGCTTTACCCAGTATGCCACAGCGTTGGCCTCCAGAGTTTTCTTTGAACTTCCATTCACCTTCTCTTCTAGGTATGATTCTGGGCCCTCCACATGTTTCTAAGAGGAAAGAAAATTAATATATCACCTGTAAGTGTTTTTTTTTTTTTCATTATTCCCCAGCTTGTCAGTAGTCATTTTATGAGTTTAATGCTAGTTTATTTATTTATTTTCTTAGATTTGTTTATTTATATGAAAATCAGAGTTACAGAGTGGCAGAGGGAAGGAGAGAGAGAGAGAGAAAGAGAGTCTTCCATCTGCTGGTTCACTCCCCAGTTTGCCACAATGACTAGAGTTGCACTGATCCAAAGCTAGAAGTGAAGATCTTCGGAGTCTCCCACATGGGTGCGGGGGCCCAAGGACTTGGGCCATCTTCTACTGCTTTCCTAGGCCTTAGCAGAGAGCTGGATTGGAAGCAAAGCCACCAGGACTTGAACTGGCACAAATGTGGGATGCCAGCACTGCAGGCAGTGGTTTTACCCACTATGCCACAGTGCCAGCCCCAATATACTAATTAATTAAAATGGAAAAGTATGGGGCTGGTTCTGTGGCTCAGTGGGTTAACGCCCTGGTCTGAAGCATCAGCATCCCATATGGGAGCCAGTTTGAGACCCAGCTGCTCCATTTCTGCTCTAGCTCTCTACTATTGTCTGGGAAAGCAGTGGAAGATGACCCAGGCCCTTGGGTCCCTTCACCCATGTGGGAGACTTGGAAGAAGCTCCTTGTTCCTGGCTTCAGGTTGGTGCAGCTCCAGCCATTGCAGCCAATTGGGGACTGAACCAGTGGATGGAAGACCTCTCTCTCTGTCTCTCTGTCTCTCTGCCTCTCCTCTCTCTGTGTAACTCTGACTTTCAAATAAATAAATAAATCTTGAAAAATTTTTAAAATAGAAAAATAAACATAAAATTTGGTCTCATGGAATATACAGAAATGAATGATGAATTTGGCATGATTATAAAACATTACTGTCATCTATAATAATGCAGTTTGGTCTCTTGTCTTTCTGTTGCTATAGCAAAATACATATTTGTTACATGAATTGAGCTGAGCTAAGCACAATATGCCACATTTTTGGGGTCATGTTGTCTGAAACAGTCTTTATTGTCACATAGATGATGTACTGAGCAGTTTTTAGTGCTACCTATGAAGTAAACACTTAGCATTCAGCAAGAGGAAGAGTTACCTAGTGCTAAAACACAAATCCGTTAAGTTTGTTTTTGAACTGTTAGAGTAATAGAGTCCTTAATATACTTGAGAAGCTGAATTGGATTCATGAAAAGGATAAGGAATATGTAGGGGAAAAAATCTACTGGAGACTCATTTATTTTTTATGATTTATTTATTTGTTTGAGAGGCAGAGTTACAGAGATTGGGAGAGACAGGGAGACAGAAAAAGATATCTTCTATCTACTGTGTCATTCCCCAAATGCCGACAATGGTTGGGACTGGGCCAGGCCAAAACCAGGAGCCTGGAACTCCATCTAGGTCTCCCACATTGGTGAAGGGTCCAAATACTCAGGCCATCTCTCACTGCTCTTTCAGTCACATTAACAGGGAGTTGGATTGGAAGTGGAGCAGCCAGGACTCAAATCCTCTGTTTACATGGGATGCCAGTAGTGACAGTGGAGGCTGAGCCTGCTGCATCACAATTCTGGTAACTATTGCAGGTTCTTAAACAAATCTCTAAGCATTTTTTTCAGTGACTCACAAATGCAGATTGTACTGCAGACATTCCCAGGTTTTCTTTTTGGGCAAGTAATTCCATTGCTTTCACTTTAATTATGTATAATGTTACTTCAAATGTTTATCAGTAGAATAATCATAGACAAGGGCAAAAGCTAATTTCTAAACTTTGTTTTACATGTATTTTCTCTTACTTAAAAATATTTATTAGCTTGATAGAGAAACAAGTTGATGGACTAAGAGATAGAGAGCTTTGACTCATTAATTCACTCTCTAAATAACCATAGTAAGCAGAGGTGGGGCAGGACTGAAGCCAGGATTGAGGAATGGAATCTAGGTCTCCTTCATTGGTGATATCACCACTGCTTCCTCAGGTCTGCATTATCTGGGAGCTAAAAACTAGAGCTGGCATTGGAAATTCAACATAGGCACTCTGAGGTGGCATCATAAACACTAAGCTAAATGTCTGCCCTGTCTTTTAGTATATATTTTTTCTCTGACATATTGGAAGTGATATGCATGGCGTTTTCCTTGAAATTCTTTTCTGTTCATTCCCATCGTAGTTTCACTGATGGTTTCTTGCCTTTTTTCCTCAATGCTTCTACATACTTCTCCTTAACATTGCCTATTCAAGAGTAAATATTGTGGCCGGTGCCGTGGCTCAATAGGCTAATCCTCCGCCTTGCGGCGCCGGCACATCGGGTTCTAGTCCTGGTCGGGGCACCAGATTCTGTCCCGGTTGCCCCTCTTCCAGGCCAGCTCTCTGCTGTGGCCCCGGAGTGCAGTGGAGGATGGCCCAAGTGCTTGGGCCCTGCACCCCATGGCAGACCAGGAAAAGCACCTGGCACCTGGCTCCTGCCATCGGATGAGCACGGTGCGCCGGCCATTGGAGGGTGAACCAACGGCAAAGGAAGACCTTTCTCTCTGTCTCTCTCACTGTCCACTCTGCCTGTCAAAAAAAAAAAAAAAGAGTAAATATTGCCCCTCTTTTAGCCTGCTGTTCAATTCCCCTTTACAGATGTGGCCTTTGTGATTTGAACCTCTTGTTTCCCTCCAGCTTGGGCATTTTTCACAGCCTGTAGATTATGGGTTTGACTCTGTTGAATGCTCTGTGTGGTTTTCTAAACACTCAACAAGTCTAATGTGAAACCACGTCCTTCTTTTTTTCCTTCATATTTGTATACAACTGTCAGTGTTTGTTTTGTAACAGAGTTAATATGCTGACTGGAAGTGTAATGTTACAGGAGATGATAGCATTTGAAGACCTGGCTGTGTACTTTACCTGGGAGGAATGGCAGAAAATGAACAATGCTCAGAAAACCCTATACCGAGATGTGATGCTGGAGACCTACAGCAGCCTGTTCTCCTTGGGTGAGTGACAGCCATCACATGCCCAGGGATAACATTTTCTTGCAATTTGAGAAATAAGGGAACTCTTTATAATGTTTAATATTAGGCAGGTATAGAATTTGAGCCCATGAAGGATTTGAATATTTCATTTGTTGCATAGCTCCTGGACCACGCTGCAGTCATTTAAAGAACCCAAGATAGTGATTTCACAAAGTCTTTCTTTGTTTTCATTAATAGGGCACTGCATTACCAAGCCTGACTTGATCTTCAAGTTGGAGCAAGGAGCAGAGCCATGGATGGTGGAAGAATGCCTGAATCAGAGCCTTTCAGGTCAGTCTGTACATAAGCGACAGGGAGGCCAAGGCAGAAAGTGTGCAGGTGTTGACTGGTGTTGTTTCCATGATTTTTTCTCAAGCCTTACTCCTGATGACACAGACATTCTAGAATATTTAGAGATACCAGTATCTTTCTGACTTATATTTTTAGAGAAGATGTTCTTTGATAAAAAGAAAAAAATTCAATCATTTTTTGATGTTACTAAGGCTTTTATCTAGGTTTGATACATTCCCGAAATTCTAACTTGTTCTTTACACTTTCATACCTTTTCCTTCATACACTTATTAGTTCCTTCAGTGCTTGTTAATTAGGCAACATACAGAAACTTATTTTTTAAAAATTAATGTTTCGTTCTTTTTTTTTTTAAGATTTATTTATTTATTTATTTGAAAGTCAGAGAGAAGGAGAGGCAGAGAAAGAGAGAGAGAGTGGTCTTAAATCCACTGGTTCACTTCCCAATTGCCTGCAATGGCTGGAGATGCACCAATCCGATGCCAGGAGCCAGGAGCTTCTTCTGGGTCTCCCACACGGGTGCCACCCTCTGCTACTTTCCCAGGCCATAGCAGAGAGCTGGATCAGAAGTGGAGCAGCTAGGACTCAAACTGGTGTCCATAAGTGATGTCAGCACTGCAGGTGGTGGCTTTACCTGCTATGCCATAATGTTGGCCCCCAGAAACTTATTTCTAACTCATTGCTCAGATTGAGTTCCCACTCATGATTTTGCCCAGGCACAGAACTTGCTCAGGACTTAATCAACAAATATGAACAATCTCTTAGTCTCTTTCTTTTTACCTCTGTGCCTTTCAAATAAATAAGAAAATTATAGTTTGTTGGAAACATTTGAGGAGTGACCCTGTAGTTGGCAAACCTCTGTTTCATTCTCTCTTTGTCTCTCATTCTATCTCTCTGACTCTCAAGTAAGTAAATAAGTAAATGCTAAAAATGGTCATAGGGCTGGCTCCGTGGCACAGCAAGTTAACACCCTGGCCTGAAATACCAGCATCCCATATGGGCGCTGGTTTGAGGCCAGTTGCTCCACTTCTGATCCAGCTCTCTGCTATGGCCTGGGAAAGCAGTAGAAGATAGTCCAAGTCCTTGGGCCCCTGCACCTGAGGGAGACCTAGAAGAAGCTCTTAGCTCCTGGCTTCAGATCAGCACAGTTTCAGCCATTGTGGCCAATTGAGGAGTGAACCAACTTTCTCTCTTTGCCTCTCCTCTCTCTGTGTAACCCTGATTTTCAAATAAATAAATAAATCTTTAAAAAAAAAGAGATGATCATGGTTAAGCCTCTGTGCTATGACATAAGAAATTATGAAGCTAGGAATGACACTCTGGTGCAATGTGTTATAGCTGCAGCCTGCAGCACTAGCATTGCATATAGGTACCAGTTCAAGTTCCAGCTGGTCCTCTTCCAGTTCAGCACTCTGCTAATGCACCTGAGAGAGGAGCAGATGTTAGCCCAAGTCCTTGACCCCTGCATCCATGTGGGAGACAAGAAAGAAACTCCTGGCTCCTGGCTTCATCTCGGCCCCGCATTCGTTGTTGTGTCCATATGGGGAGTAATCCAGAAGATGAAAGACTTCTCTCTGTCTCTATCTCTCTCTATAATTCTAGCTTTCAAATAAATAAATCTTTAAAAAAAAGAAATCATAAACTAAGCATGAATTTGTATAAAACATGAAAATAAGTGATCTTAGACTCACCAAGATAATAATGAGATTTTGAGACCCAAGTTCAAGTAGCCTTGTGGGTTTATGTTGAATGGCTCAGATTTCATTAAGGGTGGAGTTTGAAGTATGATTTCTGTTTGATTTTTCAGTATCATTGAAAAACAAGCAAACAAAAAGATAAGAAAGGCATAGCAAATGAAGCTCTCTGTGAAAATAGGAGGCAGCTGATCAAAAGCCTCCAGAAATTCAAATTATCACACAGGAATGTTTATAGAAAGAATTGAGAGGAGGTAACCAGCACTGATGATTTCAGAATGAGCTAGAAAATACTTTTCAAAGAAGATGAGCACATCCTGGTTTGCAGAAACAAATTCTTCAAACTGATTGGGAGTGTTTAAGGTGGTACATTGAGACTTTTCTCTACCTGTTGTACTTCTGAGAAGCTGAAGGTGTCAGGTGTCCTTAGGAATTTGGGGAAGCTGTCATAGAGTAGAGACAAAGCAGTTTTTCATTTGAAAATTCCCACAAATGATGTTTACCAAGGAAGACTGAACATGAGACAATCATATATTCCAATCCTACTCCTTAAATGTTGTCCTGCTTAAAGTACAGGCACATTTCACACTTCTCCACCTGCAAGTAAATGACCTGTACAACTTTTTCATGTTTAAAGTTGAAATATCAGGGAATCACAAAACACACATTTTTTATAAAAATAAACTGGAGAAAAAGGACAGGGAATGGCCGGCGCCGTGGCTCAATAGGCTAATTTTCCACCTTGTGGTGCTGGGACACTGGGTTCTAGTCCTGATTGGGGCACTGGATTCTGTCCCAGTTGCCCCTCTTCCAGGGCAACTCTCTGCTGTGGCCCAGGAGTGCAGTGGAGAATGGCCCAAGTGCTTGGGCCCTGCACCCCATGGGAGTGTCTTTGGATCAGCGTGGTGCACTGGCCACAGTGCATGAGCCATGGCAGCCATTGGAGGGTGAACCAACAGCAAAGGAAGACCTTTGTCTCTCTCACTGTCCACTCTGCCTGTCAAAAAAAAAAAAAAGACAGGTAAAAAACTGGTTTCTAGGTAGTGGGTGAATATTTTTATTAAATATCTGTCCATTCTTTAAAATATTTTAGTCATTTTATTTTTGTGAAAGGCAGAGTGATCGTGAGAGAAGAAAGAGGTCCTTTATTAGTTCACTGTCCAGATGTTTGCAACACTTAGGTCTAACTAGCCTGAAGCCGAAACTCTAGAATTCATCTAGTCTTCCCTGGTGTCTCACAGGTTCTCAGGCACATGAACCATTATCTGCTTCCTCCCAGTTTACATAGGCAGAGAGCTGTACTGAAAGCAGAGTAGCCAGGGCTCAAGCTGACACTGTTTTGAGATGCAGGCATCCCACACAATATAGCACAAAAATCATTCTACCATCCTTGAAAAATTCCCATAGTAAAAAGGATCATGTTTGAGCATTGGGAGACCTCATGGTACAATTTAATATATTAATGTATTAAGAAGACAAACCATATAATGGTCATAAATAAGTACCTCATACTGATTTTATGAAAATCTTATGCCACTTGGAGAACAAGTAACTTCATTTCCTTTATTTATATGAGTAGGCCAGGAGAAACAGTTATAGTTGATTCATTGACATGATTGCTTTTTCTCATTTCAGTGAGCATGAAAAGAGATGACCTGATTCAGATCAACCAGGAAAGTCAGGACAAAATTCTGAGTCAGGATTTTATGAGAAATAACAAGACATCAACCCCCAAGAGAGTTGAATTAAGAAAAACACTTAGTTTAAATTCAAGCCATATTCCAACACTGCTTATTAGAAAGGGAACCTGTTCAGGATTGAAGCCTGAGGAATGCAATAAATGTCACAATGTATATATCCCCAGTGGGCCTGATCAACTACAGGCTGGAGAAAAATTGGATAACACTAAGATGCCTGGAAATTCTCTCCAGTTCTGTGAGCCTCTTGGTCAGCATAACAAGACTCACATCATGGAGCAGCTATTTGGACCCACTGGACAAGCAAAAGTCTTCACAAGAAAGATGTATTGTAAATCTGAGCGGGTTCATATGGCAGAAAACTGCAATAAGTCAACTGTCACTTTTGGAAAAGCAACTCAAATAGAAAAAGCTATCCATGAAAATTCTAGCCTCAATATGCAGCAAGAAACTCACACAAGAAAGAAATTTTGTAAGTACATTAGGTATGTTGAACCTGTCATTCACCAGTCACATCTTGCAATAAATCAGAGGCTAAATACAAGGGAAAAACTCTACACATGTAAACCTTGTGGAAAATCACTCAGTTTTAATTCACCTCATAAATGTAACGAGTGTGGAAAAGCCTTTGGTCAAAAGTCAGTCCTCAGGAAACATCAGCAAATTCACATAGGGGAGAAACCTCATGAATGTAATGACTGTGAAAAAGCCTTTACACAAAAGTCACACCTCATAAACAATCAGCAAATTCACACAGGAGAAAAACCTCTTGAATGTAATGACTGTGGCAAAGCCTTTACAAAAAGGTCACATGTCATAAGCCATCAGCGAATTCACACAGGGGAGAAATTTTATAAATGTCTTCATTGTGGAAAAGGCTTTCTGTGGAAGTCAGCCCTCACTGTACACCAGAGAATTCACACTGGGGAGAAACCCTATGAATGTAATGAGTGTGGAAAAGCCTTTCGACAAAAGTCAAACCTTGTAATGCACCAGAGAATTCACACAGGGGAGAAACCTCATAAATGTAATGTCTGTGGAAAAGCCTTTAGAGGAAAGTCAGACCTCATCGTGCACGAGAGAATTCACATAGGGGAGAAACCTCATGAATGTAATGACTGTGGAAAAGCCTTTACAAAAAGGTCACATGCCATAAACCATCAGCGAATTCACACAAAGGAGAAACTTTATAAATGTCTTCATTGTGAAAAAGACTTTCTGTGGAAGTCATACCTCATATTACACCAGAGAATTCACACTGGGGAGAAACCCTATGAATGTAATGAGTGTGGAAAAGCCTTTGGACAAAAGTCAAACCTTGTAATGCACCAGAGAATTCACACAGGGGAGAAACCTCATAAATGTAATGAGTGTGGAAAAGCCTTTGGTCAAAAGTCAGTCCTCAGGAAACATCAGCTAAATCACACAGGGGAGAAACCTCATAAATGTAATGAGTGTGGAAAAGCCTTTGGTCAAAAGTCAGTCCTCAGGAAACATCAGCTAATTCACATAGGGGATAAACCTCATAAATGTGATGAGTGTGGAAAAGCCTTTGGTCAAAAGTCAGTCCTCAGGAAACATCAGCAAATTCACATAGGGGAGAAACCTCATGAATATAATGACTGTGAAAAAGCCTTTACACAAATGTCACACCTCATGAACAATCAGCAAATTCACACAAGAGAAAAACCTTTTGAATGTAATGACTGTGGCAAAGCCTTTACAAAAAGGTCACATGTCAGAAACCATCAGCGGATTCACACAAAGGAGAAACTTTATAAATGTCTTCATTGTGGAAAAGGCTTTCTGTGGAAGTCAGCCCTCACTGTACACCAGAGAGTTCACACTGGGGAGAAACCCTATGAATGTAATGAGTGTGGAAAAGCCTTTGTACGAAAGTCAGACCTTGTAATACACCAGAGAATTCACACAGGGGAGAAACTTCATAAATGTAATGAGTGTGGAAAAGCCTTTGGTCAAAAGTCAGTCCTCAGGAAACACCAGAGAATTCACACAGGGGAGAAACCTCATGAATGTAATGACTGTGGAAAAGCCTTTAGACGAAAGTCAGGCCTCATCGTGCATCAGAGAATTCACACAGGGGAGAAACCCTATGAATGTAATGAGTGTGGAAAAGCCTTTAGACAGAAGTCAGTTCTCATCAAGCATCAGAGAATTCACACAGGGGAGAAACCTCATAAATGTAGTGAGTGTGGAAAAGCCTTTGGACAAAAGTCAGACCTCAGGAAACATCAGCAAATTCACACAGGAGAAACCTCATGAATGTAATGACTGTGGAAAAGCCTTTAGACAAAAGTCACACCTCATTGTACATCAAAGAATTCACACAGGGGAGAAACCTCATAAATGTAATGACTGGAAAAGCCTTTAGATGAAAGTCATGCCTCATCATGCATCAAAGAATTCACACAGGGGAGAAACCTCATAAATGTAATGAATGTGGAAAAGCCTTTGGACGAAAGTCACACCTTATGAAACATCAGCAAATTCACACGGGGCAGAAACCTCATAAATGTAACGACTGTGGAAAAGCCTTTGGACGAAAGTCAAACCTTGTAATGCACCAGAGAATTCATACAGGGGAGAAACCTCATAAATGTAAGGACTGTGAAAAAGCCTTTGAACACAGGCCATACCTCATGAAACATCAGAGAATTCACACATGGCAGAAATCTCATGAATGAAATGCCTGTGAAAAACCTTTGGATGAAAGTCATACCTCATATTACAGCAGAGAATTCACACAGGGGAGAAACCTCATAAATGTAATGACTGTGGAAGAGCCTTTGGACAAAAGTCACACCTCATCATACACCAGCGAATTCACATAGGGGAAAGACCTCATGAATATAATGACTGTGGAAAAGCCTTTAGATGAGAGTCAGTTCTCATCTTGCATGCAATACAATCCCATGATTGTATTGTAATGGGAAATATTGTTATTAGGCAGACTTCCACAAAACATAACAAGATTACAGAGAGAAAACCTTGAAATATAATTTGTTTGGAATTCTTTGGTGGAGTCACAACTTAGTAAGTACTGGGCAGTTTCTGTGATGAATTGGGATAGAGAGTGGTTAACCATTGTTCAGAAATGTTTTCTCATATACAACCTGCTTTTTTGGTTTCACATTATTGTGAATGGGATCAAGTATATGAACTGAACTATGCTCTCTTGTGTAAATTTTGTTAATAAATATTTAAAAGTTGAGTAACAGTTATTTCAACAGTTATTTGGAATACCATCTTCATCAATTAGAGTTATTTTTATAGCTGCTTTGTTGTCCACCCAGGGTTCTTTCCCCACATTATTGTAGTGCAAACCAGTGATGTGACCATAGGCATATCAAGTGATACATGTTCCAGTCATAATAGTGTACCCCAGCCCTGGATAATAAGTGTTGTGTGCAGCACAAGGGAATGAGTTTGTGTTGACTTTTATACCCATGATAAATTTCAACTTATCTGTGTGCACATCTGGATTAGACTCCACTAACCAAGGTCTATTTGAATATGCAAGTAGATGTTGTCCCACACATCACCCTCATTTTTAAAAGGGACAACCTCAAACCCTATAAGCTGCAGCACTCATCTCCTGAATTTTCCTGTATTACTAGTACATAATGCCCTTTTCATTCATGACCCCCCCTTTTCTACTCTTCATTCAATTCCTAATTTCCTTGAGATAAGAACATGGAATCAAGTCTATCCATGTGGTACCCATTGCAACAGAGAAGCAGGAGCATAAATGTAGTACACTTTTTTTTAAAGGTATATTTATTTGAAAGTCAGAGTTACACACACAGAGAGAAAGGTCTTCCATCCCCTAGTTCACTCCCCAATTAGCCACAATGGCAGGAACTGTGCTGATCTGAAGCCAGGAGCTTCCCCCAGATCTCGCACAAAAGTGCAGGGGCTCAAGCACTTGGGCCTTATTCTACTATTTCCCTGGCCTTAGCAGAGAGCTGGATTGTAAGTGGAGCAGCCAGGTCTCAAACTGGCACCCATATGGAATGCCAGCACTTCAGGCCAGGGTATTAACCTGTTGCACCACAGCCCTAGCTCCTCTAGTATACTTTTGTATTAATTTAACTTTAGTATAATTTTATAACCTTTTTTGTTGTATTATTCTCTGCTCCTACACATGACCCTCATTTTTATAAAAAATGTTTGGTTTTTATCCCAATTTACAAAGTTATTCCTTGATTTATGTAAATCTAATTTTCATTCAGTTAATTACTCAGGATACCCTCAGGAGGAATACTTTTCCTAGGTTGTATGGCCATCCCTTGGTAACAGGGCTACAAATGCTATGATGCTTCTCCTGCAATAGCTCTTTTATTTTCCATGTAGATAATTGCAAGTAATTCATTCCACCTCCATTACTACACATTAGAAATAGCTCTTCATCCCTGTTTAAGTCCCCACAGCTTCTTGCAAGTGTTCATCATATTGAATCTTATTATAAACAGATTTAATAGAAAATGAATGGTGTGACTGCTGGTAGTTTCAGTGAGGTTGAGTGATTTTCTGGACTGCTGTTTTGTCTGGGTTATCTTTCATATTATTTAGAACTAATTTTTCACAATATAGCTTGCTTGAGCTCTTTTTCTAGGCTCCCAGCTAAACAGGTGTTTGAAGACTAGATTTAATGTTAATTCTCATAGTACAACTAATTAAAGACAGAGGTCTCACATGGGGAGCACAGATCCTTATCTGGTCCTTGGGACAAAGCAAATATTATACACACCTGTTTTAGTACTCAGGCACTGAGCTCCATTGCATAGAAGAGCTCAGCTGAACACAATATAACTCCCTTCTGATTAAAACAGAGAGAAGACTTAACATGCCAAACCTGGTTGTCTCACCCTTTACCCTTTACCCTTGAGAACTCAACAAGCTCTCTGGCCACACCCACTACAAGCCTCTAGAGATTCACTGAAAGCAGAAAGCCCATTTATCTACAGTCATAATACAATGATAAAAACTGCCACAGCAGAAAAAAAAGAAGATCAGCATCTCCACAAATGCCAAGAAAATGCAAGAATCCAAGAAACAAGAATAAGGAAGACCTCATGATGTTCACCTTCATTCACAAATGAGAGCTTTGCAGGGTATAATAATCTGGGATGACAGTTTTTTCATCTTAGGACTTAGGCTAGATTTTTGCCATTTTCTCCTAACCTGCAGGGTTTCTGATGAGAAAACTACTGTGAGTCTAATCAGAAATCCTTTGAAAGAATCTGGCATTTCTCTCTTGCACATTTTAGAATCTTCTCTATTTGTTTCACTGTGGTTAGTTTGATTACAATGTGTCATGGCAAGGATGTTTTCTGGTCATGTCTGTGCTTTCTGTACTGAATGTCTCTTCCTTTTTCCAAACCTGGAAAGTTTTCTGCTAGTATTTTACTAAAAATGCCTTCTAATCCTTTCTCTCTCTTCATGCTTCAGGACCTCCTAGAACCTGAATTTTTTTGTTTTTATAGTTTCCTGTAGATTCTCAACAGTGTTTTTCAGATTTCTAATTTCCTCTTGTCTTTGGTTCGACTGTATACTTTCCTGTGCTCTTTCTATGTCTGATATTCTCCTGCCTCACTGATTCTATTTTTAAGGCTCTGCACTGCATTTTTAATTTATTCTATTAAATTCTTCATTTCACTTTGATTTCTCTTTAATATCCCAGTTTCCTGTTCTGTTGAATTCTTCATTTTATTTTGATCCCTCCATATAATTTTAATTTCATAGGAGAGATTTCTTTTATGTCCTGCATGCATTTCAGTACTTTGTGTGTTTGCTTTTGATTACTTCTACGTAATCTTATGATCAATTTTTTGAGTTCCATTTCTTGCATTTCTTCTATCTCATCATCTTCATGATCTAGAATTGAAGTGCCATGTTCTTTGGGAATGTCATGATGTCTCCCTTATTTTTGTTTCTCATATTGTTGCATTTGTTTGTTGTTTTGCATTTTTGAGACACTCATTGGTTTCTTCTTTTTTATTTTTTTCCACTGTTGCAGCTTTTACCTTTGTACTATGACTCTGTAGATAAGTGGACTGTCTGTTTTCACTGAATCTCTAGAGGCTTGTAGTGGGTATGGCCAGAGAGCTCTGTTCAGTCTCCAGAGTTAAAGGTGTGCTTAAGGTGACATACCCAAGTTTGGCATGTTAAGTCTTCTCTTGCCTTTTTTAAATCAGAAGGGAATTATATTCTGCTCAGTTGGGCTCTTATCCTTGATGGATACCAGTGCCTAAGTAATAGCCCCAGTGGGTATAATATTTGTCTGCTCTGTCCCAAGAACCACACAAAGGATCTGTGTAGTCCTCAGTGTAAGTTCAGATTCTCCAGCAATATTTCTCATCAGGTAACCAGGAACCCCCAAGCTTGTGGCATCTCCCACTGAGAGTGCTCAAATCCCAGCCACTTTGGGAGTCTTCCCACACACCCTCAGTTTTTTATTTTTTCCACAGTTCTTCAAAAGCTTCACACAGTCACAAGTTCCTAGTTCCCCATTATTTCTCCCCACCAGAGTCAGGAGTCTCCACTCATCTGTTGCTAGGTGCAGACACAAGCTGGTGTAGCTGTTATATGTCCACAATGGCTCCTGTTGTATCAGCTTGCACACCGTTATGAGATGATTGGAGAGAGAGAGACATGTCTGTACTGTCCCATTTTTATTTCTCTTCTCTAGTTTGGTTGGCACACTTTCACCCACACTTTTCACCTCATTCCCTCTAGGTTCCTGGAACTTTTTTGTCGGTGGCTCAGGCTACAGCAGTCTTGTCTCACCTCACTTTCCAGTGTTTGTGCATAGGCTCTTAGCTGTTGGAGTCTTGAGCCGTGGGCCCCATGCCCTCCATGTGGGTCCACAGTGTCCCTCTAATGTCAGTAGAGTTTTCTCTGCCATTTTTTCCCCTAACTCTTCCCTGAGACTACTCTATTTCCACTTTTTAAAAACTATCTTCTCCTGGGCTGGAGCAATAAGCTCCCTCCCTACTCTGCCATCCAATTATTAGCCCATCTCTATATGATTATGACTCTGTTTCTGCCAAATTACCAATTTATACACCATATAATCAAAATTAACTACCTTCCATGGAATGCCTATTTATTTTGTCATTTACTACTGTCACCTGAATATGTAATGAGTAACTTGATTTGTGACAGTCCTAACACAGGGGAATGATGGGTACCATGGATTGCTTTATAATTGTGTGGTCATCAACTCACTTTAAATGCTGGAATTTGTCCCAGCAACTGTCATGTGTATAGAATTTGAGTACATTTTAGTGCCAGCACCATGATGGTCATCAGCATAGGATACATTGTTAATGTTTCTAGATGCTCCTGAAACTACAAATTATTTTCTGATCGTGGAAATTTTCCAAACTACAAGTCTGTATCATACTGTAATTTTTCTGGTTTATTCTAGACTGTTTTTCACCAAATATTCATCCACATACTTGTTTTTTTTTTTAATTATGGCTCACATTAAAATACATGTTGTTACTAAGGGCAAAGAAAAGTTTTAACTTCATGTGCATCAGATTTCTATTTTTATTTTGTCTTTCATTTTATTAATTTCATCTGAATATGTCAATATCCACATATTGAAAAGCAAACTTAGCACTGCCAAAGTATGGTGTGATTCTTTTGGGCACTTATATTTTCATATCATGAATGCACTAAGTAATATTCAAGTTGTCTTAGTAACCTCCATCTTTGGTCTATCAAATAATTTTAGAATGTTATTTTTTTTACACTTTCAAGGGCACTTTTTTATAGCTTCTGTATTTTTAGAGAATCATAATTGTCACTCTTTAAAATTTCCATGAATTAGATTGAGATGATTTTATCTTGGTTTTAAATTTACTGAATTCAATGGCATAAGCTTTCTTTGATTTAAGAGAGCACACATTTTCTGTATTTAAATGTGTATTTAGGGCTATTTTGTTAATATCTGTTAAATTTCCTTGTAACCTTATTTCTGCTTTTACAAAATTTACCATTTGTACACACAACTGTCAATATACAACATATATTGAAATGAATACATTTCTCCATTTTTCACATTGATTTAAATTTATTATTACCACCTCAATGATAATAATAATCCATACCCTAGTTTGTGCCAATTCTAGTGCAGGGAACTTCAGGCTACCACGATTTACTTTATCGTTGTAAGGCCATCAACTATCTAAATCCTGAAAGATGTCCAAATTCTATTTTCACCATATATGAGAAAAATCTAGGGCCAGTTCCATTACTCATTAGCAGGAAATTTCATTCTTAGCCCTACAGACATTCATGGAACTAGAAATTAACCTTTAATTATGAAAATTTAAGTTAATTTTTAAATTCATTGGAGTCACTCTTTTGCACAAATATTTTGGTCTCGGCCAATCCTAGCCCTGTGAATCTGTGGCTATAGTGATTTAACTTTTATTGTAAGATCATCATCACCCCCAACATTGCCCTGGAAACTGTCAGGTACACAGTGTCTCAGGGCCATTTTAGCCAAGGGTAATAATTCTTTCTCCTCAATGTAATATATATATTTATGTGAATATATGTAACATATATAACATATATATTTTATACATATATAAATTTGCCAATGTGTGTCTAGATACTAGTATATTTCCTGAAAATCATGTGGGAAAATAGTGGGATCTTAATGTTATTTTTATCCCAGAATTATATATGTTTATTTAATTTTAGAAGTTGGTAGACTTGGAGACACAGAGAGACAGAGATTATGAGCTACAACTTGGTGGCTTACTCAGCGTTCTTTCAATGATCAGAAACTGGATTATTATGGAAATTTGTTATTCTTTTCTGGTGATAAATACTTTATAAAAATTTCAAAGTGTTGCTCTATATACATTTATATTACAAATTATATGTATGTACATTTACATTGTAATGTCATAAATTAAACACACACACACATATATATATATGACTTTAGATATATAAACACCTTTAAAATTCTCCTGGTTATTGTTATAAATTTTTTGAATTTTAAATATTTACTTCTTTTAAAAATTTTATTTAAGTAATTTAAGTTTGATGTATTTCATATAAACAGATTAATGAATGTAAGTGACATTTCCCCCAATACCCTCCCTTCCACACACACTCCAACTCTTTCTCTTTTCTCTCTCACATTCCCACTTAACTTTTATAAAATCTGTTTTCAGTTTACTTAATGATTGTATAGTTAACCCTACACTAAGTAAGTATTCAACAAGTCAGCAAATAGTATGAAGAAAAAAATATATTAAAAAAAAATCACCGTTCCTCAATGGAAGAGACAAGGGCTGTAAACAATAATCAAATCTCAAAATGTGTATCTAACATTACATTTTAGGTACATTTAGGTACAGGGAAAACATGAAATCTGACTTTTGGGGACAGGCTTATTTCACTAAGTATAATGGTTTCCAGTTGCATCTATCTGGTTGCAAAAGACAGGGTTTCTTTTATTTTTTTTTTAACAACTGAGTAGTATTCCATAGTGTGTATTTACCATAATTTTCTTATCCAGTCAACAGTTGATTGATATCTAGATTGTTCCAAGATCTCAGCTATTGTGAATTGTGCTGCAATGAACATGAGTTTATAGAGAACTCATTCATATGCTAATTTCTTTTGGTTTGGATAAATTCCAAGGAGTGGGATGGCTGGATCATATGGTAGGTCTATAATCAGATTTCTAAGATATCTCCATACTGTCTTTCACAGTGGCTTCTTGCACCAGTTTACATTCCCACCAACAGTGGACCAGGGTAACTTTTTCCCCACATCTTCACCAAATTTTGTCATTTGTTGATTTCTATATGCAGACCATTCTAACTCTGAAACCTCATTGTGGTTTTGATTTGCATTTCCCTGATGACTAGTGATCCTGAGCATTTTTGCAAGTGTCTGTTGACCATTTGGACTTCCTCTCTCACACAAGGCCTGTTCAAATCCCTTTCCCAATTCTTCACTGGATTGTTTGTTTTGTTGTTTAATTTCTTTAGCTCTTCATAGACTCTGGATGTCAATCCTTTATCTGTTGTGTGGTTTGCAAATACGTTTTCCCATTCTGTCAGTCACCTCATCACTTTGCTGAATGTTTCTTTTGCAGTGTATAAGCGTCTCAGCTTGTGGTAACCCCACTTGTCAATTTGGGCTTTGGTTGCCTGTGCTTCTGGGGTCTTTTCCAGGAAGTGTTTGCCTATGCCAATGACTTCTAGAGTTCCCTCAATGTCTCAATGTTCTCTAGTAATTTGATGTTATTGGCTCATAGATTTAGGTCCCTAATACATTTTCAGTGGATTTTTGTGTAAATTTTAAGGAATGGATCTTGTTTTATCCTCTGCATGCAGAGATCCAGTGTTGCTAACACTATTTGTAGAAGAGACTGTTATTGTTCCAGGGATTGATTTTAGCTTCTTTGTCAAAGAGAAGTTAATTGTAGATATGTACATTAATTTCTAGAGTTTCTATCATGTTATATTGTTCTATACATCTGATTTTGTGCCAGTATCAGGCTCTTTTGGTTATAACTGCCCTGTACTATCTCTTAAAATCTGGCATGGGATGCCTCCAGCTGTTTGTTGTTGTATAAGATTGCTATAGCTATTTGGGGATCTCTTGTTTTTCCATATGAATTTTAGCATCTTTTTTTTTTTTTTACATCTGAGAATGAAAATTACAAAACACTGAAAAAAGAAATATAAGAAGACAGTAAAAATTGAAAAATTTTCCGTGTTCATGGATTGGAAAAATCAACTTCATCAAAATGTCCATATTACCAAAAGCAATTTACAGATTCAATGTCATCCCAACCAAAATATCAATGACATTTTTTCATATCTAGAAGAAACGATGCTGAAATTCATTTGGAACCACAAGAGATCCTGAATAATTAAACCAATCCCATACAATAGAAACAAAGCTGGATGCATCACAATATCTGATTTCAAGACATACTACAAGGCAGTTATAGTCAAAACAGCCTGGTACTCATACAAAAAAATGGTAGACCAGTCAAACAAAATATAAACTCCAGAAATCAATCCATGCATTTACAACTAACTTATCTTTGGCAAGGATGAAACTTTTGTTTACATTCCTTTGTTTTCCTTATTTTCTGTTTTTAATGTAGATATGATGTGCTACTTTTCAAAAAAAAAAAAAACCCTTACATGTGATTATCTCATTATTATTGATATTATCAAGTAACTGACTTCTATTCACACTAATAAAAGTATAATTTACATTCCAATTAGTATACCCCTTTGCGTATTTTGTTTTTCTTTGAATTTACACTAGGCAATTGTGTAAATTGTTAGTAACCTAATGAAAGTTCATCCTATGACTAAATCTATCAGTATGCTGCTCGAATTTTATATTAAAAGATCATAATCAAAGGCAAATTTTGTGAATTTTTGCCTTTTATGTATACAGTTCATTAGAAGCACTTTTGATCAATATTACCATTCTCTGTTTCCAGGTAAAATACTTTAAACTTTCTCTGGTGGTTTACGAGAATGTACATAAATCTTTGATTATTAGTATTTTCCTAAATGTCACTGTAGATGTCAGTATCTTACATTTCAGCATTTTTTGATAAACAGCATGGTATTTTCTTTATCATTGTTGATTTTTTCTTTATTTCTAAAGTTGAATGCACATTTAATACACGTTGTATGTGTTTTTCATGTTATTAGTGCTCCTATATTATTGCTGTCACTTCCAGTAATAAGAATATAGGTTATATATTAACATGCACATATTTTAAAATTTTTATCTTTTATTTCTATGATGTATATACATCATGATGTAGTGTATATCAATCCTAGTACAGAGAACTGTAGCCTTTCCGGTTAACTTTTTCATTGTAATTTTGTCAATTTGATGAAAATTCTTTATGTTTGCTTTTCAGTGTTCCTTGATTTAAATTGCTTGAATTTAAAAATTTTCTGATAGTAAAATAATTTCCTGGGTTATTGTTCACCAAGTTTTTTTATGTATACTGATCACTCTATTTTCCTAATTCTAATTACAGTTATCAAAATGCAGTTTGTCATAAAATTTGCATTTTATTTAGTCTTAATTCACTAATATGATCTAATTGCTATTAAACTTAGTCCTTCATTTTTTATCAAAGGAACCTTTTATATAAGGAATACAGACTTCATGAATTTAATAAGTACAGTTTTAAGAATATAGTGATTCTTCCCATGGAGCATGACATCACACTCACATTCCCACTCTCTTCTTCCCTCTTATTCCCCATCATATTTTATACTAAATTTTATTTTCAATTAACTTTATACTCCAGCGATTAAGTTTATAGTAAGTGAGGAGTCCAACAAACAAAAAAAAGGAAGACAAGGGCTGTCCAAAGTCATTGCTTTTTCCCAAGTTAATTTCCCTTCCTTTTTTTTTTTTGATAAACTTTATTTTTTAAACGTTTTATTTATTTACTTGAGGGCTGGTGCTGTGGCTAATGGATAAAACTGTTTTCCACAGTGACTTTACCAGTTTACATTTCTACCAACAGTAAATTAGGGTACATTTCACCCCCGTACCCTCACCTGCATTTGTTGTTTGTTGATTTCTGTATGAAAGCAATTCTGCCAGTGCAATGGCTCAATAGGCTAATCCTCCACCTGTGGTGCTGGCACACCGGGTTCTAGTCCTGGTCGGGGTGCCGGATTCTGTCCCAGTTTCTCCTCTTCCAGTCCAGCTCTCTGCTGTGGTCCAGGAGTGCAGTGGATGATGGCCCAAGTCCTTGGGGCCTGCACCTGCATGGGAGACAGGGGGAAGCACCTGGCTCCTGGCTTTGGATCAGCATGGTGTGCTGGCCACAACTCTGGCCACATTGGCCATTGGGGGTGAACCAATGGAAAAGGGAAGACCTTTCTGTCTCTCACTGTCCACTTTGCCTGTCCCCCGCCCCCCCCCCAAAAAAAGCCATTCTAACAGTTTCAGGTAAAACTTTATTGTGGTTTTGTTTTGCATTTCCCTGACAGCTAGTGATCCTGAGCATGTGTCTGTTGGCCACTTGGATTTCCTCTTTTGAAACACACCTGTTTAAGTCATTTGACCATTTCTTAATTGGGTTGTTTTGTTGTTGAGTTTCTTGTTCTCTTTATCTATTCTGGTAATTAATCCTTTATCAGTTTTAAAGTTTGCAAATATTGGGGCCAGTGCTGTGCACAGCAGGTAAAGCTGCTGCCTGCAGTACCAGCATCCCATATGGGCAGTGGTTCGAGACCTGGCTGCTCCACTTCTGATCCAGCTCTCTGCTATGGCCTCAGAAACAGTAGAAGATGGCCCAACTCCCTGGGCCCCTGCACCCATGTGAGAGACCTGGAAGAAAGTCATGGCTCCTGGCTTCAGATCAGTGCAGCTCCAGCCACTGTGGTCAATTGGAGAGTGAACCATCAGATGGAAGACCTCTCTCTCTCTCTCTCTCTCTCTCTCTGCTTCTCCTTCACTCTCTGTGTAACTCTGACTTTCAAATAAATAAATACATCTTTTTTATTATTTTTAAAAAATTTTTAAAATTTTTATTTAATGAATATAAATTTACAAAGTACAACTTATGGATTACAATGGCTTTCCCCCCTATAACTTCCCTCCCATCTGCAACCCTCCCATCTCCCGCTCCCTCTCCCCTTCCATTCACATCAAGATTCATTTTCAATTATCTTTATATACAGAAGATCAATTTAGCATATATTAAGCAAAGCTTTCAACAGTTTGCACCCACACAGAAACACAAAATGTAAAATACTGTTTCAGTACTAGTGATAGCATTAAATCACAATGTACAGCACATTAAGGACAGAGATGCTACATGAGGATTAAGTGCACAGTGACTCCTATTGTTGACTTAACAATTTGACACTCTTGTTTATGGCGTCAGTATCACCCTAGGCTTTTGTCATGGGTTGCCAAGGCTATGGAGGCCTTTTGATTTCATCGACTCTGATCATATTTAGACAAGGTCGTAGTCAAAGTGGAAGTTCTCTCCTCCCTTCAGAGAAAGGTACCTCCTTCTTTAATGAACTGTGTTTCCACTTTATGTTTCTGTGTGGGTGTAAACTGTTGAAAGCTTTACTTAACATATGTTAAATTGATCTTCCATATATAAAGAAAATTGAAAATGAATCTTGATGTGAATGGAATGGGAGAGGGAGCGGGAGATGGGAGGGTTGCAGGTGGGAGGGAAGTTATGGGGGGGGTGAAAAAGCCATTGTAATTCATAAGCTGTACTTTGGAAATTTATATTCATTGAATAAAAGTTAAAGAATAGAACCCTTAATCATTATATAGTGCCCCTCTTTGTCTCTCTTGACAGTTTTTGTGTTAACGTTTATTTTGTCTGTTATTAATATGGCTACACCTGCTTTTTTTGGTTTCTGTTGGCAGACTTTCAGTCTGCATGCATCTTTGTTGGAAAGATGTGTTTCTTGCAGGCAGCAAATAGATGGGTTTTGTTCCTTAATCCATTCAGCCAACCTGTCTTTTAACTGGAGGTTGGGGCCATTAATGTTCAATGTGACTATTGATAAGTAGTAACATTGATGTGCCATTTTCCCAAAGCTATTTTCTAGTATATGCTTTGAGCTTCCTGTGATCTTTTACTGGGAGGTTTTCTTCCTTTACCTTCTTTCATATTGATGACCGTGTTTCTGTGTTTTTGTGTGTAAGCATCTTTTGCAGGACTGGACGAGTGGCAACAAATTTTTTCAATTTGTTTGCTATGAAAGGTCTTTAAATCACCTTCATTCACAAATGGGAGCTTTGCAGGATATAATATTCTGGGCTGGCAATTTTCTCTCTTAGTACCTGGGCTATATCTCACCATTCCCTCCTAGTGAGCAGTGTGCTGTGAGTCTAATTGGAGATCCTCTGAGAGTAATCTGACATTTCTCTCTTGCACATTTTAGGATCTTTTCTTTATGTTTCACTGTGGTGAGTTTGATTACAACGTGTTGTGGTGAGGATCTCTTTTGGTCATGTTTATTAGGGGTTCTATGAGCTTCCTGTACTACGATGTCTCTGTCCTTCTACAAACCTGGGAAATATTCTGCTAGTATCTCACTAAAAAGGCCTTCTCTCTCTCCATGCCTTCAGGAACTCCTAGAACCTGAATGTTTGTTTTTTTTTTAATAGTATCCTGTAGATTCCCAACAATATTTTCTAGATTTCTAATTTCCTCTTCTTTTCTTTGGTTTGACTGTATGCTTTCCTGTGCTCTGTCTTCTAAGTGTGATATTCTCTCTTCTGCTTCACTCATTCTGTTTTTAAGGCTCTAGTGTGTCTGTCATTTGATCTATTGAATTCTTCATTTCATTATTTCTCTTCACTATCACAGTTTAATATTCTACTAGGTTCTTCATTTCATTTTGATTCCTTTTTAATATTTCATGTTCTCAATAGAGATTTTCTATCCTGTCCAGTAAGGATTTCTGTAGTTCAAGAATTTGTTTTTGAGAACTTCTTAATGTCCTTATCAATTTTTTGAGATCTGTTTCTTGCATTTCTTCTATCTCATCATCTTCATAATCTTGAATTGGGTTGTCTTGTACATTTGGGGCATCATAGTGTCTTCCTTGTTCTTGTTTCCTTGGTTTCTGTGTTTGTTGCTTGGCACTGAGGAGATATTCTTTTGTTTCTTTACTGTAGTGGTTTTTCTCATTATACTATTACTCTAGATTTAGTGGACTGTCTGCTTTTGATGGATTCTTAGAGGCATGTGATGGGTGTGGCCAGAGAGCTCTGTTTGGTTCTTCAGTGTTAAGGGTGTGCCGAAGGTGACTCACCCTGGTTGTTCTCTGTGTCTCTCACTCTCTCTCTCTTTTTTTTAACTGAGAAGGGAAGTAATTCCACACCGCTGAGCGGAATTGAGGGTAGTCAGTGTATGAAATCTGG
Source organism: Sylvilagus floridanus (assembly GCA_949820135.1). Taxonomy (NCBI): domain Eukaryota; kingdom Metazoa; phylum Chordata; class Mammalia; order Lagomorpha; family Leporidae; genus Sylvilagus; species Sylvilagus floridanus. The sequence goes on along the minus strand of OX463235.1, from coordinate 2,226,107 downwards.
CCCCTGTGGGTATAATATTTGTCTGCTCTGCCCCAAGGACCACACAGAGGGTCTATGCAGTCCTCAGTGTGATCTCAAATTTCTCTGCAGTCTCCCACCGGGTTGCCAAGGTTACTGAGTTGTGTACCTCATGGGTTCTCTCCCACACCCTCAGATTTTCATGGTCTCCCTTCGGCAGCTCCACACCTTCACTAGGTCCTAACCTCCTGTCTTTTCTCCCCACCAGAGTCAGGTTTTTCTGCTTGGCTGAGGGTGGGCACCACTTTACGTATGTCCAAAATGGCACCTGCTCTTTGTCTTGCTTGTCTTTGTTTTTTTTTTTTTTTATATAAAGCTTTTATTTAAAGAATATAAATTTCCAAAGTACAGCTTACGGATTACAATGGCTACCCCCCCCAACTTCCCTCCCTCCCGCTACCCTCCCCTTTCCTGCTCCCTCTCCCATTCTGTTCACATCAAGATTCATTTTCAAATCTTGCTTGTCTTTGTAAGGTGAGTGGAGAGAGAGGCTCGTGTCCATGCCAGTCCTGTTCATTTATTATTTTTTTCTCTCCCCTAGTTAGCCTGGAGAACTTTCCCCAGTGGGGCTTCAAGCCTTGTTCCCTCTAGGCTCTCTCTGCTGTTTCCCTGCCAATGTCTTGGGCTACTGAGGTTTCGCCTCACTTCCCCTTTCAGCACTGGTGTGTAGATTCCGTGGCTGGACTCCTGAGCCGTGGGCATCCTTGCTCTCCCCGTTGGTCCTCCGTGTCACATCCATTAGATCCAGAAGAGTTTCCTCTGCAATTTTTTTCCTGAGCCTTTCCTTGAAACTACAGTAACTCAACTTTTATTAAAGTATCTTTTCCCAGACTATCAGTGTGCACCCTCACTATTCCACAACTTTGGCTCTGCCCCCAAATAAATAAATATTAAAAAAAAGTTAACAAATATTTTCTCCCATTCTGTCCATTACCTTTTCACTTTGCTGATGTTTCTTTTACAGTACAGAAACTTCTCAATTTGATGTGTTCCCATATGTCAATTTTGGCTTTCATTGCTTGTGCCTCTGGGATCTTTTCTAGGAACTCTTTGTCTATGCCAATGTCTTGCAGAGGTTCCTCAATGTTCTCTAATAATTTTATGATATCTGGTCATAGATTTAGGTCTTTAATCCATTTTGTGTAACATAGTGGTCTCACTTCCTACTAATGCATGAGGTGACCCAGTTTTTTCAGAACCATTTGTTGAAGAGTCTCCTTTTTCTAGGGATTGATTTTATTTTTTAAAGATTTATTTGAAAGTCAGAGTTATACCGAGAGATGGTAGGGAGAGGGAGAGGTAAGTAGAGAGGAAGAGGGAGAGGGAGAGGGGGAGGGAGAGAGAGAAGTCTTCCATCCATCTTCTTCTGCAGATGTGGCAGATGCATCTAGGTGTGTTCCTGTATCCACCTCTCTCCCCTTCCCAACACATAGAGTTCATACCCAAATGGCCATAATGCCAGATCTACAGTGATCCGAAGCCAGGAGCCAGGAGCTTCTTCTGGGTTTCCCAAGTGGGTGCAGGGGCCCAATGACTTGGGCCATCCTCTACTGCCTTCCCAGGCCATTGCAGAGAGCTGGATTGGAAGAGGAGCAGGCAGGACTAGAACCGGCACCCATATGGGATGCTAGCACTTCAGGCCTGGGCATTAACCTGCTGAGCCACAGCACCGGCCCCCAGGGATTGATTTTAGATCCTTGCTCAAAGATAAGTAGATGTAGATATTTGCACTGATTTCTGGTATTTCTGTTCTATTTGGTCTATCCATCTGTTTTTGTACCAGTACCAGGATTGAAGTCGGGTATTGTGATGCGTCCAGCTTGGTTTTTGTTGTATAAGATTGCTATGACTATTTGGGGTCTCCTTTGTTTCTATATAAATTTCAGCATCATTTTTCCTGCATCTGAAAAGAATGTCCATGGTATTTTGATTGGTATCATATAGAGTCTGTAATTCACTTTCATAATAATGGACATTTGATGATATTTTGGGTAATATTTTGTTAAGGATTTTTGCATCTATGTCCTTCAGGGATATTTATCCATATTTCTCTCTCTTTGTTGCATATTTTCTAGGTGTGGGTATTAAGGTGATGCAAGCTTCATAGAAGGAGTTTGAGAGGATCCCTCCTTTCCAGTTGTTTTGAATAGATTGAGAAGAATTGGAATTAGTTTTTCTTTAAATGTCTGTTTGAATTCAGCAGTGATGCTGTCTGGTCTTTTAGGTTTCTTTGTTGGGAGAGTCTTTATTACTGATTCAATCTCTATTTTGGTTATTGGTGTGTTTAGGTTTTCTATAAGTTAATGACTTAATTTTGGTAGATTGTATCTTTCTAGGAATCTATTCATTTCTTCTAGGTTTTCTAGTTGTTGGCATACAGCTCTTTGCCATAATTTCTGATGATTCTTATTTCTGTGGTATCTATTATTACATTTCCTTTTTCATCTCTGATTTCATTGATTTGTCTTTTCCTTTTTTTTCTTGGTCAGTTGCACCAATGGTGTATCAATTTTATTTTAATTTTTAAAATTAGCTTTCCATTTCATAGATTTTTGTAATTTTTGTATCAGTTTTGTTTATTTCTTCTCTAATTTTAATTATTTCTTTCTTCCTCCTAGTTTTGGATTTGGTTTGTTGCTGATATTCTATATCATTGAGTTGCATTGATAGTTCATTTGTTTGGTACCTTTCCAGTTTTTTCATGTAGATATTGATTGCTATAAATTTCCTTCTTAATACACTTTTGCTATATCTCATAGGTTTCAATATAATGTATTGCCATCTTTATTTGTTTCCAGAAATTTTTTTATTTCTCTTTGGATTTCTTTCATGACCCACTGTTCCTTCTGGAGAGTGCTGTTCAGTCCCTATGTTTAATTGATACTTGAGTTGTTGGTTTCTAGCTTCATTCCACTATGGTTTGAGAATGTGCATGGAATGGTTTCAATTATTTTGAATTTGTTGAGACTAGCTTTGTGATCTAACTTATGGTATATCCTAGAGAATGTCCCATGTAGTCATGAGAAAAATGTGTATTCTGCCACTGTGGGTTGAAAGGTTATGTAGATATCCTTTAGGTCCATTTCATCTATAGTGTCCATTAACTGTTGTTTCCTTGCTGATTATCTGTCTGGCTGATCTGTCCATTGATGAAAGTGGGGTATTGAAGTCTATGTGTCCCTTAGGTCTATTAACATTTTTTAAATAGCCAGGTGCCCTGTAATTGGGTACATATACATTTATTATAGTCACATCTTCCTATTGGATTGATCCATTAATCATTACATAGTGCCCTTCTTTGTCTCTTTAATCAGTTGTTATGTTAAAGTCTATTTTGTCTGATATTATAATCGCAACACCAGCTCATTTTTGGTTAGCATGGACTATCTTTTTCATCCTTTCACTTTCCATCTGCATGTATCTTTGTTGATGAAGTGTGTTTCTTGTAACAAATAGATGGGTCTTGATTTTCAATCCATTCAGCCAGTCTGTATCTTTTAACTGGAGAATTGAGGCCATTTACATTCCAGGTGAGTATTGATAAGTAATGACCCAGCCCTCCATTTTTCCATAAATATTTATATTGTTTACTTTGGATTTATTTTGTATTTCTATTGGTAGGGTTTTCTGCCTTCTCATTCTTTCATAATGATGGCTATCTTTCTGTGTTTCTGTGTGTGGTACATCCTTAAGCATCTTCTGTAAGGCTAGACAAGTTTTGATGAATTTTTTCAATTTCTGTTTGTTATGGAAGGTCTTTATTTCACCTTCATTCATAAGTGCAAGCTTTGTGGGGTATAGTATTCTGGGTTGACAGTTTCTTTTTCTTTAAGACTTGGACTATATCTCAGAATTCCCTTCTGGCATGTAGGGTTCCTGATGAGAAGTCAGTTGTGAATCTAATTAGCAATACTCTGTAAGTGATTTGTCATTTTTCCCTTGCCCAGTTTAGAATCTTTTCTTTATGTTTTGCTGTAGAAAGTTTGACTACAATGTGTATTGGTGAATATCTTTTATAGTCATGTATGTGAGGAGTTCTATATACTTTCTCTACTTGAACATCTCTATCTTTCTCCAAATTGGGGAAATTTTCTGTAATTATTTCACTTAATTGGTTTTCTATTCCCTTTTCTCTTTCCTCTTCTTCAGGAACTCCTAAGACTTGCATGTTGGGTCATTTTATAGTATCCCATAGATTTCCAACACTGCTTTCTAGTTTCTTCTTGGTTTTTTTTTTTGTCTATCTGTAAGATTTTCAAAGACTCATTTTCTAATTCAGATATTCTTTCTTCTGCCTCTTCAAGTCTGCCATAAAGACTTTCCACTGTAGTTTTTACATGATTCATTTTATCTTTCATTTCTAAAATTTCATATTGATTTCTCTTTATATTATCAGTTTCCTGGGAGAAGTTTTCATTAATGTCTTGTTTGGTTTTCTTTAGTTTGTAGATTTGCTTCTGATTTTTTTTGAGTAATTCTATGATTAATTTTCTAAATTACTTTTCTAGCATTTCCTTAATCTTTTCATCTTAATATTCTAATATTTAAATGTTTTGTTCCTCTGGGGGTCATGGTGACTTCCTTATTCTTGTTTCTTAAATTTCAACTCTTATTTTCTGGCATTTGTGGAGTTGATTTTTAATTTTTTCTTGTGTTGGTTTTGATCTTTGGGGTTGTGCTTCTGTGACTTCAAGGAATGTCTGCCCAGAGGCTTGGGTTAATGATCTAGGGTGGGGCTAGTTTCAGGGGTAACACCAACATTGGGCATGGTAGAACTCCAAAGCCAGCTATGCCCTACACATTTTGTGTAGCTACAAAGTCTCCAATGTCTTAGCATATAGGGCTCCCACAGATGCTGAGACTATAGGATGCTGTTGATGTAGGTTCTCCTCTCTCTCTCATAGTTGCCTAGCCACCTTCCTCCCAAGCTCTGAGGCAGTGAGGGCTGTGGGCCATTCCCTCCATTGGTAGGACTGGATCACATGTGCACACTAGGCTCCCCAGTCTAAAGCCTGCCTGATGCTGCTGGCATCTCTGTGTCCAGATGTCCCATCTCAGTGAACTGGTATGTGCATGCCTGTAGTCTTCAGAGTTGTAGCACTGATTTAAAATTATGCCTACTCCCTCTATTGATAGGGTCTTGAGTTTTGTATTGGAGAGATTGGTTTGAATCAGCTGTCCCCCTCTACTTCCACCAGGAACTCAGGTGACTGCCAGCAACCGCTAATTCCCCAGGCTCCAGTCTGGACTCACTGCATGCTCTCTCTGGCTCTATGCCCTGGATTGGTGTAGATAAATTTCCCTCTCACTGTATCAATAATGCTGCCAGCTCAGGCTGTCTGTTGCTTCTATTCTCTGGGTGCACATTTACACTCATCATGCAATTTCAAGCTATTTCCCCTCCTGCTATCAGTCTTCCCAGGTGGTTTTCTATTCTCTTCCCTGCCAAGCGTGTACCTCCTATCCTATTCACTGCAGTTTTTCTTCCTAGCCCTGCATAGTGGGCTGCTCTCTAGCCCTCAATGTTTTTCTCTCAAACTTAGTTCTTAGGTGACTTTTTCCTTGTGACATGAATGTGGTGAAAATTCTTGAAATCTCTTTGCAACTATTTTATACCCCCAAATTCCAAAATTCCAATCTTTCTGTTTCCAGAGGATATGTTGTTTTATCTTTTCTGGAATTCTAGGGGACTATAAATTAAACTTTCACTTTTAATTCTTAAAGCTATAGATACAAATATCTTTCCCTCAGGATTTTTCTGTTATTGCCAAAATCTTTCCTTTATTTCCATTCATTTTTCCATTATTTTCCATTTTAAAGATAATTAAATGGACTATTTTTTAATAAATGCCAATATGCTTATTTTTTTTTACAAAAAGATTTATTTATTAATTGAAAGGCAGAATTACAGAGAGGCAGAGAGAGAGAGAGAGAAAGAAAGTCCTCCATCCACTGGCTGACTCCCTAAATGGCTACAATGGCTGGAGCTGAGCCAATCTGAAGCTTGGAGCCAGGAGCTTCCTCGAGGTCCCCCACGTAGGTAGGTGCAGGAGTTGAAGGACTTGGGCCATCCTCTACTACCTTCCCAGGCCATAGAAGAGAGATGTATTGGAAGTGGAGCAGCCAGGACACAGACTAGTGCCTATATGGGATGCCAGAACTGCAGGTGGCAGCTTTACCTTCTATGCGACAGCACTGACCCCTAAATGCTTGTTTTACTAACATTTCTATGAAGAGTTTTAGTTACAGTTATGAAAATACATTATACTCTAATAAGAGAAAAGATTTTATATTTAATTTGTATTTGATTTTATGAGTATTGCCCACTTACAGCATCTGATAATAGTATGTACCAGTGCTAGCACTGTGGACATGCAGCCATGTTAGTTGGCTTTTCTATTGTGTTGTCAATTCATGTAAAATTCTGTAAGTAACCTAAGAAATTTTATTCTTCAAAACTCAAAGCCATCTGGGGTCAGGTACTCTTACTCTTTCAAAGTTTTTTTTTACTTTTTATGTATTTTTATGGGACAACACTTTCCATTGATATTGAAATTTTCAATAATATAGTTCTAGATGCTGCTGTTCCTTTAAAATCAATATGGAAAGGATTAATCCCTTTTGAATTTTAGTTTCTGAAAATTTTTATGGGATTTTTATACATATCATTAATAATTATTCACTACATTTGCTCAGACTTTTTTGGCTATCATTGTTTTTTCAAAACTATGTATCCACTCAAAGTTATCATATTGTTGTCATAGCATTTAATTTCCTATTTTCTTTTGCCTTTGAATTTAATGCTATCATCTATAAAATGTTTCAGTTTCTTAGTGTATCCTGATCCTAGCACCATGAATATGTAAACCTGTTCATTGGCTTTTTAATTGGAAGATTATCAGCTTCCTGAAATTATTCTAAGTTGCTTTGGAATCTTTTGTATATCCAGTATCTCTAAATGGTGTAATACTAATATATTGCTTCATGCTATCAGAATCACACAATTTTGCCATTTGGGAGTTTTTAGGGAACTCTAAATTTATCACTTCTGCAGACATTTTTGATAGTATCATTCTACATGAGGAGATCTTTCCATCATCAAGATTCTTCTATAAGGTAACATTTTAATCTCTTGATTTAAGTTTCTGTAATATGAAATCATGTTTAAAATGTAATTTTAAAAGACTATTTTCACAAAATCCCTTTGTATTTACTTGCCACTTGATAATTACTCCTTCCAAACTACTCAGTTCTACCCTAATCCCAATTAATAAGGCAATATAACATCACTTGTTATTTATTTTTCTATGATTTTATTATGGTCACCAGTGTATATAATAAGTGCCTAGTGTAAGCAAGCATTTGGGTTGTTGTTTATTATGCTTATTGAGAGGTTATCAACTCAATGAAAATTTCTAAGCTTTCCTGTCCATGTTCAATATACTCTTTCACCCATTCAAGTTTCTTTTCTTTCACTGAATCTGAATTGTGATGAGATTCAATTTAACATTGGTTTTGACATATTCAACAGTGTCATTCTGGACATAGATATCTCAGCTTTTTAGCTATCTATTAAATTAAATAGTGATTTTCCTTGATTGCAAATCCCAAAGCTTTATAATATTCTTTTTTTTTTGACAGGCAGAGTGGACAGAGAGAGACAGACAGAGAGAAAGGTCTTCCTTTGCTATTGATTCACCCTCCAATGGCCGCCGCGGCCAGTGTGCTGCAGCCGGTGCACCGTGCTGATCCGAAGGCAGGAGCCAGGTGCTTCTCCTGGTCTCTCATGGGGTGCAGGGCCCAAGCACTTGGGCCATCCTCTTCTGCACTCCTGGGCCACAGCAGAGAGCTGGCCTGGGAGAGGGGCAACCAGGACAGAATCCGGCACCCCGAATGGGACTAGAACCTGTTGTGCTAGCACCGCAGGTGGAGGATTAGTCTATTGAGCCACGGTGCTGGCCTAAAATATTCTTAAATAAAATTTTAATTATTTCTTTTTTTAAAGGTTTATTTATTTGAGAGGCAGAGCCAGAGAGAGAGAGAGAGAGAGAGAGAGAGAGAGAATATTCCATCCACTTACTCACTAGCTCACTCCCCAAATGTCCACAATAGTCAGAACTAGATCAGGCCCAAACCAAGAAACAAAATTTTCTTCTGGGTCTCCCACAAGAGTCAGAAGCCCAAGCATTTAGGCTGTCTTCCACTTCTTTCCCAGGTGCATCAGTAATGAACTTGACCAGAAGTGGAGCCTTGAGACTTACTCTACTATATCTCCTACCAAATTACTCAATTCTACTGACAGTGATCACATTATATATTATCTCTGAGAATGTGAGTCTTTTTTTAGCTTTGTCTTGTCCTATTTACTATTGCTTTTCTATACCATCAGTATCACAGCTTGTGCCAATCCTAACACTATGAATATGTAGCCACTGTGATTGTTTCTTTTTTCCATGGGAAATATTGAACCCACTGAAAATCTTTTGTGTTGTACTGGCATCTTTTTACAAAGACTTGATCAGACATTTCTAGGTATGCTGTAGTGATTCATTCAACGAAACTCATATATTTATAAAAGTTTAAAGTTTTTTATGAAACTCTAACTTGATTATTGACTTTGAAATGTCCAGGATGTACACATGGACACTTATATACCATATTTAAGAGTCCTTTGTGAGAATGTGATCTTTTCTGAGTTATTTAATTTTTTAATATTATGTTTACATATAATTTTAATCAAGGATTCATATTAAATTATTCTATTATGTCTACTTATCACTACTATTGTTACTACTTCTAATTCAGAGTATTCAAAATATGCTGTAGTACTATTTTATTTTGTGTTTCAAAATATTGCTATCAAATGTATATGATCAATATTCTAATGTCTACCAATGCTAGAATAATGAACCTGTGACCATCTTGCATGGGCTTTTCATTGTGACCTCACCAAGTTGAAGATGTTTCTCCACATTCTCCTGACAATGTTCATGTTCACATTTTCTTTTTATTATTTAAAAATCTAAGGGGGAAAGGAAAAGAGAGAGAAGGATGGAGGGAGGGAGGAAAGAGAGAGGAAGAGAGAGAGAGAGATCTTTCATTTAATGATTCACTACACAAATCACTGCACCATCCAGAAGCAATGAAATCAAATAAGCCTCCCACATAGGCAGTGGCAGGAAGTTAAGAATTTTAGCTATCATTTATTCCCTCTTAGGCACACCAAAAGTGAGCTGGATCCAAAAGAGGGTAGATGGGACTCAAATAGTCAGTTTGATATGGAATGCAGGCATTGCAAACAGTGGCATGTCCCAATGCATCAGGAAAGCAACATATGCACATTTTCTTGGACCAAGGTAAGACTTCTCCTTTTCAAGGTCATGTATTCTTTGCCTTCTTTGTAGTTGCATAGGACTTCAAATGATCCTTATATTTTGAAATTGGCAAGTATGATTCTTGATGCATATACATTTTAATACTATCCTGATAATTGGCCTTCTTTCATTTAACCTTTTTTTTAAAGGTTTATTTATTTATTTGGAAGTCAGAGTTACACAGGGAAGGAGAGACAGAGAGAAAGAGAGAGGTCTTCTTTCATCTGCTAGTTCACTCCCCAGCTGGCTGCAATGGCCAGAGCTGTGCCGATCTGAAGCCAGGAGCCAGGAGCTTCTGGGTCTCCCATGAGGGTGCAGGGGCCCAAGGATTTGGGCCATCCTCTGCTGCTTTCCCAGGCCATAGTAGAGAGCTGGATCAGAAGTGAGGTTAGCAGGGATTTGAACCAGCACCTATATGGGATGCTGGCATGCAGGCAGTGACTTTGCCTGCTATGGCACAACACCAGCCCCTGATTTAGCTCTTTGACCATTTTTTAATTATCTAATTCTCATTTAACCATAATGGAATATTGCTCAGCAAATTCTTTTTATCTGCTGTTGCCCTACCATTGCTTTTTCATTATTCAGTACCACTTCCAGTAATTAATATATACTTTTTTTTCCAAAGAAACTTTTATTTAATGAGTACAAAATTTATAAGTATAACCCCCACCACACCTCCTCCACTCTATTTAATTCACAGCCTCAACTCCATTAAGAAAAAAAACTGTTCTCAACAGTCAAGACAAGGGCTTTCAAGTCATTGCTTCTCATACTGTTAATTTCACTTCTACAGATTGCCTTTTATGTGCCCTATTAGTTATCACAGATCAGGGAAAACATATAGTATTTGTCATTTTTTTGCTGCCTTATTTCCTGTCTGATTTTTTTTATAGATTTATCCATTTTATTGCAAATGACAGGATTTCTTTTTTTTTATTGCTATGTAGTATTCCATAGAATACATATCCCATAATTTCTTTAACCACTCTTAAGTTAATGGGCACTTAGATTGATTCCATGTCTCAGCTATTGGGAATTGAGCTACAATAAACATGGAGGTGAAGAAAACTATTTAATTTACTGATTTCATTTCCCTTGGGTAAATTCCCATAAATAGGATGGCTGGGTCATATGATAGGTCTGTATTCAGATTTCTCCAAACTGATTTTCATTGTGGTTTTACCAGTGTACATTCCCACCAACCATGCACTAGGGTAAGTATTTTTCCCCACATCCTTGCCAGCATTTGTTGTTTTTTGATTTTTGTATGAGAGCCATTCTAACCGGGATGAGGTAAAACTTGATTGTGATTTTGATTTGCGTTTCTCTGTTGGCTCGTGATCCTGAACATTTTTTCATGTGTCTGTTGGTGATTTGGATTTCCTCTTTTGAAAAATGTCTCTTTAAGCCCTTGGTCCATTTCTTAACTGGATTGTTTGTTTTGTTGTGGTGGAGTTTCTTGATTTCTTTATATATTCTGGTTATTAATCCTTTATGAGTTTCATTGTTTACAAATACTTTCTCCCATTCTGACAGTTCCCTCTTCCCTTGGCTGGGTATTTCTTTTGCAGTACAGAAGCTTCTCAATGTGATGTAATCACATTTGTTGATTTTGGCATGATTGCCTCTGTCTCTTGTGTCTTTTGCAAATATTTCTTGCAAAAGAACTTTGCCGGTGCCAATGTCTTGCAGGGTTACCCCAATGCTCTCTATCAGGTGGTACCAGGTGATAAATTTCAGTCTTTAATACATTTTGAGTAGATTTTTGTGTAAGGTGTAAGAGATGGTCCTGCTTCATACTTCTGCATGTTGAAATCCAGTTTTCCTAGCAATATTTGTTGAAGAGACTGTCCTTGCTCCAGGGATTGGTTTTAGCTCCTTGGTTGAATACAAGTTGGTTGTAGATGCCTACATTGATTTCTGATTTTCTATTCTGTTCCAGTGGTTTATCCATTTGCTTTTGTACCAGTACTGGGCTGATTTGATTATAACTGCCTTGCAGTATGTCTTGAAAAATGGTATTCTGATGCCTCTAGCTTTGTTTTTGTTTTATAAGATTGCTTTAGATATTTCAGGTATCCCACTTGATCGGGGGGAATGATCTTTCTGATGTTGTTGGGTTATGTTGAACAGAATTTTGTGGAGGATTTTTGAGTCTATGTTCAGCAGGGAAATTAGTCTAATTATCTTCTGCTGTTGTATCTTTTCCAGGTTTCAGAATTAAGGTGATGCTGGCTACATAGAAAGAAGTTTGGAGGATTCAGCCTCTTTCAATTGTTTTGAATAACTTGAGATGAAGTAGAGTTGGTTTTTCTTTCAAAGTCTGGTAGAGTTCAGTAGTGAAGCATCTGGTCCTGGGCTTTTCTTTGCTGGGTGGGTCTTTATTCTGATTCAATTTCTGTCTTTGTAATGGGTCTTTTTAGGTTCTTTGTGTCTTTGTGTCTCAATTTAAGTGGGCTGTATGTGTCCAGAACTATCCATTTCTTCTTGCTTTCCCATTTTTTTTTTTTGGCATACAGCTGTATTGCAATTTCTGATGATTCTTTTTATTTCTGTAGTGTCTGCTGTTAAATTTCTTTTTTCAACCCTAATTTTATTGATTTGGGTCTTCTCTTTCCGTTTTTTGCTTAGATGCACCAATGGTGTGTCAATTTTTTATTTTTTCAAAAACTCAGCTCTTTGTTTTGCTGATGTTTTGGGTTTTTTTTTTAATCCAATTTTCTTTATTCTGTAATTTTAACTATTTCTTTTCTCATACTAGTTTTGGGTTTGAGTTGTTTTTCTAGATCCTTGAGATGCATTGATAGCTCATTTATTTGGTGCCTTTCTAATTTCTTGATGTAGGCACCAATTGCTATAAACTTTCTTCTTAACACTGTTTTTGCTGTATACCATACTCTTTGATATGTTGTATTCTCATCTTAATTCATTTCCAGAAATTTTCTGATTTCTCTTTTGATTTCTTCTATGACCCATTGTTCATTCAGGAACATGTTTTTCAATCTCCATGTGTTTGCATATGGTCTAGAGATTCCTGAGTTGCTGATTTCCAGCTTCATTTAACTGTAGTCAGAGAAGATGCATGGTATGATTTTGATTTTTTTCAATTTGCTGAGATTTGTTTTACGGCCTAGTGTGTGGTCAATCCTAGAGAAAGTTCCATGCACTGGTGAGAATAATGTGTATTTTGCAACTGGAGGGTGAATAGTTCTGTAGATATCTGTTCAGTCCATTTGGTCTATAGTAGCGATTAAATCTGCTGTTTCCTTGCTGATTTTCTGTCTGGTTGATCTGTCCATTGCTCAAAGTTGGGTATTGAAATCCCCCATTCTATTGTATTTGAGTCTATGTCTCCCTTTAGATCTCTTTACATTTCTTTTAAATAGCCAGGTGTCCTGCAATTAGGTGCATGTACATTTATAATAGTTACATCTTCCTGGTGAATTGATCCTTTAATCATTACATAGTGCACTTCTTTGCCTCTTTTATCAGTTGTGTTAAAGCTTATTTTGTCTGCTATTATGATGACTATGCCAGCTCTCTTTTTGCTATTATGATGACTACATCAGCTCTCTTTTTGCTAGCATGGAATACATTTTTCCATCCTTAACTTTGAGCCTATACACATCTTTGTAGGCAAGATGTGTTTCTAGTAGGCAGCAAATATATGGTTTTGTTTTTCCATCCATTCATCAAGTCTGTGTCTTTTAACTGGAGAGTTAAGGCCACTTATATTCCAGGTGACTATTGAGAAGTAACAACTTTGCCCTGCCATTTTTTCATAAATACTCCTATTTTTTACTTTGGATTTCCTCTTATTTTTATTGGAAGGTTTCCTTCCTTTACCTTCTTCCATAGTGATGACTACGTTTCTGTGTTTCTGTGTGTAGCACATCCTTAAGCATCTTCTTCAGGGCTGAGTGAGTAATGACAAATTCTTTCAGTTTCTATTTATCTCATTCATAAATGAGAGCTTTGCAGGATATAGTATTCTGAGATGATAGCTTTTTTTCTCTTAAGACTTGCACTATAACTCACCATTCTCTCCTAGCCTGTAGAGTTTCTGATGAGAACTCCACAGTGAATTTAATTGGTAATCCTCTGAAAGTAGTCTGGCATTTCTCTCATGCACATTTAGGAATCTTTTCTTTATGTATTGCAATGCAGATTTTGATTACAATGTATCATGGTGAAGATCTTTACTGGTCATGTCTATTAGGAGTTCTATGTGCTTTCTGACTTGAATGTCCATTTCTTTCTCCAAATTGGGAAAATTTTCTGTTATTAAGGCCTTCTAATTCTTTCTCTTTCCACACCTTCAGGAACTCCTATAACCAATATGCTGGGTCATTTGATAGTATCCTGTAGATTCCAAATGGTGTTTTTTAGTTTTCCTATTTTTTCTTGTGTTTGGTCTGACTGTATAATTTCCTGTTCTTTGCCTTCTGAGTCTGATATTCTTTCTTCTGCTTCACAAATTCAGTTGTTAAGGCTCTCCATTGTATTTTTTATTTCTTCTGTTGAATTCTTAATTTCCAGGATTTCACTTTGATTTGTTTAAGATCTCAATTTCATGGGAGAAATTTTCCTTCATGTCATGTATGGATTTCATTAGTTTGTACATTTGCTTCCAATTACTTCTAACTAATCCTATGATCAATTTTTTGAATTCCATTTCTGGCATCTCCTCAATCGCATCATCTTCACAATCTAGTATTGAAGCATTTTATTCTTTCAGGGGTGTAATGTTTTCTTCTTTATTTTTGTTTCTTGAATTGGTGTTTTTGTTCTTCAGAATTTTTGGATTTACTTGTTGGTTTCTTCTTTTTTTCTGCTGTGGTTGCTTTTATCTTTGGACTAGTGGAGTGATTACTTTCAGGGAATACCTAGAGGCTTGTGGTGGGTGTGGGCAGGGAACTCCATTCAGTAGTCCAGGGTGAAGGGCATATCCAAGGTGACAGACCCAGGTTTGATGTAAATCTCCTTTTTTTTTTTTAATCAGAGAGGAGGTTTCTTCTTGTCTGTGTAGACTCAACTGAGCTCCTCTCCTCAAAGGATATCAGTGCCTGTGTGCTAGCCCCAGTGGTTATATTATTTATGCACTCTGCCACCAGGACTATACAAAGGATCTATGCAGTCCTCAGTGTAAGCTCAGATTCCCCAGCAATGTCCCTCACTAGATAACCAGGGAGCCCTGATCATATGGAGCCTCCCACAGTGAATGTCCAGTGTCTCAGCAACACCTTGAGTCCTCCCACACAGCCTCAATATTTTCACAGTCCCCACACACAAGCCTCCCACAGTCATGAGCACTCAGCTCCCTGTCCACTCTCTTCACCAGACTCAAGAGTCTCTGCTTGGCTGGTTGCTAGGCACAGACACAAGCTGGCACAATTGTTACGTGTGTCTAAACTGGCACCTACTCTCCATCAGCTTGTTACAGGATGCCTTTGCAGGATGATTGGGAAGAGTGAAAATGTGCTTTCCCCTTTGTTTCTTCTCCTCTAGTTTTGCTGGGATGCTATTCCCCACTGGGCTCCAAGCCAGATTCACTCTAGAATCTTCCTTCAGCTTTTTTGCCAGTGGCTTGGGCTGCTGCAGTATGGTCACCTCACTCTCCAATGCTGGTGCAGAAGCTCTTGGCTGCTGGTGCTACAAATTGTGAACATTCTCACCCTCCACCTAGGTCCACTGTGTTCCTCCATTTTGCATAGTTTCATCTGCTGTTTTCTCCCTACCTTTTCCCTCAGACTGTTATTACCATTCTTTAGACCCAGAGGTGAGTCAGTGTATTCAGTAAGTGGTATCTCTGAGGTAAAAACCCAGACGTATCTCTTAATATATTCTTTAAATTATAACAGATATATCCTTATTTTTTAATTTATGACTATCGCCTGTATCAATCATCAATGTCCTAGTGAAAGCCAATCATAACAATATGAACCCTTGTAATTTTTTTCATTGTGATTTCATTTCATTTTTCAACTCAATGAAATTTTCTGTGTTCTCTTGAAAATTTTATGCATACAGTTTCTCAAATCTTGTCCAGTGTAATCATTTTCACATTCCAAGTTTTTAAATCTTTCTTTTGTTCTTTTTTATGATTTTATTTATTTCAGAGAGAGATTTACAGAGAGGGAGAGAAAGAGAGAAGTCTTCCATCAACTAGTTCACTCTCCAAATGGCCAAAAAGGCTGGAGCTGAGCTGATCCAAAGCCAGAAGCCAAGAGTTTCTTCCAGGTCTCCCACACAAATGCAGGGCCCTAAGCACTTGTGCCATCTTTCACTGATTTCCCAGGCCATACCAGAAAGCTGGATCAGAAGAGAAGCAGCCAGGACTTGAACTGGTGGCCATATGAGTTGGCAGCAACTCAGGTGGAAGCTTAGCCTACTGCAACACAGTGCCAGCCCACTTTTAAAAAAAGATTTATTTATTTTACTTGAAAGTATTTTACTTGAAAGTAAGAGTTACACAGAGAGAGGAGAGGCAGAGAGAGAGAGAAAGAGAGAGAGAGTGAGGTCTTCCATCCACTGGTTCACTCCCCAGGTGGCCACAATGGCTGGAAATGCGCTGATTCAAAGCCAGGAGCCAGGAGCTTCTTCCAGGTCTCTCACACGGGTACAGGGGCCCAAGGACCTGGGCCATCAACTACTGCTTTCCCAGGCCATAGAAGAGAGCTGGATTGGAAGTAAAGCAGCCAGGTCTTGAACCAGCACCCATATGGGATGCCAGCACCACAGGCAGCAGCTTTACCCAAGATGTCACAGTGCTGGGCCTGAGACCACTTTAATTCTTGATATCCTGCCCTTATTCTCCCTCACTGCCCTGGATCCTGTTGCCTTGTGCCTTTGGGCCACCTGAGCTCTCTTCTCTGCCTTCACTTCACTGCTTATGCTAAGCTGCTTGTGGCTGCTCATAATCAAATGCTCACTGCACATGGTTCTTGGCCTGCTCTCTGCCTGGCCCCACCACTCTTGGGGACCAATTGTTAAGGCATACAATTCTCCCATTCTCAGCTCAATCACTACACACCTGCTGCTCAGTCACATATGTAGCTGAAGGTCACCAGGCCCAGCTGAAGAAGAATCACCATGCTGTATTAAGAACAAGTTTATGAATTCTTAATGAAGTGTAGACTACAGATCTACCTCCTTTGCCTGGCTCATTCAGCTTCCAGAACCATCATAGAACTGAATGTATCTTCCATCTGGAAGACAGGGAGAACTTCTCTGAGGTATCTAGCTAGTCCAGAGGGAAAATGAGGCTAGTAACATTGAGAGTTCCCCCAAGATATAAGCTAGCCAGGTCACCCATAGTGAATACCATAATCACAGCCACATGTCTTTCCTGATCCAGTTAAGTACATCACTCTTAAGTCAAAGCAAAGCCACTAGACACATGAAGACAATCTCTCATGTAAAGTACAGAGGCAACATAGCAAACAAGTAAATGACAAAGAAAGCAAGACCCCCCAAATCACCACATCCTCAAAGACTTAAAATACTAGATTTTGAAGAACATGCTGTTTGAAGAAGTGAACACTGAGAGGCCAGTGCTGTCATACAGTGAGTGAGGCCAGCACCTGCAGCACCATCATCTCATGTGGGTGTGGTTTGGGCTTCAGATGCTCTTCTTCCAACCCAGATCCCTGCTATGGCCTAGGAGGGCAGTAGAGGATTTCCCAAATGCATAGGCCATGGCACCCACATGGGGGACCCAAGGGAAGCTCCTGGCTCCTGGTTTTGGTCCATCTCAGCTCTGGCCTTTATGGCCATTTCAGGAGTGAACCAACAGATGGAAGATCTCTTTGTCTCTTCTCCTCTCTCTCTAACCATGCCTTTCAAATAAATAAATAAACCTTTAAGAAAGAAGTGAACATTGAGAAAGAAATATGTGACCTATAAAATAAAAGCATGCTAGCAGAAATTGTTTAAAACTGAATAAAAGAATAAAAATAGAGGGGCAGAGCCAAGATAGTGAGGATGTGCATTGATAGTCTGTGAAAAGATAGTTTAATAAAAGTGGAGTTCCTGTAGTTTCAGGGAAAGGCTCAGGGAAAAAATTTCAGAGGAAACTCTTCTGGATCTAGTGGATGTGACACGAAGGTCCTATGGGGAGAGTAAGAATGCCCACAGCTCAGGAGCCCAGCCATGGAGTCTATGCATCTGTGCTGGAAGGGGAGGTGAGGCAAAACCCAGTAACCCAATACATTGGCGGGGAAATGGCAGAGAAAGTCTAGAGGGAACAAGGCTTGAAGCACCACTGGGGAGTTCACCAGGCTTACTAGAGGAGAGAGGGAAAAAAAAAAGGGACCAGTATCAACAGGTGTCTCTCTCACTCTGCTCACCTCTCAAGGTGAACTAGAAAAAGAGCAGGCACCATTTTGGATATATGTAAAAGCTGCGTAACCTCAGGGCTGTGCCTGCCCTCAGCCAAGCAGAAAAACCTGACTCTGGGGGGTGAAATAACAGGATGTTAGGACCTAGTGAATGTGTGGAGCTAATGAACTGAGATGGTGAAAAAAGCGATGATGGGTAAGAGAACTCACGGAGTTCATGTGAGTACTTTCCAGAGACTCTACAATTTGGTAACCTTGGCAACCTGATGGGAGACTGCGGGAGAATTTGAGCCCATACTGAGGGCAGAACAGATTCTTTGTGTGGTCCTTGGGAAAGAGCAGACAAATATTATACCCACAGGAGCCAAAGATTGGAAGCTGACTACCTTCAATTCCGCTCAGCTGTGAAGAATTACTTCCCTTCTGAATCAAAAGAGAGAGAAAGAGAGAGAGATTTACCATGCTTAACCTGAGTGTGTCACCTATGGCAAACCCTTAACCCTGAAGAACAAAACTGAGCTCTCTGGCCACACCCATCTCAAGCCTCTAAGGCACCTTCAAAAGCAGACAGTCCACTTAATACAGTCATAGTATAACAAGAAAAAAACTACAGTGAGGGAATAAGAATCCAAAGAATATCTCCACAATGCCAAGCAACAAACACAGAAACCGAGGCAACAAGAACAATGAACACATTATGACACCCCAAATGAACAAGACACCCCAAGCCAAGATTATGAAGATGAGATAGAAGAAATGCAAGATACATATTTCAAAACATTTATGATAAGACATTTAGAAGTTCTCAAAAACAAATCTGTGAACTACAGAAGTCCTTACTGGACAGGATAGAAAATCTCTCTTGTGAAAATGAAATCTTAAGGAGGAATCAAAATGAAATGCAGAAACTAGTAGAACAAGAAAGTGTGATAGTGAAGAGAAATCAAAATGAAATGAAGAACTCAATAGATTAAATGACAAACACATTAGAGAGTCTTAAAAACAGAGTCAGTGAAGCAGAAGAGAAAATATCAGACTTAGAAGACAGAGCACAGCAAAGTATACAGTCAAACCAAAGAAAAGAAGAGGAAATTAGAAATCTAGAAAATATTGTTGGGAATCTTCAGGATACTATTAAAAAACCTAACATTTGGTTTCTAGGAGTTCCTGAAGGCATGGAGAGAGAGAAAGGATCAGAAGGCCCTTTTAGTGAGATACTAGCAGAGAACTTTCTGGGTTTGGAGAAGGACAGTGACATCCTAGTACAGGAAACTCATAGAACCCCTAATAAACATGAGCAGAAGAGATCCTCACCACAACACGTTGTAATCAAACTCACCACAGTGAAACATAAAGAAAAGATCCTAAAGTGTGCAAGAGAGAAATGTCAGATTACTCTCAGAGGATCTCCAATTAGACTCACAACAGACTTCTCATCAGAAAGCCTACAGGCTAGAAGGGAAAGGCATGATATAGCTCAGGTGCTAAGAGAGAAAAACTGCCAGCCCAGAATATTACATCCTGCAAAGCTCTCATTTGTGAATGAAGGTGAAATTAAGACCTTTCATAGCAAACAGAAATTGAAGAATTTGTTGCCACTCATCCAGCCCTGCAAAAGATGCTTAAAGATGTTTTACACACAAAAACACAGAAACATGGTCATCAATATGAAAGAAGGTGATGGAAGGGAATCTCACAGCAAAAGATCATAGGAAGTTCAAAGCATATATTAGAAAATGTCTTTGGAAAATGGCAGGGTAAATTTACTACTTATCAATAGTCACATTGAACATTAATGGCCTCAACTCTCTAGTTAAAAGACACAGATTGGCTGATTGGGTTAAGGAACAAAACCCATATTTTCAACAAAGATGAATGCAGACTGAAAGTGAAATTCTGGAAAAAGTTATACCATGCCAACAGAAATGAAAAAATAGCAGGCATAGCCATATTAATATCAGACAAAATAAACTTTAACACAAAAACTGTTAAGAGAGACAAAGAGGGGCACTATATAATGATTCAGGGATCAATTCAATAGGAAGATATAACGATTATCAATGCATATGCACCTAATTACAGGGCAGCAGTTTATTTGAAAGATTTGTTAAGGGACTTACAGGGAGACTTAGACCCCAATACAATAGTACTGCGGGACTTCAATACTCCACTCTCAGAGATAGACAGATCAATAGGACAGAAGATCAACAAGGAAACAGTAGATTTAAACAACACTATAGCACAAATGGATCTAACAGATATCTACAGAACTTTTCATCCTACACATAAAGCATTTACATTCTTCTGAGCAATACATGGAACCTTCTCTAGGATTGACCACATACTAGGCCATAAAGCAAGTCTCAGCAAATTCAAAAGAATTAGAATCATACCATGCAGCTTCTAAGACCATAGTGGAATGCAGTTGTAAATTAACAATTCAGGAATCCCTAGAACATATGTAAACACATGGAGATTGAACAACATGATCCTGAATGAACACTTGGTCATAGAATAAATCAAAAGAGAAATCAAAAACTTTTTGTAAGTAAATGAGAACAACAGCACAACATATCAAAACTTATGCGACACACCAAAGCAGTGTTAAGAGGAAAATTTATAGCAATGGGTGCATATATCAAGAAATTGGAAAGGCACCAAATAAATGAACTTTCAATGCATCTCAAGGATCTAGAAAATCTGCAGCAAACCACACCCAAATCTAGTAGGAGAAGAGAAATAATTAAAATCAGAGAAGAAATTAATAGGATTGAATAAAAAAATTACAAAAACTCAGCCAAAGGAGGAGCTGGTTTATTGAAAAAATTATCAAAATTGACACCCCATTGGCCCAACTAACTAAAAAAAGAAAAGACTCAAATCAATAAAATCAGAGATGAAAAAGGAAATGTAACAACAGACACCACAGAAATAAAAAGAATCATCAGAAATTACTTCAAGGACTTGTATGCCAGCAAACAGGGAAATCTATCAGAAATGGCTAGATTCCTGGACACATGCAACCTACCCAAATTGAACCAGGAAGACATAGAAAACCTAAACAGACCCATAACTGAGTCAGAAGTTGAAAGAGTAATAAAGGCCCTTCCAACAAAGAAAGCCCAGGAACAGATGGATTCACTGCTGAATTCTACCAGATATTTAAAGAAGAACCAACTCCAATTCTTCTCAAACTATTCAGAATGATCGAAAAAGAGGGAATCCTCCCAAATTCTTTCTATGAAGCCAGCATCACCTTAATTCCTAAGCTGGAGAAAGATGCAGCATTGAAAGAAAATTGCAGATGAATATCCCTGATGAACATAGTTGCAAAAATCCTCAATACAATTCTGGCCAAAAGAATGCAACAACACATCAGAAAGATCATACAACCAGAACAAGTGAGATTTATCCTTGGTATGCAGGGATGCTTCAATGTTCATAAATCAATCAATGTGATACACCACATTAACAGACTGCAGAAGAATACCATATCATTATCTCAATAGATGCAGAGAAAGTATTTGATAAAATAAACACTTTCATGATGAAACCCTAAGTAAACTGGGTATAGAAGAGTTTGTCAAAACAGCAGGATATAAAATCAATGCACAAAACTCAACAGCCTTTGTATGGACAGGCAATGCCCTGGCTGAGGAAGAACTTGTAAGATCAATCCCATTCTCAATAGCCATAAAAACAATCAAATGCCTTGGAATAAACTTAACCAAGGACGTTAAAGATCTCTACGATGAGAACTACAAAATCTTAAAGAAAGAAATAGAAGGGGGTACCAAAAAATGGAAAAATCTTCCATGCTCATGCATTGGAAGAATCAACATCATCAAAATGTCCATTCTCCCAAAAACAATTTATAGATTCAATGCAATACCAATCAGAATACCAAAGACATTGTTCTCAGATCTGGAAAAAATGAAGCTGAAATTCATATGGAGACACAGGAGACCTCGAATACCTAAAGCAATCTTGTACAACAAAAACAGAGCCAGAGGCATCACAATACCAGATTTCAGGACATACTACAGGGCAGTTGTAATCAAAAGAGCATGGTACTGGTACAGAAAGAGATTGATAGACTAATGGAACAGAAGAGAAACACCAGAAATCAATCCAAACATCTACAGCCAACTTCTATTTGATCAAGGATCCAAAACCAATCCCTGGTATAAGGACAGTCTATTCAATAAATGGTGCTGGGAAAACTGGATTTCCACATGCAGAAGCATGAAAGAAGACCCCCACCTTTCACCTTACACAAAAATCCACTCAACATGGATTAATGACTTAAATCTTTGACCTGACACCATCAAATTATTAGAGAGCATTGGAGAAACCCTGCAAGATATAGGTACCAGCAAAGATTTCTTGGAAAAGACCCTGGAAGCACAGTCAGTCAGCGCCAAAATTAACTTTTGGGATTGCATTAAATTGAGAAGTTTCTGTACTACAAAAGAAACAGTCAGGAAAGTGAAGAGGCAACCAACAGAATGGGAAAAAAATATTTGCAAACTATGCAACAGATGAAGCATTGACAACCAGAATCTACAAAGAAATCAAGAAATGACACAACATCAAAACAAACAACCCACTTAAGAGATGGGCCAAGGACCTCAATAGACATTTTTCCAAAGAGGAAATCCAAATGGCCAACAGACACATGAAAAAATAGTCAAGATCACTAGCCATCAGGGAAATGCAAATCAAAATCACAATGAGGTTTCACCTCACCCCGGTTAGAATGGATCACATACAGAAATCTACCAACAACAGGTGCTGGAGAGGATGTGGGGAAAAAGGGACACTAACCCACTGTTGGTGGGAATGCAAACTGGCAAAGCCACTAGTGAAGTCAGTCTGGAGATTGCTCAGAAACCTGAATATAACCTACCATTCAACCCAGCCATCCCACTCCTTGGAATTTACCCAAAAGAAATTAAATAGGCAAACAAAAAAAGCTTTCTGCACCTTGATGTTTATTGCAGTTCAATTCACAATATCTAAGACCTGGAACCAATCCAAATGCCCATCAACAGTAGACTGGATTAAGAAATTATGGGACATGTACTCTATAGAATACTATACAGCAGTAAAACAACAATGAAATCTAGTCATTTGCAACCAAATGGAGGAATCTGGAAAACATCATGCTGAGTGAATTAAGCCAGTCCCAAAGAGAAATATCATATGTTTTCCCTGATTGGTGACAACTAACTGAGCACCAAAGGGGAAACCTGTTGAAGTGAAATGGACACTATGAGAAATAGTGGCTTGCTTAGCCCTTGTCCTGACTGTTGATATACAATTTAATACTTTATTTCTTTTGGTATTTTTTTGTTGTTCTACTTAATACTATTGGTTGAACTCTTTAATTAACACAATTATTCTTAGGTGTTTAAATTTAACTAAAAAATGATCTCTGTTAAATATAACAGTGGGAATAAGAGAAGGAGGTGGTGTACAATTTGGTACATGTTCAAGCTGATTTGCCCCAAATGGTGGAGTTAGAAATGTGCCAGGGAGTTCCAATACAATCCCATGAAGCTTTCATGTTCCAATGCCATCTCACTTGTGCAAGTGATGAATTTCAGGTCACAATACATCAGAATGATAGGATTAAGAGTCAAAGGGATCACATAAACAAGACTAGTGTGCTAATACAGATAGAGTAAAAAAGGGAGAGAACAATCCAATAAGGGTAGTGGGAGACACAGCAGACTCATAGAATGGCAGATGTCCTAAACAGTGCCCTGGCATCAGAATCAGCCCTTAAGGCATTCGGATCTGCCTGAAGAGCCCATGAGAGTACTTTAGGCATGGAAAGCCATTACTCTGGCAAAAAAAAATAAAGGACCTAAATGGAAGATCTCTGTGAGTAAGAATTCAGCAGAAAGAACAGGGACATCATAGAAGGAGGTACCTTTCTCTGAAGGGAGGAGAGAACTTCTACTTTGATTATGACCTTGTTTAAATAAGATCTTAGTTGGCGAACTCAAAAGACTTCCATAGCCTTGGCGTCTCATGACTAGATCCTAGGGAGATTACTGATGCCTTAAACAAGAATGTCAAATTGTTAGGTGAACAACAGGAGTCACTGTGCACTTACTCCCCATGTAGGATCTCTTACCTTAATGTGTTGTTCAATGTGAATTAATGCTATAATTCGTACTGAAACAGCATTTTATACTTCGTATTTCTGTGTGGGTGCAAACTGATGAAATCTTTGCTTAATATACACTAAATTGATCTTCTGTATATAAAAAGAATTGAAAATGAATGTTGATGTTAATGGAATGGGAGAGGGAGCAGGAGACGGGAGGGTTGTGGGTGGGAGGGAAGTTATGGGGGGAAAAAGCCATTGTAATCTATAAATTGTGCTTTGGAAATTTATATTTACTAAATAAAAGTGAAAAAAGAATAAAAATAGGAAAGATGCAAAAAATAAATTAAAATTAAAAAAATTCTTAATATCCATAAATTACCCTATTGCTTTGGAATCAATAATGTAAACTTTGATACAAATATGTTTATTTTAAAATATTTTCTTTAATATTTATTTGGTATTTGGCCTCATTGTACTTTATGCTCATCTGTTTGTGTTTTTTTTTAATATATTTTTTAAATTTTATTTTATTTATTTGACACATAGAGTTATAGATAGTGAGAGAAAGACCGAAAGAAAGGTTTTCCTTCCATTGGTTTCCTCTCCAAATGGCTGCTATGGCCAGGGCTGCATTGATTTGAAGCCAGGAGCCAGGTGCTTCTTCCTGGTCTCACATGCAGGTGCAGGGTCCCAAACACTTGGGCCATTCTCCACTGCACTCCCGGGCCACAGCAGAGAGCTGGATTGGAAGAGAAGCAGCTGGGACTAGAACCCAGTGCCCATAGGGTATGCTGGGGCTGTAGGTGGAGGATTAACTAAGTGAGTCATGGCGCCAGCCTAATTTGTGTTTTTTAGCTTTTTTCAATTTTGATGTAAAAGTAATGGGCAATTTTTCACCAAATAGTCATTATAAGTGTTCTTACTACTTTTACCAAAAATTTTTTACTCACAATAAATATTATATAATTTATGCATAACAATTGTGAGACTTTTGTGGTTGTAGGCTTGTCTCTGAATTTATTTTCAATGTCATAAATATTCTATGATCAGCCACTTCTACTATTGTGAACTTTAGGATATCATGCTGACACTTTAATTATAATGTCACTGACTCCTTTTTTTTCCTTTTTTTATAAAAGATTTATTTATTTGATTGAGTTACACAGAGAAGAGAGGGAAAGAGAGAGAGAGAGAGAGAGAGAGAGAGAGAGAGAGGTCTTCAATCCGCTGGTTCACCCCCCAAATGGCTGTAACAGATGGAACTGCAGCCAGGAGCCAGGAGCTTCCTGTGAGTCTTCTGCACAGGTGCAGGAACCCAAGGACTTGGGCCATCTTCTACTGCTTTCCCAGGCCATAGCAAAGAGCTGGATTGGAAGTGGAGCAGCTGGGTCTCGAATTAGTGCCCATATGGGATGTGGCACTTCAGGCCAGAGCATTTACCCGCTGCACCACGGTGTCGGCAGCAAGGTCACTGACTCTTAATTTGTCCTGGCCATTTTGTGTACACATTTTTCAGGACCATTATCATCCAATGTAATCATTTTCCCTTTACAGGTTATAAATGTTTTGTCTATTCTATGAAAAAGTAAATTTAACTTTAAATTTTAAGGAGTATCTCTAGAGATAATATCTTTCCTTGAAAATTTTACTTTTTACCAATGCGACGTTTGCTTTGTTTACATGTGTTCTTTTTAAGTAATTATAAATGAATTATTTTTCACCAAATTCCCTTTTTCATATCTGTCATATTATGGTCACTACCAAGTAACTGAGATCTATATATGGCAAAAACAATATAATTTATTATTTTTTTGATAGGCAGAGTTAGTGAGAGAGAGAGAGACAGAGAGAAAGGTCTTCCTTCCATTGGTTCACCCTCCAAATGGCTGCTACAGCTGATACGCTGTGCTGATCTGAAGCCAGGAGCCAGGTGCTTGCTACTGGTCTCCCATGTGGGTGTGGGGGCCCAAGCACTTGGGCCATCCTTCACTGCGTTTCCTGGCCACAGCAGAGAGCTGGAGTAGAAGAGGAGCAACCAGTACAGAATCCGGTGCCTGAATCGGGACTAGAACCTGGGGTACTAGAGCTGCAGGTGGAGGATTAGCCTAGTGAGCCACGGCGCTGGCCAATATAATTTATATCATATATAGTGCCTCTCTTCTGTATATTGTTTAAGGATTTATTTATTTATTTGAAAGGCAGAGTTACAGAGAGGCAGAAGCAGAGAGAGACAGATGTCCTCCATCTGTTGGTTTACTCGCCAAATGGCCACAATGGCCAGAGTTGCACTGATCCAAAGCCAGGAGCCAGGAGCTTCTTCCAGGTCTCCCATGTGGGTGCAGGGGCCCAAGGACTTGAGCCATCTTCTGCTTTACAAGGCCATAGCAGAGAGCTGGATTGGAAGAGGAGCAGCTGGTACTCAACCGAGCACCCATATGGGATACCATCACTGCAGATCAGAGCTTTAACCCACTGTGCCCCAGTGCCAGCCCCTGTATATTTTGTTTTATCTTTGAATTTATTTAGTACAACTTGTATATATGACTATTTACAGTATTTCTAAAAGATAGTTTGTCCTTCCTTGATTTATTGTCATTGATTTTTTAAAATTATCTAATTTTAATGGACTCTTGTTCATCAGATTCATGTTATTTTCCCATGTATCATTGGTCATACATTATTAACCAGTGTTATTTCTGGTAATAAAAACATAGAATATATTTTTTAGTTTATTATTATTTTTTTTAAGATTTATTTATTTATTTGAAAGTCAGAGTTACATAGAAGAGAGAGGCAGTGAGAGAGAGAGGTTTTCCATCCAATGGTTCACTCTTCAGTTGGCAGGAACTGTGCCAGCCAATCTGAAGCCAGGATCCAGGAGCTTCTTCTGGGCCTTTTCCATGGGTGCAGGAGCCCAAAGTCTTGGGTCATTTTCTACTGCATTCCCAGGCCATAGCAGAGAGCTTAATCAGAAGTGGAGCAACCAGGACTCAAACCAGCACCCATATGGGATGCTGGTGCTTCAGGCCAGGGCATTAACCCACTGTGCCCCAG
The DNA here is from genome assembly GCA_949820135.1 of Sylvilagus floridanus. NCBI lineage: Eukaryota > Metazoa > Chordata > Mammalia > Lagomorpha > Leporidae > Sylvilagus > Sylvilagus floridanus. Next base: position 2,199,198 of record OX463235.1, on the reverse strand, counting down.
TGCCAGCCCCTTTAGTTTACTATTATCAACATTATATATAACAATTAACATGGAGTAAGCCAATTCTAGCACTTTGAATCTTAATACCTCTTGCTTGGCTTTTTTATGATGAGATCATTAAAATCAAAATTTTTGCTAAATTTTCTTAACCACTTTCATGTTTGCCTCTCATAAGTACTGTGTTTTGCCAGTGTAGTAATTTTATGTTTTGAGGTGTTATACATTTTAACTTTTCTGGTGGTCCACAAGATGGTAAATAAATCTTCAATTATTGATATTTTATATAGATTAAAAAATTCTCTGTTTTATTGATGATGTTCACATACACTTCTTCAGAAACTCTTATGCTGGAGTACTCATTCTGCCTTCCCAGGTGATATTTGTTCAGCATTTCTGTTGTTCTAAGGGATTAAACTAATTTTTCATTGTGATGTTCAGAAGTATAGCTTCAAATAAAAATATCTTCACATTAATATTATCTGGTTATTGGCATGACTTTTGATTTTATATCTTCATATTTTTAATTGTAATGATTGGACTATTGTGGAACAAATTCCTTTATATATGCTGGAAACCCTATTATGGCTCTTATATTATAATGCTAAATACTACTTGTAATAAAATACTGTAATTTGTATCATAATGTATGCATTTATTTTATTTTATTTTATTTTCATTCACTAGTATCACCTTTATTTATTTTCAGTGTCCTGTTATAGGCAAATACTAGTACAATGAGCATCACATTTCCTTGGTTGGCTTTTTTATTGTGATATAACCAACTCCATCTAAAATTTTATGAACTTCTGGCAGCTTTCCTGTTCCCAGTTCTTCAGAACACTCTTAGGCCAGTAAATTCCATTCCCCTTTTAGGTGAGATTTTTTAACTTTTTGGAGTTCCAGGGATTTTAAATTTATGCTTAATTTTGAATTACAAAAATATAACTCTAGATACAGTACATTTCCTTTATCCTCAGAATTGGCATGAAATTTATTTGTCATTTGTAAAGTTGTAATTTTTTATTTTTGTGTAATTGAAATGAACTATTTTTCTCTAAAATCCATTATATACATATATATGTAACTTTATTTTGGTTTATATAAAATGACATTTTTATCCACTATAGTCTCCATCCAAGAAGTTCATATGCCCCAAGACTTTTTCTCCTCTGTAAATTCCCAGAAAGTATATTAGTGATAAAAACATCTAAGTATTTTTAATATAAAGTGAATACATCAAGAGTGAACACTTGGCCTTGTGGTTAAAATGTTCATGTCCAAAATTAAAGTACCTGGGTTCAATTCTTGGTTCTGTTTCCTGACCCCAGCTTCCTATCAAAAAAGACCCTTGGATTGACTAGTGATGGCTCAAGTAATTGAGCCATCATGTGGGAAACCTTGGTTGAGCTCCCTGATATTTTTGTTGGTTCTTGTTCTGCCCCCAAGATTTTGCAGGCATCAGGAATTTGGGGGAGTTTATCAGTAGATGAATGTTCTCTCTCTCTCTCTCTCCCACTCTTTGTGTGTGTGTGTGTGTGTGTGTGTGTATGTGTGACTACCTCTCTGTCACTCTGTTTCATGATTTTTTGGGAAATGTAAATAGATCATACCTCAAAATATAGCATTCTTGATCCCACTCAACTGTTGATGTTGTAACTGATTTCATTTATCTTCTTGTACAGATTTTTGTAGTCTTCTAACTTTTTCATTTTTATTCTTAAGCAAATTATGGTAATCTTTCATATGAAACAACTGCAGCCTGTGTTTTCAATATTCTGAAAGAAGATCTTATCAGGGATAAAATGATGAATATATATGAATATTTTTATACAAAATTCTGTTCATTTTCCCATTCATAAACTCATTAAGTGTACAAAAATATATTGAAAACTCACACTGTGTAAAACATTATTATACTAGGCTCTGCAGACAAGGAGCCAGAACTGTGGCACAGCAGGTAAAGTCTCTGCCTGTGTGCCAGCATCCCATGAGGATGTCAGTTCAAGTTCCAGCTGCTCCTGTTCCACCCCATCATTCTGCTATGGCCTGGGAAATCAGTAGAATATGGCCAAAGTCCTTGGACCCCTGAACCCACATGCAAGACCCAGAGGAATCTCCTCACTCCTGGATTCACATCAGCCCAACTCGAGCCATGGTGGCCCTTGGGGAGTGAATCAGTGGATGGAAGATTTTCTCTCTTTTTTTCCCTCTCTTTTGTTTCTCTCTCTCTCTCTGCCTCTCTTAACTCTACTTTTTAAACAATAGATAAATAAATCTTTTAAAAAATAAAACACAAAATTCCTGCTCTCATTCAGATTAGAGTCTAGTGGAGAATACATAAAGATAAAATTACAACTCTAAATCAAAGATAACAAGAGTTTAATGATCACATAAGAAAATTCAATCCACTCTGGGTTCAGGGGACATTTTCCTGAAGACAACATGAGCAGACTGAAACATAAAGGATAAGAAAATAGCTGTTAAGAAAAGAATGAATGGGGCTGGCACCATGGCATAATGTGTTAAGCTGCCGCCACCTGCGGTGCCAGCATCCTATATGGGCATCAGTTTGACACCTGGCTGCTCCACTTCCAATCCAGCTCTCTGCTGTGACCTGGGAAATCAGTAAAAGATGGCCCAAGTCCTTGGGCCCCTGCACGCACATGGGAGACCCAGAAGAAGCTCCTGGCTCCTGGCTTCAGATCGGCTCAGTTCCAGCCATTGCAGCCAATTGGGGAGTGAACCAGCAGATGGAAGCCTTTCTCTGCCTCTGCTCTCTCTCTGTGTAACTCTGACTTTCAAATAAATAAAGGTTAAAAAGAGAAGAATATTCCAACCAGTCTAAAGCACATGCTGAAGCTCAGCTGCAATTTGCCTGTAGCTGAGATGACGTAACAATTGTTCTTTACCTATCTACTTTAAGCAACCAAAAAAAAGGAAAGCCTGCATTTACCACCAACTTTTATAATTAATAATTAATTCAAATCATATTATCATTGGTAAAGCAACTACAACACAGCAAAACAAAGAGTTATAGCTAATAATTTTCTCCTGAAATAGAGCTACAACTAAATTATAAAATACTTTATTGATCCAAAATAAAGCAAAATGGAGTAATAAAATGTGGAATTTAAAGAAACTAGTTTGTTGACAGATAAGCTGAACTATAACAATAAATATATACTACCCTAACACTTAACAAATGAAAACTGAGGAACATTAGTCTTAGCAAGGTTAATTTCATAGCCAAAACTTTCATATGTAATTCAACAATAATTATGAGCAGATCAATTAACAAAAAGGATACAATAATTCTAAATATTTATGTATCTAATAAGGGTCAAATGCATGTCGTTAAATAAGATAGACTTACAAAAAAGAAACAAATTAGAAGTATTATCTGATATTCCAGTACTTCTCACTCAGCAAATGATAGAACAAGTAGGAAGAAAATCCATAAGAATATGCAATTCAAAACAACATTCTCAATTAACACTTAACAAAATAGATATCATAGAAGATAAAACATGTACTAATAAAAGGATACATCCAAATGATGTAATGTAAAAATTATGTTCTATGAACACAAACCAAGCAAATCAGAAAGAAAATCACAAGTATCTGAAAAATATTCAAATAGTTGGAAAGTAAACAGCACACATTTCAGTAAACTTGAGTCCAAGAGATAATAAAGAGAGAAATTAGAAAGTATTTTAACTGAATGGGAATACAACATAAGAGAACATGTTTAATGTATCTATCATGTACATGAATGAAAAATTTTAGTGATAAATGTCTGTAAAAGGGGGTTCAGATTTTTTTTTTTAAAAAAGAAGACAATGAAAATATTCTGAAACCCCTAATATTAATCTCAAATCAATGAACTTGATTTCCAACTAAAGACACTAGGAAAAGAAGAGAAAATTAAACCCACAATAGCACATAGAAAGCAAAGTAAATATGTTCCAGGGGTCTGAACATACTATTTAAATGTTGGGACATAATCATGAGGATGGTGTTATTACCTGATAAGGCCGTAAGGTAGTCAGGTGGATCAGCAACCTTATAACATAGACATAATGAGAATCTTTACCCTTTAACCACACAAAGATTCTGGGAAAACCCATCGAAGAACAAAGATCCAGGGCTCTCTGCTAGGAGAGAGGAAATATCCATCTCAGAGATCATCACAATGCACAGGCCCCAACCTCACTAGGGGAAGAGGAAACCCCTGCTCATCTTGTTTAAGGGACCCCTGCCAAGGTCACAGACTCCTCATGTGGAGAAGGGACCTGGCAACATGGTGAAAAATGGCTGCCCATGTTTTCTTGCTTTGCTCCTCCTCCTTCATGCCACCCTGTCACTCATTTCCGTCCCCTGCCTGGACATGGGGAGGAGATGGGGAAGGTAGGGCTCAGATGTGCTCACACTGCAGAGAATGCATGCACAGACCTGACTGGGGCCTGCATTGACTTCCTGTCAATGCCCAAACTCCAGAGGGGAAGGAAGTTTGATAATTGAGGCAGCAGCATTGGCCCTTTCCATGCAGCTGGGGTGAAGAGGAGCCTATCATATGTGGCAGCAGATCACCAATTTGGCCACCTGAGTTCTGGCTGCAAGGAACTGTGCCTCAGCTCCAGACTGCCATGAGGGAAGGGGGCAGTGCCCACTCCAGTGGGCCCAACCTCAGCTTTCTCTGCTGTGCCGGCCCCTACTCTGACCAAATTTGGACAGAGATGAAAAAGATTTTCAATTTAACCCTATAGTTACTGCCATCTTACAATCTCAGAACCAGCCTGGTCCAAAGTCTACTTCCCCTCCTGTTCCAATTTTACCATAGACTATCATAGACCATAGAAAGGTTGTCCCTACTTTGTAACTGAATACCAAGAAAAATCTCTCTTTGAATGCAAGAAATCACTGCCTGTAAAAACACTGCTTTGTAACTTGCCAACTCATATTGCAATTTGTCTTAACAGGTTTCCAATGTTATAACAGTGGGTAATCAGTATTTGATGAAACAGCAATGGTTAATCAGTACTCATTATGGTCCCTAAAGTAAATTTTGCAATCTCTGCTTTAATGTCACTGATTTATACCTAGGGTATTGTGAAAAGGAGTGGATTTTGATACAAAAGTGACTTTGACCTCAATTCAGCTAGAGGTATGATATAATATCAGCATATTCAGTCACCTCGGTGTAATTGCTAATGTAAATTGGGTAATGCAAATGAAATAAATATGTCTAAATGTAATCTTAAGTAATCTTAGCACCTTCTATTACATAGAAAAACTATTTGGGTTTGCTAACATGTTTTTATAAATTGTCCGTATGAAAATAGTTCAACATCACTTGAACATAACTAAGTTTGAAATTCAAATGTTATTATATTTTTTAAAAAGTCTGCATTTCAGAATGGGAAAAAATATTTGCAAACTATGCAACAGATAAAGGGTTCATAACCAGAATCTACAAAGAGATCAAGAAACTCCACAACAACAAAACAAAGAACCCACTTATGAGATGGGCCAAGGACCTCAACAGTCATTTTTCAAAACAGAAAATACAAACAGCCAACAGACACATGGAAAAATGTTCAAGATCACTAGCAATCAGGCAAATGCAAATCAAAACCTCAATGAGGTTTCACCTCACCCTGGTGAGAATGGCTCACATTCAGAAACCTACCAACAACAGATGCTGCCGAGGATGTGGGGAAAAGGGGGCACTAACCCACTGTTGTTGGGAATGCAAACTGGTTAAGCTACTATGGAAGTCAGTCTGGAGATTCTTCATCAACCTGAATATAACCCTCCCATACAACCCAGCCATCATCTCTCAGGATGAACATTAGCAGGAAGATGGATCAGGTGGAATAACCAGGCTCTAACAAGGAACTCCAATATGCCATGCCATTATCACAAGTGGCATTTCTTAACCTCAAAACTCCCTACAATGTCCACAGTAAGCAAATCTATTTTAATGGAGCACATTTGTGGTGGCTTTGTGTTGCTAAGTTTGGAAATAGCTGCAATTTGGGATGCTCACATCAAATACAGAAATCTACCAACAACAGATGCTGGCGAGGATGTGGGGATAAAGGTATCCTAATCCACTGTTGGTGGGAATGCAAACTGGTAAAGCCACTATGGAAGTCAGTTTGGAGATTCCTTGGAAACCTGAATATAACCCTCCCATACCACCCAGAAATCTGTTTACAAACTACAGCATATTCTTTTAATAGCTTTAATTGTTGACTCTGTTGAATTTTCTAGCCAGCTCCAGTAAGCTATTCTTTCTTCCCTAGTTCTGACTCTGTTAAAACTGTTCCAAATTATGGGATTTGATTCAATGCACCAGGTCTTAAATTTAAAGTTTTATTTCTGATTTTTGAAACAACCAAAGAGAGACAGATTGTGTAGTATTTTAAAGTAATCTATTATGTCCTCTTAACGTCTCTGTTAAGTTCTAATTGTTTAAAACAATCGAGTTTTAAAGAAGTTATGATTTGTTTAAATATATGCTTATTCTAAAACAGATGAGTAATCACCTTGCAACAATGATTAAATCTGGTCTATACTATGTCATGATATTAAGGGATCTTATTTCAAAAAGATATTTTAAGCCTTCTTGTAATTCTGACAGGCATTCAAAAAAATCAAAGTTCCAAAGAATTTGGACTTGATATTTCCAGTTGGGTTACTGGAAATGTCAAAGAAAATATGTCTCTCATCTTAATGACATCAGCTAATAAAGCCTCTTGGGTTATATTACAGGTCTGTCTAAATGTGAAGTGGTGCTAAATTTTAAGTTTTGATAATATAAGATGCCACTGATACAAATGTCTAAAAGTTAAAAAGTCTAATGATCTTGCATTACTAGACATGATGGTTATGTTAATTAGAAAGGTCCAGAGGCATAAAAGGGTTAAATATTTTTGTAAAATCCTACAAGTGCTTTTGAAAAAACTGTGTGTAGTAAGCAAATGTCTCTTGTTGATTAATGAGTTTATAATTTTAAGCATGGCTATTTGCACCCGCATGGGAGACCAGGAGAAGCACCTGGCTCCTGGCTTCGGATTAGCGTGGTGTGCCGGCTGCAGCGCACCGGCCACAGCGGCCATTGAGGGTGAACCAACAGTAAAGGAAGACCTTTCTGTCTCTTTCTCTCTCTCTCTCTCTCACTGTCCACTCTGCCTGTCAAAAGATTTTAACAAATTAAAAATTAAAAAAATAAATTTTCCCATGTAGACATACAATATGAAAACACACATAACACAACATACAAATAAAACAATAAAGCAGTTTTTTTTATTTGAAAAAATTGCACATAGAGAGGAGAGGCAGAGAGAGAGAGAGTAAGAGAGAGAGAGAGAGAGAGAGAGAGGTCTTCCATCCAATGGTTCACTCTCTATGGCTGCAATGTCCAGAACTGTGCCTATCTGAAGCCAGGATCCAGAAGCTTCTCCTGGTCTCCCATGCGGCTGCAGGTCCCAAGGACCTGGGCCTCCACTGCACTCCCGGGCCACAGCAGAGAATTTATTTTGAGATCTGTCTTGATTGGCTTATCAATTAAAGATTGCTCATAAATTTAGCTGCATAAATTAATTAAAGATACATTGATTCACGTGACCTGAATCTCTTCGTCAGATGTTTTAAATCTGTTGGTAGAAAGAAACTAAGAATGTTTTACAAGTTTCTGCTTGAGTTTCTGTTTAAACAAGCCACACCATTTTATATATTTAAGAGATATTTCCAAATACATGTATTCTTAAAATTTATAGAGTAATTGGACCTTCCAATAAATATTTTATTTTTATATAAAGATTTATTTATTTATTTATTTGAAAGTCAGAATTACACATAGAGGGAGGAGAGGCAGAGAGAGAGAGAGAGAGAGGTCTTCCATCTGATGGTTTGCTCCCCAATTGGCCACAACAGAGCTGCACCAATCAAAAACCAGGAACCAGGAGCTTCTCTGGGTCTCCCACACAAGTGCAGGGGCCCAAAAACTTGGGATATGGGATGCTGGCACTTCAGGCCAAGGCATTAACCCACTGCACCACAGTGCCAGCCCCTAGTAAATATTTCCATAAGTTGTTAACAGTTAAAATTACTTGCTAAGATTTCATTTGACATTGTCAATGGGCAATCTGGCAAGCCTAACTTGTTCCCTCATTTCTCTATTCTCTTTAAGTTGGGACACTGACTCTGTCCTGAGAGATTCCCCAAGATACAGTTTGATTTTTAGATCTTATGAAAAGAGTGACTAGCATTTTCTGTGTAATAGTATAGCCCAAATGAGAGCTTAAATCATAATTTCACAGCTGGATTTATTTCACCTTGGGATCCCAAATCCCCCTGAGCTAGATGGTGAAAGTGACATCTTAAGTTTTAACATAATTATAGAGATTGGATTAAGTTTAAAAGTGACCGTATTCAATTGGATTAAATTTTCAAGTGGTCATATAGGTGGCACTAACTGTGGTCACATCAATAGAATTAATATAATTAAAGAGGAGTAAATGCTTCAACATGGGAAGCAGTCCATACAGAAGACTCATAGAATGGAAATTGTTCTAAGTAACAGTGACCTGAGAGTCAGCCCTATAGGCATTCTGGTCTGGCTAAAAAACCCACAAGAGCATTCCAAGCATGGAAAGTCAGGACACTCATGCAAAAAGGTGTCCCTATATGGAGAATCTCCCTGGGTGAGACCCCAGTGGAAAGAAGTGGTCATCAAAGAAGGATGTACTCTTCTCCAAAGGGAGGAGAACTTTCACTTTGCTTACGGCCTTCTCTGAATATCATTGGAGTTTGTGGATTCAGAAGGCTTCTGTAGCCTAGACAGCTCATGTCAAGAGCCTTGGGTAATCACTGACATCACACAAAAGAGTGTGAATTGTTAAATTAACCATAGAAGTCACTCTGCACTAACTTCCCATGCAGGACCTTATGACTATGCTTAAAATACAGAGGTGGGAGTATGATACCCTCACTATGAGTGTGTTAACTTTGCTCCTTTCACCTTAAAGTTCTTACAGGTCTCACCCCCTGGAGAGCCACCAGCAGTGAGATACTGGAGAATTCTTGCAGAAGCAATCCAATTGCCTCTGGTTTTATGGAGGGACCCGATCATCCAATAATGGAAGGGGCCTGATCCCCTCATAGTGATGGGGAAATGTTTGCTTGTGCTTTCCAGAGATCACTCTGCAGCCTGTCTGGATATCAGCCTGAAATGACAAACCCTGGACCCAGTCTCTGAAAGCTGACCCTCTGACAAACCAACTTCAGCACCTTTCCCTGAACAAGCCATTCATAGAAAGATCCGCTAAAGATCGGCTACAGCTGAAATGGAAGGAACCTTACCAGGTGCTACTGAACATGACTACATCAGTAAAATTAGGATTAAATGTCTACCTCTCAAATCCTCACAGGTGTACTCAAAAGACATGCCTGATTATTCCCATAAGCCAGAGATCTGAAGCAAAAAGAATAGTAAAGCCTTTGCTTTCCTCATATCGAGAGTGCTGTGCCTGAAGGCAGGCATGGTGTACCCGCTGCTTTGATTCTGTTATTTATAAAAAACTCCTAATGTGATCTTCTATTATAATTCTCTATACTCAAGCTAAATGGGTTTATAATGTATCACCACCCACTATCTGGGAGTCTGTAGGATGTGGTCTTTTCATCTTGAAGGGGCACTCCAGTTAGAATTGGTCATGTTCCAGTTTTGCTTGTACAAATTAACAAACTTATATGTTCCAGAACTCAACAACTTCTGGGAGTAACTGACCATGCAGGGGACATGGACATTGGTGGTGACAGATAGCTCCAGCTCACAAAGAGAATTTGTTAGATGAGATAGGCAGAGAGTTCCAGACCCAGGATAGGCAGGGCCTGCACTACATCCCTCATAAACAGGAAGTAGCTATAGAAGATATGATGATTCTACACCCTTCAACATCCCTAGGATTAAGGGAATGGAGTCTCTGAAGGGGGAATGATGTAGGCAGTCATATATGATTAGGTTTTAGAGCTGAAAGGCTACACCTTCACCACACTTTTCCCATGCCCCCCAGGTAATCTCATGCCCTTGCTTGACCATACCTGTGCACATGCCTGCCAATTACAAAGGCCTGAAACACAGTGGGTCCAGCTGCTGCACTTCTGATCCAGCTCTCTGCTTTGGCCTGGGAAAGCAGTGGAAGATGGCCCAAGTTGTCAGGCCCATGTGGGAGACTCAGAACGAAGCTCCTGGCTTTGGATTGGCCCAGCAGATGAAAGATTTTTCTCTCTGTCTCTTTCTTTGTCTGTAAATCTGTCAAATAAATAAATAAAATCTTTAAAAAGAAAAGATAAATTCTTCCTGATTTTGTATCACTGTTTTCTGTTGTTGCTGAGGCCTGAGGCAGCTTTCCTAGTTTATCTCTGCCTACATAACGGGGTCCAGTCCCTATACTTCTTCAGTGGATAGGGGGGTTTGACAAATTTAACATTGTTTCCTGACTTAAAAAACCCAGGGAACTAAAATACAAGAAGACACCATCAATATGAAAGAGTACATATGATGAAAATCCAAAACTTTAATAACAAAAATTAAAATACTTTACCTTTAATATAAGGAACAAGATAGTAATTTGTTTTCACTACTTTTATTCAACTTTGTAGTGAAGATTCTAGAAATAAAAGTGGTGAAGGTGAAAGGAAGAAGGAAAGATGTCTTTTCACAAATATGATCACAACATAGGGGTGAGAATTCTCCACCCTCAAACTCACTTGTATGCAGCCTCAGGTTTTAGTGATAAAGTTCTATTGGAACACAGCTATGCTCATTGATTTATTTATCTATGGCTGCTGTCACACTGAAATGACAAAAAAATGTTGTCATAGAAACTGTATTGGTACAAATAAAAATATTTACTATCATTAGTAAAGGTAGTAAGAGGGTAGTTGGAGAAAGAAAACTAACACAAAAACTCTGATGGCATTAGTCAAAATCATAATGAAGCAATAAGTAAGTTTAGCAAAATGAGAAGATATAATATCAATACAGAAAGATAAAATGCATTTATATATATCACCAATAAAAGTCAAAATTTTAGAATCACCTCTAGTTCACTTAAAATATGAAATACACATCTGATGAAATACTGACAAACCTACAAAAACAACTTAATATTCAATGAAATTAAATATTAATCTCTAAGTGGAAACAGTTTATTCAAAAATGTCAGGATTCATCATTGTTAAAACATCAATTATCCTAGCATTATTTTACAGACTCAACAGAATTTCAATCTCTTCCAGCAAGCAACCTGGTTATTTTTTTCTTTAAACTTTTATTTACTAAATATAAATTTTGAAAGTACAACTTTTGGGTTTTAGTGGCTTTTCTCTCCACAACCTCCCTGCCATCTGCAACCACCTCATCTCCCACTCAATCTCCCATACCATTCTTCATCAAGATTCATTTTCAATTCTCTTTATATACAGAAGATCAACTTGGTATATAATAAGTAGAGATTTCAACAGTTTGCACGCACACAGATACACAAAGTATAAAGTACTGTTTTAGTATTAGCTTTACCATTAGTTTGCATCTCTGAGGACAGAGATCCTACATGGGGAGCAGGTGTACAGTGACTCCCATTGTTGATTTAACAATTGACAGTCTTATTTATGATGTCAGTAATCACTCAAGGCTCTTGTCATGAGCTGCCAAGGCTATGGAAGATTCTTGAATTCACAAACTCCAACATTATTTAGACAAGGCCATAATCAAAGTGGAAGTTCTCTCCTCCCTTCAGAGAAAGGTATCTTCTTTGATGGGCCGTTCTTTCCACTGGGATCTCGATCTCACTCACAGAGATCGTTCATTTAGCAACCTGGTCATTTTTAAAGTAACAAGCTGATATAAGCGCATATGAAAGTGCAAAGAATCTAGGATAGCCAAAATAACTCTGAAAAAATTCAAATCAAAGGGATGATTTTAAGTGTTATAAATTTATACTAATCTAAAGTGTGCTGTTGTCATACAGAAAGCCGGATAGATGAATGGAACACAAAAAAGATTCCATAGAAGATCTGAACACAAACAGTGAACAAGTTTTCTACAGACTCACTAATGCAGTGCAGGGGAGAAAGTGTAGCCTTTTCAACACATGATGTTAGCACAATGAGACAAAGAAAATGTGCCACAGATCTAACTGTAGTACTGAAAATTACAATACTTCCAGAAAAAATATCATAGAAGAAATTTTTTTTTTACTTTAAGTTAGGCAAAGATTTTCTAGATACAAGAAAAAATTAAAATTTATAGTTGAATACAGGAATAATTTCTGCTTAATCAAAGTTTAAAACTTCTCTTCTTCAAGACTTATTTATTTATTTATTTGAAAGGCAGAATTAGTGTGCCAGAGGCAGAGAGAGAGACAGAGAGACAGAGAGAGAGAGAGGGATCATCCATCTGCTGGTTCACTCCACAGATGGCCACAATGGCCAGAGATGGGCTGATCTGAAGTCAGGAGCCAATAGATTCTTCTGCATTTACCACATGGGTGCAGGATCCCAAGCACTTGGGCCATCTTCTACTACTTTCCCAGGCCATAACAGTGAGCTGGGTCAGAGTGGAGCAGCCAGGACTCAAAGTGGTATCCATATGGGATGCCGGGACTGCAGGCAGTGGCTTTACCCATTATGCCATTGCACTGGCCCCAAAAACTTCATTTCAAATTATTGTTTAAAGAATGAAAGTGAAAGCAAACAAAAAATCCTTGAAAATTATACCATGGGACTGGCTACGTGGCATAGTAGGTAAATCTTTTGCCTAGAATGCCAGCATCCCATATGTGCACCGGTCTGAGTACCAGCTGCTCAACTTCTGATCAAGTTCTCTGATATGGCCTGGGAAAACAGTGGTAGATGGCCCAAGTCCTTGGGCCCCTGCACCCCCCTGGGAGACCTGGAGGAAATGCATGGCTCCTGGCTTTGGATAGGCATAGTTCTGGCTGTGGTGGCCAACTGGGGAGTGAATTAGCAGATGGAAGACCTATCTCTCTCTGCCCCTCCTTCTCACTCTGTGTAACTCTGACTTTCAAGTAAATAAATAAATCTTTTTAAAAAAAGAAAAAGGAAAAATATACCTGATAAATTAATGATATCCATAATACATAAAGAAATTTTGTAGTGCAGCACATAAGATGTCAACAAAATAACCCTTAATTCTAAAGTAGTAAGCATGTTAGAAATAGTTCACCACAGAAGACGGGAGAAGGAGCTGTTGTTTAATAATGGGTTGAGCCACCCCCTACAGTACTGGTGTTCTGTATGAGTGCATATTTGAATTCTGGCTGCTGTACTTCCAAACCAGTTATGCTAATACTCCTGGAAAAGCAGCAGTGGATTCCACACATATTCTGAACCCTGGCACATATGTGGGAGACCTATGATCCTCACCAGGTAATTAATGAGCCCTGAGTATGTATAACTTCCCACAGTGACTTCCCAAAGACCCAGCCACACCCTGATCCCTCCCATGCAGCCTCAGTGTTTTCACAGCCCCAGCACATGAGCTTCCCACAGTCATGAGCACCCAGCCCCTCATCAGTTCTCCCCACCAAATTCAAGTTTTTCTGCTCTGCTGTTTGCTGGGTGTGCAAACACAAACTGGTGCATATGTTACATATGTCCAAAATGGTGCCTGCCCTCTATTAGCTTGTTTATATTATGCCAGTTTCAGTGTGGTCAGGGAGAGAGAAGCAAGCCTAGTTTGACAGGTACACTGTACCACTTAGGGCTCCTAGCTGGATTCCCACCAGGCTATTTCTGCAACTTTATCACCAGTCGTTTGGGCAGCTCCAGTCTGGTCTCACCTCCTGAGCTGCTGCTGAGGTTCTTGGCTGCTGGGTTTCTGAGTTGTGCATGGCCACACCCTGCACATGGGTCCACAGTGTCCCTCTAATTTGTGTGGCGTTTTCTCTGCCATTTTTCCCCTAACTTTTCCTTGAGACTGTACTCTCTCCACTTTTTTCGCACCATCTTCTACAACACTAAGCTCCCTCTCTATTACTCCATCTTAATCCAATCCTTTTTTTTTCCTCAAGAAATGCATCAATAGGCTTTTACTCATCTGTTCAATTGTTTATTATTGAGTTCAACAAATACTTATTGAACAACAAATGCATGTTCATGATAGTCACGGTGGAAAGAAGCATGGCTTTTAAATTTTAAAATTTTATAATAAAAATGATAATCTGTGATAGATTGCCAATATTTTATTTTCTAAAGTACATATACCAGGTCCTCCCATTTCCCTAGAGTATAAACAACTATTATATAGCACCCTGAAAAGTCATAGCCATTTGTGATGACAGGGTCAATGACACTGTCATATATATAATGCTATGGAATGGCTAAATTTCATCTTTCAAATTGCTTTTATTGGGTGCATGCTTGTGAGAACACTATTAGAAAGGGTTCACCCTTAGCTCATTTTCCCAACCTCATCTCCCTCTCTACAAACTGCCCTAACTTGGATTCTGTATCTTCTTCACTCTCTGAAAGAGAATGCACCTGCCAACTAATGTGAAGAGCCAATCATTTCATCTCCTGTTATGATGCTGCTTTTTGGATACTTGTGTGCTTCTACCTCCAAAAGCAGCCACTCTGTCATTCAAGGGTCACTGTTACCTCCTTCAACAAACAGGCACTAAAAAAAGACAAAAGCAATCCCACAATTCATGGGACTTTTGTCTTCCCAGAGCCTGTATATTAAAATTCTCATCGCTAAAGTCACCAAAGAGTTAGATCAAGACAGACAGCATGGAGTTCCCTGTTTAAAAAAAAAAACAGTTCTTCCTCTAAGACATTTGTGTTAGCCAATTAAAATTTATTAGATTATTAGGGCAGCTATTTACTACATTAGGACAAAGGGATAACATAGCATCATGGAACAAACAAGAAAATAAACTTAGAGTGCAGCTATTTTTTCCTTTTTTCATGGAGGTAGCTGGCAGTTTGAGGAAGAAAAGAGTTTGGACAAGAGTGCAAACTCTGAACCAGCAAAAGCCAGCTCTAACTGAAAGAGTGATGATCCACACCAAAAGTTCTTGCTTTCCAAAAGTCAGAAACAAGCTTCCCAGGAACTGAGATGCCTCAGGAAGAAAAGACAGCTAAAGTATCCAGTTAGGCTGACTCCAATGAGACAAGAAGGGAAATATATTTTTCAACATGATTATTGAAGTATGTTCTGCACTTCATGAAGCATCTGTCCAGGGTCTGGTTCCCTCTTGGTAGTGTCAGCCATCAAACTGACATCATACTTCCCCGCTAGCTGAACTGTAGCCATCATCATTCGTTGACTGGCCTCTAGCCTGTTCAGTAGCACTGAAGCCTATACCCTTTAACCAAGCCCTACTTTAACATCCCCAGCTTTTGTAGGACCAGAGAGACTGATAAGCCAAACTCAAGTGAAGACAAGGCACAATAAAACGAAATATGGAGAAATGTGTGATACAGGTTTGAGTAGTAGAGACAGCATGTGCTTAACTAACCAGTCTTGGTTCCAACCCAGGTCCTGCAACATGTTAGTCTGTCACAAGACTTTGAGCCAATTATCTTGCTCTTCAGCATCTGTCTCCTCATTTGCAGAGCTAAAACGCCTACTTTGCAGAGCTGCTATGAAATTTAAATACATATGAAGTTGGCCTTCAGAAAACACTAATTAAAATTATGATTTCTTTATTAAAGGACAATCCCAAATGCACGTGAGGCAAGAATCAGATTTTACTAGACACAAATCCTACAGTATAACTCTAAGAATATGAAAAAAACAAATCTAAATAACATATAGCAGCTACTTTGATGCAGCAAAATATACATGCACACACAACTGTTCTACAAATTCCCAGCTTCTGATATCAGAATTATCTAAACAAAACAGATGTTAATAACCAAAGAATATGATGAGTTCTGCTCATTTCTTCACCACAAATAAAGACCTTCCAGGATGAAATCAATGTCCTAATTTGCTTTCTGTAAGTTTAGAGGTGGTCAGGATCTCTTCATTGGCCTTCTGGGGTTTCCTTGGCAACTGTTAGGGTAATTCTCAAAAGGAAAAGAACACCAAGTCTGTGGCAACTATTCTAGAGACACTCATACAGTAAAATACATTATTGCTAGAAATGCAGTGCTCTCAATAGCAGCTATCTCCTTTGGATAATTTACTACATTCAAAGCTCTAAGTAGGTAAACTTACACTTATGCATAAAAAGTAATGATTATTACTACAAGAAACAATAAGAACTCTAAATGGAAAATAAAATTAACTTCATGAAAGTAAATTACAAAACCTAAAGCCCAAATTTGCAGCATAACCTAGGATTGTCTTTCCAATAAAAAAAAAATGTTAATTCTCAAGTGTCTACACCTAAGAGATTCCCACAGCTACTTCATGTAATCCTTTTCCAGGAGTCCTAGAGAGGGAAAGAAATGGCTAAATTATATTCAACATGTCCTGAGTGTTTCTGTTTATTATTACATAAATTTATGATAGGCTAACTTTCAGGTCAGCATTTCGATGTTCAGTTATGCTAGAATATTTCATTTGTGGAGCAGGTATGTAACCTAGTAGTTAAGATGCCTGCATACCATGTAGAAGTCCCTGGGTTTCATTCTGTCTCTGGAATCTGACTCAAGCTTCCTGATAATGCAGACCCTGGGAGACAGATAACTGCTCTTGCTACTGAACTAGGAGACCTTGATTGAGTGTCATTTCTGCTGACTCAACCCCAATTGTTTAGGCACTCGTGGAGTGGACATGAAGACTTTAGCTCTTTCATTACATCCCTATCTCTTTGTCTCTATGCCTTCCAAATTTAAAGAAATGAAAGTAATTCTATTTCTGAGCCATGTAATAATGAATCACATCTAACCATGAACTATAAAGCAATTGAAGTTCTAAACAGAATTCTTTTTAATTTTTTTATTTACACAAGGTGAACAAATTCTATGCATTTCATATGTACAGATTTAGGAGTGTAGTAATACTTTCCACCAACCTTCTCTCTCGTCCTTGCCCCCAACTTCCCTCTTCCTTCTTTTCCTAATTTTTCTTTTAATTTTACAATGACATACTTTTTTTAAGATTTATTTATTTATTTATTTTTTAAATAAAGCTTTTATTTAAGAATATAAATTTCCAAAATACAGCTTATGGATTACAATGCCCCCCCCCATAATTTCCCTCCCAGCTGCAACCCTCCCCTTTCCAGCTCCCTCTCCCCTTCCATTCACATCAAGATTCATTTTCAATTCTCTTTATACACAGAAGATCAGTTTAGTACATATTATGTAAAGATTTCAACAGTTTGCCCTCACATAGCAACACAAAGTGAAAAATACTGTCGGAGTACTAGTTATAGTATTAATTCACAATGCATAGCACATTAAGGACAGAGATCCTACATGACATATATTTTTTAAATTGATTAATTTTCTATGCAATTTCCAATTTAACACCAAGATTTTTTAATCATTTGCAATTATCTTTATATACAGAAGATCGATTCAGTATATACTATGTAAAGATTTCATCAGTTTGCACCCACACAGAAACAGAAAGTGTAAAAATACTGTTTCAGTACTAGTTATACCATTACTTCACATTGGACAACACATTAAGGACAGATCCCACATGAGACGTAAATACACAGTGACTCCTGAAGTTGATTTAACAATTTGACACTCTTGTTTATGGCGTCAGTAATCTCCCTAGGCTTTAGTCATGAGTTGCCGAGGCTATGGAAGCCTTTAGGGTTTGCTGACTTCAATAT
Organism: Sylvilagus floridanus; assembly: GCA_949820135.1. Lineage (NCBI taxonomy): Eukaryota > Metazoa > Chordata > Mammalia > Lagomorpha > Leporidae > Sylvilagus > Sylvilagus floridanus. Next base: position 2,181,364 of record OX463235.1, on the reverse strand, counting down.
TGTTCCGACAGGGTCATAGTCAAAGTGGAGGTTCTCTCCTCCCTTCAGAGAAAGGTACCTCCTTCTTTGATGGCCCTGTTCTTTTCACTGGGATCTCACTCACAGAGATCTTTCATTTAGGTCTTTTTTTTCCAGAGTGTCTTGGCTTTCCATGCCTTAAATACTCTCATGGGCTCTTGAGCCAGATCTGAATGCCTTAAGGGCTGACTCTGAGGCCAGAGTGCTATTTAGGACATCTGCCATTCTATGAGTCTGCTGTGTATCCCACTTCCCATGTTGGATCATTCTCTCCCTTTTTCATTCTATCAGTTAGTATTAGCAGACACTAGTCTTGTTTGTGTGATCCCTTTGACTCTTAGACCTATCAGTGTGATCAATTGTGAATTGAAATTGATCACTTGGACTAGTGAGATGGCATTGGTGCATGCCACCTTGATGGGATTGTATGGGAATCCCCTGGCATGATTCTAACTCCGTCATTTGGGCACGTCTGATTGAGCATGTCCCAAATTGTACATCTCCCTCTCTTATTCCCACTCTTATATTTAACAGGGATCACTTTTCAGTTAAAATTTAAACACCTAAGAATAATTGTTTGTTAATTGCAGAGTTCAACCACTAGTACTAGGATAAAAAAAAATACTAAAATGGATAAAGTCAGTGGACAACAGTCAGCACAAGAGCTGATCAAGTTACTGTTTTCATAGTGTCCATTTCACTTCTACAGGTTTCCCCTTTGGTGCTCAATTAGTTGTCACCGATCAGGGAGAACATATGATATTTGTCCCTTTGGGACTGGCTTAAGTCACTCAGAATGATGTTTTCCAGATTCCTACATCTTGTTGCAAATGACCGGATTTCATTGTTTTTGACTGCTGTATAGTATTCTATAGAGTACATGTCCCATAATTTCTTTATCCAAATGTATGCTTTGAATTCCCTGTGATCTTTTGCTGTGAGGTTCCCTTCGTTTACCTTCTTTCATGTTGATGGCCGTGTTTCTGTGTTTCTGTGTTTAACACATCTTTAAGCATCTTTTGCAAGGCTGGACGAGTGGCAACAAATTCTTTCAATTTCTGTTTGCTGTGAAAGGTCTTAAATTTACCTTCATTCACAAATGAGAGCTTGGCAGGATATAATATTCTGGACTGGCAGTTTTTCTCTCTTAGTACCTGGGCTATGTCTCGCCATTCCCTTCTAGCTTGTAGGGTTTCTGATGAGAAGTCTGCTGTGAGTCTAATTGGAGATCCTCTGAGAGTAATCTGACATTTCTCTCTTGCCCATTTTAGGATCTTTTCTTTATGTTTCACTGTGGTGAGTTTAATTACAATGTGTCGTGATGAGGATCTCTTTTGGTCATGTTTACTAGGGGTTCTATGAGCTTCCTGTACTAGGATGTCTCTGTCCTTCTCCAAAACTGGGAAATTTTCTACTATTATCTCACTAAAAAGGCATTCTAATCCTTTCTCCCTCTCCATGCCTTCAGGAACTCCTAGAACTCGAATGTTGGGTTTTTTTTAGTATCCTGTAGATTCCCAACAATATTTTTTAGATTTCTGATTTCCTCTTCTTTTCTTTGGTTTGACTGTATATTTTCCTGTGCTCTGTCTTCTAAGTCCGATATTCTCTCTTCTGCCTCACCCATTCTGTTTGTAAGTCTCTCTAATGTGTTTTTCATTTGATCTATTGAATTCTTCACTTCATTATGATTTCTCGTCACTATCACAGTTTCATGTTCTACTAGTTGTTTCATTTCAGCTTGATTTCTCCTTACTATTTCATTTTCACGAGAGAGATTTTCTACCTTGTCCATTAAGGATTTCTGTAGTCAAGAATTTGTTTTTGAGTACTTCTTAGTGTTCTGATCAATTTTTTTGAGATCTGCTTCTTGCATTTCTTCTATCTCATCATCTTTGTAATCTTGAATTGGGGTGTCTTTTTCATTTGGGGATGCCATAGTGTCTTCCTTGTTCTTATTACCTTGGTTTTTGCGTTTGTTGTTTGGCATATTGGTTTCTTCACTGTGGTGTTTTCTTCTTGTTATACTATGACTCTAGATTAAGTGGACTGTCTGCTTTTGATGGAGCCTTAGAGGCTTGAGATGGGTGTGGTCTGAGAGCTCTGTTTGGTTCCTCAGGGTTGAGGGTGTGTCAAAGGAGACACTCCCAGGTTAGGCGTGGTAAATCTCACTCTGTTACTTTTTTTTTTTTTGGTTCAAAAGGGAGGTAATTCCACACAGCTGAATGGAATTGGGGGTGGTTAGCAGGCGAATGATTTACCCACAGGAGCCAGAGATTGGAAGCTCTTTCCCAAGGACCAGAGAAGGAATCTTTGCGGCCCTTTGTGTGGGCTGAGATTCTCCTGTAGTCTCCCACTGGGCTGCCAAGGCTACTGAACTGTAGCGTCTCTGGAGAGTACTCACATGAATTCGTGATTTCCATGAGTTCTCTCCCCCACCATCTCTTTTTTCACAGTCTCAGTTCATTAGCACCACACATTCATTAGATTCTAATCTCCTCTTTTTTCACCCCTCCCACCCAGAGTCAGGTTTTTCTGCTAGGCTCGGGGCCGGTGCCGACCCGAGGTCGCCCTGCTTATGACGTATTCCAAAATGGCGCCTGCTGTTTGTCTTGCTCACCTTTGAGAGGTGAGCGGAGAGAGAGAAGCTCGTGTCTGTATGGGTCACTTTTTTTTTTTCCCTCTCTCTCTCTCTCTCTTCTAGTTAGCCTGGCGAACTTTTCCCCGCAGGGTTTCAAGCCTTGTTCGCTCTAGGCTCCCTTTTCCGCTTCCCTGCTGGTATCTCGGGCTATTGAGTTTCAGCTCACCACGCGTTCCAGAGCTGGTGTGTTGAATCTGCTGCTGGTGTCCCAAACTGCAGGCTCTCCACGCAGGTCCACTGTGAATCACCAGTTCCGGAAGGGTTTTCTCTGCTGTTTCTTCCCCTACTCTTCCTTGAACCTGCAGTATCTCCACTTTTATTAAACTGTCTCTCCCCAGACTGTCGGTGTGCTCCCTTCCTATTCCGCCATCTTGCCGCTCACTTAATCCTATCTTTATGATCAGTTAGGGACTTAAACTGATCACTTTGACTAGTAAGATGGCATTGGTACATGTCAACTTAATGGGATTTGGAGTCCCATGGCACGTTTCTAGCTCTACCATTAAGGGTAAGTCTGAGTGAGCACATGCTGAATTGTACATCTCCTCCCTCTCTTATTTCCAGTTTTATTTTTAAAAGGGATCAATTTTCAGTTAACTTTAAACACCTAAGAATAATTGTGTGTTAATTAAAGAGCTCAACCAAGGTATTATATAGAAAAAGAAAATTCTTAAAAGAGTAGAATAGTAAGCTGTTCTTGGACAGTCAGGACAAGGTCTGATCAAGTCATCCTTTTTTATAGTGTCAGTTTCATTACTACAGGTTTCCTTTTAGGTACTCAGTTATTGTCACAGATCAGGGAGAACAGATGATATTTGTCCCTTTGGGAATGGCTTATTTCACTCAGCATGATGTTTTCCAGATTCCTCCATTTTGTTGCAAATGACCAGATTTCATTTTTTTAGGTAATGTGTTTATTTTGCCTCCATAGTCAGCATGCTAGATGTTCTCAGAATATCTTCTATTATTGTGTGCTGATTCATGAATCCCTTAGTGCTTAAATAAATGAATGCTTAAAGTAGATTTCCTGTATATTTTTAGTTCAACAACAGGGTCTGAGAAATTCTATGTCTGATAACTACCCCACCATTATTATGTAAAAAGGGATCCCTATATTCTACTCATGCTAAGAAGAGATTATACATTGTGTGACAATCAGGAGACACTGTCCTTTGGATTGTCAGAGCTTCTTGCCATAGCGCCCTAGGGTCCATTTCACACAGTGGCTTGCTATTGTCTCACCTTCCTGCCATGACTCTGGTTGAGCAGACACAGTAGGTCAAAGGAGAGTCCTGGAAGTCATTCCAATGCCACTCCAAAACATAAATGTTCCTTAGATACACACAACATGCGACTGGAGTCCACCAAGCACATCTTATTAACCTCAAAGAACACATGCACTCAGGTTTTCCCCCTTATGTGGATTTCACGATTGCCCTGACCACTCCAACCCCACCTCACACAAGTGCTCTTAACTGAGTGCTTTTGATAATACGACAAAAGCATGACTATGTGGGTATGTCTGAACAATTCAAAGAACTATTATTCTTCAACAGATTTCCTGTAATCCTCCCCTGAGCAGAATTCATTGCTACTGATCAGCAAGATGAAAATGACACAAAGGAGGTAAAACTTAGAAACTGACCTGAAGAACAGTTTTTCCTACTACAGTTATCCACCATGAGAAGTCATTGTGATGTCAACTTCATAGTGTCAGTCTCCTTCAGAAAGTTATTGATGCATCTAGGAACATTTTTTCAAAGATGCTTTTGGTACTAATTTTTAGAAACATTATATACAGTGTCATGGTATTATATGGGATTACTCACTGGTCCATTTAATACAAAATAAGTATAGTTGTAATAAGGGAATAATATTATCTTTAGAAAACTGTCTTTTTTGGCAAGTTCATCATTTAATATGTCATAATTCATTTTAACACATAGTATTGTATACAGTCATCTGCTAAGACAGATTTCTTTTAACAGATATTAATTTTAAGAAGCTATAGATGATATGAGTTCTGTATAAACTGGTACAGCAAGTTAATTCCTTTGTTTTGAGTGATAAGCCTCAGTTTCGCCACAGAATAAAGAACGTAGGCCAAAGAAAGCATAATTGGTCACTCATACAGACTAATATTGTTTCTATAATCTATAACATTGTAACTATAATCAGGTTTAGGCCTGATGCAACTGTAAAAAGATTATTTAATGAATAGACTAAAAATGTTATTGACTTTTATCATTAATAGCTTAAACAGTGCAATGCTACTAACTACTATTCAAAATATAATAATAATCACCTATTTTTGAGTCCCCATTGTGTTCTCATATGTACATACTCATGCCACCCTGTAACTAGAGATGCGGCAATACATATTTCAACACAAACTGTGGCTTTAGGAAAGAGCTGCAAACATTTACATTTACTTTATTTATTTTTTTTTTTATAACGCTTTTATTTAAAGAATATGAATTTGCAAAATACAGCTTATAGATTACAATGGCTTCCCCCCCATAACATCCCCCCCCACCCGCAACCCTCCCCTTTCCCACTCCCTCTCCCCTTGCTTCACATCAATATTCATTTTCAATTCTCTTTATATACAGAAGATCAGTTTACTATATATTAAGTAAAGATTTCAACAGTTTGCCCTCACATAGCAACACAAAGTGAAAAATACTGTTGGAGTACTAGTTATAGTATTAATTCACAATGTATAGCACATTAAGGACAGAGATCCTACATGATATATTTTTTTAAAAAATTGATTAATTTTCTAGGCAATTTCCAATTTAACACCAAGATTTTTTTTCATTTTTAATTATCTATATACAGAAGATAGATTCAGTATATACTAAGTAAAGATTTCATCAGTTTGCACCCACACAGAAACACAAAGTGTAAAATACTGTTTCAGTGCTAGTTATAGCATTACTTCACATTGGACAACACATTAAGGACAGATCCCACATGAGACGTAAGTACACAGTGACTCCTGAAGTTGATTTAACAATTTGACACTCTTGTTTATGGCATCAGTAATCTCCCTAGGCTCTAGTCATGAGTTGCCAAGGCTATGGAAGCCTTTAGGGTTCGCTGACTTCAATCTTATTCCGACAGGGTCATAGTCAAAGTGGAGGTTCTCTCCTCCCTTCAGAGAAAGGTACCTCCTTCTTTGATGGCCCCATTCGTTCCACTGGGATCTCACTCACAGAGATCTTTCATTTAGGTCTTCTTTTTTTTGTTTTTCAGAATGTCTTAGCTTTCCATGCCTAAAATATTCTCATGGGCTCTTGAGCCAGATCTGAATGCCTTAAGGGCTGATTCTGAGGCCAGAGTGCTATTTAGGACATCTGCCATTCTATGAGTCTGCTGTGTATCTCGCTTCCCATGTTGGATCATTCTCTCCCTTTTTGATTCTATCAGTTAGTATTAGCAGACACTAGTCTTGTTTGTGTGATCCCTTTGACTCTTAGACCTATCAGTGTGATCAATTGTGAACTGAAATTGATCACTTGGACTAGTGAGATGGCCTTGGTACATGCCACCTTGATGGGATTGTATTGGAATTCCCTGGCACAATTCTAACTCCATCATTTGGGGCAGTTCCGATTGAGCATGTCCCAAATTGTACATCTCCTCCCTCTCTTATTCCCACTCTTATATTTCACAGGGATCACTTTTCAGTTAAAATTTAAACACCTAAGAATAATTGTTTGTTAATTACAGAGTTCAACCTATAGTACTAGAATAAAAAAAAATACTAAAATGGATAAAGTATTACATTGTACAACAACAGTCAGCACAAGAGCTGATCAAGTTACTGTTTCTCATAGTGTCCATTTCACTTCAATAGGTTTCACCTTTGGTGCTCAATTAGTTGTCACCGATCAGGGAGAACATATGATATTTGTCCCTTTGGGACTGGCTTAATTCACTCAGAATTATGTTTTCCAGATTCCTCCATCTTATTGCAAATGACCGGATTTCATTGTTTTTGACTGCTGTATTGTATTCTATAGAGTACATGTCCCATAATTTCTTTATCCAAATGTATGCTTTGAATTCCCTGTGATCTTTTGCTGTGAGGTTCCCTTCTTTTACCTTCTTTCATGTTGATGGCTGTGTTTCTGTGTTTCTGTGTGTAACACATCTTTAAGTATCTTTTGCAGGGCTGGACGAGTGGCAACAAATTCTTTCAATTTTTGTTTGTTATGAAAGGTCCTTATTTCACCTTCATTCACAAATGAGAGCTTGGCAGGATATAATATTCTGGGCTGGCAGTTTTTCTCTCTGAGTACCTGGGCTATGTCTCGCCATTCCCTTCTAGCTTGTAGGGTTTCTGATGAGAAGTCTGCTGTGAGTCTAATTGGAGATTCTCTGATTGTAATTTGACGTTTCTCTCTTGCGCATTTTAGGATCTTTTCTTTCTGTTTCACTGTGGTGAGTTTAATTACAACGTGTCGTGGTGAGGACCTCTTTTGGTCATGTTTACTAGGGGTTCTATGAGCTTCCTGTACTAGGATGTCTCTGTCCTTCTCCAAACCTGGGAAATTTTCTGCTATTATCTCACTAAAAAGGCATTCTAATCCTTTCTCCTTCTCCATGCCTTCAGGAACTCCTAGAACTCGAATGTTGGTTTTTTTAATAGTATCCTGTAGATTCCCAACAATATTTTTTAGATTTCTAATTTCCTCTTCTTTTCTTTGGTTTGACTGTATAGTTTCCTGTACTCTGTCTTCTAAGTCCGATATTCTCTCTTCTGCCTCACCCATTCTGTTTGTAAGGCTCTCTAATGTGTTTTTCATTTGATCTATTGAATTCTTCACTTCATTATGATTTCTCGTCACTATCACAGTTTCATGTTCTACTAGTTGTTTCATTTCAGCTTGATTTCTCCTTACTATTTCATTTTCATGAGAGAGATTTTCTACCTTGTCCATTAAGGATTTCTGTAGTTCAAGAATTTGTTTTTGAGTACTTCTTAGTGTTCTTATCAATTTTTTGAGATCTGCTTCTTGCATCTCTTCTATCTCATCATCTTTGTAATCTTGAATTGGGGTGTCTTTTTCATTTGGGGATGCCATAGTGTCTTCCTTGTTCTTATTACCTCGGTTTTTGCGTTTGTTGTTTGGCATATTGGTTTCTTCACTGTGGTGTTTTTTTCTTGTTATACTATGACTCTAGATTAAGTGGACTGTCTGCTTTTGCTGGAGCCTTAGAGGCTTGAGATGGGTGTGGCCTGAGAGCTCTGTTTGGTTCCTCAGGGTTGAGGGTGTGTCAAAGGAGACACTCCCAGGTTAGGCGTGGTAAATCTCTCTCTGTTACTTTTTTTTTTTTTTTTTGGTTTAAAAGGGAAGTCATTCCACACAGCTGAATGGAATTGGGGTGGTTAGCAGGCGAATGATATACCCACAGGAGCCAGAGATCGGAAGCTCTTTCCCAAGGACCACAGAGGGGATCTCTGCGGCCTTCAGTGTGGGTTCAAATTCTCCTGCAGTCTCACCACTGGGCTACCAAGGCTACCGAACTGTAGCGTCTCTGGAGAGTATTCACGTGGTGAATTCCGTGAGTTCTCTCCCTCACCGTCTCTTTTTTCACAGTCTCAGTTCATTAGCACCACACATTATTAGGTTCTAATCTCCTGTTATTTCACCCCCATGCCCAGAGTCAGGTTTTTCTGCTAGGCTCAGGGCCGGTGCAGACCTGAGGTCGCCCTGCTTATGACGTATGTCCAAAATGGTGCCTGCTCTTTGTTTTGCTCACCTTTGAGAGGTGGGTGGAGAGAGAAACTCGTGTCCTTATCGGTCACTTTTTTCTTTCTCTCTCTCTTCTAGTTAGCCTGGTGAACTTTTCCCCACAGGGTTTCAAGCCTTGTTCGCTCTAGTCTCCTCTTTCCGCTTCCCTGCTGGTGTTTCGGGCTATTGAGGATCGGCTCACCTGGCGTTCCAGCGCTGGTGCGTTGAGTCTGCTGCTGGTGTCCCGAACTGCAGGCTCCCACGCTCTCCTCAAAGGTCCACTGTGAATCACTAGTTCTGGAAGAGTTTCCTCTGCTGTTTCTTCCCCTACTCTTCCTTGAACCCGCAGTATCTCCACTTTTATTAAAGTGTCTCTCCCCGGACTATCGGTGTGCTGCCTTCCTATTCCGCCATCTTGCCCTAATCTTCCTACATTTACTTTAATCATTTTAAGTGTATGGTGGGGAGAAGTCAACTTTTTTTTTTTTTCACAGGCAGAGTGGACAGTGAGAGAGAGAGAAAGACAGAGAGAAAGGTCTTCTTTTTCTATTGGTTCACCCCCCAATGGCCGCTGCAGTCAGCGTGCGGTGGCCAGTGCACCGCGCTGATCCGAAACCAGGAGCCAGGTGCTTCTCCTGGTCTCCCATGCAGGTGCAGGGCCCAAGCACTTGGGCCATCCTCCACTGCACTCCCAGGCCACAACACAGAGCTGGACTGGAAGAGGAGTAACCCGGACAGAATCCAGTGCCCCGACCAGGACTACAACCTGGTGTGCCAGCGTCGCAGGCAGAGGATTAGCCTATTGAGCTGTGGTGCTAGCAAGAAGTCAACTTTTATTAAATATACATCATACCAATGATGCTAGCAAAGGTGAAAGTTACTCATAATATTGATAGCTATGAAAACACATTTGCACATAACAAGTCAGTGAAATAAAAGCAAACCCTTCGAAATAAAAAAAAATTTTTAAGAGTTCACAATGGTTTGTTATCAACAGTATGCATGCCCGGAGCCGGAGCTGTGGTTTAGCATGTAAAGCTGCCCCCTTCCATGCCGGCATCTCATATGGACACTTATTTGACTCCCAGCTGCTCCACTTTTGATCCAGCTCTCTGCTTTGACCTGAGAAAGCAGTAGAGTATGGCTCAAGTCCTTGGTCCCCTGCACCCACATGAGAGACCTGGAAGAAGCTCCTCACTCCTGATCAGCACAGCTCTGGCCATTGCAGCCAACTGGGGAGAGAACCAATGGAGGGAAGGCCTCCCTTCCTCCCTCTCTCTCTCTCTCTCTGCCTCTCCTTCTCTCTTTGTGTAACTCTGACTTTCAAATACATAAATAAATCTTTAAAAAATAACTTAAACAGTATGCATGCCAATAAAATATAGAGATCCAGAGCACCCTGGGGCTCGTTATATCCTAAGAAAATGAACATTTTCATTATTCATGGGTTATACTGGAGAATTTTTTTTAAAAGGTCACCTGTACGCTCACCCCTCAGACAGAATAAAACATCCCAGAATGTACAGCTTTACCATCATCATTAAAGTTGGCTGCAAAAGGAATAGAGAATTAAAAAACTGAACAAAACAAACACTTTTTCTGGGCGATGGAGAGTCTTTCATTTTCAGTTATATTTAACAAATGCCTTCATAAAACCCAAAATGGAAAGAGGAGCCCCCACAAACACAGATCTAGTTTGGCAAGCTGACCACATACATTATAATGCTTGAAATGAAGGCTGGGCTGGTGCTGCGGCTCAATAGGCTAATCCTCTGCCTGCAGTGCCAGCACACCAGGTTCTAGTCGTCGTCAGGATGCCAGAATCTGTCCCAGTTGCCCTTCTTCCAGTCCAGCTCTCTGCTGTGGCCTGGGAGTGCATTGGAGGACAGCCCAAGTCCTTGGGCCCTGCACCCGCATGGGAGACCAGGAGAAGCACCTGGCTCCTGGCTTCAGATCAGCGCAGTGCACTGGCCACAGCATGCCAGCCACAGCAGCCATTGGAGGGTGAACCAATGGAAAAAGGAAGACCTTTCTCTCTGTCTCTCTCTCTCTCTCACTGTCCACTCTGCCTGTCAAAAAAAAAAGAAAGAAAGAAACGAAGGCTGTATACTCTATGTTACAAGTCCCAACCAGGTGGTGTCAAAATGACACCTATTTCTATGTTTGCTTTGTAATCATATCCCTTGGAGCTGTTACAAATTGTGTAGTGTTTGGTTTCTTTTTTTCTGAAGGCTTTAAAATCTGAAAGAAACACATTAGTATCTTGTCCACACTCATCATGACACCTGTATTGTCAAACTCTCTACAACAGTTTGGTGCAGAAAACAGAGTGACCAACTGCCTCTTAGCAAAACAGTCACATCCATCTTCAACCACCTGATGGGCTCTATATATCAGATCCAAATCATGCTTATAGAGAAATGTTGCAACCACTTCTGCGCCAAATGTGACAGACATTCATTTTCACCCCAAACTAAGACATCTTTTTGGATGGGGTCAGACCACAAAAGATCACAAAGAAGACTTTAATCTGGTATATCAGTTGGTCACATAATTCCCTGAATTATGAATCTACTCCATAGAATGAAGATCTGATGATACACCTCTATGGCAGTAGAATATTTTCTCATCCATAATGGCTGCTATCAGTAAACAGATAAAACAGTCCATGAAACTTTCCCATGATTCAATGTTGTATCTTTATTTACATTCATTATAAAATCTGTAAATCCTATTGGTGCTGGCACATTTATGGTTCCCTCTAAGATGAAAAACATTCTTAGGTTATTTGATTTTGTAGGCCAGAAAGAAGCAGATCATTTCCAGTAACTGCTTTCCCTTATTGACATATTCCCCAAGAAACAGGTAGTTGATTTCTGGCAAGAAATCACAATAGTCAGAAAGTTGCAGCAAATCATAGTATTGTCCATGGATGTTACCACATATTTTGAGTTACCACACATTTTGCTTCAAGTTCTAGTAGATAAGTTGGCTGAGAAAGATCTCTCCAGACTTTAAGCACAGTCCTCTGATCTCATCCTCCTGTAGAAAGAAGTCTTAAATCTGAAGCATAATATCAAAGACTCAAGAATTTTTCCCCAGTTCAATTTTGCATCTGGTGAAAAGCTTAATCAAACTATTGTCCTCTTTGATGCTTAGTGTGCACACCTGACAAATCCAGTTTTTAAGTACTAAACACTTTTAGGTATTTTCTAACCTTTACAAAGCCATCAATTGAGAAGTGACAAGTTATCTCCAAAGAGCCCTGCCCAAATTTTAGTTTAACAAAATGAATGTTGCTATTACTCTTAGAGACTGAGTTAGAATTTTTGTACCAATATGTAATGTTTAAATTTTTATAGCTATATAACCTGCTTAGAGAAACACATGAACAAAGAAACACATGGACAAACTCCATGAATTATCACAAGTGAAGACCGTTGTGCAACCAAGAAATAAAATGAAACGTGTACATGTTCCTAAAAGTCAGTTTTTTCCTCTCATTTTTAAAGATAATCAAGATACATACATAGCCAATTTTATAGATCACTTTTTTCATTTTATAATAGGGAGGTATTTATAGAAAAATTCAAACATACATAAAGTAAAATAGAGTATAAGACTTGTCATCAGTTTCAGCTACATTAACATGTGCCATTTTTCTTCTAACAAAGCTTCAACCCATTACTCCTGCTACTTAAACATTTTGGTTTTCTCTTTTTAAGATTTATTTCTTGATTTTAAATGCAAATTTACAGAAAAAGAAGGAAACACAGAGACAGAGAGAGATCTATTCAATGGTTCATTCCTCAAACGGCTTCAGTTGCTGGGGCTGTGCCGGGGTGAAGTGAGGAGCTTTAACTAGGTCTCCCACATTGCCAACAAGGACCCAAATATTTTTGTTATTCTCCACTTCTTTCCCAGGTGCAGTGGCAGGGAGCTTGATCAGAAGTGGAGCAGTTAACTTGAACCTGCACCCATATGGGATGCCAGGAGCACATGTAGAGATTAATCAACTGTGTTACAATGCAGACCCTGGTTTTCTTTCTTGTGGGGTTAAAATGCACATACATCTTGAAAGTGACAAATTCATACATCTGCATATACTTTGCTCTTTTTAAAAATAGAATATGTCTGTCTTGAACAGAAAATTCCCTCATGTTATTGGACACCTTTCTTGGAGTTGTCTGCTTATAATGAATAGCTAAATATCCTTGAAAACTACCCAAAGTTCTTCAAATATCTATGTTTGGATCTCCCTGAAAATATACTCTTCATATATTGATAAATGAAAATTTGTCCAACAAAATGGGTCAATTCAATGTGTTCAGAAATTTGGAAGAATAAGGAATGAGAACAAAGGGATGTTGATTGAATGTAGGAGAGTGCATAGTTTTATAGATGGTGAAAACGAAAGAATAATAAATACTTTGATAGAAAATCATAGTCCTGGATGGATATTGTGGTGTAACAGGTTAAGCTACCCCTTTGTTGAGATTATATCAATTGCCTGAGATTGGATCCCACCCCCATTTTGTTTACATATTTATTCATTTACTTGTGTATGTATGTATTTATTTTAAAGCCAAAGTGACAATGAGAGATACAGAAAGATACACAGACATTCAGGGAGAGAGAGAGAGAGAGAGAGAGAGAGAGAGAGAGAGAGAGAGAGAGAGAATCTTTCTTTGAATTGTTCATTCCCCAAATTTCCACAATGGCCAAGGCAAAGTCAAGATCCAAGAACTCCATCCTGGTTTCAAAAGTGGGTGACAGAGACTCAAATACTCAGACAACCTCTACTGCTTTCCCAAATTATCAGGGATCTAGATTAGAAGCAGAACATCTGGAACTTGATATGAAATGCCAGCATAACAGGCAGCAGCTTAGTCCACTGTCCCAATATGTTGTCCCTTACTTGATTACTGACCCAATTTCCTTCTAGTGCACCTGGCAATGAACAGATGATGACTCAAGTATTTAGGTTCTTGACACTCACATAGGAAATCTGGATGGAGTTCCTGACTCCTGGCATTGGCCTGACCCAACACTAGATGTTGCAAGCATTTGGGGAGTGAACCAGTGGATGGAGCATTTGTGCATGAGTGTGTGTGTGTGCACACATTATTATAGCTATCAAATAAATTAAAATGCACTTTAGCATTAAAAAGGAAGTCATAATATAAATGTTTATGTATATCATATTTGTATATTATATTAATATGTAAAAACATTGATTTGTTTAAATTAAAAGCTAAAATATAATAAAAAGAGAAAGAACATCATAGTCCCTTTCCTATAACAATCCCTCAAAAGAGAAAGTCTTGGTAAGTAAAGGAAATGTGAAATAGATTATAAATTCACTGACAAAAAAATTAAGCTTCAGAATTAAGTTACCAACAAGCAGGTGAAATGTAGATGTGATATGCTAACTCTTTCTGAATAGTTTTTGGCCTATATAGTAGCACATACTTTCATTGTAGGGCCAGGTTCAGCTGGGAAAATTTTGTGGTGATGCCACTTCTTTCCGTAGTTCCAGTTATAGTGAGTTCTTCCCCAATAAGGTAACTCGGTTGGCCAGCAGGGAAGAGTCTGAATAATATATGCTCTCAAATTTTCAATAGGCACATTTTCACCGAAACCCATGATGAAGCAGTTTGAAGATTTAAAACCATAAGGCCCTACTTGTGTAGTCTGGGGTATAAAGAAACCAGCAAGATCCCTGTTCAGTACTCATAAATAATGATGCAAATATTACCCTGGAAACAGCACTGGCCTCTTTTTTAACATTTTAAATTTATTAATATTAAGAGAAAAAATTTCACGTGTTTTATAGATGCAATTCTAAGAATATAATGTTTCTCTCCTTCTTTACTCTCCCCCTCCTCTCTCATTACTTATAATTTTTGTGATATAATACTTTCAATTTACTTTATAATCACAGAATTCATGCCTCACAAAATAAAGAGTTCAAAATGGAAATCATAAAATGACAGCTGTCCTGCAGGAATATAGTCAAGGACTATAAATAACAAATCATATTATGTCAATTTCACTCATATACATTAAGTTTTTTTTGGCATGGTATGTATTCGCTTGCACAAAACTAAGAAAATGGTTTTTGTAATTTTAGGATGGGTTATTTCACCAGTGGCCTCTACTTTGTTGCAAAATATAAGATTTCATTTTTTTATGGCTGGGTAATAGTCCATTGTGCAATTATGCGTCATTTTCTTTACCCAGTCACCAGTTGATAGATATCAGGGTTGACTCCATATCCTAGCTGTTGTAAATGGAGCTGTGATAAACAATAGGGGTGCAAAAACTCCTTCATGTGCTGATTTCATTTCCTTTGTTTTTATTCTCATCATAGGGATACTTTCAGATTTCTTAGAAATCAAACTATTGTCTTAATAATGGTTATACTAGTTTACATTCCCCAAACAATGTACTAGGGCACTTTTTTCTCCACACCCTCACCAGCATTTGTTAGATTTGTTTTTAGTTTTATGCATGATAGCCTTTATAACTGGTAAAACATTATGGTTTTCATATGCATTTACCTAAGGCTAGTAATCTTGAGCTTCAGCTAAGTGAAGATGCCACTGACAAAATGGGAGAAAGTTTTTGAAACTATGCATCTAATTAAGGATTAATATTCAGAATATGTAAAGAGCACTATAAGCTCAACAACATCAAGGCAAACAATTGAGTTAAGAATGGTCAAAAGATATGAACAACTCTGGCTTTCTTTTTTAAATTTTTCTTCTTTACTTGAGTTGTGGCTAATTGGTTTATATATATATGTATATATATATATATATATATATATCACTTAACACATGTGTGTTTCAAGGACATGCTAGTTTATTACTCTTTTTTGACAGGCAGAGTTAGACAGTGAGAGAGAGAGACAGAGAGAAAGGTTTTCTTTTTCTATTGGTTCACTCCCCAAATGGCCGCCACAGCTGGTGAACTGCGCTGATCCAAAGCCAGGAGCCAGGTGCTTCTCCTGGTCTCCCAGGCAGGTGCAGGGCCCAAGCACTTGGGCCATCCTCCACTTTCTTCCCAGGCCACAGCAGAGAGCTGGACTGGAAGAGGAGCAACTGGGACTAGAACCCGGAGTACTGGTGCCAGAGGCAGAGGATTAGCCTAATGAGCCACCACACCGGCCTAATTTTTTACTCTTAATGAAGAAAAATGGCTGTTGAATATGTAAATGAAATATAGTGGTGATGTTCAAGTTTTCATTATTTAATTTTTACTTTTTAAATTTTTTTAGTATAAAGAGAACAGATTTCAATCTGAATTATATTGGATAGATATAATTTTAGCAAGATAACCATACTTCCTTCTCTCCCTCCCTCTATCAAAGTACCCTCCTTCCTTTCATTACCTAATTTTTCCTTTAATTTGTGCAATAACATACTTTAAATTTTCCTTATAATCATTGGTTTAAAGCACCAATAATCATAATGTACAACAAGTTAAAAAGTAGAAAGTCCATTGTGCCACAGGAATATACACAAGGGCTATAATAAAAAACAAATCATAGGGTGTCAGTTTTTTTGCTTTTTGTATTCTATATTAACTAACACATATCAGCAAAAAGATATATTATATTTGTTTTTTGGGGACTGGCTTATTTCACTAAGCATAATGGTCTCCAGTTGCATCCATTTTGTTGCAAAGACAGGATTTCATTTTTCTTTATGGCTGAGTAGTGTTCCATTGTGTATGTATATCACATTTTCCTTACCCAGTCATCAGTTGATGCACATCTGGGTCAATTCCCATATCTTAGCTATTGGGAAGTGGCTTTACCAGTTTCAATTCCCACCAGCATTGGATACTTGTCCCTTTTTCCCACATCCTTGCCAGCATCTGTTGTTAGTCGACTTCTGTATGTAAGCCACTCAAATCGGGGTGAGGTGAAACCTCATTGTGGTTTTAATTTGCATTTTCCTGATTGCTAGTAATCCTGAACATTTTTTCATGTGTCTGCTGGCCATTTGGATTTCCTCTTTTGAAAAATGTCTGTTGAGGTCCTTGGTCCATCTCTTAAATGGGTTTTTTTTTTTTTGTTGTGGAGTTTCTTGATCTCTTTGTAGATTCTGGTTATTATCCTTTATCTGTTGCATAGTTTGCAAATATTTTTTCCATTATGTCGGTTGCCTCTTCTCTTTCCTGACTGTTTCTTTTGCAGTACAGAAACTTCTCAATTTGATGCAATCCCAAATGTTAATTTTGGCTTTGACTGCCTGTGCCTCTGGGGTATTTTCCAAAAAGTCTTTGCCTGCGCCTATATCTTGCAGAGTTTCTCTGATGTTCTCTAATAGTTTGATGGTGTCATATCATAGATATAGATCTCTAATTCATGTTAAGTGGATTTTTGTGTAAGATATAAGTTAGGGGTCCTGATGCATGCTTCTACATGTGAAAATGAACCATTTGTTGAATAGACTGTCCTTGCTCCAGGAATTGTTTTTAAATTCTTGATCAAAGATAAGTTGGATGTAGATGTTTGGATTGATTTCTGGTGTCTCTATTGTGTTCCATTGATCTACCCACCAGTTTTTGTACCAGTACCATGCTGTTTTGATTGTAACTGCCCCGTAGTATGTCCTGAAATCTGGTATTTTGATGCCTCCAGCTTTGTTTTTGTTGTACAAGATTGCTTTAGCTATTCGAGGTCTCCTGTGTCTCCATATGAATTTGAGCATAATTACTTCCAAATCTGAGAAGAGTGTCTTTGGTATGTTGATTGGTATTGCATTGAATGTGTAAATAGCTTTTGGGAGAATGAACATTTTGATGATATTCATTCTTCCAATCCAGGAGCATGGGAGATTTTTCCAATTTTTTGTATCCTCTTCTATTTCTTTCATTAAGGTTTTGTAATTCTCCTCGTAGAAATCTTTGACATCCTTGGTTAAGTTTATTCCAAGGTATTTGATTGTTTTTGTAGATATTGTGAATGAGATTGATCTTAGCAATTCTTTCTCAGCTGTGGCATTGCCTATGTATACAAAGGCGGCTAACTTTTATTTATTTTGTATCCTACTACTTTGCCAAACTCTTCTCTGAGTTCCAATAGTCTCTTAGTAGAGTTCTTTGGATCCCCGAAATAAAGAATTATATCATCTGCAAAGGGGGACTTCTTCCTTCCCAATTTGTATCCCTTTAATTTCTTTTTGTTGCCTGATGGCTCTGGCTAAAACTTCCAGTTCTATATTGAATAGCAATGGTAAGAGTGGGCATCCCTGTTTGGTACCAGATATCAGTGGACATGCTTCCAACTTTTCCCTAAATAATAGGATGCTGGCCATGGGTTCTTCATAAATTGCTTTGATTGTATTGAGGAATGTTCCTTCTATACCCAATTTGCTTAGGGTTTTCATCAAAAAAGGGTGTTGTATTTTATCAAATGCTTTCTCTGCATCTATTGAGATAATCATGTGGTTTTTCTTCCGCAGTTTGTTAATGTGGTGTATCACATTGATTGATTTTTCAAACATTGAACCATCCCTGCATAACAGGGATAAATCCAACTTGGTCTAGATGCTCTTTCTGATGTGTTGTTGCATTCTATTGGCCAGAATTTTATTGAGGATTTTTGTCTGTTTGTCAGGGAAATTGGTCTGTAATTCTCTTTCTCTGATGCATCCTTTTCAGGTTTAGGAATTAAGTTGATGCTAGCTTCATAGAAAGAATTTGGGAGGATTCCCTGTTTTTCGATTGTTCTGAATAGTTTGAGAATTGGAGTTAGCTCTTCTTTAAATGTATGGAGTATTTAGCAGTGAATCTATCTGGTCCTGGGCTTTCTTTGTTGGGAGGTCCTTTATTACTGATTCAGTTTCTGACTCAGATATGGGTCTGTTTAGGTTTTCTATGTCTTCCTGGTTCAATTTAGGTAGGTTGCATGTGTCCAGGAATCTATCCACTTCTGATAGATTTCCCTGTTTGCTGGCATACAAGTCCTTGTAGTAATTTCTGATTACTCTTTTTATTACTGTGGTCTCTGTTGTTATATTCCCTTTTATTTCTGATTTTATTTATTTGGGTCTTTTCTCTCCTTTTTTGTTAATTGGGCCAACAGTGAGTCAATTTTGTTTATTTTTTCAAAACAACAGCTCTTTGCTTTGCTGATCTTTTGTGATTTTTTTGGATTCAATTCTCTTGATTTCTTCTCTAATTTTAATTATTTCTCTTCTCCTACTAGTTTTAGGTCAGGTTTGCTGCAGTTTTTCTAGATTCTTGAGATGTTGATAGCTCATTTGCTTGGTATATTTTAAATTCATTGATGTAGGCACCTATTGATATAAACTTTCCTCTTAACACTGCTGTTGCTGTATCTCATAAATTTTGTTAGGTTGTGTAGTTATCCTCCTTTGCTTCCAAAAACATTTTGAGATCTCTTTTGATTTTTTCTATGATGCACTGTTCATTCAGGATGATGTTCTATAGTCACCATATGTTTGAATAGGCTCTAAGGATTCTTGAGTTGCTAATTTCCAGCTTCATTCCATTGTGATCTGAAAAAATGCATGGTATGATTTTGATTCTTTTGAATTTACTGAGAATTGCTTTATGGCCTAGTATGTGGTTAATCCTAGAAGAGGTTCCACGTACTGCTTTGAAGAATGTGTATGGTTTAAGTGTAGGATGAAAAGTTTTGTACATATCTGTTAGATCCATTTGGTCTATAGTGTCAAGTAAATCTGCTGTTTCCTTGTTGATCTTCTGTCCAGTTGATCTATTTCTGAGAGCGGAGTATTGAAGTCCTCCAATACTATTGTATTGGAATCTAAGTCTCCGTTTAAGTCCCTTAACATATTTTTAAATAAACTGGTGCCCTGTAATTATGTGCATATACATTTATAATAGTTACATCTTCCTGTTTAATTGAACCCTTAATCATTATATAGTGCCCCTATTTGTCTCTCTTAACAGTTTTTGTGTTAACATTTATTTGTCTGATATTCAGATGGCTACGCCAGCTCTTATTTGCTTCCTGTTGGCATGGAATATCTTTTTCCAACTTTCACTTTCAGCCTGCATGCATCTTTTTTGGAAAGACATGTTTCTTCTAAGAAATAAATAGATGGGTTTTGTGTCTTAATCCATTCAGCCAGTCTGTGCCTTTTAAGTGGAGAGTTGAAGCCATTTATATTCAATGTCACTATTGATAAGTAGTGACTTGTCCTGCCATTTTTCCAAGTATATTTCTAATATAAGCTTTGAAGTTCCTGTGATCTTTTACAGAGAGATTTCTTCCTTTACCTTCTTTTGTATTGATGGCCGTGATTCTGTGTTTCTGTGTGTAACACATCTTTAAGCAACTTTTGCAGGGCTGGGTGAGTGGCGACAAATTCTTTCAATTTCTGATTGCTGTGAAAGGTCTTTACTTCACCTTCATTCACAAATGAGAGCTTTGCAGGATATAATATTCTGGGCTGGCAGTTTTTCTCTCTTAGTACCTGGGCTATATCTCGCCATTCCCTCCTAGCCTGTAGGTTTTTTTTTTAAACTTTTAATTAATGAATATAAATTTCCAAAGTACAGCTTATGGATTACAATGGCTTCCCCCACCCCCAACTTCCGTCCTACACACAACCCTCCCCTTTCCCGCATCCTCTCCCCTTCCATTTACATCAAGATTCATTTTCAATTATCTTTATATACAGAAGATCAGTTTAGTATATATTAAGTAAAGATTTCAGCAGTATGCCCCCACATAGCAACACAAAGTGAAAAATACTGTTTGAGTACTAGTTATAGCATTAAATCACAATGTACAGCACATTAAGGACAGAGATCCTACATGATTTTTTTTTAAATTGATTAATTTTCTATGCAATTTCCAATTTAACACCAAGATTTTTTAATCATTTGCAATTATCTTTATATACAGAAGATCGATTCAGTATATATTAAGTAAAGATTTCATCAGTTTGGACCCACACAGAAACACAAAGTGTAAAAATACTGTTTCAGTACTAGTTATACCATTACTTCACATTGGACAACACATTAAGGACAGATCCCACATAGACGTTAAGTACACAGTGACTCCTGTTGTTGATTTAACAATTTGACACTCTTGATTATGGCATCAGTAATCTCCCTAGGCTCTAGTCATGAGTTGCCGAGGCTATAGAAGCCTTTAGGGTTTGCCGACTTCGATCTTATTCCGACAGGGTCATAGTCAAAGTGGAAGTTCTCTCCTTCCTTCAGAGAAATGTACCTCCTTCTTTGATGGCCCCGTTCTTTCCACTGGGATCTCATTCACAGAGATCTTTCATTTAGGTCTTCTTTTTTTTTTGCCAGAGTGTCTTCACTTTCCATGCCTAAAATATTCTCATGGGCTCTTGAGCCAGATTCGAATGCCTTAAGTGCTGATTCTGAGGCCAGAGTGCTATTTAGGACATCCGTCATTCTATGAGTCTGCTGTGTCTCCTGCTTCCCATGTTGGATTGTTCTCTCCATTTTTTTATTCTATCGGTTAGTATTAGCAGACACTAGTCTTGTTTGTGTGTTCCCTTTGACTCTTAGACCTATCAGTGTGACCAAATGTGACTGAAGATGATCACTTGGACTAGTGAGATGGCATTGGTACATGCATCCTTGATGGGATTGTATTAGGATCCCCTGGCACTTTTCTAACTCCATCATTTGGGGCAAGTCTGATTCAGCATGTCCCAAATTGTACATCTCCTCCCTCTCTTTTTCCCACTCTTATATTTAACAGGGATCAATTTTCAGTTAAAATTGAAACACCTAAGAATAATTGTGTGTTGGTTGCCGAGTTCAACACATAGTACTAGAACAAAAAATACTAAAATGGATAAAGTATTGCATTGTACATCAACAGTCAGCACAAGAGCTGATCAAGTTACTGTTTCTCATAGTGTCCATTTCACTTCAACAGGTTTTCCCTTTGGTGCTCAGTTAGTCATCGCCAATCAGGGAAAACAAATGATATTTGTCTCTTTGGGACTGGCTTAATTCACTCAGCATGATGTTTTCCAGATTCCTCCATTTTGTTGAAAATGACCAGGTTTCATTGTTTTTGACTGCTGTATAGTATTCTGTAGAGTACATGTCCCATAATTTCCTAATCCAGTCTACTGTTGATGCGCATTTGGGTTGGTTCCAGGTCTTAGCTATTGTGAATTGAGCCGCAATAAACATTAGTGTGCAGACGGCTTTTTTGTTTGCCAATTTAATTTCCTTTGGGTAAATTCCAAGGAGTGGGATGGCTGGGTTGTATGGAAGGGCTATATTCAGGTTTCTGAGGAATTTCCAGACTGACTTCCATAGTGGCTCCACCAGTTTGCATTCCCACCAACAGTGGGTTAGTGTCCCTTTTCCCCCACATCCTCTCCAGCATCTATTGTTGGTGGATTTCTGAATGTGAGCCATTCTCACCGGGGTGAGGTGAAACCTCATTGTGGTCTTGATTTGCATTTCCCTGATGGCTAGTGATCTTGACTATTTTTTCATGTGTCTGTTGGCCATTTGGATTTCCTCTTTGGAAAAATGTCTATTGAGGTCCTTGGCCCATCTCTTAAGTGGGTTGTTTGTTTTGATGTTGTGTCGTTTCTTGATTTCTTTGTAGATTCTGGTTGTCAATGCTTTATCTGTTGCATAGTTTGCAAATATTTTTCCCCAATCTGTTGGTTGCCTATTCACTTTCCTGACTGTTTCTTTTGCAGTACAGAAACTTCTCAATTTGATGCAATCCCAAATGTTAATTTTGGCTTTGACTGCCTGTGCTTCTGGGGTATTTTCCAAGAAGTGTTTTCTGGTACCTATATCTTGCAGGGTTTCTCCTATGCTCTCTAATAAATTGATGGTGTCGGGTCATAGATTTAAGGTTTAATCCATGTTGATTGAATTTTTGTGTAAGATGAATAGTAAGGGTCTTGCTTCCTGATTCTGTATGTGGAAACCCAATTTTCCCAGCACCATTTATTGAATAGACTGTCCTTACTCCACGGATTGGTTTTGGATCCTTGAGCAAATATAAGTCAGCTATAGATGTTTGGATTGATTTCTGGTGTTTATATTCTGTTCCATTGGTCTATCCATCTGTTTCTGTACCAGTACTAAGCTGTTCTTCCAATCCATGAGCATGGAAGTTTTTTCCATTTTTTTTCATAGTAGAGATCTTTAACATCCTTGGTTAAGTTTATTCCAAGGTATTTGATTGTTTTTGTAGCTATTTTGAATGGGATTGATCTTAGAAGTTCTTCCTCAACCGTGGCATTAGCTGTGTATACAAAGGCTGTTGATTTTATATCTTACTACTTTGCCAAACTCTTCTATGAGTTCCAATAGTCTCTTTGTAGAGTTCTTTGGGTCCCCTAAATAAAAAATCATATCATCTGCAAAGAGGGATAGTTTCAGCTCGCTCGCTCTCTCTCTTTTTTTTTTGACTCACTTGGGAAGTAATTCCACCCAGCTGAGTGGAATTGAGTGTAGTTGATGTATGAAATCTGGCCCCTGTGGGTATTCCTCTGCTTACCCCCGGGACCACACAAAGAGTTCATGCAGCCCTCAGTGTGGTCTCAAATTTCTCTGTAGTCTCACCAGGTTGCCCAGGTTACTGAGTGTGTACTCGGTGAGTTCTCTCACACCCCCTCAGATTTTCACAGTCTCAGTACATTAGCTCCACACTTTGACTAGGTCTTAACCTCCTGTTATTTTTCCCCACCAAAGTCAGGTTTTTCTGCTTGGCTAATGGTGGATGTTGCTTTACATACGTAAAATGGAGCCTGCTCTTTGTCTTGCTTGGCTTTGTAAGGTGAGTGGAGAGGGAGGCTAATGTCCGTGCCAGTTCCCCTTATTTATTCATTTTTTTTCTCTCCTCTAGTCAGCCTGTTGAACTTTCCCCAATGGGGCTTCAGACTGGAGGTCCTTACTTCTAATAAATATTTTTAAATCTCAAAAAAAATCTCTTCCACATAAAGGAAACATCAACACAATGAGGAAACAACCAACAGAAGGGAGAAAATATTTTGAAAGTGATGAAAAGGGAATATTTGCACATCACGGATAGAAATGTAAATTAGTACAGATGTAACAAAAATTGTATGATTAAAATGAAAATTACAGATGTAATAAAAATCATATGATTAAAATTAAATTGATTAAAATAGGACTATAATATTATCCAGCAGTTCTGATTAACACATAATCATGTATCTAAAGGATATGAAATGTGTGTGTGAAAGAGACATGTGCTTTCCTCATTTTCATTTCAGCATTATACAAAAGTTCTAAGTGTGGAATTGATCTATCAGCAGATAGGTGGATAAAGCAACCTGATCTATATAAATACATACACACACACACACACACACACACACACACTGGAGTATTATTTAATCTTAGTCTTAGCAATGAAGGAAATCCTATGAATTCTGACAACATGGGTGAACTTGGAGGACATTCTGTTACATGAAATACACCAAGTACAAGAAGAGAAATACCTTTGTTCTCACTCATGTGTACATTGTCCATTGTAAATCCTGCAGAAATAGATTTTGGTGGTTACCAACACTGGGAGATGGGGAAGTCAGGAGATATTGATCACAAGGATCAAGATTGGGAAAGGCCAATGAGTTCAAGTGAACTATCAGACAATAGGTGAAACACAGTTTTGAGAAACAGTAACCTGTTGTAACATGAAAAGTGCTGAGACAGTAGGCTGTAAGTGTTGTCAGTACAGGAAATGATAAAGATATGATGTAAATACATGGCAAATAATTGGACTGAACCAATCAACCAAGTGTACAAATATCAAATAGCTCTTCTGTAACCATAAATCCACGTAAAGTTATCCATTTTGAAATGAAAATATACATGTAAGAAATGTTTATTGATGGGGCCAGCGCTGTGGCACAGAGGGTTAATGCCCTGGGCTGAAGTGCCAGCATCCCATATGGGTGCCAGTTCAAGACCCAGCTGCTCCACTTCTGATCCAGCTCTCTGCTGTGGCCTGGGAAAGCAGTACAAGATGGCTCAAGTCCTTGCACCCCTGCACCCACATGGGAGACCTGAAAGAAGCTCCTGGCTTCAGATTGGCACAGCTCCAGTCATTGTGGCCATCTTGGGAGTGAACCAGTGCATGGAAGACCTCTCTCTCTCTCTGCCTCTCCTCTATCTATGTAACTCTGACTTTCAAATAAATAAATAAATCTTAAAAAAATTTTTGGTGAGACTGTTTTCTCATAAAGAGGAAGGAGAAAATAGATATGACAACAGGAAATAAGTGATTGGAAAATAATATATTTCCTTTCAGTTGTTATATTGAATCCATTAATGCTGAGAGCTTGGTGGTTCCAGAATTCTGTATGGGGAAAGCTTCTGGCTGGTGGATTGATAGATATGGGGAATGAGCCTCAACCCCTCTGTGGAATGTAGCCCACTTGCTTATAAATCATGAAGCCCATTTGTCTAGCAGGATGTTGCTACCCTATTAGACACAGTAATGAAGAAATTTCCTGCACTACACCTAGGGTCATCTATGACTGATGCGGCCATTCATCTTCTTGCTGAACCATCACGTGGAATGATGCATTACAGGGTGTTTTGTTTATTCCAATACCAACTCTTTCTAACTCTGCCAAATCCCTCTAACCCATCTATTGACACAACAGTGTTTGGCTCCTTGTTCACAAAGTATAACATAGATGCCTATCTAGGATACAGTGAATCCCAAGGGCTTGTTAGACCATGATGGAATCATTAAAGGCCAGAGGGTTTGAGCAGTCAAAAACATGTTTTTCCTAAGTGTTTTTCCCCATAATTGAGAGTTACAGGTGCAGAGCCTCAGGCAGGAG
Source organism: Sylvilagus floridanus (assembly GCA_949820135.1). Classification (NCBI taxonomy): domain Eukaryota; kingdom Metazoa; phylum Chordata; class Mammalia; order Lagomorpha; family Leporidae; genus Sylvilagus; species Sylvilagus floridanus. The sequence goes on along the minus strand of OX463235.1, from coordinate 2,156,111 downwards.
ATTTGAGTTAATGGGTGAGTTGAAACAAAACAAAAAATACATCAAGCCTGAACAGTTCTGATCAGAGGGACATTAAGAGCAAGGTCACAGCCATGTATCTTCCTTATAAATGTCTCCATTCTGCTTCTAGCTGCTGTTCCATTGTCTAAAGCATGAGACTGACACACATTTTGTACATGTTGAGGCATATAGAAATGCTGAGAATTAGCTGTGCCCTCCAAAGAGATTAATTCTCTCTGCTGCATGATGAATATTTATAACTGGTCCATCCCCATGTTCTCCTCATCTCAGCTGAAACTTAAGGCTCTGGGTATGGCTTGGGGAGACATTGACATGTCATTGTCTCTGATTTTTCTCTTCCTACTCCTATACCCTTTACACACTTCACAGGCCATCACTGAAAGAAGCTGCCTCACATACCTGAAGCCAAGTGTCTACAGAAATGGAGACCTTGTGCTGGGTGTGTTTTTCCCCCTTTACTACATGGAAGTGGAAAAAGACATGACCCAATTATCTTTTTTATTGAAGCCTGACTACAAAGTGGCTGCATCTTGGTAAGTTCAAAGATGTGTGTAAGTGTAAAGTGTGGTTATGCCTTCATGTGCAGATATGATTGTGCCTGTGCATTTTCAATCCCTCTTGAGAATTCTGAAAAGTGTGGAAAGAAGGAGAGAAATGTAGATGATGAAGGTGAATGAAGGCTGAAATCATCCACCTTCTTTCCCCATACACAACTTTTTATTTTCTATTTGTTCTCCAATCCTTTAGAGGCAGATGAGAATAATCAGTATTTTTGTGCCTGCTGGATTGACAAGATATCTCTGATCAAGCATTGTGTTCTTATAATGAGTGAGAGTGTTAGAACCACAGGATCCCTACTGCTAGCACTCATGGAAGGGGTACATAGGAGTTCTGAAACACAGAGGACCTTGGTTGAGCTTGATGTTAGGAACAAGGGGCTCACTCTGTTGTTTCTGCTGACATAGCCATTGTTCTAATGTGCCTGATACAGAAGCCATGGATATCTGAGATCTACCACCCTAACAGACCCTGTCCCACCACTGATCAAAAATTGGGTCTCACTGAAGGCATTTGGGTCCTTGATCCTGAAAATGAGAAGAAAGGGAATCATCTTCCAAAAGTAGTTGCTGGCTGTCTATGGGTTCCTGCTGATTTATTTCTCCAAGAACAACAGAGAAATGCATTCATTCTGGGCTTCACACCTGTGTAGCATGTGTTACTGGTAACTGGGTTACTGCAATTATGCTTGATAAATGGGTTATCAGCAGACAATCGGTCTCTGCATACCTTATTGGTTACAACAGTGGAGTGTGAGTCTCAAAAGTTCAAGAAAACTACCTGCTCATGTGTCTGGGAGACTGAGGGACAGTATACTATCTGTTTAAGTGTGTTGGTCTTTTCTTGTCAGTTTCTTTTGGAATTTGACACTTGTCACCACCAGTTTGCCTTACACTGGAAGGAACTGATAGTGTGGATTTTAATTTTTGAGAATAATTGCAGTCTTGTATTCATTCCTAACCTGTGCCTTCACCTTACCTGTCACATCTTGCTGTATCATTTTAAGTTTTCTCACCTCTTTTTATTTTCTCTATTAACCAAAATATAAAATAGAACATTTTATGTAAAACATTTCATGCATTTGAATCCTCTGGATATGTGGTAGCTACTGATTATTTGTATTTGCTCAGAGATATGGAGACAGGATATGATGGTGAAGGGATCTCTAATGTCAAGTACTCTAAGGAAAGTAAGGACCAGCCCTTTCAGGAGCACAGGGTGAAAGCCTTCATATATACCACAAATTTAGAGGACAGATTTTTTACTCTGCCTCCTGTCCTCCAACCCAAAATATATCCGGCCATCCTCATTCTATACAGAAGTGGGACAGTCACCATGTGTTTCTCACATCCTAGAATATTCTAAGCCTATACCTAGGCAAGTCCTCATGTGTACTCAGACTCAATTCTTTCTCAAAGGGGCTTCTATACCTGATAGTATATCACAAACATATTTTCCTATAACTTATGGATGTTATTGTTTCCATGCCTGCTAAGTCTCATTTTCTGTACATAACCCATGTTTGTTTACCCGGTTTTGGGTATTTGGGATGCTGCTAATGTTTCTGTGATGGCAAGTAATAAAGTAATATACAAATGCTAATTTTTATTTAATAAAGTTTGCATATTTCTCACATAATTAGGGAAAATTCATAGGAGCCCAAGTACTGGGCCATCCTGAACTGTTTGTTCAGGTGCATTAGCAGGAAGCTGGATTGGAAGTGCAGCAGTCAAGACTCCAAGTACTTCAACAGAGGATGCTGGTGTTGCAGGAAAACTAAAGTTCATTTGTAAATGGTTCAATTGTCTGTTTTTTGCACATCTACATTATTATGACCAGAAGGGACATTGAGGTTTTTCTGTAGCGTGTGATTATTTTCTGGCTCTATCCTTTTTTAAATATTTATTTATTTGCTTGAAAGATAGAGTTACAGAGAGGGAAGGAGAGAGAGAGAGAGAGAGAGAGAGATCTTCCATCCACTGGTTCACTCTTCAGATGGCTACAGTGGCTGGAGCTGTGCTGATCCAAAGCCAGGAACCAGGAGCTTCTTCAAGGTCTCCTACATGGGTGCAGGGGCCCAAGGACTTGGGCCATCTTCTACTGCTTTCCCAGGCCATAGCAGAGAGCTGGATCAGAAGATGAGCAGCCAGGACTCAAACCGGTGCCCATATTGGATGCCAGCACTACAGGCGGAGGCTTTACCCGCCATGCTACAGTGCCAGCCCCTGGCTCTGTCCTCTTATGGTAATTCTCCTTTGTCTTAGTAATCTGAAAGCCAAATTTCCTGTACAAGTCAACTGACTCATTGTTGATCTGGACATAAAATTAAATGCTTTTAAAAATGCCATCTTTTTAACAGATGCTTAAGTCATGATTTAACTTTTCCCCATTACTAGCCTTTAGTGAAGTATCAGACATCCCAGTGTCATGATGAAAAGCCTCTTCTGATTCTAGGAATGATCTACTTTACAGCATATCACATCTACAGCAATATCATTGAAATGGGCAAGTTTTGATAGCTCTCCAAACCTCCATAAAGTTCTTGTAGATCTTGTCATTGTAGCTGGATGAAAATATGACTTAGTTCATTCTCTCCAACTGTTTAATATTGTGTGGTGTAGGGACCAGCACTGTGATGCAGTGGGTTAAGCTGCTACCTGAAGTGCCAGCATCACATATGTGCACTGGTTCAAGACATGGCTGTTCCACCTCTGATCCAGTTCTCTGCTATTGTGCCTGGGGAGGCAGCAGAAGATGGTCCAAGTGTTTGGGCCCTTGCACCCATGGAGGAGACCCAGGATAATTGCTCCTGGATCCTGCCTTCCTCCTGGCCCAGCCTTGACTCTTGTGGCTTTTTGAGGAATGAAACAGCAGATGGAACATATCACACTCTCTAGCTTTCTCTCTCTGTAACTCTGTAGGTCAAACAAATAAATCCTTAAAAAATAATAATGTAATAATGTGTGGTATCATATCTCCCAATTCTCTTGTCTTTGCTGTGATTGTTGTTTCTGCCTCTATCAGTGCCATCATTACTGCTTCCCAGAGCTCTCAGAACCCTAGGATAAGGTCACTCAACCCCACAACCTGACTTTGTCACTTACAGAACGGAGATGAGTCAGTGATGGAGACCAGGAGAACTCAGGAGGGCCGTAAGCCTCTAGAAGGGGTAGGAGGTGCTTCTTGCTACCATGAGAGTACCTGCACGCCTCCACATACGCAATCAGGGCCCAGAGTTTCTTACTTTACAGATGTTTTTTCCATTGTGTTCAGAGAAGATACATGGTATCTGAAAATTTTTTAAATTTGTTGATGTTTTATGGCCAAGCATATGGTTTATCCTAGAGAATGTTCCATGAAAGAATGTGTATTTTGAAGCTGTGAGATAAAATATTCTGTAGACCATCAATTAGATCCACTTGTTCAATAGTGTAGCTCTGTTGTTTCTTTGTACATTTTTGTTCAGGTAATCAGTCCATTATTGAAAGTGGGGAGTTGAAGTCTCTCAATATTACTGTATTAATTATATCTCACTTTAGACCCATTAATATTTGTTTTGAATAGCTGGGTGTCTTAGCATTTGGTGCATAGCCATTTACTATAGTCACATCTTCCTGTTGAATTGATCCCTTAATCATTATATAATGACTTTTGTGAGTCTCTTTTAACAGTCACCTTCTTAAAATTTACTTTGTCTGATATTATGATAGTTATTGCTGCTATTTTCATGGTATATCTTATTTCTGTCTTTGCATTTTCAGTTTGTGTGTATGTGTGTTTTGTGATGTGTATTTCTTGTAGACAGCATAGATGGGTCATGTTTTTCAATCCATTTGCCAGTCTGTTTTATTTATTTGGAGAATTTAGTCCTTTTGTGTTCAAGGTTATTTCTAATAAGTAGTTATTTCATATGGCTATTTTTGTAAATATTCCTGTTATTTGTATGGAACTTCTTTGTACTTCTGCTAGGAGGTTTTCTGCCTTCACATGCTTTCATGCTGCTGACTATTCATCTCTGTTTGTGTGTGTAGTACAGCCTTAAGTACAATTTGTAAGAAAACTCTTCTGTCAATCTAATTGGAGATTCTTTAAAGATAATCTGAAATTTCTCTCATGCATATTTTATGATATTTTCATTATATTTTACTCTTGAACATTTGACTATAATGTGTGATGGTGAAGATTTTTTCTGATTATGTATATTTAGGATTCAATGTGCTCCTTGTACTTGGATGTCCACATCTTTCTGCAAATAAAATAAATTTTTTGGCTATCATTTCACTCAACAATTTTTAAACTATTATTTTTCCATTATTTTAGGAACTTGCAATATTCTTATCATTTGATGATGTCCCAGAGATGCAAAAAAACTGTTTTCAGGCTTTCTAATTTTTTTTCTTTTTTGTCTGAGATATTTTGAAAGTTTTTTCTCTTCTAGTTCAGATATTCTTTTTCCTCCTTACTGAGTCTATTTTTAAAGTTTTACAATGTATTTTTATTTGACATACTATATTCTACATTTCTAATGTTTCCATTTAATTTTTCCTTAATATCTCTATCTCCCTGAAGAATTTCTCCTTCGTTTCATACACAAAGCTCTTTATTTCACATAATTCTCCATATTTTTGAGTAATTTTATAATCATTCTCTTGAAATCCTTTCCAGGATTTCATCAACCTCCTGATCTTCACCGTCTAACTCCTTTTGGGGAGTCATATTTTCTTCCTTATTCACCCTTCTTGTACTTCTACATTTATTTATGATGTGACTGGAAACCTTCATTGGTAACTCCTCTGAGGGCTTTGTTCTTGTAAATGTACCTCTGTGGCTTAATGGAATTCCTGCTCCTTCAGTGGATATACATGTGTGAGCTGGGTGGGGTCTAGGTACTCTGGCTAGAATTTTTGGGTGGGACAAGAGTCCTGAGTGACACTCAAGTTGGGTATCAAATTTCCTCTGTCACTGGCAGGGAAAGGGGGTGATCATGCTGCTGGTGTGTTCACAATCCTTTTCTACATCCTCTCAATCCTTCTCTACATCAAGGTGAAGCTGCTGAGAGTGAACTAACTATGCTTGTGTACCCATGCATATATACAAATTGCACAAAGGATCTATGTACTCTGAAGTGTGATGTCTGTGCCTTCCAGAAGTTTCCTCCCAAGGACCCAGGGAGTTTGGGGCTTCTGGAATCAGATAAGGTGACTGCTCATGGACTCAGCCACATTCCACACTCTTCTGAGTTTCCCAGCCTATGCAGAATTCACACAATAAAAGGATTCCCACAGTCACAGGGTGCATGTCGGCTTCCCAATTGTTAGCAACAATCGGGATTGTTAGCCAGGAAGCCAACTATGGGTTCAACAAAGGAGACTGAGAAGACTCAGGTACACACTTTAAAGCTCTTTATTCTGGCATCTAGAGGGAGAGACTACTCGGCCAAACTCCTGCGGGCACAAGGCACTATGGACCAGGAGAGTCCCTGCAGGCACAAGGCGCTACAGACCAGGGAGAGAGGCTGAGCAACCTCTGCTTACAGAGTCTGAGGGTCCGCTTATATACAGTTTCTAAAGGTCAGCCCTGCTCAACTGCCGCCCTCCCAGGGTCTCATAGCTATGGTGATGCGGTTTGGCGATTTGGCGATTTCCTCTTGCAGGGCCGCTTAGAGCGCAGCTTCTTTGTCTTTGTAATTCCCTGACAGTGCAGGACTCCCATAGTCACAGCATTCAGGGAATCTTCTCTCTTCTCTACAATCCTCCTCATTTATGAAGCAAACCACCCAATTCCCAGAGCCAGCTGCCTGCCCAACAGAGGTCAGTTTCTCAACAATGGCTAGCTGAGTCTCGTGCTTTGGTGGGTGTCAGAGAGGGAAGCAACACACTCTCCATTCATGCAGTTAATTGTGCATCCTTGTCCCCCATCAGCTCTCCATCCCTGACTCAAAGTTAGGGAAGACCACAAAGTTCTTCCTTAGAAAAAATTCATCAGTGGTGCATGGGACAACTGCAGCATCCACTCACCTTATTCTGTGAAGCAATCCTTTCACTTCTAATGTAGGACTGCCTTCAGGATTACCTCTAGGTCTGGTCTGGAGGTTATGAATTCTCTCGACTTTTTGTTATCTTGTAGAAGTCTTATTTCTGCTTCACGTTTAAAAGATAGTTTTGCCAGATGCAGTATTGTAAGTTCTTTTCTTCCATGATCTTGAATATATCATTCCATTCTTTTCACACCTGTAGAGTTTCTGAGAATTCTGTTGTTAGACTATTAGATTTTCCCTGATACATAACTTAACAATTTTGTCTCATGCCTTTGAGGATCTTTCACTAACCATGACTTTTGCCAATGTGTCTAAAATATGCCTTGTAGAAAGTCTCTATTCTGGATGGGTTCTTTTGAGCTTCCTATATTTGGTTGTTCATATTCCCTTCAAAATTTAGGAAGTTTTCAACAATTATTTCATTCAGTAGTGTCTCAACATCATTTTCCTTCTATTCTCCTTCAGGTATCACTATAATAGGAATGTTTGTTCACCTAGTGAAATTATGCATATTCCACAGGTTTTCTTTGTTTAATATACTTTCTTTTTTTGCCTGATTTATTTCAAATTTCAAGTTCTCAGGATCAGAAATTCTTTCATCAACTTGGCCTATTTTGTTGATAAATTTCTCAATTGTGGTTTTTTTTAAATTTAGATGATAGAACCTTTTATCTCCAAAATTTCTGATTGTTTCTTTTTAATTATTTTTTCTCTATTTCGTATTTCTAATTCATATCATGCACAATTTTCCTTGTTTTTCTGAGTTGACTATTTGTATGTACTTTTATCTCATTACAATTCATTAGGATCATTATTTTGAATCATTTTTCAGAAAATCATAGATTTCTTTCATATCAGAATCTACTTTTGGATAGCTATCATGTTCTTTTGGAGGTTCCATGCTTCTTTGCCTCTTCACTTGTATTATGTACCTACACAGGCATTTGCACATGTAATGGAATAGTTTCTAATTTATGGAGTACCTTTCATGGGAAAACAGGGTTCCACTTGTATAGTTTCTTTGACTTTATTTGTAGGTAACCCCAGAACTCTAACCTCAAAAGGATCTTTTCAGGTCTAATCAATATCAGTAATTCCATGTGTCCAACAATGGTCCTGTCTCTGACAGTTCATTGAGGTGGTGGTCGTACTTTCTAATGGATGAGGGCTTCCAAAGATGTGTGTCTTCAGACCCCAGAGACTTGTATGTAATTTTCACTAGCGCTTGTGGTGACAGTAGCCACATTGCTAGCCTGTTATGCACCTGTCCTACTACATCACCAGACAAGCCTGAGTGATGCAGGTACTTCTGGAACTGATAGTTGTGGACCTGCAACTTAGTGATGTGAATGGGAAGTAATACTGAGTAGTAACACTAGGACTTACAGCACCAAATCCTCAGCCTCACCTCTTGTAAATATAAAAGGAGACATTGCTCAGTTTCTAAAGAGTGAATACAGGTCATCGTGGGGATTGACAGGTGTCGGTCTGGAACTCTGAAGTGTAGACAAGATTTCCCCTGACTCTGAGGATTACATAGAAATGACTTTGAGGATTGTAATGCTAACAGTCACAACCCTGGATCTGCAAGACAGGATAGGTATCTTATCCATGTAGCAAAGTAAAAACAGATTATGCTGGGACTGTGTACTGGCAACCATGGGCTTGTTGCAGTGGAATGGAGACAGAGACTTCCTCAGTCCCTGCAGGAAAGGCATAAATGGTTCCAAGATTTATAGAGCCAACAGTAACAGTGAAAGAGCAGCAGGATGCTATAGAGACCTTACCCATATAAAGCTATGAATCAAGGAAAATCCAATAGTCTAACAGCAGAATTCTCAAGAGAAACTCTGCAGGTGATAAAAGAATGGAATGCTATATTCTAGATCTTAGAAGAAAATTTCTTATATTCTGAATTTCTGTTAAGATGAAATGAGGATCATGGTAATTGGAGAATTCCTCACTTTGTTAGGTTAAAGTTATTATAAATAGTGTAAATAGTAGTAATGAATACTGGAAATGCAGCCTATCTCAGGGCTTTAGTAGAATATGGAAAATAATCCTACACATCTCATTTTAAATCTGATGATTCTTACAGATTTTCTATCGCATTTGTGCAGGACCTAAAGTTTAACACCTTGCATGCTTCTTCTAGGGAAACAGAATTATGCTGATCTTCTTCCAGCTGACAGCAAAAACTACAAATAGCATAGAGGAGAATAAAAATTTTTCCTACAAAAAGAAAAATCATCACAGTAATGCAAAATGATGAAAAATTTAAAAACTAATGTTCTTAATTTATCCTTCAACTAAATTAAATAAAACATCGTGTAGATCTCAGTAATCTAACTTTTACACTGGATATACATAGGGTATAACAAGACTGTAATAGGAACTAAAAATCTTTCTGGTTCAAGTATTTATATAAAGGCAACATTTCTTTAGGCAAAAGTAGAAAAATTCAAATTCCATATGTAAAAACAATATACACAAGGTTATTTTACAATAGAAAAATTAATTTTTCCTAAATATAAAATTCTGCCATTTGAGACCTGTATAAAAATGTTTCATAAAAATGTAATACAAATTCCATCACATAATATTATTAATCCCAATATCAAAACATATGAATCAATGCAGATGAACTAAAGTATGGTTGGATAAATATGTACAGCATGACAAAATTTATTGAGATGAGTTTTTATAAGATTAAAATTATAGATGGAATATAAAAAATAGAAGATACTCAGACCAATAATAAAGAAAAAACAAAAGAATCATTCTGAGAATGATAAGACATCCATAATCTTGGACACATAGAGTGTGATTACTCTTATTAAATTCCAAAAAGAGCTCATGATTTTGGTGAAGATACCTAGAAAAATTCAGAGAACTTTCAAGCATAAGATGTGAGTTGATGAGGATAATTCAGTGCAGAGAAAAAATTGAAAACTAAATGAATGTCATGAATTCTCTAACAATGAATTAGAAGTCCTGAATCAAATGTTTATTTCCAGGGTAAATGTAATTTAGCAAATCTGCATTCCTCAGTTGATGTATTACAATATAAAATTATAGGTTGTCACCCTGAAGAATGATTTAGTATGGTTAGAGAGGATACCATTCCCCAGTGTTTGAACAACTAGCAACATAGGGGTCATATAAACTATCCAAGAACTAAAAGAAAATAAAAAATTTCATCTTAGTTTCTGTCTTCAAGGAGAGATGGGTTCCCATATTTTGATAAATAAATACTTTTCTAAAGAGTTAATGAAGATATGCATGACACACTTTCACAGGAATCAAAATGCCATTTCAAGATCTTCCAGAGACCTTGGAACAAAAGTCCTGTCATCTCGATGTGCCAGGGCTGGAGGACCACTGAATGGAAGCCTGAGTATGCCCACTGCAACTTCAGGGCTTGGTTGGGGGTCTTCCCTGAAGTCCATGATCTGACCCTTCTCTGTAATGCTGCCCCTCTACCTAGGTGGTTGTGGAAGAACTACCAGTATGTGCTGACCTTTCACTTTGCCATCCAGGAGATCAATAAAGACAGCCACCTACTCCCCAATTTGTCTTTGGGCTTCCAGTTCTACAATGCCTTTTCCAGTGACCAGTTCACCTTGTGGAGCACTCTGAGTTGGCTTTCTGGAGACCATATACTTCTCCCTAATTACACTTGCCAGACACAAGAAAAATCAGTTGCAATTATTGCTGGAAGTACAGCAGCATTTTCTGCTGAAATTGGAACACTGTTGGAGCTCTACAAAATCCCACAGGTACATGTGCTGTGAACTCTGTAGAGAAATATTTGAATCTCCCTTGTTACCATTTTCTCACCTCTGATGAATGGGAAATGTGGAAGCCAACTGTACACATCCCACCATGGTTTAAAACAGATACCCAGGCATCCCCAGCATTGTGAAATTATTAACATGTGAAAGGAGAGTAAGAAAGGGAGTGAGGGATGGTTATGGAGATCCTTCACTCAGATTACTTTCTAGTGCCAATACACCTATCCAGGAATATTGACTGTAGAACACTCAGAGCTGTGTGCCTCAAAGGAGCTATCTATATCACAGGGGAATATTATATCTTAGGATAGGGCTATCTACAGAAGTATGCACAAGCATAAGATTGTTAGCTGTGGAGACACAAAGACCCAGATACCTGGTTCCCTTAAATACAACATTGAAAATCAGATCTCCAAAAAGATACTAATGAGTGATTGAGGTTAAGTAGTTAGTTAGAGAAGTGTTCATTGACTGTCTCCCAATTCTGACTTGCATCTACCCAAGCAGATTTCTACACAGCAAATGTTTCATTTGCAACTCGTCATGTCACAAATTGTTTTTATTTGAGAAGTAGAAAAACAAGGACAGCCAGAGACACTGAAATAGCTGGTTTACTCCTAAATAGTCACCATAATGTGTGTTTAGCTGTAGATTGCAGAATCTGAAACCTAGGAAATCAATCCAGGTCTCCCATATGGGTATAAGGATCTTAATTTAATCAAGTCACCACTGCTGCCTTGCAAGTTCTGTATTCCTGCCAAACACAGATCACTGTAACATAAGACAATGTGGGGCTGGTTGCTGGGGGAGTAGGCTCTGGTCCACAAGTCTCACAGGGTGAGAATAAGGAAAAAACAACTATCTCAGTGATACTGCATCCAAAGTTCATGCATTCCCACTGCAGGACACTAAGAATACATAGGAATCTCATCCATTTTTAATGTTATGAATAAAGAATCCTTTTCTTCTAAAAGTGGTTGGCTTTGGGGATGTTTTTCCTATGTGTATAGAATGAGAGAACTGAATTATCTCCACAACAGTCTTTCTCTGTACCCAATAAAATTCTGCTCACATACTTCTCTTTAACAAATATCTTTCCCCCTCCCCAACAGAGATAATTACATATGCCACTGAAATGATAGTCATGATAATTATTTTTTTTGTTTCAGCTAACATATGGCCCCTTTGATCCCATGCTAAATGACAAAGACCAGTTTCCATCTCTCTATCAGGTGGCTATCAATGATAGTTCTCTAGTTTATGGAATGATCTCCTTGTTGCTGCATTTTGGCTGGACGTGGGTGGCACTCTTTGTATCTGATGATATGAAAGGAGAGTGGTTCCTTCAAGATCTCAAAGCAGAAATGGTTAAAAAAGGTCTCTGTGTGGCCTTCGAAGTCAAACTCCCTGCTACTAAGAGAATGTTTGCATCAACTGATATCAGTTTCATGACCAGCCTCATAAGTTCATCTGCAAATGTCCACATACTATATGGAGAAGTAAGGAGCCTCATCAATGTGGACATTGCAGGACCGTACTTTTTAACCACAGGAAAGGTGTGGGTCATGGCAGCAAAGTGGGATATTGTTGTACATGAGACATACCACATGCTACATTCTTTGCACGGAGGCTTCTCATTTTCTCCCCACAGGGGAGAAATCCCTGGCTTCAAACATTTCCTAAAGACAGTGAACCCTTCCCAGTACCCAGAAGACTTCTACCTGAGTAAACTCTGGCTCCACATTTTTGACTGTTTACCTGCTGGGTCACTTTGTGGAAAAATTGGAGTGTGCCCACCAAATGCTTCCATAGAGTTTTTCCCTGGAGACATTGACATGATGACCATATCTGACTCCAGTTATTTGGTCTACAATGCAGTGTATGCAGTTGCCCATGTCCTCCATAACATGCTTTTGGAGAAAGCAGAAGCAGGATCCCCAGGAGATATAGCCCAGCCTATGCTTCTTCCCTGGCAGGTAAATATACTCCAGAACAGGACATGTATTGAGCACCTGATGGCATCAAAGACTGATACCCCACTGTTAAATAGAAGAACTCTGAGGATATGCCTAAGCACAAGGTATGCCCCTTGGGTTACAGATTAATTTGTCTGGATTTTAGTCCTGTATATTTGAATCCATTACCTATTTATAAAATATATTTAGAATTTCCTGCCTGCTCATAGAAGGAAAAAATAAATTTATCAAATTTATTGAACAAAATGAATTTAAAGCCTGTATAAAGGAAATAGGCATATGTAAAAATTCATATCATGAAGAGCACTTCTCCATATAATTTCTATGCCTACATATAATAATAATCTTTGATATACCATTTGAGCTTTCCTGGTATGTTACTTAGAAAAGTAAGTGACTTTGTCAAGTGGTCTTTCAAAGATAAACTATAGATTATTTGGGATTCATTTATTCCAATTTAATGAAGATATAATAATAGATATTTAAAAAATAAGACATTAATTTTATCCCATAGCATATGTCATGAGACCCAGAAGGTAAAGGAAAACACACATTAATAATATCCTATCATCAACAGATTTGAAATTTTGTTTTTGGTCATACAATGTACTCTGTAACATCAAAAGATATGCCTATTTTCTACAAAAAGCAATTCAGGGGTAGATAGAGAGAAAAAAAAACCCTGTTCATTGTATTCAAGGTAAATTTAGATATAAAAATTATAATATATGGACATATATATCATAGAATTTTATAAGTTTGGACTTACCTAAACTATCAGCAATATCCAGTTTTTAGAAAATACTTATTATGAAAATCTTTTCATGGATTTATAATTAACCTAACTGAAAGACACTAATATGTAATTCAATTATATTACATTCCAAATATTATACACATATGCATATACCTGTTAAACCACCACCACAATGAAGGTATTTAACATATAAATCTATGTTGTGCCCAAATGAAAGTATTAGGGTTAGTTTCCACAAAGTCTCAACTAAAGTTCCATGAAAGTTTGCTAAAGATCCCAAAAGTCACTCCCTAGGCCACACCCTACAATTTTTCTGATTGGAATAAATACTCCCTATTGGGTTTTTGAAGTAAAAATCATCTACAAATTGAACTCATGTGATGGTGACAACCCAAACAAAATCCACACCTCTATAAAAATTTAAAAACTATTAGGGAGGAGGAAAATGATTCCTTAGTACATATGCACTCCCTGCTACTCCTTTGAATTCTCTCCCTCTTTCCAATTATGTTTGTCCTTCAGCTTCATCCATTTTTAAAGAAAATAAAATTTACTAACAGTGCTGGGGATGACATATCCTTTCATGAATCAAGAGACCATATGGCACAGTATGATGTCCAGAACATTGGAAATTTTCCTGGTGGTCTTCAGTTGTTGGTTAAAATTGGAGAGTTTTCCTCCAAGAGTCCACATGACCAAGTCTTGGTCATCAGTGAAGAGATGATAGAATGGCCTCTTGCATTCAAAGAGGTAAGATTCTGTATCGATGTTGAGCACATACTGGATGATCTGAATAGATTACTGAGACAAGATTAAGTGTGATGCTTTTAAACAAGGATATAATTCCCATCTCACATCTCAGCTTCAAAATATATGGTATTATACATATCTGAGCTAACATGTATAGAAAGTGTAATTATGTATATGTTACTGGTTTAATTTTTGGTTGAGTCATATTTATTCATACAGCAACTGAGCAAAAAAATACATAAAATTAATGAGTAGAGATCAAAATATATTACTACAAATATTAAATATTTTCTATTTACTTTCTGAAATCCTAAATCATATATGATGCAGGTACTCATTATTTTAATATACTATGAACACAATTGAATTATGAGTTGACATTATTTACCTCTTTGTATATATTATTCGAATTTTCATTTTTAATTGTGCATGCCATTCAGTCTTCAATATGTGTTGTACATAAATCTCAAAGCTTTGAGCATGATTTCTGTCATTTTTTCACAACTGGACTATTCCAGGAAATATTTTGTGTGATTTATATAACATCATTGTTTGCATCCCAAATGAGTTAGTAGTTTCCAGAATCTATACTCTCTCTAAACTGAGAAGCCAAGAAGTAAAACAAAATCCATAGTTTACAACACAATATCATGATTTTTGCTTTGAGTACTTGTAAAAGTGTGCATACATGTCTTACGATCTTTTTATGGACAATATAAAATCCTCTATACAATACCAGTGAGAGCATGATGAAAATACACTAAGACATTCAAGTTCTCTTAATCATTACAACTTAGAAGCCTTCACTGAAAATGCTTTGAATGAAATGGTTCAACAAAAGGGGATAAATACTCAGAAAGAAGGTGGTGATCTATGAAATTAAAGTAATCAGGGCTGGCACCGAGGCTCACTTGGTTAATCCTCCACCTGCAGCGCCAGCATTCCATATGGGCACCAGGTTCTAGTCCCAGTTGCTCCTCTTCCAGTCCAGCTCTCTGCTGTGGCCGGGAAGGCAGTGGAGGATGGCCCAAGTGCTTGGGCACCTTCACCCACATGGGAGACAAGGAGGAAGCACCTGGCTCCTGGCTTCAGATTGGCGTAGCTCCAGCCATAGCAGCCATTTGGGGGGTGAACCAATGGAAGGAAGACCTTTCTCTCTGTCTCTCTCTCTCTCTCAATGCATAACTGTCAAATGAAAAAAAGCATACTTTAGAAAAAGAAATTAAAGTAATCAGATACCTTCATAATATTTGGTAAAATGTTGATAAAACAGGAAACTTGATCATAAAAACCTCAATTATATGTCTAAGTAATATCAGCACAATATGGATTGTGAGGTGTACTGGCAACCTAAAAGTTCAGGTCAAGTTTTTGTTGTGAGAAGAGAAATATTGGCATCCTGTCAAAGTAACAGATGATGTGCAAAATCATGACAAATGCTTATCTTTTCTCCCCAGATTCCCAAATCTGTGTGTAGCCAGAGCTGTGTTCTTGGATTCAGAAAAGTGCCACAGGAAGGAAAACCTCTCTGCTGTTATACATGCATTCTTTGTCCAGAGAGAGACATTTCTAATCATACAGGTAGAAAATACATAACTTCTCCATTGAAAACTGTGCTTCTTAACTGTTAAAAAAAAAAAAAAGGAAGCCAAAGATATTTTCAGTAGGATCATAGTGTACCATTGTTCTCAAAGCACACATTCACCCATTTTTTTCAATTAATCTATATTATGATCACTACCTCCACTCCAATATATGTAGACTGTTTATTGGCAGTATTCAGCTTATTAAACTCAACTTCGGGGCCGCCACCATGGCTCAACAGGTAATCCTCCGCCTTGCGGCACCAGCACACTGGGTTCTAGTCCCGGTCAGGGCACCAGATTCTGCCCGTTTGCCCCTCTTCCAGGCCAGCTCCTGCTGTGGCCAGGGAGTGCAGTGGAGGATGGCCCAAGTGCTTGGGCCCTGCACCCCATGGGAGACCAGGAGAAGCACCTGGCTTCTGCCTTTGGATCAGCGCGGTGTGCCAGCTGCAGTGCATCGGCTGTGGTGGCCATTGGAGGGTGAACCAATGGCAAAGGAAGACCTTTCTCTCTGTCTCTCTCTCACTGTCCACTCTGCCTGTCAAAAATTTAAAAAATAATAATAAAAAACTCAACTTTGGAAATGATGCTAACAAACATCTGTCTTTACCATCTAGTGAGAGATAGTCCTAATTTGAGATCATCTATTGAACCATACAAAAGTCTAATCATGAAATGAGAATATGTAATTATCAAAGTTATCTATGTGTCCCTAGAAACCTGGAAACAAGTATTTTAACAAGAACTAGTGCACTCAAAGTACTAGAAAACATTTTATTTCTCTTGCACCATAAATGTAATATGATGCATTGTATTAAGTACACATAATTAATACCACAACATTGTCTTTTTGTTGAAATAATGCAATAAGGGAAAGAAAAAAATGAAAACCTGGAAATGCAACATCCTAATAAAAGACAATTTGGTATCCCTAAGCTTCTTTTAAGCTTTTGCATTCAATAACTATTTAATGAATTATGTATCAAAAACCTAATTATTGAAAAATGTAGAAATGTACTAGGCCTAATGGAAAAAGATTTCCATTGTTCAAAATACATGAAATAGAGCTTGTAATGTTTTAAATTCTCAAAAGTACTACTCAGTTACCATCATCTTTGCACAGAAACATTTGATTCAATCACTTCAGACAGTAAAGAGATATTTTTAGGTATGAAGATAATCAAAAACTAATGACTTCCAGTATTGTTGCATGAGTGCCACCCTTAAAAACTGAATCAGACTTTTATGGCAGAAGTAGCCAAATGAATACTGATTTCTGTGTTTAAGTAAAATGTAATTGAAACAGAGACATGCCCATTAGTTAAGATGTAGTCTATGACTTCCTTCATGATGTTGCCACAGAAGTGAGATGTTTCAAGAGAGACAATATGGTGTGCAGGCCTCAAGTAATTCTGATGTGTCACATTACAAAAAATGTTAACAAGTCATCATGCTTTCAGTGATTAATGAGTGCAAAATTTAAAAAGTATAATTTAAATTGAATAAGTTAGTGAAAATAATATTTACTCTCAACATCATTACATAAAACCAACACGACTGCATTCAAATCCGAATGTCTTCTAGTCAGTCATACCCTTGCAACATCTATATGGAAAAAATGACTAGAGGACTCTAGAGAAGTGAAAATGTAAAATGGCAAAAGACTTGTTCTACCAGATATCAAGTAGTTTACAAAAAGAAATTTCTAGAAATTAGAATTTGATTGATAGTAAGATGTCCTCGACAGTCTAGGCAGTTTATTTATCCATCTGAAGAGGACTAAGGAAACCCTTAAATCTGATTACCCTAGACAAATATCCTAACTCAAGGCAATATGAGACTTCCCATGAGAAATACTTTGCAGACAGTAGAGGAAAAAATTGAGGGGATCCATGTCCTCAGAGGTAAAACTGAGCCATAAGATGGGTCCACCTATCACCCCATTTGCCAAAGGTCCTGTTTGGATGTGTTGGTTATATCTGAAGATGATCATTCTCCCTGAGTAAGGAGTGAATCAACATGCTCTAGTAGGTCCTGATTTTACATCAGAGGCAGTCTGTACTCACAAAGGCATTGCAAAATTGTACTCACATTTTCCACAACAGGGAAAAAAATAAAAATTTGTGAAATTGAAACACTGAGTCTTTTCCACAGATGCAGAGCAGTGTATTCAGTGTTCAGAGGACGAGTACCCAAACAGTGAGAGAAATCGCTGCCTCTCCAAGCTGGTGACCTTCTTAGCTTTTGAGGAATCCCTTGGGATGGCTCTGACCTGCATGGCTCTGTGCTTCTCTGTCATCACAGCTGCAATTTTGGGTATCTTCGTGAAGCATCGAGATACTCCCATAGTCAAGGCCAATAACCGGTCTCTCAGCTACATCTTGTTCACCTCCCTCCTCCTGTGCTTCCTCTGTTCCTTACTCTTCATTGGCCGCCCCAACACAGCCACTTGTATCCTCCAGCAAATAACATTTGGTCTTGTGTTCATAGTGGCTGTTTCCACCGTGCTGGCCAAAACAATTATTGTGATTCTGGCTTTCAAGGTTATGAAACCTGGAAGAACAATGAGGCAGTTGCTGATATCAAGAGCTTCTAACTCTGTCATTCCTACCTGCTCCATGATCCAGCTGATTTTTTGTGGTATTTGGTTGGGAACCGCTCCTCCTTTTATTGACAGAGATACACACTCTGAGCATGGCCACATCGTCATTATGTGCAACAAGGGCTCAGTCACTGCCTTCTACTGTGTCCTAGGATACCTGGGCATCTTGGCTTTGGGGAGCTTCACTGTGGCTTTCCTATCCAGGAATCTTCCTGACACATTCAATGAAGCCAAGTTCCTGACATTCAGCATGCTGGTGTTCTGCAGTGTCTGGGTCACCTTCCTCCCTGTCTACCACAGCACCAAGGGGAAGGTCATGGTGGCTGTGGAGGTCTTCTCCATCTTGGCCTCCAGTGTGGGACTCCTGGGCTGCATATTTGTCCCCAAGTGCTACATTATTCTCATGAGACCTGAGATGAATACTTTAAAATATTTTAACAACAGAAAATGTTCTAAGATATTCTGAAGTTGTTTCTCAAGAGTATCTACCACATATTCAGAGTTTGTAACCAAAAACCCACATTAAAGTAGTACTCTGATACTATAAAGTAACTAAAGTTAATTAAGCCAACTTATTCTCTTAAAAATTTCATTGAATGTGGTAATTTTTTTAGTATTAACAATTTTATGACCACATCCCACATCGCAGTATCTGAGTTTGGTTCCTGTCCTCTTTCCTGACCAGCTTCTGAATAACGTAAACCCTAGGAGGCAATGATGATGGCTCAAGGAATTGAGTCCCTGTCACCCAAGAGGAAAACTTGTATTAATTCATTGGTTCTTGACTTTGGCTCATACCAGTCCTAGCAATTTGTGTTACTGAGGAGTAAATCAGCACATGGTAGACCTCTGTGTGTGTCTGTTTCTTTATTGACCTTTCTTTGGGTATGTCTCTGCACCTGTCACAGTAAGTAACAGAGCTTATACATTTTTTGCAATAAAATGAAGTGTCAGTGTGTAAAACAAACATCAGATGACTGTAATGGCTACAGAAAGAAATGTCATTTTATAAAGGACTATCCTTAAAATTTTGGATCCTGAATTAATTCCCATTTTATTTTTCAATTTACAGGAAACATAAATTGTTATATATATAAGATATCTATGTTACACATGATTATGTTCTATTCCTTCTGGCTTATTCAGAGTTGTTTATTTCATGGTTGGCATCATATTTAAATTGAGATTTCTTTCCAGAACATAAGAATAAATTGATCATGGAGTATTCCTCTATGTGGAAACTGTCATATCTAAAAAATTTATTATAAAATACCACTGTTTATTTTGAAATGTTATAACATACATACAGTTTTCATGAATACATAGTTCAAATTCTATAAATTTGCATTCTGTAAATTGACAGTTTTTTTGTTCTTGCTTTTTTATGAATTATTTTTCCTGATTCTACAAGGGAGAGATGTTTGTATGAGCATGAAATTCCCATAGATGATAAAACCATTTTTAAACAAATAAGCACTGGCAATTAAGTACTAACACATTCTCACTGTATAAATTATGTTCACAAATCTATGCAATCATCATGTCTAGGGAGGCCCAAATGGTTCCATCACCTGTCATTAAACTCCTTCATTAAGCAGTCACTTGCAAGTCCTTAAGACTGCAGTTCATGCAAATATCCATCTTCTTCAGTTTCTATGTATCAACTTTTTGTGTATAATTCTTTGAACTGGAATCAGATGCCTTGTGGAGTCTAACTTCTTTCATGTGGTACTTAGCTTTTTATTCATTCAGATTATAGCTGTTATTCCTCCTTCTTTTTGCAACTGTACAAAATTATATTTTATGGGTTTGCTATATTTAACTTATGCAACAATACAGTGATGGGCATCTGTAGCAAACATGTTGTTCTGAATGTTTATGTATAGATGTGTGTTTGAGTAGATCTTTGGAGTTTACAAGGATACTTCAGATTGTCTTAAGTATAAGCAGTTACTATGTACATTTATTGTGGTGAAAAAAATTGAAATCAATATTCTGCATCTTCACATACAGAAAAAGGAGTAGATAACATCCCTATATACAAAGGACAGAGTCACTGCATATCTTTCTTCTGATCACACACATGCAACACTAATGCTCTGATCCATAGTGGTCTCTCATTCCAATCTTTGAACCAAAAAAACACCATGGTTCCTAAAACCTATCCAAAGAAGCCCTTTTGATATTCATGGCTGAAGACAATGTATGGAGTGGAGCTGAAATAGTCATGTTAGCTTAACCAGAGAAGTAGGGTTACGTTGGACCTGGGGTACAGTCATCCCTTTACCCAACCTCTGGACTCAGAGACAAAATCATCTCCAATGCAAATACTGAACCTGTTGTCAAGATGCACAAAGCACAGCTGTGTCCCTCCTCTCATTCTTTATCCTTTGCTCCCCAGTTACTCTGTGGCCCTCAGAAATCAGCTAGAACTACTTTTTCAAAGTTCTTCAAGGAAATTTAGTAAATTTCATATCCATCCACACCCACATTAGTTCATTTTTGAACTTAGTGAAACTCTCTCTTCTCACTTCTGTTGCATGAAGCTACTACTTCATCAATTTCTTATCCTCCATATGTTTATTGAATATGTACTTGGTGTCCCATGTTATGAGCAGGTTGATGAGTCTTGTGTAATGTAGGCCTACTTTTTGATGAAGGCAATATCAAGATTTCAACAATGAAGAGTAGTAACCACCAAGGGCATAATCACTTTGGGAGTGTTGACAAATTCATTTATTGTTCTAAGTCTTCACACTAACAAAGCACAAATAGTATACAGTATATTAAATAGTATTATTGTAAGTAAACATGAATTTAACATAGTAAGTAAATTTTCTGATGCTAATTTTAATATACATAATTTTTTGTAAAACATTACATTTATTTTATTTGTTCATCTAATTTGATTAATGAACGTGTTCACTGAATGTGAAACGTGAAAGCAGGGTTTCCATATTGTGTGTGTATGAGTGTGTGTGTATTTAGATAAGCTAAGCTTACAATACATGTGACTCAATTTGTAACACAAATGGTACATCCTTAAATGAGACCACTGAGGCTACACATAACACAGCCTCAGTGGTCTCATTTAAAAACAGAACCACAGTTCCTGCTCCCTGACTACTGCAGATTTTCTAGTGGTATTTATTTCAAATATTTCACTTCCTGGAATCATTTTAGGATATGTAGAAATCATTTCTGTTTTCCAGAATTGGCAGCATGTGAATGTCTCATCTACAACAACAACCCAGTTTCCTGACATGAGCTACACCTTCCCCATCGTTAAATGGCATTCTCTACAGGTTCCACATTGACAAAACTCCTTACATCATTGTATAGTACATACAGATTTTCAGATGAAACTCTGATCCAGATCAGGAAAGTGATCAGTTGAGTCAGACCTACTCTTAGCATCAGTAAGCTTTGCTGCAAGACATCTTTCTCTTCAGACTCTGTTTTGATTTCCTTAAGAGAGTACTTTCATATCATATAATTAGATGCAAAGAGGGATAAAAATGCTGAGAAAAAAAAGAAGCAACAGGAGACAATTCTGTGACCCAGAGAGCTATTGCTGATGGCAATCTGACAGGGTGATAGAAACTTGTCTTTGTTATTTAACATGAGATGAGAAGGACCATATATTAACTGAAAGTAGAGAAAGCAATTATGAGCTGGCTTTTGTGAGACATGAATTCTTGCTCTTGGGGAGTGTGTAAAAAAATTCTCCACAAAGTGGCCTCTCCAGAGAACTGTATTGAGTAAACAGAAAAACTCAGGTAGAGATGTCCAATTTTGGACACAGAAAAGCTATATTTTGTATTGCCTTTATGAATACACAATATGATTCCCATTACAGCATGAAATAAAATATGTAAGATAACTATATACTCTTCCTGTCCTACAGTGGCAACTGAGCTAAACATGTACTTTTAGGAAGCTTCATCAAGATATTGATCTTTCCCTCATCCTCATACATTATGATTATGGAACATAGACCCCCTTCTAGAAGCCACTATTTGATGTTACTGATGAGAGATATAAATCTTGACTGTATTATCTCTTGCTGAAGTTTATATATCACCACAGTATAAGCTAAATTTCCTTGATGAATAAAATCATCGAACCTCTCTAAATTTTGTTAACATTATTTTTAAAACCCATAATCCTCCTATGCTCTTGTGCACTCTGTGTGGCAGTAATGTGTCATAATTCTTAAGTGCTTGAAGTGAGTTTCCCACTAAGTTCTGAAATGGTAATGCAGACTTTGGGAGGCAATGATGATGGCTCAAATATTTGGATTCCTAACCTTCACATGGTAGACCTTGATTCCATTCCAATCTCCAAGTTTCCACCATCTCTAACCAGGTCAAACACAATAATGGACTTTTGATAAGTGAGCCAGTGTATGGAAGCTTTTTGTCTATCTATCTGTGTCAATTTCCCTGCCTCTCAATAAATGTAGAAACAAAAACATCTGAATTGTACTCAGAAATTTCTTTGTGATACTAACAAGAAATGTGTTTGTGGAGAATTCACAATGCCCTTGAACCATGTTTGCTTCTTTCTCCAATAAAATAGTCTAGAAACAGTTGTTTCTACCAGTTGAGTGCCTGCAGAAGAGCAACAATTGCAATACAAAAGCAGTAAGGTCACAGTGATTCACTGACACCAGGCATAGTAGCTTGGAGAGAGGAAAACAGGTGGAATCCATCTGTATAAACATCTAACCTGGGTGATCCTCCTCAGAGAGGAACCCAACCACTATAGACCAGTAGTTCAATGAAGTGTACAACCTTGAAATATTGGAGATCCTAGACTTCAGAGAATGAAACTGAATGATTCCCTTCCTCATTTCTGAAAGCTGGAACTGCAGCATGGAATCAGTATCTTGAGAGATGAGCCACCTTGTATCTTTCCAAGGGCGCCAAAGACATACATCCTTTCTAGGAAAGCAGATTGAAACCTGTAAGTCCCATTGAGTCTAGCAAGGTAGCAGCAGCCCAGAGCCAAGGTCAACATAATACTGTCCATTGAGGTGGACAGAACTGGCAGGGCATCTGGGATAGTCCTTAGGAATCTTGAAATAAGGAGGCTTTCTCCATCAGATTTACAGACAATCCTCTTCCTTAGTGCATCCCCTCTCCTGACCATACAAAAAATTTCAGGGTGTGACTAGGTTCACATGTATCTGCCCAGTCTGGTAACAAGGCCCAGAGCTCCCTGCTTGGTGGGGACATATCTCATAATGGAATTAGAAAATGTGGTATGGAAAGTTGGTTCTCTGAACAGTGTACATCTGGCTGAAGAGATCCCGCACAAACCAGTTGGTTCCAACATCCCTTCCCTCACTGAGAGTAGCTCACCATGCCTATTTTGGATAACAATCTTGCCCCACCCATGAACAATGGATGGAGCTCCCTTGTTCCCCATAATACACACCCATGATCTTAGGTTTAAGCAATACTTGGTACAACTAATATAGTAACATCTTGCTCACAGAGACTTGCAACTGAGCTCTTCATGCTGAACCTAATACTGTACAATACCACACCTTTCATGGATCTCTGACAAAGAATATCCATGCTTGGCCTAGACCCAGTGTGGGACTTAGGTCTCCCAGGCTTCAAACCCTGCATGGGAGATGCAAAAGTTTAGACACTGCTATTCACTCAAAGTTCTGACTTTCCTGCACCCAACACAAATCAATAAGCAACATAAAACAGTGGTCCAAGACAGATTGTCCTGATGCTATAGAACCAAAGTCACTCTCACACATCCTTCAATTCACTCCAACAGTTTCTTTGTTTTCTGCCTCCTCCAAATAGCATTAATTCAGCTCCTGAAACCCTGGATCTGGACAGTTGCTGGGAGTCCCTAATTCTACTCTATGTGTACAGCCAGAGCAACTCACAACTCAAAAATCTAACTTGGATATTGGCAGGGAATATATGTGGCAGGCACCACACAATACCTGCAAGGCCTGCTGCCAATACCCAAAGAAGTCATTACATCATTCCACCCAGAAGAGATGGTTGGAGAACCACATATTTGAAATCTCAATAACCATGCTGAGCCAAGATCTCTACTATAGCTACAGTCAATTACAGTGAATAAAAGCATAAGGAGGCTATAACAAAAAATCCAACTGTAATTAAATAAAAAGCACCATAATAAATGAACACCCAGAAGCACATCTCCATAAACAAAGCCTTAAGTCAACAAAATATATCCTCCAGAAGTGATAGAAATAGAGATCCCCCAGTTGGGCAAGAATCAATGCAGACACAAAAACTATGAAGAAAGGCAAACCAGTTCCCTATAAGGAACACAACAATACATTGATATTGAAAAGTGAAGAAAATAAAATTGATAAGCTGGCTGAAAAGGAGTTTAGAAAAATGATAGCAAAAGTGCCAACAGGGGTTGGCACTGTATTGTAGTGGGTAAAGCATCCATCTTTGGCATTGGCATCCCATATAGTCACTAGTTTGAGCCCTGGTTGTTCTACCTCCAATCCAGCTGCCTGCTAATGCCACTTAGAAATCAGCAAAGGATGGCCCAAGTGTTTGGGCACCTACATCCATGCAGGAGACCATGAAGAAGCTCCAGGCTTTGGATAAGCACAGCTCTGGCCATTGAAGACATTTGGGGAGTGAACCACCAGATAGAATCAATCAATCTCTCTTCCAAATAGACAATCTTTAAAAAGATAAGTAGTTACTTTAAACTAGGGAACCAATGCATTATATGGAGGAGAAATTCAACAGAGATAGAAATATTGAAAAATAACCACACAGAAATATTATCAGTGAGGCATACACTAAGTAAAAAAAATCAGAAAACCTTAAAACAGAATAGATGAAGCAGGAAAAAATGGCATTTGATATAGAACATTGGGTTTTTTGATCTATTTCAATCAGACCATGAAAAGAGATCTATGAGATATCATCTAATGACTATACAAATCTTAGGAAAGCATGATAGAATAGGAAAAAATAGAATTATCTATGGAACCTATGCAATGAAATAATACCAGAGATTTTCCCCAGTTTGGAGAAAGATATGGACATCAAAATATTAGAAGCAAATAGAACCCTATATATGCATGATCAGAAAAGATCCTCACCATGACACATTATAGTCAAATTTTCAAAAATAAAACATTAAGAGTCTATCCTAGTTTCTTAAAGAAGCACAAGGTCATTTATAAAGGAGCTCCTATCAGATTGACAGAATAGTTCTCAATAACAAACCCCCACTGGCCAAAAGAGAATGGAGAGATAGAGCTAAAGGTCTAAAGGAAAAAATACTGGTACAGCCTAGAATATTTTATGGAGCAAAATTCTCATTCATAAGTGAAGGTGAAATAAATATATTCTAAGACAATCAAAAATTGAAAGAATTTCTCAACACTTGCTAAACCTTACAGAAGATACTAAAGGATATACTACATAAAGAAAGAGAGAAAGGTGGCCAGCATCATGAAAAAAAAAAAAAAGTGACATCAGAGAACCTCCTGGTAAAATAACAAAGCAGATTCAAACCAAACCATAAAAATCTCTTTTTGGGGGGAGGGAGTTAAACAGTGAATTTTTCTTAGAATCTCACATTTTTTAAAATTTTGCTTAAGGAATACAACTTCATGCATTGAATATACACAGATTTGGTTACAGGATACTTCTCCCCCCACATCCCTCCTACCCATAATCCCATTTTTCTGACTCCTCCCTTCCTTACTCATTCATATTTTTTACAGAGATCAATTTTCAGTTAATTTTTATATTTATAAAATTAACCCTACACCAAGTAGAGAGTTCACAGATTAGTATGAAAAAAAAGAACAAAAACAAACAAAAAAGAAAAACATTGTTCTTCAACAGGTGTGGCAAGGGCTATTCCAAATCATCACATCTCAAAGTGTCAGTTTTGCTCCTGTAGATTACATTTTGAGTACACTATTAGTTGCCACAGATCAGAGAGACCATATGGTATATGCCTTATTTCACTTAGTATAAAGGTTTTCAATTGCTTCCACTTTGTTGCAAATGACAAGATTTCATTTTTCTACTGCTGTGTAGCATTCCATAGTGTATATACACCATAATTTCTTCAGTTGATGGATATCTGGGTTGATTTTATATCTTAGTTATTATAAATTGAGCTGAAATGAATATGGGGGTACAGATAATTCGTTCATATGCTGATTTCATTTCCTTTAGATAAATTCCCAGTAGTGGGATGGCTGGGCCATAGCATAGGTCTATATTCAGCTTTCTGAGATATCTCTATACTGTCTTCCAAGTGTCTGTACCAGTTTCCACTCCCATCAACAGTAGACTAAGGGGCCCAGCTCCCCACATCATTGCCAGCATTTGTTGTTCTTTGTTTTATGTATGTGAACCATTCTAATGGGGATGAGAAAAAACTTCATTGTGATTTTTATTTGCATTTCCATGATAGCTAATGATCCTGAGCAGTTTTTCATGTGTCTACTGGCCAATTGAATTTCCTCTCATGAAAAATATCTGTTCAGTTTCTTTGCTCTTTATTTAAATGGATAGGTTGTTTTATTGTTTAGTGTCTTGAGTTCTTTATAGATCCTGGAAGTTAATCCTTTGTCAGTCACATTGTTTGCAAATATCTTCTCCCATTATGTTGGTTACCGCTTCACTTTTCTAGTATTTCTTTTGCGGTACAGAAGCTTCTCAGTTTGATGTAATCCCATTTATCAATTTTGGCTTTGATTGCCTGTGCTTCTGGGATCTTTTCCAATAAGTCTGTATGCCAATGTCTTGTAGGGTTTCCACTATGTTCTCTAGCAATTTGAAGGTGTTACATCATAGCTTTTGGTCTTTGTTCCATTTTGAGTGTATTTTTGTGTAAGGTGTAAGGGAGGGGTTTTGTTTCATCCTTCTGCACAAGGAGATTCAATTTCGCAGCACAATTTGTTGAAGAGACTGTCTTTTTACTCCTTTGTCAAAGAAAAGTTGGTTGTAGATGAATGGATTTATTTTTGGGATTTCTATTTTGCTCCATTGCTCAACATGTCTGTTTTTGTGCCAGTACCAGGCTGTTTTGTTTATAACCACCCTATAGTATGTCTTGAGGTTTGATGTTGTGATGCCCTAAGCTTTGTTTTTGTTGTTTAAGATTGCTTCACTATTGTGGGTCTCTTGTGCATCCATATGAATTTTAGCATTGTTTTTTGTAGATATGAGAATATTGTTGGTATTTTGATTGGTATCACATTGAATCTATAAATTGCTTTTAGTAGTATGGATATTTTGAAGATGTTGATTCTTCCAATCTATGAACATGTAAGATTTTCCAATTTTTATATCTTTTTCTATTACTTTATTTAATGCTTTGAAATTTTCATCATAGAGATCTTTGATGTTCATGGTTAAATTTACTTCTAGATATTTGAAATTTTTTGTAGCTATTGAGAATGAGATTGATATTAGAAGTTCTCACCTATGGCATTATCTGTGTATACAAAAACTGATTTTTCTGTTTTGATTTTATATCCTGTTACTTCACCAAACTCTTTTGTGAGTTCCAATAGTGTCTTCATGGACTCTTTTGAGTTCCCTATGTATAGAATCATGTCATCAGCAAATAGGGATAGTTTGACTTCTTCCTTCCCATTTGTATACCTTTGATTTCTTTTTCTTACATGCTGGTTCTGGCTAAATCATCCAGGACTATATCAAATAGCAATGGTGAGAGTGGGCATCCTTATCTGATTCCAGATCTTAATGCAAATGCCTCCAATTTTTCCCCATTCAGTAGCATGCTGGCTTTGGGTTTTTTATAAATTGCTTTGATTAGGTTGAGGAATATTCCTTCTATACCCAATTTGCTTAAGATGTTCATCATAAATGGGTGTTGAATTTTGTCAAATGTTTTCTCTGCATCTATCAAGATAATCACATGTTTTTGGTCTTCTGCTTGTTAATATGGTTAATCACAATTATTGATTTTTGGGCATTAAACCATCCCTGCTTACCAGGAATAAATGTCACTTGGTCCAGATGAATGATCTTTCTGATGTGTTGTTGGATTCAATTGGCTAGTATTTTGTTGAGAATTTTTGCATCTGTGTTAATCAGGGATATTGGTCTATAGTTCTTTCTCTGTTGTATCTTTTTCTTGCTTAGGATTTATGGTGATGCAGGCTTCATAAAAGGAGTTTAGGAGGATACCTTCCTTTTCCATTGTTTTGAATAGCTTGTGAAGAATTAAAATTAGTTCTTTTTAAAATGTCTGGTAGAGCCCTTTTAAGCCCTTCTGCACTTGTTGCGCTTGTTGCCCCACGCCTTTGGAGCACATAGCCTCCAGGCTACCTGCTCCCTGCTTTCCTGCCTTAATGCTTGCTCCACGTGTCTTCTGGCCTGCTCTCTGCTTGGTATAGATCCAACTTAGCTACTAGATTTTCCTTCCTCCATTAAATAAAGCGCTCACTCTCCTGCACATTTCCCTCACTGAATAAAATCCTCAAAAACTTACTATGTTGTTGGCCAGTTGAGCCAGTATTAAGAATTCTTCTTTGAATACACTGCAAGAGCCCACAGGCTTATTAATAATGGATACTATTAATAAGTAGGACTATATCATAATCGTGACCCAGATGGGACCCTCCATAATGGAGGGACTCCCCCAATTTTTTTAATATTTTATTGGTTGAAAAGGAAAAATGAGCAGCATGATAAGAGCTGGCTTCCCATGGTTTCTAACTCTATTCATCTTCTTGAACTCTACTCCTTCCACCATCTGTATTAGTGGTTTCCCTTTAAATCAGAAAAAGCACAGCTACTCTGAGAACCCTTCCTGGGATGGGGAGTAAAGGATGGTTTTCAACTCTTGCATGGGGCACAGAATCTGGATCAGTGAGTGTGCATTCCTCTAGCCTGGCTGGTTGTGCTTACTTGCAACCTGCCTTGCTCCAATAGCACATGGTCTAGGCGCCATGATGGGTGCAACCCTGGGGGAGGGGTGGAAACTGAAGCAGCTGAGATGGGGTTAGAAGCCTCTCATCCCTCCCACCACTGTAACTGATCATTTCAGGTCTGCCGGACATGTTCTATCTGGTCCGCATGCTCTGCTGGCCTGTCCTGGATGCACACTGGCTTTCCACTTGTGGGAAACTCTGCCAAGGGAGCAGAGAGAACCTTGCTCATGTGCTCAGTACAGTGGCAGCCATGTTTCAGCTAGCCCTGCCCTGCCCAAGAAACTGCAGCCACTTTGGCCAGCATTTTCATCCAAAATGGGCAAACAATGATTAACTTAGATAGTTTGTATTTAAGTCTTGCCATTGGTAACTTTTGGAAAAAGCATGGATTGATTTCTTTTTCTGTTTCTTGTTTTGAGAATGTGCTGTTAGTGCTAATGGAGCTTGGGGAGAGAGATGAGAAGGATTTTCACAGGATGCAATGCTAGTTTCAAATTTCTAAGTTGCTTGTAATGTGTTTTAAAGACAATTATCTAGCCGGTGCCATGGCTCACTAGGCTCATCCTCTGCCTGCAACACTGGTACCCCAGGGGTCCTGCACCCACATGGGAGATCAGGAGGATGCACCTGGCTCCTGGCTTCAGGTCGGTGCAGTGCACCAGCCATAGCAGCCATTTGGAGGATGAACCAACGGAAAGAAGACCTTTCTCTCTCTCTCTCTCACTAACTCTGCCTGTCAAAAAAAAAAAAAAAAAGACAATTATCTAAGATTCAAACTTTAGAAAGTATTTTATGAGCTGGTTTCAAGGGTACTGAAAATTCCATTTTGCCTCAGGGTCTTTTTCAAATAAAGCATGTTTTCAATTGTTAATTTTGAGCTGGGGAACTGGTTAGGTTGCCTAGGAACATGAGCTGGGGAACTGGTTAGGTTGCCTAGGAACATGTTAGCATCAGGGATGTGGAGCATTAAACATGGCAGGTGCTCCACTTCCTGCTGTAGAGGGTGAGACTTCCATTCCAAGATGGAAGCCCCCATTTCAGGCATGGAAAGCTAAGACTTTGTGGCAAAAAATCCTACACAGATGATCCCTGTGAGACTTCAATGGAAAAAAGGGTCATTAAGGAAGGATGTACTCTTCTCTGAAGTGAGGGGAGAACATCTACTTTGCTTATGGTCATACCAATGGAGTCTGTGGTCACAGAGGCCTTCATAACTTTGGTAGCCCATGGCAAGAGCCTGGGGTGATCACTGACATCACAAAAAAGAGTGTTATTGTTAAAGGAACAACAGAAGTCACTGTGCACTTGCTCTCCATATAGGACCTCCGTCCATAATGAATTGTACTATGAAAATTGACTGCAAATTGTGTTCCCAACTGTACTCTATATGTTGTGTGTGTGTGGGTGCAAACTGCTGAAGTCTATGCCTAGCATGGTCCTCTGTATATATATAGTCAAACTAAAAATGAACCATAATGAAGGAGATGGGAGAGGGAGAGGGAGGTGGGATGGGAGAGGGAGAGGGAGGTGGGATGGGAGTTGGGGGAGGGGGAGGATGGGTATGGGGGAAAGAACCAGTGTATTCCTAAAGTGGTATCTATAAAAAATGCATTCTTAAAATAAAAAATAAATAAAAAATTAGAAAAAGTGGATGCTCCCCCTATGGGAACTTCTACCCTTACCAGAAAATGAGCAACAGACTCCACATTCCCAAGATGGTGACTCCCATGGCCAGGCACATGATGCATGCCTTGTTAGCTGAGCAACATTATTCTGTATTTTTCAGTTTGTTATGTTATGGTTATGCACCAGTTCTGATTCTGGTTATTTTTTAGATTGTTATTTTCTTGGCTAAATGCTGGAAGGTGTTTCCCTCTTTTGTTATTTCAAATAGCTTTCTGTTAAATTTTTCCAGTTAGTTATTTTTATGGCTATGTGCCAGAAGGTGTCAGAATTATAACTAATACAGTGCATTCAAGTCACATGCTTAAGGAATTACAACTAATGCAATGTATCCATGCCAACTGCTTAAGGATAATTAGGCTCACAAAGAGATGTGTCTGTTTTTATCTTCCTAGGTCCTACAAAGAAATTATAAAACTGTATAGCTCTGCATGCATTTCTATGGACTTACTTCTAAGGATACAGTTTAAAAACTTGCCATGGGATCCTAAATACCTTTGGATTAGATGGAAAAATAACATCTTAATTGTCAAAGTGATCATATAGTTATGATTAAGTTTTAAAACGATCATATAAATAGGACTGTTAAAATGATCATATCAATAAGATTAAATGTTTAATAATAATAATAATAATAAATAGGATTAAAGAGGAGTGAATTCTCCAACATGGGAAGCAGTCCATACAGCAGACTCATAGATGGCAATTGCTATAAGTAATGCTCAATGGCCTCAGAGTCACCCTAAAGGCATTCTGGTCTGGCTGAAAATACCACAAGACATTTCAGGCATCGAAAGCCAGAACACTCATGCAAAAAGTGTTCCTCCAAGGAGCACCTCCCTGGGTGAGATCCCAGTGGAAAGAAGTGGTCATCAAAGAAGGATGTACTTTGGGAAAAGTAATTTTTGCTTATGGCCTTGTATGAATACTGACAGAGCCTGTGGGTTCAAAAGGCTTCAATAGCCTAGGCTGCCCATGTTAAGAGCCTCGGGTGATCACTGACATCATACATAAGAGTGTTAATTGTTAAATTAACAACAGGAATCACTGTGTACTGACTTCCCATGCAGGACTTCTGTCCTCAAAGAGTTACAGTATTAGAATTAATGGTAATACTTGATCAAAAAGATTAACCTTGTTCTAGCATGTTATATTCTCTGGATCATAAGTTCTAGCTATGCTAAATGTCGAACTCCATTGCCTGTATTCTTAGGTGTTTCTTTAAAGTTGATTAAGTGTCTCAAACAAGCACTCTTGGATCCATGTCTGTGATATTGCTATCTTGCATGTTTTAACATAAGGTCAAATACAGAGTACAAAATGGTTAAAGGTCCAGAACTACTAATGAGACAGTTGTTCTAATGCACCTTATTGTGTGTTATACCTTGGTCTAAGGGATAATTTCTTCTGCATCTCACTAAATTCAGAAGCTGGGAAAGTGAAGATAAAGAACTTCCCAAAAAAGCTGAGGTTTGTAAATGAGAGGTAGATTATCTAGGATATACTCTAACCCCAAGAGGAAGGTATTGTACGCACTACAGCCAGTGTGTTGCAGCTGGTGCACTGCGCCAATCTGAAGCCAGGAGCCAGGTGCTTCCTCCTGGTCTCCCATGCGGTTGTAGGGCCCAAGCACTTAGGCCATCCTCCACTGGCCTCCCAGGCCACAGCAGAGAGCTGGACTGGAAGAGGAGCAACCAAAACAGAATCCAGTGCTCCAACCAGGACTAGAACCCAGGGTGCTGGCGCCACAGGTGGAAAATTAGCCAAGTGAGCCACGACACTGGCTGCATAAAGCTTTAAAAGGCCCTGATGCAGACACTGCTGGACAGGGGAACTACAAAAGTTGTTTCAAAGAATTATAGAGCTTCTAACAGAAGCTCCAACATTGGTCATTGCTGATGATAGGATTCTATGGGATATGGATTCCAGAATTTGGATTCAAAGCTATTATATAAAGCTTTACAAGGCCCTGACATATAATATGCTGTACAGGAGAGCTACAAAAAGTGTTCCAAAGAACTGAGGAGTTTTAATGAAAGCTACAACATTAGGAATTCCTCAACAAGCCCTTCACAGAAAGATCCTGTTCAGATCAGTTGCAACTCAAATGGAAGGGACCTTACCAGGTGCTACTGATCACGACCACCTCAGTAAAATTAGGATTAAGCGTCTACATCTTACATCTTCACAGGTGAACTGAAAAGACATGCCTGATTATTCCTATAAGCCAGAGATTTAAACTACTTCTCAAAAAAAAATATAAGTAAAACTTTTGCTTTCATCACTTCAAGTTTGCTGCACCTTAAGGCAAATATGCTGTACCTGCCTCTTTTGATTCTCTCTATAAACTGTTACTGACAACAAAACTCCTTCTCTAAGCTCAAGCTAAATAGGCTTATAATCTACATAAGGGTAGCCTATCACCACCCACTATCTGGGAGATATATATTCTTTCCATCATTTTTTTTTTTTTTTGACAGGCAGAGTGGATAGTGAGAGAGAGAGACAGAGAGAAAGGTCCTCCTTTTTGCCATTGGTTCAGGTGCTTCTCCCATGGAGTGCAGGGCCCAAGCACTTGGGCCATCCTCCACTGCACTCCCTGGCCACAGCAGAGAGCTGGCCTGGAAGAGGGGCAACTGGGACAGAATCTGGCGCCCTGACCAGGACTAGAACCTGGTGTGCCGGTGCCGCAAGGTGGAGGATTAGCCTATTGAGCCACAGCGCCAGCCTGTTCAACTTCTAATCCAGCTCTCTGCTATGGCCTGGGAAGGCAGTAGAAGATGGCCCAAGTCCTGGGGCCCCTTCATCCACATGGGAGACCCATAAGAAACCCCTGGCTCCTAGCTTTGGATCTGCACAGCTCTGGCCATTGCAGCCAATTGGGGAGTGAACCATTAGATAGAGGACCTCTCTCTCTCTCTCTTTCTCTCTCTCTCCCTCTCTCTCTCTCTCTCTTTGCCTCTCCTCTCTCTGTGTAACTCTGATTTTCAAATTAATAAATAAATCTTAAAAATAAAAAAGCAGAGTGGTTAACTGGGATCATTATCAAAAATAAATGGGTTGCTGGCCCCATGGCTCACTAGGCTAATCCTCTGCTTGTGGTGCCGGTACCCCAGGTTCTAGTCCCAGTTGGGGCACCGGTCCTGCCCCGGTTGCTCCTCTTCCAGTCCAGCTCTCTGCTGTGGCCTGGGAAGGCAGTGGAGGATGGCCCAAGTGCTTGGGCCCTGCACCCCCATGGGAGACCAGGAGGAAGCACCTGGCTCCTGGCTTCGGATCAGCGCAGTGCACCAGCCACAGCGGCCATTTGGAGGGTGAACCAACGGAAGGAAGACTTTTCTCTCTGTCTCTCTCTCTCACTATCTAACTCTGCCAGTCAAAAAAAAAAAATGGGTCAAAGAAATTAACCCTTGTTTTTTGAGATAACATATTTTAATTAACATTATAGTCAAGGGCTTAATGTGCCACTAAATAAAGAGATCAACAAGTAAAAAAATAAAGACCCTACTTCAGTGGGAATATAGACAAGGGTTATAAATAATTATCAAATGGAAATATAATCATTTCACCCATATAAATTTTTAAACAATGACAGATCATGAAAACTGTAGTAGTATAGCATTCTTAACCACTGGTTTGACAAACATATAGAACAAATAGATTAAAGGGAAGGTGAGGCTAAGAAATTGTATTTTAGACACTCTAGAAAAAGAAGCAAATTTATTTTCCTGAGTATCCCCCAAAAGTAACAAAGATATACATATCTATATGTAAAGATATGCATGTCCTGGGACAGAACCTGATGACATATGTCCCTAGTGGGTTCCAAAAACTCATAGACATGGCTGCTTCTGAGACAATTGCTGCAATGACAAGGACTGGGTGATGCCCTAATCAGAAAGCCATGATTGGCGACTTGAGGTTAGACTTGTGACAAACATTCCAGTACCGGCTCCTGATCCACAAAGGTCATGGTAATCACTTCAAGCGTAAAACAAAAAGTGAACCTGACTGCATGTGTGTAGCATTAAAGAGCTACTTCAAAGTGCAGCTGCAGAATTCAGCAGGGCCAAATCTGTGAGCAACAAGCACTCTCCACACAGAGAAGGAACAGCCTGAAATTTATTTACAATCAAAGAGAAAGAAAAAGTTAAGCAGAAAACATTAAATTGGGGGAAAATGCCAGCTCCTAAAACTTCACAACTGGGGAATCCCAGGGCAGCTTTTCAGGGTTCTCCTTGGGAGGTCCCACACAGAGCCTCATCTGTGCAGGTGAGATTTCAAAGTCTCTCTCTCCAGTGGTCTCTTAAAATTATTCTGAACAAAGACCTATGTGTGACTAGGTAGATTGTCTATTTTTTCTTGGAACTGGCTAGGAATCCAGAGGAACACACATCTGTCCTTGCTCCCTATATTGTTTTCCTGTAAGCGAGCCAAGCCTGTAGGAAAAACTGTACATTCAGACATAGGTCACTGAGTTCATGGTGTAGGCAAGGGCATCGGGGAGTAACCCTTCATTCAGCCTTAAGATCTGACATGTCTGTCACATAATCCATCCATAACTTGGAGGTAAACTTACATTTTTTATTTTGCTATAAAGGAAGACAATACAACAAAATAGCACAATAACAATTTCAGCAACAATAAAGGATTAAACAAGGCTGAAAATATTTTAGTGCAGTAGGTGATTTTAAAAAGAAATCATACAAATGATGATAGTGTCACTAATAACTAAGGGTGAGATACCTTCAATTTTTTTTTTATCAACTATGTGAGTTCTTACTTTGTAGTGATTTAAGTTATCTTTATTGTGCTGAAGCATTTTTGAATGCTACTCCTTTCCAGCTCTTGGATCTGTTACTGACCACACGTGACTAAAAAGGCTTTATGTCCAAGAGATCTACCTGGAAAGCATTTTGCAAAATATTTAAAAGGGGCCATAATGAAGCATAAACACTAGGAAGTGACAGGGTTAGAAACTTTGGAAAGGCAACATCATCCATTTGTTCAGGGGAGAGTAAAAAACATCACACTGCCAGTGGAAAACTTTAAAATGTGCCAACAACCAGAAAAAGGAGAAACTTGATCAAGATACTTTAAATCGCTTTGGTTATTATTTACTATACAAATTTGCTTGGGAGGGACTTTGTATAGCATAGCAAAATTTGTGACAGGATAAAAAGTTATATAGATTAGAAGAATGTATTAACATTCATGGTTTTATTTGCCTACTCTATCGTCCACTATCAATCCAAAATAAAAGGCTATACATACAGATAGTTGGTAAGTAACATTATCAGGGCCAATAGGGTTCCAATTTTGTGGGGCGAAGTAAAATATTGATGGGATATAACAGGAGTAACGTGAAATTGGCATAACACATAGGGTAAGTATACATAGTAATGATATATGGTTCCTATACAAAAAATTAGCACAATTTCCCTGATTATTCAGACCTAACCAATGCTCTGCTAGTATACATGGGGAAAACAATTTCCTCCATGTAAATCTGTCCCTGTAGTTAACAGGTGTTGCACATTTTCTTTCTAAATTAACATTCATATTCTGTAAGGGCTTAAATAAGAAATATAGTAACATTGGTACCTATTCCAAAATAGGTACCAAAATTGGCTATTATAGAATGGTTCTTTTTCACAATTAATGGTATTTTGGTGGGACAGAAATGTCATGGGCAACTATTGAGCATTGATTACTTATGCCTGAGACAAATCCTGCACAACACTGCCTTGTCTGCTTGGCCAGGCTCTCAAAGTCCATAGAATTGACAACACCCACATCCGCTTCTGCTGCACCAAGTATAGTGTCATACCAAGACTTTCTGTTCCAATTACAAGATTTTAGACCAGGAAATATCAGGTTAAACCTTAAAACAGCTTTTAATTTTTTTTAATTTTTGTGGAGCCAAATTCTCACATATGGGTGATGAAATTTGGGGCCTGTGACAATCTTCCCAAGGTCACCTTTTTAATTGGACAAACAATCCTTGGGAAGGACATGCCAAGGCTCCTTTCCAGTGTTGTGAATCAAAATTGAACTTTTCCTACATAGTTTATTTTGCCCTCTGAAATTTGTATTTTTTGTTTTGCAAAGGTAGATTGAGGTAGTAAATGTCCAAAATACCCTGTAAGGAATTTGTATGCCTAATCCAGTTGGTATTCCTTTAGTTAGTTCTGTATCTACCCATTCTTCTAATTAGCACTAAATCACTATCCACTGACCAGAGTCCCCTAATATGAAGCTTGAGTTCAAGAACCCAGAATCCACCATTTAATGATAACTTTGGCTCTGACCAGATTTTGAATCTGTAAATTTGAAACCCTCATTAAGCTATAGGAGTAGTCTCCTTGGGGTCTATTTTATCAGTTATAATCCTAAGAATAAAATATCTTTCCAATTTGTACAAGAATTATCTCTTTTCTTAAATATTCCTTGAAAAGACCATTCATTCTCAATAAGACATACTGCTTGAGGATAATAAGGAATATGATACATCCATTCTAAATTGTGTTCACTGCAATGTTCAATTTCCTTTACAATGAGAATGATTGCCTCCCTGAATTTGTAAAGGAGGCCCAAAATATAGGGTAATTACATCCAATGTACAGCAGGTATTCTGAGAAGCTCACTGATAAAGACAAGTCACTAATATTCCAGAATATGTCTCTACACAAGTACAAATAATATTGGCATTCTCTATGAGTAGGTAAAGGTCCTACAGAATCTATTTACCATATTTGAGCTGGTAAAGTTCTTCAAGCCAATTATCCTCCAATTATTTGTGGTACTTTCCATTCTTGATATTTTTACAAATTTCATTTCCTTTTGTTGGTTTTAAAATGGATAAATGATATTCCTCCAGCTAATGCCCACCTGTGCATAGCTTGTGCTTCTATGCAGGCTGAATGATGGCACATGTATTTTACCAGAGAACAGTCCTCTTTTGATTTTTTTATTACATGCAATTTAAGCCAGTTGTTCCACTTGATCATTATACTCATGTTCAGATTTCACAGCAGCAAGGGCATCTACGTAAAGAACCAAGATGTTAGTATTTTGTGAAATGTCCAAGATGTCTTGTCACAATTATCATTCATGAATTTCCCAGTTTCAATCCTTCCAAATAGGCATCTATGTAGCTATTTTATTTGCAACTGCCCGTGAGCCAGTGGAAATGTGACATTCTCCTCCCCTTTTATTAATTCAGCTAATTGACTACTTAACTGTTTACCAGTGGCGTCTTCCTTTTTTCCCACCAAAAAGACGAAGCCAAGATTTATTTCATTAATCATCAAGTGCACATTAATAAGTACATTTAGAACAATGAGTTATTTCAGACACACCAGTACAATAGTTGCAGTAACAGAGGGGCGGGGACTCAACGCACTGTGACGGATCACAGCTGCAACTATTTGTCCAATCGTTCTCCAGGGGAAAATACCTGAGTGATAAAAGCTTTGCCCAAGAAGTCGTGCACAGACAAAATGAACTTCGATCCCCCAACACGAGATAAAACCGGCCAAGTAAACAAGCGAGAAAAACTGCAGATACTAACATGCACCAAATACACAGGTGTTCTCGCAGAACACTGCGTTAAACCCTAGCCCAGACTCATTCATTGCGCGGATGGTAGGCGGCGGCCTCCCTGCAGGGATCGCGGCAGCAGATGGCGCTGCTGAGTCAAGGCCAAGAAAGAGACACCAGCTGTTTCTGCGTGAACGCGGATTCCGTGTTGAATGCAGACCCGAGACCACACATTTGGGGGAGTAGCTTTCACTTCCGTACAGACTGTCTTCGGGTGAGATCGGAACGTTACAATACAACGTGATGAATGCAGGTTAGCGATGGCAGGCGGCAGCCAGGCACACGCCCAGCTCCCAGCAGGTCCGGATGCTACAGGCCCTGTGCACTAGGGCTCCTTCTGGGCAGCAGCAGGGGCACGGGGTGCTAGGAGGGACTTAGGACACCAAGCCCTGCTGAAAGGCCGCTCAAGGTCAACTTTGCTCACGTCCATGCCCACGGCCCACAGCACAGCTCCTCACCCGCTGCACAAACCTGCGACAGTCAGCTTAGAGCGATGGGTGCTCTGAGGGGAAATGTTGGCAATTAGCGTTAAACAACTCTGGTCAAAATGAGCGTTCCAGGGACCCGCGGGGGGAGCCTGCAGGTGCTGGGAGCTCCCGCTTAGCCCCACTATGCATGGTCTCAACATGTGCAGCAGGAGGGGCCCTGGGGGCAGTGCTGAGACAAGTGAGAATCTGTCCCAGGTCACACGCCTAAGTGTCTGCTTCCTCTTCTAAATCCAAATATTTCAATAAGTTGTTGATACCTTCGACCACTTCCCTTCGGTAGCTTCTGATGTCCGTGCCCCCACACACGCCCAGAGCATCCAGGTCGGCCACCAGCCCCGAGAGCATGCAGAACGGTGCCAGCCGGTCTCGTCCAGCACACACCCATCAGAAACGTGGTCACCGTGCCACAGGCTTGTCCACTGTGCGCATCGCAGAACTGATCTCGTCAACAGACGGGTGTGCGTCCTTTGAGAGTGGCAGTGAGGGCTGCTTTCTGACGCAGTCTTCGATAATTTCTTGCATGGCGCAGATTTTGGTTAAGGTGAGATAGCTTGCTTTCTGCAGCGAGATCCTCCCGTGGTTTTCATCACGTGCGTCAGCCTCAAGATGACGTCCTGGATGCTCTCCCCGAAGTCGGCGGTGCAGCTGCCCCCAGCTATAGAAAGACACTATCCCCTGCACCAGAGACTGGGCCTCCTTGAGGACGTTCTGGGTCTCAGTGGGGTGTGGGAGGCTGCGATTCCGCCCCAGCTCCTTGAGGAGGCGCTCCATCTCCTGCAGCGTCCTCTTCCTGACCACCTGGATGTCTCCTTTTCCCTCCTTATCCACGGAGTCTATTTCAAATAACTGTGTCGTAGAATCCTCTCTAGTTTCTTGTAATTCTTGTCATCTGACAGGCCACTGAAGCCAATGACTTGCTGTTCTATGTTCCTCACTTCCTTCTGGATTTCCTGGAGCCTATTAATGGAAGGGTGTTGGCTTCCCATATCCATACTTTGGTTGTGTTCAGTTTCATAAGCACTGCACCACCCAGACCAAGGTGCCCCAGTGATTTCTAAAAGTCACTTTTGTGCAAAGGTTATATAACAATTGCCTTCTAGCGATACACTTGTCTTATATGCTTTGCTATTCCATCAGTGATCCAAACATGTTGTTTCTGCTCCTCGGTTAACTTACTGTGTCTTGCATTTCAACAGTCAGGAGAGATTTTTTTTTTTGCAAGGTGGAAGATGATTTACATATTGGAGAGGATCCTTCACTAACTATTCTTTCATGTAATGGTGCAATTCCATGTTTATCTAGTTTACTTCTATTTTATATATTCCACTTCCACTTAATTATATTATTATGCATACCCATTTTATATTAAGCAGGTATAACATTACCCCTGCCATAACAGGTATTTCAAGCATAGGAGAACTTCACGTCCAATTATTAATTGTTTGGTTTCAACTAATGCTCAATATGCAGCCAATAGTTGCTACTCAAAAGGGGTGTACTGAATGCCAGCTGTAGGCAGTTTTTAGACCAGAATCCCAAGGAAAAAATTCTCCCTTGTTTTTGACATAAACTACAATCAGCATAACCATGTTATACAGAAACCTGAATTTCCACTGGTCCCTCTTTCAAAGGTCAGGGATCTAGGACAATTTTTATAGCAGCTTTGACCTTTACAAATGCCTTAGCGCTTTTTTTCTCCCCATTTAACTTTAAAGTTTTTTCTTTGTAACTTTATACAGGGGCTGTAAAAAATTGTCCCAAGTGAGGAATACAAGGCCTCCAACAACTGAAAAGACCTACAGATCTTTGAGCTTTCTTTTTATTGGTAGGGTCTGTAAGATCCAAGATTTCCTTGATGAACTTTAGGGACAATTTTTCTGATGTCACTGATTACAATATATTCCTAAAAAATTTAACATTTTGAGAAGGATTTGGAATTTTAGCTGGATTAATTTCCCAACTTTTTGATTTTCATGTGTGTAATCAATTTGTGTAATACTTCTTATATTGTTTCTGAAGTCATTTCCTGCATAATACCTTAGATAACATTGGTTATTTGCATTCCAGTTATGCTAAATTCAACTAAATGTTCTCCCATTGTTCAATGGCATATAGTGGAACTATGTAAATAGCACAGTAGTGACCTGGCAAAATTATATTGGCAACTTTGCTAGGTAAAGTCAAATTGATTCTGTTGAAGTAGATCAATAGGTATAGTAAAAAAAAATTCATTAGCTAATTCAATAGTAGCATAACAATAAGCAGAAGATTTCTGGGTTATCTATTAGAGTCATTGTATTAGGCATTGCAGCAACAAGAGGAGGAGTAACTTTACGTAACAGCTGATAGTTGACACTCATTTTCAGAGTTCTGTCTGACTTTGTAACTTTACATGATGGATTATTTCTTTTGTTTTGTTTTTTGACAGCAGAGTTAGACAGTGAGAGAGAGAGACAGAGAGAAAAGTCTTCCTTCCATTGGTTCACCCTCCAAATGGCCGCCACAGCCAGAGCTACGTATTTCTGAAGCCAGGAGCCAGGTGCTTCTCCTGGTCTCCCTTGCAGGTGCAGGGCCCAAGCACTTGGGCCATCCTCCACTGCCTTCCCAGGCCACAGCAGAGAGCTGGACTGGAAGAGGAGCAACCAGGACAGAATCCAGCGCCCCGACAGGGTCTAGAACCTGGGGTGCTGGCGCCGCACGCAGAGGATTAGCCTAGTGAGCCGCGGCACCAGCCAATTACTTCATTTTGTGATAATATGCGTCAATGTTCCTGCCTGTACATATTCCTTAATAATATCAGCGATTTCCTCCAGAAATGCAATATTGTTTTCAAAGCAACCACCTTGGCTGTGGTACTATCACCAGTGGCATAGGGACTTTACTTACTAAAACTGTTTTAGTATCTATTTTTATAAAAGTTGATATTTTTAAGTTAAATCAAAGCCATACCTTGAGGAATATTTATTCCAATTATATATTTTCTGATAGGTACAAACAATACAGAATATTCTTTCCCAGGTAATTTTCCTGTTTTCACTGTAAATTTTATTTTCCATTTCCTCTAATTCCAGTAATAGTAATAAGTATCCCTTTTTGAAGCTATTAGGGTTTCCATAAATTAGGAAGGCCTCCACCCCAGTGTCAATTAAGGCTCTAGCTATTGTGGTGGACCCATTTTTCCAATATGCAGTCAAATTAATCTATGGCTGTAAGAGTTTTTACTGACTGATTTGATTTGTACCAGCACCAGGGCTGGGACATAGTCCTGGTTCCTTTTAAATATCCCAAGCTTGAATACAGGCCAGGGGAAGGAGGGGAGCCATCAGCTCCAACATGACCTTTTCATTTGTACTCTTTTCCTCAGCTCTTCATACACCTTCCATACGTCTCTAGTCAGCAATGCATCACTTTATTAACTCCTGCCTACAACAAAGCCTGAAACAGTTCTTTTCAAATAATTTTATCTCCATGTTATCATTACTATTCTTATCATAGTGTATATTATCTGTATGAGATGACTGACTATATTTGCCCAAGTCTCCTAATAGGAATGTCTTATCTAAAGCCTCATTTAAAGGATTCTCAGCATAAAATGAATGTTCCAACAATGCATTGCAAATCTCAGGGACCCAGAAAAATAGGAATCAACCAAATTAAAAAACAGTTGGAGGAAAGAAATAATAAAAGTTATATAAATTCAAAAATGATACAAAAGATCAATGAACTAAAGAGCCGTTTTTGGAAAAAATTAAATTGTAAGCCATAAGTCCAACTAACCAAAAAATGGAGAAGATCTGAATTAACAAAATCAGAGATTAAAAAAAGGCATTCTTATGAAGGATACTACAGAAACAAAAAGGAAAATCAGGAAACTTCAAATAGCTATATGCCAACAAATTGGAAAAACTAAAAGAAATGGATCTATTTCTGGACACATGCAAAATTGAGGCACAAAGACACAGAAAATCCAAACAGACCAAGGCCCAAGATGGAGACTGAAGAAGTCATAAAGACCCAACACCAGGACCGGAAGACTTCACTGCTGAATTCTACCAAACTCTTCAAGAACTACTTCCAATTTTTCTCACACTTTTCAAAACAATTGAAAGGAAGGGAATCCTCCCTCAAACACTTTCTATGAGGCCAGCATTATCATCACTCCAAAACCAGAAAAAAAAAACATACAACAAAGAGTTACAGACCAATAACTGAATCTTCAACAAAATGCTAGCTAGTTGAATCCAACAACACATCAAAAAGATCATCCACCTGGACCAAGCGGGATTTATCCCTGTTATGCAGGGATGGTTCAACATAAGCAAATCAATAAATATGATACATCACAGCAACAAACTGAAAAATGTAAACTAGAACAACCATTATGGGAGACAGTATAGAAATTTCTCAGAAATTTGAAAATAGTTCTACCATATGACTCAGTCATTACACTCTTGGGAAAGGAAATGAAATCAGTATATGAAAGAGTTATCTCTATCCCATTGTCTACAGCAGGTCAACTCACAATAAATGATATATTGAATTAACCCACATATTTACAAACTGATAATGAGATAAAGAAATTGTGGTATCAGCCAGGGCCGTGGCTCAACAGGCTAATCCTCTGCCTTGCAGCGCCAGCACACTGGGTTCTAGTCCCGGTCGGGGTGCCAGATTCTGTCCCGGTTGTCCCTCTTCCAGGCCAGCTCCGCTGTGGCCAGGGAGTGCAGTGGAGGATGGCCCAGCTCCCCGGGCCCTGCACCCCATGGGAGACCAGGAGAAGCACCTGGCTCCTGACATCGGATCAGCGCAGTGCGCCGGCTGCAGCGGCCATTGGAGGGTGAACCAACAGCAAAAGGAAGACCTTTCTCTCTCTGTCTCTCTCTCTCTCTCACTGTCCACTCTGCCTGTCAAAAATAAAAAATTAAAAAATTTAAAAAAAAGAAATTGTGGTATATATACATGATAGAATATTACTTGGCCATAAAAAAAAGACTTTAAAAATCCTGTCTTTTGCCACAAAATGGATGCAACCAGAGACTGTTATGCTTAGTGATGTAAGCCTGCCCCCAAAAAGACAAATACATTTTCCCTGATTTGTGGTAACTAATATATAGAATACAAAAAATGTGATGTATGTGTGTGAAATTGACATTTTGAGATTTGATTATTGGTTATAGCTTTTATCTATACTCCTGAGGAACAGTGGCTTTTCCACGTACTACTTTTTGACTCTTTATTTAGTAAAAGCTTAAACTTGTCAATTGAAAAAATTAATAAAGTTAATTGAAAGTATGTCATAAAAGAACATAGGAAAAAGAGGAGGAGGGAGGGTAGGAGTGTGGGAGTAAAGATAGGGTGGCAAATATCATTACATTCTTAAAACTCTGAAACACAAAAGGCTTCCAATAGCCTTGGCAACTCAGGGCGAGAGCCTCAGGAGATCACTGAGATCATAAATAAGAGCGCTAATTGTTAAATTAACAGCCAAATCCATTGTGCACTTACCCCTTGTGTAGGACCTCTGACTTTAATGAGTTGTACTATGAGAATTAACTGCAAAACTTGTTCTCAAACAGTACTTTAAACATTATGTGTAGATGTGACTGCAAACTGTTGAAATCTTTGCTTAGTATAGAGTTGATCTTCCGTATGTAAAGTTAAAGTAAAAATGAACCTATAGAATTGGATGGGAGAGGGAGTAGTAGGTGGGACAGGAGTGGGGGTGGGAGGGTGGGTATGAGAGACAGAACTACTATATTCCTAAAGTTGTACCTATGAAATTTGCATTAAATAAAAGCTTTAAAAAAAACTATGTAAAATAAATGAAATGTGTTCTCTATATGTACATTTTTAAAATTAAAAATATAGAAGAATAGGCCGGCGCCGTGGCTCAACAGGCTAATCCTCCGCCTTGCGGCGCCGGCACACCGGGTTCTAGTCCCGGTCGGGGCGCCGGATTCTGTCCCGGTTGCCCCTCTTCCAGGCCAGCCCTCTGCTGTGGCCCGGGAGTGCAGTGGAGGATGGCCCAAGTGCTTGGGCCCTGCACCCCATGGGGAGACCAGGAAAAGCACCTGGCTCCTGGCTCCTGCCATCGGAGGAGCGCGGTGCGCCAGCCGCAGCGCGCCGACCGCGGCGGCCATTGGAGGGTGAACCAACGGCAAAAGGAAGACCTTTCTCTCTG
Organism: Sylvilagus floridanus; assembly: GCA_949820135.1. Lineage (NCBI taxonomy): Eukaryota > Metazoa > Chordata > Mammalia > Lagomorpha > Leporidae > Sylvilagus > Sylvilagus floridanus. Next base: position 2,111,128 of record OX463235.1, on the reverse strand, counting down.
TCTCTCTCTCTCTCACTGTCCACTCTGCCTGTCAAAAAAAAAAAAAAATATATAGAAGAATAAATATAAAATTCCAGCATTTGAAATCAAGCAAACTTCACTCTTTAAGTTAATAGAAAACCAAAAACAAAGATGAAATTGTCTAGAATGACACTGGGGGATGTTTCAAAACCATCATTAAATTGAATTTTATCACAATGCAGAAATAGCAAAAGAAATTCAACTTGAGTGGGTGTCAGAGTACACTATGCATACATAGTTCTGAAAAACAATGCCATTAAAATGGCCAGAAAAATCAACATGATTTCATTGAGTTGATAAAATTTTAATACAGATAGTAACCAACAATATAGTTATTTGCTTACACTAAGTTACTGATATAGTAATGACAATAATAAAATCAAAGAAAAATAGAAAGTGATGTTCATATCACTGTAAATTGTGAACACTTTGAAGCTCTGTAGTTTGGTAGGGATAATTACAAATTACCAAACAAATATAAAGGGATTTAGTGAAAACAGTGTAAAATTATCTTTTTTTTTTTTTTACTTTTTTGACAGGCAGAGTGGACAGTGAGAGAGAGAGACAGAGAGAAAGGTCTTCCTTTGCCGTTGGTTTACCCTCCAATGGCTGCCGCGGACAGCGCGCTGCGGCCAGCGCACCGCGCTCATCCAATGGCAGAAGCCAGGTGCTAGGTAAAATTATCTTTTAAAAACTATTATTATTATAGGAACTTAAATCAAGAAAAGAAAATGCCACTTTACAGAAGAATCCTAATGCCAGCATCCCATGTGGACACTGGGTAGAGTCCTGACTGGTCTTCTTCCAATCCATCTCCCTGTTAATGTGCCTGCAAAAGCAGTTGAGGATGGTCCAAGTGCTTGGTCCCCTGCCGCTCAGGTTGGAGAACTCCAGGAAGCTCCTGGTTCCTGGCCACGGCATGGCCCAGCCCCAAGCTTTGCAGCATTGCAGCCATTTGAGAAGTGAACCAAACTGAGGAAGGATCTCTCTCTCTCTCTCTCTCTCTCTCTCTCTCTCTCTCTAGCTCTGCCTTTAAAAATAAGTAGGTCCTTTTTAAAAAGATAAGAATAAATAATAAAGTGATAAGCACATACAAAGGTATTTTTTAAAAAAGTAATTAACTTGCATTTAAAATGTAAAATAAAGGAAAAATGATGGAAATGAAGCAAATGTCTTGGTAATTACCAAGAAAGCCTGAGGAAAAGATACTTAAATCTATAGCTACACTCTAGAACTTCAAAATAAAAGTTAAATCTATGGTCCTCTAGAATTCCAGAAAAGCTCAATAGCGTAACAACGGAGAATTGAGAATGACTGAAAAGGTTAAGATAGCTCTGAGAATTTGGGGACATAAAATAGTTGCAAAGAGAATTTAGATGATTTCCATCAAGTTGATATCACCAAAAAAATGCCACCCAAGAGGGCCTAAATTTAATAGTAGTAGCGTTGGCTTATAATAGGATGTTGATAACATTAACAGGTCACACAATTGAATTAAAAAGCATCATCAACTAAAATAATGTATATTTTATAACATAAATTTCATTTTAATAATTGTTAGTAGAAGGGAGTGGCAATATAGGATTAAGTACTAGAGTGATTAACAGACATAAAGGAATTTGGTGAACAATACCCAGTACATTATTTTACTATTATAAAATTTTTAAAATCAAGAAGATAAATCAAGGAAAGTGAAAAAGAAAATGTAATTTAAAGAAATTGATGAAGCCACAATGAAAAACTTAACCATGATAGGCTATGGTTCTCTGTACAAGGATTGGCTTACACTACATCATTATATATACACATACTCATGTATTTAGAATAAAAAATAAAATAAAGAATCAAATACAATAAAGAATAAAAAACAAAAGTACAATAAAATAGAATACAGCAAACAGATCAAAAACTCCTAGAAAGAAAAACCTGGAACTTTGCTGTGGATTGTGGGTAGCCAGAAGAAAAATAGGCATAAATCAAGACTGTGAGGGACGAACATGAGGATTTTTTGCTTCATGCAACTTAATTTTAAGAACGACTATTTTGATAAATTAAGCCAACATTTTTTCTTGATCCCACAATTCAAACCATATTTATAAATGTATAATTCTGCTACTGTTTAGTTTAAATGGGCTTGTTGAGCTAGCCTGGACAATGTTAACATTTTTACTGTTTTCTATAGTAAAAATATTTTAAATTTATGTATCAAACAATTCAGTTCACTTTTAAATTATAACCCATTTTTAAGTTGGAGCTATGTGCAGCGATTTCTCTACAGTTGTACATAAAATGTTTTTACTGTAATATGAACTAATGTTTAAAATACTGCTTTATGCTGTAATAAAGGTATTAGTATTTTACAAAAAAAATAAAATAAAATAAAATAAAATAAAGAATCAAATACAATAAAGAATAAAAAACAAAAGTACAATAAAATAGAATACAGAATAAAAATAATTAAATACACACATTAGTATTTAACCTATATTCTGATTATTGTAAGTAGCAGTGAGCAATAATGTAGGGGCAACAATAGCATTACAAATATATACAAAAAACTGTGTGAACCAATGTGTCTTAAGTGTGCACTAAACTTGATAAGTGAAATAAAACATCAACAATGGTAAGTAAAGAAAATATAGAGCCATTTAGCAGAAAAACCTTAATAAAAGCTACTCACATCTATAACTACTCTTAAAGTATGAATTATCAAAAGTTTATTTATACGCATAAACCACCACAAAAAGTAAAACTATATCACATGGAAAAAGAGAAAGATATTATGGGCCAAAAATCCTTTTCATGAACTGTATACATAAATTGGCCAAGAAAATTATCACAATTTTGTGTATGTTGAAGACCTTTCAATGTAAAAGTCAAGCAACACACTGATAGGTTTAGTCTTAGGCTGGCCTTCCATTAGGTTAGTGATCATATACTCAGGTGATGAGAATAAATTCAAAGATGGGGGCCGGCGCTATGGTGCAGCGGGTTAAAGCCCTGGCCTGAAGCGCCAGCATCCCATATGGATGCCACTTCTGGTCCTGGCTGCTCCTCTTCTGATCTAGGTCTCTGTTATGGCCTGGGAAAGCAGTAAAAGACGGTCCAAGTCCTTGGGCCCCTGCATCCAAATAGGAGACCTGGAAGAAGCTCCTGGCTCCTGACTTTGGATCAGCACAGCTCTGGCTGCTGCAGACATCTGAAGAGTGAACCAGTGAATTGAAGACCTCTATTCTCTGTCTCTATCACTCTCTGTAACTCTGTCTTTCAAATAAATAAAGATAAATCTTTTAAAAAAAATTCAAAGAGGGGATGGCATTTTGTCATAGTGAGTTGTACCGCCTCCTCTGACACCAGCATCCCATATGGTGCCGGTTCATGACCCAGCTGCTCCAGTTCCAATCCAGCTCCTTATTAATAGCCTGGGAAAGCTGTTGAAATATGTCACAAGTACTTGTGCCTTTACCACCCAAGTGCAAGACCCTAAAACCTGGCTCCTGGCTTTGGCCTGCCTCAACTCCAGCTCCAGCTATTGTGGCCATTGGGGGAGTGAACCAGGAGTTAGAATTTTTTAAAAATATTTATTTATTTATTTTGTAAGTCAGAGTCACACAGAGAGGGAAGGAGAGGCAGTGAGAGAATGGTCCTCCATCTGCTGGTTCACTCCTTAGTTGGCCACAATGACTGGAGCTGTGCCGATCTGAAGCCAGGAGCCAGGAGCTTCCTCCAGGTCTCCCAGGCAGATGCAGGAGCCCAAGGACTTGGGCATCTCCCACTGCTTTCCCAGGCCATAGCAGAGAGCTGGATCAGAAGTGGAACAGCCAGGACTCAAACCTGCACCCATATGGGATGCTGGAACTGCATGAGGCGGCTTTATCCACTCTGCCACAGCACTGGCCCCAGAAAATCTTAATCTTGTCCCTCTCTCTCTGTAACACTCAAATAAAAAAGAAAAGAAAAAAGAATAAACTGAAAAACAAAATTTTCAAGAGGTGTACCACTTACAATAAAAGTTATATTTCCTTACTGAGAATATAATTCAACTACTTGATAATGACAATAATAATATGACAATCACATATAAGAAATTCTTGTGAATTTTTAATCCATTGCTTCTACATTACAAAGAAAATAAGAGCAAAATTAAGGAATAGAAATAGACCAAAGATCATTCAAAAACCAGAAGAACTTTAAAGCAGATGTTTGTATCTAGAGCCACACCTTCATAATTTATATATACGTAAACATATACTAATATATATTACCTATATATATTATTTATCATCAGGAAAATGTAGTTTTCAGCCTGCTCTAAATGGTAAAAGTAATAATATATATTATTTATATTATATATATTACCTATATATTATTTATCATCAGGAAAATGTAGTTTAGAGTTCCCTAATAGTCCAGTCCCTGATTATGAGATTGTGGAGTGAAGCACTAGATTGTGACTCACACTGTCTGTCCCTCTGGGTTTCCATACATGTTTTTAAAATTAAACTTAAAAACAATATAGTTCTGAATCAAAAATCATTTCAAGATCCTGCCACTTACATAATTGCCAGGACATGTACAGTATCTAGACCCACAGTGGAAAACTTGAATAATCAACAAAATTGAAGGAACAATGACTCAGAGTTCTATAAAAATCCAGAAATATACTTATATATAACTTTACATATATTATATTTATAAATGTATGCATATATTACCTTGAGGAGAGAGAATGATTAACCTTGACTAGGATAGTGCTAAGACACTATGTACATAGGTTTCCAGGACACCTATAGAATGTTGGGGGTGATGATAATCTCACAATGAAAATTTAAATCATCATGGTCACCAGTACATAGAGCTGGGAATGATTAGTGAAAAAAGTGAGATCCATTGAGCATGTCCCAAATTGTACATCTCCTCCCTCTCTTATTCCCACTCTTATATTTCACAGGGATCACTTTTCAGTTAAAATTTAAACATCTAAGAATAATTGTTTGTTAATTACAGAGTTCAACCAATAGTACTAGAATAAAAAAATTACTAAAATGGATAAAGTCAGTGGACAACAGTCAGCACAAGAGCTGATCAAGTTACTGTTTCTCATAGTGTCCATTTCACTTCAATAGGTTTCACCTTTGGTGCTCAATTAGTTGTCACCGATCAGGGAGAACATATGATATTTGTCCCTTTGGGACTGGCTTAATTCACTCAGAATGATGTTTTCCAGATTCCTCCATCTTATTGCAAATGACTGGATTTCATTGTTTTTGACTGCTGTATAGTATTCTATAGAGTACATGTCCCATAATTTCTTTATCCAAATGTATGCTTTGAATTCCCTGTGATCTTTTGCTGTGAGGTTCCCTTTGTTTATCTTCTTTCATGTTGATGGCCGTGTTTCTGTGTTTCCGTGTGTAACACATCTTTAAGAGAACTTCCACTTTGACTATGACCTTGTCTAAATAAGATTGGAGTCGGCAAACTCAAAAGGCTTCCATAGCCTTGGCAACTCATGACAAGAGCCTAGGGTAATTACTGACGTCATAAACAAGAGTGTCAAATTGTTAAGTCAACAACAAGAGTCACTGTGTACTTACTTCTCATGTGGGATCTGTCCTTAATGTGTTGTCCAATGTGAATTAACAGTATAACTAGTACTCAAACAGTATTTTACACTTTGTGTTTCTGTGTGGGTGCAAACTGTTGAAATCTTAAATACTAAATTGATCTTCTGTATATAAAGATAATTAAAAATGAATCTTGATGTGAATGGAATGGGAGAGGGAGCGGGAGTTGGGAGGGTTGCGGGTGGAAGGGAAGCTATGGGGGGGGGGGAAGCCATTGTAATCCATAAGCTGTACCTTGGAAATTTATATTTATTAAATAAAAGTTAAAAAGAAAAAAAAAGTGAGATCCATTAATTCAGAGATGAAACAAAAAATTAAATTTCCAAAATGAAACAATATTAAGTTCCATAAAAGTCCTTAAAATCAGCTGGTGCCGTGGCTCAACAGGCTAATCCTCCACCGTGTGGCGCCGGCATACCGGGTTCTAGTCCCGGTCGGGGTGCCAGATTCTGTCCCGGTTGCCCCTCTTCCAGGCCAGCTCTCTGCTGTGGCCCCGGAATGCAGTGGAGGATGGCCCAAGTGTTTGGGCCCTGCACCTGCATGGGAGACCAGGAAAAAACACCTGGCACCTGGCTCCTGCCATTGGATGAGCGTGGTGCGCTGGCCGCAGCGCGCTGGCCGCGGCAGCCATTGGAGGGTGAACCAATGGCAAAAGGAAGACCTTTCTCTCTGCCTCTCTCTCTCACTGTCCACTCTGCCTGTCAAAAAAAAAAAAATAGTCCTTAAAATCTAAAGCAAAACAAAACAAAAAGTCCCCTACCAATGAGAGTGATGGACCTGACCCAAGATTATACTTATATACTGTAAACTAAAATTTGCTTGGACAAGTTCCAGATTTTAGAAAATTTATTTCCAAACATTGATAAAGCAAATCGAGTCTTCCTGAAGTTTTCAGTGCTAGAATTGGCATAAATTAGGGTATTGAATTTTTTCTGATGGTTATATCAAATTCAAATGCAACATGAAAAATATAAAATTGTGTGTCTTCCCATATACATTGTATTCTGACTACTGGCTGTACCAATGGGAAATCTGGTAGGTGCAGAAATAGCAGCACAAGGAGGTGTAATAGAGATTAAGATAGTAATAAAATTTCATTTTAAAATATGAAAAATATAAGGAAATCTTATGCAGTTTAATTTAATAATCTTAGCTACTAAGACTGCACTGTCAATCAAATGAATAGAAATTTTAAGGTGAATGATCAATTTTGAGCCTCTAAAAAGAATGAAAATGTAAATCAAATATGTGTCCTCAGTAATGTGTGTGCTGTCTAAAAGTTATTTAAAGACCACAAAAATGGAGGTTGCTAGGACAATCTGAACAATTTTGAGTGAATTCATGACATTATAATGTAAATATCCAAAAGAATGACCATAAGTTCACAGTGCTAATATTGGTTTCCACATGGATATTGATGATACACACAGTTGAAAGTAATAAAAGAAAGACAAAACAAAAATAGAAATCTGGTGCACATAGCCAGGTAAAATCATGGTTGAGGGGCCCGTGCTGTGGTGCAGTGGATTAAAGTTCAGGCCTGGGGGTTGGCGCTGTGGCGTAGTAGGTAAAGCTGCCACCTGCAATGCAAGCATCCCATATGGGCGCCAATTCGAATCCCGGCTGCTCCACTTCCCATCCAGCTCGGTGCTATGGCCTGGGAAACAACAGAAGATGGCCCAAGTCCTTGGGCGCCTGCACCTGCGTGGGAGACCCAGAAGAAGCTCCTGGCTCCTGGCTTTGGATCTGCCCAGCTCTGGCCGTTGCAGCCAACTGGGGAGTGAACCAGCAGATGGGAGACTGCTCTCTATTTCTCTCTCTCTTTCTGCTTCTCTCTCTGTGTAACTCTGACTTTCAAATAAATAAATAAATCTTTAAAAAAGAAGAAAAAAAAAGCCCTGACCTGAAGCACCGGCATCCCATATGTGCGCTGGTTCTAGTCTCTGCTGCTCCTCTTCCGATCCAGCTCTTATGGCCTGGTATAGCTGTAGAAGATGGCCCAAGTCCTTGGGCCCCTTGCACCTGCATGGGAGACTGAGAAGAAGTTCCTGGTTCCGGGCTTCACATTGGCCCAGCTCCAGCCATTATGCCCATCTGGGAGTGAACCAGTGGATGGAAGACCTCTCTGTCTCTACCTCTCTCTGTAACTCTACCTTTCAAATAAATAAGTCTTTTAAAAAAATCATGCTTAAATTGCTGATAGAAAGAATGAGTATTTTTAATGTGAGCCCTAAGTAAAAGACAAATATATAGACTGCTATTTGGTGGGAAAGAGTCCATAATAAACTTGAAAAATTACAGAATGACAGAGAAAATTTCCAACATCAGACATTAATTAACAGTTCCAGGAACATCCAGAAAAATGAACCATATATCCCCTGCTGATGAGAATGAAGGTGCTGTCCCCAAAATGTGCTCAAATCCATTAAACCTGACAGCATTAGGACAACTTTTACCATTTAGAGCAGGCTGATGACCACTCAATGATAAAGCAAACCATGGTACCCTTAGTTTTTCTGTGTTATGATTGTAAAAATCTAGGTTATTAATTACATATTTAGGTGATAGTAATAAACTTTTTTTTGACAGTCAGATTTAGACAGTGAGAGAGACAGAGACAAAGAGAAAGGTTTTCCTTCTGTTGGTTCACACCCCAAGTGGCTGCTACAGTCGGTGCGCTGCACTGATCCAAAGCCAGGAGCCAGATCCAAGGACCTGGGCCATCCTCCACTGCACTTCCGGGCCACAGCAGAGAACTGGACTGGAAGAAGAGCAACCGGGACAGAATCTGGAGCCCCAACTGGGACTAGAACCTGGGGTGCCGGCACTGCATGTGGAGGATCAGCCTAGTGAGCCTCGGTGCAGGCGATAGTAATAAATTCTAAAGCCTTTAATTTTGACTACAGGTGTGGAAATTAGTGATTTGGTAGAATCAGTAATAGAGTCACAATCACACAGGAAGGGTATACATGAATAAAATCTTAAAGTTACATTTAAATCTAATATCAAAATTTCAGTAGCTTAAAGCAAGAAAAGATCATGCTGCCTAATATTTAATATCTTAGCTAACATACAAAACCTTGACTGAGGAAATTTTTATAGATAATGTTTTATTTTGAGTACTATAAAAAATATGAAAATAGAAAGATAATACACTAACATGAATACCTGAAAGCATCCACTTTGGTGACATAATTTTGCAAAACAATGTCCGTGGAAGGAGTAACACAACTTGGAGAAACATAAACAACTTTATGACTTCAAAATGAAAATGCTGGCTAGGATAAGCAAATGTTTTCAGGACTATCATGGCAAGCATTTTGCTATTGGAAGAAGTGAAGCAATGTTAATGACAAAACAGTATACAGGAATTATGTGGAAAATAGACCTTCACATATAACGTTACCCAAGATAATAAAGTCAACACAAGTTAAATCAAGAATATTTTCAAGTACCTTGGCAGAATACATTTGAGAAATAACACTGATTTAAATAACTGACTTTCGAAAATTTCTATAATCAAAGGTAAATGTAGAGTTCTAACAGAGTTCACAAAACAATAAAACATATGACCTGCAAAGGAGAGTGATGACACTGATGCTAGATGATTCCATGCAATTTTCAGCACAAATATTATGAAAAAACTGTTAGAATTTACATATAGTTGATTATATTAGAAAGATAACGTAAACCAAGTGGGCCATAGGCAACTTGTGCTGAGACTGGCACAAGCTACACTGCCAATAGAAAAAATCCTGTCTCTATGTAATGTGTTGAAATCTTTACGTAATATGTACTACATATTATGTACATACGTAATATGTACTAAACTGATCTCTGTGTATAAAGAGAATTGAAAATGAAACTTGATGTGAATGCAAGGGGAGAGGGAGCGGGAAAGGGGAGGGTAGCGGGTGGGAGGGAAGTTGTGGGGGGAGGGAGCCATCGTAATCCATAAGCTGTACTTTGTAAATTTATATTCTTTAAATAAAAGCTTTATATATATTTAAAAAAAGAAAAAAATCCTAAGGTGATGGGAATAAAGTCAAAATTAGAATAAACATCACAGTAATGTGTACAGTTTATGATATACACTATATATTGATTGCAGGATATAGAAATGATCAATTTGTTAGTAAAAGAAAGAAAGTAAAATCACAAATGTATTTATTATGTTCATAAAAATAGCCCAAATTTACCATTTAAAAGAATACAGAAAAACTGGAGGAACTTAAATCAGGAAACCTATAGTGTTTCATACAATACTCTTATTTTCATTTTATTTATTTTTTCTCAGGCAGAGTTAGACAGTGAGAGAGAGAGACAAACAGAGAGAAAGGTCTTCCTTCCGTTGGTTCACCCCCCCAAATGGCCGCTACGGCCGGTGTGCTGCGATGATCCGAAGCCAGGAGCCAGGTACTTCATCCTGGTCTCCCATGCGGGTACAGGGCCCAAGCAATTGGGCCATCCTCCACTGCCTTCCCGGGCAACAGCAGAGAGCTGGCCTGGAAGAGGAGCAACCGACAGAATCCGGCGCCCCAACCGGGACTAGAACCCGGGGTGCCAGTGCCGCAGGCGGAGGATTGGGCCAAGTGAGCGGCGGCGCTGGCAGAATCAATACTCTTGACTCTGACATCCAACGTGTCTCAATTTACTGTGTGGAAAATTCTAAAACCCAGTGGTTACTTTTTAAAGTCTCATAAAAAAAAAACAAGAAATTAGAAAAACATGTGACATTGAAATCACAAAACTGTCCAGTGTCCCAGCACAGTTCTGAGAAACCATGGTTCTGAAGACCATGTACAGGAGGAGGTTACCAGGGTATATTACTGAAGTTTGAGCAATTTCATGATGTCATAATGAAAATGCTGGCCAGGATGACAGCAGGCTTGTAGGGCTGGAATTAACTCACACTTTGATATTGAGGATATACACAACTGAGAGGAATAAAATGAAAGAAAATAAATGGTAAAATGGGATGCACTCAGCAATGAAAAAATCCCTTGAATAAGAGAGTTATATTATAGGACCAGTATTTGAGTGAAAAAATACTGGCATAGAGATATGGTATAGAGAATTATAATTGGAGAAGTTTAAAAATCTAACAAAATATTTCAATTTTGTGAAAATCAGGAAAACACATACATTATATACAATATACGATATGTATATAGTATTTAATGATATATAATATTATATATATCATCTGGAAATGAGCATTATGATAGTAAGGCCTAGTAGATTCTGAAAAGTTATGAATGGGAAAGTTGCAGGGACAACTTCCAGAATAAACAAGTAGTTGATGACTTCAAAATGAAAGCACAAGCCAGAATGGGCCCAAGCTCCCTGTGCTAGATGGCATAAGACAAGTTACTGATGCTATACACAGAATATAAACACAAACTAAAATATAAAAAATAATTCAAATATAATGTTATACATTATACTTTGATTGCTGAGAGAAGCAATGGGAAAAGTGCATGGAAAAGTCAGAACTTCAAGCAGATAATGGGATTATTTTTGAAAACATCACTAAAATTTCATTTATGAAATACTAAAAAAAGTAGGAACATAAGTCAAAAACAATTCTTACTACCTAATAAAACAATTTAAAGTAAATATACAAGTATTTTGATCTATCTTATTGAAAACTTCAATACCAATTATCATTTTGGTGGCTCGGGAAAAAAAAACATACAGGATATATTTTCTTAACAGTATGAATAAATCTGTATCCAAAGTGAACCAGGATCCATCCAGAGATGATTAGTAAGAGGAAGAAGAAGACTGGGTGAAAATAGAGAATGATCTTAATCCAAAAAAATGTTCAAAACCCTCTCTCCCCTGTTAGGAGAACTTTGGACTACTAACACAGATTTTGAGAAAGGGGAAGACTGTTAGGTGGGATTAAAAATTATTAAAAAATCTGTCAGCTGACATTGGCAGTTTTAGTTTATATAAAATTTTACTGTTCTATAAAATAATCAACTCAGCCCAAAAATTTTACTCTGTGGTTTTGTAACTCTGGTTAGTCATCCACAATTAACTGACAACATTTGTCTTTAATCAAAGTGAATTGGAGTGAATCTGATGAAATGTATTAAAATATTAGAGATTTTCAGAACTTATATTGTTTCTAGTAAAACAGCAATATAAACTCTCCCCTTGTCAAATTTGAAAATTTGTTCAAATCAAAAATCATTTTTAACATACCAGTGGAATATATGCCCAGAAATGATAGGTAAAGTTGCAGAGAATGGCTAAAATAGCCTCATCAGTTTCCACCATCCTCCTAATCCCTTCCCCTAGGGCCATATACCTTCAGTTCTACCACTTTTATCTATTTCTGATTTTTAAAATATCTTAATGCACTTATTTTCAATCAACAAGTATTGCGATTTTACTCTTTTTTAAAAGAGCTTAATTGAGGTACCATGTGCTATTTTGATCCATGCTATCTTGGAATATTCAATAGCTTTGAAATGTGTATGATTTTTATATGACCTTTTTGATTTAACATGGGCAAAAACACAGGGTATCTTGATTTTGTGAGAGCCTACTTTAAGGTGTAGCATGAAGAATTTTGCAAAGATCGAGGAGTGCTGGAGCAGAGTGAGAATGTTATTGAATTCTTCAGGTGCTCTATATTTTACATGTCTGTACAAATATTTGAATTTGTTTTTTTAATTTGATTTTGAGTTTTTCTGCTCAACTGCATATCAATAGAGAGCTGAGCTATTGAAGTAACACCTTGACAATATCAAGACTATACTTGGAACTATTAGGATTGTAACTGGTATTGTCAAGATTATAATTGATATTAGTTTTGCATAGGCCTTAGGTTAGGTTGACCCCAGTAATCATGTATTCTCCTTCCCATATTTATGATTTTTGCCTTTATAAACTCTGCTGCTTTGGGCTTCGGGGTCAAGAGTTCTTTGGGACATGAGCCCACTCTTGGCCACTGGCAATAAAGAACTCCAAAATTTATCAGTGTGTGGTGCTCCTTTCTCATCACTTGCTCAGGCACAACACTATGATTTCATATTTACTCATTTCTTTAAGTTGTTATCCTTTTTTATTTACTTATTTTCAGGTGACTTTGTGCATAAGGTTTATTTTTTATTTTTATTTTTTTTTTGTGCATAAGGTTTAGATCATCATATTTTCCTAGTGACTAAAAGTTTCATCATTATTTTCCCTAAAGATATTTTTGTTTCCTTAAAGTCTATTTTGTCTGATACAGTGAGTGTGATTTTCTTCTGTTTAAAATTTTCCTGAAGTAGGTTTTCTACCTTTCACTTTAACATTTTTATAACTTTGACTGTTTTTTCCTTTGTATTTTGGTGGTTCTCTTAAAATCTGCCAATATGCTGAGTTTTGTTTATAATATCCTTCCTGATAATTGTTTAAAAGACATACACACACACACACACACACACACACACACACACACATATAATTTGACAGGTAGAGTTATAGACAGTGAGAGAGAGACAGAAAGGTCTTCCATTGGTTTATTCCCCTAATGGCTGCTACAGCCAGCGCTGCGCCGATCTGAAGCCAGGAGGTGGGTGCTTCCTCCCAGTCTCCCATGCAGGTGCAGGGACCCAAGCACTTGGGCCATCCTCTGCTGCCCTCTCCCAGGCCACAGCAGAGAGCTGGACTGGAAGAGGAGCAACCGGGACTAGTATCCGGACCCCAAGTTGGGACTAGAGCGCGGTGTGCCAGCGCTGCAGGCGGAGGATTAGCCAAGTGAGCCACGGCACCCGCCCTTACTTATATATTTGAAAGCAAAGTTACAGAAAGAGAGAGAGAATTTCCCAGCTGCTGGCTCACTTCTTCCCAGATGGCCTCAACAGCTGGAATTCTGCCAGTTCAAAGCCAGGAGCCAAGAGTTTCATGCAGACCTCTCAGGTGGCTATCAGGAGAGCAGGAGCCCAAATATTTAGGCATCCTCTGCTGCTTTTCCTAGGTCATTAACAAGGGGCTGGGTTAGAAGTGGTGCAGCCAGTACATGAACCAGTGCCCATATAGAGTTCCGGTGTCACAGCACCAACTTTACCTGCTACACTGCAACGCCAGCCCCAATTCTGGTAATTTCAGAGAATTTTGCCTATTTATATTTACTGTGATCATTAATACATTTAGGTTTATCTCCACATAATTATTCAGAATTTTATTTTTTCTTATTCCATGACCTTTTCTTAATTGATTGTAATTTTTTAGCATTATTTTTTATTTGTTAAAACATCTCTCTTTTGGAGATTCATGCATGCTGTTTTCATTATACTAGTCATTATCTTTGCACATTTCCCAGGAATATTTTTCTTCTTTTTTTAACATTTATTTATTTATTTGAAAGACAGAGTTGCAGAGAGAGGCAGAGACAGAGAGGTCTTCCATCCGCCTGTTAACTCCCCAGATGGCCTTAACAGCCGGAGCCGCACCGACCCAAAGCCAGTAGCCAGGAGCTTCTTCTGGGTCTCCCATGTGCGTGCAGGGGCCCAAGAATTTGGGCTATCTTTTACTGCTTTCCCAGGCCATAGCAGAGAACTGGATCCGAAGACGAGCAGCCAGGACTAGAACCGGTGCTCATATGGGATGCTGGCTCTTCGGCTCAGGGCTTTTAACCCACTGCGCCACAGTACTGGTAGCAGGATATTTTTCTTAATAAATTGTAAGGCTAAATTATTTTTACCTCTTTTCTCAAGAATGGAGGAAATATTAGAATAATTAATCTATAATCACTTCTCTCCTGAATTACAGCTGTTTTTATTCAGAACCTTAGTCCTTTCTTATCTCCACCCCGCAAATCAGACATTTATGTTTATTATTTTAAACAGATGATTACATACACATGTACATTTATTTATATATTGTTTAATATATATAATATAGTTAATATATTACTTATACATTATTTAATATATAAGTATATAATTATGCAAATAACATAAATAATTAATGGTATATAATATAAATAATGTGTTGATATATTATCATTTAAAATAAATGATTAGATGTACATTGTATTTGCTCACTATTCTTTTTTGCATCTCACTCTTCTGAAACTATGCCCCTTCCTCTTGAGCAGCATGAATTATCCCACCCTTAATAAACATCTCTTGGTGAATTAACTGTTTATGTACATGTGAATGTTTTCATTTTTTTCAAGCCTGAAAGCTAATCTGTCCAAATATCTGTAGGTTTATAGTGACTGTCTTCAATATTTCAGAGATGTTATTCAACGCTCTCTGGTTTTACTTACTGAAAAATTTTGTTAGTCCAATTATTCACTTTTCAATCATCTATCATTTTCTATGGAAGTTTTATAATTTAATCTCACTATTTTCTATTAAGAAGTTATGCTTTGATTGTTAGGTGTAGATTTCTTGCCACTTATTGTGCTTGGCACACATACACATTAGAAACATTATTTCTTGCACTGGGACAATTAGGAAAATCACAGTCATATTTTCAAATAACATGTCTCCAACATTCTTCTGGGGTTGAGATATGTGTTAGATTTTCTCATTCTGTGCTTCTTATCTCTTAACAACAAAAATATTATTGGGAAATATAGGCAATATTCTTTGATATAAATACAGGGTAAAAAACTATAAATATGATACTTTCCTGAATTGCACATTTATTCAGATTTTACAAGGTTTCATAATCTGTATCTAAACAGCTACCTTCTAAACTTCACATTATAGCCTGTGATTTTCTGAATCCATAAACCAAAAACTTTGTAAGGCTTGACTCCACTGAACAGGAGTCAAGAAAATGTTCCTGAATAGCTTATGTCAAAAGTTCAGTTGATGTCCACGTATTTCTTATCTTTCTTGATAGTTGAAAGTGACCAACAAGACATTTAGAATGAAGGTGAAGTGCAAACAATGGGAGCTTCAATTATTTGTGTGCTCATTAGTTACTAAGGAGTAATTATTTATTCCTGAGTCCAAATCAGAAAATTTCAAACCAAATACAAACTCAATATGCTTTATTATAGACATCCAGATTGTAAATAAGAAACAACTCCCCATTCACATACCTGTTAATTTCATCATCTCCTCCATTTTACTAAGAAGAAAATTATATAACATTGAAATAACAGCTAATTTGACCTGGATTCATGAGGCATGACTTCATGAATAAACAAAGTATAAATTGATGAATAAGAAAGAACAGGTTAATTTGTAAAATAATAATTAAAAGATCAGTTGTCTTTAAATATAAAAGGACACTATGTAAGTGCCATATGTTAAGGAAAATTTAAATAGTGATATCATTGTTGTTGATTGAGAGTCCTTGTTGATTATTTGTAGTTTATTTGGTCATTTGGAATTTTCAGATGTTTTCAGATGTTTGTATTCTTCAGGATTCCCAGATTTTCAACATGTTCAACATATAGGAGTTTTAGTGGCACCCAAATAAGTTCTATCAGCTATTCCAGTGTTACTCCAAGCAAGTAAAATCTCTATGGATTTCAAGGAAATCAATCAATGCTGCATCCCTCCCAGTTTCTATTTCCTATCGAGAAATTCTAGAGCACAGCTGCTAAGCATTTTTTAACTTAAATTCCACAGACGCAACACTTTTAAACATTAAAATATATTTATTCTCCTCACATTCTATATCCCCTGGGTATCCTTTTCCAGAATGATTTAATTTCAGTTGAAAAATCTGTCAAGTCCTTTCACAATTACACTTGGGCACTCTTTGGTACAACCATATAGATTCACGGATGGATTGCTCTACTATGTCAGTCTGACTGTGGCATATACGTGGTCTTGTGATAGAACTGTTAACAACTTCAGTTTTCAAAATCTTTAACTGTTAACTTCTTCACCAATATTCCAGCTTTCTCTTAAGTTAACTTGCAGCTAATGAACATAGAAACTTGGTTGTTTCCTGAACTACATACAATATATTTTTCATTTTATCAATTACATGTTCTCATCATTTACACTCCCTTGTGAATTGCAGAAGCACATTTCAGAGAATGCACCAGTCATCTTTTCTTGTCACTTCCTTTTTGTTCTTATATTCACCTGTGCTTCCACCGCAAGTATAACCCTTTTATAAGTAGGACCTCGATTATGCATTATTGTTATTTAACTGATAGTGGTTTTTAACATCGGAACAATATAAAAAGACATAAATATAGCAACCATTTTGTGAACTAACGAGCAACATAATATGCTGAGAATTTCATTGGTAATGCAAATATTTGGGTACATACACAGTTTTACACTGGTTAAATTTTATAGGGTTAATTTTCACGTATAGGTTTTTCATAGTCACAGTTTTACATAGGCATATGTTCAGTTCTGTGGGAAAATCTTTATCCCTAAGAAGTTTATAATTGGGATTCATTTAAAATTACTCAAAATAAAACTAAAATAAAATATGTTAATTTTATTTTAATAAACTCTGGAAGATTAGAAATATGTCCTCCTTGTAAAATAGCACTGTTGCTCTCATTTCAGCTACTTTGTTAAATCAAATCTTGAATTATTGGGTACAATGTGCTTGAATGGTGCTGCAAGTAAAGCATGAGCCATTCATGCAAGTCCTCCTTGACACAGAAACTGTAACAACCTTTATATGTAAGAATGATCAGTTATGTCGATTAAACATCTGATTAAGAGACCTACCATTTCTCTTACAGGATTATAGTTCATTGTTTCATGATTTTAAGACAAATTAAAGTGTCTGTTGCTTTTGAAAAGGTGTCACTTTTGTCATGTTTGTGTGACAATAGAAGTACAAATCAGATTTGGTGATGTCTTCTACAGTCTTTGACTCCAACATCTGTTATCTTAGTAATGGTGCCTTAGATCAGTCCCAAGGAGCTCACATTTCTTTTGTACTCTCTGTGTATCTTTCTCAAATTGAGTTAAGATTAATCATTACTATCAGAGAGAATAATCTAGAAAAAGAGAAACACATAGTGGATACCCATAGATGCTGGTATTTTGCAGGATAAAGTGAGTAATGATTCAGATATATAAAGAGAAATTACCTCAGGAATAAATAGCTGGAAATATTAGCAACAAAATACTTCTAAGGAAAGCGTGCTCATTATTTTAGTAATTAAATACCTGCTGATCATTGCTGTGCAGAAGATACTGTCTCCGGTGGAGGTAAAGACAGCTCCATGAAGGAGTCTTGTGCAGGAAAATGCAGCAGCTACATACTTCAGGGCACAGTAATGTAAACTGCTGAGAAGCATTGAGGAGGGAGAAAAATCACTTCTAGTGTGTGTTGATGGTGAAAGAGCTGGGTGGAAGGCTTAGGTGAGCCACTTTGGATTTAATACAAAGAAAGAAAAAGGCCTACTTAAGAGAGAAGAGAATTTACATATTTTTATATATTGTTTGTGTTTTACAGTGGGTCAGTAGAGCTTCCTATTATCAGGAGAATTCAGAAAAATTCCACCATGGTTTTTATAAATTATCATGAGAACAATCATTCTTTTTAGAATCCACAATACCTACACACATACACACACGCAAAAAAAAAAAAAAAAAAAAAAAAAAAAAACCCTAAATAGCATTTACACTTTAAATCAGATATAAAATTAACAACACTTTTCATTTTAATTTTAATTAATTTCTGATTAGTTGCTACATCCTGGAAGAATAAAATAAATTAAAAATTTGTTGTCTCCTTTACAGCTTATCATTGAATGGAGGAAATGAAAACTTATTTTAGGTCTGTAGTGGGTGTTGTGGCTAAGTGGGTTAAGTCACAGCTTAGGACATCCACATCCTATATCAGAGCGATTGGAGTGGAGTCCTGGCTTCTCTGCTCCTGATTCAGCTTTCTGCTTATGCACCTAGAAGGCATCAGATGATGGCCCAAGTACTTGAGTTTCTGCCACCTGTTTGGAAAACCTGCATAGATTTTCTGGCGCTTTGGTTTGGCCTGTGCCACTCCCAGCCTTTGGGGACATCCAGGGAGTAAAAAATCAAATGGAAGATTTCTTTGTTCCTGTCTCTCATTCTGCCTTTCAAATAATTAACTTTTATTTTTTAAAAACCCTACGTTAGGTCCTTACAGGAATTAGTTTAACATGCAGTGACAAACCCTGGCTTTGTGTTGGAAAATCTTTAAAAGATATGATTTTGATATCACCTCATGGTCTTAATCAAAATAATGCTCTGGTGAAAAAAGTGAGCAAAACAGTCTAAATTATCCCAAAATTCATTATTTTATCAATAATTTTTGTTCTCTTTAATAGTTAAATGTTCAATATTCATTAATAAAAATAATTGCAATTGTTTAACTTGAAATTATTTGAACTTTGTCACATTCAGTCTCATATTACTTGTATGTAATAGATATGGATGGAAATTTTTATAAGAGTTTCCCCTCAGTGGGCTCACTAAAGAACAGACAAGGATGGGATGACATAGTGCTCCCAACCAGACAGGTCCATGCCCTAGCAGACTATCTTGGATCAAGGTCAAACACTTCATCTAGGAACCTCTATGGGACTAAAGTTGCAAAAGCTGCATTTAACAGGAAGGTAACTAGCTTCTAGTAAAGAATACAGGTATGAATGGCTACCCTGAAAAGTACTTTATTTCTTCTTTTAATAATGAGGTTCTTGGGCTGGTATTGTGGTATAGCGGGTAAACAGCCTCCTGAGATACAGGCATCCCACCTGGGCATAGGTTCATGTCCTAGCTGCCCCATTTCTGATCCAGCTCCCTGGTAATGGCCTTGGAAAAGCAGCACAAGATGGCTCAAGTACTTGGGCCCCTGACACCCATGTGGGAGACAGAGGAGAAACTCCTGGATTCTGGCTTCAGCCTAGTCCAGCCCTGGCCATGGCAGCCATCTGGTGAGTGAAACAGCAGGTACAAGATCTCTCTCTCTCTCTCTCTCTCTGACTCTAACTTTCAAATGAATTGTTTTAAATGAGGTTCTCTTTCAGCCATATCCACAGATCAGAGAAGGAGCTAAAAGTAAAGTGACAGATCTGTGCATGATGCCTAGAAGATATGGGACTTGCTTCTTTGATACATGATGATAACACTATGCATAAGATGTTATTTTGTATCATTAGTCAAATGATGACATGAGAGAACACTCAGGATATTCCATTTTCTCCTGCTGCCATGTTTAGCTCTTCTGTATTATCTGACTCTGTATCTCACTTAATCCTCCACTCCAGTGCTGACAAAAATCTCCAGCTCTATTGCATTTGGTTGGACTTTTTATTTATTTATTTTTATTTATTTATTTTTTTTTTACAGGCAGAGTGGACAGTGAGAGAGAGAGACAGAGAGAAAGGTCTTCCTTTGCCGTTGGTTCACCCTCCAATGGCCGCCGCGATCGGCGCGCTGCGGCCGGCGCACCGCGCTCGTCCGATGGCAGGAGCCAGGAGCCAGGTGCTTTTCCTGGTCTCCCCATGGGGTGCAGGGCCCAAGCACCTGGGCCATCCTCCACTGCACTCCTGGGCCACAGCAGAGGGCTGGCCTGGAAGAGGGGCAACCGGGACAGAATCCGGTGCCCCGACCGGGACTAGAACCCGGTGTGCCGGCGCCGCAAGGCGGAGGATTAGCCTGTTGAGCCACGGCGCCGGCCGGACTTTTTATTTTAAACATTGTCCCATAGCTTCCTTGTAGCCTATCACAATAAGAGTATACTTCCTTAAATGTGTATATTTGTTTTATAAAATGTACATCATTAGTTAAATTCTTATGCTACTCAATTATCTTTGCTTTTTTGCAGACATCAAAATATCATATTTTAACAACATATGACCATCTCCTCTACTAGACTAGAAGTGTTGAAGACAAGATCTGTCTCTTATCCGTCTTTATTTGGCTGGCACTGAGCACAGTGCTGGGCATACAACAAGATTCAGGATTGTGCTGTGTTAAAACCCAAACTCCAGGGAGGCACTGTGGCACAGTAGGTTAATCTTTCGCTTGTGGGGCCAGCATCCCATATGGGTGCCGGTTCTAGTCCCAGCTGCTCCTCTTCCAATCAGGCTCTCTGCTGTGGCTTGGTAAAACAGTAGAAGATGGCCCAAGTGCTTGAGCTCCTGTATCTACATGGGAGACTGGGGAGAAGCACCTGGCTCCTGGCTTCAGATCGGTGCAGCTCTGGCCATTGTGGCCATTTGGGGAGTGAATGAATGGAAGGAAGACCTTTCTCTCTGTCTCTCCCTCTCACTATCTGTAACTCTACCTCTCAAATAAGTAAATAAAATATTAAAAAAAAAACTGCAAAGAGATGACCTTAGGAATCGAGAATTCCAGAAGTGATTAAGTTATGAGGGCAGAACCCTCACGAATAGCATTAGTGTCCTTAGAAAGGAGGCCCTAGAGCTTTTACTCACCCCTTCTACCATGTAATGGCAAGAACATCGTCTATGAATCAGAAAGCCGGCCCTCAGCAGACACCGAATCTACAGGCATCTTAATCAGAACCTCACTGCTGCGACATCAATTTCCATGTTTAAGCTGCCCAGTCTGTGGTATTTGTTATGGCAGCCTGAACACACCAGATCACCAGCTCTAATCAAGCCTGCGCTCCACCCCTGTGCTCCCCTGCACTAGTGACCAAAACATTTAAGACTCTGAAAACGGTAATATTGAAACAGAGTTTACCTAATACGAGTTTAATGGGTTTATCTAAAACCAGTTTTATATAAGACCTAAGTGCAAATTACAAATATTTTTCAAAAGAGTCAATGCCTTTTAAAAGTATGTAATCGAGGATTACGAGTAATCACATAATATAGCTGAAATTCCTGTAAAGAGTATCAGTGAGGTTTAGACATAACTTTATATAACACATATATGGCCACATCCAATTTTAATATATTAAAAAGGTTTAATTTCTGAATATCTATTATGTGATCATTAATGTTTTATCTTCATTTCTGAATCATTTTATTCAGATTCTATATATCAGCTTTGTCTCCCTTACCTATTAAACATTCTATCATGTGGTAAATTAACATACTAATGCTGATAATTACATATTTTAACTTTTTTTGTTTTTTTTTTTTTTTTTTAATATTTTTACTTCTTTGACAGGTAGAGTTACAAACAGTGAGAGAGAGAGACAGAGAGAAAGGTCTTTCCTCCGCTGGTTCACCCCCCAAATGGCCGCCACAGCCGGCACTGCGCTGATCTGAAGCCAGGAGCCAGGCATCTCCTCCTGGTCTCTCATGCGGATGCAGGGCCCCAAGCACTTGGACCATCCTCCACTGCCCTCCCAGGCCACAGCAGAGAGCTGGACTGGAAGAGGAGCAACTGGGACTAGAACTCGGTGTCCATATGGGATGCCGGCACTGCAGGCAGAGGATTAATCAAGTGAGCCAGAGCGTTGGCCCCATTTTTCCTTTTTTCTTACATACTTTAACATTTAAAAAGATCTTAGAAATCACCTCACCTGCCCAACTTCATTTTAAAGGATGAAGAAACAGATACAGAGAAGTTTTAGTATTTAGTTACTACAAGTTTTGTCTGTGATCAAAGTTAGATATAGCTTTTGTGAGAATTAAAACTTATATAATTTGGAAATTGCCCATTAAGAAAAGAAATAGAAAAATCAAGTAGGAAATGTAAGACTGACTTTGAATGTGAAGAGAAATCTAGAAAAAGCAAATACTGTGAATATGGCTACTATAAAATCCAGAAAATAGCATTACTATTATGAAATTGTCTCATGGATATCTGCAATACTTTTTTCTTTATATTAGCTACATATTTCTTGATCATCTCTTCATGTTACAATTGTGTAAAGCCATTTTCTAAATAAAATATAGAAAGATCATCAGGTTCTCCTATAACATTGGTGGGAATTTGGCTTTTATTATTGATGATTTAGTTTCTTTCAGGTTCATATTAATTATTGGTATTGCCACACCTGTTAACTTGCACACCATTTTGTTCCCTGTTCAGCCATGAAAGCCTTTGGGAAATTTCTTTCTTTCATCTACCTGAACAAAGAAATTTCCCAACCCACCCATCAACCTTAAACTGACTATGAGCCTATGTTACTGTGGTATTCTAAGCAGGGAGCAAAGCATACTGAGACAGATCCTTCTCTTAGAATCCATGATGGCATCTGTATTCTGGGGCACAGGGCAGTTTGGAAATAATCCTGGCTGCCCACCACCATGGTCTCAATCCAAGGATCAGAATATCAAGGGGATCTAAGCTTAGTAGGTGACTGACGCTGTGCCACCTGAGAAGAGCATGGTGAGACTTGTAAGGAGCCAAAGGCAAGTGACAAGCCTAGAGGTGAAGCTTCATTAATTTTAAAGATTCATTTATTTATTTGAAAGGCAGATGGGGGCAGCGGGGGGGTATTGGGGAGAGATCTTCCATCCAACAGTTCACTACCCAAACAGCTACAATGGCCAAGGCTGGACCAGGCTGAAGCCAGGAGCCAGGAGCTTTAACTTGGTCCCACAAGGGTGGCAGTGTCCAAGTACTTGGGATATCTTCCAACACCCGTTAGCAGGGAGCTGGATCACAAGTGGAGCAGCCAGGATTTTAACTGGTGTCCACATGGGATGCTGGTGTCATGGGTGGTGACAGCTTAACACACTGCACTACAATGCTGGCCCTAAGCTTTTTGAATTTACATCCATCTGTACCTGCCTACGGCAGTTCTTTTACCAGAAGCCATACATTGTTTTCATTTTCCTAACTGATCTGATAAATACTCAGGTAAAATTAACGACAGCAAATACTGAGAAATCAGCCTAAG
Source organism: Sylvilagus floridanus (assembly GCA_949820135.1). Classification (NCBI taxonomy): domain Eukaryota; kingdom Metazoa; phylum Chordata; class Mammalia; order Lagomorpha; family Leporidae; genus Sylvilagus; species Sylvilagus floridanus. The sequence goes on along the minus strand of OX463235.1, from coordinate 2,087,729 downwards.
CTGTTTGTATCCACTGTGTATAGCAGCTCAATTCACAGTAGTTAAGGTTTGGAATCAATCCAGATGTCCATTAGCTGATGACTGGATAAAGAAGATGCTTTTATATGCACTGTGGAATACTACTCAGCCATAAGAAAGAAAGAAATCCTGTCTTTTGCATCAAAATGGATACAGCTAGAGACCATTACGCTTAGTGAAATAAGCCAGCCCCCAAAAAACAAACACATGCTTTCTCTGATATGCAGTAGTTAATATAGAATACAAAAGAGTATAAGAGTGAAACTGACAAATTATGATGCTATTATTGTTCATAGCTCTTGTGTATGTTCCTGTGGAACAGTGGTCTTTCTCTTTATTGCATGGTCTTTGAGCAGCACTTAGTGCCATCATTTGGTTCACTCCCCCTCCAAAGTGTTTAAAACTATTAAAAATTATTAATCATGATGAATTTTTCTGACTAGAAATAAATAATTGGTAGGACTGTCTTCAAAACATAATCTGCCTGGAATGTATATGTAAAGGAAAAATGGGTGGGGATAGACAGGAAATAAACATGTCTAGAGAACTGTCATCCAAAAACAATAGTTTTGAAGTAAACACTCAAGGCATTGACATTTGCTATGTCACCTGCTCCAGCACCCCTGTAGATAATGAACAACAAAGTAGATGTGCTCTAGTTAGTAACAAAGTCCTCCCATTAAACAACTGAGGTAAACGAGCCACTCCTCAGCTAGCAATCACATAGTTTACTTTTCTAAATAATACGTATTTTCAAAGTAGAACTGTAGGATTAGACTTAAATAGAATGAATTTGTTTAAAAATCCCAAATGTGGGGCCGGCACTGTGGCATAATAGAGAAAGCCTCCTCCTGCAGTGCCAGCATCCCATAAGGGTGCCAGTTCAAGACCTGACTGCTCCACTTCTGATCCAGCTCCCTGCTAATGTGCTTGGGAAAGTAGTGGAAGATGGCAAATACTTGTGCCCCTGCACCTATGTGAAGAAGTTGTTGGCTCCTGGCTTCAGCCTGGCCCAGCCCTGGTCATTGCAGCCATTTTAGGAGTGAACCAGTAGATGGAAAATTGATCTCTCTCTCTCTCTTTCTCTCTCTCTCTCGTTTTCTGCCCCTCAAATAAATACATCTTAAAAAAATTGTCAAATCCAATTATAGATTTCAATATTTACATTAATTTCATTCTATCAGTCAGCCTATCTGACTACCTGACTGCAAAGTCCCCTGCCTCATATATCTGAGGTCTGTCTCTTTACATGAGTAGTAAGACAGACATTCACTGCCTTATTGCATTTCCACAGTGAGAGGGCAGTACCAAAGAGAATGCCCCACAATAAAGCACTTAGGGTGATCACTGATAGATAACATGGGTGAATGCAGTACTGACAGAAGCTTCCCATGGGTGAATGGAAGACTTCAGTTAAGAGGCATCCAGAGTTCAAGAGGGAGGGATACTTTGGTTCTTTTCACATTGCTAAGAACGAAAGGTCCAGGACCACCCAACAGTCCAGGGAGCAGCAAAGAAAGAACAGAACTGGAAAATTTTTCCAAGAAGTAACTAGAAATCTTTAAAAGTTAACCAGTTGAAAGTAAAAAATGCATTGAAAATATATGTATATGAACATGGTCTCATTAAACCGAATTATGAAAAGACCAATTTCTTATATAAACTACTCAAAACTAGAACTTCAGGTTAAACAGTGTCTATATCAGATCATTTAAACATAGCAGAATCTTGAGTCTTGAAACAAGGGCTAAGTGGGAAGCTAAGTGTTTGTATGTATGTATATATAAAACTATACATTATGGGGGCCGGCGCTGTGGCGTAGCAGGTAAAGCCACTGCCTGCAGTGCCAGCACCCCATATGGTCGCCGGTTCGATTCCCAGCTGCTTCACTTCTGATCCAGCTCTCTGCTATGGTCTGGGAAAGCAGTAGAAGATGGCCCAAGTCTTTTGGCCCCTGCACCCATGTGGGAGACCCAGAAGAAGCTCCAGGCTCCTGGCTTCAGATCGGCGCAGCTCCGGCCATTGCAGCCAACTGGGGAGTAAACCAGCAGATGGAAGACCTCTATCTCTCTCTCTGCCTCTCCTCCTCTCTCTCTGTAACTCTGACTTTCAAATAAAAAAATAAATCTTTTAAAAATATATACATTATGACTTAATTTCCTATAAATATAAAACTTTCCACAGAATTACTCAACAAATTAATAGAGGTTAATAGCAAATATTAATATGATTAGACAATGCTTTACAACAATTAAATTCTTGATATTTATCCTCATTTTAAAGAAATGCAAAGAGTGTGAATATGGTTTAAGTGAGGACTATTCAAAGTGTGTGCACTGCATTATGTTTAATGTACTTTGAAACACAGATCCATAGCAGGCCTCCTACAGGAAGTCAAACACAGAATTTGAGTCTTGAATTTAATGCTCTTCAGTACTTAAGACCTTGCCATAGGAGTCCCTTGAAAATTCTATCTATATTACAAAAGCAACAGACTATAAAATCTTCATTATATGTAACATAACCATTGTTACATCCCACATTTACAAATATAACCTGTGTTTGCTTTTTTACAGGATATATTATTAAAAGAATGTAGAAAGGTAACTCGCGCTCACGGAAACAGTGGCATGGTTCGTGCCAAATTCCGAAGCAACCTTCCTGCAAAGGCCATTGGACACAGAATCCGTGTGATGCTGTACCCCTCAAGGATTTAAACTACTGAAAAGTAAATAAATAAAAATGGATTTGTTCTCTTGTAAAAAAAAAAAAAAAAAAGAATGTCAGTCTATGACCAACATATAGAAAAAAATTTTTGTTTTGAAGTGTGTAATTCCCATTAAATCTGAGTGGAAACAACAAACAACTGACTCACAGTTAAAGGCTTAGACTAGATAAAAAAACCTCTTGAGTGGTAACAGTGGTACAAAGCATCCTTCTTCCTAATAGAAATAATTATATTCAGGTAGAATGTTTTTATACAGGTAAGCTTTTATTTAAAAAGCACACCTATTTAGAGTCTCTTGTATATTTGTATAGTTTCTCATAATAACCAGCACAAAACATGTCAAACAGTATATTTTGGGGTGATATAATCTTGTTGCCTACAAATATTTTATGAGTACTATGTCCTAAGCCCTACCAGCAATAACACATCTGTTGATCCTGAAACTTCATAAATATATCTGGAAGACATGTGGAGGAAAGCAGGCTGAGACACCCGAAAATGAGCCATAGAAGGGCAGTTCCAGTTGTTGGATAGCTGAAGGGACCACGAGGGATGTCTCCAAGTGACCTTAGACTGCTACCGCCAGTTTGACTTGATGTCTGAGGATTTCCACGCTACAAAGATTTATTTGGCCACAATGGCCAGGTCAAAGTTAGGAGCCAAGAGTTTCATCTGGGTGTCCCATGTATGTGCATGGGCCCAAAGACTTGGGCCATCCTCTGCTGCTCTCTCAGACCATTAGTAGCTGGATTGAAAGTGGAGCAGCCAGGACTCTAACCAGCACCCACATGAGATGCCAATGTTTCAGGCAATGACTTTACCTGCTATGCCACAGCACTGGCTCCCACAATAACAATCTAAATGACATCCATGTGAAGGACATAGGTGAAGTCACTTTTAAACAAGAGGGTGGAGAACAAAAGGGGATGGCTGAGGAGAAGATGGGCCAAGACACAGGGAAGGTTGGGGCAGAGAAGAATCACCCTGGAGAGGACTGTGCAGTATTGTGGAGGGAGCTGCTTAACACAAAGGCTTTTCTCCTACAAGCATGATGCTGAGATGTTGACCCCCTCACTTGGTGGCATGAGTGACTGGCATAGCACAGATGTTGGGACTCTAGGGTCCCCAAGAGAACCCTAGCCCTATTCCATGCACTGGATCTGAACTTCCCAAAGAGCAGTTGGCATCCTTGGCAAGGAGGTGTAGCCTTATGGAACCTCCCCAAACTTCCCAAAACTGCCACTGTGCCCTCACACCTTTTACCACCACTACACCCACTCCTTTCCAACTGAGCCTCCTACTCATCCTACACTTTGTTTTCTTAGGAAAAGAGTCCTGAAAAAGGAGGAATTCCCCCAGAAACTTAGGCCTTTAACATGGTTCCTCCACCCCCTAACCCCTGGAATGCATCCAGCAGAAGGAAGGCAATGGAGGGCACAGGACAGTTTGGGGCAAGAAGTCAATTTCAGCAGCTCCAATGAGCAGGAGGCACAGTACAACTGCTGACTGTGACTGTGAGTGTCTATGAGTCAGAGACAAGGAGCAAGAGTGTAGAGGGCAATGGGACTGTGGCACCCATAGAGGGTAGAGAATTCCTGCTGTGTGTTACAAGTGAAGAAAGGAGAGGGATGACTTGCAAGGGCAGGGAGGAGGTGCACATTTTACAGCTCACTGAGTATTTCGCCATCTATTATGAAGAGGGTTTGAAGATTGGCTCCTGGTTTGAAGACAGACTTTGGGGAGCAGCACTGAAAATGCAACTCACTGTATACAAAGGGACCTGCAGAAGACTGTCAGTATCTTTTCCAGGAGCAACTCTGCAGGCCAGAAGGTGATGGTGTGGTTTATTCAAAGTCCTAAAAAAAGTAAACAAGAAAATTACAAACCAAAATACTGTATTAAGTGATCATGTATTTCTTTTTGACAGGCAGAGTTAGACATTGAGAGAGAGAGAGAAAGAATTCGGGGTGCCAGCACCACAGATGGAAGATTAGCCTAGTGAGGCACAGCGCCAGCCTGTGATCATGTATTTCAAAATTGGTACATAGAAAAACTTTCCCAGAAAAACAAGTCAAGCTGTTTATCACCACTTACTGGTCCTGCCTTATAAAAATACTAAAGAAAATTCTTCAAGTAAAAGGAAGAGAATGGTAACCCGTATAAGGAAATTATGTGAAAGTAGAAAGTTTATCAGCAAATGTGCATACAGTGTCAAATTCAAACCACTAATATCGTAATGATAGTGGGTTGATCAATTACAACATAAAGGTTAAGACAAAACAATGAAAAACAACTATGGCTGCAATATTTTCTGAATGATATAAAAACACAAAATGTAACATCAAAACATAAATTGTTAGAGGAGAAGAAGTAAAAGGAGAGTTTATATATATTACCAAAACTAAGGGTATCAACTTTTAAAGGAATTATTTATCTGTTTGGAAAGGAGAGTGACACAAACAGGGAGAGGCCTCCCATCTGCTGGATCCCTCTCAAAATGCCTAAAATGGTTGGGTCAGAGCCAGGTCAAAGTCTCGAGAAGGAACTCAATTCTGGTATTCCAAGTGGGTGGCAGGGGCCAAGAAGCTGGCCACATATTGCTGCCTTGCCAGTCACAGTATCCGGAAGCTATAGCTGGGACTTGAGCTGGCACTCAGATACGAGATGCCAGCATCACAGGCAGTGGTCTAACCTGCTGTATCGCGATGCTGGCATCAGCTTAAAATGGCATGTTATGAGATGTTCTATATAAGCAGAACTGCATCTACTAGGAAGAAATCTATAATATGAGGGACCTCTTAAAATTCTAGGAAATCCGTATGTTCATAAAACCATGGGAATATCTCAAAATTTTTTTTGCCAAAATAATCTTTTCTTTTAATGCCAATTTCATGAACTTTTTGAAACATTGTCACAGATAACCAAAAGCTTTTGGGGGGTTGGCACTGTGGTGTAGGTAAAGCTGCTGCCTGCTGTGACAGCATCCCATTTGGGCACTTGTTCGAGACCTGGCTGCTCCACTTGTTCCAGCTCTCTGCTATGGCCTGGGAAAGCAGTGGAAGATGGCCCAAGTCCTTGGGATCCTGCACCCATGGTGGGAGATGCAGAAGAAGCATCTGGCTCGTGGCTTCAGATTGGCCCAGCTCTGGCCATTGTGGCCATTTGGGGAGTGAACCAGTGGATGGAAGATCTCTCTCTCTCCCTGCCTCTCTGTAACTCTGCCTTTCAAATAAATTAATAAATCTTTTTTTTTAAAAAAAGGCTTTTTTAAAAATATTACAAAATGCTACTATAGAAAGTAATAAAGTCACAAAGGACATAGGTTAGAGATGAAAAAAGGTAAAATAAATTTATGAAACAAGGGGCTGGCGCTGTGGCATAGCAGGGAAAGCCACCGTCTGCAGTGCCAGCTTCCAATTTGGGCACTGGATCGAGTCCCGGCTGCTCCACTTCCAATCCAGCTCTCTGCTATAGCCTGGGAAAGCAGTCGAACACAGCCCAAGTCCTTGGGTCTCTGCACCCACAGGAGAGACCTGGAAGAAATTCCTGGCTCCTGACTTCGGATCAGCACAACTCCAGCCTTTGCAGCCAGGTGGGGAGTGAACCAGCAGATGGACAACCTCTCTCTCTCTTTCTCCCTCTCTCTGCCTCTCCTTCTCTCTCTGTGTGTAACTCTGACTTTCAAATAAATAAATAAATAAATCTTAAAAAAAAATTTACGAAACAAGAAACATTAGTAATAATCCTTTTTTTTTTTTAGTGTACCACCAATTCTCTTACAGATTTATTTATTTTAAAGTCAGAGAATGGTATCCCATCTGTTGGTTCACTTCCCAGACAGCCACAATGGCCTAGGGCTAGGCCAGGCCAAAACCAGGATCCAGGAGCCTATTCCAGGTCTCCCATGCAGGTGGCAGGAGTCCTAACACTTGGACCATCTCCCACTGCTTTTCCCAGATGATCAGCAGGGAGCTGGCTAGGAAGTGGAACAGCCAGGATACAAACTGGTACCCACATGGGATGCTGGCATTATTGGTGGCACCTTTACCCACCATGCCACAATGCTAGCCTCAGTAACAAATCTCTATTAATAATTATTTGGAAAGTAAATTAGTTAAATTCTCAAAACAAAAACCATGGAGTGGATGCATGAATAAAACAAAACTAAGATATGACTATATGTTGGATACAAGAGACTCATTCACAAAGCACACTGACAGGTTGAAAATGAAAAGTCAGAAACACAGTTCAACTGAACAATGCGTGAGAACAAATGGGTCTAACAGAAATATACAAAATCTCCATTCAAGAACAATAAAATGAAAATTCATATAAGGTGCACATAGAATATATGTGGTCATACATTAGGTCACAAAACCAGTCTTAAAAACATAAGACTAGTATTATGTCAAATATCATTTCAAACCAGTGATATGAAAATAGAAACCAATACAGCTGCGGTCATTTAGGGAGTGAACCACCAGATTGAAGACATCTCTCTCTCTCTCCCTCTGCCTCTGCCTCTCTGTAACTCTGCCTTTCAAACAAATAAAATCTTAAAAAAAATCAGATGTCCAAGAAATATACTTGAACACAATGATGGTCATAGATGAAAACCCCACAGCTACCACCAGAGTCATAGTGAAAATCTGAAAGCTTTTCCTCTAAGACTTAAAGACAAGGATATACATTCTAAGCACATCAATTGCATATAGCACTTAAATTTCTAGCTAGAATGATTAGGCAAGAAAAAGAAATAAAACCACATGAAAGTGCAGAGAAGTAAAATCATCTGTTGGCTGATTACACTATCTGACAAGATGCATAAACTATCTTTAAATATCTTGCAGTATTTAAAGAGTAATATAAAAATAATATAAAGGGGGGCCGGCACTGTGGCATAGCAGGTAAAGTTGCAGCCTGCAGTGCCAGCATCCCAAATGGGCTTCAGTTCAAGTCCCGGCTGCACCACTTCTGATATAGCTCTCTGCTGTGGCCTGGGAAGCAGTAGAAGATGGCCCAAGTCCTTGGGCCCCTGCACCCACATGGGAGACCCAGAAGAGGCTACTGGCTCCTGGCTTCAGATCAATGAAGCTATGGCCACTGCAGCCAACTGGGGAGTGAACCAGTGGATGAAAGACTTCTCTCTCTCTGTCTCTCCTTCTCTCTCCATGTAACTCTGATTTTCAAGTAAATAAACAAATTTAATAATAATATAAAGGGTGATATACAAGATTACTAACAGAAAGGAAAACCAGGAAAAAAACTGCAATAATTTTTATAGCTATAAAGTAGAGTAACTACAATAAAAATCCACCTGTAGGCTAAATAGTTTGGAATAGGAACAAAAAACTAACAGAATTTGAAAGATGGTCTGATTCTGATATACTCCCCCAAAAGCAAGTGTTGGGAACCTGATCCCCAAAGCAATAATTTCAGTTCTTAGAAACAGATCAATACCAGTTTTGAAAGGACCTAGGGCTATGAGATTTTTCTCTTACTCTCTCACCATGTAATGACGTCTGTCATGTTAGGATGCAGGAATATGGTTCTCTTCAGATGGGTCTTCTTGGCCTTGGACTTCCTAGACTACAGACTACAAGAGATAATTTTTTCATTATAAAATTATCCATTTTATGACATTTTTAAAACAATACAAAATAGACCAATACATATTTTCTAATCTTTAAAAAATATTTAGTTATTTATTTTGAAAGGCAGACTGATAGTTGGTGACAGAAAGAGAGATAAAAAGATCTACTATCTGCCAGTTTACTCCCCAGATGGCCACAATGGCCAGGGCTGAACCAGACAAAAACAGTAGCCTAGAACTCCATCTAGATCTTCCATGTGGATGGCTGGGCCCAAGTATGTACATCTGCTGCTTTCCTAGGAGCATCAGTAGGGAGATGGATTGGAAGAAGAGTAGCCAGATCCAAACCAGCACTCCGATATGGGATGCCAGCATTGCAGTTGGTGGTTTAACCCACTGCACCTCACTGGCCCTGATATTTCCTAATATTTATGAAAGAGAAGGAAAATGCAGAAAGCTTTAGCAAACCATGAAACCAATATCATAAGCTAAAGTACTTCAAAAAGTTTGAAGAAAGTGGAAATAAAGTTCACTTTGGTAAAAATATTTTTAAAATCATATGGAACCTTTTAAATGTTTTTTTAAAGATTTATTTATTTATTTGAAAGGCAGAGCTTACAGAAAGGAAACAGAGAAAGGGAAAGAGAGATCTTCCATCCATTGTTTCACTCCTCAAATTGCCAAGCTGGTCTGGTCTGAAGCCAGGAGCCAGGAGCTTCTCCCAAATCTCTCACATGGGTGTAGGGGCCCAAGGACTTGGGCCATCCTCCACTGCTTCCCCAGGAACATTAACAGGGAGCTGGATCTGAAGTGGAACAACAGGGACTCAAACTAGTGCCCACATGGGATGCTGGCATCACAGGTGGCAGCTTTATCTGCTATGCCACAATGTCAGCCACTGAAATTCTTTTTGTTAAAAAAAATCTATTTATTTTACAGGCAGCATGCTAAACAAGAGATCTTCCACCTACTAGTTCAAAAACCAAATGTCTGCAATGGCTGGAACTGGTCAAGGCTGAAGCCAGGGACCAGAAACTCTATCCAAGTCTCTCACACGGTTGGAAAAGCTCCAGTTGCAGGGAGCTGGAGCAGAGGTGGAACAACTGGTAACTGAACTGGCACTATCAGTGTCCCATTGGTGGCTTCACCTGCTATGCCACAACACTGGCCCCATCAATGAACTTCTTGAAACCTAGTGTGAGCATTTCAAACAAAAATTTTTGCATTAAAACCTTATCTTTTATTTCAACTTTCCACAATCTTTTTGACGTATCCTCATACATGCAATTGGAGTTTCAGATAGAAAAAGAGAATGAGTAAATCACAAAATGTATATTTAGTCATGGCCAAAACATCCCGTGATTTGTGAACATCAATTTATAGATTGAAAATCCCCAGTGACACACTAATCTGGATAGATACAAGGAAAATGACCCTAAAGAAATCAGAAACTGAAGAATCTCAAATACCAGAAGAGAACTTGAAGGCAGTGAGAAGTAATAGACCACAGTACACCAGGGACAACCAGGCATGAATGATGTCTGACTTCCCCTCTGAGACAATGGAAAGACATCTACAAAGGTTTGAAAGAAAATATCCTCCAATCCCTGATTCATGATCTAGGGGAACTCTTCTAAAATGTGAGATGAACAGGAGTGGGCACTGTAGTACAATGCGTTCAGTGCTGAGTGGAATGCCCATTCATCCTATCTGAGTGTCTGTGTTCAAGTTCTGCCTCTGCTTTTAAGGCAGCTTCCTGCTAATGTGCCTAAAGGGAAGTAGCAGATGTGGGCTCAAGCACTGGATCCCTGTCACCTGCACAGGAGACCTAGACTGAGGTCTCCTTCAGCCTGAGCTTGCCCCAGCTATGGGACTTTGGGAGTGAGCCAACAGATGGAAGATGCCCCCCACTCTTTCTGTGTGTGTGTGTGTGTCTGTGTGTCATTCTGCCTTTTAAATAGATACTGAAATACAAGGTGAACAACACATGTTCTGGTGAAAATGAACTACTAAATTAATCACCAGTAGACCTGCACTAAGGAATGCTAAAGGAAGTTCACCAGACTGAAAGGAAATAATGCAAAATTTTAATGTGGATGTACAGGAAAGAATCAGGATCATTAAAAATGGTCTATATGGGTGAGCATAGATAGGGCAAGCATTGTGGTGCAGTGGGTTAGGCCAGCATCCCATTTAAGCACTTGTTTAAGTCCTAGCTGCTCCACTTCTGGTTCAGCTCCCTGCTAATGCACCTAGGAAAAGCAATAGAAGATGGCTTGAGTACCTGGGCCATTGCCACCCAAGTGGGAAACCTGGATGGAATTCCAGGCTACTAGCTTTAGCCAGGCCAAGCCGAGTGCCAGTCATGGTCATCACTTCCTCTCTCTAACTCTGCCTTTCAAATAAAAATAAAACAATTAAAAAATTGTGAGTAAAGATAAAAGGCTATATACCTTGTTATTCTCTTAATTTTGTCAAAAGAGGTATGATTATTTGAAGAAAAACTTACACTACGTGGGATGTTTATATATTGATTGACTATGTAAACATACATATAAAATCGTAGTACAATGTATAGAGGTCAAAAATGGAACAAATCTATTGAACAGCTCCTATACTGGCTATGAAGCACTACAGTATAACCTCAAGAATACTGTGGCAAATTATTCATAGTTCAAATCTTTGGAGGAATTAATAGCAAATCATGCATAATCAGGGAAAATTAATGAAACAAAGCAGTATATGTTTTTGATAGGACTGCCACAACACAGTACTATAGGTGGGGGGGCCTCAACAACAGAAAATCATTTTGTCATAGTTTGGGAGAATGAAAGTCCAAAGAACAAGCTGCCTCTGGGTTGGTTTCTACTTTCCACTGATGCCTTTCCTTTTGGTTTGAAGGTGGCCAAATTCTCACCACAACCTCTCTTGGTCTTTTCTGCAGGTGCTCTCTTCCCTCCTTGTCTCTCTTACAAAGTCCCAAGTTGGATTGGATTAGGATCCACCTATAGGCCCTCAGTTAACCTTAACTACCTATTTGAAGGCATTCTCTCAAATAGTAATTTGGGGATTATAGTGGCCATTTATAGATTTTGGGAGAAAATAATTCAGTCCATAACATAGAACTAAACAAACAAGAGACATACCAAAATGAAATATTTAGAATAACTTATAGGTGCAGGCATTTAGCCTCATGGCTAAGATGTCAATTAAAATCTCTTTGTACCGAGGCAGGCATCTCAGCCCCAGGGGTGCCCCGGCGATGCCTCGGCCCGTCGTTACCCGCTGTTTTTCATTTAAAGTCGCGTGGACTCCACGGCATGGGCAAGCTCCCTGGTCTGGCCTGGGAAAGCAGTAGAAGATGGCCCAAGTCCTTGGGCCCCTACATCCGCATGGCGCATGGGAGACCTGGAAGAAGCTCCTGGCTCCTGGCTCCTGGCTTCGGATCGGTGCAGCTCTGTCCACTGCGGCCATCTGGGGAGTGAACCAGCAGATGGAAGACCTATCTCTCTCCATCTCCATCTCTCTCTCTCTCCCCCCCCACCTCTCTCCCTCTCTCTATAATGCTGCCTTTCAAATAAATTTTTTTAAAAATCTCTTTGTACCACACAGGAGTCCCTGGGCTTGATTCCAACCCCAGCTTCCAGGATGGGTAAGTTCTGATAGGCAGTAGTGATGGTTCAAGTAATTGAGTTACAGACACCTGTGTGGAAGGCCTGACTTGAACTCCCATCATCTGACTTCAGCCTGGCCCAGTTCCACCTACTGCAGCCATCTGGAGAGTAAACTAGTGGATAGAAGCTCTCTGTCTCTGAAATAAAAAAAATTATAAATTATTAAAAATACTTTATGAGCCAGAAGAAAGGTAATAAAGAAAGAGGAAGAAGTTAGATGAGACAAATGGAAAACAAGTATAATATTATCATAAATATGAATAATAAGAGCTCCATTTCAGCTTTCATGTTCCACAACAATGTAGCATATTCTCATCTAGGTTTCAATTTGAATTATATAAGAAAATGTCTTTTTTAAGATTTTATTTATTTATTTGACAGAGATACAGGAAGAGGGAGAGATGGGGAGAGAGAGAGAGAAAGAGAGATCTTCCATCCCCTGGTTCACTCCCCAAATGGCTGCAATGGCTGGAACTGAGCTGATCCAAAGAGAGGAGCCAGGAGCTTCTTCTGGGTCTCCCACATGAGTGGAGGGGCCCAACGACTTGGGCCATCTTCCACTGTTTTCCCAAGCCATAAGTAGAAAGCTGGATCAGAAGAGGAACAGCCGGACAAAACGTTTTTTTGATATGGCATCAGAAAGAACAGAGACCAATTTGTACCCATATTAGATAGCTCTAATGTCTTATAAGCATGCAAATTTTACCTTGCTTATGTATATTATCTGATGCTACATTATATCTATTATTATGATTCCATTTAATTAATAAATCCCCTTGGGGGCCAGCACCGTGGCTCACTAGGTTAATCCTCTGCCTGCAGCACCGGCATCCCATATGGGCGCTGGGTTCTAGTCCCGGTTCCTCCTCTTCCAGTCTAGCTCTCTGCTGTGGCCGGGAAGGCAGTGGAGGATGGCCCAAGTGCTTGGGCACCTTCACCCACATGGGAGACCAGGAGGAGGCACCTGGCTCCTGGTTTCGGATCAGCGCAGCGCCAGCCGTAGCAGCCATTTGGAGAGTAAACCAATGGAAGGAAGACCTTTCTCTTTGTCTCTCTCTCACACTGTCTGTAACTCTACATGTCCAATTTTAAAAAAATTAATAAATCCCCTTGAGGGTTGTATTTTGGTGCTGCAGATTAATATGCTGCCTGTCATGCTGACATCAAATGTGGGCACTGGGTCACTGGTGGTCCACTTCCAATCCAGCTCCCTGCTAATCCACAGCAGCAGAAGATGACCCAAATATTTGCACCCCTCCCACATGTTTGGGAGACCTGGATGCAGTTCCAGACTCCCAGCTTTGGTCTGACCCAACCCCAGCCATTGTGGCCATTTAAGGAGTGAATCAGGGGATAGAAAATCTTTCTTTCTCTCTCTCTTCTTCCCCCACCCCTTTTCTCTATAACTCTGCCTTTCAAATAAGTTTTCCTTTTTTTAAATAAGTTTTTAAAACTAATAAACCCTTAGGGCCGGCACTGTGGCACAGCGGGTAAGTGCTTCCTGTGCTGCCGGCATCCCATGTGGGCGCTGGTTCGAGACCCGGCTGCTCCACTTCTTGTCCAGCTCTCTGCTGTGGCCTGGAAAAGCAGTGGAAGATGGATCAAGTGCTTGGGTCCCTGCACCTGTGTGGGAGACCTGGAAGAAGCTCCTGGCTCCTGGCTTTGGATCGGTGCATCTCAGGCCGTTGCAGCCAACTGGGGAATGAACCAGCAGAAGGAGGACACTCTCTCTCTCTTTCTCTCTCTCTCTCTCTCTCTCTTCCTTGCCTTCTCACTCTGTATAACTCTGACTTACAAATAAATAAATAAATCTTTAAAAAATAAAAATAATAAACCCTCATAAATTTCCTAAAATACATGGCTGAAAACAAGCTGAGGAATAACTAAGTAATGAATTTACTGAGATACATTCACTCTCTTTTGCCTTAGAAACATGTACAGATCTCTGGAATCGTATCTGGAAGAAAAGGTGAATGGAGGGAGTTCAAAGAGAAGTAACTGGGCTTGCTTCTGGATTCTACTCTGAAAAGCAAGATCATGATAGAAATGACTTGAGAATAGTGGACACATCAGCTAAAAAAACAAAATCAGATTCTCCATGGGGGAAGATTTTCTTCTACATTAAAGAGACAGGAAAATATAACCTGAAAGAGCACTCACAATTCTGTTACTTAGTAGAGATTAAATACATTATCTAAAGGTTAATGAAAATATTTGTTATTGATTTTTTATAAAAAATTAATACTACTGCAAAGAAATGTTACAATTTTGAGAATTATTATCCAAATAAATTGTAGTATAACAAAGAAACAATCAACATGGTATGACTAAAATTCTTACCACAGAAAATACTGGGTAGAATTAGCCATTTTTCTATTGATACAAATGTTCCACAAAGGATTCCAGATTAGTGCTTCCCACAGAACTTCTCTTGCTTTTATACATCTAATACTCCATAGAAAGTATGACTCTTACAACCAATGTGTGTTTTTCCAGGAGCCAGGAGCTTCTTTTGGTCTCCCACATGGGTGCAGGGGCCTAAGCACTTGGACCATCCTCCACTGCCTTCCCAGGCACATCAGCAGGAAGCTGGATCAGACAAGGAGCAGCTGGGACTCAAACTGGTGCTCTTATGGGATGCTGGCGCCACAGGTAGCAACTTTACCTACTTTGCCACAGTGCTGCCCTAGTACATTTTGCAAGTAACTGCTCTAAATAGCATACCTCTTTGTATTCACACCTTTATGTATTCCTTCCCCACAATGTTGGCTTTGTCATTTTACTTGCTTTAGCCCATGGAACATCAGGAAATATGATACAAACTTTTAAAAATTAACTGCTTAGAGAATGTCAGTTGTCGGGGCGGAGCCAAGATGGCGGAATAGTGAGGACGCGCACTAGCAGTCCGCAAAAAGATAGTTTAATAAAAACAGAGTTACTGTAGCCTCAGGAAAAATCTCACGGAAAAAAATGCAGTGGAAATTCTTCCGGACCCAGTGAATGAGACGCAGAGGACCTAGGGGAAAGTAAGTTTGCGAACGGCAAATCGTGCCTTAGTGGCACGGGAGCTGCCGGGAGGGACGGGAACCGGACGGAACACAGTCGCCATTGGAATCGAGCGCTTAAACGGGAGCCAATACAGGGATCCCGAGACACTGGCGGGGGGAAGCAGACGCCACGGGGGAAACAGCACAATTGAGGCGAGCCCACACGGACACTAGCCTCTTTCGTTGCCCACCCTGCTAATTCTAGCTGGACTGAACGCAGTGGGACGGCGCGCGCCCGCCGGCTGAACCGGAAGCCGGGCGGAACACAGTCGCCATTGGAACTGAGCGCTTGAACGGGTGCCGATACAGGGATCCCGAGACACTGGTGGGGGGAAGCAGACCCCCCACGGGGGAAACAGCACAATTGAGGCGAGCCCACACGGACACTAGCCTCTTTCATTGCCCACCCTGCTCACTCAAGCTAGACTGAACACAGTGGGACGGCGCGCGCCCGCCGGCTGAACCGGAAGCCGGGCGGAACACAGTCGCCATTGGAACTGAGCGCTTGAACGGGGGCCGATACAGGGATCCCGAGACACTGGCGGGGGGAAGCAGACCCCCCACGGGGGAAACAGCACAATTGAGGCGAGCCTGCACGGACACTAGTCTCTCTCGTCACCCACCCTGCTAATTCGAGCTAGATTAAACGCAGTGGGACAAGGCGCGCCCGCCCGCCCGCCTGCCCATCACTGAGGCAGACAGAACCAAAAACCTGAGGCTGTAGAAACCTGAAGGGGATCCAAAAACTGGGAACACACCGCGCACACAAACTCCATTACCTTGACAACCCAGAGAAAGAGTGTGGGGAAAAAAAAAAAATGCCAAATAAAAACAGATTCCGAGGGAGCAAGATCAAGGAAGACGCTATGATGACCCCAAACGGAAAAGACACCCCAAGTCAGGATTGTGAAGATAATGAGATAGAAGAAATGCAAGAAGCAGATCTCAAAGAATTGATAAGAACATTAAGAAGTTCTCAAAAACAAATTCTTGAACTACAGAAATCTTTAATGGATAAGATAGAAAATCTCTCTCGCGAGAATGAAGCACTACGGAGAAATCAAAACGAAATGAAACAACTAGTAGAACAAGAAGCTACGAGAGTGACAAAAAATCTTAATGAATTGAAGAATTCAATAGATCAAGTGACAAGCAATCTTGAGGGCCTTAAAACCAGAATGGGTGAAGCAGAGGAGAGAATATCGGACCTAGAAGACAGAGAACAGGAGAGGAAACAGTCAAACCAAAGACAAGAAGAGGAAATTAGAAAACTAAAAGATATTGTCGGGAATTTACAGGATACTATTAAAAAACCCAACATTCGGGTTCTAGGTGTTCCTGAAGGTATGGAGAGGGAGAAAGGATTAGAAGGCCTTTTTAGGGAGATACTAGCAGAAAACTTTCCAGGCTTGGAGAAAGACAGAGAAATCCTAATCCAGGAAGCTCATAGAACCCCTAATAAACATGACCAAAAGAGATCCTCTGCACGACATATTGTAATTAAACTCACCACAGTGAAGCAAAAAGAAAAGATCCTAAAATGTGCAAGAGAGAAACGTCAGATTACTCTCAGAGGATCTCCAATTAGACTTACAGCTGACTTCTCAACAGAAACCCTACAAGCTAGAAGGGAATGGCGAGACATAGCCCAGGTACTTAGAGAGAAAAACTGCCAGCCCAGAATATTATACCCTGCAAAGCTCTCATTTGTGAATGAAGGTGAAATAAAGACCTTTCATAACAAACAAAAATTGAAAGAATTTGTTGCCACTCGTCCAGCCCTGCAAAAGATACTTAAAGACGTGTTACACACAGAAACACAGAAACACGACCATCAACATGAAAGAAGGTAAACGAACGGAACCTCACGGCAAAAGATCACAGGGAATTCAAAGCATACATTAGAAAATATCTGGCAAATGGCAGGGCAAACTTACCACTTATCAATAGTCACATTGAACGTTAAAGGTCTAAACTGTCCTGTTAAAAGACAGAGATTGGCTGATTGGGTTAAGGAACAAAAACCATCTATTTGCTGCCTACAAGAAACACATCTTTCCAACGAAGATCCATACAGACTGAAAATAAAAGGATGGAACAAGATATACCATGCCAACAGAAATGAAAAAAGAGCGGGTGTAACCATCTTAATATCGGACTACATAAACTTTAACACAAAAACTGTTAAGAGAGACAAAGAGGGGCACTATATAATGATTAAGGGATCAATACTACAGGAAGATATAACAATTCTCAATGTATATGCACCTAATTACAGGCCACAGGTTTATTTAAAAAATTTGTTAAGAAACTTAAAGGGAGACTTAGACCCCAACACAATAGTACTGGGGGACTTCAATACTTCACTCACAGATATTGACAGATCGACAGGACAGAAGATCAACAAGGAGACAGTAGATTTAAACAACACTATAGCCCAAATGGATCTAACAGATATCTACAGAACTTTTCATCCTACAAGTAATGCATTCACATTCTTCTCAGCAGTACATGGAACCTACTCTAGGATTGATCACATATTAGGCCATAAAGCAAGTCTCAGCAAATTCAAAAGAATTAGAATCATACCATGCAACTTCTCAGACCATGAGGGAGTGAAGTTGGAAATTAGCAACTCAGGAATCTCTAGAGCATATGCAAACACATGGAGATTGAACAACATGCTCCTGAATGAACAATGGGTCACTGAAGAAATTAAAAGAGAAATCAAAAATTTTCTGGAAGTAAATGAGGATAACAGCACAACATACCAAAACTTATGGGATACAGCAAAAGCAGTGTTAAGAGGAAAGTTTATATCAATAGGTGCCTACATCAAGAAACTGGAAAGGCACCAAATAGATGAGCTTTCAATGCATCTCAAGGATCTAGAAAATTTGCAGCAAACTAGACCCAAATCTAGTAGAAAAAGAGAAATAATCAAAATCAGAGAAGAAATCAACAGGATTGAATCCAAAAAAACATTACAAAAAATCAGCCAAACGAGGAGCTGGTTTTTTGAAAAAATAAACAAGATTGACACCCCATTGGCCCAACTAACTAAAAAAAGAAGAGAAAAGACCCAAATCAGTAAAATCAGAGATGAAAAAGGAAATATAACAACAGACACCACAGAAATCAAAAGAATCATCAGAAATTACTACAAGGACTTGTATGCCAGCAAACAGGGAAACCTATCAGAAATGGATAGATTCCTGGACACATGCAACCTACCTAAATTGAACCAGGAAGACATAGAAAACCTAAACAGACCCATAAGTGAGTCAGAAATTGAATCAGTAATAAAGGCCCTCCCAACAAAGAAAAGCCCAGGACCAGATGGATTCACTGCTGAATTCTACCAGACATTTAAAGAAGAACTAACCCCAATTCTTCTCAAACTATTCAGAACAATCGAAAAAGAGGGAATTCTCCCAAATTCCTTCTATGAAGCCAGCATCACCTTAATTCCTAAGCCAGAAAAAGATGCAGCATTGAAAGAGAATTACAGACCAATATCCCTCATGAACATAGATGCAAAAATCCTCAACAAAATTCTGGCCAATAGACTGCAACAACACATCAGAAAGATCATCCACCCAGACCAAGTGGGATTCATCCCTGGTATGCAGGGATGGTTCAATATTCGCAAAACAATCAACGTGATACACCACATTAACAGGCTGCAGAAGAAAAACCATATGATTATCTCACTAGACGCAGAGAAAGCATTCGATAAAATTCAACACCCTTTCATGATGAAAACCCTAAGCAAACTGGGTATAGAAGGCACATTCCTCAATACAATCAAAGCAATTTATGAAAAACCCACGGCCAATATCCTATTGAATGGGGAAAAGTTGGAAGCATTTCCACTGAGATCTGGTACCAGACAGGGATGCCCACTCTCACCACTGCTATTCAATATAGTGCTGGAAGTCTTAGCCAGAGCTATTAGGCAAGAAAAAGAAATTAAAGGGATACAAGTTGGGAAGGAAGAACTCAAACTATCCCTCTTTGCAGACGACATGATTCTTTATTTAGGGGACCCAAAGAACTCTACTAAGAGACTATTGGAACTCATAGAAGAGTTTGGCAAAGTAGCAGGATATAAAATCAATGCACAAAAATCAACAGCCTTTGTATACACAGACAATGCCACGGCTGAGGAAGAACTGCTAAGATCAATCCCATTCACAATAGCTACAAAAACAATCAAATACCTTGGAATAAATTTAACTAAGGACATTAAAGATCTCTACAATGAAAATTACAAAACCTTAAAGAAAGAAATAGAAGAGGATACCAAAAAATGGAGAAATCTCCCATGCTCATGGATTGGAAGAATCAATATCATCAAAATGTCCATTCTCCCAAAAGCAATTTACAGATTCAACGCAATACCAATCAAGATACCAAGGACATTCTTCTCAGATCTGGAAAAAATGATGGTGAAATTCATATGGAGACACAGGAGACCTCGAATAGCTAAAGCAATCTTGTACAACAAAAATAAAGCCGGAGGCATAACAATACCAGATTTCAGGACATACTACAGGGCAGTTGTTATCAAAACAGCATGGTACTGGTACAGAAACAGATGGATAGACCAATGGAACAGAATAGAAACTCCAGAAATCAATCCAAACACCTACAGCCAACTTATATTTGATCAACGATCCAAAACCAATCCCTGGAGTAAGGTCAGTCTGTTTAATAAATGGTGCTGGGAAAACTGGATTTCCACGTGCAGAACCATGAAGCAAGACCCCTACCTTTCACCTTACACAAAAATCCATTCAACATGGATTAAAAATTTAAACCTACGACCCGACACCATCAAATTACTGGAGAGCATAGGAGAAACCCTGCAAGACATAGGTACTGGCAAAGACTTCTTGGAAAAGACCCCAGAAGCACAGGCACTGAAAACCAAAATTAACTACTGGGATTGCATCAAATTGAAAAGTTTCTGTACTGCAAAAGAAACAGTCAGGAAAGTGAATAGGAAACCGACAGAATGGGAAAATATATTTGCAAACTATGCAACAGATAAAGGGTTGATAACCAGAATCTACAAAGAAATTAAGAAACGACACAACATCAAAACAAACAACCCACTTAAGAGATGGGCCAAGGACCTCAACAGACATTTTTCCAAAGAGGAAATCCAAATGGCCAACAGACACATGAAAAAATGTTCAAGATCCCTAGCAATTAGGGAAATGCAAATCAAAACCACAATGAGGTTTCACCTCACCCCGGTGAGAATGGCTCACATTCAGAAATCCACCAACAATAGATGCTGGAGAGGATGTGGGGAAAAAGGGACACTAATCCACTGTTGGTGGGAATGCAAACTGGTGAAGCCACTATGGAAGTCAGTCTGGAGATTCCTCAGAAACCTGAATATAACCCTACCATTCAACCCAGCCATCCCACTCCTTGGAATTTACCCAAAGGAAATTAAATTGGCAAACAAAAAAGCCGTCTGCACAGCAATGTTTATTGCGGCTCAATTCACAATAGCTAAGACTTGGAACCAACCCAAATGCCCTTCAACAGTAGACTGGATTAGGAAATTATGGGACATGTACTCTACAGAATACTATACAGCAGTCAAAAACAATGAAATCCGGTCACTTGCAACAAAATGGAGGAATCTAGAAAACATCATGCTGAGTGAATTAAGTCAGTCCCAAAGAGACAAATATCATTTGTTTCCCTTGATTGGCGATGACTAACTGAGCACCAAAGGGGAAACCTGTAGAAGTGAAATGGACACTATGAGAAACAGTGACTCGATCAGCTCTTGTGCTGACTGTTGTTGTACAATGTAATACTTTATCCATGGTAGTATTTTTTTTTCTCTTTATCCTAGTACTAGTGCTTGAACTCTGTAATTAACACACAATTATACTTAGGTGTTTAAATTTTAACTGAAAAGTGATCTCTGTGAAATATAAGAGTGGGAATAAGAGAGGGAGGAGATGTACAATTTGGGACATGCTCAATCGGAACGGCCCCAAATGATGGAGTTAGAATTGTGCCAGGGGTTTCCAATACAATCCCATCAAGGTGGCATATACCAAGGCCATCTCATTAGTCCAAGTGATCAATTTCAGCTCACAATTGATCACACTGATAGGTCTAAGAGTCAAAGGGATCACACAAACAAGACTAGTGTCTGCTAATACTAACTGATAGAATGAAAAAGGGAGAGAATGATCCAACATGGGAAGCAGGATACACAGCAGACTCATAGAATGGCAGATGTCCTAAATAGCACTCTGGCCTCAGAATCAGCCCTTAAGGCATTCGGATCTGGCTCAAGAGCCCATGAGAATATTTTAGGCATGGAAAGCTAAGACACTCAGGAAAAAACAGAAGACCTAAATGAAAGATCTCTGTGAGTGAGATCCCAGTGGAAAGAACGGGGCCATCAAAGAAGGAGGTACCTTTCTCTGAAGGGAGGAAGGAACTTCCACTTTGACTATGGCCCTGTGGGAATAAGATCGAAGTCGGCGAACCCTAAAGGCTTCCATAGCCTCGGCAACTCATGACCAGAGCCTAGGGAGATTACTGATGCCATAAACAAGAGTGTCAAATTGTTAAATCAACATCAGGAGTCACTGTGTACTTACGTCTCATGAGGGATCTGTCCTTAATGTGTTATCCAATGTGAAGTGATGCTATTACTAGTACTGAAACAGTATTTTTACACTTTGTGTTTCTGAGTGGGTGCAAACTGATGAAATCCTTACATAGTATATATTGAATCGATCTTCTTTATATAAAGATAATTGCAAATGATTAAAAAATCTTGGTGTTAAATTGGAAATTGCATAGACAATTAATCAATTTTTTTTAAAAAAAAATCATGTAGGATCTCTGTCCTTAATGTGCTGTACATTGTGAATTAATACTATAACTAGTACTCCAACAGTATTATCATTTTGTGTCTCTATGCGAGGGCAAAACGTTGAAATCTTTACGTAATATGTACTAAATTGATCTTCTGTGTATAAAGAGAATTGAAAATGAATCTTGATGTGAACAGAAGGGGAGAGGGAGCGGGAAAGGGGAGGGTGGGGGGAGGGAGGGAAGTTGTGTGGGGGGGGAGCCATTGTGGTGCATGAGCTGTTCTTTGGAAATTTATATTCTTTAAATAAAAGCTTTATATAAAAAAAAAAAAATTAACTGCTTACTGGGGTTTGCTTTACTGGACATAATTACCTGTGAAGAAGCCTGGGAGTTGCCTGTTGGAGACACAGGACCCAGCTGAGATACAGTGCCAACCACCAGACACATGAGTGAAGCCATCTGCAAGGCACCAGCCCCCGTACAGGCCCTGGATGACTTAACCCTCATACGTGCACTCGCTTCAGCAGCACATGTATTAACCCTCATTTGTGAAACAAGGCAATACCTACACAGGAAGTACCTACCTAAGCCCACCTTAAAATGTTGAATCAGAATTATAAATACAGAGCTTATACTTTAAATTTGCAAGTTTTTTGTTGACTTGTTGAAAATCAAATGCTGTTATGTATCGGTGAGAAAAAAAAATTGAATTACATGCCAAATACAATTATCAAAACTTCATAATCTCATAGATCTATTCATAGCATGAGCCACACCAACCAGAGGGATGTCAGCAAGGTCACTGCCACATGATAGTCTGGAGATCATAGACTATGCTTCAGGGGCTGGTGCTGTGGCGTAGCAGGTGAAGCTGCCCTCTGCAGTGCCAGCATCCCATATGAGCACCGATTTGAGTCCCAGCTGCTCCACTTCTGATCCGGCTCTCTAGTATCACCTGGGAAAGCAGTAAAAGGTGGCCCAAGTCCTTGGGCCCCTTCCCCTACATGGGAGATCTGGAAGAAGTTCCTGGCTCCTGGATTTGGATCAACAAAGCTCTGGCCTGTGGCCATCTGGGGACTGAACTAGTGGATGGAAGACCTCTCTCTCTCTGCCTCTGCCTCTCTGTAACTCTGCCTTTCAAATAAATGTTAATTTTTAAAAAGACTATGCTTCAATTTTTTACATATATTTTGCATTGAATGTCATATCAATTGTATTTATCAAAACAATTAATAAAGTGATTGCCATTTTAAACATTTGAAAAGAGTTTAATATTAAATGTCTATAGATTTTATGACAATCAGTCATTGCTAACTAGAATTAAGTGAGAAAAACTTGCGTTGCAAACCTTTGGGGCTAACGCAATCCATGTACAGTATGGGAAGAAAGGATAAGGACATCCATGATGAAGTCAAAGTCTCTTAAAACAGCTCTAGATTGACTGCGATTCCTAAAATCAATCTCAAAACTAAACATGAGTTTTGAACAAGCTGCAGCAAGGCAGAGAGCACTGCTCAAAACTAAGAGAGCCTGATATTCACAAATCATGTGACACTGGTCCACTCACTTATCTCCTAAAAATCTACTGTTCCATCTCTCCTATCAGGCAGATGGACCCTTATCACCTCCCCTATCCTGACAGCAAGAACTCTCAGGACAGAGGGGGCATCATCACATCTCTATACCAATGGTGGTTACAGACTAGGCTTCAGAGAGCTCCAATTCTGGAAATAATGGAAGCAGAATGAAGTACTGGGAATGGGTTTGGGGCAATATAGATAGACTCTCAGACAGGACAAATTACCCCCTCCACTGCAAGCAACACCTTCAAGACCCCTTCCAATAAGAAATATTTCCTAGGGCCTTGCTTCTCATAGATCATACAAACTTTCCAATGTCACCTGTCTATAGTAGCTTATGCATGACCTAAGATAGCATCACTCAAATCTCTGTCTTTCTGGGCAGTAGATCTAGAGTTGCCTCAGCCATACCATGCTAGGATCTTCTCCTTTAAAAGGGATTTATTTGTTTGCCTGTGAAGCAGTAAGCAGAAGGTGTGGACCAAAGGGTTATCCTTTCAGGTGGATTTCTACTCATGAAATCATTCTTCCCTACAGCAAACTACCTTTTTCTAAAGAAAATAGGATCATCCATCAGCACTCTAATTTCCCTTAGAGATCCAGTATTCTTGGAAACTAGAATTTGTGTGTCTATAAACCCATACAACGTTATGGGCAGGATACACAGTGGAGCAGGGGGCAGGAAGTTTCCCTTGCTGCGGAGACGCAACAAACCCCACAAACTCAACTACACTGTTGTAAACAGGCTGCACATACTTCACAATGATTTCTCTGGGAAATCAGGGCTATGTCACTGGTACTGGGAATGCCTTCAAGTTACAGATGGATAAACCAATGCCATATAGGTCAGTAACAGGATCCTCTAGTGGCTGAGCTGGAACTAGACTTACTTCAAACACCTCCCGGCTCATACAACCTGCAGGTGCTCCTTGCCCCACTGCCATCTTGGATTGACCACATCATTGTGGAACATGTGAAATCAGATTCTGCATGATGGAAGAACACAGGCCTTCTAGCAAAGCACCTACCTGCAGCAGAGTAACCACTGGAAGCTCAGCCCATGGTGGGCTTCCTCACCCTCAGTCCTTAGGTTCTAATGACTGTGCTCTCCCCCACAGGCCCAGAGCTGTGGCAAGCGACTCCCTATCAGGCCTCACCCACCTGAGAACCACAGATGTTTCTGCTCCCAACAAGAGGAAAACAAACATTCTACTCCCCAGGATCCTTGTGGTCTGTGGAGCCTATCTTCCCCTCTGGCACTTACCTTCAGGAACACAGAATACATTCAGTGCCTTTGAATCAGCATCAGGATGGTTGCAGGGCCTAGAATTTCAGGGACGAAGAGGATGGGAGTGAACAACATGACCCACGCTGGGAAAGACCTGAAAAATCCCTTCCCATGGATCTGTGCTGGTGCTGTCATGGAAGGGAGAGACTTCATTTCCCCTAGGCCTCTGTACCCCTTCACAAAGAAACAAGAAAATGATGTGTCTATTTCCTGGGCACTCAGCCCTGCTACCTTGAGACCAGATGCGATGCACCAGAATTGTCCTCTATCTGCCAACCATGTAGAACTAAAAATCACTTTTCTCTTATATTTATATCCACATGTCTATACAGTTTAAAGAAATGTTTTAGTAACAGATAAATTATACTGTGGACACTGATGATCACTGTCATTACATTTATTTTTATTTTCCATGCTGACATTGTACTGTATTTATAGAACACGTAAGTTTTTATTACAGATCTTCCATAAAGCATGGAGAAAATTGCAATGAGTATTTTACTTTAAGATATTTGAACAAGAAACTGAAATTACTATGGCAACACATGTCTAACCTTTAAAAAGATGCTTGCTTAGCAGAGATGGTAAGAAATGTAGACAAGAAACCAGAAAAAGCTAAAAATGATATGACCATGACAAGACAAAGAATGAGAGAAAAGTAAACAGTTCTGGAAAAGGGTCACAGGTAGATATCACAAAGTGAGGATCACACTGAGCTAAAAACTAAAGGTAAAATCCACAGGCTGCTTCAGGAGCACATTTCCATAGCTGTCAAACGCTGCATCTTAGACTGTAGGAGACTGCCCCTCAGAGTGTGCCACCTTTTACATTTTACTATTGGAGGTTTGCAGAACAATGAATCCTGTGTGTTGGTGCAGTGTGTTCTATACCAGTGCTCACCATTCCTCCTTCATATTGACTGTCCCTAGTTATAGGAATTTAATAGTTTTTAAAGTTTTACGTTGCTGTATATGCAAAGATTCGTTTTATTAATATGCAATAAAGGCTTAGAAATTTTTTAAAAAATAAAAAGATGCTTGCTCTAATCTATTAAAGTAACTTGTGAGTCTTCCATGAATCATATTCGAGAGTTGAGAAAACTATTCTATTGCATACACTGGAATAAAATACTGGGTCCTAAGACACGTGCCTCCCAAATTCATTGTACAAATACAAAAATTACAATGTCTGGTAGCTACTTTCCTGGGAACTCCTGAAATCCATCTGTTCATCTGTGTCCCAAATCCTCCCTTACCCTTTTGAGAGCAGGACCTCAACCTTCCCTGACACTTGCTGCTGTGTGCCACCCACTAGCCAAGGAGGTCAAACAGGATTTCATGGATCTCCCACTACTTAAGAAGCTCCTCTCCAAATAGAGATGGGCATGGCTCCTGTGGTCAGGGCTGATGTTCTTGAGTGGGAGTGTGATGTGCTAACTCTTGGTTAACAACCTACCCATGGTTTCCTCTATACCTAAGAGATCATTTGCACTGTTCAAATTCCTGTGGCTTCTCTGACTCCGCCCTTGCTCTACAGTGACTTTATTCCACAAATTAAGAAATGAGTCTCAAACTCCGAAGCCTAGGCCCCTGCATCTCAGACCAGAGAGGCAACTGTGCCATGAATATATAGAGCTCAAAGTTATACTCCTTGAAATAGAAAATGAACTGGCAGGTATCAAAGAACTAGCCTGTACCAAAGAGCATTTGGTCCTTATGTCCTTTCCTAGGAATGGTTCCTCCGATTTACGTGGTCTTACACCTCTGCCACCAGGAGCTGCTCATACTAGGATTGGAGGTGTGGATCCTGGGAGAATTCCTGAGAAGAGAGAAAGTAGGAAGACCATGCTCACTGATAGTTTGCTGTCCTAGGCACTCACTTTCTCTCTGTCCAAGCTGTATACTCCATGTGTTGACTGGACTTCACATTTGGAGGATTTATCATTTCCTGATTGCAGAAGAATGAATATTCCCTGTTATGAAGATATAGGGACTGACAATCAGGGAGCGGGATTGACAAATGCAGAATCCAACAAAGATGAAGAGCTAAGGACCCTCTTTTCTGATTACCACTACTAAAAATATTTAGTCATGTACCTGTGCTGTCTGGACATGTTTGGTTTGTATTTATTTATTTTACAAATATATTCTTTAAACAGATATTCAGATAAAATTAATATCACCTTTCCTCACAATCCCTGAATCAATCATTGTGATGTACAGTTTACATCTTCCTATCACTTTTCTCTTATATTTATATCCACATGTCTATAGAAATATGCAATGAAGGGAAGACAGATTTCATGTGGATTTGAGTTTGGAATACAATACATAAAACTCCAAAATAATCTAATACATACTTTTAAAAATATCAGCAATTAAATAACTTTCTTATGTAGTATAACTGAGTTATGAATATAGCTCACTTATGGAATTCATGAACTAAAAATATACATACAATTCATTCCTTTTCAGTTCTTGGTAGCCATCTCTGCTGCCAATTTAGAACATTTTAGCACCTCTAAAAGAAAGTAGGAGGTGGGGGCAGTTGGCCTAGTGCTCAACATGCTAGTGGGGACACCCAGATCACATAGTGCCATTCCCACTGCTGTTGAATTCTAGCTTCCTGCTAGTGGAAACCCTGGGGGCACATCCAGCAGGAAATGGCTCAAGTGGTTGGGAACCTTAAGCCATTTGGAGACCTGGATTTAGTTCCCAGCTCGCAGCTTTTTAAAAGTTATTTTAAAATAATCAATTTGTTAAAAAAAAAAAAAAAGAGAGAGAGAGAGAGAGAGAGTCTGTCCACCCAGTAGTTCACTCACCAAATGCCTACTACATCTAAGACTGGGCCAGGCTGAAGCCAGAAACCTTAGATCTCAATCTGTGTTTCCATGCAGGTTGCAGGAACCCATGTACTCAATAAACATCGCCTACTTCAATCACCTACTGCCTCCCATGGTGTGCACAGGCAAGAATATGGAATTGGAAGAGCAAGGTCCAAATTTAACTACTCTCCAATATGGAATGTAGACATCCCAAACAATTTAACTACTACACCAATCACCCATCTCAGCATAAAAATTTTATACTGGAGTATTAAGTAGATATTACCTCCTTTCATATCATGGAAAACATTTAGAAACAGAAAACAAACCTTTGAAATATTGATTTTCCATAGGAGAAAGTGGTTCATAATGCTGTAATTTTCAGGGTAGAAGTTGGCATCCGGCTACTTGGGGAGATCTCTGCACGTTTATGGGTTTGTTGCCAGACTTAGTGCTCTGGATTGGAGATGATTTGTCCACTCTGAAACTCATGGGGAAATTTAATCCCAATTGTGAAATATTAAAAAGTGGGTCCAAGGGCCAGTGCTGTGGCCTAGCAGGTAAAGCCACCGCCTGCAGTGTCAGCGTCCCACATGGACACCAATCCAGTTCTCTGCCATGTACTGGGAAAGCAGTAAAGAATGGCCCCAGTCCTTGGGCCTCTGCAACCCTGTGAGAGACCCAGAAGAAGCTCCTGGTTCCTGGCTTCGGATCAGCCCAGCCCTAGCGGTTGTGGTCATTCGGGGAGTGAATCAGCAAATAGAAGACCTCACTTTCTCTGTCTCTCTCTCTGCCTCTTTCTCTCTCTCTCTCTGCCTCTCCTCTCTGTGTAACTCAGACCTTCAAATAATGAATCTTCAGAAGAGGTGACTAGGATAAATCCACTCACGTGATTGATGGGTTAATGGCTCATCTCCGGGGGTCTCCCATGAAATCCCATGTGCATTGGCCTCTCTCCCGCCCTCTATTTGTCCCCGACTCACCTCAGGGCTCTGCCAACAAAAGGACACCGCCAGACGCTGCTCAACCTCGGACCAAAACCTTGAGCCAAATAAACCGCTTCTCCCGCCCGCCGGGCGTGGGACGCTGTGCTCAGGTAACAGGAAAAGGACGCAGCGCCCCAGGAAGAGCTACTCCGAGAGAGCCGGGCGCTGTACCTGAGACTCCACTCCCTGTAGTCAGAACACTCAGGGCAGAGAGAGGGGCAGGAGGACCCGCGGGCCACAGCTCCTCCCCGCAGTGCCGTCCACGGTCTCCCTGAGCACCGTCCCGCCCTAACTGCACACACAGGGCAGACCTGGGGCCGCGGTCCCTGGGCGGAGCCCGCACGGGCAGAGGCCGGGTCCTGGCCACCAGCGCAGCTCCCACCCGGTGGGCCCCGCACTCACCGTGTCCTCGCTTCCGAGGCATTCTGGGGTCCTGGGGCGGCTCCGCGGTGCAGGAAGTTCCCACAGCGCAGCCCCGGAGGCACCCGAGCCCGCTCAGCAGCAGACCCGGGGACCCCGCCCAGCGCGGCCACAAAGATCCCGCGGGCTCCGCAGGGTCGCCCTGACGTGCCTGATTGGACAGTGGCCGCAGCCGGCCGCGCGACGTCACAGAAGGTGCAGCCAATCAGCATCCGCTAGGCTGGGGCGGTTCCTTGGGGCGGTGCCTGGTAACGGGGGAGGTGGGGCTCAGACCGAAGCCGCCGTCTTCTCCGGCCCGGGCGCTCCGGCAGCAGGGGGCGCTGTCCCTGCTCTGGTGACCTCGGCTTCTGGGCGCCCTCAGCTGTGCGGTCCTGCTGGATCCTGTGAGCCCAAGCTTATTCCTGAGAGCTGCAGTTACAAGGTGCTTGCTGAAGGCGCGCCTTTCCCATGGAGTCTTGGCTTGCTGTTGTTAGCTCATGTGAGGGTTCATAAAGCTGTTTATTTGAATGTGCTTAAAGATATCAATCACATGGACTATTTTATCTTTGATTTCTCTTACAGGGATTTGTTTGCTAGTCTCTGTTTTGTCCTTCAAATCGTGTTCTGTTTATTTCTTGCTGGTGAATAGTAAACCAGTTGATGGCATATATTGACTTTCTACCCAGTAATCTTGTTTAATTTTCTTAATATTTTCTATTATATCTGAATTATGTTGGATTATCTGTTGATAATGACATCATCCACATATATCGACAGTTTTGTTGCTTAAAAGTTGGTCCTTTCACCCAGTATTTCCTTTTGATTAATTTCTCTGACTACACCTCATGTACAATGTTGAAGAGAAATAATGAAAAGAGACAGCTTTGTCTAAGTCTGCTTCCAGGGGAAAAGATTTCAATGTTCTGTGTCAATTATGCTGTTTTTAATAGGTTCAGTGTAGTAGGTAATCTTAGTTGGAATAATGAAGTTGCTATTATGTACTATTCAAACAGCTTCCTATTTAAGGTTAGATACTAAATTTGATTAAATCTTCTAATACCATAGATGAGTTACTCACTGGAGATTGTTCACTATTATGTTAGGTTTAAGGGGGAGGGCACCCATCAGAGCAGATGGGCACCCCTCTGGATGGAGAGAGATTCCTAAGAGGTGAGAATCTGATAGGTGATAGAATAAAGGGCAATTATGGAGAAAAGAGTGGGCAAGCTTCTGTCTCCATGAAATACTGGCAAAAAGATTTGGCTGCTGCTAGACAAGGCAGGGGAAAAGAAAAGAAGGCTAAGCATGGAGCATTCTTTGGAGCAAAGTTGCTTGGGGCTTACCACTGTTCTTTAGTTCTTTTTGTTTGTTCGTTTGTTTTGTTCTTGTTTTTTTCTAGCTCTGTGAAATATATTACTGGAGATGGCTGGAACAGAGGTTTTTGTCTTCATGAGAGAGCAAATTTATATGTAAGATAGAGTGGCAGTGTGAGATATGGCTCCATTATGTTAGGTTTTAGTATTTTACGGTTCATAAAAGGAGAGTAGGTGGCTAGTTAGACAAGATTCTATTCTAGGGAGGACAGCACAGGAGGGTAAGGAGAGAGCAGGGCTGAGCCTGCCCAGACACAGGGTGAGGTGCAGGATTTGAGATCAGTCTGCATTAATGAGCCATAGGCACAGTCCTTTCTTAGGCTGCTTTCTGCAGGAGGTGCAGAGCACCACATCAACCCTGATAAGGCAGGCAGAAAACGTAAGCAAGGCTCCTCAGTGAAGTTGACAGTACACTGTCTTAGCGGTTTGGAATGTCCCAGGTGCAGGACTTTTCAGAGCAGCTAACATTCTGCTAGCCTTTATAGTATCCTTTGGCACCCACAGGAAGAGAGCAGCAGGACAGAGGAGGAGGGCTCAGGTAGAGAGAGAGGCAGCCAGACAGGGGGACACGGTGAGTAAAGAGTCATATTCCTGAGGTGCAGCATTCTTGAAGGAAGAGAAAGAGTGGAAGAGAGGAATCAGAGGTTCAAGAGGAGCCTCTAAGCCTTTCTCCTGCCCAGTGGCTTGGAATGAGGAAGTCGGCCTCAGAGGACAAAGGCTTGGATGCAGCAGACCTCTGACTATTTCCCATTTCTCTATGTAAAGTTATTAAAGTTGTAGAGGATAGAGCCATTGTCCAATTCATATTGAGGCCAAACTTTACTGCAGAAGAAAGTGAGTTGCTTTGGCTTTATCTCTCTTTAGGCCCAACATGCTCAAAATTTATTAACAAACAGCGCAGAGGAGAGGCAGGTGAGATGTGAGAAATTTTGGAACCCAATCGGATGGAAGACCTCTCTCTGCCTCTCTGCTTCTCCTTTCTCTGTGTAACTCTTTCAAATAAATAAATAAGTAAATCTTTTTTTTAAGAACCATTGTACAGAGTTGAAAATTTACTTAACAGAGTCGTATACTTCTCCCTGAGTGAGGGGCAATTGCACCCCACTGACAATGAAGCCCAATGCTGAATCACTTTGAGTGCAGATGCAAAGAGATCTTCATAACCATGCCTATAAATGGCCAATAAGATCTCCTGCTCTTGTTCTTTAAAAAAAATGGAACACCCAATTGTGTTGGTGAAGATACAAAGATTTTCAGCCACATGTGCATGGTTGGCAGTAATGTAAAATGGCACAATCACCACAGAAAACAGTGTCTCTTGATTAAATTAAAAAAATGTTTTTTTATGTGATCTGATACTCTTACTTCTGGGTATATATCTAAAAGTATTCAAAGTTCAATTTAGGCAAAATATAAATATTATTCACCACAGCAAAATTCACTGTGGCCAAGATTTCTAGTGTGGCCTATACTCACAGTGAAAAGTTATAAAGGCATAGAAGAAAAGGAAATCCTGTGACATGGATGAACCTTGAATATATTTTACTAAATGAAATTAGCCACAAATATCAGTCCCCAAAGGAAAAATACTGTAAGATTCCAATCATATGAAATAAATAAAGTAGTCATAGGGACTGGCACTCTGGGGCAGTGGGTTTAAGCTCCTGTTTCCAGTGCCAGCATCCCATATGGGTGCTGGTTCTAGTCCTGGCCACTCCACTTCTGATCCAGAACTCTGCTATGGCCTGGGAAAGCAGGAGAAGATGGCCCAAGACCTTGGGCCCCTGTACCTGAGTGGGAAGCCTGGAAGAGACTCCTGTTCCTGGCTTCAGATTGGCTCAGCTCTGGTTATCTCGGTGTTTTGGGGAGTGAACCAGTGGATGAAAGACCTCTCTCTCTGGCTCTACTGCTCTCTGTAACTCAGTCTTTCAAATAAATAAAATAAATCTTTAAAATAAATAAAATAATCAGAATACTAGAAACATAAAGTAGAAGAGTGGTTATGGATGGTAGGAAGGGTTTCTATTCAGTAGAAATGAAATTTTTAGAAGAAAAAATTCTAGAGATCTGGTGTGTGTGTGTAGACACATGTATATGTCACTTACCTTAGAATGACAACTGCCCTTGTGATCAAAGTACTCAAGCCTTCTTCTACCTGACTCTGGATAAGAAAAGGGCTCCCTCTCTTGGTCATATGTCACTCTTCAGGTGCTTGTGAGTAGCCTGCTTGTGGCAGGCTATTCCCAAAAGAGTGGAGATTCATGACTGGTGTTATCTAGGAATGTTGGAGAGACTGCAATGATGTCTCCTTTCTCTCTCCAGTTTGGTTGTTACAGCCATGCTGGAGTAAAGAATACACCAAGAGACAGTCTCTTATGCAAAGCGCAAGTAGAGTATTTTATTGACCAGCATGCTGGGGTTGCAGTGTCACGAATGTGAGCGAGCGACCCTGAGTACAAATCACATCAGCTTTTTATAGTCACACAAAAGCTGTGAAGTTAATCCATTTGAATCTATAGAACATATTTCACATGTGAACAGGGGAATCCCATAAGCACAAAGTATACATATGCAAGGTACAGATAACATCAGCTATTAGCAAGATTTACAACAGGTAAGGGTCACTTTCACCTTACATTTCCTAAGGTTAAATAAAACCCTAAGTTCATCAACTTGTTGTCTGTCAAGGTGAACAGGTTTGTTTGGGTTTTGGTTTCAGTGGGCCATTCCCCTAATTTTACAAGGGCACATTCCAGTGTTATCTCTTCCTGCCCCGGCATCATTATGTCTATTCAGTAAAGACAGGCCTCAACCTCTCCTTGAGTCAGGAATTTAGAAAGTAGGTCAAAAGTTAATCTGGCAAGGGTCAGAAGAGAAAGGGGGGGGTCTGCTTAGCTTTAACATTCCTTCATGGTCTTCTTAGTTATCACACTCTATTTGGGTGATAATACAGGAAGATACACCAGTCTCTCCTGAGTTTATGATGACACAACTGCAGTTGAGTCCTATGAATGGATAGGACTCCTTTGTAAGAAAATGGGCAGCCTCTCATCTTGGCCTGAGACTTCAAAGTGCATCCAATAAATATAGTTCTAGTTTTATTTTTGTAGGACCCTTGTCCAAGTGTATCTGGCTAGAAGATGATCAATAATATCTTTCCAACATTTACATTAACATTTCTTTCTCCATGAAGAATTTTCCTACAGAGAAAAAAACAATGAAAGACTGTGGTTTTTCTCTTCTATATCATGGAATTGCTAAGGAAATAATTCATCATTAACCATTGGAGGGATTAAAGTGAATTTAAGTGAGTGGTGAACACAGGAGATAGAGCTGAGTGAAGGCAGAAGTTCACAATGCAGTGGGGAGACAGACACTTCTGCAATGAGCTCAGTGTTAGAGGCACTGAGAGAGGCTGAGCAACATTGAGTGAGGGATAAATCAGAGGATTAGATAGAAGAACAAGATGGAGTTATTCATTTGTGTCCACCAATTTAAACTTAAAAAATTTATGGGATATATTTTTTTTCTCTTTCAACATTTCATTTATTTTATTTTCAGTTTGTATTCAATGCAAATCAATTCCATAACATGAGGAATTACTATGAATCAAAGCATAAGCACAGAAACATATAAGCAATCCAAAATAGAGGAACAGCATTTAGATATGAAATAAAAAGTCACTTTCATTCACACACACAGTGGACTCAGCTCTGGTCAACCTGGTTGTTCCCAGGCAGGTTTGTAAAGATGATAAAGTGTGACTGTGGAGAATAAGATTTCTGCCAGAGCACTATTATTAAAGACGTTTTCTTCCTAGTACACAGAGTGTGACCTCAGGTACTGATTAAGGATAGCTTATGACCTACTAACAAGAAGAGCATTGAGAACGTAGGCTTCACAAGAACATGCAGCTGCTTTCTCAGACATGCTTGTTAGGGTTTGCAACCATGACTAAGAACTACAACCAAGACCATGCTGAGCAAAGAAAGTTTTATTAGGGTGAAGAACTGCCAGGCATATGCTCAGAGAGAGAGGTGCTCTGGGCTCAGGTGTAGGGCTGGGGTTTTATAGGGAACTTGTCCCAAGGGAGGTGGGAGATAGGTGGGAGATAGGCTGGAGCACCCAAACAAAGGAGTGTGGGAAGTGGGCTGAGCAGCTGGAGAAGATACCTGACACCAGGAGGCACAGGATATCTGCCTGATTTATAATAGGGGCAGTTGTGGGAACAGTGAGGCACTGAAAGTCTCTCAGGCCTGACTTGTGGGAATGATGAGGTTCTCCATAAGCACAGCACCTCTGTGTTTTTGCTTTCCTGATGCCAGGAAAGAGTGGGGGAGATGCCTCAGACCAGTGAGGATTCAGGACTCTCACAATGTTTATCTAATATGTCTTGCTAAACGTGTTTCAGAGAAACCTTAGTTCTATGAACACGTGCACATGCTCTACAATAGGCTGTTATAATTCTTATCAGTAAAGAAAACACACTGGGTTAGTCTGTGCACACTTTCTGGAGAAAGAGACCCCATGTCCTGTTTTTCTTTTCATTTGCGCACCCCAACATGTGACCTTGGTTATCTAGACTACTGTGACCAAATTAGATATTGGAACATGTAAGCATCAGGATGTGAGTGTGCAAACTAAAGATTTCAGGGATGGTCTGGTTTTGAAAAGATTTCTGTGTATCAACGTAGTTGTAAAAGATTGGTTGCAGAATAAAATCAGCTATTAGGCTTAAAGCTCCCCACCACTGGTTCACTCCCCAAATATCTGCAATGGTCAAGACTGTGCCAATTCTCAAGGTGGGGTCAAGCACTCTATATAGGTGTCCCAAATGGGTGGCAGGAACCCAGGTAGTTGAACCATCACCATTGCTTTCCAGGGTCTGCAGTAACAGGAAACTGGAGTGTGGTTCTGGATGAAGATATCAAACTTATGCACTGTAATGTAGGATTCAGGCATCTAACTACTTGACCTGCCTGCTCCTCTTATCCATATTTTTAAAATACATATAATATATAAAGAGTAATTTTATTTACTTTCAGCTGTGGATTTAAGATTTTTTAAAATATTTATTTATTTATTTGAAAGTCAGAGTTACATAGAGAAAGGAAGAGAGAGAGAGCAAGAGATCTTCTTTCCACTCTTTCACTCCTCAAATGGCCACAATGCTCTGGCTGGAACCAGGAGTCAGGAGTTTCTTTCAGATCCCTCACATGGGTACAGGGGCCAAAGCACATGGGCCATCATCCATTGTATTTCCAAGCATATTAGCAGGGAGATGAATTGGATTGGAGCAGATGGTTTTGAATCAGCACCCATAAGAGATGCTGGTGTCACAGGCAGTTTCTTTACCCACTATGCCATAATGCTGAACCCCGGGCTGTAGATTTAAAAGGCATGTAACAATAAAAAATAATGTTACATGACAATTTTTGAATGACTGTTGAGATGAAATTAAATTGGAAATATTCTGTTGCCCATTTAGCAGATAGACTGGATTAAGAGACAAGGAAATGAGACTGGCACTATGGCATAGGAAGTTAATCCTCCTGTGGTACTAGCATCTCATATAGGCACTGGTTGGTGTCCTGGCTGCTCCACTTCTGATTCAGCTCCCTGATAATGGCCTTGGAAAGCAGTGGAAGATGGCTCAGGTGCATGGGCCCCTGCACTCACATGGGAGACCCATAGGAGATCCTGGCTCCTGGCTTGGGATTGGCCCAGCTCTGGCCATTGTGGCCATTTGGGGAATGGACCAGATGATGGAAGAGCTCCCTCTCTCTCTCTCTGTCTCTTCTCTCTGTCTAAAACTCTGCCTCTAAAATAAATAAATAAAGTAGTAACAGATACAAGGAAAATAATAACTGATGATTGGAAATCCCAGAGAAGAGAGAAGGGAGTCCTCACCACAGAAGAAATCAGGCTAAGACCATCATAGTACAGCAATTCAGGAATCCAAGCCTGTCCAGAACTGCTTATTATTTGTGACAGTGAACACAATGGTGAGATAGAGATGAAAGAGCTGCACCTGATGAACCCCAGGTTTTGTATTTAGACTGTTCAATCTGAATAGTGCTGGTCACTGTTTCATCATCCTCTCCACCTTAACATGAATAAACATACATCCCATTTATTATTTGCTACTTAAGGAACACCATATACTATAGCTCTTTATCTCTTCCAATGTTCAGTCATTTTTTGGAGGAACCTAATGTTCATATAAGAGAACAGTTAACTCATGGTCATAGTTGATATGTCAGAATTAACTCATGTTTAGCTGCCTCATAATGAGTTAGGAGATGCATTTGAAATTGATAAGGAATAGTTTTATATTTTTAAGTTCAAAAATTTATAATCATGTATAATTTCCCACTTTACTCAGACATCTACGGGTTATTTCATAGCATAGCTGTGACACTCCCATATATTGAAATCACTGACTGTTCAGATTGTGTACATATCCCAGTGATTGACACGTGGAAGGTCAGCACAGGGAAATACTTGAGGGTAATCCCAACCATGGTTTAAATTTTCTACCCATAGAGCCACCCACTTGGTACAGTTATGACTTCTCTCCTAGACATTGGTATAGATGGCCTTGGCTGAGCAAGGATGTCCATATTTTAGGAGTTACTCACATGAAAGGAAATGATTATGGATGTCACCTCAGAAGTTCAGGCCCTGCTTGAGACATCTGAGGGAAAGCTGTATAGGATGTGATTCTGAAGAACATCTGTTTTATAAGTATTAAGACATATAGATTCTAATTCAAGGAAGAGTTTTTAGGAAAAAAATGTAGCATTCACTTATCTAACATTCTAACCCTCAGAAGTGAAAATACATATTATAAAACACATAAAAATACATACCCAAGAGAAGTGAAAATACATATTATAAAACATTTTTCCAAATCTGCTAGTAGGCAAGGAGACAAGACCAGATAGTCCTGGATTATGTAAAGCAAAAGGTCATTAATGCGATTAGAATAAAATCAGAGAGATGTTTTTCAGATGCAGAATAGGATTGCAAATTGGGAGACAGATTCAGTTTAAAATGAACCATGGTTCCAACATGGGAAGCAGGATACACAGCAGACTCATAGAATGGCAGATGTCCTAAATAGCACTCTGGCCTCAGAATCAGCCCTTAAGGCATTCGGATCTGGCTGAAGAGCCCATGAGAATAGTTTAGGCATGGAAAGCCAAGACATTCTGGAAAAAACAGAAGACCTAAATGAAAGATCTCTGCGAGTGAGATCCCAGTGGAAAGAACGGGGCCATCAAAGAAGGAGGTACCTTTCTCTGAAGGGAGGAGAGAACTTCCACTTTGACTATGACCCTGTCGGAATAAGATCGAAGTCGGCGAATCCTAAAGGCTTCCATAGCCTCGGCAACTCATGACCAGAGCCTAGGGAGATTACTGATGCCATAAACAAGAGTGTCAAATTGTTAAATCAACATCAGGAGTCACTGTGTACTTACGTCTCATGAGGGATCTGTCCTTAATGTGTTATCCAATGTGAAATAATGCTATTACTAGTACTGAAACAGTATTTTTACACTTTGTGTTTCTGAGTGGGTGCAAACTGATGAAATCCTTACATAGTATATATTGAATCGATCTTCTTTATATAAAGATAATTGCAAATGATTAAAAAATCTTGGTGTTAAACTGGAAATTGCATAGACAATTAATCAATTTTTAAAAAAAAAATCATGTAGGATCTCTGTCCTTAATGTGCTGTACATTGTGAATTAATACTATAACTAGCACTCCAACAGTATTATCATTTTGTGTCTCTATGCGAGGGCAAACCGTTGAAATCTTTACGTAATATGTACTAAATTGATCTTCTGTGTATAAAGAGAATTGAAAATGAATCTTGATGTGAACAGAAGGGGAGAGGGAGCGGGAAAGGGGAGGGTAGGGGGAGGGAGAGAAGTTGTGGGGGGGGGAGCCATTGTGATCCATAAGCTGTTCTTTGGAAATTTATATTCTTTAAATAAAAGCTTTATATAAAATAAATAAATAAATAAATAAAATGAACCATGGTTCTTCTGAGGTGAAGCAGGACTGAGGCTTTTATAATAAGGAAAGGGAGGGGATATCCAGCTTTGCATTCTTTGAATACATATAGGATAGAGTGAGTGCACTGGTTTGAACTGATGCAGGAACTAGCATGTGATTAACCAGGTTAAGCTGCTCTTCTGACATTGACATCTCATACAGGACTGCAGGTTTGGGTCCTGGCAACTCTTCTTCCAGCCTAGATTCTTGCTAGTTTGTCTGAGAAAGCAGTGAATAATGGCCCAACCATTTCTGTCAACCATATGGAAGACCTGGATGAAGCTCCTGGCTCCTGTCTTTCACCTAATTCAGTCCCGATTGTGGTGGGCACTCTGTAGTAAGCCAACAGATGAGTGATTTCTGCTGCTTATCTTTCTCAGTCTCTCTGACTTTCAAATAAAAACTAAATTAAAAATTAAGGAGTGGCCATTTGATATAGTGGTTGGACCACTGCTTGGGATGCCTGAATCCCACGTCAGAGAGCCTGGGAAAAGTCCCAGATCTGCTTCTGATTCCAGCTTTATGTTGGTGTGCATTCTGTGAGACAGTGATGAAGGTTAAAAGAGTTGAGTCCTTGCCACCCTGTAGAGACCCAGATTGTGTTTTAGGTTGCTGGTTTGGGCCTGGTCCTGCCCCAGCTGTGGCATAAAGTTGGGGAGTGAACCAACTGATTTGAGATACACCTCTATCTCTGCTTTTCAAGTACAAAAATAAAATAATTATTTTTAAAGTGCAACAGGGTTTTCAAAACCTTTAAAATAGAAAGATCAAGCTGTTTGCAAACTATCACAAATACATTCACAAAAAGAAATGCATTGTGAATATTATTCTATTTTTGTGCAGTCTCCACACAGGCATGTAGATGCTTAGAAGGGGACAAGTTTTGCAACTTTGGCCTAATAGGAATTGGGTAAGGTTTAGCCTTTATAGTATTTGATGCTGTCCCTGCTTTACTAACATGATATGAATATTGACATTTTACAATTTGGTCATTTTAAGAGTAATTTTGAAATTATTTCAAACTTACAGAAATACCATGAATGAGTCCCATTCGTTGAGAATGCCCAGTTAGTATCCTTTTAGCACTTTTGCCCCTGACCTAAGGCGTTTCTGATAACTATAGGGTGGTCCCCTGATAAAAAAACATATGAACTCCAATTTAGGAAACCAACATTAATTCAACATTATAGCCCAATCCACAGAACTATCACATCTTTTTCCAACTGTGTTAAAATATCTTTTCTCAGGCCGGCGCCGTGGCTCAACAGGCTAATCCTCCGCCTTGCGGCGCCGGCACACCGGGTTCTAGTCCCGGTCGGGGCACCGGATTCTGTCCCGGTTGCGCCTCTTCCAGGCCAGCCCTCTGCTGTGGCCCGGGAGTGCAGTGGAGGATGGCCCAAGTGCTTGGGCCCTGCACCCCATGCGGAGACCAGGAAAAGCACCTGGCTCCTGGCTCCTGGCTCCTGCCATCGGACAAGCGCGGTGCGCCAGCCGCAGCGCGCCAGCCGCGGCGGCCATTGGAGGGTGAACCAACGGCAAAAGGAAGACCTTTCTCTCTGTCTCTCTCTCTCACTGTCCACTCTGCCTGTAAAAAAAAAAAAAAAAAACTTTTCTCCCATTGTGATTCAATGTTATTTTTCTGGAATTCTCCTTGACACTTTCCTAATATGTAAACCCTCAATAGATATCAAGAGCAGAGATGACTCAAGCTGGGTCCGACCAGTGTTCTTTCTGAGAAAATGTGGGCCCTGTATTCTCATCAGAAGCTCACAGTCCCATCCTGGGCTCTGCTCAGTTTCCCATCTGCTCTATGATGGATGCTATCAACTTGGTATTTAGTGAATTTCTGTCAGATTGATTCACATACAACTTTTTAAGGACTTATTTAAGTGTGTTCTCATGCGCAGGGAAGGAGTGTCAGGGATCCGGATTCTTGAGGTTGAGACATTTTCTGCCGCTGCACCCGGCCTGTGCCAGCCCTTCCTCCCTGGGTCCAGCCCAGCGCGGCAGCACCGCCTCTTCCTACAGTCTCCCTCCTCCGCTCTCCCCATGTGTTGCATGCCAGAAGCCGGTCGGGTTGGGCGGGTGGCGCTGGCAGCGTCCTGAAGTTCACATTAAACTTCTCCCAGTGGAACCCAAGACTTCTGGTCAGGACGCTAAAGTTGTGGCTGAATTGCAGGCACAGCGAGGCCAAGAGGGCAAGGACAGCTCTCATCTGATGAATGGTCTTGTATCTCAAACCACTTCTCAAACAAGTTCCATCCCAGCTTTGAGTCAGGTACCAACAACTAAGGTTTAAGAGCTAAACCCTAATGCGAAAATGTGGGGGACTCATGTTACATTTGCAAGCAAGTAGTGCAGCTGTCAGTTTGAGTGCTGCATGGGAGGAGACAGCTGGCCATGGTGCAGCCTGCAGCCTGCAGGGATTGGATTTCAATGGTGATGGTGACAAAAGTCATGAGAATGCAGCATTACCAGATTTATGTGAGTAAAAACAGACATGAACTCTGGCTCTGGATCATGCAGAATATGAATCTTTACCTGAAAATATTGAAACAAGAGGAAATGAACCTCAACCAGAAAGCCAGGAAGACTCTCAAGAAGTACTTAAAAAAATCAGAATTCTGTTTATCCAGGAAGAATCTTGCTAGTGCCATCTATCTTACATCACGGATGGATAGTGATCAGTATGCTCTAATTACAATGGTAGCTAGCCTTGACCATATCAAGAAAGTACCAGTGTGGATTCGATTGTTGAAGTGCTAAGATCTTTACCTTTAGTCCAG
Source organism: Sylvilagus floridanus (assembly GCA_949820135.1). Classification (NCBI taxonomy): domain Eukaryota; kingdom Metazoa; phylum Chordata; class Mammalia; order Lagomorpha; family Leporidae; genus Sylvilagus; species Sylvilagus floridanus. Next base: position 2,046,499 of record OX463235.1, on the reverse strand, counting down.
GTGGATGAGAAGGGAGAAAAAGCAAGGCCAAATCAAAATCGTTGCATTGCAATATTGTGAGAAATATCTGAATCTACCCTTGTGGAAGAAGTAGAAGCACTATTCAAAGGAAATAATTTACTGAAATTTATAAACTTTGAATTTGCCTAAAATGATAATTGATTTATTACATTTGAAACAGAAGCTGATGCACAACAGGCTTACAAATACCTGCAAGAAGTCAAAACTTTTCAAGGAAAATCAGTTAAGGTGCAGCTAAAAGCAAAGGCAATAGCTATAAACCCATTTTTGCCAAAGAATGGATTTAGGTCTCTTGACATGAACCTTTATACACAGGAGTGTTACACATGATTTATTTATCCCCAGTATACAGTCCTCAACAACAGTTTCCTCTGCACAGTCTGACTGCCCCCAGACATTGTCAACAATGCACAGCTATTTTGATCCATCCTTGGTAACTCCATTTCCAAATACTGGATTTATAAATGGGATTATGTCTCCAACCTTCAACCCTGCAGTTTCTCCTCTGACTTCACTCAGACTGTATCCTCCCAGAAGCAGGAAAAATTCCTTTGGCCATAGGAAGAAAAGGGAGGAGAAGTTTACAAGCAGCCAAACTCAGCCTCCATCACCAAACTTTGAACTGGGCTGTCCAACTTCCCCCCATTACCTGGAGCTGCAGGCAATTTGAAGACAGAGGACTTGTTTGAAAACAGGCCATCTAGCTTGATAATAGGATTATCAAAGGAAAGGAGCCTCCATGCAGATGCAAGTAAAAATGCTATTCCTGTAGTGGTCCCCAGAGAGCCCTCACTGCTGGCTTCTTGTGCTGTATCAGCAACATGTGAACGATCCCCCTCCCCAGCCCATTTACCCGAGGATTCCAAGGTGGTAGAAAAGCAGAGGGAAACCCACAGTGTGGACAGACTCCCTCTGTCCTTACTATAACTGCATGTAAATCAGTGCAGGTGCATGGAGCTGCCACAGAATTGCGAAAGCCCAGTTATGTGGAGATTTGTCAGAGAATGAGTGAAGAGCCACCTTCTTCCCCACTGAAACCCCTAAAAGAACAAAGTCAAACTCCCGCAGTTGTAGGAAGGAGGAGAAGAAGCTCACTGCACCCATGGAGAAATAGAGGAGCCCCTGCCCTCAAGTTCACTCCCAGAGTCCCCAGAGACCAAGGGAGGCAGCCTGGGCTCCGGCCCTCACCCCCAGCTATTGGAAAGTGTGTTCACAGAGGACAGAACACTCCCCCCAAATCTCCTCAGTGAAAATCCTATGTCTGGGAGCGGTTGCGTAGAGCTGCGTTAGCCACAAGCAAAACACTGTTCCCACTCAGTATGCGAATGAGTCGCTGGTTAGGTGCTTGCAGTGTCTCTGAGTCCCGTGGAATGCTTGCAAGTTATCTTGGGAAAAAAATATGGTTTTCATGATTTAATTAACCCTATTTTTTGGTTGATGTTTAACTGGAGGTGATGCATAAGTCTGATTTTTTTCAGGATAGAAAATGCATTTATCCCAACAGGTTGGTGTTTTCTATTAAGCCTCTGTGTGGTTCTGAATCAAGCTACATATAGTGAATTTTTATAAATTAAAGGAACTATGCTACTTTATATTTTTTAAAAAATAATATTGATTGGCCGGCGCCGTGGCTCAACAGGCTAATCCTCCGCCTTGCGGCGCCGGCACACCGGGTTCTAGTCCCGGTTGGGGCTCCGGATTCTGTCCCGCTTGCCCCTCTTCCAGACCAGCCAGACCTGCTGTGGCCAGGGAGTGCAGTGGAGGATGGCCCAGGTGCTTGGGCCCTGCACCCCATGGGAGACCAGTAAAAGCACCTGGCACCTGGCTCCTGCCATCGGATGAGCGCGGTGCACCGGCCGCAGTGCGCCGGCCGCGGCGGCCATTGGAGGGTGAACCAACGGCAAAGGAAGCCCTTTCTCTCTGTCTCTCTCTCTCACTGTCCACTCTGCCTGTCAAAAATAAAAAAAAAAATAATATTGATCTACAAGTGCGTATCTCAGATGCCCCAGCAGATGGATGAAGGCTGGCAAGGGCGGCCTTGACCTTGAGGTGGAAAGGGGTTGGCAATGTCAGGTTGCTGACACACTGGCATGGGAGCTGTGCTTTCATCTAAACTGTTAGCAAGTGATTCTAGTATTTAAAAATACATATAAAGGCACATATAGGCCCTTTCGGATCCAGTGGGCAGAAAGAACCTGCAGAGCGCACCTTAGAGAAACCTGAAATCTTTGAGTTTTGACATCCTGCCAGCAAGTAGCCAGCTTCTCCCCTCAATTGCAAGTGGCTGTTACCTAAAATCAATTCAAAACACATTGTGAATAGAACCTAAATGAAACTATACTTTGTTGGCCACTGACACATTGCCAGGACGTTGTACCATGGAGTGGTTTTCATCCCTGTGACCTGGCTGCTCTGGCTCTTGGCCTAGTGCACCTGCTTCGTGCACATCTCTGTCCATGTTCCCCTGCCCCCAGGCACTCTCTCTGAAGAGTCCTCATCTTAACTCCATGAGGATGTCTTCCTGAACCTCTCATCAGCACATGGATTTAAAAGTTATGTAATGATGAGAGAATGGTGTTTGTGGTTTTATTCCCCTCTTTAGCTGGTGGAGGATAAAAATTGTTGCTCTTTTTATCTCCAAGATGAGGAGGGTCTCATTGATTCACTTCTAGAAGTGTTGCACTTCTGAACAACAATGATGCACTAAAGTTAAGTTTATAATAAATTTAAATATAAATTACTTTGTTTTAAAATGCCTAAAATTTTTCTTTAAGTATTCTAAGCAGCGAATATTAAAATACTTCCTGCTACCTGCAACCATACAGTTTATTCCATGAAATGTTATTTAACAAGACTGAGGGTTTTTTTAAATTATTTCCATCCAATATTTAAATACTTGAATTGTACTTAAACTTGAAAATAACTTTGCCTTAGATGTCCTAAACAGCACGCTGGCCTCAGAATCAGTCCTTAAGGCATTCAGATCTGGCTGAAGAGCCCATGAGAGTATTTTAGGCATGGAAAGCCAAGACATCTGGCAAAAACAAAAACAAAAACAAAAAAAATCAACCAAACCTAAATGAAAGATCTCTGTGTGTGAGATCCCAGTGGAAAGAATGGGCCATCAAAGAAGGGGGTGCCTTTCTCTGAATGGAGGAGAGAACTTCCACTTTGACTATGACCTTTTCTAAATAAGATCAGAGTTGGTGAACCCAAAAGGCTTCCATAGCCTTGGTTACTCATGACAAGAGCCTAGGGTGATTACTGATACCATAAACAAGAGTGTCAATTGTTAAGTCAACAATAGGAGTCACTGTGCACTTACTCCTCATGTAGGATCTCTGCCATAATGTGTTGTACAATGTGAATTAATGGTATAACAAGTACTCAAACAGTACTTTACACTTTGTGTTTCTGTATGTGTGCAAACTTGAAATCTTTTTTTTTTAGACAGGCAGAATGGACAGTGAGAGAGAGAGAGACAGAGAGAAAGGTCTTCCTTTTGCTGTTGGTTCACTCTCCAATGGCCACCACAGCTGGCGCACTGCAGCCAGTGCACCACACTGATCCGATGGCAGGAGCCAGGTGCTTCTCCTGGTCTCCCATGGGGTGCAGGCCCCAAGCACTTTGGCCATCCTCCACTGCACTCCATGGCCACAGGAGAGAGCTGGCCTGGAAGAGGGGCAACTGGGTCAGAATCCGGCACCCTGACCGGGACTAGAACCTGGTGTGCCAGCGCCACAAGGTGGAGGATTAGCCTAGTGAGCCATGGTGCCAGATATTGAAACCTTTACTTAATATATACTAAATTGATCTTCTGTGTATAAAGATAATTGAAAATGAAACTTGATGTGAATGGAATGGGAGGGGGAGCAGGAGATGGGAGGGTTGAGGGTGGGAGGGAAGTTATGGCGAAAAAGCCACTGCAATCCATAAGCTGTACTTTGGAAATTTATATTTATTAAAGAAAAGTTAAAAAAAGAAAAGAAAATGACTTTGCCTTAACTTTTGTATAAGACAGCTTAGAGTTCATGGAGACTCGCACCTCAGTTGGCATGAGTGGATCAGTTACTCAGTTATTGTGTGGATCTCTTGTCACTAATTTTACTGAGTAAGCACACCATAGTACAAGAATCAGCAGTGGTTTTTGTAATATACCTTAAGGATCTTAAACAGTTGATCTGATCTTTTTTTCAGAAAAATCCTATAAATGCAAATAGTTGATACTGTATTAAATATGTGCACGTTGGGAGTGTGCTTTGCTTGTACAGTTGTAAATAATCAGAACATATTAAAAAAAGGTTCCCAACAGAGAAAATATGATAAAAATTATTGATAAATTGTAAATGTTGATGTTGAGCTGGTTGTAGATATACTAAATGCTGTGGTTTGAATATTGTTTTCATTTGTTGAGGTTTTTTTTTCTCCCTCTCATACTGGTGTGTTGAACTGATTTTGCTTCTCTGCTGCAAAAAGGAAATGGAAAGTCTTACTAAAAGCTGTAAGATGGATTTTTTTTTTGACAGGCAGAGTGGACAGTGAGAGAGAGACACAGAGAGAAAGGTCTTCTTTTTTCCATTGGTTCACCCCTCAATGGTCGCTGCAGCTGGTGCACCATGCTGATCCTAAGCCAGGAGCCAGGTGTTTCTCTTGGTCTCCCATGCAGGTGCAGAGGCCCAAGGGCTTGGGCCACCCTTCACTGCACTCTCGGGGCACAGCAGAGAGCTGGACTGGAAGAGGGGCAACCAGGACAGAATCCGGTGCCCCGACTGGGACTAGAACACGGTGTGCCAGCGCCGCAGGTGGAGGATTAGCCTATTGAGCCATGGCACTGGCCCCATTAGATGGCTTTTATACTCTCTTTCAAAGTATGGAAATGCATACTAGTCATATTTAATGTGAAAGAGTTCTGAAGTACAATGCACTAAGCAGAAACTGGTAGGATCTGTAAGTCAAAATGGAAAATGATCTACTAATTCGAATCATATATTACTAAGTGTGATTTACCCTACCAGAGGAAAACCTGCCTGGTGTTTCCTTCAGGAAAGTAGTCATTATTCAAAGATGTAGAAATACACACAGTGCTAATAAGTTTCAAATGCCTGATTAAGGAATGGGAGAATTAATTTCTTGGTAGCTGTCAGATTGCTGGACCAAAAACTCAAAATAACCAGTGACCTCTTCAAACCAAACCAAGAGATGCTGTAAACACGCAAAGGGCAAGCTCTGAGATCCAGGGCCCTTTGTGTCACTTATTAGGAGGAGGTACCAGAGTGTGCTCAGCCATCTCCTTCCCCACACACCAGTGGGTCTGTAACAGTTAGTCCTTTCCCCAGTGCATGAGCTTTGCAGCATGATGTGGGTGTGATTAGAGCCAACAGTGGTTGGTTGGTTAAAGCTAAAAGGCTAGAGCTCAAGAGCAGCATGCAGGAGAGCAGTGGGCATGTGGAGTAGCATCATCACAGATAAGGGGCTGTTCTGGTGGATTCTGCTGCCAGCAGATGAGGACAGTACACTGTAATTACCGCTTAGCCAGTGACAGTCTGTTGCATCCAGAGCTGAAACCTTGCTCAGATGTGATTTTTATAGTAAAGGTGATATGCCAAATAACTTTATTTTTAAAAGATTTATTTATTCAAAAGTCAGAGTAACACAGAGAGAGGAGAAGCAGAGAGAGAGGTCTTCCATCTGATGGTTCACTCCCCAATTGGCTGTAATGGCCAGAGATGCACCAATCAGAAGCCAAGAGCTAGGAGCTTCTTCTGTGTCTCCCTTGTGGGTGCAGTGCCCCAAGAATTTGGGCCATCTTTTACTGATTTCCCAGGCCATAGCAGAGAGCTGGAGCAAAAGTGGAGCAACCAGGTCTCAAACCGGCACCCATAAGTGATGCTGGCACTTCAAGCCAGGGTGTTAATCCACTGCACCATAGCATCAGCCCTGCTAAATAGCTGTTTGTTGTCCAATAAAAAGCCTGTCTGGTATTGCTTTTGAGATGGTCCACTCAAAAAAATAAAATGGAAGTTTCACAATAGAAAGCTGTCATGGCACATAGAGATTGTTGCTATTTCACATACGGCTAATTATATGTGGCTTTTGTACATTTTTTATAATTTAACTAATTCCTTTCCCCACCCCCAGTGATACCTCAAATTATAGAATCAAAGACACAACAATAACAATGACATTTTAACTTGTAAAATTGTGTGATGTTACTAACCATTTGGAAATATAGAAATAAGAACCTGGCCCCATTTCACCAGACATGAATTTCAAGTGGAGTTGTTCTCTTGAGAATTGGTGTCATGAGATTTCTGAGAAGTCCTTCCTGTCATCGCATCACTGGTCACCACTAGCCCGTGGCATGAATGTTTTATGTTGCTGTATTGGTCAGGATGTCTGCAGTTTACCTTTAAAAACTGGTTCAGTGTATTACAATAGGTGACTAATGGTGCTTACTTGTCTTGGTATTGCCTTCAGTGAGTTATAGTTGTGGGTTTTGGGGGCTTTATAGCCTGTTACACAGAAAGCAGCAGACAATCAAAGATTTAAGGAGCAGTAAGAGTTGCCAGTTCACAAAATGGGAGTGTAATATGGAAGCTTTCTTGAGGGTTTTGTTTTTGTTTGTTCTACTTCTTTTCATTAAGACTGGAATCAAGCTTACATGGAAACTATTGATAATTTAAGTTTCCTTTTGTGTCATTCAGTGTAAAACTGTCTAATCTGGAAAGAAAAAGTCGGTTGCAAAAAGTAGATTTAGGCACTGTTTAAGAAAGGATTTATTTATTTTCAAGGCATAATGACAATGAGAGAGGGATCTATATCTACATCTATATCTATATATCTATATCATCTAATCTATATCTATATCTATATCTATATCTATATGTACATCTATGTCTATCTATTGGTTCATTTCCAAAAGGATTGCAACAGTAATTTCTTTGCCAAGCTGAAGCTAGGAGGGAGGGACTATTTCCTGGTCTTCCCCATGGGTGGCAGGGGTCCAAGGACTTGAACCATGTTCTGGGGCCTTCCCAGGTGCATTGACGTTATGCTTGATCAAAAGCAGAGAAGCTGGGACTTGAAGCAGCACAACAGCACTCTGATGTGGAATGCTGGTGTAGCAAGCAGTGGCAGAACTTGCTGCACCACAATGCTGGCCCTATATACAAATTTTTATTCCTTTTTGGAATGTGTGGATTTTTATTAAAAATATTCTAATATTATGCCAGTATCCTATTTCCTATTAAATTTTTATTCAGCACCTTTGATACTGAATTTCCTATTTTTAATCATCAACAGTATGAAAGGCTGGTGTTTTAATTCCCAATATTGTTTCTTTATTTATATTTTGATTTAACATCAAAGGGCTCACTTTTCTTTCCTAGTTATTGTGTCATTATGTACTATATCATTATGAGTTCACAGATTCTTATCTTGTTAAATGTGCTATAGTCTGAAATTATCTGTTCTGATGCTCAAGTTATCCCAGATCCTAGCGGAATCCTCTTCAACACATCAAAATAGGACCCTAATACCTACAGTTGGTGTAAGTACTATTCTAGGAGAAAAGATTCACTAATTCTTATCTCCCTTCCCTGAATCACATTTCCCTTAAGGGTGTCATTTCTTTCATCAAGTCTTGTTAGTAGCTATCATTGAATATTTACAATTCAGCAGTACTCTCCTAAGTTTTCTCTGAAGATGTTCTTTAGTACTTAATTAAAAGACCATCTTACAAACCAAAATCTCATCAAGTCACACTCCTCTTCTGACTGTGTGCATGATTTCCCACTGACCTTTGAACAGGGACCATTGGACTTACTGTGATCTTCAGAAAAACAATGCTATGGGTTGTAGCCTATTAAGTCTTGTCTGCCAGCTGTCTGATCACTATCCTCTTCTTACATGCTAGGACTCAGAAGGCTCTCAGTTGTGCCACAAACTTTACAAATTTCCTCTCAACCCATCAAAAATTACTAAAAGTTCCAAATTTGACCTTAAACTCTTTTTTAAAAAAGATTTTATTATTTTATTTGAGAGGTAGAGTTACAGAAAGGGAAGGGGAAACAAAGAGAAAGATCTTCTATCCACTGGTTCACTCCCCAAATAGCCAACTGGACTGAGCTGGGCTGATCTGCAGCCAAGAGCCAGAAACCAGAAGCCAGGAGCTTCACTCTTCTCTCCCATTTGGGTGCAGGAGCCCAAGCATTTGGGCCATCTTCCACTGCTTTTCCAGGCCAAAGCAGAGAGCTGGATTGGAAGAGGAGCAGCTGGGACTTGAACTGGCACCACAGGCAGAGGCTAAGCCCACTATACTACAGTGCTGAACCCTAAGTTCTTTTAAAATAAGATTTACAGTATTTTTTTGAAAGGCAGAGATACAGAGAGAGAAGGTTGCAGGAAAAGACAGAGATCTTCCATCTGCTGGTTCATTCCCCCAAATAGATGCAGTAACAAGGAGATGGATCATAATGGAGCAGCTGAGACTCAAACCAGTGCTCACATGAGATGCTGGCATTACAGGCAGTGGTTCAATGTGTCAGCTACTTCATTTCTTCTTTCAAAGGAGGGCTCATCTTTAATGATTCAGAATGATGTACTAAAGGACCTTTGAGGTGGCTATGCTAACTTATCTCTTTTAAGCTTTAAATTCTTAGGGGCAGTGCTGTGGCACAGTAGGTTAATCCTCTGCCTGCGGTGCTGGCATCCTATATGGGCACTGCTTCTAGTCCTGGCTGCTCCTCTTCCAATCCAGCTCTCTGCTATGGCCTGGGAAAGCAGTAGAAGATGGCTCAAGTCCTTGGGCTCCTGCACCCATGTGGGAAACTAGAGGAAGCTCCTGGCTCCTGACTTTAGATCAGCACAGCTCCAGCCATTGTGGCCATTTGGGGAGTGAACCAAAGGACAGAAGACCTTTCTCTGTGTCTCTCCCTCTCACTGCCTGTAACTCTACCTCTCAAGTAAATAAATAAAATTTTAAAAAAGCTTTAAATTCCACAGAACCTACAATATAACTAAATTATTTGCCAATGCAACCTCATTCCTTGATAGTGGCCTAACTCAGAGGAGATGTGTAATGAATACTAATCTCTGGGTAAAAAGTGATGATCATGTCCATAAAGATTGTAGTATAGCTCAGCTGAACAGGTGAAGGATAACATGATACTGTGAGTTAGTCAACAGCAACACAAAAATGCAATAAGTGATTATTTAAAATAGTGCACCCAGAGAATTTCATCATGACAGCCTCCATTTTGGACTACACCTTTAGCACTGTAAGTTTCTACAGCACCAGCAGCAGTGTGGGCCATGAAGAATTCTTGCTGGGAGAGATAAAAGGAAACTTTTGGCATCAGTGATTAACACATTAGCAAGACAGAGTTTCTGCAAATAATTGAAATCCACAATAACCAGCTTTGTTCAAAACTTAATTTTCCATAACTGTGAAAGTGAAGTTAAGGGACAAGATTTGAATTCTTAAAGATAAATGAAAGAAGGTTATTGAGTGGTACATAATTTGGCAAACCTGCAGCAGCAGGTTTTATATAAGGAACAGATCACCCATAAACAGCTCACTCACACCATCAGAGTGCCCAATCTTGTCTTCCTTCTCTTCAGTTTCACTTCCACTATCAGCAATCTTATTCCTGTTTTAGAATTTAGGCTCTCTTTAGTTCAATTTGAATGTATAATCAGAGGATAGTACTACTCCCAATCTAGGTAATCATAGCAAGCAAAAACACAGTGTCTTCAGTATTAAACAACTTTCAGTATTATGCCAAACTTATTAAAGAGCATGATACTGGCATTTTTACAATGATGAAAAAATAAAGATCATTAGAGCAATTTATCAGGTTTATAATGCACACAAAAGGAAAGTGCTGTCAGTGTGTGCAAATGTAGAGCACAGTGTGCAAATTGTTGAATATTGTCAGGTAGAAGTGAAAAAATTAGGACAAACTATTCTGGGTAAAAATAAATAGGAACAAGAAGATTTCAGCAGGCAATGTTAAGCAGAGAAGCACCACATAGAAGTATGCAATCATTGTTTATTCTTTGGATGCCTTATTCTGGGTTTGCAGCAGGAAGGTAGAAATATACTTGGAGATGCAGAGGTCCCTGGTCCACTTCATGATGACTTTTACCCAGTCAAGACAGTATTCTTAGTCAATCTCACATGAAAGCAAGTGTTGTTATGCCTTGATCTCAGCTGTGGGCTCTTTCAGTTATGCTTCCTCCAGTATTGGACTTAAGTATCCTTTAAGAGGAGCAGATTTTCTTTCCCAGAAGAGCAGCTGGAGACAACAGTGGGGAATCAGATGTGAATGATTGTGAAAATTTAATTGACCATACAGAGCCCTCTAGTGGTGAATAGTCACATTCAACTGATTCCTGACCCATTATTATAGCCCAATGAGGACTCCAGTAACACTCAGACCTCCCAGAGTTAATTAAACCCAAGATACTCTCCAGTTAGCACACCTTCTCTTGCTTGTTATTGAGAGAGGTGCTTGAGGACTTAATCTATGAGAGCTTCCTTGTCAGATGCTTTGACCCTCAAGAGGAGAGTTCTTGCACACAGTAATCATAAGCCTCTCTCCCTGGTCCATGTCCTTAGATGCAATGTGCAAGCTTCATGACACAGAAAAATTAACAGAAAGAAAGAAGAAGAGAAAGAAAGAAGGAAAGAAAGGGAAAGAAAGAAGAAAAAAGGAAAAGAAGAAAGGAGAAAAAAGAAGGAAGGAAGGAAGGAAGGAAGGAAGGAAGGAAGGAAAGAAAGAAAGAAAGAAAGAAAGAAAGAAAGAAAGAAAGAAAGAAAGAAAGAGAGAAAGAAAGAGAGAGAGAGAGAGAGAGAGAGAGAGAAATTGCATTGTGGTGCAACTCATGGGTTTACCGTAAATTTAGATAAAGTGGGGGCCAGTGCTGTGCCATAGTCATTAAGCCTCTGCCTGTGGCACTGGTATCCCATACAGTGCTGGTTCATGTCTCGGCTGCTCCACTTTCAATCCAGATCTGTGGTAATGACCTGGGAAAGCAGTGGAAGGTGGCCCAAGTGCTTGGACCCCTGCACCCATGTGAGAGACCCAGAAAAAGCTCCTGGATCCTGGCTTTGGATTGGCCCAGCTCTGACCATTGTGGCCACTGGGGAGTGAACCAGTGAATGGAAGACCTCTCTGTCTCTCTCCCAACTGTCAAATAAGTAAATATTTTAAAAATTAGACAAAGTGAAATTTATCTGTGTAATTTCTGTTCTATCAAGTAAATCAGAAATTAGACTAAGCATAATTGGTTTTCAAATGTCCTATAAATCAAAATTTTACCTCTTGTAGTATCATGCAGTAAAATTTACTTTTTCAAAGAGGAACAAGTTTAGCAAGAGCCTTCAAAGAACTTTCTATGATAAGCCAAATTTACTATTCCCAGAAAAAAAATTGTAAATTTTAGGAAGCCTGATTAGAATAAATCAGATATACCTTCTATCCATATGACTTTGTGATATTAAGAGAGAGTGCTTTGTTTCAATATTTTTCTATTAGGCTGATGAATATTGTCACTTGGAATGTTTTCATTTAAAACTAAATTCTAATTGCCAATAATCGATCATCCAAATTAATACATGATAATACACTTTAATTTTCTTTTAGCACATCATAGTGACAAAAGTACAATAGTAGCACATTTACAGTCTGTTCAGGAGTCCTTATTAAAATATTTATTCATTTTTTTCTTGAATCTGTTCTTTCTTAGTTTCTTTTGTAAAAATTATTCATTTACTTATCTGAAAGTCAAATTTACAGGAGAGTGAGAGTGGGAGAAGGGGAGGGAGGGAGAGTATATTCATTACTGTTTGAAGATTACTTTTACAGTTAATTCTCATAGTACAACACATTAAGCACAGAGGTCCTACATGGGGAGCAAGTGCACAGTGAATCCTGTTGTAAAATACTGTTTGAGTACTAGTTATAACATTAAATCACAATGTACAGCACATTTAGGAGAGAGATCCTACATGAGGAGTAAGTGCACAGTGACTCCTGTTGTTGACTTAACAAATTGACACTGTTTATGGTATTAGTAATCACCCTAGGCTCTTGTCATGAGTTGCCAAGGCTATGGAGGCTTTTTGAGTTTGCCAACTCTGATCTTATTTAGAAAAGGTCATAGTCAAAGTGGAAGTTCTCTCCTCCCTTCAGAGAAAGGTACCTTCTTCTTTGATGACCTGTTCTTTCCATTGAAATCTCACTTGCAGAGATCTTTCATATAGGTTTCTTTTTTTTCCAGAGTGTCTTGGCTTTCCATACCTAAAATACTCTCATGGGCTCTTCAGCCAGATATGAATGCCTTAAGCGCTGATTCTGAGGCCAGAGTGCTGTTTAGGACATCTGAGAATGGGGGTTTTCAATACACCACTTTCAGCAATGGACAGATCAACCAGACAGAAAATCAATAAGGAAACAGCAGATTTAATTGACACTATAGATGAAATGGACTGAGCAGATACCTACAGAACTATTCATCTTACAGTTGCAGAATATACATTATTCTCACCAATGCATGGAACTTTCTCTAGAATTGACCACATTGACCACATTGGGGAACCTCTGCAAGACATTGGTATAGGTAAAGAGTTCCCAGAAAGGATCCCAGAGGCCCAGGCAATCAAAGCCAAAATTGACATTTGGGAACATGTCAAAATCAGAAGCTTCTGTACTGCAAAAGAAACATTAGCAAAGTGAAGAGGCAGCTGATAGGATGGGAGAAAATATTAGCAAACTTTGAAACTGATAAAGGATTAATAACCAGAAAATATAAAGCAATCAAGAAACTCAACAACAATAAAACTAACAACCCATTAAGAAATGGGCAAATGACTTAAACAGGCATTTTTCAAAAGAGGAAATCTAAATGGCCAGCAGACTCATGAGAAAATGCTCAGGATCACTAGTTGTCAGGGAAATGCAAAGTAAAACCACAATGAGGTTTCACCTCACTCCCGTTCGAATGGCTTTCATACAGAAATCAACAAACAACAAATGCTGGTGAGGCTATGGTGGGAAATTCTCTGTTGGTAGAAATATAAGCTGGTAAAGTCACTGTGGAAGATAGTATGGTAATATCTTATAAATCTGAATATAGACCTGCCATATGACCCAGCCATCCCACTCCTGGAAATTTACCCTAGGGAAATGAAAACATCATATGGATGAGTTATCTGTATCCCCATGTTTATTGCAGCTAAATTCACAATAGCTAAAACATGGAATCAATCCAAATCCTGTCAACTGAATACTTGATAAAAAAAAATTATGTGATATGTACACCATAGAATATTACACAGTGTTTAAAAAAAAAGAAATCCAGTCATTTGCAACATAATGGATGAAACTGGAAAACATGCTTAGTGAAATAAGCCGGTTCCAAAATGACAAATACAATACATTCTCCCTGACCCTTGATAAGTAGTAGAGAATCCAAAAGGCAATGTGTAGAAGTGGAATTGACATTTTGAGAAGCAATGGCTCTGGACAGCTTTTGTCATGACTGTTGAGGAAATATTTTTTCTTATTATTTGTTGATTTCTTTATTTAACAAAGGGTTGATCATACGTGCATAAAGTTAATTGAAAATAGATAATAGTAAAAAATAAGATTGGGAATAAGAAAGGGAGGAGGAATGGGGTAGGAGTGTGGATGGGAAGATGAGCACCATGGGAAGAAATACCATGTTCTTAAAGTTGTAAGTATGAAGTATACGATGTTTGTAACTGTAAAGCTGTATAGTTCTGAATATATTCCTATGGACTTACATCTAAGGACAGAGATTATTTTATTTATTTATTTTTTAGAGATTTATTTATCTTTTTTAAAGGCAAAATTACTGAGAGATAGAGGTGGAGAGAGAGAAAGACAAGTCTTCTATCTGATGATTCACCCCCCAGATGGCTGCAATGGCTGATGCTACATTGATCTGAAGTCAGGAAGCAGGAGCTTCTTCCAGGTCTCCCCAACAGGTGCAGGGGTCCAAGGGCATGGACCATTTTCTATTGTTTCTCCAGGCTATAGCAGAAAGCTGGGTTGGAAGTAGGGCAACTGGGACTCAAATTGGCACCATATGGGATGCCAGTGCTACAGACCAGGGTTTAACCTGCTGTGCCACAGCACCATCCCCTAAGGGTACAGTGTAAAAATTGCCATGGGACTCCAAATCCTCTTAAGTTGGGAATAAAAATAGCATTTTAAGTGTTAAAATGATCATATATATAGGTTAAGTGTTAAAATGATCATATATATAGGTTAAATGTTAAAGTGATCATATAAATAGGATTCATTATTAGATAATAATAATAGAATTAAAAAGGAGTGAGTGTTCCAACATGAGAAACAGTCCATACATCAGACTCATAGAATGACAATCACTTTAAGTAGCACTCTGACCTCAGAGCCAGCACCTAAGGCATTCTATTCTGGCTAAAAAGCCCATGAGAGCATTGCAGACAAGGAAAGCCAAGACACAGTGGCAAAAAATATTCTACATGAAGGACCTTTAAGGCTGAGACACCAGTGGAAAGAAGTGGTTATCAAAGAAGAATGTTCTTGCCTCTGAAAGGAGAAGAGTAATTCTATTTTTCTTATGGCATCATCTGAATACTGACGGAGCTTGTGGATTCAAAAGGCCTCCATAGCTTAGGCAGCTCATGTCAAGGGCCTTGGGTGATCACTGACATAGGAGTATTAATTATTAAATTAAAAATAGGAGAGACACTGTGTACTATGTTCCCATGCAGGATTTTTGTAATTAATGGATTGTACTGTAAAACTTGTTCTCAGTTTGTGTGTGTGCATGCAAATTGTTGAAATGTTTGCTTAGTATAGAGTTGGTCTTCCTTGTATAAAGGTAATTGAAAATGAATCTTAATGGAGCATGGGACTGGAAATGGTAAAGGAAGGAGGAACAGGGCTCAAAGTGTGGGTGGGAGGGCAGATATGGTGAGAAGAATGACTATATTCCTAAAATTGTACTTATGAAATTTGTATTCCTTAAATAAAAGATTTCTTTGCAAAAAACTTCCACTTTGCTTATTGCCTTTTCTAAATTCTTACAGAACTTGTATATTCCAAAGTCTTCCATTGCCTAGGAAGCTCATGTCAAGAGTCTTCAGTGACCACTGATGCCATACATAAGAGTGTTAATTGTTAAATTAACAACAGTAGTCACTGAGCACTAACTTCCCATGCAAGACCTCTGCCCTCAAAATGTTGTGTCAGGAGAATTAGCAGTAAAACTTGTTTTCAAAGATTAATTCCATTTTAGTATATTAAGTGAAGGATATTCTTATGTCTCATAAGTTTTAGTTATGTCAAAGTGTCCAATTTCATTTCTTGTTTTCTTAGGTGCTTCTTTAATTAATGATAAAACTTGTTCCCAAAGACTTACTTTCTTCTATGTATTAAGTGGAGGATATCCTTATGTCTCATAAGCTAAAATTATGTTTGTGTACTCACAAAAGATGTATCATTCTTGGGTGCTTCTTTAAAGTTAATAAAGTTTCTCAAAAAAAAAAAAGGAAGTGAAATTAAATTTGAAAAAGCAATGACTTTGAACAGCCTTGTCTTCCTTTTTTTTATTTGTTGGACTTTCCATTTACTATAAACTTAATCTTTGGTGTATTAAGTTAATTGAAAGTAAAATTTAGTATAAAATATGATGCGGAATAGGAGAGGGAAGAAGAGGGGTGGGAATGTGAGTGGGAGGTTAGGCTCCATGGGAAGAATTACCATATTCTTAAAGCTGTACTTATGAAATTCATGAAGTCTGTATTCCTTATATAAAATGTTTTGATAAAAATGAGGGACTAAGTTTAATAGTAGTAAGATTGGATTATAATTGCATTTTTAAAAAGATTTATTTATTTTAAAGTCAGAGTTACACAGAGAGGAGAAGCATAGAGAGAAAGAGAAAGAGAGAGAGGTCTTCCATCCTATGGTTCACTCTCCAATTGGCCACAATGGCTGGAGCTGTGTCGATCCAAAGCCAGGAGCTTTTTCCCAGTCTCCCACACAAGGACTTGGGTCATCTTCCACTGCTTTCCGAGGCCATAGCAGAGAGCTGAATCAGAAGTGGAACAGTGCCAGGTCTTAAACCGGCACCCAAATGGGATGCTGGTGCATCAGGCCATGGCGTTAACCCACTGCGCCATGGCACTGGTCCCATAATTGGATATTGACCATATAAACAGGTCATGTTAGTGAATTATGACAATAAATATAGTACAAATTTTATTATATAAATTGTGTTTTTATAATTGTAATTAGAATTAGGATAATAAATAGAGTGATCAGTAGACATAAAGGAACTTGGTGAACAATAACCCAGTAAATTATTTTACTATCAGAACATTTTTAAATTCAAGGAATTTAAATCAAGGGATATTGAAAGTAAACATAAAGAATTTTCATCAAATTGACAAAATTACAATGAAGAACTTAACCAGAAAAGGATACAGTTCTCTGTACTAGGATTGGTATATACTACATCATGTGATGTATCAGAAATAAAAGATAAAAATTAAAAGAAACATGCATGTTATTATATAACCTATATTCTTTTTTTTCTTTTTTAAATCTTTTTTTTTTTGGACAGGCAGAGTCAGACAGTGAGAGAGAGAGAGAGAGAGAGAGAGAGAGAGAGAGAAAGGTCTTCCTTTTTTCCGTTGGTTCACCCCCCAAATGGCCACTATGGCTTGTGTGCTGTGCCAATGTGAAGCCAGGAGCTAGGTGCTTCCTCTCGGTCTCCCAGGCAGGTGCAGGGCCCAAGGACTTGGGTCATCCTCCACTGCCTTCCTGGGCCACAGCAGAGAGGGTGGACTGGAATAAGGGCAACTGGGACAGAATCTGGTGCCCCAACCAGGACTAGAACCCAGGATGCTGGTGCTGCAGGCAAAGGATTAGCCTATTGAGCCACGGCGCCAGTACACAGGAATTTTGTGGAATAGAAACCGTTACATATATAGTTATGAAATACATTTGACAGAACTTAAATCAACAATATTTCAAGTATATAACCAGAATATTTTTGAAATATAACACTGATCTAAAGAATTGACTTTAGAAAATTTCCAAAATCAAATATAAATGTAAAGTTCCCAAAGAATCCATGAAATATAACAAAATATATGATTTGCAAAGGAGAATGATAACACTGATGCTAAGTGTTTTTATGCAATGTTGTGCATGTGCATTGTAAAAAGCTGGCAGAATTTCTGTAAAGTTGATTACATTACAAAGATAGCTATGTTTTCCATAGGTAACATGTTCTAAGATTGCCACACTATTAATGAAAAAAACTAATAGTTATAAATTCAATAATATGAATGGAATAAAGTATGTTATTCATTATATAAGCAGGTGATTATAATCAACTGAAGTGTACATTTTAAATAAATTATTCACATATGACATGATTCATTACATTTTGATTCCTGTGAGTAGAAATTAGCAATTTGTTTGGATTTGTAGAATTCTATGCAGACATGGTGAAAATTTTTGAAAAATAGTTCTAAAATTATATTTATGAAAAAACTATATAATTGCAAGAATACTAATCCAAACCAGTTCTTATTTAGCATAGTAATTCTAAAGCAAAGATAAAAGTGTGTCAATCTAGCATGTACAAATTTTCGAGGTCAACATTGAATTATGTGTACCATTAAAACCATGAAATGTTCCAAAACACATGTATTCTTGGAAAAGTGAAAGGATCCAGTAATTCAATGTGGATTTCAAGAAATGCACACATGAAAGTTCTAAGATGATGTATAGAATTTTATTTGAAATATTGACTCACAATAACAAATTGCAAGTTGATGTTTGCTTTTCAAGGAAGACAGATGATAAATGTAGGTGAAAAATGATACAATGTAATATGAAGCAAGAATTGAGACTGTGATGCACATAGCATGATAATTTTTTTTGGATTTCCTGTGAATAGAACTGAGTCATTTATTAGGAGCATTAACAAAGTAACAAACACCTGTACAGGATGTGAATGAACATATCAATTAAATGAACTCTTAAGAATACAAAGAAATCATCATAATTTAAAGCATAACAAATTCAAGTTAATGCAATGACAGTATACAAAATTTCACTTTTGACAAAACAGCCAAGGTAACTGTTCTTTCCATACAGTCCACAGATTACTATATATATATATATATATATATATATATGTATACATATATATATGTATATATATAGCATAAGACACCTGTGTATAGTTGCTTCTCAAAAATTATGAGCATGAAAGTTACTCAGACATTTCAAGAAGGATATGAGGTGGTGACTTCACAGTGAAAAAGTAAGCTGGAGTGATCCCAGGAACCTCATTTTAAAACTGCAGCAAAATACTTTGGTAATGATACACACATGCACTACAGAGGTGCAAATGATTTTGTCACAGGCAAATAAAAATCCATGAAAATTCAGTTATGCTGTGCAATTCATCTTGACTGTTGTGATTAGAAATTAAAACTGGTTGGCTGGTGCTGTGGCTCACAAGGCTAATCCTCTGCCTGCGGCACTGGCACCCTGGGTTCTAGTCCCAGTCGGGGCGCCGGGTTCTGTCCCAGTTGATCCTCTTCCAGGCCAGCTCTCTGCTGTGGCCTGGGAGTGCAGTGGAGGATGGCCCAAGTACTTGGGCCCTGCATCCCATGGGAGACCAGGAGGAAGCACCTGGCTCCTGCCTTTGGATTGGTGCAGTGCACCAGCCATGGCAGCCATTTGGGGGGTGAACCAATGGAAGGAAGACCTTTCTCTCTGTCTCTCTCACTGTCTAACTCTGCCTGTTAAAAAAAAAAGAAAGAAATTAAAACTGGTGAGGAAGTTAAAAAAATTCCAAACAGATTTAATGGATATTATTGAAAAATATTTCCAAAATTTCACTTACAAAAATACAAAATTTGAAGGAACTTAACCTAGAAATATTTATGCTACCCAGTGAAATTTTAAAGTAAGTATAACAGAAGGTATTATTCAGTAAACTTTTAAACTTAAAGGAAAAATATGGCCAAAGAGAACTGTACTTTTAAATCTAAGATTTAATTGTTTAATTTTTAGCTCCCTTGGTATTCAGAAAAGTAAATATAAATTGTCTGTCAATGAGTATAATGGCACCAGGGCCTAGAAGATTCCAGAAAACTATACTGGGAGTTGATAACTACTCATTGAAGAATTACAAATATGTTTTCTCAGAGGTATAGTGGCTAACATACAGATTATGAGACAAATTCATTGTATGGCCAGTGCTGTGGCTCAGTAGGCTAATCCTCCACTTGCAGTGCTGGCATCCTGGGTTCTAGTCCTGGTCAGGGCACTGGATTCTGTCTCGGTTGCTCCTCTTCCAGTCCAGCTCTCTGCTGTGGCCCAGGAGTGCAGTGGAGGATGGCCCAAGTGCTTAGGCCTTGCACCTCATGGAAGACCAGGAGAAGCACCTGACTCCTGGCTTCGGATCAGCATGGTGCACCGGTTGCAGCGCACCAGCCATAGTGGCCATTTGGGGGGTGAACCAATGGAAAAAGGAAGACCTTTCTCTCTGTCTCTCTCACTGTCCACTCTGCCTGTCAAAAAAAAAAAAATTCATTGTATGTGAGTGAGGCTGACAAATTGGGATTTCATTGTTGTTTATAATTCTTTGTCTATATTTTATGAACAGTAGTCTTTCTACTTTTTCTTGTTGAACTCTTCATTTGTTGGTGCATTAAGCCTGTAACTATGAAGTAAATAAATATTTTATCACAAAATCTGAAAAAGAAAGGAAGGAGAAGAAGGGAGGGAAGCATCATTATATTCTTAGAATTCTATTTTTTTTTTTTGACAGGCAGAGTGGACAGTGAGAGAGAGAGAGATAAAGGTCTTCCTTTTTCTGTTGGTTCACCCACCAATGGCCGCTGTGGCCAGCGCACTGCAGCTGGTGCACAGCGCTGATCCGAAGCCAGGAGCCAGGTGCTTCCTCCTGGTCTCCCATGCAGGTGCAGGGCCCAAGGACCTGGGACATCCTCCACTGCACTCCCTGGTCACAGCACAGAGCTGGCCTGGAAGAGGAGCAACTGGGACAGAATCCAGCACCCCAACCGGGGCTAGAACCCAGAGTGCCAGTGCTGCAGGCAGAGGATTAGCCTATTGAGCCATGGCGCTGGCCAGAGTTCTATTTTTGAACTGCACGACATCTGTTCTCTTTATATTAATAAAAATACATTATTAAAATTATACATTCTGTTGGGTTTTACACATGAAATTATTGCCTGCTATAGCTATAGCTATAGCAATTTAACAGTAAAATTAATCAAATCGATGTACATTAAGAAAACAAAAAAGACAGTTATCTAGAGTAAACCAAGGGAAATCCTGAAGTGGAATGATTTGACTCAAAGTGAAGGCACCTGCTATGAATATAGAAAAATAACTTTCATTTTCAAGGTAAAATAAAATAGAATTAGATAGCCATGACTTGTTTCAAAGAGAAAACAAGTACAGGGATTGTTTAATAGGTGAGAAAGGCTGGTTACAATTCAGTTAAAAATCTGCTGATCCAACATCAGCTGATTACTACTCCAGAGGGGTTAACATTGTACATCCTTTACCATTCCAGTCTTATCCTCCTTTGCCTTCATATTTGAAGATATATTATGAGGGCTGCACTGTGTATAGACCAAGTAGCAGATTTGCCATCTGTTCCTCTTTAAAAAGTTATTTTAAAAGATATTCTGAGGCAATTAACAAAGCAAACATAAGTAGCTTTCATTAAGTTCATTGATGCATAGACACTGCTCACACTTTTGTCACCAAGTTATGGCTAAGTACATAAATAGTCAATACTTTCAGTTTCAATAGTGCTAACAATCCAAACAAGGTGCCTGATCACTCTCACTCTTGCCATTAGTAAAGATAAAATTTTATCAATCATAACCTATAAAATCATACGACAATGGGAAGACAAAAGACTGGTCCTGATCAATAAATCAATTTAATTGAAGATGCTGTCTTAGTTTGATGTATCTGGAAATCAAAGAGCATTTCAGTTACAGATCTAGAAAGGGCATTGCCAAACAAAGTGTAACTTTATTTGGTGTGTATTTTTTGGTATTAAATATGCTATTAACATGCTAAAATGTCTTTAGCATATTGGATTGAAGAAGATATCCTGATTAGGCTGCCATTTTTAGTTGCATTTTTCTCTAAAGTTATGTTTCACATAGTAAATTATTTTGAGATGCTAAAATAATTCTGCTGAAGTTATTGTGACATAAAAAACCTTCCCTGATCTTGCTTCTCCATGGTAGCTTTTAGGGAAACTTCAGTGATCAAGTTGCAAAATGTTTAACAAAATTGTTTTTATGAAAATAGGTACTGGCAAAGACTTCTTGGAAAAGACTCCAGAAGCACAGGCAGTCAAAGCCAAAATTAACATTTGGGATGGCATCAAATTGAGAAGTTTCTGTTCTTCAAAAGAAACAGTCAGGAAAGTGAAGAGGCAGCCGACAGAATGAGAAAAAATATTTGCAAACTATGCACCAGATAAAGGGTTCATAACCAGAATCTACAAAGAAATCAAGAAACTCCACAACATCAAAACAAGTTAAATTGGAAATTGCATAGATAATTAATCAATTCTTTAAAAAAATTATGTAGGATCCCTGTCCTTAATGTGCCGTACATTGTGAATTAATACTATAACTAGTACTCCAACAGTATTTTCACTTTGTGTCTCTATGTGAGGGCAAACTGTTGAAATCTTTACGTAATATGTACTAAACTGATCTTCTGTGTATAAAGAGAATTGAAAATGAATCTTGATGTGAATGCAAGGGGAGAGGGAGCAGGAAAGGGGAGGGTAGCAGGAGGGAGGGAAGTTGTGGGGGGGGAGCCATTGTAATCCATAAGCTGTACTTTGGAAATTTATATTCTTTAAATAAAAGCTTTATATATATATATATATATATATATATATATATATATATATATATATAAAACAACCAACCCACTTAAGAGATGGGCCAAAACCTAATCAGACATTTTTCAAAAGAGGAAATCCAAATGGCCAACAGACACATGAAAAAATGTTCAAAATCATTAGTAATCAGGGAAGTGCAAATCAAAACCACAATGAGGTTTCACCTCACCCTGGTTAGAATGGCTCACATTCAGAAATCTACCAACAACAGATGCTGGAGAGGATGTGGGGAAAAAGGGACACTAACCCACTGTTGGTGGGAATGAAAACTGGTGAAGCCACTATGGAAGTCAGTCTGGAGATTCCTCAGAAACCTGAATATAACCCTACCATACAACCCAGCCATCCCACTCCTTGGAATTTACCCAAAGGAAATTAAATTGGCAAACAAAAAAGCTGTCTGCACATTAATGTTTATTGCAGCTCAATTCACAATAGCTAAGACCTGGAACCAACCCAAATGCCCATCAACAGTAGACTGGATTGCCATACTCATTCATGAAAAAATTCAAGGTTGTGTAATAGGAACAATAATTAAAAATAGATGTTTTGGCTATATGCATCTCTCTTTATATTATGCATTTAGAAGCTATTAAAAAGTCTTAGGTTTTAGCAGTTGTGACAAATCTAGGGTAACTTATAGTTGTACCACTGAAAAGCACCATACTACAAGATATTTACATGACCCTTTAAGAAGTGTGATTTTAATTCAAGAGAGTAATAAAGTGGCTAGCTGTATAAAAACTAGAAAAGTTCAAATTTTAAATTACACTGATTGTATTTACACATCAATGTTACCTAAATCTAGGTCCTGTCTATCCAGATTTAATCTAACTATCCATATGGCATATTGTTTTTAATAGCCACATAAAAAACTTACTCTGTACTTAGTAGAGTGTGTTAGTGTAACTCAACAATCAAATTTTATTGCTTTACTCATGTGGTGCCTTTTCTAGGCACTGTGGTATAGATTAGAAACCTTGGAATAGCACAGGAAGGACAGTATGAAAGTCATTAGAAGAGAGAGGATGCTTTACTGAATTGCTTTTAATGAGGGTATCAAACATCAAGGATGAGTTCAAGTAAAATCCACAGAGAATGGAAACATCTTAAGGTCAGTCACTTCATATGCCCATTCTTATACTTGAATAATCTGGAAAATTGCAGAGCCAGAAACAACACAAACAAGAGCACCAATAATTAGAGTCCTGTAGATTCTTTGAGGTCTTGGTGATGTTGCCATGCAGGGGACAATCTTGTTATGCTTCTCTTTGGCCATTGTCTGCTGCTCATAACCATCTTTGTGGAGTTAGCACCTGCCTCAACCACCCATGTCATTGGATCACTTGCATCTCCTATAAAGCCATTGTGAGACTCTGCCTTTTGTGGCCCTGCCACCAGGGCTAAAGGATGTAGAGCAGCACGCTCACTATGTCTGCTGGGCCTGAGTCCAGTAAGCTCCACAGATCAGTGCAAGCAGGGCATGGACAGCTTACTGAATGGTGGTGTGAAAAAAAAAGCAGGCACATGGGAGGAAGAAAGTTGGTGGTGGGAATATTGGGGGTTGCTGCCTTTCTAGTCATTACCTGATGCAATGAATGAAGGAAGGAAATGCAACGCAAGAACCATGCATCCTGTTGCCTCCAACTCCTCTGCTATATTTAAAGTGTTCTTTGACAGGAAAAATACATAAATCTTGATGAATGTGAAACCACCTCCTTGTTGATTGCCAGTTTGGTTCCCAAGACTGTAATTAAAAACTCCATCATCACCGGTCCTTTGGGTTTTCCTCTCTTGGAACACCCCTCTTTGCCACTCTGGCAGGAGGTTTACAACCTAAAGAAATCTTGTTTACTTAAAAAAAAAATTAAACCAGAATGTGCCCAGGTTCTTCATACTAGATTTGGTATACATTGTTGAAAATATACACAAGTGGTAATAATCAATGCCAAGACAAAACAAGATAAAATTGGTTTAAATGTTATATATTATGTTATTACTGAGCATAGAAAGGAATAACTTAGAAGTATTGATAACAGAGTTCCAGGCAGATACAGAGCATATTTTTGAAAAATATTCTTAAATCATCTATTACAATAGAATTCAAAAATATTGAAGTATCTTAAGTCTACACAAGCTCAAGTTCTTTGTAGAAAAGTTGTAAAGCAGTATTACCAGAGTTTCAACCTCATGTATTAAAAATTTTGACATCAATATGATTTTAAAAATTATATGCACCTCAGAGTTACTCAGACTTCTTGGAGAATTTTGAATAAGATAAGCATGCCATAATACAAAATGTGATCACAGTGTTGCATATATTTTAAATATTAAAAATTTTAATATTAAATATTTAACTAACAACAATCATTAATTTATTTATATTCATATTAATAATATTAATTTATTAATATTAATTAATTATTAGTCTAATATAATATTAATATAAATATATTATAATACATTATATATTAACATTACATATTTATTATATAACATATAATTATATATGTTATATATTATATAATGTATATAATATATAACATATGTATATTATATATTTATATATTACATTTTCATATTATATAATTTATATATTATATATTTTATATAATATATTAATTTATATAACATATAACATATTTATATATTATATTACATATTTATATTATATATTACAGATTATATATTATGTATTATATATAATATATATCTATAATATATAATATATAATATTATACATAATATATAAAATATATAATCTATATATCTACATATATTATGTTATAATATATATTATAATATGTACATATTACACATAATATATACATAATATATATTATAAATCATAGTATATTACAATAGTATTTATATATTTATATGAAATACAAATAATATTAATTATAATAAATTAAACAGTAAATATTAATTTCATATAATTGATTATATTAATTTAATTATACATTAAATTTAATTAATGAATATTAATTAAATATTAAATATTCAATATTTTGAATATTAATTGAATATTTGAAAAATCACTTGGGCCATCTTCCACTGCACTCCCTGGCCACAGCAGCGAGCTGGCCTGAAAGAGGATCAACTGGGACAGAACCCAGCGCCCCGACCGGGACTAGAACCCTGTGGGGTTTGGGGGGGGCAAACTAATTTCTATACTCCATCTTTACAGGACTGTTTCCTGGAATGAATTCTGTTTTGATAGTATCTAATAAAGAGACATAACACAAATATAATTTCAATACAGAAAATTTAATATAAAAATTATCTGTAATAGGACTACTGTTATAAAAAATTGGCTGCTAAGAAATACAGGTCATGTAAATGTCACTGGTATGGTATCTAGAAAAAAAAATTATTCTAATGGCTGGGATAGAGTACCCCAGAGTCAAGGCTAAGGTTCATATCTATTGGATAGGGTATAGCTGTGACTCATTGAATGTCAGAATAATTGTTATGATGATGGCCTAGGACTAACACATGGCAAGTAAGGCATGGAGCGTATAGAACATGAAGAGACACTCATTCTCATGTGTCAACTCTACCATTACTTTGTGAAAGAATGCCTTAGGTTTTACATCTAAGTCTGGCATTATCTTTATATTCTCTTTGTTAAAATATTTGTTTTATTTATTTGAAAGATAGTTTACAGGGGGAGATAACAGAGAAAGAGAGGTCTTCCAATAACTGGTTCACTCCTCAAATGACTGCAATAACCAGAGCTGGGCCCATCTGAAGCCAGAGACCAAGAGCTGCTTCCTCGTCTTCCGCATGGATGCTGGGGTCCAAGGACTTATGCAATCTTCTGCTGCTTTCTTGGTCCATAAGCAAAGAGCAGGGGTTGAAGTGGAGCACCTGGGACTTGAACCAGCACTCATAAGGGATGTCAGAACTGCAGGCCTGGGCTTTAACCCATTGAACCACAGTGTGGGCTCCTTTATATTCACTGCCATCCACATGGGAGAACCAGAAATAGTTCCAGGCCCCTGACTTCATCCTGACTCAGTGCAGGATTTTGTGGTCATTTGGAGGGTGAACCAGGAAATTGAAACACAAAGTACTGGGGCTGGCACCTTGGCTCACTTGGTTAATCCTCCACCTGCAGTGCTGAGATCCCATATGGCCACCGGGTTCTAGTCCCGGTTGCTCCTCTTCTCTTTATTAGATGCTGATCAAAACAGAATTCATTCCAGGAAACAGTCCTGTAAAGATGGAATATAGAAATTAGTTTGGCCCCCCCCCTCCTTTTTTTTTTTTTTTAAGATTTATTTACTTATTTGAAAGTCAGAGTTACACAAAGAGAGGAGAGGCAGAGGCCGGCGCTGCGGGTCAACAGGCTAACCCTCCGCCTTGTGGCACCGGCACACAGGGTTCTAGTTCTGGTCAGGGTGCTGGATTCTGTCCCAGTTGCCCCTCTTCCAGGCCAGCTCTCTGCTGTGGCCAGGGAGTACAGTGGAGGATGGCCCAAATGCTTGGGCCCCTGCACCCACATGGGAGACCAGGAGGAAACACCTGGCTCCTGGCTTCGGATCAGTGCAGCGCCAACCATAGCAGCCATTTGGGGAGTGAACCAATGGAAGAATGACCTTTCTGTTTCTCTCTCACTGTCTAACTCTATCTGTCAAATAAAAATATAAAAGAAACAGTACCTTATACTTTGTGTTTCTGTGTGGGTACAAACTGTTGACATCTTTACTTAGTATATACTAAATTGAAATATGATAATTGAAAATGAAACTTGATGTGAATGGGATGGGAGAGGGAGCAGGAGATGGGATGATTGCAAGTGGGAGGGAGGTTATGGGGGGAAAAAGCCACTATAATCCAAAAGTTACACTTTGGAAATTTATATTTATTAAATAGAAGTTAAATTGAAACACACACTCTTTCTCTTTCACTCTGCTTTTCAAATGAATAAAATAAATTTTTAAAAAGGATAATACTGTAATGACTACATCCTTTTCAAATTTTGCTTTGTCTAGGTATATCATTAGTAAACTGGTTTACGCCAAACCAGATGTAATGTTAATTTATTGGTAGGCACTATCATTGTGATCTCATTAAGTAACTCAATTCTTTCAATTGCTATAGCAACTTTATTGTACATAGCTCCCTAAAACCATGTAAAAGTGGGATCATTTAATATTTTATAGGCACAAGTTTATTTTACATTTCATTTATTTTATGTTATTCAACTTTAATCATTGCCTTGAAATCTATTTAGATTTATTATTTAGATTGAGACATTGTATCAGCTTTTACATTATTCTAGTAACAACCATAATATTTTTTCATTTAGTTCCTCACCATTACCATTCTTCTGTGTGCTATGTACCCGTAATGTTAGGCATATTCTTTGAATATATGCACATATATTTCTGTGTGTTTATTAATATTCATACGATATTAATAATTTTTACCTACAGTAATCAAACTGCAATGTGAGGGGCTGGTGCCTTGGCTCACTGGAGCCAGCGCCATGGCTCACTTGGTTAATATTCTGCCTGCAGCACCAGCATCCCATATGGGAACCGAGTTCTAGTCCCAGGTGCCTGGGTGCCTGCACCCACATGGGAGACTGGGAGGAAGCACCTGGCTCCTGGCTTCAGATCGGCATAGTTCCAGCTGTAGTGGCCATTTGGGGGGTGAACCCAAAGGCAAAGGAAGATCTTTCTATCTATCTCTGTCAAATAAATAAATAATAAAAAAACTGCTATGTGAATCATGATATTGGTGTCCCTTATTTATTTTCTTTTTGATTCTGAATTTATCACTGTTATCTGTGTATATCATTAATAATCTTTTCATGAGTAAACCGTGACCATTCTGATATGTGCTTTTTTGTGAGGACATCAATACCCTGAATATTCTTGTAGAATAGCATTTAATTTCTTTTTGTATTTTGTTCTAAACTACATATAGCAAAAAAAATATATGCAACTGAATAAAAAAATTCAAAAAATTAAACATCAAATATTTAATATTAATTTATATCATTAATAGTATATTAAATATCAATTATTAATATTAATATTATATAATATATTCATACTATATACAATATATATTAATAATAATTCATTATTATATTAGATTGATAAATAATCATGCATATTTAACATTATTATCATTTAATTTATATTATTAATTACTATTTAATATTATTCATTGATATTTAATATTAAATGTTTAATTAATGTTCAAAAATATTTTAAAAAGAGAGAGGAGAGGCAGAGAGAAAGAGAGAGGTTTTCCATCCAATGGTTCACCCCCCCCCCCAAGATGGCTGTAATGGCTGGAGCTGTGTCGATCTGAAGCCAGGAGCTTCTTGGTCTCCCACATGGGTGCAGGGGCCCAAGGACCTGGGCCATCTTTTGCTGCTTTCCCGGGCCATAGCAGAGAGCTGGACAGGAAGTGGAGCAGTCAGGTCTCGAACCAGCACCCATATAGGATGCCTGTGCTTCAGGCCAGGGCATTAACCCACTGTGCCACAGGCAGAGTGAATAGTGAGAGAGACAGATAGAAAGGTCTTCCTTTTTGCCGTTGGTTCACCCTCCAATGGCCGCCGAGGCTGGTGCGCTGCAGCCGGCGCACCACTCCTGATGGCAGGAGCCAGGTGCTTCTCCTGGTCTCCCATGGGGTGCAGGGCCCAAGCACTTGGGCCATCCTCCACTGCACTCCCTGGCCACAGCAGAGAGCTGGCCTAGAAGATGGGCAACCAGGACAGAATCTGGCACCCCGACTGGGCCTAGAACCTGGTGTGCCAGCACCGCAAGGTGGAGGATTAGCCTGTTGAGCCACGGCACCAGCTGGCCCTGACTTTTAATCATACCTTAAATCTGTGCTGCAAAGATCTATTCTATTCTTTTACTAATCTTTTAGACTTAATTATAGTGTGGAGTCCATGATAGTGGATTGGGTACTAGAAGTCCATGACCTGCAGCAACATCACAATGAACCAGGTTCTGGTTGATAGTGATGTATATAGTGGCAAGTAAAACACATGCATCAGGAAACAAATATTTATGATATTTGATCATTGTGGCAGTAATGATCTTTCATAAGGACTGTTGTATGGGGTGGATTTATTGGCCTCTTGAGCACTTACCAACAAACACTGATAAGTTCACTCTCTTAAGTCCACTCAAGTCACAGTCTGAAGAACATAATATTTTCATGAAAATATTGGAAAAGTCTCCCATTTCTTGTAGTCACAGGATTGAAATTACTTAAAAAAATGCAAAATTAATCAGGTTGTGGAATTATGAGTTGAATTCTCAGCCTTGCTGTTTTTCATGTGAAAGTTATAGGGGTTCTTGATAAAGAGCAAGATAATGATATTTGGAATTAGCACTTCTCATTTGGACCCAGATTAAACTCACAATATCAAACCCCTTACTCACTTTGTGATCCTCTTATCAGAAATAATTTGCAGTCCAGTGTCCAAGAGACTAACTTTCTTCTGAAAACCCAAACATCACCAGGAGTAGAATCTTCAAAAGAAGATTATCCTTCTCTTCCTGACTGAGTAAAGCCATTCTATTACCACTAGATCTACTCAGTTCCAATCTAGCATAATACAGGGTTCAGGGACATATTGTGACTCAGGAAGAAGTAGTTTTTTTTTTAATTTACTTATTTATTTGAAAGTCAGAGTTAGAGAGAGAGGAGAGGCAGAGAGAGAGGTCTTCCATCTGATGGTACACACCTCAATTGGCTGCAATGGCTGGAGCTGTGCCATGTGTGAATTCTGTTTTGACATGAGGTACAATTTATAGCAAGACTTTTCCACAGTCATTACATTCATAAGCTTATTTCCCTGTGTGTATTCTCTGGTTCATTCTGAGTTGGAACTTATGGCCAAAAGCTTTTCCACAGTCATTACATTCATAAGATTTCTCCCCTGGGTGAATTCTGTGATGCACAATGAGGGTTGACTTATGTCCAAATGCTTTGCCACAGTCATTGCATTCATGAGGTTTTTCCCCTGTGTGAATTCTCTGGTGTGATAGGAGGTGTGACTTTTGTCCGAAGGCTTTTCCACAGTCATTACATTTATGTTTCTCACATAGGTTTCTCCCTTGTGTGAATTCACTGATGTATGAGGAGGGCTGACTCATGGCCAAGGGCTTTTCAACGATCATTACATTCATGAGGTTTCTCCCCTGTATGAATTTGCTGATGGTTTATGAGGTGTGACTTTTGTGTAAAGGCTTTTCCACAGTCATTACATTTATGAGGTTTCTCCCCTGTGTGAATTCTCTGGTGCATTACAAGGTTTGATTTTCGTCCAAAGGCTTTTCCACAGTCGTTACATTCAAAAGGTTTCTCCCCTGTGTGAATTCTCTGATGCACTATGAGGACTGACTTTTGTCTAAAGGCTTTTCCACAGTCATTACATTTATGAGGTTTCTCCCCTGTATGAATTCTCTGGTGCATTACAAGGTTTGACTTTCGTCCAAAGGCTTTTCCACAGTCGTTACATTTATGAGGTTTCTCACCTGTGTGAATTCTCTGATGCATGATGAGGGTTGACTTTTGTCTAAAAGCTTTTCCACAGTCATTACATTCATGAGGTTTCTCCCCTGTGTGAATTCTTTCATGCATTATGAGGTTTGGCTTTTGTCCAAAGGCTTTTCCACAGTCATTACATTCATAAGGTGAATTAGAGCTTAGTGATTTTCCATGAAGTTTACTTGTGTAGAGTTTTCCCCTTATATATGGTCTCTGATTTATTGCAAGATGTGATTGGTGAATGACAGGTTCAACATACCTAATGTATTCATAAAATTTCTCTCTTGTGTGGGTTTGTTGATGCATATTGAGGCTAGAATTTTCATGGATAGCTTTTTCTATTTGAGTTGCTTTCCCAAAAGTGACAGCTGCCTTGTTACAGTTTTTTCCCATATGAACCCTCTCAGATTTACAGAACATCTTTTTTGTGAAGACTTTTTCTTGTCCAGTGGGTCCAAATGGCTGCTCCATGATGTGAGTCTTGTCATGCTGGCCGAGAGGCTCACAGAACTGGAGAGAATTTCCAGGTACCTTAGTGTTATCAACTCTCTTGGGGGCTGATGTCTTGTTATTTTTCATAAAATCCCGATTCAGATTTTTGTCCCAACTTTCATGGTTGATCCTAATCAGGTCATACCTTTTCATGACAACTGAAATGAGAAAAAAGCAATCATGTCACTGGATTACATGTAACTTTCTCTTGAATACTCATAAAAAGGGAATGAAGTTACTTATTATCCAAGTGGTATAAAATTTTGACAAAATCAGTATGAGATATTTATGACTGTTATAGAGTTTTTCTCCTTAATACAGTAATATATTAAATTGTACCATAAGGTTTCCCAATGTTCAAACATGATCCTGTTTACTATCAGAATTTTTCAAGTATGGCAGTGTGGTGGAATGAGAAGGTGAGAAGGTCAAAAGAAGGTGAGAAGGTCATGCCAAGATGGCCACTGACAACAGAAACTTACTGACAACAGGCTGTGATTGGATGGTTTCAGAAACTACCTCACAACAGAGCCTGACTGGCAACAGGCTGTGATTGGATGGCTTTGGAAACTGCCTGGCAATAGGCTGTGATTGGTTAGGGCATAGACTGCCCCTTGACCGGATTGGCTGCCTTGGCTATATAAGCAGCTGTACCAACTGAAATAAATGAGTCTGCGGGCTGCTTGCCTCTGGCCTGCTTTCACTCGCCTCCCTGGGTCTGTGTGGTGACTCTGCGCCTCTTGCCCCCACCATGCTCCTCCTCTCAGAATGAATCCTCTCAGAAGAAATCAACTTCAACATGGCAGAATGATTTCTGTGCTAAGATGTGTGGGATACCTGAATCTCAAAACAGTGTCAGTTTGAGCCCTGGCTACTCTGTTTTCAGTACAGCTCTCTGCCTATGTAAATTGGAAGGCAGCAAATAATGGTTCATGTGCCTGTGATACACCAGAGAACCTGTGATACACCAGGGAAGACTAGATGGAATTCTAGAGTTTCAGCTTCAGACTAGTTAGACCTAAGTGTTGTAGGCATCTGAGGAGTGAGCTAACAGAGGACCTCTTTCTCTTTCTCCTCTCACTATCACTCTGCCTTTCACAAAGATGAAATAACTATAAAAGATTTTAAAGAACGGACAAATATTTAATAAAAATATTCACCCACTATCTAGCAACCAGATTTTTCTCTGTCCTTTTTCTCTATTTTTACAAAAATTGTGTGTTTTGTCCTTCTCTGATATTTCAACCATAAACATGAGAAAGTTTCACTGGATCATTTACTTGCAGGTGGAGAAGAGTGAATGAGTCTGTACTTTAAGCAGGACCACATTTAAGGGATAGGATTTGAATCTATGATTTTATCTTGTTCAGTCTTCCTAGGTAAACCTCATTTGTGGGATTTTTCAAATGAAATACTACTTTGTCTATTCTATGACAGCTTCCCCAAATTGCTAAATCCCGACACCTTCAGCTTCTCAGAAGTACAACAGGTACAGAAAAGTCCCAATATACCACCTTAGTTATATATTCCCAATCAGTTTGAAGAATTTGTTTCTGCAAACTAGGATGTGCTCATCTTCTTTGAAAAGTGTTTTCTAGCTCATTCTGAAATCATCAATGCTGGTTATCTCCTCTCAATTTTTTCTATAAACATTCCTGTGTTACAATTTGAATTTCTAGAGGCTTTTGTTCAGTTGCCTCTTATTTTCTTCTTCTTCTTCTTCTTTTTTTTTTTTTTTTTGACAGGCAGAGTTAGACAGTGAGAGAGAGAGAGAAAGTTCTTCCTTCTGTTGGTTCACCCCCCAAATGGCCACTACAGCCAGTGGAAGACAGGAGCCAGGTGCTTCCTTCTGGTCTCCCATGTGGGTGCAGGGGTCCAAGCACTTGGGCCATCCTCCACTGCCTTCCAAGGCCACAGCAGAGAGCTGGACTGGAAGAGGAGCAACCAGGACAGAATCTAGCACCCCAACTGGGACTAGAAGTTGCTTCTTATTTTCACAGAAAGCTTAATTTTCTATGCCTTTCTCATCTTTTTGTTTGCTTGTTTTTCAATGATACTAAAAAATAAGAGAGAGAATTCATACTTTAAACTCCACGCTTAAAGAAATCTGAGCCACTCAACATAAACCCATGAGGCTACTTGATCTTGGGCCTCAGGATCTCATTACTTTCTTAGTGAGTTGAGGATCACTTATTTTCATGTTTTTATACAAGTTCATGCATAGTTTTATGATTTTTTAAAAAGATTTATCTTATTTATTTGAAAGCTAGAGTTATAGAGAGAGGTAGAAAAAGAGAGAAGTCTTCTATTTGCTGCTTCACTCCCCAGACGGACACAACAACCAAGGTTGGGCCAAGATGAAGCTAGGAACCAGGAGTTTTTTTCATGTCTCCCACATGGGTGCAGGGGGCCAATGACTTAGGCCATCCTCTGCTCCTGTCTCAGGTGCATTAGCAGAGAGCTGGATTAGAAGAGGCCACCTGGGACTTGAACTAGCACCCATATAGGATGCTAGTGCTGCAGGCTTGAGCTTTAACACACTGAACCACAGTGTCATTCCAAGCTTCATAATTTCTGATGTCTCAGTACAGTGCCATTCTCAGCTTCATGATTTCTGATGTCATGCACAGAGGCTTACTCATGACCATCATTAGCATGTATGTATGTAGTTACTTGAGAGTCAGAGAGACAGAATGAGAGACAAAGAGAGAATGAAACAGAGGTTTGCCAACCACTGGTTCAATCCTCAAATGTAACTAACAACGTATCATTTTCTTATTTATTTGAGAGGCATAGAGAAAAAAAAAAAAGAGAGAGAGAAAGAGACTAAGAAAGAGAATTCACATTTATTGATTCAGTCCTGAGATGCTTAAAATAGCAAGTTCTGTGCCTGAGCAAAATCATGAGTGGGAACTCAATCTGAGCAATGAGTTAGAAATAAGTTTCTGGGGGCTGGTGCTGTGGTAAAGGGGGTAAAGCCACCGCCTGCAGTGCTGGCATCACATATGGTGCCGGTTTGAGTCCCTGCTGCTCCACTTCCAATTTAGTTCTCTGCTATGGCCTGGGAAAATGTGGGAGACCCAGAAGAAGCTCTTGGCTCCTGGCTTCAGATTGGCACAGCTCCAGCTGTTACAGCCAATTGGGGAGTGAAGCAGTGGATGGAAGACCTTTTTTGCTCTCTCTCTCTCTCTCTCTGTCTCTGCTTCTTTCTCTGACTTTCAAATAAATAAATCTTTAAAAAACAGAAAACACATTAATCTTAAAAAAAAGAAATTAGTTTCTGTACATTGTCTAATTAACAAGCACTAAATAAACTAGTAAGTGCATGAAGGAAAATGTATGAAAGTGTAGAGAAGGACAAGTTAGAAGTTGGGGAATGTATCAAACCTAGGTAAAAGCCTTAGTATCATCAGAAAATGATTGGAAATTTTTTAAATCAAAGAACATCTTTACCAAGAACAAATGAGTTAGAAAGATCCTGGTATCTCTAAATACTCTAGAATGTCTGTGTCTGATGCACAAAACCAGCTGTCATCAGGAGTAAGGCTTAAAAAATCATGGAAAGAACACCAGTCAACATCTGCACTCTTTCTGCCTTAGCCGCCCTGTCCCTTATGTATAGACTGACCTGAAAGGCTCTGATTCAGGCATTCTTCCACCATCCATGGCTCTGCTCCTTGCTCCAACTTGAAGATCAAGTCAGGTTTGGTAATGCAGTGCCCTATTAATGGAAACAAAGTAAGACTTTGTGAAATCACTATCTTGGGTTATTTAAAGGACTGCAGCTTGCTCCAGGAGCTATGTAACAAATGTTCCAATTTCAATCTTTTGCTAGATGGTAGATATTCAGATTATTCATGGACTCAAATTCTATACCTGCCTAATATTAAACATTATAAAGAGTTCCCTTATTTCTCAAATAGCAAGAAAATGTTATCCCTGGGCATGTGATGGCTGTCACTCACCCAAGGAGAACAGGCTGCTGTAGGTCTCCAGCATCACATCTCTGTACAGGGTTTTCTTAGCATTGTTCATTTTCTGCCATTCCTCCCGGGTAAAGTACACAGCCAGGTCTTCAAATATCATCTCCTGTAACATTACACTTCCAGTCAATTTATTAACTCTGTCACAAAACAAACACTGACAGTTGTGTACGAATATGAAGGAAAAAAGGAAGGACGTGGTTTCACATTAGGCTTCTTGAGTGTTTAGAAAGCCACACAGAGCATTCAACAGAGTCAAACCCATGATCTACAGGCTGTGAGAAATGCCCAAGCTGGAGGGTAACAAGAGGTTCAAATCACAAAGGCCACATCTGTCAAGGGGAATTGCACAGCAGGCTAACAGTGGGGCAATATTTACTCTTGAATGGGCAATGTTAAGGAGAAGTATGTGGAAGCATTGAAAAAAAAAGGCAAAAAACCATCAGTGAAAGTATGATGGGAATGAACAGAAAAGAATTTCAAGGAAAACAACATGCACATCACTTCTAATATGTCAAAGGAAAAAATATATTAAAAAACAGGGCAGACATTTAGCTTAGTGCTTATGATGCCACCTCAGAGTGCCTATGTTGGATTTCCAATGCCAGCTCTAGTTTTTAGCTCCCAGATAATGCAGACCTGGGGAAGCAGGGGTGATGTCACCAATGAAGGAGGCCTAGATTCCATTCCTCAATCCTGGCTTCAGTCCTGCCCCAACTCTGCTTACTATGGTTATTTAGGGAGTGAATTAATGGAAGCTCTCTGTCTCTCAGTCCATTAACTTCTTTCTCTATCAAGCTAATAAATATTTTAAGTAAGAGAGAAGATACAGGTAAGACAAAGACTAGAAATTAGCTTTTGCTCTTGTCTATGATTATTCTACTGATAAACATTTGAAGTAATAATATACATAATTAAAGTGAAAGCAATGGAATTATTTGCCCAAAAAGGGAACCTGGGAATGTCTGCAGTACAATCTGCAATTGTGAGTCACTGAGAAAAATGCTTAGAGATTTGTTTAAGAACCTGCAATAGTCACCAGAATTGTGATGAAGCAGGCTCAGCCTCCACCGTCACTACTGGCATCCCATGTAAACAGAGGATTTGAGTCCTGGCTGCTCCACTTCCAATCCAACTCCCTGTTAATGTGACTCAAAGAGCAGTGAGAGATGGCCTGAGTATTTGGACCCTTCACCAATGTGGGAGACCTAGATGGAGTTCCAGGCTCCTGGCTTTGGCCTGGCCCAGTCCCAGCCACTGTGGGCATTTGGGGAATGAAACAGTAGATGGAAGATATCTCTTTCTGTCTCCCTGTCTCTCCCAATCTCTGTAACTCTGCCTCTCAAATAAATAAATAAATCTTAAAAAAAAATGAGTCTCCAGTAGATTCTTTTCTCCACACATTCCTTATCCTATTCCCGAATCCAATTCAGCTTCTCCAAAGTATTAAGGACTCCATTACTCTAACAATTAAAAAACAAACTTAATGGATTTGTGTTTTAGCACTAGGTAACTCTTCCTCTTGCAGAATGCTAAGTGTTTACTTCATAGGTAGCACTAAAACACTGCTCAGTACATCATCTATGTGTAGATTGTTTCATACATCATAACCCCAAAAATGTAGCATATTGTGTTCTTAGTTTCAACTCAATACATGTAACAAATATATATTTTGCTATGGCAACAGAAAGACAAGAGATCAAATTGCATTATTATAGATAATAGTAATGTTTCATAATTATGCCAAATTCATCATTTATTTCTATATATTCCTTGAGAACAAATTGTATGTTCATTTTTCCATTTTAATTAACTAGTATATTGGGGCTGGCATTGTGGTGTGTAGTGGGTAAAACCACCGCCTGCAGTGCTGGCATCCCATATTGGTGTCGATTCAAGTCCCAGCTCTCTGCTATGGTCTGGGAAAGCAGTAGAAGATGGCTTAAGTCCTTGAGACCCTGCACCCATGTGGAAGCTCCTCACTTCTGGCTTTGGATCAGCACAGCTCCAGCCACTGTGGCAAACTGGGGAGTGAATCAGCCATTGGAAGACTCTCTCTCTCTCCCCATCTGCCTCATTATAACTCTGACTTTCAAATAAATGAATAAATCTAAAAAAATGTTAATCTCCTAAAATTAGAATGGACAACAAGCTGGGGACTATTAAAAAAATACTTACAGGTGATATATTAATTTTCTCTCCTCTTAGAAACATGTGGGGGACCCAGAATCATACCTGGAAGAGAAGGTGAATGGAAGGAGTTCAAAGAGAACTCTGGGGGCCAGCACAGTGGCATAATGGGTAAAGCTGCCACCTGCAGTGCTAGCATTCCATATGGAAGCTGGTTTGAGTCCTGGCTGCTCAATGTACAATCTAGCTCTCGGCTATGGCCTGGAAAAGCAGTGGAAAATGGTCCAAGTCCTTGGGCCCCTGCACCTGCATGGGCGACACAGAAGAAGCTCTCGGCCCTTGCCTTTGCATCTTCTGGGTCTCCCACATGGGTACAGGGACCCAAGGACTTGGGCCATCTTCCACTGCTTTTCCAGGCCATAGGAGAGAGCTGGATCAGAAGTGGAGTAGCCGGGACTTGAACCGGCACCATATGAGATGCCGACACTGCAGGTGGTGGCTTTACCTGCTATGCCACAGCACCAGCCCCAGAAGTAGACAATTTGTAAAGTATTTGCCTTCTCAGATTTTCCTTTTTTGACAGTTATCTTCTGAAAAACCCTGGGGCCTGCCTGTTGAAGAGATAGTATGTAGCCAAGATTCACCCCAAACCCCAGACACTTAAGTGAAGCCTCAATCAGTTCCCCAGATGACTAAACTCTCATTTGTGCTCCTGGACTGATCATAGGAACTGCCCAGCTGAGTGCAGCCCATAACAGAATCAGAACTGCAAATCAAATGGCTATTTGTTAAGCCACTGTGTTTTCTGATTTGTCCTACATCAAATGCTGATACATATCAGTAAGTATGGCAGAAAGTTGAATTACATGCAAACTACAATGCATACAACTTCAAAATTTCATTTAGAAGTTCCCATAAAACAGGGCCAGCATTGTCACATAGCAAGTAAACCTGCCGTCTGCAATGTAAGCATCCCATATGAGTAATGGTTCATGTTCTGGCTGTTCTGCTTTTGATCCAGTTTCCTGCTGATGGCCTGAGAAAAGCAGATGGAAGATCTCTCTGTCTCTCCTCTATATATAACATTTTCTAATAAATTTTTAAAAATCTTAGTAAAAAGCTCTTATAAATACAATCTTTGCCTATCAATTAGACCTTAGGAAAGCTGCTGACACTAAAAAAACAAGTCCTGGGATTCATACAAATAAATTATCTGGAGATCATAAGTTATTCTTCACATTTCTGCTTATATATGGTCATTGTGTTCTTTTGGTTTATATTTTCAGGAACTTGTTATCACATGAATCTGATTTAGTATAATGTTACTATTTCAGAAAACGGGGTAAAAGTTCACAGTAATTTCCTGTAGCTGCATGTATACTGTATATTGTTCAAAAAGAAATTACTGAAAGGGAGAAAATTTTTGATATGCTTTTTTTTGAAAGATTTATTTACTTATTTGAAAGTCAAAGTTTCACAGAGAGAGGAGAGGCAGGGAGAGAGAGACAGAGAGAGAGAGAGAGAGAGAGAGAAAGTCTTTTATCCAATGGTTCACTCCCCAATTGGTTGCAATGGCTGGAGCTGTGCTGATCCGAAGCCAGGAGCTAGGAGATTTTTCTGGGTCTCCCACATGGGCGCAGGGGCCCAAGGACTTGAGCCATCTTCTACTGCTTTCCCAGGCCATAGTGGAGAGCTGGATCAGAAGTGGAACAGGTGAGTCTCGAACTGGCACCCATATGGGATACCGGTGCTTCAGATCATGGCATTAACCCCATTGCACCACAGTGCCAGACACATGATATACTTTTTGAAGACACACAATCCATACATATCATTAGGAGCAAAAGGGAAGACATGCTCAGGGGAGATTTCTCAAGCAGTACTATTTGAACTGGTGACAGTTTCTGAAATGGATCTGAAAAATGAATGTGTTTTTTAATTAAGTGTGGCAAGATAGAGAACATTAGACGGAAGTTAGGGTGCTGGGCATTTACAAATCATGTGACACTACTCAAACCACTTTTCTCCTGAAATACAATTTGTTTCATCTTTTTTAAGAGATCCTGGCAAAACCTCCTTGAGCTACCAGGAAGGACTATTAGAATACAGGGAGCAACAGCATAGCCCAGGTACCAAATATGACAGACTACGTTTCACAGACCTCCATTCTAGAGATCTTGATAGTGGAATGAAGTAATGGGCACATGGTAGGAAGCAATGCAGATAGTGACTCTCAGATAGGAGAGGTTATCCCTCCACCCCAGGCTGTACACTTAAGGCCACTGTTCACTCTGGTCAGTATGATCCATAACTGCTTGAAGCATGCAACTAGGATCTTTACATTTCAATGACTCTTGTCTCTGCTCTGAGCTTTAAGTTGCTGTGTCAGAGAGCATGAAGTTGTATTCTGTTAGAAATGATTCCTATTTGTGGAGTTCCCTTCTTCAAATACCATAACAACTACTCACTTCCAAAGGAAATGGGACTGTTGCCCAGTACCCTAACCTCAAATGAGTAGCACTGGGCAGCCTATACAGTGCAGGAAACCAGAAACTTCACTTGAAGAAGATACACCAGAAACCCCATAAATGCAATTGCAACACAGTGTAAGTCAGCCTGCACACATCTTACAGTAAGGACATTTCACTAGTATTGCTGCTACACTCATCTTAAAGATGAGTAAACAATGACAGAGGTGCAACCTAACATTCAGCTCATATACAATTCAGCTCAAATGGTCTGAACACCCATCTGCATCCCATGGCCATCTTGTATGAGACCAGTTGTCTACAGAAATTTTAGAACCCCTTTCTGAATACCTGGTCTTCTGTCAGACACATCATCTTCTGACAAAAAAAAAAAAAAATCCTTGAAAATTTAACATTATTCATCCCTTCTATGGCTTTGGAACTGAGGATCTACCACTGGTATCCCTTCCTGAACCAATCAAGGTCTATAGGGTGTACCTGAATCAGAGATTTTAATGCCTCCAATCTACAACTGTACCTATGCCACCATGAGACAGGAACCTGTCCTGCTCTCCAAAGTTCCTTTTACCCCCACACTAACATGCACAGACATAGAAACCAATCACGCAGTTCTTGAGCAACAGGAGGACAGCCTCAGGGCCAGAAATTCTCTAAAGATGGTGGGAGTGGTTGCCATGGCATATACTGAGAAGGAAAACAAAGGAGACTTTCCATCATCTTTCCCTGTTGACATCATAGGCAGATGAAGCTACCTTCCCCCATAAAACAGTACACACCTCCATTAGGAAGAAATTTGCTGGAAGATCAACCTCTTAGGATACAGAATGAGTACATCAAAACTTGTCTAACCACATGAAGTACTCACATAATACCCCAATTCCTCATTAATTTCTGGTTTGGTGAATACATTTTAAAGAAATATAGAATTTCCACTAAGATCTGAAAGCAAAGTTGCTCACCATCACCACTGCTGTTCAATACACTTCTAGCCCTGCACTGTGGCTCAACAGGCTAATCCTCTGCCTTGCGGCACCAGCACACTGGGTTCTAGTCCCGGTTGGGGCATCAGATTCTGTCCCAGCTGCCCCTCTTCCAGTCCAGCTCTCTGCTGTGGCTGGGGAGGGCAGTGGAGGATGGCCCAAGTCCTTGGGCCTTGCACCCACATGGGAGACCAGGAGAAGCACCTGGCTCCTGGCTTCGGATCAGTGCAGTGCACCAGCCACAGCAGCCATTGGAGGGTGAACCAACAGTAAAGGAAGACCTTTCTCCCTGTCTCTCTCTCTTACTGTCCACTCTGCCTGTTAAAAAACAATAAAAATAAAAAATAAAAAATAAAATAAAATAAAAATACACTTCTAAAAGTTTTAGCTATGGCAATAATGCAAGAAAAAGAAATCAAAGGAAAACATCTGCCCTGTTTGCAGATGACATGATCCTAAATATTGGGAAACCAAAAGACTCCATCAAGAGATTATTGAAACTTGTAAGAGAGTTTGGTAAAGTTGTAAGATATAAAATCAACACACAAAAATCAATAACATTCAATAGCAATTTTATATACAAAAATGTCACAGCTGAAAAAGAACTTATCAGATCAGTGCCATTCATGACAGCCATAAAATTTTTATTACCTTGGAATAAATTTAGTCAAGGATGTGAAAGAGCTCTACAAGAAAAATTACAAAAATATTAAAACAATAGGAGAAAACACACAAAAAGAAAAATTTTCCATGTTCATCAATTGGAAGAACTAACGTCATCAAAAGAAATTGCTTTTAATTTAATTTTATTTTTACAATAATTTATTTGAGAGGCAGAAAGAGATGTCTTCTATCTGCTGGCTAATTCCCCAAATGGCTGTAATGGCTGGAGCTGGGCTGATCTGCACCTAGGAGCTAGGAGCTTTCTCCTAATCTCCCAGGTGGATACAGGGGCTCAAGCACTTGGGCCATCTTACACTGCCTTCCCAGGCCATGAGCAGAGAGCTGAATCAGAGGAGCAGCTGGGACCCAAACTGGCATCCATATGAGATGCCAATGCCACAGGCAGAGGCTCAACCTACTATTCCTCAGTGCAAGCCCCCAAAACCAATTTACAGATTCAATATGATCTCAATACAAATACCAACAACATTCTTGTCAGGGTTAGGAAAAAAATGATGTTAAAATTGGTATGAAATGCTAAGGCAATCTTTTTTTTT
The DNA here is from genome assembly GCA_949820135.1 of Sylvilagus floridanus. Lineage (NCBI taxonomy): Eukaryota > Metazoa > Chordata > Mammalia > Lagomorpha > Leporidae > Sylvilagus > Sylvilagus floridanus. The sequence continues at coordinate 2,004,641 of OX463235.1, read as the reverse complement.
TCACTTTTTTAAAATTTTTTGACAGGCAGAGTTAGACAGTGAGAGAAAGAGACAGAGAGAAAGGTCTTCCCTCCATTCGTTCATCCCCCAAATGGCCGCTATGGCCGACACTGCACTGATCTGAAGCCAGGAGCCAGGTGCTTCCTCCTGGTCTCCCATGTGGGTGCAGGGGCCCAAGCACTTGGGCCATCCTCCACTGCCTTCCCAGGCCACAGCAGAGAGCTGGACTGGAAGAGGAGCAACCAGGGCTAGAACCTGGTGCCCTTATGGGAGGCCAGAACTGCAGGCAGAGGATTAACTAAGTGAGCCACAGTGCCAGCCCCCACAACCAGTTTTTATGTCCATTTAATGCTCCAATAATTTATGGGTACATAGGATTGATGTTGGCAAGATCCTAAAAACACCCTTTTAACATTGCTTCAGCAATGAAAACACAGGAAGTATATATTGGAAATAAGCTTTATTAATTTACACACATGAAGAGAATTTCTTAAAAGCCATAATGTTTGAGCAAACAGATCATGTTGCTTTGTTGTAAAATTCTAAAATAATAAAAGATTCCAGAAGTCTAAATTAGAGATTACATTTTTGTTTTCATTAAGACTTAAAAAACAAATACAAATGCCTAAAGTGTTAGATTAAACTAAAAAAATTATGTTCAAAACTCAATTTTTATTCATTAAAGTTTAAAGTGGACAGAAGGAAAAGTCATTCAGTAAAGAGATAGAAATGCTTTCAGACTTAATAATGTTAATAGTGTTGGTTTCCCAAGTGCTTTTCCTTATCCATTAAGCTTAAGGTGAATTGGTATTTGCTGCATCAGCGGCCTGACTGCATGTCTTAAAGAATGAAAAATAGAGACCTGTAGAGATGCCTGAAGACTTGGTGCTTTTAAGTTAAGATTCTTCTCAGATGCTGTTGAGGTTCATAGAGTGCACAACTGTGATTCAGAAGACTTGTAAGACTTAAGATATTTAAGATGTTAAGTTTATGAATTGTATGGGAAATTATGGACTTACTATGTCATCTGAATTTGCTTTGGTAAAAAAAAAATATATATATAAAGATTCTTGGGACTGGTACTGTGGCACACCAGGTTAAAGCCCTGGCATGAAGCACCAGCATCCCAAATGGGCATTGGTTCTAGTCCCGGCTGTTCCTCTTTGATCCAGTTTTCTGCTATGGCCTGGGAAAGCAGTAGAAGATGGCTCAAGTTCTTGGGCCCCTGCACCCACATGGGAGACCTGGAAGAAGCTCTGGGCTCCTGGCTTCAGTTTGGTGCATCTCTAGCCATGTGGCTATCTGGGGAGTGAACCAGCAGTTGGAAGACCTCTCTCTGTAACTCTTTCAAATAAATAAAATAAATATTAAAAAAAAGATTCTTTTTAGATAAAACTTAAAATAATAGTACCTAACTTAAATAATGAAGTAAAACATCCTAAAACATCATTTTGTGTGTGTATGAATTTAATTACAGCACCTCAAATTAGCATTTTCCATCCCAAAAGTTATTAAAAGTTTTGAAAGGGAGATAAACTCCGTGATGTTGGTAGATTTTCTGTTCTAAATTCTTTTTTTCTTTCTTTCTTTCTTTTTATTTATTTATTTTTTTATTTTTGACAGGCAGAGTGGAAAGTGAGAGAGAAAGAGAGAGAAAGAGGGAAAGGTCTTCCTTTTTGCCGTTGGTTCACCCTCCAATGGCCGCAGCTGGCGCGCTGTGGCCGGCGCACCTCGCTGATCTGAAGGCAGGAGCCAGGTGCTTCTCCTGGTCTCCCATGGGTTGCAGGGCCCAAGCACTTGGGCCATCCTCCTCTGCACTCCTGGCCACAGCAGAGAGCTGGCCTAGAAGAGGGGCAACCGGAACAGAATCTAGTGGGACTAGAATCGACTGGGACTAGAACCCTGTGTGCTGGTGCCGCAAGGTGGAGGATTAGCCTGTTGAGCCACTGCGCCGGCCCCTGTTCTAAATTCTTTATACCTGTTCTAAATTCTTTATATACTTGGAGCTGGTGCCATGGCATCCTGTGGTGCTGGCATCCTACTCCATCTTTTGAGGACAGACCTCAAAGAACAACCAGCTGCTGCTTCCAGAAATGTTAATCAAAAAATTTTAATAAAAATAAAAAGCAGGTAACTTTTTTCCCTGTATCTCTGGATAGGATTTCTGTCTTTGAATCAAAATCTCATGATTTTTATTCATTTTTCCTTTTTTGGCAATGGAGTGGGAGTAGGCAAAATGTGCATGAAAGAAGGGGGGAAAAGCTTAAAGTACTAGATTGTAAAGTAGGAACAAATGGACAGGAAGGCTGGAGGTGAAGGGGTGAAGATTAGGTAAAGGAAAAATCTAATTTCTTAAATCCTTAAAAACAGAAAGGAAGAAAGGAAGGGAAATAGAGAAGTATGGTTATGTTCTTATGGAATTACATTCTTTGTATCAATAAAAATAAAAATGCTTAAAATTGAAAGTTCATTCCTTTATTGCATCACTACTGCCTCATTCCAACACTCTATAAAGACAGAATCCAAAGGCAGGCACAGGTTGCAGGGTGGAAGCGGCAGTGAAGTGGCAGTGATAGCCCTATTTCTCTAACATCAACCTCTGCACCCCAACTTCTGATCCAGCCAAGTTCTATACAGTACCCAGAATCTGCTTCATAAAATAAACCACTTAGGGCAAAAGCCCAGAGAAAATCAATGACTCCACTGTCTCTTCTTTACTATGAAGTACTCATAAAAATTAGCATGCTGCTAAAGAAAATGAGATTATGGCCAAGCTATGTATAAAGAACACAGGGATGCAAATCAGGAGGTGGTTTGGTGTTTTATGAGCACCCAAAGTGAACTGCAGATGATGGAAGGGGATGCATTACAGAATGGGAGTTAAGTAGGCAGCCCAGCCAGCAGTGATCAATAAGCCTTTAACCTGAAATTTATGAGTATTTGTAAAGTGTACAAATGAGCTCCACCTATAACAACAGTACTTACTTTTTGCTTAAGACACAAGGCAAAACACATTTTTTTCCAATTTTTATCTGTTTTTCATTTTATTTGAAAGGCAGGGGGAGACGGAGAGGGAGAGAGATTTCTTCCATTTTCTGGTACATCCCCAAATGCTCACAACAGCAGGCAATGTTCAGCCTGAAGCCAGGATCCCAGAACTCCATCCAGGCCTGGGTGAGTTCAGTTAATTCTGAGGACACACAGTCTTCAGTGACATCTGTCTTTATAAAGACGCAGCTCAATACAAAATAAAACTCCCTACTCAGGACTTTTGAGATCCAAGAGAAAACTTTGAAATATTTTGCAGATGAGTGCAAAACAGAAATCTGGAGACTTTTGTGAGCCAACAAGTTCCCTGCCTACATGAGAATCAGCCTAGTCACCAGGGAGATCTAGCAAGAGAAGAGGACCAAGCAAAGCCACTTGGAACCTGTGCCCAGAGTCTTATCTCTTGAGCGAGATTAAAGGCAGCCCAATCATTGGTCATTGGCAGTTTTGGACCACCTTAAGCCTGAAGTGGGTACACAAACTGGTCAACTACAATTTGGGCTGAGTTATCAGACTGGAAGTCTGGCCAAAGATTATCACCCACTAAGGAATCTGGACACAGGAATGGCCAAAAAAGAACCATCAGGAGATGCTCACAATAGGAGTCAGAGTACTAAGTGGGTAGTAAATGCACAGATCCTAGACCAAGGCAACAGACAAAGCCAACCTTCTCTTTGTTGTAAAATTTCTTTACTTTATCTTAAAGGCCTTGAGAAACAGATCTGTAGACATCTCATGTGTAAGACAAACATGGATCATTCATGATTGGCCTATAAATATTAGCATTCTTTCCCTGATCAATGAGCCTCAGGAACTAGCTCAGGGAGGGGCAAGTAAAGGGAATCACTTCAGTCTCAATTCTAGGAAGTGTACATCCTCCATGAACTGCTTCTTACAAAATATTTCTCCAATTTTCCAGGAGAGATATATCAACTCTGAAGAGGCTACTTTTTTTTTTTCCATAGAGCCCAACACCTGTCTTAGGAATCACCTGTGATGCAAAGTAGATGGATAAGAAAAGCCAATTGGAATCATCTACTAGAAGACGAGATACTTAACCCAAATCACTATATTTCACTCTACAGAAAAATGCAAACTGAATCACAAAGAACTCCAGTCGATCAATCCCCTGGCTTAAGCAAAGGGCATATTTGCATTACTCCAGATATGCAGGCCTCTCTTTCTCTTGTACTGTCATGTGGACTATCTGCATAGGGACACAGAGAGTGAGGGGGAGGCTGCAGCAGTAAAAATGGTCAATGTTTCAATTATAAAACTGATTTTTACTTGTCTCAAATTCAGTCATAAAAATTCTGCTCTAAGCAAGACACACATAAAGCCAAGCTCATCCCTTTCTCAACAAAAGTTTAATGCTAACTGCATATTTAGGAGTGTGCTATTGCATTTAATTACAGTTCTTTTTTACATCTAATTTTTTAAGTTTTTTTAAAGATTTTATTTATTTATTTCAGAGGTAGAATTATAGACAGTAGGAGGAAGAGATGAGAGGAAGTTCTTCCATCTGCTGGTGCACTCCCCAAATGGCTATAACAGATGGAGCTGCTCTGATCTGAAGCCAGAAGCCAGGAGCTTCTTCTCTGTCCCCCCTTGGGTACAGGGGCCTAAGCTCTTGAGCATCTTCTACTGTTTTCCCAGGTCATAGTCATAGCTGGGAGCTGGATCAGAAGAGGAGCAGCTGGGACTAGAACCAGTTCATATGGGGTGCCAGTGCCACAGGCAGAGGATTAAACTACAAAGCCACAGTACCAGCCCCTCTACACCTTATAAGCACATGTTATCTGTAAGAAGAAAAGTATATCACAAACTATGTTAGAAATTATCTCTAATTTTTTTTTTAAAAAAGGAAAACCCTAAAATAGAAATGGTTAATTTTGGCAATCTGAACAAATGACCTGTGTCCTATTACTTTATCCTTTGGAATACTTTTCAAGATTTCTTCTGGCCTTCCCATCTTCTCTTATTCCTCATACCCTTTCAATATCACTGCCTCGCTGTCCCTGCAGTTCTCTCCCTTTGGAAGCAGTCTTGTAGCTGCTCCATTTCTGATCCAGCTTTCTTCTAAGGTCTGGGGAAGCAGTAGAAGATGGCCCAAGCCCTTGGGCCTGTGCACCCATATGGGATAACTGGAAGAGGCCCCTAGCTCTTGGCTTCAGTTTGGGGTAGCTCCAGCCATTACAGCCATCTGGGGAGTAAACCAGAAGATAGAAGACCTTTATACCTCTCTCTCTCTCTCTGCCTCTCTCTCACTCTGCCTTTCAAATAAAAATAAAAATAATACAGACAGTAGAGCATAGTGGGAAAGCCATTGCCTGTGATGATGGTATCCCATATTGTGTATGAGTTCATGTCCCAGCTGCTCTACTTCTGATCCAGCTCCTTCATGTGCCTAGGAAAGCTACAAAGGATGGTGCTTGTGCTCCTACTCCCACATGGGATATGTGGAAGAAGATACTGGCTCCTGACTTTAATCCAGTCCAACCCTAGCTGCTGTGGCCATTAGGGGTGTGAACCAGTGGATAAATGATTTATGTCTCTCTCTTTGTAACTCTGCCTTTCAAATAAATAAATATTTTTAATTTTTAAAAAAATTTAACAAATGGCCCTAAATATTCTGACTCATCTTGACATGTAACAGGAGCCAAGAAAGTTGCTGCTGCATCTTCAATCCATTCTATAAGAAAAAATATTTATTTCTTTTGCTATCCAAGCACTCAAATCCAAAAGAAATAATACCACCCAGTACAGCTCTGTTTAAGGCTGCTCCTGCACTGAGGAAAAGTAAAGGAGCAAGGGGCCCAAACCCTGTGTGGCAGGCTGGCAGTCCCCTCCTCACTCTGCATCTGAGTTTCTGGTTAGAGAGGGAGACAAAGGCAACTCCAGATACTGCAGCAGTACAAACAGCCTCAATCACAGACATGCCTTGTGTGTGTGCAACAGAAGGAGAGCACGGAGCACTATGTAAGGGAGGAATACATTGAACACAAAAGGAAAGGCTGTGAATGGACATAGCTAAGAATTTCCCTGCTCTGCTTATATGATCTCAAGGATGTCCAGGCCAGAATCCCATTTCACTTTGGAAAACCGACTACATAATTTTTTCTCCACGTAGATGTATTCTTATGTGAGAAATCTGTCTTCCTGTTGAGATGGCACCACCACAAACTGAAAACCAGACAAAAAGCAGAGTTATGGCTTTAATTCTCAGAGGTAAATGGACAACCACAACTATGAATTCTGCCTTAAAAAATAAGTGTCCTTCTGCTCTAGGAATCTGATATAGGTTAGGTCTAAAATGAGAAACACAGAGACCAGCTGGGTCTGTTAGGTGAGAAGAAAGGAAGCTTGATTTCCAGCTGTTACTTTGTAGCATGTTAGTTTTGAGAGGATTTCACTTTCCACTTCTATTTGAAGAAATGGAAAGGTAGAATCAGTGCCAGCCAAACACAATGCAGCTTTAGCCACTGATGACATCACAGCTTGCTACCCAAAAGTGACAGCCAAAATAACTCAACAAACAAGAACCAAAACAGAAGAGTTTAACAAAATATCAACATTTGTTCACCAGACATCACCAAGATCTTGACACACAAGTCACCAGAAGGATAAAGGGTGGGGATGGCTTTGTGGCACAGTGGATTAAGCCACCACCAAATAAAATGCTGGGATCCAATGTGTGTGTCCATCCTTTAAAAAAGATTTATTTATTTGAAAGTCAGTTTTGGGAGCCGGTGCTGTGGCACAGTTGGTTGAGGCCCTGGCCTGCATCCCTTATGGTCACTGGTTCAGGTCTTGCCTGCTCCACTTCCAATCCAGCTGCCTGCTAATGAGCTTTGCAAAGTGGCACAGTATGGCCCAAGTCCTTGGTCCCCTATATCCATGTGGAAGACCTGGAAGAAGCTACTGGCTCCTGACTTCAGATCAGCTCAGATCTGGCCATTGTGGCCATTGTGGCCATTGGGGGAGTGCAGTAGTGGATTGAAGTCCTTTCTATCTTTCTCTACCTCTGTCAGTAACTCTGTCAATTAAATAAAATAAATCTTTAATAAATCAGAGTTATGGAGAGGAGAGTCAGATGGGGTGGCATTGTGGATTAGCATAAAGCTGCTGCCTGCAATGCTGGTATCCCATATAGGCACCAGTTCATGTCCTGGCTGCTCCACTTCTGATCCAGCTCTCTGCTAGTGGCCTTGGAAAAGAAGATGGTCCAATACCTGGGTTGCTGACACCCATCTGGGAGACCTGGATGAAGCTCTTGGTGCCTGACTTGGGCTTGGCCCAGTTCTGGCCATTGCAGCCATCTAGGGTGTACACCAGCATATGAAAAATCTCTTTCTCATTCTCTCCCTTTCTCTATCTCTACCTTGCAAATAAATAAATAAACGCTAAAAAAAAAACAGAGAGAGCTCTTCCATCTGAGATGGCTGCAATGGCCAGGGCTGAACCACATAGAAACCAAGAGCCAGGCACTTCATCTGGGTCTCCCACATGGGTTACAATGGCCCAAACACTTGAGTCATCCTCTGCTGCTTTTCTCAGGGACTGAGAACGCAGTCAGGGACTGTGACTCAAACTGCCACTCATGAGGCTGGCACTGTGGCAAAATGGGGAAAGTCATCATCTGCAATGCCAGCTTCCCACATGGGCAGTAGTTCAAGTCCCATTTGCTCCACTTCTAATCTAGCTCCCTGCTAATGCAACTGGGGAAACAGAAACGGATGGCACAAGTACTTGGGTCCTTGCACCAACATGGGACACTGGATTGGACTTCCAGGCTGGGCCAGCATTATTCACTGCAGTCTCTTGAGTGAACCAGCAGATGCAAGATCCCCATCCTTCTGTCTCTGCCTCTTTCTCTGTAACTCTACCTTTAAAATAAAATTTTTCAATCTTAAAAGAAATAAAGGGAAAGAGTGAGAGAGGAGCCACAGTAAATTAACAGAGCAAGGCTAGAGTTGTGCTGTTCCTCAGCAGCCTTCTGCCTTAAGCGGGGAGTCTCCAGCTTACAGACACTGACATAAAAGACACATTCACAACACATTTCAAAACAAGAGTTGAGAGGTTTACAAGGCATAATGATTTTATGATGACTTTTATTCAATAGGTACACTGGGTTTAGATATGTGCCTTTTGTGAAGCCAAGTTAACCCAGGGTCTAATTCAGAGAGACGTACTGAGGAAGATGTGCTGCCAGGGAAGAGAGCTGCAATGCCCCCATTGCTCTTGTAGCATCATAAAGAAAAGGAAAACAGCTACTCATGTCCATGGTTGTAAGGACAGAAGCATAAAAATTTCAGAAGGCGAGAGCAAATTTCAAATATAGTTTTCTTAAGAATATAAAATGAAGTAAATCTCAGAATATAATGTGGGGTAGAAACACATCATCAGTTCATTATTTCTCACCAAGATCCAGGAAAACTGCCCTGTCTACCCACAGACCAAATGTTTCAAAACACATTTTCTGATTAAATTCATTCAGAAGTTTGCAGGACTCAGCACTCTCTCTCTCCAAGTGCTAAATGGAGGTTTAGTTTCCACTATGGGCAGATGTAGCCCAACCAGACACTCAGAACATGAGAAAAGCTTTTCCATAGAAGGAACATGGAATATGCAGTCGCATACAATAACTGTACTTAGTGCTCAAAGTGAACCCCAGGATAAGCACCCAGAACACCTGTTAGGTCTTGGGGCCAGCGCCATGGTGGAGCATGTAAAAATTTATTTATTTATTTAAAAGGCAGAGTTACAGAGAGGCAGAGGCACAGAGAGAGGTCTTTCATGCACTGATTCACTCCTCAAATGGCTGCAATGGCCAGAGCTGGATCTATCCAAAGACAGGAGCCAGAAGCCTCTGTCAGGTCTCCCATGCAGGTGCAGAACCCAAGAACTTGGGCCATTTTCCACTGCTTTTCTAGGCCAGAGCAGAAAGCTGGATTTCAAACCAGCACCCAAATGGGATGTCAGCACTGCAGGTGGTGGCCTCACCTGCCACACCACAGAGCCAGTCCCCAAAATAAATCTATCTTAAACAGCATTTTAAATGAGGGATGGGAGAGAGTTTGTTTATCAAAGCAAGGATAACATAACTACTAGTACTCCAGAAATATAGAGATTTAATGAAACTCAAAATATAACCAAAATCATCATCTACTATAAATGATTATCTTTATACTGAGAGTCATAATTGAAAAAATTTAACCCCTCCCCCTACTTTGAAAAAATGCACATGGGGCTTGTGTAGTAGGTTAAGCAGCCCCTTGCAGGGCCATCACCACACATGGGCACTGGTTCAAGACCTGGCTGCTCCATTTCCAATCTAGTTCCAGGCTAATTCACCTGGGAAAGCAGAGGATGACGGCCCAAGTGCTTGAGACCCTGCAATCAAATATGAGAACCAGAAGAAGCTCCTAGCTCCTGGGTTTACCTGGCCCAGCCCAAGCCATTGTGGCCATGTGAGGAGTGAACCAATGGATGTAAGACCTCTCTCTGTCTCTCCATCTCTCTGTAAATCTGCATATCAAGTAAATAAAATGAATTAAAAAAAAAAAACCTATACAAGGTAGTATTTTGGCTGTTCCTTCACACAAAGAAAGCTCAGATAAACTGTAGAGGAATCCTCCTGGCTTGATGCAATTCAGAAGGAGGATTGCCTTCTGCCACCCTGTGCTAGACATCAGTGAAAGTTATTAATGGGAAGATGAATGGACACCATCAGACTGCTTCCTCACATGGCACCTTTTCTTAAAGACATCACTGCTACATTACCAGATTATGTCTCTCATATGAAATATGTCTCTCCTAAAAATTTTTAAGAACTTGCCAGAAACGTATAGCAGAGCAGGGAATGAAGTGCCAAGTACAGTCAGTTAGCCTGAGTAGTCTAGGAATCCTGTTCTTGGCTGTTTTCAAGTTCGTATTAATGTACACACAACATAGTTGCTGAGAAAGTGGACTTACAGTTGTTTCCTGGGTGTGAAGCAACTCTTTTCAGCAGAAACACATAACTGCTTGTCCACTCACAAGCACTGTGATAGAGAGTACATGGGAGAAAAGGTCAAAAACACTCTGGGTTTGACAGGAAGAATGTTGTTACCCTAGCAACCTCTATCCAGGATTCCCTTTCTATTTTTACTTCCTAGGTAACCTTGCTATGCTAAATGAGTTTCACAGATGAGTAATTTGGTGACAATAGGACTCTAACAGAACCTATGAATCACTCAGTTAATCCAGTGAAAACTTCATTATGCTGCATATATTAGTCTATAGCAATAGTTTTCAAGGCCACATCTTTTTTTAAAAAAGATGTTTTATTTACTTATTTGAGAAGTAGACTTACAGTAAGTGGGAGGGATAGACAGAGAAAGGTCTCCCTTCTGCTGGTTCACTCCCCAGATGGCCAAAATGGCCAAAAGAGCTGCACTGTTCTTAAGCCAGGACCCAGGAGCTTCTTCTGGGTCTCCCACATGGGTGCAGAGTCTCAAGCACTTGGGCCATCTTCTACTGCCTTCCCAGGCCATAGCAGAGAACTGGATCAGAAGCGGAATAGATGGGACTTGAACCAGTGCTCATATGGGATGCTGGCACCAAAGGCAGAGGATTAACCCTCTATGCCACAGTGCCAGCCCAAAGCTACATCTTTTAACCTACTGTGTGGGCATCTCTGTGGGGGGGAGAGGGGCATATTTTCTTTCTTTCTTACCCCTCTCCACATTAACACCTTGTACAAAGGCTTCCACAGACCACAGTAATTATGGAAAATCTATCAGTAATATCCTCTCATGTTGAAAATGTCATGGGGTTAAACACAGAACCCAGAATAAGAAAAGTAACTTGAAGCTGGCGCTGCGGCTGAGCGGGTAAAACCATATGGGAGCCAGTTTGAGACTTGGCTGCTCCACTTCTGATCCAGCTCTCTGCTATGGCCTGGGAAAGCAGTGGAAGATGGCCCAAGTGCTTGGTCCCCTGTACCTGTGTGGGAGACCTGGAAGAAGCTCCTGGCTCCTGACTTCAGATCCATGCAGTTCTGGCCATTGTGACCATCTGCGGAGTGAACCAGCGGATGGGAGACCTCTCTTTCTCTGTGTCTTTGCCTCTCTGTAACTCTGCCTTTCAAATAAATAAATAAAACCTTAAAAAAAAAAAGTAACTAGCCCTCTTAATTAAAACAGTATGGACTGTAAGATAATCAGCTTGGCAGAGCATTGAGTGAGGGAAGAGAAAAATTTACTTTTCTGTATTTATGTTTTCATAGCTCTCCACTTTATGAAAATCCATATTAAAGTAGCTCATTACTAACTCACACGGTAGACTTGCATTAATTTCAGTTCACTTCTCACTTTGCAATGGGATTAGCAGCAGATAATAATAGCTGACATCCCTAATACCATGAGAAGAAAGAAGGGTTGAAGACAGAAATCGAAAAGCAGGAAAATAAATCATCTGCTATGTTTCCATGGCCTCAAGCTCCAGATTGAAAGTCTGTTAATTAAATACGGAGGAGAGATCAAGCCACAAAGCTACTGCACAAGCTTCACCTGCTGCTGGGAAGGTCAGCCAAACACATAGCGCCCCAGTTGCCAAATGTGTCCGCGGGGTCCAGCATGGGGGCCAAGAGCCAGATCCTACTCTGATCTTCCATCCCCACCTCTCCACTGCCTCAGGCTTAGGGCCACCAAACCCCGCCCAGCTGGAACCACCACGGGATATAGCTGGAGGCCCAGCCAGAAGGCATTCTCTGACCCACCCAGAGTGAGAACTGGGCTCATTTAAAAAAGAGAATGGGACTCCATTCTGCTGTGCCCTCAACTGCCCCGCTCGTGCCATTCCTCGTCCACTGTGATTTAAGGAGGTTTGAGCGAGACAGCCCGTGGGACTGGCCGAGCGTTGGGAGACTGGGAAGCGGCAGTGGGAGACACAACCCACAAGGCTGGGTTCCAGCCTTGACTCTCCCAGGATCACTGAGAAGCAAGTGATCAATGTCTGGGAGCCGCCACCCGCCATCGCCCCCACCCCTCTCCCACACACGCATAGATGCCCCTTCCTGTTCTCCATACTTGCCGTGGAAAATCTCAGGAGCACGTCCCCTTTCTTCAGGACACACAGCGAGCAAAGCAGAGAGGGTGGGACAGAAGTCGCTGGAACTTGGGACCCACGGGTGGCAGATGCAGAAGCACAGAAGCAGCGGCCGGCAGATCTGGGACGTGTGCTCCTGAACCGCCTGCAATTGCACTTGCAGAGCAAGACGCCCCCGTGAATGTGGGAGAAGGAGCAGCGCGGCCTCTCAGGGCACATCTGATCAGTAAATGAACTCCCTCTGTTCCCAACCCCAGGCCACATGGAAAGGCATGCGCATGCGCACGTTCTTCCACATTCACACGCACGGACGTTCAGAGCACGAAAAGCGTCAGAGCACCAGGTGACTCTGGGAAATGGAGTCCAGGCCAGGGCATTCCTAGACTTACTGGCTCTCTCCTAGGGCTTAAGTGTCGGTGGGCGGAGACAGGCTGGGAACCAGAGGGGATTTGCTATTGTTTACATCACTCCTTCCTTCCCTTCGTTCCCACCCCAAATCTCAAGGGTCAGTTGCTGTTCTTCCTTTCTTGGACAAAATCTTAAGAAGTGACAGCCACTGCTGCTGAGTCCCAAATCCCAGTTCCCTCACACACGCTGTTTCTCAGAAAAGTCCTACTGCTGCTGTATTCCTGGACAGCTTCTCTCAAGTAATGAATGACAACGATTTCAATGTAACTCTTAGCACAGGTGTACACGGCATAGTTTAACATCTAGATTTGAGAATACAGTTTTTATTTGTGTCTTGTTGATGTTTATTGTTGTTTTCAAATTATTTTACACCACCCTCTAATTCACCACGTACAAAAAAAAAAAAAAAACACAGGAGAGCTGGATACAGGACTAACATTGCCAAGTATCTTCTAGGGGCCAGATTAACAGAGTAAATGCCTTACTTTGTATCATTTATACCTTAGATTAATTCTGGAGACAGTATTATCAATTTACAAAGAGAAAGCTGAGGTGGAAAGAGTTTAGAATTGAATTTGCCCATGGAAATATGGTTAAAAAGTCTAGTTTAAAGGCCAACAAAAGTGAAATACTGGCTTAAGAAATCTTTCAGGAGCAGCAGCACTGTGGCATAGTGGCCAAAGCCTCCACCTTCAGCACCAGAATTCCATATGGGCACTGATTCAATTCCCTGTTGCTCTGCTTCCAATGCAGCTTTCTGCTCTAGCCTGGGAAAGCAGTAGAAGATGGCCCAAATGCCTGAGACCCTGTATCCACATTGGAGACCCAGAAGAACTTCCTGGCTCCTGGCTTTGGATCAGCTTACCTATGGCCATTGCAGCCATTTGGGGAGTGAACCAGTGAATGGAAGACTTCTCTCTGCCTCTGCCTCTCTGTAACTCTGCCTTTCAAACTACAAATATATATATATATTTTTTTAAAAAAGGAAATATTCTTTTATCTTGGGGCTAAGTTTCTAAAACCCCAGATTTCTCATCTCTAAAATAAAAAGTGAAGGAGAGGAAGAGTATCTATAATGCTAATCTTCACTGTAGAGAAACACATTGGATTATAAATTACCTAAAAAAGAAAGGAGATTCAAAGTTGCTGTTGCTGTATGGTTATATTTCTCATGTTTAATAACAAGATAGCATATAGAAGGTAATTGAAAATGAAACTCAATGAAGGGCGGGATGGGAAAGGGAGTGGGAGAGGGGAGGGCTGCAGGAGGGAGGGAGGTTGGGGGGAAGCTACAACAATACAAAAGTAGCACTTTGTAAATTCACATTTATTAAATAAAAAAATAAAATAATAAAAAATAAAGGTAATGAAAAAAGATAGCATATAAATATTATGCATTCTTAGGTATATGTGTTTGATTTTTAAGATTTTAGGTAGAAATGTAAATGGAAGCATGATGACATGGAGTTCTGTTTGTGATTACTTCTTGCAATTATAATTCATGGGATTAGAATTGCTGGATTAGGAATGCTTAAATGTATCCACTCATTTCACATTAATGTTTATTATATCAGGCAATACTCTTTGTGTAGACTGCTTTTTCTTGACAGATTGAAAATTCAAGAGGCAAAAACATGTTTGCTTTGACATGAAAACTCAGCATCTTGTTAGAGTCATTCTCTTTAGTTGAATGAATAAATAAGGATATAAAAATTAAACAAATACAATTTCCTATTCCCAAGAACTACCTAGTTGAAGAGACAATGAAGTAGATATGTATTTGATAACTGCCACAATTAGATGAAAGTATAATTTGTTGCTCAGAGACAAATTTGAAAATAAAAGAGACATATTAATAATGACACAGGGTTGAAATGTATGAACAGAAACCATCCAGGGCCAAGCAGGTTAAATGTTCACTCTAGCTTTGTAAGGCATTCCATTCATTATTTAGTAAGCATTTACTGAGCATTCTTTTGTGCAGTGTGTTGAAAGAACTACCAGCCACATGATTTTCCTAGATATTGGAGTAAGAGATCCTGAGCAATCAGAAAAAGGCTGGGATGAACTAAGAGGCTTTTGACACAAAGGTAAGAAAAGAAAAAAGCATGGAGGTCAATTAAAAAGTATATCAAAGGTAATTTAGTAGGACCTGAACCAAGGTATCGTGGTAGTGGGAACGAAGAAGAGGCAACAGATTACAGGGAGATCTAAAAGGCAGAAACAACAGGATTTCAATGGTAGATGAAGGCAGGAGGGAACACATGTGTAAATATTCATTTGGACTTTATTATTTAATAGACAAGGTGTTTTCAGTACATTAATGTTTATCAGTAATAAATGGCTACCTCCAACTGACTTATAAACTTCCCCTAAATCCAGGAAACAATTTCATGGGTAGCTACTATCTACAAGCCTTAGGTTGATCATCAAGCCAAATATTTTTAACTGCTACAGTATACAATGGTCCTCATTATGATGCAGTTACTTAGAAACTAGAAGACATAATCAGTGTCTATAAGAACAATCGAAATAAAAAAGTTAAATTCAGGGGCTGGAGCTATGGCGCAGCAGGTTAACACCCTGGCCTGAAGTGCCAGCATCCCATATGGGTGCCTGTTTGAGACCTGGCTGCTCCACTTTCAATACAGCTCTCTGCTATGGCCTGGGAAAGCAGTAGAAGATATCCCGAGTCTTTGGGCCCCTGCACCCACATGGGAGACCCTGATGAAGCTCCTGGCTGCTAGCTTCGGATTGGCACAGCTCCAGCCATTGTGGCCAATTGGGGAGTGAACCATCAGATGGAAGACCTCTCTCTCTCTCTGCCTCTCCTCTCTCTGTGTAACTCTGATTTTTGAATAAATAAATAATTTTTTTAAAAAGAAGAGTAGTTGTCAATATTTATTTTTAAAAGTTACATTAAAAAACCCACAAAATCATATAATTCAAAGCAAAATTGGAATGTCTTGCTAATTCACAAATTATATATTCACCAACCTTAGGTAACTAAAGCACAATTAAGCAGGAAAAAGTGAAAAAAAATTTCCTGTGGGGAGTGGCATTATGGCATAGTGGGTAAAGCTGCCACCTGCAGTGTCAGCATCTCATATGGGCATTGGTTTGAGTCCCAGCTGCTCCACTTCTGCTACAGCTCTCTGCTATGGCTTGGGATAGCAGTAGAAGATGGTCCAAGGACTTGGTCCCTGCACCCACATGTGAGACCCAGAAGAGGCTCCTGGTTCCTGGCTTCAGATTAACACAGCTCCAGCCATTGCAGCCAATTGGGAATGAACCAATGGATGAAGGACCTTTCCCTCTTTCTTCCTCTCCTTCTTTCTCTGTGTAACTATTTCAAATAAATAAATAAATCCTTAAAAAAACAATTTCCTGGAATAACCAAAATGCACATTATAGAGTCCAAGTAAGGTGTCTAGCCACTGGCTCACCATCATGACTCAAAAAACTCACTCTGTCTTGGCTACTCTGATATGAGTGGATGGACACAAAGCAGAAAATAAAGCAATAGATTTGAGCAGTGAATAAAAGGAAAGGGCTCCAACAACAAGGCTGCAGAGCTCTGTGGCTCCTATCTGAATGTAATATGCAGGCAGGCATCTCCTTAATTCCTGCCATGCTCTGAATTGTTCTAGGACCATAGATCTGAGTATAACAATCAGAGCTTTCAACGCCAACATGCACAATTCACTTAGTGATAGTGGAGCACTGTAGCTTTGCTTCATGAGTACAACTAAACCTCCACACTTGATATGTCATTCTGTTTGGATCCACTGGAACTGGAGAGCGTATGGGGTCAGAGGGAGTAAAGGAGTATGGTGTGTGGGGTCTCATGGTGGTGATAGCTGTGCAGAGGGAGGGGGGGAGGAGGAGAAGAGCAAGAGCCCCTAGCACTGTGGGAATGAGGAGCAGAGGATGAATAGAGACAAGGATGACTTATCTGCATTATGCCTGCTACTCTCCTGAGTATAATTGATGCAACATGAATAATGTGAATACCATGATTACCCTAAAGGCAATTTCAGTCCTGGTGGACAAATGACAAGGACATAGATAATTAAAAACAATGTGACAAAAGTTGTAGGTGCACAATACAATCACCTACATCATTTGTGGATGCCATGCCCATCTGGCAGAAACCATCAGGTTAAGGACAGATCTCAGGGCTGGCATTGTGGACCCTCTGCAGTGCCAGCATCCCATATGGGCACCTGTTCAATTCCCAACAGCTTTTTTTTTGACAGGCAGAGTGGACAGTGAGAGAGAGAGACAGAGAGAAATGTCTTCCTTTTGCTGATGGTTCACCCACCAATGGCCACCAAGGCCGGTGCTCTGCGGCCGGCGCACCGCACTGATCTGATGGCAGGAGCCAGGTGCTTCTCCTGGTCTCCCATGGGGTGCAGGGCCCAAGCACTTGGGCCATCCTTCTCTGTACTGCCAGGCCACAGCAGAGAGCTGGACTGGAAAAGGAGCAACCAGGACAGAATCTAGCACCCTGACCGGGACTAGAACCTGGTGTGCCGGCGCCACAAGGCGGAGGATTAGCCTATTGAGCCACAGCACCAGCCAGCAGCTCGTCTTCTGATACAGTTCTCTTCTGTGGCCTGGGAAAGCAGATGGCACTAGTCCTTGGGCCCTTGCACCCTCATGAGAAGACCTGGAGAAATCTCCTGGCTCCTAGCTCCTAGCTTCTGAGCAGTGCAGCTCTGGTCATTGCAGCCAACTGGGGAGTGAACCAGCATATGGAAGAGCTCTTTCTCTGTCTCTCCTTCTATCTCTGTGTAACACTTACTTTCATATAAATAAATAAATCTTTTTTTTAAAAAAAGGGTCAGATCTCAGAGGTAGCAGAGCCCAGAAATGACAGCATTGTATGAAATGAAAATAGGCAGATGGTAGGTAGAAGCTTGGTAACTGAAGCTGGGATCAGAACATGGATCTTAACTGGCAGGCTGTCAAACCAATCATTAACCTGGACAAGGTTGGAATCTCCCAACTTCTATCCCAGTGCCTATGTCTTTGCAGAGAGGCATACCAAGAAAGAGAAAATCATCTCTGGCTTTGGCTGAGGGGACTGTGGGAGCTCCCCACATTTGAAGCCAGAATCTTTTTAGCCCTGAGATTCCCTCTTTCATAGGAAGGCTTTTCTGGCCTTGTCTTCTTGGCATAAACCTCTCATGCCACCAGACCTCCCATAGCCCCACCTCACAGGGCACATGATAACGAATGGCTGAATGAACAGAATCTTGAGGTGTCATGTAAATGGTAGACTCATGAATCTATTCTCACCTTATGGGTGCACTTGAAGGTGAGAAAACTGAGGCAGGGGACTTTGGTCATGCTCAACCATAAAGTCCTCCTTACAAAAAGAAAAAAATCCTATTCACACTTCAGAAGTGCCCAGCCACCCACCTCCTGAGTACATGCTCTTGGAACAATGACAAATCCCCGAAGACCAGAGTTGGGCAGGCACTATCTTGACAGTGAAGAAAGCATTTGGGGAGGAAAAGCCCTGCCCCACTAGAGCCCATTGGTCAAAGGATCCAGCAGAAGACTTAGAGGCTTGTTGCATCACACATCTGCCCACAGAGTAGGATGGTCACAGAAGGCCCAAAGACGTGTTGTGAGTTGTGGCCTTGTGGTACTGGCTGCAGCTGGTCACACATCAGGGATGATTGATGGGCAGTGGTTTGAGATAATCCTGCCTCTGCCTGGCCAGCACTGCAGTATGCATGGAGTAAGTCTGCTACTGGAGTGCCTGATGAGGCTAAGGGATGTGTGTAGACCTACAGTCAGAGGAAGTAAGAAGCACTGGCCCCAAGGTTGGAAATTTGCCATGGCAATATTTTCAGAAGGTGATGTGGCAGGGTTAGCCCTGCAAGGCAGGGTAGACTCCTGACTACATGTCCTTCCCCTTATGCTCCTCTGAACTTAGATGAACCTGAGTTGAGTGCAACAACCTGGGTGGGTGATGCTGAGAGACCACCAGATGGGATTCTGGTCAATGTATGCAGGTTGTGGGACATAATGACAACTGTATGTGCAATGTTGGGTGCTGTCCCATGTGTTCACCCACATGCCTGCTATAAATGAGGGTCAGACAGAGGGAGAGTGGGCCATGGGATTTTCAAGAAGGACCTGTGAGCAGGTAAAGCAGGTTGATTTCTTCCCTGGAGCTACTAGAGAAGGGAAAGGGAGGTTTGCAGGCTTGAAAGTGAGCAAACAGATAGGAAATACTACATCCCCTTTGACCCTTCCCCAAGATGCACACCCAAGCAATTGCCCTCCTCTTAAATCTGAATTGGTGGTAGTAATGATGTAGGAACTTGTGAATAAAGGGCCTAATGTGGCTAATATTCTGCTGGTCTTTCCTAAAATGGCCCAACAAATGATATTTTCTTAAAACAAATAGAGGCATGCATATAGCTTGAGACTTGACTGAGAGTTCTTGCAAAATAGAAATACTACTTGCTGACTTGAAAGATGTTAAATGTGTGGCTCCATATTGGGGATTTGGAGTTCTGTCATTAGAGCTAGATTTTGCCATTGGTGGTGCACATCATTTTCTCTACTAGGTCTCTGACAACTCCTATGGCATTTACCCTTGCTAGACATTTCCTCAGATTCCCAGCTGAAAGGCAGACAAACATAAATCCCATTATCGAAAGACTGACATCTGTGGTCTCTTTGTGTGAGACTTACAGCTGTCAGGCTGGAAGAGCGAAGGCGTTGCTCAACAAGAAGCACCGGAAACAGACCTGATGAGCATGTCTGTTTATTAGCAATCAGGCAGATTTTTATAGGATAAGAGGGGAAGAAAAAACCTGGGGTGATAACAGCAATTTTATAGGGCAGAAAGGATGGCATGCCAGAAGGCTTCTAACTAATCCACTTATAGGTCATGTAGGACACATAGGCCCTTGGGCTCCTTTGTGCAACCAGCCCACATCTGGGAGTTGCTTATCAGCTCTCTGTTTATGAACCACAAAAGCACAGCCACAAGGCTTCCAACAGGGGATGGAGAAAATGGGCCTGGAGCTCCTGCAACTTGCCAGCAGCCAGGCTGTGGGGTCCCTCCTGGGAGGCATGGTGCACCATGCCCTCCTAACTTCCTGCATTGGCAGGGCAGGAAGTACCATGGGATCACCCACAGAAATCTATATGAACTGCCAAAATTGTGATTGGCTAAATTTTTATTATAGAATTTATATCAGAAATTTGCCATCAAAGTATCCTTTATTCTGGATTCATCATACACAGTGATGGAGGAAGGAAAAAATCTTACATCTATGTTGACCTCTTACCTACACAACAAGCAGACCCCTGTTTCTCTGACTTGCTAATACAACCTATCCCCACCACCCTGCCTTGACCAGCCTTGCCCTGCCTCAACTTTTGGACACAACACTATATGAAGACTGCTGCTATCAGCCTGATATCTCCTCCACTCTTCACAAGCTGTCTCCCTCTATCTCAGCTGCTCAGCCTCAGAGTCCAGCCTCAGCCCAAACCCCTCCCAGCTCACACTGTGACCTCAAAGGACCTTTAAATCTAGCCCAAGCACCTCTCTATCTCAGCAGCCCTGCTTTAGCTCAGACCTCCAAGCTCCTTCCCAACACTTTGTACTATATAAAGCACTAGTCTGTAAGACAGGGGGTTCTCTCTTAGCTGTGTGTTTGCTGGGAACTCTCTGCCATGCATTCACCTTGGAGTGAATAAACCTTCTGAATAAACCTGGTCTGCCTGTGGCTGCATGCTCTGTCTCCTCTTTCTTGGCACACACCTTGTCTTGTTTTGTGGACTTGTGCATGGAGATTAAATATATTACCTCAATCCCTGACCATTTAAAAATCAATTTATAAACAAGGATTTGGAATGTGGCTCCACTAAACTGTGTTTGTGAGCTTAGAAATTCTTACGGCTGCTTTTATTGGAAGGTGAGTGTCAGGAAGTGAACTGATAGAAAGGGATTGATGAGATTTCCTTTGAATTCTGTGGTGCTTCCCTGAAACTTGGAACACTTTGGTGATTTAAGCCCTTCAGATTAAAAGCTCATTAACAATTCTTGCTCAAAGATGCTAAAAATAATCAGCTACCTAGATCATGGACCTTGGATAAATGTTCTTTCTCCAACTTGAAGTTTCGAAAGAGGACTTAAAATGTCTTAAGATTGATTTTTTCAGGAAGAAAATACAAAGAAATATCCTTTTTTTTTGACTTAGCTGAACTTAGTTGTGAGAAGGAAGGGGAGCATGGAACACAGTGACTATTGATATTGGGAGGCCTGACCTATTAATGGCTACTCCCATGATTTCCTAAAGCATTTATATGTGAGTGAAATCAAGTGAGAAAATATAGTGTGCAAGCAAAAGGACTCTGAAAATTAATATGTTGTCCATAATAGACTAGGGTACATGAGGAATCTTCAAAAATTCCATTAAAAATGTGTGTCAGGGAAAAACTAGGTATTGATTTTTTAATTGTAATAAAATTAACTTACTATTTAATTCCATTTTTCTTTTTTTTTAAAAAAAAGCTTTTATTTATTTATAGACAGTGAGAGGGAGAGACAGAAAGAAAGGCCTTCCCTCCATTGGTCCACTCCCCAAATGGCCAGAACAGCCAGAGCTGCACCAATCTGAAGCCAGGAACCAGGTTTTTCTTCCTGGTCTCCCATACAGGTGAAGTGGCCCAAGCACTTGGGCCATCCTCTACTGCTTTCCCAGGCCACAGCAGAGAGCTAGATTCGAAGAGGAGCAGCTGGGACTAGAACTGGTGCCCATATGGGATGCAGGCACCGCAGGTGGAGGATTAACCCACTGTGCCACTGCACTGGCCCATTAATTCCATTTGTCTTGTGTATTTTTAAAAGTCTCCTTGGATATAGTTTGCCCTATGTGTGGTCTAGAGCACTCTAGGGAGGAATATGGGAGACATGATCCCTCTGCAGCTGCATGGTGTGTTGATTGGGCTTACAAACTCAGAGTATGGGAACTTAAGTGTGGCCCATTGGAACTAGCCTGTTAGGACATAGTAATAATAGTGGTTAACTAGTATTTATTGAGTCATTTTTTGCCAGACATGGCTATTAGTATTTTAAATGTGTTGTCCCATTTCATTTTTGCCTAAGTACTAGATATAACTATTGTCATCATTTTCCATATGAAGAGGAACAGAGATTACCCAAGATGCTATTGTTAAGCATGAAGAAGTCAGCATTCAAACCTGGAAGCATTTCTTAATGACGATCATTACTTTTTGTTTGGATTTGTCAGCCTAGTTGATTGTATATACTACATATATACTGTCTACAGATTCCAAAAGGTTTTTCTTTAAAAAGATTTATTTATTTTATTTGAAAGGCGGAGAGAGAGAGAGAGAGAGAGAGAGAGAGATTGATCTTCCATCCACTGTTTCACTTCCCAAATGGCCACAATGGCCAGAGGTTGGCTGATCCAAAGCCAGGGATTTCTTCTGGATCTCCTACTTGGGTTCAGAGATTCAAGAACTTGGGTCATCCTCCACTGTTTTCCCATGCTCATAAATTGAGCATCTGAGGCTGGTGCTGCAGCTCAATAGGCTAATCCTCTGCCTGAGGTGCCTGCACCCTGAGTTCTAGTCCCAGTTGGGGTGCCAGATTCTGTCCCAGTTGCTCCTCTTCCAGTCCAGCTCTCTGCTGTGGCCTGGGAGTGCAGTGGAGGGTGGCCCAGGTCCTTGGGCCCTGCACCCACATGGGAGACCAGGAGAAAGCACCTGGCTCCTGGCTTCAGATCAGCACAGCACACTTGAGGGGTGAATCAACAGAAAAAAAAAGGAAGACCTTTCTCTCTATCTCTCTCTGTCTAACTCTTCCTGTCAATAAATAAATAGATAAATAAAGCACCTGCGACTCCTGACAGCCCATAGGGTTGCCAGAGCTGCTGGCAATACCTTTACTTGCTATGCCAGAGTGCTAGCCCAAGGTTAAGACTTTCAAAAGGCCTTATATATGACCTAAGTTGATGGGAGTAGAGAAGAGTTTGAGGCACCAAGGGACTTTGCATCACACCTTGAGTGAGAAATCTGAGAATATGAGTGTCTCCCATCTCAGCCAACCTTCAGAAGAGGGTTTCTGTTTTCCAAAGGGATGTTGTCCCCTTTGCCTCTCCTAGGGATTCAAGAGTGAAACACAAGGCAACCTTTGCCCACTCTGGCAAAGCGTTTTTGGCTGTATTTTTGGAGAGCTATAACACAGTGGGAAAAACAAGAGCTGTGCTTCTGTAGGACCCAGAAACAATTTAACATAGCTTTCAGCCTTACCACTGCTGAATCCCCATGAGCTCTCACTAGAAATTCAGGTACTTTGAAGACCTACATTAGCACATAGCTTTGTCAAGATGTAGGTGAGTGTGGCTAATTCAGTGAGAAAGATGAGAGCTGGAAAAAAAAGTGACACTTGGCATTGTCCATTCCACGCATGTGGTAGTGGGCTATTTGCCTTTGAAATATTCTGTGGGCCTCACTGGGTGTTATCTCCTCTACCTTGGGTGGGAGTAGCCAGGTGCCAACTGGCAGCCATTCAGAGACAAGTCTTTGTGTTTGTTGGAATGAGGCCACTTCTGTTCTGAGCAGTGAGGTT
The DNA here is from genome assembly GCA_949820135.1 of Sylvilagus floridanus. Lineage (NCBI taxonomy): Eukaryota > Metazoa > Chordata > Mammalia > Lagomorpha > Leporidae > Sylvilagus > Sylvilagus floridanus. The sequence continues at coordinate 1,981,462 of OX463235.1, read as the reverse complement.
TTTATTTAAAGACTAAAGTAGTGAGAAATTTAGGAGTTGGATTTAAAAAGAGGAAAGAAAAATTCTCTGCCTTACCTTTATTTGTTTCCATTTTAGGAAACTTGCATTATTTGTAAGTAAAACTTTAGTTAGGTCTCTGAGGATCAGACATCATGAAAATTTTAAACAAAAATGTAAAGAGAAAATAACTTCTTTTCACATGTTTAGAAAACTTTTCTAGACTTTTAGCAATGTTCCTGTTACTACTGCATTTGTATTTTCCTTGCTGCATTTAAAAAGTCCTACAGTGATTCAGGGTCTCTAGGGAAGAGTATGGCTGGAGCTGGCAAAAGAAAAGTCCTAAGACTGTGTTTGCATGACATCTTTAGGCCTTGTTCAGTCTCCCAGAGTGTGTCTTATAGTATAGAGGGTTGAGAAATTGCCAGAATGTCCTGAGCAAACTCCACTCTGGTGGACATTGCTTTCACATTTGGAGAAGGGAAGATGCTGTGAAGAGGTGATCAGATTAAGATAGGAAAGCCAGTGGTGAGTGATTGGTAATAGAGCTGAGGAGAGTCTTAGACTTTTCCCCTGAGCTTTAATGTGAACCATTGCCACCCAAAATGTGTCCACAGGTTTTTCTCTCCCTTCTCTCTTTTGACCTTCAGAGCTCCATCTACAGGTGAAGGTCAGTGTTGCATGTTGTTTTGAATGATTTGGGTGACTCAGAGCTGCAATAAGACATCAGGTACTGATATTAGGGCCTTGAGCTTCAGTAATAAGTACTATGGTTAAGAAGAGGGGACCAAAGACACGGGAGAGTCAGGTGCTTCATAAATATTACTAAAGACTGCTATCCAGTGTTAGAACAGGTGAGAGTGGATTCAATAGGAGGAGAGTAACAATTCTTTCTTAAGATTTTATTTATTTATTTGAGAGGCAGAGTTACAGGCAGAGGGAGAGACAGAGAAAGGTCTTCCATCTCCTTGTTCATTCCCCAATAGCCACAATGTCTGGAGCTTAGCTGATCCAAAGGCAGGATCCAGGAGCTTCTTTTTGGTCTTCATACAGGTGCAGGGGTCCAAGCACTTGGACCATCTTCCACTGCTTACACGTGTCATACCAGAGACTGGATTAGAAGTGCAGCAGCTGGGATATGAACTGCACCCATATGGGATGCTGGTGCTGCAGGTAGAAGGTTAGCTTACTATGCCATGGCCCTGGCTCTGCTTTTTCTTCTTTTTCCTTTTTTTATGTTAACTATCCTCCCCTAAGATTTAGATAAATCTGGCTGTTAAATTCTTCCATCTTTACAGACTGGAGCAGTTATACATACTAGTTTTTACTTTCAAGAGCAAGGAAAGTGCTATATTCCCATTTATTTTTCTCCTGTGGTATTCCAGATTTCTGCTCCATATTCACTAGAAAGCTGGTGGCCATGACATTGATGCATCCAAGAAAACAACAGCATCCTTCCCTCCCCAGAGGCATCACTACTTTTTACTGTTGATTTTAAGACCATGTGTGTCAAGCCACATATTCATCCTCAGCTAACTGTCACATTGTAGCCTCAGCTAAGGTGAGGTAGGCAAAAGAGGTAGGGAGCACAGCTGTGCTTCCTGGGACCCAGAGGAGTTTTTCATGGCATCCTGGCTTTTTGTGATTCATCTGGAATCTCTGTCTTAGAAATTGGACCTGCTTCAGGCATGCTCTTGTGAGGAGACTTCAAGGTGGCCTCAGGGATCTCAAGGAAACCCTGGGTACATTATTTCTCTTTGTTATCAGTTTTTGGGAATCAAAATATTTTCTTCTTTTCCATCTTCCCTCCCTTCCTCTCTTGTACGTCCTTTCTGAAATGCTTCTTGTTCTTTCAAATACTATTGCAACCAATCCCCAAGATGATCCCTAATGATCCTTATCAGTGTTCACACCCTTTGCACACTCACTGAATCTGAGATAGCCCTGTAGAAACAGTAATATGTCATGCAAGAGATGACATCTGACTTCTGAGGCTGTTAAAAGATCATTTCCCTAGACCTTAGATAATTTCCTATGGGGGTAAACCCTATGCTGCAAGGACACTCAGTAAATCCTGTGGACAGATGCATGTATGTTGAAATTGGGCTATAGCCAAAATCCAGTGACAGCTTGTCAATCATGTGAATGAACTTTACATGAACACATCGGCCTCAGTCATCCCTTCAGATGACTACAGCTCCAGTGAATGTCTGAATTCAGCCTCAGGAGAGACCCTGCACCACACAGCTACTCAGCCCTCCCTTATATTCCAAATGCTGAATCTATGAACAATAGCAACTTAAGTTCTAATGATTTCTATAAAGCTGCAGTTGGGATAATTTCTTAAGCATCATTAGATAACCTAAATAAGTATGTTTTTGGTTGTAAAGGAAAATTTCTTGGCTTGCTTATTTTCCTTTATGATGAATTGTGCTCCAAGACCTTTAACTTCATATAGTAATACTCCTAGAAACACGGAGTAGCAGCAGAGAGGCAAGTGCACTATGATTCTGAAGTGCTTGCTGTTTACTTTGAGGGGATAACTGGGGACAGCTGTTGCAGTTATTGTATTGTGGATGCCTTGGTTTTTGTCTGGCTCTAAGACTATGGGTGTCCTGCAGAACAACACCATTGGGCAGCATAAACCTGTTGCTGTGGGAACAGTTTCTATAGTAAGCAGGAGAGGAAGAAGAGAACCTATGCACTGGACACTTGGGAGACAGGTAGGAATAGGACCCATTCAAAGACTGGGCTCATTTCCTTTGTTAATGCTTTCTTTTCATTTGTATTTTTTTGTTAAAAGACACAGTTACAATGAGAGAGAGAAAGGAAAGAGGGAAAGGGAAAAGCAGAAGAGAGGAGAGGAGAGAGAGAGAGAGAGAGAGAGAGAGAATCTTAATCTGCTCGTTCACTCCCCAGAAGACCACAATAGCTAAGATCGCATCATGTCAAAGCCAGGAGCCAGTCACTCCATCCAGGTCTCCAATAAATGGTAGGAGATCAACCTTCACTGCCTTCCCAGGTACATTAGATGGGGGCTGGATCAGAAGCGGGATAGTTAGGAGTCAAACTGGTACCCACATGAGATGCTGCCACTGCAGGCTTTGTCTCAATCAAATGTGGCTCAATTTCAGGGCTTGGGCTCTTTTTCTGTGGTTGAATTTTCTGGGGCCTGTCTTTAGTAAAGTAGCATATTGGGGGCCGATGTTGTGGTGTAGCAGATAAAGCCACCTACTTCAGTGCCACCATCCCATATGGGCACCAGTTCACATCCCAGCTGCTCTTCTTCCAATCTAGGACTCTGCTATGGTCTCGGAGAGCAGTAGAATATGGCCCAAGTCCTTGGGCCCCTGTATCCCCATGGGAGATCCACAAGAGGCTCCTGGCTCCTGGCTTCAGATCAGTGCAGCTCTGGCTGTTGTGGCCAATTGGGGAGTGAACCAGAAGATGGAAGACCTTTCTCTCCCCCTCCCTCTCCTTCTCTCTCTGTGTAACTCTGACTTTCAAGTAAATAAATAAATCTTTTTTAAAAAGTAGCATTTGGGGGGACAGTTCTGTGATGTAGCATGTAAAGCCACCACAAGTGGTGTCAGCATCCCATATGGGAGACAGTTCTTGACTTTGCTGCCCCACTTGCCATCTAGCTCCCTACTGATGTGCCTGGGAAAGTAGCAGGGGATAACCCAATCACCTGGGCCCTTGAAACCATGTGAGATACCCAGAAGAGGTTCCTGACTCTTGGTTTCAGACAAGCTAAGCTCTAAGCATTGCAGCCATCTGGGAAGTGAGATAGTGGGTGGAAGATCTGTCTCTCTCTCTCTCTGTCTAAAAAAATTTTTAATAAAAAATAAATAATAGAAGATATATAGCATGGAGAGTTCAGGGGATACAAAAGGATCAGTTCCGCATAAGTAGACACATAAAAAAAAAGTAGTATACTTTACCTATAGCAGACATCACACCCACTTTAATTTTCTCTTTCTTCTCTTTCCTGTACTCCATTTATGAAGTGGTTTGCCATTGGGGCATTGGAGTCAGGACTTCTGAGGCCTTGGAAGACAGGATCTGGATAAGGAGAAGTCCTGAAAAAAGAAACTACAGGTGAAAGGGAATATCATTTTGGGAGTGCTGCATGCCATACTTTTTCTGCTTCTTTCTTTGGTCTGTGCTATACAATCATCTCTGGTTTTTCAAAGTGCTAGTTTCTTTGACTTCATAAGTATACCTGGTTGGTGGGTTAGGAATTTGATGATGTAAGATCTCCTGGTTTGGGAAAAAGTATCTATAATCTTAATACACTGTAGTATTTCTCTTACATATATAGATTTCAGTCAATGAATAAACCTTAGTTGGTCATGAGACTGAAATCCCACACATACTTATTGCCTATGAACCTGAATCCTCATAATCACTTGATACTTCCATTATGGCATTTACTGCTTTCTGCTTCATAGCAATGGCTTATAAATGGATATTTCTAGGCTTGAAGTGAGTTTATTCAGTAAAGTGAGTAAACTAACTATGGAGCTTTGTTATCGTCTCTTGGAGAGTTTCCCATCCATGTTCCTGAAGGTAAAACCTTATCTGTGTCTCAGTTTGGTCTATTGGGGGCCATTTTGCATCTCTCTCTCTCTAGGATATTTACTTATTAATTTAATTATTCATTTAAATGCCTATGTGCATAATGTAGTCCATATTTTAAAGACATGTATCACTAATTTCCTTCCTAGATTTAGGCACCAAGGCTTTCCAGACCTAGGGCAAGTTAGTTCACAATTTACCAGGTTCTGGGCCTGATTGAATATCATATTGGGGCCAGTGCTATGGCAGAGCAGGTAAAGCCACCTCCTGCAGTGCTGGCATAGCATAGGGACAACGGTTTGACTCCTGGCTAATCTTTCAATCTAGCTTTCTGATGTGGCTTGGAAAAGCAATATATGATCACCCAAGTCCTTGGGGCCCTACACCCATGTGGAGACATGGAAGAAGTTCCTGCCTCCAGGCTTCAGACCAGCACAGCTCTGGCCATTGCAGCCACCTGGGGAGTGAACCAGCAGATGAAATAACTCTTTCTCTCTTTCTCTCTCTTCCTCTGCCTCTCTTTAATTCTGCATTTCAAATAAATAAAATAAATCTTTTTTTTAAAAAAAGATTATTTCTAGGGACCATCATTGTGGCATAGCAAGTTAAGCCACTGCCTGCAAAACCAGCATCCAACATGGGTGCCAGTTTGAGTCCTGGCTGCCCCAATTCCTATCCAGCCCCTGCTAAGACACCTGTGAAAGCAATTGAAGATGGCCCAAGTCCTTGCCACTATGTGGGAGTCCTGAAAGAAGATCTTGGCTCCTGGTTTTGACCTAGCCCAGCCCTGGCTTTTGCAGCCACTTGGGGAGTCAGCCAAGCTAAATCTAGGAGGCAGGAGCTCCACTATGTTTTTCACTTGGGTAGCAGAGGCTCAAGTATTTGAGTCATACTGTGATGCTTTTCCAGGTGCATCTTCAAGGAACTGTATTGAAAGAATAACACACAGGACTCAAAGTGCCACTCTCATATGGGATGCTGGCATTGTATACAGTGGTTTACCTACTGTGCCACAATGCCAGCCCTTCAGAGGAGACGCTTGACCTGATTGTCAGATAATCAATCAGCAAACAGATGAAAGTGCCTGGAGTACTAAGAACTTATATACACTTATAACAAAGAAAAAAAAACTAATTAGGATCCATTTAATTTCTTATTGTCACAGTGATGGATTTGAGTAGATCTAGGACCAGTAAAAAGAAATGTATTGTGACCTCAGTAAGCTTCCACAATGCTGTGAACAAAGGTGAGAATGTGACTTTGGGGTCAGACAGCTGTTGACTCCCATCGGATCATCTCAGGAAAGAGATGATGGCAGCTTTAAGTTACCTCATTTTTCAGTCTTCATTCAGGTTTGCAGGTAGTGAGGTCCTAATTATATTCAGAGAAAGCTTAGAAGATGAATTAAAGAAATGTGTCACAGATAGGACAGCATCCCGCCAATGAAGTCCTTATCAGTCAGGTTTTCTTTTTTTTAAATTTTATTTAGAATATAAATTTCCAAGGTGCAACTTGTGGATTACAATGGCTTCCCCACCCATACTTTCCCTCCCCACCGCTACCCTCCCCCCTTACCCACTCCCTCTCCCCTTTCATTCACATCCAGATTCATTTTCAATTCTCTTTGTATACAGGAGCTCAGTTTAGTTTGTGTTAAGTAAAGATTTTAAACCATTTGCCCTCACATAGCATCACAGAGTGAAATATACTCTTTGAGTACTAGTTATAGCATTAAGTCTATCAGTCAGGTTTTCATTAGAGCCTGTGTGTTGATTAGATCTGGTCAACAAAGGGAGTGGAGAAAGTAGACATTTTAGAAGAGGAAGAAAAATTATTAGAGGCACAAAATAGATAATTTAAAATATTTCTATAGGGGCTGGCGCTGTAGTGGAGTGGGTCAAAGCCTTGACCTGCATGCTGGCATCGTGTGGGAGCTGGTTCCAATCCCAGATACTCCACTTCCAATCCCACTCCCTGCTAATGTGCCTTGGATAGCAGTGGAGGGTGGGCCCCTGCACACTCATGGGATACCAGGAAGAAGCTGCTGGTTTCTGGTTTTGGATCAACTCACCTCTGGTCATTGTGGCCATTTGTGGAGTGAACCAGTAGAAAAAAGACCTATCTTGCTCACTCAGTCTCTACTTCTCTTTGTTAACTTTGTCTTTCAAATGAATAAAATATGCCTTTTTTTAAAAAAATCTTCCTATAAAAAATTGAATACAATTTTAGTGACTGATTTTTTTTCCCCAGGCTAAGTAAACTTATGTTGTGGGAGCAATTATTCTAAATAGTGTGATGATAACTTCCTTACCATTTTAATAAGCACAAAAATGAATCTAAATGGAAGCAGGAGGGGCCAGCATTGTGGTTAAGCAGGTTAACTTGAAACATTTGATGTTGGTATTCCACAGTGAAGTAGTGATTCAAATTCCAGATGCTCAGCTTCTGATCCAGCTCCTTGCTAACACACAAGAGATATCAGCAGATAATGATTCAAATACTTTTGCCCCAACCGGCTATATGGAAGACATGTGTGGAGTTCCAGGCTATTGACCTAGGCCTGGCTAAGACCAAGCTGTGAACCAGGAGATGGAAGACTCTCCTCTGTCTCTCCCTCTGTGTCTCTAATTTTGCTTTCACATGAATACACAAATCCTTAAAAAAAGAAAAGAACTTTAAAAACATCTATTCATATGCTCACCCACTCAGTAAGTCAGTTACTGTGTCTACCATATCATAGATACAATGCTAAGAGAAGCACAAAATATACATAGAGGACAGATTCTGCCCTATATTCAAGAGGAAGTACAAATATATGTAAATAAGTAAAAACCAAAAAGTATAATTCATCAATTCTACAAATGAAGTGAATAACCTAAAGAAAGGGCTAAAAGGGGAAATGGTATAAGTCTGAGCCTGCTGTTAGTCCATAAATGCCGGAACAGATAGCAATGAGACTGGCGTAATTTTTCCGCTGGCAGTTTTCAGAAGAGGGCAAGGGTTCCATTAAAGCTTCAGTGGACCCTGTTTGAACCACTGTGTTTGTGTCAGGTATTGCATTCTTATCAGTAGCACACACACACACACACACACACACACACACACACACATATATATATACACATTATATAGCTGCATTCACATTTATTTGTATGCTCCTGTTTGGGACATTTAAAAATTATCTTTGTCCATGTAATTCATTTGAAAATATGAAAAATTATCATATGTGTAAGTATATCATATATGATGAAGTGAACTTATGAGTGTCTTATATGCTAAGATGAATCATCCATTGAGAAATATATGTTTGAATAAACATGTATTTCATAGACTCTCCAGGTATTTTTATTGTATTGTTTCCTCCTTTTGTACATATTAACAAATATGCACATACATATTTGTGTCTTAGTTACTTCTTAATTTACAGTTGATTATGTGTGAGCTTATTTATCCAAGAAGACTGCTCACTACCACTAAAGTCCTAAATGTTATCTGAAACCCTCCTAGAGCTAAGAGCCAAAGAGCTTCTGAGGGGCCTGAATCCTCTGCCTTGAACATGCACATCAATGTGTCCTTTGCTTTGAGCATGCACAGTAACATCCCCACACCACAGCTCAAACATGGGAATGAAACTCATGGTCAGAAATATGAGTGACTTATTAAATATGCTCTTCATCCATCTATCTTGGAATGGCGGAGGGGAGGCTAGCACTCTGATTTTGACCCACTGATATTGCTCCATCATAAGTATTGCTAACCACAAAGATATCTGATCCATCCTCCATCTGAAAAGCCCCTGAAAAAATGAGCCCTTAAGACCCCTTGATCAGGGCCAGGGCTGTGATGTAATGGGTAAAGCTGCTGCCTGAAGTGCTAGCATCCCACATGGGTGCTAGTTCAAGTCCTGGCTATTCCATTTCTGATCCAGCTCTCTGCCATGGCCTGGGAAGTCAGTGGAGAATGGCCCAAGTCCTTGGGCCCCTGCACTCCCATAGAGATCCAGAAGAAGCTCCTGGATCCTGGATCCTGGCTCCTGGCTGTGGATCAGTGCAGTTCTGGTCATTGCAGCCAACTGGGAGTGAACCAGCAGATGGAAGACCTCTCTCTCTCTCTCTCTCTCTCTCTCTCTCTCTCTCTCTCTCTCTCCCCTCTCCTTCTCTCTGTATGTAACTCTAACTTTCAAATAAATAAATAGATCTTTAAAAAAAAGACCCCTTGGTCCCCAGCTTTGTGGGGTTTATATAATGAGCAAGCAAACTACCCACCCAGAGAGGAATGTCTGCATCCTTGTGGACATGGACAAAAACTATCAGACTAAGGATGTGAAGTCTTCAGTTACGGTCCCTTAGTTTGGCCCAAGGATATTTCCAAAAGGCCATAGATGCTTTAAACCTTGGCAAGATTGTCCACCCCCATTCTGAAGCACTCTTCTCTTCTCTGTTTTCCCACTGCCTCTAGGGCTGCCCAAGAATCCACAACTAGCTACAATTCTCAGGGTAGAGCCTGAGTCCTACCCTCAGCATTACCAGGCCACACTCAAAATTTTATCACATATTCAAAAGAGGGGTTCTTATCCTGGTGTAACTCTACATAAAGGAACTTGGGTTTTTGCTGTTTAGGATTACTTCTTGCTATACAACTTGCATGGTACGGAGGAAATAACTCTGAAATGTTGTGGATCTTGTTCCCAGGTGGGGTGTGTTGTGAGGTGACCCTGCAATTGATGGTTGTGTGCATGTGTGGCAAATGCAGCAGTCTCATGCTTTCATTCTAAAATGTAAACAATCCATATGACTTTTCCCTGCCAGCTGCAGATCCAGCTGGGGGAAGGTGGAAGACACAGATTGACCATGGCATGCTCAACCTCTCTGCCCATTCCCTTACAATTTCTCTTTCTTCCCACTTAGAGCTTCAAATGTAGTTCACCATGTTTCTCTGCCCACCACTATCCACAGCTCTGTGGACTTGCTACCTCTCACCTGGCTCGCTGCAGGGGGTGGTGGCACCAATCTACTCTCTCAGTCCCTGTGCTGCTCCTTCACTACACATCGACCGCATCTCCTTCCTCTCTGTTTCCCACAGCGTGGACCTGAGTAGTCTCTTGTTGACTCCTGGCCCATTCTGCACAAACTTCTCTTGATTCTGCTGCCTGCTTGTTTCTGCTCACTATCCATTTTTCCCTGCATGACTCAAAACCTCCTGCTGCTATATTGTATGTTAATTTTATATCCTGCCACTTCACTAAAAACTTTTATGAATTCCAATAGTCTCTTAGAGGAGTCCTTTGGTTCCCCTATACATAGCCTCCTGTCATCAGCAAATAGGGAAAGTTTGACTCTTCCTTTCCAATTTGTATCCTTTTGATTTCTTTTTCTTGCCTAGTAGCTCTGGATAAATCTTTCAGAACTGTATTGAATAGCAATGATGAGAGTGGGCATCATTGGTTCTGGATCTTAGTGGGAATGCTTCCAACTTTCCTTATTCAATAAGAAGCTGCCTGTGTGCTTGTCATCAATTTTCTTGTCTTGAGAAATGTTCCTTCTATGCCCAATTTACTTAAAGCTTTCATCATGAAAGGATGTTGTATTTTATTGAATGCTTTCTCTGATCTATTGAAATAATCATATGGTTATTATTCTTCAGTTTGTTAATGTGATCCTACATTCATTCCCCTTTTCATCTCTAATTTTATGAATTTGAGTCTTCTTCCTCTTTTTGGTTAGTTAGACCGATGCCATACCATTTTTTTAAACTTCTTCATTTCACTGATCTTTTATATTTTTTTGTTTTCAATGTTGTTTATTTTATTTTTAATTTTATTTATTTCTTTCATCCTACTAATTTTGTGGGTTTTTTTGTTGTATTTCTACGTCTTTGAAAAACATTGATAGCTCATTTATTTGGTGTCTTTCCAACTTCTTGATGTGAACATCAATTGCTATAATCATCCCTCTTAACATTGCTTTTGCTGTATGCCATAAGTTTGATATGTTGTATTGTCATTGTCATTTGCAGAATTTTTTTTTACTTCTCTTTTGACTTCTTCTTTGACCTACTGTTCATTAAGGAGAATTTTGTTCAGTCTCCATGTGTTTGCATATGTTCTGGAGATTCTTGAGTTTGATTTCCATCTTCATTCATTGTGGTGAGAAATGATGCATGGAATGATTTTAATGTTTTTGAATTTGTGAGACTTTCTTGCTTTATGGCTCAGTATATGATTTTATATGCTGCTTGCAGTACTTAACAGAATGTGTATTCTCCAATTATAGGATTAACTGTTCTATAAACACCAGTTAGTCTGTTGGATCCATATTGTAGATTAACACTTTATTTATTTGCTGATTTTCTGCATGATTGATCTGTCCATTGATGGAAGTGAAGTATTTATTTATTTATTTTTAACTTTTATTTAAAGAATATAAATTTCCAAAGTACAGCCTATGGATTACAATGGCTTCCCCCACCATAACTTCCCTCCCACCTGCAACCCTCCCCTTTCCCACTCCCTCTCCCCTTCCATTCACATCAAGATTCATTTTCAATTCTCTTTATATACAGAAGATCAATTTAGCATTTATTAAGTAAAGATTTCAACAGTTTGCACCCACATAGAAACACAAAGTGAAAAATACTGTTTGAGTACTAGTTATAGCATTAAATCACAATGTACAGCACATTAAGGACAGAGATCCTACATGAGGAGTAAGTACACAGTGACTCCTGTTGTTGACTTAACAATTTGACACTCTTGTTTATGGCATCAGTAATCACCCTAGGCTCTTGTCATGAGTTGCTGAGGCTATGGAAGCCTTTTGAGTTTACCGAATCTGATCATATTTAGACAAGTTCATAGTCAGAGTGGAAGTTCTCTCCTCCCTTCAGAGAAAGGTACCTCCTTCTTTGATGACCTTTTCTTTCCACTGGGATCTCACTCTCGGAGATCTTTCATTTAGGTCATTTTTTTTTGACAGAGCTTTCCATGCCTAAAATACTCTCACGGGCTCTTCAGCCAGATCCAAATGCCTTAAGGGCTGATTCTGAGGCCAGAGTGCTGTTTAGGACATCTGCCATTCTGAGTCTGCTGTCTATCCCACTTCCCATGGGTTACTATTTTCAGACACTAGTCTATGTGATCCCTTTGTCTCTTAGTCCTATCATTATGATCAATTGTGAACAGAAATTGATCACTTGGACTAGTGAGATGGCATTGGTACATGCCACCTTGATGGGCCAATCCTAGCACTCTTAACCTGTGATCAGCTTGTTTAACATTTTTATTGTGAAATCCTCAACTCTCAAAATTCTATAGGCCTTGACTGGCACCATGGCTTACTAGGCTAATCCTCTACCTGTGGTGCCGGCACTCCTGGTTCTAGTCCTGGTTGGGGCATCGGTTTTGTCCTGGTTGCTCCTCTTTCAGTCCAGCTCTCTGCTGTGGCCCAGGAAGGCAGTGGAGGATGACCCAAGTGCTAAGTGCTTGGGCCCTGCACCTGCATGGGAGACCAGGAGGAAGCACCTGGCTCCTGGCTTCAGATGGGCACAGCATGCTGGCCATAGTGGCCATTGGGGGGGGGTGAGCCAATGGAAGGAAGATCTTTCTCTCTGTGTCTCTCTCTCTCTCTCACTGCCTAACTCAGACTGTCAAAAAAATATTCTGTAGGTCTCCTGGAAACTCATGTACACAGTTTCTGAGGGACATGTTAGTCACTGTAATTATTCACCCTTTTTAGATAACAAATCATTTACTTTTTTGGATGCTTATGGAACTAAATTGCAGTTTTATTTTTAATATTTTCCTAGTATAATCTAGCTATGATAATCTATTCTCTCATATATTATAGAACAAGGCATGATTTTTTGTATTTATGTTTCTGGGATTTTTATTCATATTTCCAATGTATATGTAATTATAATGAATTAATCAGAAATTCTTTAAGTCTACCCTTCACATCATTATTACACATTTCTTGTCACTGTGATCACAAAATTTTCACTTCATAACATCTATATCTCTTTATTGCCTTTGAATTTATTGCTATATCCTGTGTATATTACTAACATCTTAGTAAGTCAATGGTATTAATATGATCTGGGGCAATCTTGGTTTCCATTTTCATTAGGGACCATCAACTTGCTCAAATTTAGGTAAGTTCTGGAAAATTTCATGTATACAATTTATCAGAGTGTTGGCCACTGTATTCATTCTCCCTGTCTAAGTAACATTTTTGTCTTTTCTGCAATTTTGCCATTGATGTGTGAAATCTTCCATCATTTCTCATTCTTGTAATATATTGTAAAATTAGAATGATCTCTTCATCACTTAAGACACTCCATTTTAAAAATAACTTTGAGGGCTGGTGCTGTGGCACAGTGGGTAAAGCCATCATCTACAGTGCCTGCATCCCATATGGGTACCAGTTCGAGTCCTGGCTGCTCCACTTCTGATCCAGCTCTATGCTATGACCTGGGAGGGCAGTAGAGGATGGCCCAAGTCTGTAGGTCCCTTCACCCAAGTGGGAGACCTGGAGGAAGCTCCTGGCAATTGGCTTCAAATCAGCACAACTCTGGCCATTGTGGCCAATTAGGGACTGAACCAGCAGATGGAAGACCCTTCTCTCTCTCTGTCTCTCCCTCTCTCTCTGTGCAACTCTGACTTTCAAATAAAATAAATAAACCTTAAAAAAAACTTTAAATGTGATGGTAATGAACTTTTTTAAAACTAAATTCCCTTATATATGCTAGTTACTTTGTTGTTACCACTAACAAGTTATGTCATTTTACTTACAGCATTAAATAACAAATTTTATATTATGAGTGTCCTTTTTCATCTTGTGCTTGATGTATGTGTAATTAATATCCTAGTTTTAGTCAATCCTTGTACTGTGACATTCTTGCTTGATGTTTTTCATTATGCTGTACTCCGATCACTCAAAATACCTTAATATACATTAATGTGTACACTCTCTGAGCTGCATAGAGTTTAGTCTTTCACACTTTTAAAGTCACACATTTTTAACTTTCTTGATTTTTATAACTCCAAAGTTATAATTCACTGGTATTTTCTAAAGTGTGCATCTAGATACACTTTCTCAAAATATTTGTAGTAGGTTGAATGAAGCTTTTTTTTTTTTAATTTACTTATTTATTCAAAAGTAAAGCTACAGAGAGCCAGAGGCAAAGAGAGAGAGACAGAAAGGTATTCCATTAATTGATTCACTTCTCAAATGGCCACAATGGCTGCAGCTGAGCCAATCCAAAGCTAAGAGCCAATAGCTTCTACCAGGGCTCTGATGTGGGTGCAGGGGCCCAAGGACTTGGAACATCTTCTATTGGTTTCCCTAGGCCATAGCAGAGAGCTGGATCAGAAGTGGAGCATGTGGGAAATAAAATGGCACCCATATGGGATGCTGGCACTGCAGGTGGTGGCTTTACCCCCTCCACCACAGTGCCAGCCCTAGAATGAATTTTATATTCATGGATTTTTGGTTTTTACTTTATGCTATTTTAATTATTTTTCACCAAATTTCCTTTATATGTACATTCTATATAATTTATTAACTGTAAATTAACATTTGATTTTATATATAATATATATAACATAATATATTATATATAATATATATTATACATAATATATTATATAATATATAATATATATTATATTATATAATACAATATATAACATATATTATATATAGCATATAATATTAAACATAACATATATTATATATAATATATATTATGTGTATAATATATAATATATAATATATAATATATAATATAATATATAATATATAATATATAATAAATATAATATATAATCTATATTATAACTATATAATATATACAATATAATATACAATATATAATATAATATATAATATAAAATATATAATAAATACAATATATAATCTATATTATAACTATATAATATATACAATATAATATATAATAACATATATATAATATATTAATACATATATGATATATTACATATTACATAATATAATATATAATATTATATATTATATAACATATATAACATAATATATATAAAATAATATAATATATTATATAATACATAAAATATATAATATACAATATAATAATATAATATATTATATAATATATATAATTATGTATAAAATATGTACATTATACAATTATATATAATTATAAATATTATATAATACACAATATATACTGTATAATATATACTATATTATATAGTATATTATATATAGCATATACTATATGTATTATATGCTATATATTATATAATATAATATATAATTATGTAATATGATATATTTTATATTATATATATTATATTCATTATATATTATATAATATACATATATAATTATATATAATACATTATATATAATTATAATGTATAAAATACATATATAAATATATATTATATATACATATATAATATGCTATATATTTTATATAATATTATATTGTACATAATATAACATATAATATATAATATATTATATACATTGTATATTATATCATATTTCATAATATATAATATATAATTTATAATTATATACTATATTTTTATTATAAAATATATTATTATATATTATGGATTATATTATACATTATATATTATGCATTATATAATATATATAATATATTGAATATCATAATATATTATTATTTATTATATAATGTATTATCATAAATTATTATATTATAAATAATATATTATATAATTATATATAATATAATCTATAATATATAATGTATACGATATAATATATATAATATACTGTATAATATAAATATTATAGATATATTGTATATAACATATACATATTTTATAAAATATATAATAATATAACCATAATATATATTATATATATGTATAATATATTATATAGTATATAGTATATAATACATCATATGTATTATATATAATATGTGCATATATTATATAATATAACATATGTATATTCTATCTAATTTATTAACTGTAAATTAACATTTGATTTTAGAAATATTCTGAAGCGTACTTTTAGATACTTGGATCATTCCTTGAAGATTATTTTTAAAGTGATTTGATCTATGGTATTGTGATACAATATATTGTGATATAATACATATATATAGTATATAATATATATATTATATTATATAATATATAATTATATATTGTATATGTATTATATATTGTATATGTATTATATATAATTATATAATTATACAATATAATATATTATATAACATTATATACTGTATTATATATATAATTATATATAACTATATAATATATATTATATATACAATATATAAAATATATAATACACTATATAATATCTTATATATTATATATTATATAGTATATTATATATACTATATAATATATAGTATATAAAATATATAATTATATATATAATTATATAGTATATTTATATAATATATTTTATTATATATTAAATATAAAATAAAATAATATACAATTATATATTATGTACAATATATAATATATATTCCCCATATATAAAATATAATATGTAATATATTCCCTATATATAAAATATATATTATATAATATAGTATATGTATTTTATATATATAATATATTATATATGTTATATATAATATTATATATAAATAATATAATATATAATGTAGTTAATATTTTTTATTATCGTATTACTAGTGGTTGAACTCTGTAATTAACACACAATTATTCTTAGGTGTTTAAATTTTAACTGAAAAGTGATCCCTGTGAAATATAAGAGTGGGAATAAGAGAGGGAGGAGATGTACAATTTGGGACATGCTCAATCAGACTTGCCCCAAACAGTAGAGTTAGAATTGTGCCAGGGGATTCCAATTCAATCCCATCAAGGTGGCATGTACCAAGGTCATCTCATTAGTCCAAGTGATCAATTTCAGCTCACAATTGATCACACTGATAGGTCTAAGAGTCAAAGGGGATCACACAAACAAGACTAGTGTCTGCTAATACTAACTGATAGAATCAAAAAGGGAGAGAATGATCCAACATGGGAAGCAAGATACACAGCAGACTCATAGAATGGCAGATGTCCTAAATAGCACTCTGGCCTCAGAATCAGCCCTTAAGGCATTCGGATCTGGCTCAAGAGCCCATGAGAATAGTTTAGGCATGGAAAGCTAAGACACTCTGAAAAACAAAAAAAAAGAAGACCTAAATGAAAGATCTCTGTGAGTGAGATCCCAGTGGAAAGAACGGGGCCATCAAAGAAGGAGGTACCTTTCTCTGAAGGGTGTAGAGAACTTCTACTTTGTCTATGACCCTGTCGGAATAAGATCGAAGTCGGCGAACCCTAAAGACTTCCATAGCCTGGGCAACTCATGACTAGAGCCTAGGGAGATTACTGACGCCATAAACAAGAGTGTCAAATTGTTAAATCAACTTCAGGAGTCACTGTGTACTTATGTCTCATGAGGGATCTGTCCTTAATGTGTTATCCAATGTGAAATAATGCTATTACTAGTACTGAAACAGTATTTTTACACTTTGTGTTTCTGTGTGGGTGCAAACTGATGAAATCTTTACACAGTATATATTGAATCGATCTTCTGTATATAAAGATAATTGCAAATGATTAAAAAATCTTGGTGTTAAATTGGAAATTGCATAGAAAATTAATCAATTTAAAAAATATATATCATGTAGGATCTCTGTCCTTAATGTGCTATACATTGTGAATTAATACTATAACTGGTACTCCAACAGTATTTTTCACTTGGTGTTGCTATGTGAGGGCAAATTGTTGAAATCTTTACTTAATATATACTAAACTGACCTTCTGTATATAAAGAGAATTGAAAATGAATCTTGATGTGAACGGAAGGGGAGAATGAGTTGGAAAGGGGAGGGTTGCGGGTGGGAGGGAAGTTATGGGGGGAAAGCCATTGTAATCTATAAGCTGTATTTTGGAAATTTATATTCTTTAAATAAAAGCGTTATTAAAAAATAATAATAATATAATATATAATATAGTTAATATATAATTATATATAATATAATTATATTATATAAATATATTATATAATATACTATAATTATATATACTTATATATAATATTATATATAATTTTATATATAATTATATATACGTATATAAAATATAATTTTATATGCTTATATAATATATAATATAAATACATTATATTATACATACTAACATTATATTATTTTTTTCTTTTCTTTTTTTTTGGACAGGCAGTGAGGACAGTGAGAGAAAGACCCTTGGTTCACCCACCAATGGCCGCTACAGTCGGTGTGCTGCGACCGGCACACAGCACTGATACGATGCCAGGAGCCATGTGCTTCCTCCTGGTCTCCCATGCAGATGCAGGGCCCAAGCACTTGGGCCATCCTCCACTGTCTTCCCGGGCCACAGCAGAGAGCTGAACTGGAAGAGGAGCAACTGGGACAGAATCGGGTGCCCCAATCTGGGCTAGTACCCGGTGTGCTGGCGCCGCAGGTGGAGGATTAGCTTATTGAGGTGCGGAGTCGGCCTAATATTATATTATTTATATATTATTATATATACATTGTATTAATATTTAATATTATATAATATATAATACATATTATTGTATAATTATATACTATATATAATTATATTATGTTTTGAAAGATATTTTGCCCATATGAACAAAACTATGTAAATGTAATTTTTATTCAATACTGAAGAATGTTTTCCAGTGTAATATATATAATATATAATATTGCTATATAATGTTATTATATAATATTATTTATTATATAATATTATATAATATTTTATATAATATTATTATTTATCATATCACATTATTATATATTATTTACTATTATATAATATTTATCATATTATATTACTATATATTGTATAATATTCTATAATTGTATAATAATGTTATCTAATATAATATATAATATATAATTATTACATAGTTATATACTATATTATTATATAGTATATTATTGTATATATTATATATTATATATATTATATATTGTATATTATATATTATTGTATATTATATAATAATATATTATATAATATTTTATTATTGAATAATATTATATATTATATATTATTATATGTGTACATTCTATACATATTATATATATATAATTTTGCTGGGGACCAGGGCCGTGGCTCATTTGGTTAATCCTCCACCTGTGGCACTGGCGTTCCATATGGGTGCTGGGTTCTAGTCTTGGTTACTCGTCTTCCAGTCCAGCTCTGCTGTGGCCTCGGAGGGCAGTGGAGGATGGTGCAAACAATAGGAGTTTTTATCGGAAAATGGCAGGGCTAAGTTGTTGCTTATCAATAGTAACTTTGAATCTGAATGTCCTAAACTTTCCAATTAAAAGCTGCATACTGGCTGAATGTGTTAAATGCAATTCCCATCTATTTGCTGCCTGCAAGTGACACACCTCAACAACAAGGATACACATAGACTGGATGTGAAAGAATTGAAAAAGATAGTCATGCTAATGGAAAGCAAAAAGGACTAGGTGTAGCTTTCCTAATGTCAGACAAAATAGACTTTAACACAAAAACTGTTAGAAAAAATAAAGAAAGGAAATATATAATCATTAGGGATCAATTCAACAGGAGTATGTGACTATAATAAAGGTACATGAACCCAGTGCTGGGGAATATGGCTATTTTAAAACAAATGTTGGACTGGTGCTTTCATGCAGTGGGTTAAAGCCCTGGCCTGAGGTGCCAGCATCTCATATGAGTGCCAGTTCTAGTCCTGGCTGCTCCTCTTCCAATCCAGCTCTCTACTATGGCCTATAGCAGTAGAAGACGGCCCAAGTCCTTGGGTCCCTGCACCCACATGGGATACCCAGAAAAAGGACTTGGCTCCTGGCTTCAGATGGGTGTGACTCCAGCTATTGGGGCCATTTGAGGAGTGAACCAGCATATGGAAGACCTCTCTCTGTGTCTCTACCTCTCTGTGTAATTCTGTCTTTCAAATAAATAAAATAAATCTTTAAATAACAAATGCTTGGCTGGTGCCATGGCTCACTAGGCTAATCCTCTGCATGAGGCGCTGGCACCCCGGGTTCTAGTCTCAGTTGCTCTTCTTCCAGTTCAGCTCTATGCTGTGGCCTGGGAGTGCAGTGGAAGATGGCCCAGGTCCTTGGGCCCTGCACCCACATGGGAGACCAGGGGGAAGATCCTGGCTCCTGGCTTCAGATCAATGCAATACGCTGGCCATAGCAGCCACTTGGGGAGTGAACCAATGGAAAAAGGAAGGCCTTTCTCTCTGTCTCTTTCTCTCTCACTGTCTAACTCTGCCCGTAAAAAAAAATGCTAATGAAAAAATTAAAAATAAATAAATAAAAACAAATGTTAATGGATCCATATGGAGACATAGATGCTAATACAATCATAATGGGGAATTTAAATACCCCACTTCCAACATGCTCAAGCTGACTTGCCCCAAACGGTAGAGTTAGAAACATACCAGGGGATTCCAATTCAATCCCATCAAGGTGGCATGTACCAATGCCATCTCACTAGTCCAAGTGATCAATTTCTGTTCACAATTGATCATAATGATAGGACTAAGAGCCAAAGGGATCACATAAACAAGACTAGTGTCTGCAAATACTGATAGAATAAAAAAAGGGAGAGATGATCCAACACGGGAAGCAAGATACACAGCAGATTCATAGAATGGCAGATGTCCTAAACAGCACTCTGGCCTAATATTAGAGTTGGTGTTAGCAGTTTGGCAGATGATAGAGAGAATGGAGGTTTTTTAGAAAAGTAACTTGGAGAGAAGAAAGGGGTATTAGTTTTTCATCTAGAAACCACCATGAGTCCCTTCCAAATGCCCCTTATTGTTGGAACTAAGATATTTCTAAGTCTGAATATACTAGACTTAGGTTAAAGAGAAAATATGGGATCATCTCCCCATGAGCTACTGCTTAGCTGTCAGATCAGCCTGATTGCTGGCTTCAGATAGGTATTGTTTACCTTTCTGGTGTCTTTGCAGTGAATAATAGCAGCTTTTGTTGGCAGCTGGGCAACAACAAGAAGAGTGGCCTTGCCATCATTATCAGCTTGCCATTATTATAAGGGCCCCTCACACTGTCAGAAAGCCCCTTTTTGACATATCTGGGCATTGGAACGGATGATAATATAGGCATATGAGGAATTTGTGTATATATTGATTGTCTCTCCTTTGGCTAAGATGAAGGCTTGAATCAAGGCTAATAATTCAGCCTGCTCAGAGGTAGTACCTTGAGGTAGGGGCCCAGCCTCTATGACCCTATGCAAGGAAGAAGAGGAAGTATCATCACAATGCCCCTCAATTACTGCATATCCAGCAGGAAAAGGGGGAGTTTTGGAAGCACTACCATCAGTGACCCAATCTGGGGCTTTGGGAATAGGAGTGTTTGTGAGGTGGTGAAATGTAGTCAGGGAAAAATCAAGGAAGTCAGGACAGGAATGGGGTTCTAGGGGATCAGAGACAGTGGTGGGGAGGAGAGTAGATGTGTTAAGAGAACAGCAGCGATGAAAGGTAACAATGGGCTGGAGAAGGGTAGAGTGAAGAACTTGGATCTGAGATGGTGATACAGATTGAAAAGCCCAGTAGCTGAGGAGGTCTTGCAACCCATGAGAAGAGCAGGTTTAGATGAGTTGATAAAGGGTCAGCTTCTGGGCCTCTGGCATGAGAAGGGCTGCTGTGGCCAGGACACTTAGGCATTGGGGCCAGCCTTGGTAAACCCCATCTAATTGGAGAACTGGGCCTCAGTTGTAATAGAGTCTTCAGCCTTTTGGGCCAGGAGATGGAGTTCTTGCCCCTTAGAACTATGAATATAGAGGAGGAACTGTTTAAGAGGATTGGGAAGGTTCAAGGTAGGTGCTTATGGAAGAACTTCTTCATAGATACTCTATAACCTTTCTCAGCTAGTAAGTTTAAAAGACTAGTGTATTGGAGACAGGTAAGGGGCTACAGAGAAATATATATGGGATGCACAGCAGAATTAATGCATCACAGGTCCTGTAATAAGTGATAAGAGCCATCTCATTTTTTAACTCAAAGTATAGGAGTGTTATGGGGGAGTGGGTGGGAATGAGTATGTAAGCTTGGACGAGGTGATCTATAACAGGCTTTAGACCTCTATGGCCTTCTGGGCTTAAAGAATATTGGGCAACAATAGTTTTTGTAGGGTCTTGTGGAAAGATGTGAATAGGGGTATGGTGAGTGGAAATTACTAGGTGGGAGGTATCCTACACTACAGGATTAACCAAGGGAAGGGAGGGAATCTGGGGTGGAGAGATGGGGAGAGGAAGGTCTGTAATGTGACACACAAAAGCTTGTGTTTTATCCCTGGGGAAATGGAGATAGATGACCCCAAGCATTGGAGAAGGTCCCTGCCTAAAAGGAGGGTGGGGCATTTAGGAAGGATGAGAAAGGAATGCAGGAGAGTAACATCTCAGAAGGAGCAATATAAGGGGGGAGTCTTATTAGACATTTCAATTAAGACTTTCTCGCCAACAACAGAATGAGGAAGGAAGGAGTGGACCATATTTATTTAAAACAAATAAATTAGCTGCAGTTTCCACGAAGAAAGAAACTCACTTGCTGGACACTGTCCCTATTACTCTTGAGTCCCTGGACTCATTTGTGATGGAGGTTGTGGAATCTGGGCTTCCTCATTCTGTTAAGTTTGAGATGAGATGTCCCATGCCAGAGGGGTTTGAGCAGAGGGCTCAAATGAGAAATGGGGAGTCTCCCTCTCTGGGAGCAGTCTACCTTCCAGGGACCTCATTATCTACACTTGGAACATGAAACAGGGGAAGGCCTTGGGTTAGGGCAGCTCCTGGCCCAATGTCCAGTAGTTGCCACACTTAATACAGGCCCTAGCAGGGCCAGATCCTTTAACTAAGGTGGTCTTCGAGTTGGAGCAGGCCTTTGCCCAGTGCCCAGCATTGCAACATTAATAACAGGGACCCTGAGGGGTGGGACTTAGCTGACAATTTGAGTCTTGATGGATTACAGAGGCAAACATCTGAAACTTTAGTTTTCTATTTCCTTCTGGATGCTTAATCCCTAAAATCTAATGTTAAAAACATAAAAAGCCATATCAATGAGGTCCCTCTGAGGAGTTTGTGGACCATATTGTAATTTGTTGTGTTTGTGACAGATATGTGGAGCTGACTGAAACATAAAATGGAAATTTAAAAATAGCTGTTTTTCTGGGGAATTGGGATTGGTGTTAGTATACTTTATCACTGCCTTTGTAAGACAGGACATAAAAAGAGGAGAATTATCATTGGATTCCTGAGTAACTTTTTGTATCTTCTTATAACTAACCTGTTTATGGCTGTTCTTATCCATAGCCACCAGTAAGCATGAGATCATGTGGTCTCAGACCTGTAGCCCTGAGTCCCTGGCTTGGTAAGTCCAATCCGGGTTAGGGTTGGCTCTGGGTACAGCTCTAGCTGCCTCTAGGCATCTGTCTGGCAGGGCATGTCATCTGCATGCTACTTGGCAGCATTCTGCATACATTCAAATTCATCTGGAGTTAGGGTAGAGGACAGAACTAAATACAGATCATTCCAAGTGAAGTTATAGGGCTGAATCAGGTGGAGAAATCCCTTTCTATATTTAAAGGGATTCTCTGAGAATGAGCCTAGACATTCTTTAATCTGACTAAGGGCTGATAGAGAAAAAGGGAGGAGGTGTTTGTGTTGCATAGTTTGGGAGCACAAGTGAGGAGGAGATAGGATGGGTGCAGAAGGTAAAGTTGAAGAGGATCGGGTAGTGGAAGAGTCAGGGTAAGAGAGGATAGAGTGGTGGGAGGGTGGAGTGGGATATGATAGAGGATTAGGTGGATTGGTCAGAGAGGAGTCTGGAAGTTGAAACTCCAGAATTCCTTGGGATGGGGGATAGAGTGGGGGATCATCTGCAGGATCAGGGTCACAGAGTGGATGAGATAAAGGTGGGGATGGTGACAGGGCAGAAAGCTTACAATGAGTTTTTCTCCCTTGGGGAGAACTGGATAAAGATAATTTGGGGAAGAAGAGGGTGAGGTGGTGGCACCTATACCTGTGTTGCTGTTGGGGTGGAAGAGGAGGATGAGGGAGAAAGAAATAAAGGTGTAGTGACCTAAAGGGCATATACTTGAGGTGCCAGCTTCTCAGGTGGAGAGAGAGAAAGGTGGGTTGGGGAGGTAGAAAGTTTAAAGGAAGGGTTCTAGCCTCCTTCCTCTATGAAAAATTGGAGTGAGAAAAATTGACCCAAAAGGAGGAAGAAAACTTGAACATAAGAGACCTCTAACCATTTTCCTCTTCTCTGTGTAAAATTATTAAGGTCACAGAGAATTTGGAAATAAAAAGTGCTGAATTCTGGCTATTTTGAGCCACTAATTCATATTTAGGCCAGACATTATCATTGAAACAATTCAAATTTCACCCCCCCCAGATAAAACATGAAACTAATTGAACTAATTCCTAAATTAAATTGATGGGCTAAAAGCAATCAAATATCAGCAAGATTCCATAAAGGATATGAAGGGGACCAGCTCAGGGGAGACATCTGCTTTATCTGAACAGAATCCCTTATGAAAAATTGAATCCCCACTATCAGATATTAAAAGGTGGGATCAGGTGGAACCTTCAAAGGACAAGTAGGATTTTTTCCTCAAGAGTGGATGGGAGCATCCATTAATGGGTTTTCGCCAGGGCAACTGATGTAAAGCTTGTCTTGAACTGTCTTTCTGAGGCCATGGTATGTCTTACATGTCTTCAGGATTGTGTCAGATAGAACATACTTCCTCTGAGCTTTGGATCACAATTTATAGCCAAAATAAATTGATTTTCTATCCAAAATACCCAATTTGTGGCATTGTATTATGTGGGAAAAAATGGCTCAGACCCCTAGGAAGAGCTATGTTGAGAGGACCTGAAATAGAAAACTCAGATAATTTAGTTAGCCACTATGGAAAAGGAGTAACTGAGGATCCCACAGGCCACAGTCCTCCTTCTCCTTAATGACTTTGCCATCCTCACTGCACAATGAAGGAGACGAGAGCTGAGGGCACAGTTTCTCAGCAAGAGTTCCCTTACTGGTCTGAAGTTGCTGCTTGCAGTGATATGATGGGATTTCTGGGATCCTGGGTTTTGGCCCAGTCCATACTCTGTAGGCCAATGAAATTAAGGAAGAAGCTACCCCAGAGGCAACTTGAGTTCATAGATTCCAGAGCTGATCATTGTGAATCCTGGATCTCACTAAAATCAATTCCAGAAAATTCCGACATGTTATACACTCCCCATAGCTGATGCCCAGGAACATACACTCACCATTTCTTACTTTCAAAGTGTCCTAGCATCCTGCTTGCCAGCTCCTTTGCTGAGGGAAGGTCACAGGAAGCAGTTTGAGCCACTTACACACAGCCAAATCAATCTGCAAATATGGTAGCGCTCAATATGATAATCTCACAAGATTACATAGTGTTGTGACAAAGGCACTTCTTGATGGGGCACTTTGCATGGCTGCTGATTATGCATGATGTGACAGTAGGTGGAGCCAATCAAGACCCTCCATATAAACAGGCAGACCACTTATGATTGTGCTCTGTGAAGCAGGAGTGAGTGGAGGGGTTTGAGTTCAGGTCTGAAGCTGCCTCATTCCCCTTCACACAGAATCTCCATTAAGACTGGGGTGCCGTCACCTTCAAAGTGCTCCCACCTCTTGGGATCCTTTCTTACCTCCTGTGTCCATGTTCCTGCTAGGAAATTGTGATCTGGAGTTTTGTTAACTGCTGCGGGTGGGTGAGTTACAATTCCCTGATTGTTCTTTGGCTTCTCAACTTTCTTCATTCTCCACTCATTTTTCTGTCTGGTCTTCTTTTTTTTTTTTTTTTAAGATTTTATTTATTCATTTGAGAGGTAGAGTTACAGATATTGAGATGGAGAGACGGGGAGAAAGGTCTTTCATCTTCTGGTTCACTCCCCAAATGGCCTCAAAGGCCAGAGCTGTGCCTATCTGAAGCCAGTATCCAGGAGCTTCTTCTGGGTCTCTCACATGGTTTCAGGGGCCCGAGGACCTGCGCCATCTTCTACTGCTTTCCCAAGCCATATCAGAGAGCTGGATAGGAAGTGGAGCAGCCGGGACTAGAACCAGTGCCCATATGGGATGCCAGCACCAGAGGCAGAGGATTAACCCACTGCGCCAGATTGCCTGCCCCATCTGTCAGGTCTTTTTTAAATTTTTTTTTTAAGATTTATTTTATTTATTTGAAAGACAGAGTTACAGAGAGCTGTAGAGACAGAGCTCTCTCTTATATCTGCTGGTTCACTTCCCAGATGGCTGCAATGGCTGGAGCTGCACCAATCCGAAGCCAGGAGACAGGAGCTTCCTCTGGGTCTCCCACATGGGTGCAGGGGCCCAGGCATTTGGGTCATCTTCTACTACTTTCCCAGGCCATAGCAGAGAGCTGGATTGGAAGAGGAGCAGCTGGACTAGAACCAGTGCCCCTAGGGATGCTGGCACCTCAGGCCAGGGTTTTAACCGAATGCGCCACAGTGCCTGCCCCCCAAAATATTGTTTTTAAGAATGTTGAAAGATATTACATATATTAATCTTTTGGTTCATTTTCTTTTAGATATTTTCTTCTAATTCATGTTTTGTTCTTTAATATGGTTTCCATTGCTTTCTTGGTGGTATATAGTAATCCTGTTAGTTTTATTTATTGATCTTGGATCCAGCAATTTTGCTTAATTGTTGTATTTTTAAATTTTTTTTATTTTTATTTTTTGGACAGGCAGAGCAGACAGAGAGATACAGACAGAAAGGTCTTCCTTTTTCAGTTGGTTCACCCCTCAATGGCCACTATGGCTGGTGTGCTGTGGCCGGTGCTGATCTGAGGCCAGGAGACAGGAACTTCTCCTGGTCTCCCATGCGGGTGCAGGGCTCAAGGACCTGGGCCATCCTCCACTGCACTCCCTGGCCACAGCAAAGAGCTGGCCTGGAAGAGGAGCAACTGGGACAGAATCCGGTGCCCCGACCCAGACTAGAACCCTATGTGCCAGTGCTGCAGGCGGAGGATTAGCCTATTGAGCTGTGGCACCGGCCTACTTGTTGTATTTTGGATATTGTCAGGTTATCTTTGTGTATAATGGTGTGATACACATGTGTGTTTGCTCAAAGATAGAGCCTTATATTTTGCATTTCCTTTTTGTTGTTTGTTTCTATGACTACACCTCCAGTGCTATGCTGAAGGGAGTTAGTGATGAGAGGAACCTTGTTTGACTCCACTCAGAGAAAAAAGTATTCATTGATCCTGTATCAATTTTTGCATGTTCATTTTAGATAAACTTGATTGAATTGAGGAATTCATTATTTTGAATGTTATATTTCCTTAAATATTTAATGAACACATGGTTTTCTTGTAATTTTTACCTACATTTCATACATGAATGATTTTTATGACTTACTTGGGAATGGTAACTATTCATGCATTTTATCTCTTTATTGATCTATTGTGTTTCCATGTATAGTGTCATTTATATAATAATATTTTACTTTCAATATTTAATCTCTATGAAAGAGATGCTCTTTAATTTCATTTCCTGATCCAATTGCAAGTTGATACAATCTTGCTTTCCACAAAAATTTTAAAATGTTTCTCAGTTATTTCCACTCTGGGTGAGTATGGGAAATTTGCATGATTTTTCTTTCTTAAAAATGTAGAGTGTCCCATTAAGTCTGGACCTGAAATTTTACTTGCGGAGCTTCTTTGTTGATTTGTTGGTTTGACTTTTCAAAAACAAGTCAACTTACTTAGTTTATATATCATTTTTCCTATTTTATATTTGTTTTTTTACAAATGTGTTATCTGTTTGATAGGTAGAATTACAGAGAGGGAGACACATAGAGATATTTTCCAACCCCTGGCTCACTCCACAAATGGCCACAATGACCAGAGCTGGATCCATCTAATGCCAGGAACCAGGATCTTTTGGGTCTCCCACGTGGGTGCAGTTGGGCATCTTTTATTGCTTTCTTGGGCAATAAGCTGAGAGCTGGATCAGAAGAGGAGCAGACACAACACAAACTGGTGACCATATGGAATGCTGGCATGCAGACAGAAGCTTAGTCTACTATATCACAGTGCCAGCCCCTATGTTTGTGTTTTTTAAAATGATTTTCAGAATATGATGGTTTTTGTTTTTTGTAGTAATATTTTTTATTTCTAAGTATTTCAGAGAGTCTCCTTGGGCATCTTGTTAAGCTCTATAAACTTTTTTTTTTATTTGACAGAGTTAGACAGTGAAAGAGAGAGACAGACACACAGAAAGATCTTCCTTCCATTGGTTCACCCTCCAAATGGCAGCTGTGGCTAGAGCTATGCTGATCCGAGGCCAGGAGCCAGGTGCTTCCTCCTGGTCTCCCATGCGGGCGCAGGGGCCCAAGCACTTGGGCCATCCTCCACTGCCTTCCCAGGCCAGAGAGCTGGACTGGAAGAGGAGCAACCAGGACTAGAACCCGGTGCTCGTATGGGATGCTGGCACCGCGGGCGGAGGATTAACCAAATGAGCCACGGCACTGGCCCCAAAACAGATTGTTTTAATTTGTAAATTTATTAGTTTTACTTTTCATGTTTTAAATCACACAGAGTCCGAAGGCACCAGGGCCTCCAGTTCCGCAGAGCCTGCCACCCGCAGCAGCAGCAGAGCCCGAGCTCAGAAGGAGCCTTGCCTTGCCCTGAACCAGGCCCGGGGGCTGCTCCCGTTCCTGGCTGCGGCCCCTGCATCTGCAGCGGGGTGTTTCCACTGACCCCTCCCGCACCCCGCGGGCTCCCTGCCCCGGCAGGCCCCCTGTTGGCCGCGGGAGCCTGGCAGCCCTGCCCGGGGACATCACATCCAGCCAGGCCGTGCCAAGGAGGTAGCCCTGGGCTCCCCGTCTGAGCCTCCCAGGCCCTGGGACGCCACGGCCCACCAGAGCAGCGGGGCTCTCCCTCAGGCACCGTGGTGACACCCATACCAAGGAAGGTGCGGGATGCCGGAGGGCAATGCAGGACCCCTCTTCCTGCTGCTGCCCTCCGGAAATACCGCTGGGCCCGCACCCGCGACCTATCAACAGCCCGGGCCAGCTCCGGATCCCTGGCAGGGGGCCATCCCGGGCCCCAGGGCCAGATGTGGTGTTGTGCACCTGCGCCGCAGGTGAACGCCACACCGCCCCGGCCCAGGTCTTCCAAGGGCAGCCACAGCCAGCAGGGCTCTTAGCTCTGGCGGAGGCTCCCAGCCTGCTGGATGAGCTGCTGTCCAGCCTGGAGTTTCTCGACATGGCCCAGGCCGTTGGCCCTCTCGAAGGCTGTGAGGCGGGCCCTCAGGCAGCCACAGAGCCGCCCCCCAGCGAGGGCGAATACCAGGCTCTCCTCGAGCTGCTGCAGGCTTCCCCGGGGCGGCAGGTCTAGGGGTTGCTGGGCAACTTGCCTTGGGGCGCAGGGAGCTTCCCTCCTGACAGAAATGTCCCAGACCCTTCCCCGGCGCCGTGGCTCAACAGGCTAATCCTCCGCATTGCGGCGCCGGCACACCGGGTTCTAGTCCCGGTCGGGGCACCGGATTCTGTCCCGGTTGCCCCTCTTCCAGGCCAGCTCTCTGCTGTGGCCCCGGAGTGCAGTGGAGGATGGCCCAAGTGCTTGGGCCCTGCACCCCATGGGAGACCAGGAAAAGCACCTGGCACCTGGCTATCGGATCAGCGCGGTGCGCCGGCCGCAGCACGCCAGCCGCGGCGGCCATTGGAGGGTGAACCAACGGCAAAAGGAAGACCTTTCTCTCTGTCTCTCTCTCTCACTGTCCACTCTGTCTGTAAAAAAAAAAAAAAGCCCCAGCGAGGATGGCTGGGGGGGGGGAGGGAGGACTTGAGGCGGGATAGGTGGGGGGAGGGGTGCTGGGGTAGGGTGGGGAGGGGCGACAGAGTCGGAAGGCACCGGGGCCTCCGGGATGTGGGGCCCTGGGAGACAAAGGCCGTGCTCTGGGTGCCACCCAGGGCGTTCTGAGCCTGGGGGAGAGGACACAACCAGATGCTGCAGCACTCCAGGTCAGGACCCGGCAGGTGCACAAGCACGCCACCACCAATCCTGGAATGCCTGTGGCAAGACACACCTTCGGGGGGGGGGGGGGATGGCAGTTTGCTCGGGTTCGGGTTCTCTCTTTCTCTCTTGCTCTCTTTTTTTCCATCACCCTTTCTCTCTTTTCCTCTCTCGTTCCCACACAAACAACTCTCTCCCACCCTCCTCTCTCTCTATTTCTCTCTCTCTCTCCTCTGACAAACACCTCTCTCTCTGTCTCTCTCACACATACACAAGCACACACTCAAAGATGCACACACAAACCTTGCCGCCAACCCTTTTCCTGGGCCCGGGCAGCTTCTGGGCAGGCTGGGCGTTGCCCCTTGGTGCCACCTAGCGGACACCCGCAGAGCTCTGAAGCCGGCCGCGGGGGTGGCGTCCCGGCCTGGCTCACAGCAGGGAATCCCCAGCGTTCAGCTCCCACCTTCCACCGAAAGTGGACCCGGGACCTCATTCCCCATCCTGACCCTGGCCCGGCCACACAGCTTCTCTGAGATCAGAGGAGAAGCGCCCCGTCTCTCGGGAACCAACACACAAGCCGCCACTGGCTCCTGCGTCTCACCTCACCCCTCACCTCCCCATCCCACACCAAAGCCTCCTCCCCGCCGACCCCCACCCCAGGACAGGATGGCTGCTCTCCGGCTCATCGTGTCGCCCGCGACCCAAGGAGGTAGTTGCTGTATCCGGGCTCTGGGTCCCGTCCCACAGTGCCCCACCCACAGCCGACACCAACCCAGTCCAATGCCCTGCCGCTGCGTGCCCCCGGCCCCCACACACCAGTTCTGCAGCCGCCCAACGACGACGGCGAGCCAGGGCGTGCTCCGTGGCCGGCCTGAACCACAGGTGGAGTGGGAGGGGGACGGAAGGGCGGGGGAGAATGGGAGAACAGACCAGGCCCGAGGGCCCACCCCTCTCCCAGCAGGGTCAGTGGTCCCGACGACGGAAGGGACCTGTTTTCTGAACGTGATGTGGAACTGGGCAGGTTGGTGGCCTGGGGGACGCCAAGGACCTCCCCACCCCCCACCCAGGCTGTGGGGAAGAAGTGAGTGGGAGCTCCGGGCGGGTAATGAATATTCATAGAGGGAGTGGGCTGAGCGCCAGCCAGGCCAGCACTCTGCAGCCCGCTGCGGCCTGAGCCGGCACCTGTGCTGTGCCTGCCAGCATGGATGGCCAGCGTGGCATAACCTCAGCATCCTCCTCTCGGGAACCTTGACGACCCAGGACCGTTTTGACCGCGGGTCAGAGGGACGGCTGTGCGCTTCCTTGGACGGCAACCCTTATCCCAGCGTCAGGCTCAGAGCAGAGCTGGCCCGGGAGATCGGCCTGCCCGAGGGCCGGGTGCAGGTGTGGTTTCAAAACGAGAGGAAGCGGGGATGATGGCGCGCACGAGGCCCGCTGGACTCGGGCCCCTCCGCCGCGGGAGAGCCGGTGGGGCCGGGCGCCCGGCACCAGTGCATGCCCATCTTGGGGCCTCAGAGCAGATTTTAAAGTCTCTGAATCCATATTGCTTTTGAATATCGTTTGTACTGTCTGTATTTTAGACTGAAAATCAGATGTCTTTCCACTGAAATTAGTAGCAGTATAGTTTCTATACTGAATTTCTGTAATTGTTCTACTTTTTATAATGTGTTTGAGGAGTTTCTAATCATCCCCTACATATACTTGTGGACCCATTACTGCTCCTACTAGTTATTCATTTCTACTCTGAATAATCACTTTACAATATGTAATAACACATACATACATTTTTATTTTTCATTTTGCCTTTAAATCTATTACTGTCTCCTGTGTGTATCAATAGTAGATTCCATGACTTCAGTTCTAGCCCAGGGACACTGTGGCATATGAGTTTGCTTTTGCATTGTGAGGTCATTAACTTTTCTGTAAATCCTGCAGTTCATTCTAGCAACTTTCATGTTCACCACGTCTGCGAATCATCCAGGACTACTGGTCTCTTTGTCCTTTGAGGTAATATACATGTTTATTTTTCCTTTTCCTTTCCGGATTTTTATGGCACTGAAATTTAATCTTTGATATTTTCAAATTTTCTATCTACAGTTCATTTGTATTGGTGTTTTATAGTCAAGCATAACTACTCCATGATGCATTTTTTTCATTTAAGTTCCAGAAATTGTCTTTGTATTGCTTGAGGTGCAAATTTAATGAATAATTTTCTACTCAATTTCTGATTTCATGTCTGTCAGGCTAGTATTGCTCCTACTAAATAACTGTGTTCTACTCACATGAATCACAACATCATTTTTTTTCAAGCCACTCTCACTTTTCTGTTTTGTATTTAATTTTATGATCTCCTTTTTGTCATCAGTGTTTCATGGCAGGTCAATTGTGTGCCTGAAAAAGATCTGTACAATGCAGTTAGCATTTTCCTTGTGAATGTACCTAGTCAGTTCAAATTAGGTAAATAATCCTACTAAATTGAACTTATACATTTTTCCAAAATATTTTGACACCATGGACTTTCTTCATTCCTTCGAATTTTAGTTCTCTTTAGCACTTTCTTGATGTAATTCAAACCAAGTGTCGCTGTTATTCAAGATTCACTTGAAATTTGATATAATAGTGATTGACATAAAGGCATCTTACTTTTAAGCTTATTTTTCCATGATATTTTCTGGACTTAATAAATATAATTTTTGCCATGTTTTATATAAATTAAGTGTCAGGACATCTTCTGCAATGATATTCCTAGATGTGTTTCATTCCATTCATGCTTATACCAAATTACTCATTCCTAACTACAGAAATGAAAATTCAATATAAGTGATAAGATTTCCAACCATTTCCTACCTTTCTCTTTGACTCTAAATTTATTATTATTGTTTTGATTATCAATAATTTAGTTAATGGCAACCCTACCATGAGAGATGGTGGCCATCTTGGTTGACTTTATTGTGAGTTTATCAAATTTGTCATCCTGATTTTCATTCTATGCACTAAAACTATCTGAATTAATTGTAATTATCCATATTCATTGACATCCTTGATCCTTTGCAGGCAGTGTTTGTTTTTCTTTTCCTTTTGAAAAGACTTATTTATTTGAAAGGCAGAGTCTCACATTGAGGAAGGAAGGGAGGGAGGGAATGAGAAAGAGAGAGAGAGTCTTCCATCCTCTAGTTCACTGCCCTAAATGTCCACAATGGCTGGGGCTGGACCAGGCCGAAGCCAGCAGCCAGGAATTTCATTCAGATCTCCCATGTGAGTGCAGAGGCCCAAAGATTTTTATTAACTTAAAAATTATTATTTGATCTTTGAAAGTATTCAAACTGCCATTTTTCTTTCCAGTAGCTTTTTTATAGGAAATTATCTTTCCTATATTAATATTTTCTTATTATCTTCCAACATTTTTAAAAATTTGTTAAAGATTTATTTATTTATTTATTATTTGAAAGGCAGAGTTACAGAGAGGCAGAGGCAGAGAGAAAGAGGTCTTCCATCTGCTGGTTCACTCCCCAAATGGCCACAACAGCCAGAGCTGTGTTGATCTGAAACCAAGAGCCTAGAGCTTCTTCCAGGTTTCCCACATGGGTGCAGGTGCCCAACGACTTGGGGCATTCTACCACTTTCCCAGACTACAGCAGAGAGCTTCATCGGAAGTGGAGCAGCCAGGACTCAAACTGGAGCCAATACGGGATTTTGATACAGCAGGCAGCAGCTTTACTCGCTATGCCACAGTGCTGGCACCATCTTCCAACATCTTATAAAAGCTTTAAAATGTAAGTTTATGATAATATTTTGCACAAAAATCCTCATCATGTTATTAATGTTCACCTCAAATTGTTTATTTCTGCTCACAACCAAAATTCAATGAATCTCTTAATATGTGTATTTCTTATTACTTTTTGCTTTGCCATTGAATCTATTAGTCTCTCCTGTGTCTAGCATCAATAATAGTTCATTCTGATAGTAACATAAAGAGCCTGTTGCCATCTTTGGTTATTTTCTCTGTAAGGCCTTCAACTGACCACAGCCTGTCAGTTTTCCCAGTTATTTTAAGATATAATTTCCAAAACAATGTGGACATTTACATCTTTCACCCTTTCAAACCATATACATTTTTTTTTTACAGTTTTTTGACATTTATTGAACTTCAACTTAATTATTTATTGTGAAATTGTTCATCCTTTAGGTCAAAACTTGGGTATTTTTCCTTTCTGAGTATTCAGTAACATAACATTAATTTTATAAGCTTAATCTCTTGCCATGTTTCTGTTATCTCTTTTAAAAATGATTTTAGAAATACTTTTCAAATATGTCCCCTATATACCCTTGGAAGTCTGTTCCTGCCCCTGCCCAATGCCTCATTTCTTCTCACAATGATCACAATACAGTACATCATGTGTCCTGTACATTGATTCTTATTTTATTTAACATATATTTCACTTGATTATGGTCACTCATGTCTATCATGAGTAACCTAATCTATTCCAACACTAGCACTGGGAAGCCATGATCATCCTTGGGTTACTTTTTTTGTGAGTTCATCAACTTGCTCTAAATGCTGAAAGTTTCCTTAGGAACTGCCATTTGTATGGATTTGAACATATTCTAGAGCCAGCACCATTATTCTCCTCAGCAGAGGATATATGCTTCATCTTTCTAGATGTCCCTAGAATTTTGAGTTAATTTCTGATTTTAGAAATTTTACAAAGTGCATTTCCCAATAGCTATAATTTTTCCAGTTTATTCTTGACTCCTTTTAACCAAGTTCTCATTCATATGTTTGTTTTTCATTTTCTGGCTCACATTAAAATACTCATTTTAATAACAGCAATAAAAACATAGTTTTACCTTGCCATGTCCATCAAATTCTTATTTTTTTATTTTGGGTTTCATTTTGTTGCTTTCACTTGTCTATATAATCAACATTTATATTCAAGCCAATCTTAGCAATGCCAATGTATGGTCATTCTTTAGAGCATTTACAGCCTGTGCCACAGCTCAATAGGCTAATCTTCTGCCTTGCGGTGCCGGCACACAAGGTTCTAGTCCGGGTCGGGGGATCCTGTCCCAGTTGCCCCTCTTCCAGGCCAGCTCTCTGCTGTGGCCCAGGAGTGCAGTGGAGGATGGCCCAAGTGCCTGGGCCCTGCACCCCATGGGAGACCAGGATAAGCACCTGGCTCCTGCCATCGGATTGGTGCGGTGCGCCGGCCACAGCGCACCAGCCGCGGCGGCCATTGGAGGGTGAACCAATGGCAAATGAAGACCTTTCTCTCTGTCCCCTTCTCTCGCTGTCCACTCTGCCTGCCAATAAATAAATGAATAAATGAATAAAAATAGAGCATTTACATTGTAATGCTATGTATTCACTTCAAATTATTCAACTTCTCCTATTCAACTTAGAAATTCACCATCTTAAAAATCTATCAGATAGCCAGTGCCGCAGCTCAATAGGCTAATCCTGCACCTGAGGCGCCAGCACACCAGGTTCTAGTCCCAGTCGGGGCACTTGATTCTGTCCCGGTTGCCCCTCTTCCAGGCCAGCTCTTTGCTGTGGCCCAGGAGTGCAATGGAGGATGGCCCAAGTGCTTGGGCCCTGCACCCCATGGGAGACCAGGAGAAGCACCTGGCTCCTGCCTTTGGATTAGTGCAGTTTGCCGGCCGCAGTGCACCAGCCGTAGCGCACCGGCTGTAGCGCGCCGGCCATGGCGGCCAATGGAGGGTGAACCAACGGCAAAGGAAGACCTTTCTCTCTCTCTCTCTTTCTCTCTCTCACTGTCCACTCTGCCTGTCAAAAAAAAAAATCTATCAGATAATTCTAGGACAGTAAAGTCTTTCACATTTTGAGGGCACCTATTTATTTTATATTTTCTTCATTTTTAGACTCAAAATTGGTCATTAATTTTAAAATTTCCATGCATTTTATTGATTGCATTGGTGTTATTTTTGCTTTAAGATTATTGAATTAAACTGCATGATTTCCTTGATTTTGCTTCTTGCAAATTTTCTGTATTTTAAATATAATTTTAGTGTTATTTTTATTTATATCTATTACTTCTCTTTGTGATGCTCTTTCGGCATTTACCAAATTTCCCATTTGTAAACCCAATAGTCAAAATACAATGTATACGGAGTTATATACATTTCTCTATTTTTCATGTTATATTTGAATTTATTGCTACTATCAGAAAATAATCAAGAACCTAGCATGAGATATATCAGGCTTCTTTGGTTTGTTTTATCATTATTAGGCTATCACCTCTCTAAATTATGGAACTTTTCCAAGCAAATTTTATGTTTACAGTGTCTGAGCACAGTCTTATCAGGAGATTCTTTTAGATTTTCCGGGCTTCCATAGAATTTGAAGTTAACTTTTATTTTGGGAATTTAGTTTAATTTTTGGGGGGGTCTTTGAATTCATTGAGCCCAGTTTTTTTTCCCACGGTGATGTGAACCTGTGGCCATGAAGTTTTATATTTTCATTGTGAGATCATCATCACCTCCAACATTCTATTTGTGCCCAGGAAACCATCAGGTATCCAATATCTCAGAGCTATCTTAACCAAAGGTGTTCATTTTCTCTCTTCAAGGTAATGGATAGATATATAAACATATGTAATTATATATATATTTATAGAACTTGTAATTATTTTTTGTTTATTCAATTTTGTTAATTATTGAAATGTTCTGTTGGTCTAAATACTGGTACATGTTCTGAAAATTATACAGGTAAGTGGCAAGCTCTTGATTTCATTTTTATCCTAGAATTATTTTTATTTATTGTTTATTTAATATTAGAGGTTGATAGAGAGGGACATTGAAGAACAGATAGTGTGAGTTACAGTTTGGTGGTTCACTCCCCATTCTGTAATGACCAAGATCTGGATTGTTATGGAATTCTGAACTGACCTTTCCTAATGATATATAAATTTTATGTATATATATATATATATATATATAAATTTTGAGACTATAGCTCTAGATAAAAACATCTTTGCTTTAAACTTTTCCTGGCTCTTGGTATAATCATTATTTTATTTACATTGCTTCATTTTTCTTATTTTCTATTTTAATGTAGATGAAATGTTTTTCACAAAAATCTCTTATATGTACTTGTCACCTTATTGTTACTATCATGAGTTCTACTCACAGTAATAAAAGTATAATCTATACGGTAACTAATAGTTTTTTGGCATATTTTGTCTTTGAATTTATTTCTTTTTTTTTATTTGAAAGTCAGTGTTACAGAGAGGGAGAGATAGAGAGATCTTCCACTACTGGGTTACTCCCCAGATGGCTACAATAGCTGGGGCTGGGCCAGGCCAAAGCCAGGAGTCAAGAACTTCTTGAGGGTCTGCCCCTGTGGATGTCAAGATCCCAAGTATTTGAGCCATCTCCTCCTGCTTTCTCAGGACATTAGTAAGTATCTGTATCAAAAATAGAGCAGCCAGAACACGAACTGCAACCCATATGGGAAACTGGCCTCACAGGCGGTGACTTAACCTGCTATGCCACAACACCGAACCCTCTTAACTTATTCTGACCACCTGTGTATATGATTAACTACCTAATGAAAGCCCATCCTGAGAACAAACCAATCCATATATTGCTTGATTTTTACATTGGAAGCTCACCAGCATAATCAAAATTATGTAAATTTTCTTGATGACTTTTATATATAGAGTTCATCAGAAAGACTATGGGCTCATAGCATCATTCTCTCTTTCCAGGTGATATACCATTAATATTTCTGGTGCTTTATGTGAATGTAAATAAACTTTGGTTATTGAATTTTTCAAGTTGTAGCTATAGATGCCAGTATATTTCATTTAAGGTTTTTATTTTTTCATTTCTCAAGTTTAGTACATATTTAATACATGTTGGTTTACTCAATTATCTTGTATATGTTTTTCATGCTATTATTTCTCCTATATTAGTACTCACTGATATATTCAATAATCAAAAGTAAATTATCTACTAATGCATATTTCTTTTGTTTATCTTTTATTTCGATGACTTGTATACATCAATGATGTTGTAGTGTAAGCCAATCCTCCTTTAGAGAACCATAACCAAATATGGTTAACTTTTTCATTGTGGTTTCAATTTGATGAAAATTCTTTAAATTTTATTTTTCAACTTTCCTTGATTCACCTTTCTTGATTTTAATTTTTTTCTGATAGAAAAGTAGAAGGAAGGAGGGTGGAAATGAAGGAGAGAGGAAGGGAATTATACTACAAACCAGATTGAATTTTTAAAAACTAATTAAAATGAAAATGAAGAAAAATTTTAAAATTGTTATCTCAAAAACTAAGAGGAAAAGAGAAAGCGGAGTAGAGAAATTGGAGGATTAGGGGAGGAGGGAGTAAAGGAATATTATTATATACTCATTATATTCATTTAATTATATCTATGGATTATATTGAATTAATTTTCACTGTATTAATATATTAATCTGAAAAAAACTTTTAAAAAATTTCTTGATAGTACAATAATTTGCTGAAATATTGTTTACCCAACTCCTTTATCTCTACTGATCATTGTATAATTTTCCTATTTTGCCAGTCAATTCTATTCAGAATTATCAAAATAAAAATTAATTTATATTATGAATTATGCATTGTTGTAGTTAGTGTGACCTGTTTAAATCATGAATACCCTATTATAAGCCAATCCTATTATTTTTAAATTTAGGCTTTCTTGGGTGATTTTTTCTCTGTGGAAACTTGATAGAAAGGATCTAAATTCTCTTTGCAACTATTTCAAGTACCCAAATTCACAGAGCCATGGTGACCCACTCAATCATCCTCAGATTCCAGGGGTTAAGTTAATGTGGCTTTTCTGGAATTCTGCAAAACTATAAATTAATGTTTCCTTTTGAACCTCCAAAGTGTAGCTATAAATACAAATGTCTTTCCCTCAAGATTCCCCTGGTAATTGCCAAGATCTTTGCTTTATTTCTATCCACTTTTCTCTTATGCTTTAAAGGTAATTTAAAATCTTTGTATGATTTTTCCATGGTATATTAATGGATAGTTACTCACTACACTAACACGATATTGGTATCTTAGTGTACATTGGTCGTAACATGAGTCTGTATGTACGTTGTTTTATTTATCTGAAGATTATTGGCCCCCTGAAAATTTTCTGAGTTGTCTAGGAATCTTTCATGTGCACAGTATCTCTGAATAGCTGAACACCAATGTGCTATTCTATGCTTTCAGAATCACACACTTTTTGTAACTTATGTGTTTTTAGATAACTCCAAATCTATCATTGGTAATGAAATTTTCCACAGTATCTTTCAACATGAAGGGATCTTTCCATTAGTAGTCTACCAATGCTATTACAGAGAAACTGTGACCAGCTTGGTAGGGTTTTTTATTCTGATATCACTGACTTAGGGATATTCTTACACATTCTTTTGTTGTTGTTCATGTTCACATATTTAAGGAAGCAGGCAGGGAGGAATATATAGAGAGAGATCTACCATATAATAGTTCACTCCCCAAATGACTAAATCATCAAAGGCTGGGCCAAACCAAAACAAGGAATCTTGAAATCATCAGGCCTCCCACATGGGTGGTAGCAGGCAAACAACAACTTTATTTATCAGAGCTTGCATTTTGACATAGCGGGTTAAAAGTCTGCCTGTGACACCAGCATCTTATATGAGAAGTGGCTGTTCCACTTTCAATCCAGCTCCCTGCTAGTGCACCTGTGAAAGCAGCAGAAGATGGTTCAAGCCTTTGGGCTCCTGTACCCACATGGGAGACCCAGAAATTCCTGGTATCTGTCTTTGGACTGGACCAGCTTGGGCTGTTGTGGCCATTTGGGGAATGAACCAGTGGATAGAAGATCTCTCCCTGTTTCTCCCTGTCTATCTCTGTCTTTCAAATAAATACAATTAATATAAAAATAATAATAACTTTAGCTATATTCTGCTCACTCCCAGGCACATTAGAA
Source organism: Sylvilagus floridanus (assembly GCA_949820135.1). Lineage (NCBI taxonomy): Eukaryota > Metazoa > Chordata > Mammalia > Lagomorpha > Leporidae > Sylvilagus > Sylvilagus floridanus. The sequence continues at coordinate 1,941,850 of OX463235.1, read as the reverse complement.
GTGAGCTGGATCCAAAGCAATACAGCCAGGAATTGAACAGGCACTTTGATTTGAGATGCAGGATTTGCAAATAGCAGCTTACCTCACTGCATCAGCACACTTGCCCACTACACGTTTTCTTAAACCAATGTAACCTCCCTTTCAATGTGATGTATTCTTATTTCTGTGGCTGTATAGGAATGTAAATTATAAATTATAAAATGAGCAAGTGTATTTAGTGATTTACATATCTTTTCTCAAATAATTTTCTGACAGTTGCCCTGATGTTTCCTTGATTTAAACTTATAATTTCTGTTAACAATCTGATTATTTATTGTCACTGAATATTTTTCAGCAAATTCCTTTTTCTGTTCTTATTCTACCATTGCTCTTATATTATTGCTAACTATTAGTTCCAGTAATTAGTATATAATGTATATTAAAACAGATGTGTTCTTTTTATTCTATTTTTGTTTTAATTTACTAATAACACCTGAATAAATTATTAATGTCTTAGTGACTGTCAGTCAAAACCATATGAACCCAGGATAGCTGCTTCTTTAAGATATCATCAACTTAATGAAAATATATGGATTCCTTTGACAATCTGATAGACAGTTTCTCAGAACTATTTTGTCCAGTGTAATCATTTTCCTATTGCAAGTGATATATTTTACTTTTTTTTTTCTTTCTTTCGGTTTTATTATAACCTTGATTTCACATACAAGATAGCTTCATTTATGAACTCACTGAAAAGTTTAAATGCCACAGTGTAGATTTTCAGTATCTCAAATTTCAGAAGGTATTTAAATGGTAGAACCACAGTGTTACTGAACCTGGCTCCCAGACAGGTATATACCACTTGCTCCTGTGTTTCAGGGAGAAGTCAGACACAGGCATTGTTGATGCAGTGATTCAGTTGTTCCTCTGAACACTGCTAAAATCAGGTTCACATTTCTCACTTTGGAAAGAAACTGATGACTGTTGCACTCTTTTTACTTGAGAGCTATCACTCAAGAGATTGATTTCATGACCATTCAACCCAAAAGTTACCAGGGATGAGAATGTAATCCTCTTCATAAAGCAAACTACTGGGAATGTGTAGCTGGTATCCAATCTAGGTTTGTAGTTGATTTCAGATAATATGAAAACATCATTCCCTTGGAATATAAATTTCTTGATTCCACAGTAAATGATAGGATAAGAAAACTCATAGTTGAATGACAGCATCCTTGCGACGAGACAGCTGTTTCCCAGGTGGATGTCACCAATTCTAACTTCTGTGTCATTATCAAAGGGTCTCTTTCTTATTCTGGCTACCAACCAATCGTCAGAACACACTGAAGTCACTGCTGGCTCAAGTCCTGAAGAATGCCAAGATAGTAAAGAGAGGAGGAAGAACTCGCCTAAGAGCACACAGGCCTTCATCATGCCAGACCCCAGGACACAACACTCACAGGGAGTAGTGACAAGTGATATATTTTAAAATCTTTCTTCAGTTCTGATATTCCAATTATCTTAATTGCTTTGAATATGATAATGTGACCCTAGATATAAGTATCTTTCCTGTAAGATTTATTGGATATTCAGCATTTTACTCTTGTTCATTTGTGTTTGTTTTTTCTTTTTTCAATTTTGATGCAATTGGAATAGAGGGTTGTTCACCAAATAGTCACTATAATTGTCATTTTTATATAGCTCCCACCAATGTACTGAGTTTTACAGTAAATGATATGTAATTTATAGTAATAAGTGCAGCCTTTTTGTATTTTTACATTTGTCTTTGGATTCATTTTCAACAGATTGTACATCATCAATCTTCTACTGTCAGCCACTCCTAGGACATCTTTCTCAGCTTTTAACTGTGGGATCATTTATCCTAATTTCTCTTAGCTACTTTTTGTAAACGTTTCTCAGAACCATCATAGTCCAGTGTAACCATTTTCCCTTTAAATGTTATATATGCTTTGTATATTCCTGAGTTATATGAAACAGTAAATTTACCTTTCATTGTTAAAGAGCATCTCAAAATACAAATATCTTTACTTTGGGGCCAGCGCTGTGTCATAGCAGGTAAAGCCACCTCTAGCAATATTGGCATCCCATTTTGCCCCAATGGGCTGCAACCACTGGAGCTGTGCTGATACAAAGCCAGGATCCAGGAGCTTCTTCCAGGGCTCTCATGCAGGTGCAGGGGCTCAAGGTCTTGGGCCATCCTCTACTGCTTTCCCAGGCCATAGCAGAGAGCTGGATCAGAAGTGGAGGAGCCAGCACTTGAACCAGTGCCCATATGAGATGCCAGCACTGTAGGCAGTGGCTTTACCCACTATGGCACAGCACGGGGCCTTGTAATGGACTCTTGTTCATTAAATGCATAAATATGTTATTGTCACTGTATGATAGCTCATACTTTGGTGTTAATTCTGATAATCAAAATATAAATTATATATCATATATTTCAATTTATTACTACCAGCAGTTTACATTATGAATAACCTAAGGTAAGCCAATCATAGCACTTGAAAATTAGTCTATCTTACTTGGCTTATTCATGATGGGGCCATCAAAACCAAAATTTCTGATAAGTTTTCTGGGCCATGTTCATGTCTACCTTTCATTAGTGCTGTCTTGGGGCAATAAAGTAATTTTATATTTTGAGGTGATATAAATTTGCACTTTGTTGTTGGTCTATAGGATTGTAAATACATCTTTGGTTATATTTTATGAAGTATAGATTTAGATGCTGAAAGCTTCCATCTATGAATTTTATGGTGAATACAATAAACATTCCTTGAGTTTCCTATATTCATTTATTCTTTTCTCAAATGTAGTATAAGGATTATGCCTTTTAGTTGACTAAATTATCTCACACCTTCCTGCCATTATATTTTTGCCTATTACTACATGCTATACCCAATAATCAATATAGAATTTATGTCGTAACATATGCATATCATTTTTGTTGTTTTGTTTAAATGAAATTGTATTAATGAGAATATCAGTTTTACCCTAAAGCATGCATAACTAACATTGTGGACATCTTGTTCATTGTGACATCATCAAATCAGAAAATTCCCTAGGTTGTACTAACAATGTTCACATACACTTTTTCAGAACCCTCTTATATTTGTGAATTCATTCCCCTTTCCCAGATATTTGTTTAGAATTTCTGGTGATCTAAAGAACTAAATTAACTTTTTCAATGTGAAGTTCAAAATGTAACTTTAAACAAAAAAGTTTTCACATTAAGATTATCCTGGTTATTGTCATGACCTTTGCTTTTGTAACTTCATAATTTTTAATTGTTACAAAATTGTATTGGACTATTGAACAAGTCCTCTATATCTGCAGGAAACCCTATTATGTCTCCTATATTATAGTGCTAAATGCTACTTGTAGTATAATAATATAATTTATGTCATAACATGCACACTTCCTTTTGTTTAATTTACTAATATCACTTTTATATATTATTAATATCTTGGTATAGTCCAATGTTAGTACTGTGAATTTTACATCACCTTGGTGGCCTTGTCCTTGTGACATGATCAACTTCCTCTAAAATTTTTAGGTTCTCCTAGCAACTTTCCTGTTTATAATTTCTCATATCCTCTTAGGCCAGTTAATTTTATTTGCTTTATAAGTGACATACTTTTATCTTTTTTGGAGCTCCATGGGATTTTAAATTTACATGTAATTTTGAATTTCCAAACTGTGAATCTAGATATAGCACCTTTTCTTTATTGTTATCCTGAGAATTGGCATGGCATTTACTTTATTTGTATTCATTTGTAAACACCACTGCACTCAGACCAGCCAATTGTGTTCATTTGTAAATTTAAAATTTTTTATACTAGTGCAACTAAGATACACTGTTTTTTCTTTAATATGAATTATATGTGCTTGTCATTTTATTATTGTTCCTATAAAATGACAGTTTCACACACATGATTTCCACATGTATCCATTTTATAATTGTTTCTTGCCTTTTATTTCACAGCTATCATTTTATATATATATATATATCATTAATATCTCAGAGAAATACAATGCTTGCTCAGCCATCTTGCTTTTCTTATTAATTCTGATGTCATCAGTACCAAACTATTGCCTAGCATCCACATAACTTTCCTATGCAGATTCTTCATACCACCTTTGGACAGTTGATTTATGTGCCCTTTCTAGGTCATAAATTATGTGCCATTCTGGAGAATACATTAATTTTTCATATTCTTTTTATTTTTGTACATTTATTTTAATTTGAAAAGTATAGCTGTTGCTACAATTATCTTTCCCTTAATATTACCTTTGCAACTGGCACAGTTTTTTTTTATTTATTTTTATTGACATGCTCTTTTATTTCCCTTTTCAAAATTATAAGACTGCTTTCCACTAATTGCCAAATTCCCCATAACTTCTCTCACTTCATCATTGTTTCTAACAAATAACTGAGTTCTCAGAGTAAAAACAAAGTTTGAATTATATCAAATTCCTCCATATCATATCTTTGCTTGTTTTGAAATTATCAGTGAAAACTGCATTTGTCATTAATATAGACTAGTGTAAGCCAAATAAATGACTGAGACCTTTAGGTCACATTACTTTTACTTATCATTTAAAGATCAAAAATTTCTCATAATTCTGTATGTGTACCTGAAAATGTTTATATACAGTTCACCAAACAATATTTCTTCCAAGTAAATGATGATGTATTTCAGGTGATATATGTTTTAACATTTTGGAATATTATAAATTAAATTAACTGATGATTTTTGAAACTTTCCAAGATCCAAATGTGTCTATCTTTTCCTTAAAAATTACTTATAATTTTTATGTTGGCAGGATTTATGCTAGTTTACCTTTACTTTTTATATTTATTGTGCAATTTTTTGACTTATCTTCATTTTAAAATTATTTGCAAGTCAGAGACAGAGATAGAGAGAGAGAGAGAGAGAGAGAGAGAGAGAGAGAGGGAGAAATGTGCAAAGAATGATTTTGCATTGACTTTTCCACTCAACAAATATCAACACAACTGTGAATGGACCAGGCCAAAATTAGGAGCCAAGAACTCAAACCATAACTCTCATTTGGATGTTAAGGACTCAACCAATTGAGCTATCATTTGCTGACTCTTATTGTTCCCTTTAGCAGGAAGCTGGGATTGAGAATGGAACCTGGACTAAACATGAGGGGATTAAACATTATGGGATGTGGGTATCCCAAGTGTCATCTTACAAACTGGACTAAATATCTACCCTAGAGTGTCCTTTTCCAATTTAAATGTAAACGTTATGGAGTATTTTCCATGAAATATTCTTTTATCTTTTTGTTCAATTATTGCTACTATCCAATCATGAGTTGTTTTCATAATAATCAGTAAAAAAGTATGTGTTTAATATGTACCTCTGTTTTCTACTGTGTCTTTTGTACTTGAATATATTGTTATCACATTCATATATATCTAATATCTATCTAAGTGTAAGTCAATCCTAACACTGTGAGCCCTATACCATCTTGAATGTCTTGTATAGTGAGGTCATATACACTCTCAAAATTCCTTACTTTGTCCTGTTATTTTCCTTGCAGGCAATTTTGCACATACATAGGGAGACTGTGTACTCTTTCAACTTCCTAAGATTACATACTTTTACATTTTATGTATTTTCATGAGGATCAAATTTACTATTGATTTTGAAGTTTTCCCTAGCATTTTTACAACACTGGAATCCTCCCATAAAGATTATTTTGATGAGTAACATGATTTTATTTTGATTAACTTGCTATTTTTTCTGTTTTTTCAAAATGATTTTAATGAATTTTTATTTACCAAACTTCTTTATGCTTGCTTGTACCTCTACTGCTGTTCTAACTAAATTTCTCAATTTGTGTTACATACATCTCATATTTTATGTCACAAAACATGCACCTTATTTATTTTTTTCTTTGTCTTCACATTTACTCCTATAACAATTGTATGTCAGTAAAATCCTAGTGTAATATCTAACGTTGTGAATATTGGACGATTTTGCAAGTTTTCCTTGTGTGGGGTCTGCAATTCAAAATCACATTAATCCATTGTACAAATTCACCCTTTCCTGTCATTTTTTTACTTTTTAAGAATTTTTTGGATGTCATCAGTATGACAAAGCAGGTTAAGCTGCTACCTGCAATGCCAACATCCCCTATGGCCACTGTTTCATGTCCTGGATGCTCCACTTCTGCTCATGTGCAAGGGAAAACACGTGAAGATGGCCCAAGTGCTTGGGATCCTGTCACCCATATAGGATACCCAGATAAAGCTCCTGGCTCCAGATGAGGTAGCCTGGCTCAGCCCTGGCCATTGTGAATATTTAGGCAGTGAGCTACTGGATGGAAAATTTCTCTACCTTGCAAATAACTCTTTCAAATAAATAAAATAAATAATAAAAAAGAATTTTATGGCACTATCATTTCACCTTTGAATTTTGAATCTTTCAAAATTCATGCTTTAGATACCAGTAATCGTCTTTTAACTTTTTTCTGGTAACTGACATTTTTGCTTGATTTATATTTATTCATTGACTTTTTCCACTATAATCCAATTGTTGTGAACTAAGTGGCACCAAACTTGCATATATCTATGTACCCTGTTAATAACTCTATAAAATTACTCATTTCTACTTACAGTGTAATAATAAAATTTATGTTTTAATGTGTATCCCTTTAATTATTTTTGAGTATATTGCTATCATTTGTGTTTTCCATTAATATCATAGTGTGAATAAAATCAATCTCTATAAACTTGAGACCACATTAGTCATTTTCTCAGTGTGCAGTCATCTGCTTACTCAAAGTTTTATTAAGTTGTCCTGGCAATTTTCATGATCACACATGTGGAGGACCATATTTGATCAATGTAACCATCTCTCTTAGATTATGTGTTCTTACACGGCCATCAACATGAAAGAAGATAAACGAAGGGAACCTCACAGCAAAAGATCACAGGGAATTCAAAGCATACATTTGGATAAAGAAATTATGGGACATGTACTCTATAGAATACTATACAGCAGTCAAAAACAATGAAATCCAGTCATTTGCAATAAGATGGAGGAATCTAGAAAACATCATGCTGAGTGAATTAAGCCAGTCCCAAAGGGACAAATATCATATGTTCTCCTGATCGGTGACAACTAATTGAGCACCAAAGGGAAAACCTATTGAAGTGAAATGGACACTATGAGAAACAGTAACTTGATCAGCTCTTGTGCTGACTGTTGTTGTACAATGTAATACTTTATCCATTTTAGTAAATTTTTTATTCTAGTACTATTGGTTGAACTCTGTAATTAACAAACAATTATTCTTAGGTGTTTAAATTTTAACTGAAAAGTGATCCCTGTGAAATATAAGAGTGGGAATAAGAGAGGGAGGAGATGTACAATTTGGGACATGCTCAATCGGAACTGCCCCAAATGATGGAGTTAGAAACAGGCCAGGGAATTCCAATACAATCCCATCAAGGTGGCATGTACCAAGGCCATCTCACTAGTCCAAGTGATCAATTTCAGTTCACAATTGATCACACTGATAGGTCTAAGAGTCAAAGGGATCACACAAACAAGACTAGTGTCTGCTAATACTAACTGATAGAATCAAAAAGGGAGAGAATGATCCAACATGGGAAGCAAGATACACAGCAGACTCATAGAATGGCAGATGTCCTAAATAGCACTCTGGCCTCAGAATCAGCCCTTAAAGCATTCAGATCTGGCTCAAGAGCCCATGAGAATATTCTAGGCATGGAAAGCCAAGACACTCTGGAAAAAAAAGAAGACCTAAATGAAAGATCTCTGTGAGTGAGATCCCAGTGGAACGAATGGGGCCACCAAAGAAGGAGCTACCTTTCTCTGAAGGGAGGAGAGAACTTCCACTTTGACTATGACCCTGTCAGAATAAGATTGAAGTCAGCGAACCCTAAAGGCTTCCATAGCCGTGGCAACTCATGACTAGAGCCTAGGGGATTACTGACGCTATAAACAAGAGTGTCAAATTGTTAAATCAACTTCAGGAGTCACTGTGTACTTAAGTCTCATGTGGGATCTGTCCTTAATGTGTTGTCCAATGTGAAGTAATGCTATAACTAGCACTGAAACAGTATTTTACACTTTGTGTTTCTGTGTGGGTGCAAACTGATGAAATCTTTACTTAGTATATACTGAATCAATCTTCTGTATATAGATAATTAAAAATGAAAAAAAAATCTTGGTGTTAAATTGGAAATTGCCTAGAAAATTAATCAATTTTTTAAAAAATATATCATGTAGGATCTCTGTCCTTAATGTGCTATACATTGTGAATTAATACTATAACTAGTACTCCAACAGTATTTTTCACTTTGTGTTGCTATGTGAGGGCAAACTGTTGAAATCTTTACTTAATATATACTAAACTGATCTTCTGTATATAAAGAGAATTGAAAATGAATCTTGATGTGAAGCAAGAGGAGAGGGAGTGGGAAAGGGGAGGGTTGCGGGTGGGGGGGAAGTTATGGGGGGGGAAGCCATCGTAATCTATAAGCTGTATTTTGGAAATTTATATTCTTTAAATAAAAGCGTTATAAAAAAAAGAAAAAAAAAGATTATGTGTTCTTTACATTGTCTGTAGTTTTATTGGAGTGTAAATTGACTTTTTATTGTGAAATTGTAAAAGTTCCTCTATAAATGATGATATCTTTTGTTTAAACTTTTTGTGGTAATTGGCATAAGAAGTATAAAGAAGAAAACAAAAACCACCTATAATGCCATTATTCCACATCAGTGTGTAATACCCAACAATTCTCCTGTTTGCCAATATACCAAGTCTTGTTTCAGGCATTTTTGCCTAAATTACCTTTTTTATTATTAAAACTGTATAGGGGAAGATAGGATATTTTATATACATTTTTTAATATGCTCTGTCAATTTCAAATAACATTTCATAACATACATTTCTTTTATAATTGCTATTTAAATAGTATTTTTATGTTATAGCATATTTCTATAAATTAAGTTTTTGTTAGGCAAATAATACTATAATGATTTCTGAATCCAAGTCTGTTCAAATTTTATTTTGTTGAACTTCATTTTCTACAAACAAATAGCTGCTCAAGTATCAAATAAATGTGAAATATTTATGGGCCAGCGCTGTGGCTCAACAGGCTAATCCTCCGCCTTGCGGCGCCGGCACACCGGGTTCTAGTCCCGATCGGGGCGCTGGAGTCTGTCTCAGTTGCCCCCCTTCCAGGCCAGCTCTCTGCTGTGGCCCGGGAGTGCAGTGGAGGATGGCCAAAGTGTTTGGGCCCTGCACCCCATGGGAGATCAGGAAAAGCACCTGGCACCTGGCTCCTGCCATCGGATGAGCGCGGTGCGCCGGCTGCAGCGCGCCGGCCGCGGCGGCCATTGGAGGGTGAACCAACGGCAAAGGAAGACCTTTCTCTCTGTCTCTCTCTTTCACTGTCCACTCTGCCTGTCAAAAAAAAAAAAAAGAAATATTTATGATAAAAGTTAGAAATGCTTTGTGATATGTTAAACAAAGCCTTTATAGAAAAAAAAAATAGAAAGTAGCAGGTGACCAGCTTCAGTGGTTGAGGACACAGTCCTGTTAGAATGGGAAAGTTCCAGATCCACTGACTCCACATGAAGTGCCTTTTGGATAAAATATAGACTTCATTTACTAGGTTAATACAGTTCAAGACATGTTATATGTTACTAAAGTAATTTTCTGAAGACTGGCCAGTTTTGAAATAATAATAAAAGGCCACTGATTTGTTAAGGGAAAAGAATCATTTAATGAATGCTTAAATTATTGGGAGATCACTATTTTTCTTGTAACTGTAGCAATCAGTTCAGAATTTTCCTTGATAGGATAGAGTACAGCAGAAGAACAGTGTTTTATTAAGTGTGGATTTGGGGAAGAACTTCCTAGTTTATTTTGTGCATCCTAATAGTAATTATAAGATTATTCTCATATGGTTCCTAAGTGGAAAGACAACCCCACATTTTGAGAATATAGATCGTGTATCAACTCATCAGTTGATTTAATACGCTGAAGAATATAAACTTCTGGACTCCTGCTGAGACTATGGTAAGCTAATGACTATCACATTCAAATGGGTGGTGATTTTTTTCATCTAGAGCAAGAAAAAATTAAGGGGCTATTGTGAGAAGACATAAACCATAGATCAACCTAATCATTCTGGTCCTTCTTTCACTGTGCAGAACAAACATCCTTGGAGCAGTCAACATGAGAATGCTTGGGGAGTAGTCACAATATTTCCCCAAGTATTTTCTGGATAGATCCTTGATGTTATGCCCTTATCAGTGTTTATTTCAATCCTGAATTGTTCTCTTAGGAGCAGGTGTCTTGTGCCAATAATGTGCCAAATTGTCTTCATGAAGTTGTAGTTCTGTACTGTTTTACTAAGCCATATAAAATAAAAGGCTTCTCACTACCAATAAACTGAGCAAGAGTTTTTTATTATTATTATTAATGCATATTGGGCATATGAGGCCCACCTGGTGGCCAGAAAAATAATTGGTCTCATGTAATCTCCATATTTGAGGGAATTGTAAAGTTAAGCTTTCTGTCTGTAGGGACTTCAAATTCCTTCTTCAGAGCCAAGTTAACAAATAACCAAGAAACATCTGATTGAACTGGATATGGAGTATTTTGTAGACAGCAGCAGCAAATTTTAGCGTTTTTATATTTCTTATGCAAAGTTAACATCTAAGAGCTGAAACATGCCGTATTCCCAGACAGTATGGGGGCCAATTCACATTTACCATTCTGATTAAAAATCACCCTGCTTCTAGCTTTTCTGAATCCCCTGCTCCTCAGTCCTGGTTACTAAGCATTGTACTACCCAGGAGTACACCACTAAATTGTGCATTGAATAAAACCTACACTTCTCTTTAGATTCTTGCAACTGTACCATATATAATAATATCATATTCTCTACATTTTGATAAAATAATTTTTATATAAAGTCCAAAATGTAATTATTATTAGATAATTCTGCCTTGGAACACTTAAGTAAATGTGGGTATTTTATCCTATTTATTTTGGTATCTTGCCAGTATAGTAAGGCTCTGCATCTCTTGTTGGTTATTTCTCTATAATTGTGAAGTGAGACATTAGAGCTGGCCTTATTTCTCTTAACCATGTATTCCCAGTACAGTTACTATCACACCAGAAACATCTCTTGTGCTGGCAGCTTCCAATATTATTTTTTTTTCATATATGATTGTGGTTGATTTTTGTCTTAATCATTCTGCTGAATCGAGTTTTCTGTTTTCTCTAGTAGATTTTAGTCACAAATTATTCTTACTAAGAAATAATTATCAGCCAGCGCCATGGCTCACTAGGCTAATCCTCTGCCTGCGGTGCCGTAACTCCAAGTTATAGTCCTGGTTGGGGTGCCAGTTCTGTCCCAGTTGCTTCTCTTCCAGTCCAGCTCTCTGCTGTGGCCCAGGAAGGCAGTGGAGGATGGCCCAAGTGCTTGGGCCTGTACCCGCATGGGAGACCAGGAGGAAGCACCTGGCTCCTGGCTTCAGATTGGCACAGTGTGCCAGCTGTAGCAGCTATTTGGGGGCTGAAACAATAAAAGGAAGACCTTTCTCTCTGTCTCTCTCTCACTAACTCTGCCTGTCAAAAAAGAAAGAAAGAAAGGAAGAAAGGAAGAAAGGAAGAAAGGAAGAAAGGAAGAAAGGAAGAAAGGAAGAAAGGAAGAAAGGAAGAAAGAAAGAAAGAAAGAATTATCTTTGGTTCTACCTAGCCATATCTGGAACTATTTTAGAAAATTTTAAAACAATTTTGGTTTGATTTTTAAGTTTTTAATTGAAAGATATGGGAGAGAGAGGCAGAGAGAGAGAGATAGAGATCTTCCATCTGCTGGTTTCAACCCTGAAATGCTCACAACAACCAGGCTATGGCCAGTAGCCTGAAATTCCATCAGGGTCTCCCATATGGGTAGAGAGGCCCAAGGACTTGGGCCATCTTCCACTGTTTTCCCAGGAGCATTAGCAGGGACCTGGATCAGAAGTGGAGCAGCCAGGACTGTAACCAGTGCCCATAAGGGATGCCAGTGTCACAGTTGGTGCCTTAGCCTGCTGAGCCACAATGTTGGGCCCTCTATGATTTCTAACTATATATAGGATATCTCCATACTTTTGATCTTAATTTCTCTTTCTCCTCTTCATATTGACTTCAAGTACATACATATAAAACCTTTTTATATTGTTCCTTTTCATCAAAGTGGGATTAAATTTTGACCTAAGAATATGTGCTACTTCTTCCTCTAAGATTTATTTATTTGGAAGGCAGGGTTAGAGGGGGAGAGTGGAAGGGAGAGAGGAAGGGGTTGGGCAGAGAGAGAGAGAGAGAGAGAGAGAGAGAGAGAGAGAGAAAGAGAGAAAGGTAGAGAAAGAGAGATAGATCTTCCATCCACTAGTTCACTAATCAAATGGCTGCAATAGCCAGGGTTGAGCCAGGCTGAAGCCGGGAGCCAGAAACTCCATCCAGGTCTCCCATGTCATTGCAGGTACCCAAATACATGTGGGCCATCTTCTGCTGCTTTCCCAGGCCTGATAATTCAAGCAGCTCATAAAAACTTGGAGAGCAGCCAGCATCAAAATCAGTGCTCATACTGGATGTTGGTGTTACATGTAGTATCTTAACCCACTGCACCAAAACATCCCAGTCCCTTCCATAAGAAAGTTAATAGTGAAAAGGACCTCAGTCAAAGCAAGCTGTGAGCCTGGGGGCATATGATTGTTTTTCTGTCTTTGCAAGAGATCTTTAATTGTCCTATGAGTTCTTTCAGTGATTGCCTGTCCCGGTGGGTTTTATGGGATACCTATGGCAGCCTGTATGTTCCAAGACCTCAGGAAGGAAGTAAATTCCTGTGATGTATACACTAGCCCATTATCTGTCTTTATGGTGCAAGGGACACCGAGGACCAGCATGGCTGATTTAACCACCTTTGTCACATTACTAGCCTTTTCTCTGGATTGGGCTGTTGCAAATACAGCCTTTGAATTCCATCTGTGGCAGACCCCAGGCACTCCAGGCTCTCAGAGCAGCAGCTAGGCCCCATCCCAGCTGCATGTTTGCCTTTAATGTAGGAGCAGACACAGAATTCAGGCCCTGGATTCCAACACCTGTAAATGGCCTTACTATGCTAAAAAAGGCTTCTCAAGAGTCAGGCCCTGATTGTCCCTACTTTGAACAGGTGCTCATACAATGGGCAGGGAACCTTCAAATGGGACTTAAATTAAGATATTATGCCAATAAGATATTTAACACAGAGCCAGCCATAGTGGTCCTACCCCTATCACAATTAGAACTGTCCACATCGATGCAGAACAGCACACTCTTTCAAACTTTAATGATAAATTTCTCAGGAGAGGTTGACAATCACCTGCCAGCAGACAGACTACTCCAGACATTGCAAGCCTTAGAAATAGACTATCCAAAACACGCTTTCCCTCCTAATCAACCTATACCTATGTGTGTTTACGGACGCCAACAAGTCACTGTTTGGAGTAGTGATCAAATAGTCAACAGAAAAAGATAAGATCCATGTAGAATCCCACAGGGGATCATACAGTTGGGAGAAATAAGGGCAATAGTCAAGGTACTACTCTTTAGCTAGGATGGGCCAGTAAATATATTTTCAGACAGCAAATACTCTATACAGGTAGCAAAGATGATCCCTTTTGCAGTCTCTAACCTGACCAATAAGCCAATTGACCAAATGTTCACAACACTTAAAGAGCTAACTGAGAATAGAAAACACTCATGATATATCTCACATGTAAGATCACATATGGGTTACCTGGCTTTACTTTCCAAGGCAACGAAAAGGTTGATCGTCTTATCTCCTGCAACACGGCTTCCATCAGACACCTAGAACAAGCCCATATTCTACACCAAAAATTTCATGTCAGCAAGCAACATAAAATTGCTTTTCCCAGAGCTAATGATGAGCCAATGCAAACACCTAGTACACTCTTTCAAGAATTGTGCACCCCTTTCCCCATTAGGCCCACTTCAACCAGCAGGAGTGAGCCCATGAGGCCTTGCTCCTAATAAGCTCTGGCAAGTGGACATCACCCACATTAACTCCTTTGGTAAACTTAGGTTTGTCTATATGGTGGTAGATACTTATGCACCTTGGTTTTTCATCTGTGAATGAGGAATAATGTTAATGTTTCCAGGGCTATTATAAATGTCAATCTGTATGGCCTACCAAGTCAGTGATAATATGTTCAAAACCCTGTACAAATACTAGTTCTGTGCAATTCTTGTTCTCAGAGGGATTGCAAAATGACAGGAATGTGGATTGGATAGGGATTGGATAGGAGCTAGGGCAGAAGACCTCAACTGGAAATCCATGGTATGTCAGAGGTCCTTCTGAACAGTACTATGCTGTACAATTAAAATCTGGCAGCAACAATCTACAGTTATATCACCCTGGATACACCAAGGTCATGTCTGGCCTGAGAAGTTGGGCAGGATCAGTCCATTTGGTTCTTGGGTGGGAGGTCACCTGGGATTTTTGTGGCAAAGAGATGTGTCAGAGGCTGCTGAACTATGAGTCTGGGCCTGCCAGTTTCTAGCAGAAGTCTGCTGATATCCTGTGCAACAACTGAACCAATGGGTGAATGACTGGAAAGGACTTGGCCCTTACCCTGCAGGAGATAGTTTGTGATGTTGCAGTTGGCTCCATGGACTGATTTCAATGGGACATGAGACCCTTTACCAACATCTAATCCTCCAGACTGCAACAGTACTGACCTAGTCCATTGCTATAGACCAAGAGCATGGTGCCTGGGTAAGGCAAAATGAGTACCGAGAAGAGATCAGGCTCTGGAGTCAGGAAAATTGGAGGGTGAATTCTGCCTCCATTCCATATTTCTAGTTGACCGTATATGATCTGTTCAAGTTTGGATTCTCTTTTTTATTTTCTTATCTCCTCCCTTCTCTCCTTCCCTTTTTTCCTTTCTCTCTGCCTCCTTTTCTTTATCTGTTTGTTTTCATTGTTTTCCTTCCTCTTTTCCTTTCCTACACTCTTTCTCTTTATCTTCTTATTTTTCTCCCTCTTCCCTTTCTTTCTAGAGTGATAGATAGAGTTTCAACCTCCTGGTTCATTCTTCTAAGCCTGGGGCTGGGCTGGGGCTAGATCAGGTGAAGTCAGGTCAGGAGGCAGTAACTCAATCTAAGTCTCCCATTTGGGTGGGAGTAATCCAACTACTTGAATCATCACTGCTGTACCCCAGGGTCTGCACTGGCAAGAAGCTGGAGTCAAGGACAGAAACAGGAATTAAATCTAGTACTCCAATATGGGACATGTTTGTTTTACTTATCAACCTAATTTCTCACTCTCTGGGGCCCCTTTGAAAGTGAAAGGGGGCTATTAAATACTCTCAAGGACAAGAGATGTGTGTGGAACTTCGCCAGGTCCTGACGTGTGTGGATACCCCATCTATAGCTGGGCAACTTGAAAAAGTTATCATACCTCTGTAAATGTTTTCTCACCTGTACATTGGGAATAGTTACACCCACCTTCATAAAAGCAATGACATAAAGGATGTATTTTTAAAAAGATTTTATTTATTTATTTGAGAAGCAGAGTTAGAGAGAAAGAGAAAGAGAAAGGCCTTCCATCAGTTGGTTCACTACTGAAGTGACCACAATGGCTGAAGCTGGACTGATCTGAAGCCAGGAGCCAGAAGCTTTTTCTGGGTCTCCCATGTGAGTGCAGGGGCCCAAGCACTTGGGCCATTCGCCACTGCTTTCCCAGACAGTAAGCAGAGAGCTGGATCAGAAGAGAAGTAGCCAGGAATTCTGGTGCTCATGGGGGATGCAGGTACCACAAGTGGAGGCTTATCCTATGATGCCACAGTGTCAGCCCCAAAGGATGCCTTATTTCCAGGGAAAGGGAAGGCTTTCAACAAATGATATCTAAAGCAGTAACACTGAAGTCAAAATTCTAAACCAGTTGGCAACTTGCTTTGGTGGGTGCACCACATACTACGCACTCAGCCCCTTCTCTGCCATGCCCCTCTACTCTTTCTCTGTGATGGCGTTATCTTGGCCCCAAGAATCCACACCTACTTCCTGTATCCTCCTCTAGGCTAGAAACTTTTTTATGGAACATGGCCCCCACTTCCTGACTGTAGCTAATTTAGGTCTCTCTTATGTCCTTCACATTGCTTCTTAGTGATTTCAGAGACTTGATAATGACCCACACATTGATGCAGAAAACTTTGCAACATTTCTCCTAACCCCATCACCCCTACATAGCACATTTAAAAACTTAGCATTCTGTGATAGGCCCTCAGGGTCTGATCCCACCATTCTTTCCACTGGTGCTGCATTGCAGGTCCCCTGAGAACCCTGTCATGGTGACCTGAGGAACTTGGTTTATGTTATTTCCTCAATCATAATGTCCTTTCCATAGGTTGGTTGGCTGTTTGATGCAGCAGTTAAGATATTGCTTCAGATGCTCTTGACCCATATTGGAGTCCCTGGGTTCAATTCACAACTCTACTTTTGGTCCTGCATGTGGGAAGAGTGGATTAAACCTATATAGGCACCAATGTCTGCTCTACTTCTGATCCAGCTCCCTATTAATGCACCTAGGGAAGCAGCAGAAGATGATTCATGACCCAGTTTTTTTGTCAGCATTTGGGAGACACTCCTAGAGTTTTAGACTCCTGGCTTCAGCCTGGCCCAGCCCTGGACATTGTGTCCATTTGGAACATGAATCAGCAGAATGGAGATTTCTCTTTATTTCTGCTTCTTTCTCTCTTACTATCTCTATTTCTACTTCTCTATGTGCAAATAAATGAAAAAAATGTGTATTACAAAAGAATGATGCATGGGTATCGGAACTTCTTGTAGCAAAATACAATTAGTTTTAAATCCCATTTTCCATTAACTATTTAAAGTACTCTTATATATTAAAAATCCTATATGCAATTTCAGGGATCTGGAAATCACTTTCCATCCCAAGTTTTGAGCTCTGAGGCTAAATAACACTACAAGAGTCGATGTTGATGGAACACTGCCCATATACCAGGCAGTGTTCCAGGTCCACCTTTCTTGGACTAGGAGTGAGCTCTCTAACACAGCTATCTGTTGCACTTCTCCAGTGCCCCCTGTGAGACACTTGTCAGCAGCATTATGCAATCCTGACTTGTACCAGCTCTGCCTCACCCACAAGTGTGAGTGCCACTTTCCAGCCAAGGGCTCATTCTCTGCCCCCATGCACCTGTCCCTGAGCACCACCTGTGGGAATGCAGAAATGTTGTTGTTGCTAGGATGGCTTCCTACTTTCCTTCCTTTTGAAATATGAAAGTTAAGAAACTGCTTCCCTCCCCATTTGCTTCCTCTCCCCAACTCAACCATTTGCTGATTCATGCTTCTTTCCTCTCTCAGGACCCAAAATTGATGTCCATCTCCCACTCTCTTATTTCCCTCCTTCCTGCTTGAGCCTTCCTGCTGCATACTTGAGACAGATAAAGGTAGACGAGGGGACACATCTGTGTGAGATTCCCAAAATGAGGCTGTTGCACTTGATTTCTCAACAATGTTGTAGTAGATTTGTTTCTGAGAGGAGGAGCATGGTGGGGGCAAGAGGCGTGGAGTTGCCACACAAACCCCAGGAGTCGGGTGAAAGTGGGCTTGAGGCAAGCAGCCCACAGACATGTTTGTTTCAGTTAGTACAACAGCTTATATAGCCAAGACCAGTCAATCAGGTCAAAGGGGTGGTCTATGCCCCAACCAATCACAGCCTGTTGCCAGGCAGTTTCCAAAGCTATCCAATCACAGCCTGTTTCCAGGCAGGCTCTGTTGCCAGGTTGGATTCAAAGCCATTCTTGAGAAACTGACCCTTGCTTGCCAGTGGCCATCTTGGCATGGCCTTCTCATTCCACCACAGGAGGTCAGTTCCTGATGGGGAGGGCCACAGTAAATGACATCTGTTACTATTTGCTAGCTTCCTCCCCAACACTTATAATGCATAAGAAAAATTCTATGTTGGCCCAAATCAACACAAAATTTTGAATCTTCATGCTGGATATTTAGACACATTCAGTAGAAACAAGCCTGATAACTGCTGTGTCCAAGCCCCATCTTATGATACACTGACACATGGTGACCAGTAACTTTGTCCCAGAGCTTATGTTAAAGGAGACTCCACTCATTAAAATCAATCCTTAATATTCAGGGAAAATAATGAAGTACCTTGTGCAAGTGGAAACACTCAATCTCCTACATTTAGCCAGCTAAGTAGAAATGTCATTGTTTTATTCACAGCACAGTAATAGGTTTACTTTTTGAAGTAAATTTATATCTTCTAGCTGATGGACCTTGAGGGAAAATAGCTTGCATTATCCTCACCAATGCCAGAGAGATCACTTTAAAATCCCACACTGCTAGATCCACCCACTGATGGCTTCAAATCAAAGACACTCCCAGGCCAGCCACTACTTTTAATTTTTGGTTCTGCTTTTATAACTTGGGCACTCCTCTCTCCTTCAAATAGATTCCATATGGCATCTCGGCCATCTTGGTTCTGTAGACCCATGGGTAGGGTAACAGGGCATGGACATGGGGAAAGAAAAATGAGAGTTGACAAACACAGGATATGTCCATTCCTGTAGACATTTCTGAGAGCCCCAAAACAGTATGGTGGACATGAAATATTGGGTCCAAGAATTAGAGGTCAGGGGTTGGTTGCATTGACTTTCCACTTACCACTGTGTGACATTGGGCATGCCACTCCACTGTTATGAGATTCTGTTTCCACATCCATTTTCCCCTCCCCATACAACACAGCCTTCATCTGTGCCTTGTCTTGTGTTATTGTCTTTCCCAACACTAACAGCAGCTTAGGTGTCATAGTCTTCTCCCCATCCTAAGGGCTGGAACTCTGTCTGTCCTATTCCTTATAGTTTAATCCCCAGAGGCTGAACTGTGGGATCTACTTGGTACATGATATTGCACAAAAATTTCCTGCAGGGTCCATGCACCAAATGAGAGGGAGCCTTGAAGGCATGAGCTCAACTCCAGCCTTTGCCCATGGCCAGACATGATGGACACCCACCAGAGCTTAGTCTGTCAGCCCCTGGGGGTGTGATTCCTGTGCCCCAACATACCATTCTAGGGCAGATGTCACATTTCAGACTTTATGGAAGGGCATTCATCCTAACATTTTACCACACTTTTATAATATGATCCCATACTTATATATCCAAGCTAGAGAATTCTCTTGCAAGTTAAAAAAAATTTATTCTTTCCCAACTTGCTGGAGATGAGTGAAGGCTGCCCCTGTAGATGGTATATACTGACCCACTCAAGATAGCCTCAGGTTTGCCTCCTCTTCCTTATCTCCTCCACTTGCAGGATGCCTTCTAATCAAAGTCTACCCAGCCTTTATTATACATAACTCAACACTAAGCTACAGCTTCCCCTGGTGCAGGATCAAAAGGTTTATACTTTCTGGAGTCAAGCTGGTAAATATGGACTTTAATATGTTCTGTCTCAAGACATAATATAGAGAGCTGCTTCCAAACCCCACCCTGACTTGCATATATTAATTCTTCCAGATATAGGGATTTAACTTCTTTAACACAGGTGAATTTGCAAACACCTCCTCTGCCAACTCAGCTTTCTGGGCCAAAGATGCCCAATTTTCAAAGTAGTTCATGCCCACCCATCACAGGACCAGGTCTGTGGCCCCCTCAAGAACTTGTCCCAGCTCTTAGTCTTGCCTCCTCCTTTGACAACATCCAGTCTTTAGCAGCCAGCAAAAGAGCCAACATTCAGCATCTACAACCACACATGCAGCTGCATCAGCAGACCTGGAGTGCAGGGAGAGCAGGTAAAGTGAGTAACAAGATGGCCACCAGACACCCACAAAGCACTGTATAGAACCATATGACTGTGGCCAATCCTCCACATGCACAAAGTTGTATCCATTGGCCAATCAATTCTCCCAGATGAGTGAAAAATTCCATTCTAGTGCTCCATTCATTCCATCCAGCTCCTTAGTCCCAGCACCCTGTTCCTGAGATCCCAAGGGACTCCACAGAGGCCGACTGTGCCATAACTGATACCCACTTTACATGTTGCTGTTTCTCCCTCCAGCACACAAAGCCCAACAGACTTGCACTCCATCCTGGGTCCTAGCTCATGATCACTACCTCTCAGCTCCTAACGAGTCCTCTTTCCACAATGCAGCTCCCTACCACCACACTACAAAAGGCTCATCTTGCCTTGCTCTGCTTGCCATGCTCAGGCTACCTGGGAACTCTGCAGAGAATTGCCAACTGCCAAGTCTCTCTGTCTCTGGAGACACGGCGAGGTGCAGGAGTCAATAGGCTAAGGGAAGGCAGGAGAGAGAAGACGGTACAAGGAGCAAAAGTTCAGGCCCATCCAGGGTTGGCCATTCCTTGTCCCTTAGGGTTCCGCTCGTAGAATCGGGTTCCATGGGGTTATATGCGCACCAGAGTCCCTACATCCTTCCCAGATGTGGCAGAGGGCTGAAGAGGGGTTTCTGGTGGCAGTGCAGAGCCACCCTATACATGCCCAGGCCCATGTGTGGCTACTTCCCAGATATCCGAAGGGGTGAGGAGCACACTGCTGGGGCAAATTTCTGTCCCCACGCACACCCGCATGATCAAAGCAACACCTTTGCCAGTCCCTGCCAGGACTCAGGTGAGGGGTGGAAATACCAGATCCCTACTCACCTGGATGTTGTGCAGCACTGCATGCATCCCTCCCCAGCCTTGAGGCATCCACAGCAACACCACGTTACCTCACAGTCCTGAATCCCTGAGCTCCTTTGTCCCTGAGCTCGGCAGTGGCACCAGGAAGCCATTTCAGCAGGGTCCCAAAGCACACTAGGCTCTGGGAGCACAGGATGACATGATGGGGCTGATGCCTGCCACTGTTGAAGGAGAAAGCCTCTGGGAGGCCGACTTGAGGGGTTTCTGTCTGAAGATGCTTGGGTTCAGAGAGCTTGCAATTTTTGACAGGGCTGTGACCACCACTGGAGCCAGGAACACCACAGGGAGAGACCATGGAAAGCAACCGTCCAACCAGACTCCCAGTGATCAGCGTCATCAGCTGCCTGCACCGCTCCACTGGAACCAGACATCTCACAAGAACCAGGAGCCCAAAGTCAGATCCCCCGCTGCTGCTCCTTTCTGCCCCGTCCTGGAACCTGACACCCAATGCCTACCTCAGAAAACAGTCTCAGCCCATAAGCCTCTGCAGCCCTGGCTCCATGGGAATGTGCCCAGCCCCACATCTATGTTGACTTAAATATGGCTTCCTGAACACAGACTGGAAAACTTGAGAAGTGACTTGCAGATGTCAAATGAAGACAACTGTCATCCCACCCAGTTCACGCAGCAATAGAGGGTGTTGAGCAGAATGTGGAATATGAGACCAGGTTCCCATCTCCTCTGCATCCAAAGAAACCAATTGGTAGGGTGCAGTGATTGCAAACAGCTGAACTGAAAGTCCTTAAGTCTGGCAGTGACTGCCCGCCAGAAACAGTTGAAGAAATTTGGCAGATGGCAGCCAGTCCAAACGTTGATACTCAAGGCCATGGCACCAGTGGCTAGGGTGCCATTGGTGGATTCTTTCATCACAACAAGGCTGACTAGACTGCTAGGTCTCGCTTGTTTGCTTTTGTGGCACTGCAAATGTTTTAACTTGTTTCAGTGAACTGGAAACCACTGCTCCAGCCAGCCACCAGGGACGCTGAGGGCAGACAAGCAGCCCATGGCTATTGATGCCGGACTCTATGCTGAAGCCACCATCAGTTAAAGCAAAGACACCTCCTGTTCTGGAGAGCACATTCAGGGGATGCTTGGAGAGCCAAGTCAGGCCTTTCAGGAAACTGAGATCCAAAAGAAAATCGAAGAATATTCAGTCCTTTGCCCATGTTCCCATAGCCATAGTCTCCCACTTTCTTCTTCCAGTCAAGCAGGATAGGTGCTGGATGCACCTCCCAAATAATAGAGGGCACGCACATGTGTGTAACGAGTGATCCCTAATTCTGCCACTCTCCCTTTCCCCATATTGCTTGAGGCTTCATCTATTCCCAGAAGCTATAAGCAGCCATGAGTCCCCTAAACTTTTTTCAGCGTTCCTGGCAATTAGTGCAGATTTCAGAATTGGAGAAAGGGGTACAACTGACAAGAGTGTGGAACTGGCAGGAGGTTTGACATTATCTAAAATTTGGTCTTGTTTTGCTGCAAAGAATGCCTCTGAGATGGAAATCTCTGAGGGAAGATCAATGCAGCAATACAACGAGCCTCAGAATATTAGACTAGATGGCTATTTCCGCAAGGACTCTACTTGGTGTGTTCTGTTCTTTACTTTTTTTAAAAGTAAAATGAAAAATGTTTCTGAGAATACCATGAGTTCTACTTTGTGGGATTCACAACTCCCAGTAGTTGATGATCCCATTTTTCATGAACTTATACATGTTGTGAATTTGGGGTTTACTTATGAGCTCCCGAGAAAAGCCTGCTTTCATTGATATTTGCATAGTGGAGTAATTGCATATGGGGACTCAGTGCAGACAGAACTCGTAAAGAGGGTGGGTTGTACTTGAGTCTGGGAAGAAGGCCCTGGGCCAGGCAGCTGCCAGACTAGAGTGTGCAGTGGGTTTCACAAGCACAGGGGAGGGTATGTGCAACACCAAGAAGGAAATCCTCTGCTCTAATTGTGGTTGGAACATTACTCCATGGCTACTTTCCATCATGGAACTTATGAATGCAATTACAGTGTAGCAATTTTTTTAGATCTCACACAAATTTGAGTTCTTCATAAAGATCATACAAAATGAATATCATAGTTGTGTGAATGTGGCCTAAGAATAAAGACACAAGTTGGAATATCTGCTTCCCATTTCAGAGAAACTGGGTTCAAGACTCACCTTCTCAATATCAGCTTTCTATTTAGGTTCACCTAAGAAGGTAACAGAAAATGATATATCTAATTGATTTCCTGCGATCTATGTGTAAGATCATGCTAGCTAGTTCAGTTCCTGACTTTATCTTGTCACAATTCTACCCATCAAGTGCATTAGAAAAGTGGATCTGCACTAGGTTTCCTTTTTGGTGCTCAGTTAGTTGTCACCAATCAGGGAGAACCTATGATATTTGTCCCTCTGGGACTGGTTTATTTCACTCAGCATGATGTGTTCCAGATTCCTCCATTTTGTTGCAAATGACCTGATTTCATTTTTTTTCCTGCTGTATAGTATTCTATAGAGTACATGTCCCATAATTTCATATCCAGTCTTGTTGCCATTGAGTTTCTCAACAATGTTGCAGTGGATTCGTTTCTGAGAGGAGCAGTGTGGTGGGGGCAAGAGGCGCGGAGTCAACACACAGACCCCGGGAGTCGGGTGAAAGCAGGCTCGAGGCGAGCAGCCCGCAGACTCGTTTATTACAGTTGGTACAACTTCTTATATAGCCAAGACCAGCCAATCTGGTCAAGGGGCGGTCTATGCCCCAACCAATCACAGCCTATTGTCAGGCAGTTTCCAAAGCCATCCAATCACAGCCTGTTACCAGGCAGTTTCAAATCCATCCAATCATAGCCTGTTGCCAGGCAGTTTCCAAAGCCATCCAATCATAGCCTGTTGCCAGACAGTTTCAAATACATCCAATCACAGCCTGCTCTCAGGCAGTTTCCAATCCATCCAGTCACAGCCTGTTCCCAGGCAGTTTCCACTCCATCCAATCATAGCCTGTTGCCAGGCAGTTTCCAAAGCCATCCAATCACAGCCTGTTGCCAGGCAGGCTCCATTGCCAGGTGGGTTTCAAAGCCATTCCTGAGTAACTGACGCTCGCTTGCCAGTGGCCACCTTGGCATGGCCTTCTCATTCCACCACACAGTCTACTGTTGATGGGCATTTGGGTTGGTTCCAGGTCTTAGCTATTGTGAATTGAGCTGCAATAAACATTAATGTGCAGACAGCTTTTTTGTTTGCCAATTTAATTTCCTTTGGGTAAATTCCAAGGAGTGGGATGGCTGGGTTGAATGGTAGGGTTATATTCAGGTTTCTGAGGAATTTCCAAACTGACTTCCAT
This sequence comes from Sylvilagus floridanus, assembly GCA_949820135.1. Classification (NCBI taxonomy): domain Eukaryota; kingdom Metazoa; phylum Chordata; class Mammalia; order Lagomorpha; family Leporidae; genus Sylvilagus; species Sylvilagus floridanus. Next base: position 1,917,728 of record OX463235.1, on the reverse strand, counting down.
AGTGGCTTAACCAGTTTGCATTCCCACCAACAGTGGGTTAGTGTCCCTTTTTCCTCACATCCTCACCGGCATCTGTTGTTGGTAGATTTCTGAATGTGAGCCATTCTCACCGGGGTGAGGTGAAACCTCATTGTGGTTTTGATTTGCATTTCCCTGATGGCTAGTGATCCTGAACATTTTTCCATGTGTCTGTTGGCCCTTTGTATTTACTCTTTTGAAAAATGTCTATTTTGGTCCTTGGCTCATGTACAACTTAATACTTTATCCTTTTTAGTATTTTTTTGTTCTACTTGGTTGAACAACTTCTATTGGTTGAACTCTGTAATTAACACACAATTATTCTTAGGTGTTGAAATTTAACTAAAAACTGATCTCTGTGAAATATAAGAGTGGAATAAAAGAGGGAGGAGATGTACAATTTGGGACATGCTCAATCTGACTTGCCCAAATGGTAGAGTTAGAAACGTGCCAGGGGATTCCAATTCAATCGCAACAAAGTTGCAGGTACCAATGCCATCTCACTAGTCAAAGTGATCAATTTCAGTTCACAATTGATCATACTGATAGGTCTAAGAGTCAAAGGGATCACATAAACAAGACTAGTATCTGCTAATACTAACTGATAGAATCAAAAAGGTTGAGAACGATCCAACATGGGAAGCAGGATACACAGCAGACTCATAGAATGGCAGATGTCCTAAACAGCACTCTGGCCTCAGAATCAGCCCTTAAGGCATTCAGATCCGGCTGAAGAGCCCATCAGAGTATTTCAGGCATGGAAAGCCAACACACTCTGGGAAAAAAAATAAATGAAAGATCTCTGGGAGTGAGATCCCAGTGGAAAGAACAGGGCCACCAAAGAAGGAGCTACCTTTCTCTGAAGGGAGGAGAGATCTTCCACTTTGACTATGACCTTGTATAAATAAGATCGATGTCCACGAACTCAAAAATTTTCCATAGCCTTGGCAACTCATGACTAGAGCCTAGGGAGATTACTGACGCCATAAACAAGAGTGTCAATTTGCTAAGTCAACAACAGGAGTCACTGTGCACTTACTCCTCATGTAGGATCCTTAATGTGTTGTTCAACATAAATTAATGCTATAACTAGTAATCAAACAGTATGTTATATTTTATGTTTCTGTGTGGGTGCAAACTGTTGAAATCTTTACTTAATATATACTTAATTGATCTTCTGTATATAAAGAGAATTGAAAATGAATCTTGATGTGAATGGAAGAGGAGAGGGAGCGGGAAAGGGGAGGGTTGCAGGTGGGAGAGAAGTTATGGGGGGGAGCCAGTGTAATCCATAAGCTGTACTTTGGAAATTTATATTTTCTAAATAAAAGTTAAAAAAAAAAAGAAAAATGGATCTGCAAATGGGCACTGACTCTTTCCCTCTTGCCTTTCTGTGTTTCTTTCTGGCATAGAGATAATTGTTTTTAATTGAGTGAATAAAGAAACATAAAACTTATCTTGATAGATTAATTCAGTAAAAACAATGTTCATATCCAGTTAATATCAAAATATCACCCTATTCTTAAACTTGCATAGATATTAAAAATTCATCTCAAATGGTGGGAAGGTGAGAATTTCCAATAGAATCCTGAAGGTGCAAAATAAAATTAGAGGGCATTATAGCTATAACAGCTTTCATATTTCTGTTCATAAAGCACCTGTAGACCACAGAATGTGTTTTATATTTAATACAATTTGATATTCCAAAATGAAATGACTACTTATACTAATGTTTTCAAAAATTTCAGGTGATTTCTATTGTAATATCTCAAAGTTACAACTGTGAATGCCCTGGAAATAATTGATATTAAGATTTTACAAGTATGCTCTAGTCAACCCAATGCTATGCAACTCACACACTATTCCTAGACTGACTTTCTTCTATGTTATTCTTTAATGTCCTGGCTGCAATAATTGTGTTTCTATACATCACAAATTTTATGACAACAACTGTCATGTTCATGTCAACAGTTGGTGTGTGGCATGTAAGAGTGATGAAATGAGTAACAGTATGAGTAACTGATGTCAACATTCAAACATTGCATGAATCCATCTGATAACATAATACAGCACATCTCACTGGATTTTATGGGACAAATGCTAGGTTAGCTGAAAGAATATATACTCAAAATCAAACCAGTTTACCGCGGAAATATTATGCACATTTTAAAAACCCTGACTGATTGAGTTGAAAGTGATAGAGATAGATTTCCCATTTGATGTTTTATTCTTTTTTTAAAAGATTTATTTATTTATTTGAAACTCACAGTTACACAGAGAGAGGAGAGGCAGAGAGATAGAGAGAAAGAGAGAGAGAGATTCACTGTCCAATTGGCTGCAATATTTGGAGCCTCACCAATCAAAAGCCAGGAGCCAGGAGCTTCTTCCAGGTCTCCCATGTGGTGGGCCATCTTCTGTAGCTCTCCCAGGCCACAGCAAAGAGCTGGATTGGAGGTGGTGCAGCTGGGTCTTGAACCAGAGCCCACATGGGATGCTGGCACTGCAGGAGGCAGATCTACTCACTACACCACAGCGCCAGCCCTGGTTTATTCTTTAAATATCTGAAATAGCCATGGCTGTATCAGGCAGGTTCCACAAGTCTAAAGTGTAATCTGAGTTAACAATGGTGGCAACAGGAACCCTCTTCTAAGCTCTCATAAGGTTCTGTAATAACATAATTTATATTCATAAATGTGCCCTGACATGGGACAGAAGTTGGGTTTTTCCAAAGCATGATTTTTTTCCACAAGTTGATATATTATGGAAATTACTTCTGTCCAGGTATGTTTACATTAAGTACACATTCTTGAACAATAAAATGAGTGCATTAGATGTAAACCACAACGCTGACATAATTTTGTTCATTAAATCACTTTTTTTGTGAGTAAGGTGCTGTTTATGGGACAATCTTGACTTTCAGTGTATGCCTGGCCCATCACTGGCTACTGTAAATATTAAAGAGATTAACCTGCAAATGAGAAAAATGCTCTGTCTCTTCCAAAACCATCAATCAATATTTTAAAAGTGTGTATATTTCACTGGTCAAACTAGTTTAATTTGGATAGATGCTCTTTCAGCTTCATCATCAGTCTTATAATATCCAATGATGTATGTTGTTACAAGATGGATTTGTACAATTTTAGTATCTTGACTTCATTTACTTGTATATTCTTATATATTCAAAACCCTTACATGCCAGACACTTGCCAGCTGCTGACATGAGCAAGATAAGAGGGCTCTTGGAATTGTGGAATTTTCAGGGTAATGGAAATGCCGTTACTGAAGTCATAAAATGAAAGTCTACATGGAAGAAAATCAGGATAGGGGGCGCGCACCGCGGCACCTCAGTGGGCCTGGCTCCTTTTGGGGCCTGTGCGGCCCTACCCCTGTGTGACTGCGAGGAAAATGAAGATAGTAGAGGAGCCTGAGGGGCGGCTGTGACTCCCTGGCCGAGGTCCTTGCCGCTTTCGCCGCCGGGAGCTTCCCTCCTCTTGGGATTCTGTGCGTCGGAGCGCCCCAGTGGCCTGGCTCCGCTGGTGGAATGGTCGCCGAGGGCGTCCACGCGCTCCGTAAGCGGACGAGGGAGGCTCGAGGGACCTCCACCCCCACGCCAGGCGAGAAAGCCCCCGGCACGGCAAATGTGCAATACCAACATGTCTGTGTCTACTGACGGTGCTGTAAGCACCTCAGATTCCAGCTTCGGAACAAGAGACCCTGGTTAGACCAAAGCCATTGCTTTTGAAGTTGTTAAAGTCTGTTGGTGCACAAAAAGGCATTTACACCATGAAAGAGGTTATATTTTATCTTGGACAGTACATTATGACTAAACGATTGTATGACGAGAAGCAACAACATATTGTGTATTGTTCAAATGATCATCTTGGAGATTTGTTTGGAGTGCCAAGCTTCTCTGTGAAAGAGCACAGGAAAATATATACAATGATTTATAGAAACTTGGTAGTAGTCAATCAGCAGGAACCATCAGATTCAAGTACATCTGTGAGTGAGAATAGGTGTCACCTTGAAGGTGGGAATGATCAAAAGGACCCTGATCAGGAGCTGCAGGAAGAGAAATCTTCGTCTTCAAGTTTGGTTTCCAGACCATCTACCTCATCCAGAAGGAGAGCAATTAGTGAGACAGAAGAAAATTCAGATGAATTATCTGAATGCCAAAGAAAGCACCACAAATAGCTAGTATTTCCCTGTCCTTTGCTGAAAGCCTGGCTCTGTGGGTAATAGGGGAGATATGTTGTGAACGAAGCAGTGGCAGTGAATCGACAGAGACGCCATCAAACCTGGATCTTGATGATGGTGTAAGTGAACATTCAGGTGACTGGCTGGATCCGGATTCAGTTTCTGATCAGTTTAGTGTAGAATTTGAAGTTGAATCTCTAGATTCAGAAGATTATAGCCTTAGTGAAGAAGGACAAGAACTCAGGTGAAGATGATGAGGCATATCGAGTTACTGTGTATCAGGCAGGAGAGAGTGAGACAGATTCATTTGAAGAAGATCCTGAAATTTCCTTAGCTGACTATTGGAAGTGTACTTCATGCAATGAAATGAGTCCTCCCCTTCCACCACATTGCAACAGATGTTGGGCCCTCCGTGAGAATTGGCTTCCTGAAGATAAGGGGAAAGACAAAGGGGGAATCCCTGAGAAAGCCAAACTAGAAAACTCGACACACGCGGAAGAAGGCTTTGATGTTCCTGATTGTAAAAAAACTACAGCAGATGATTCCTCAGAAGCCTGTGTTGAGGAAAATGATGATAAAAGCACACAAGCCTCTCAATTACAAGAAAGTGAGGACTTCTCTCAGCCATCAACTTTTAATAGCATTATTTATAGCAGCCAAGAAGATGTCAAAGAGTTTGAGAGGGAAGAAACACAAGACAAAGAAGAAAGTACGGAATCTACTACTCCTCTTAATGCCATTGAACCTTGTGTGATCTGCCAGGGTCGACCTAAAAATGGTTGCATTGTTCATGGCAAAACAGGACACCTAATGTCATGTTTCACATGTGCCAAAAAACTAAAGGAAAGGACTAAGCCCTGCCCAGTATGTAGACAACCAATTCAAATGATTGTGCTAACTTATTTCAACTAATTTACCTGCCCATAGAAATGGAATTATATATTTCTAACTATAAAGCCCTAAACATTTAGACAACATGGATCTATTTTTATTTACATATATCAAAGTGAGGCATTGTCTCAGTCCACCTAGATTGCCCTTTTACAGTGTAATTTAACTTTGGGAGGGGGAAAATGAATATTTACTCTTCAAAGGAAAATTTCACTTGGGTTGTAATATGATTTGTGTTGGATAAATGACTATAGCTCACCGTTTACCCTTACTCTTGACTTTAAATAGTTGCCACACTACTTTCTTCCAAATGTAAATGATAAGTATTGGATTTAAAAAATATATATATAAATAGAACATTGAAATGTAAATTTAGTGTCTTGTGTAAGGAGAGAAAATATTAGTGAAAGAGTTAACATTTAAATTTTGGATACTGTTAAATTATCTGAGCCTTAGTTTTTCTACTCTCAAAGCTTAAAATACTTTTTTCAGATAAAGAAGTTGGTAGCTGTATTTGGTGCTCTGTAAGTGAAAAATGTACTTATTCTTTAAGTCTTTTCGGTGTAACCATGTGGTAAGGAGTAGTTGTGGTAATGATGTTGGTTGAGAAAATAGCCATCATTTACTCACACGCAAAACCTTCCCAAACCTCCCTAGTAAACTCCGATTGTTCTGGGTAGGCAGGTATACTAGGCCTTTTCCACACTTTCAGAATTTAGTGGACTCTTTTGTTTCCTCTAAGTTGGAAAGAATTCTGAGACACTTTGAATGATCTTCTTGGGCTGGGTTACATGGTTCCTGGTAGTTGCCTAGGTTTCAGACCAGTTTCAGAAACTTATGAATTCAGAAACTTGGTAAACAGAACTATTCATTTTAAAACTAGCTGGGAAGACTGCAACTTACAAGTTATGCAGAATTTATTCATTCTGTTCCTTCTAAGAATGACAGAGTCAGAACACGGGATTATGAAATTCTCTCAAACCGTAGATTAATTTATTGTGGTTAAGTATGAGTCTCCACCAAATACTGAAAGTAACTATTGACTTAAGATCCCAGTGTTTTCCTCTTATATTTGACAGTTGTGCATATTCAGATAAGGGCTATAAAACCAACTTAGCTAACTAAATTTTAGAACTGAGGGATAATTTGGGTAGCTGATTACTAACAGAACATTGTTGATATAAACTTTATAAGCAAAGGTCACATACATCATGATTACATGTGCATATCTAGGTAGGAAGTGATTGACTGGCAGTACTTTATCTTTGGTCTTCAAATACCACGCAGCATTATTAATTTGTGATTTGTAATTTTTCAGCTAGAGATGTATACATTCATTCTGAAAGTTGGTAGTACAAATAAGATGATAGATGGTGTATGTTAGGATATACCTATGCAGCAGTTGCTGTTCACATAACATCAGCTCTGCACATGGAGTCATTCTGCGTGCTTCTGGATTACCAATGTAGTCTTGATTGTCTAAATTTTTAAGTTTCATGTGCATATATTTATTGATTTACAAATAAATGACTAATTAAATGTTAAAAAAAGAAAATCAGGATAGGAACAGTGTGTGAGTTATATAGCATTGGTTTGACTATAGGATATTTGTGAAATCTTAAAATCTGTTTGTGTGGGAAAAATTTTACTTCTGCTTCACTTCTAGAGATAGCTTACCTATGGGCAGTATTCTCAGATGGGACATTGAGACAAGCCCAGTTGTTCATCTGCAGGCCTGGAGTTGTGTTTCCCAGAATGGGAAAAGCCACTGATAGCTTTGATCATGAAGAAGGCTTTACCTTCCTGTTCAAGAAGTGCAAGTGTCTCCTTGATTTGTTCTGCCCAGTATGAGAATTTCAAATGGGATACAAATCAATGTACAGGTACTACATCTAACACAAGGATCTCAGGAAGCTGCTTGCAAGAGTGAAAAAACTGGAAAGAAGCAGCTCCTGCTGGTCTTGAAAAACATCAGGAACTACAGAGACCAGAATAGGTAACAGGCACTCACCTGCAGGCCCAAGTGGCAGGTGTACCCCAGCAGATGTGGAGAAATTTGGGCCCTCTGGAGCTCCACACAAGTAGGGACCTGGCCCTACTGTAACTGAGGGCACTGAGCTCCCAGTCCCTGGCTGATTTTCAGCACATGAGATGGGCAAACAGAGCCCAGGCTACCTTTCAGAGCTGCTGGAACAAAAGTGAAAGCTTAGCTGGTTGCTGAGCTACTTGTGATCTAGATCCTGGCTTTGGCCTGGCCCACCCTCATTCACTGTGGTCGTTTGGGGAATGGACAAGAAGATGGAAGGCTCTCTCTCTCTCTCTCTCTCTCTCTGTGTGTGTGTGTGTCCTTCTCTGTAAATCTGCCTTCCAAATAAATATTCAAAAAATTCCCTGTAGGGTTCATATGGTGGTGTTGGATTGCCTTAGCTTTTGCATACATAGGAAAAACTGTATTTCTTTTTTGCAAGATGAACAAGCTTTACTAGTTATAGTACACTCGTTTGAAAGGTTTTTGTCTTTTTTTCTTTCTTTACATTAAATATATTTTGAAATACTCTTCTGGCCTACTGGTTATTATACATGTGCTGTTTTTCTAATGAGCCTTCTTTAGGATCTGTCTCACTTTGTTTTGGATTCTCTCCTTGTCTTCAAATCTTGACAGTGACTATAACATACATTAATATGGTTGGATATTATTGAGCCAAATAAATATAAATATAAATATATAATATAAATATAGATTATATAATAATATAATTGGATATACTGTGCAGGAAGTTAGAGAGTATTCCAAATTAGTTCCTACTGAGAGAGTAATACACATTATACTTTTACCTGGGATTAAAAATGATACTTTTTTTAAGATTAGAAAGATTTGTGAAGCTTTTTGCAACAGAACTGGGCTGACATATATTTTAATTTCAGTGTGCACATTATATCCCTAGAAAAGTCTACCTTTTAATCATTGTTGGATAAATATTTCATCATAACCAATGCCTGTATCATCATTCCTTCCCTTTATTTAAATTTTTATGTTATTCAGCATCTAACACTCTATTTGTATAACTGGATATTATATGATTGTTACAGTTAGAGTTCTTATAAAATTTTCAAAATTATATATGAAGCCAATGTAAAAGCACCATGGAAAACACATGACATTTGAAGAAACATAGATTTTGCTTTCGTAACAGCTCTGAAATTTTACTATGTGCATGACATATAACAAGTGACTTACCTTTTCTGCACTTCTTTTTCCATATATAAGAACTACAATTATTAAAGTCGAATGCAAGTTTTTAAAGGAATACAAGGTAACAATGTGAGTCTCTTTTTTGTTTTGGTTTCCACTGATGTGTTTTCTTAATTTTATGTAAATTATACAATTTTCTGTAATTCATATATACAGATTTAAGAACATAGTGATACTTCCCACTCTAACCTCTATCCTGCTCACTCGTCAACCCTTCTTCTTCCTTCTCCCATCCTCGCTTTTAAATTTTACAAAGATCTACTGTCAGTTCACATTCTGATGGTAAAGTTAACCCTGCACTAAGTAAAAATGTTCAGCAAATAGTATGAAATAAAACATTGTTCTTCAACAGAAGGGGCAAGGATGGTAAGCAATCATCAAATCTCAAAAAATGTCCATTTCCCTCAAAACATTACATTTTAGGTTTTCTACTAATTGCCTCAGATCACAGAAAACATATGGTGTCAGTCTTTTGGGGACTGGCTTTTTTCACTAAATACAATGGTTTCCAATTGTATCTATTTTATTGCAAAAGACAGGATTTCATTGTTTTCACAGCTGAGTATACTCCATAGTGCATTTATACCACAATTTCTTTATCCAGTCAATAATTGATGGACATCTGATTCTATTTCTGAGCTATTGTGAATTCAGCTGAAATCAACATGGGCATACAGATAACTTTTATATGCTGATTTCTTTTGATTTGGGCAAATTCCCAGGAGTGGGATGGCTAGATCATATGGTAGGTCTACATTCAGATTTTTGAGGTATTTCCATACTGTCTTTCACAATACCTGCACCAGTTTGCGTTCTTACCAGCAGTGGATTAGGCTACCTTTTCTCCCACATCCTCACCAGCATTTCTTGGTTAATTTCTGTATGAGAACCATTCTAACTTGAGCGAGGTGAAACATCATTACAGTTTTGAGCTGCATTTTCCCGATGGATAGTGATTCTGAGTATTTTTTCAAGTGCCTGTTGTCCATTTGAATTTCCTCTTTTGAAAAATGCCTATTTAAGTAATTTACCCATTTCTTAACTGGTTTGTTTTGTTGAATTTTCTTAAACTTGTAGATAATGGATGTTAACCCTTTATCAGTTGCATAGTTTGCAAATATTTTCTAGCATTCTGCCTCTTCACTTTGCTGAATGTTTATTTTGCAATGCAAAAGCTTCTCAACTTGAAGTAATACCATTTGTCAGTTGTCATTTTGGTAGCCTGTGCTTCTGGGGACTTCTCCAAGAAGTCTTTGCCAATGTCAATGTCTTGCAGACACTGATCTCTAGTAATTAGATCATTTTGGGTCATAGATTTAGGTCTTTGATCCATTTGAGTGGATTTTTGTGTAAGGTGTAAAATAGGGGTCTAGTTTCATACTTTTGCCTGCAGAGATCCAATTTTCCCAGCACTATTTGTTGAAGAGACTGTCCTTGTTCCATGGATTGATTTGTAGCTCTTTGATCATAGATAAGTTGGTTGAGATGTGTGGATTGATTCACGGAGTTTGTATTCTGTTCCATTGGTCTGCAAACTTGTTTTTGAGCCAGTGTCAGGTTGTTTTATTTATAAGTACTCTGTAGTGTGTCTTGCAATCTGGTTTTGTGATGCCTCTGGCTTTGCTTCTGTTGTATAACATTGCTTTAGGTATTCAAGGCTCTTTTGTTTCCATATGGATTTTAGTACCATTTTTTCTAGATGTGAGAAGAATGTCATTTGTATTTTGATTAGGGTCACATCAAATCTGTAAATTGGTAGTATGAACTTTTTGATTATGTGGATTCTTCCAGTCCGTAATGATGATTTTTCCATTTTTAAGTCTTCTTCTACTTCTTGCTTTAATGTTTTATAATTGTCATTGTAGATATCTTTGATGTCCTTGACTAAATTTTCCAAGGTATTTAATTTTTTGAGGTTATTGTGAATGGGACTTATCTTAAAAGTTCTTTCTCAGCCTTAGTATTGTCTGTGAATAGAAAAGCTATTGACTTTTATGTGTTGATTTTATATCCTGCCATATTACCTGATTTTTTATGAATTCCAATAATCTTTCTGTGGAGTCTCTTGTGTCACTTGCAAATAAAGATAATTGAATTGCTCCTTTCAAACCTATTTCCCTTTGATATCTTTTTCTTGCTTAATGGCTCTGACTAAAACTTCCAGGACTATATTAAGTAGTAATGGTGAGATGGGCATCTTTTTCTGGTTCTGGATATTGGGGGAGGGGGCTTCCAGTTTTTTGTCAATCAATAGGATGCTGGCCATTGGTTTGTCACAAATTTCCTTGACTATGTTGAGGAATGTTTCTTCTGTATCCAATTTGCTAAGGTCTTCATGAAAGGTTATTGTATTTTATCACATGCATTCTCTATATCTATTGAGATAATCATATGTTTTTTGTGTTTGTTAATGTATCATATTGGTTGATTTTTGAATGTTGAACCATCCATGCATATCAGTGATTAATCCCACTTGGTCCAGGTGGAAGATATTTCTGATGTGTTCTTGGATTCATTTATCTTTTATTTTGTTGAGTTTTTTTGTGTCTGTTCATCAGGGATATTGCTGTATAATTATCTTTCTCTGTTTTATCTTTCTCTGGTTTAGGAATTAAGGTGATGCTGGCTTCAGAGAAGGAGGTTGGGAGGATTTGCTGTATTCTAATTGTTTTGAATAGCTTGAAAAGAATTGGAGTTAGTCTTTAAGTGTCTGGTAGAATTCAGCAGTGAAGCAGTCTGGTCTTGGGCTTTTCTTTGTGGGGATGTCTGATTCAATCTCTGTCCTGGTTATTGATCTGTTAAGGTGTTCTAAGCCTTAATGACACAATTTTGGTAAATTGTATGTGTCCAGCCATCTATTTATTTCTTCTAGTTTTCCCAATATTTTAGCAGGCAAGCCTTTTCTGTAATTCCTGATGATTCTTTATATTTCTGTGGTATCTGTTGTTATATGTCCTTTCTCATCTCTGATTCTATTGAATTGGACCTTCTCTCTCTTTTGGTGAGTTGGGCCAATCATGTACCAGTTTTGTTTATTTTTTTGAAAAACTGCTCTTAACTTTCCCTGATTTTTGTATTTTTTGTTTCAATTTTATTTTCTCCCTAATTTTATTTATTTGTTACCTCATACTAATTGGGTTTTTTTTTTTTAGGTCCTTGAGATGCATTGACAGATCATTTATTTGGTACTTTTCAAATTGTTTTATGTATGTACCAATTGCTATAAACTTTTATCTTAACATTGTTTTGCTATGTCCAAGTTTTCATATGATGTTTTGTAGTCTTCATTCATTTCCAGAAACTTGTTGATTTTTCCTTTGATTTCTTCTATGACCTGACCTGATGTTCAATCAGAAGCATGTTGTTCATTCTCCATGTATTTGCATATGATCTAGATATTCTTGAGTTGTTGATTTCCAACTTCATTCCATGTGGTCAGAGAAGACACATGGTATGATTTTGATTTTATTTTAATTTGCTGAGATTTGCTTTATGGCCAAGAAGATGGTATATCCTAGATAACGTTCCATGCATTAATGAGAAGAATGTGTATCCTGTAACTGTGAAGTGAAAAGCTTGGTAGATATCAGTTAGGTCCATTTGTTCCACAGTGTAGACTAACTCTATTTGTTGATTTTTTTTATCTAGTTTATCTGTTCATTTTGAAAGTGGGATTTTGAAGTTCCCTGTTACTATTGTATTGGAGCCTATGTCTCATTTAGATCCATTAATGTTTCTTTTAAATAGCCAAACAAAATGGATTTTGTTGTATATACTTCTATTATAATCTCATTTTCCTGTTGAATTGATTCCTTTATCATTACACAGTGTCCTTCTTTGTCTCTTTTAAAAGTTTTTGTGTTAAAGTCTATTTTGTCTGATATTACAATGGCTACACCTGCCCTTATTTGCTTTCTATTAGTATGGACAATGTTTTTCCATCCTTTGACTTTCAGTCTGCATATATCTTTGTTGGTGAGCTGTTTTTCTTGTAGTCAACAAATAGATGGGTCTTGTTTTTAATCCATTTGGACAGTCTTAATCTTGTAACTAGAAATTTGAGGCCATTGCATTCAAGGTTACTATTGATAAGTAATGACTTGGCCCTGCTAGTTTTCTATAAGTAGTCATATTGTTTACTTTGGATTTCTGCAGTTTTTTTTATTGTGAAAATATCTGTCCTCACATTCTTTTATAAGGATGACTATCTCTGTGTTTCTATGTGTAACACATCCTTCAGCATCTTATGGAATGATAGGTAAGTAGAGACAAATTCTTTCAATTTCTATTTGTTATGGAAGGTCTTTATTTCACCTTTATTCACAAATGAGAACTTTGCCAGGTACAATATTCTGGGCTGACAATTTTTTTCCTTTTGAAAATTGGAGTACGTCTCACCATTCTCTCCTAGCATGTAGAGTTTTTGATGAGTAGTCAGGTGTGAGCCTAATTAGAGAATCTTTGGAAGTAATCTTGTCATGTCTCTCATGCACACTTTAGAATTCTTTCTTCGTATTTTACTGTCCTATGTTTTACAATGCTTCATGGTGATAATCTTTTATGGTCATGCTTCTAAGGAGTTCTATGTACTTCCTGTAGTTGGATGTTCCATTCTTTCTCTAAGTTGGAAAAGCTTTCTGTAATTTTTTTACTATATAGGCCTTCTAGTACATTCTATACTTCTACACCTTCAGGAACACCTAATACACATATGTTGAGTCGTTTGACAGCATCCCATAAATTCCCAACACTATTTTTATGTTTCCTAATTTCTTTTTTTATCTGATTGAAAGATTTCCAAAGATTCATATTGTAGCTTGGATACTCTTTCTTCTGCCTCACCAAGTCTTGTTAAGGCTTTCCACTACATTTTTATTTGATCTATTAATTCTTCATTTCTAGTATTTTATTTTGATTTTTCTTTAAAGTCTCAATTTCATGGGAAAATATTCTTTCATGTCATGTATGGTTTTCTTTAGTTGGTAGATTGGATTCTGCTTGCTTTAACGTAATCCTATGATGAATCTTTGGAATTCCATTTCCACAATTATAACAATCTCTTCTTTACATTGTAATATTGAAATGCTATTGTGTTCTTTTTGGGGAGGGTCATGATGTCTTTCTTACTCTTTTTTCTTGAATTTTTGTATTTATTTTTAGGTATTTGAGGAGTTACTTGTTTTTTTTTTTTCCCCTCTGATTGCTTTTATCTTTGAACTATGCCTCTGTGGCTTAGTGGAATGTCTTCACTTTCAATGAATACCAAGTGGTGTATGCTGGGACCGGCTGGGTAGCTCAAGCCAGTGCTCCATGGTGGGGTGAATATCCAGAGTAGATTACCTCTTATGAACAGAAGGGGAGAATGGTCATCTCTGTTGGTGTGATCACCCCCTCACCTCTTCTCCATGCTGAGCAATGTTCAGATATTAGCCCCCAGTGGGTTCAACACTCACCCATGCAACCGTATGAACAGCACAAATGATCTACATGGTCCTCACTCTGAGCATGGTTTCTGCTGCAATGACCTGTCCAGGCAACCAAGGAGCTCCAAACATGTGGAGCCACACTCAATATTTGCCCACTAACCCAGCTACACACTGCACTCTCTCATGCAGTCACTGGGTCCCCACAGTCTTAGCACTGGTTCTGTGGGTAATCACTAGTCCATAGGGCTCCAGGCCAGATTAACACCATGCTATCTTCCTATCTATTTCACTATGGGTTGCTACAACCTACACTCTCCTATGTCTCCAATCCGCAATCTGCTCTGGACCTCAGCTGCTGTGGTTGTGTGTTGTATCTGGTATTTTGCTGTGCATCCACATCTTCCACACAGACCCATGTTTTTCCTCTTCCTTTCATAGAATTTCCAGTGCAGTTTTCTCTCTAATGCTCCCCTGAGCCTGACTTCCGATACTTGTTTAAAAAACTATTTATCCCTACCCTAGTGCAGTACATCATTCTCTATTCCCTCATCTTGAACTCCCTCCTCGAATGCATCACTTCCTATAGATCCCAAATCTATAGGTTAGTAGGATCCATATATATGCACAAATTATTAGTTCAAGGTTAAGCATTATAATTAGAAATGCATAGGTATTCAGAATACTTATAAAATTTCTAAGTAAATCATTGATGAAAGATTAATGGAGATAGTATTTAGGGTTTTATTTTATATAAAATTTTTGCTACATGCCTATTATAAAGCAGATGATTGCAGAATGTTATTTTGTTTTAAAGATTTAATTATTTTATTTAAAAGGCAGAGTTACAGAGAGGGGGAGAGAGAGAGGGTGGAAGAGAGAGAGGGAGGTCTTCCATCTGCTTGTTCACTCCCCCAGAGAGCTACAATGGCTAGAGCTGCACCAATCCAAAGCCAGTAGCCAGGAGTTTCTTCCAGGTCTCCCTTGTGGGTGCAGTGGCCCAAGGACTTGGGTCATATTTTAGTGCTTTTCCAGGCCATAGCAGAGAGCTAAATTGGAAGTGGAGCAGCCAGCTCTTGATCTGGTGCCCACATGGGATGCCAGCATTGCAGGTGGCTTCTTAACACAGTGCACCACAGTGCTGTCCCCAGAACCTTATTTTTTTAAAAATTTTTTTGGCAGGCAGAGTGGACAGTGAGAGAGACAAAGAGAAAGGTCTTCCTTTTCCATTGGTTCAGCCCCCAATGGCCACTGTGGCCAGCGCACCGTGCTGATTCGAAGCCAGGATCCAGGTGTTTCTCCTGGTCTCCCATGCAGCTGCAAGGCCCAAGGACTTGGGCCATCTGCCTTGGCACTCCCAGGCCACAGCAGAGAGCTGGATTGGAAGAGGAACAACCAGGACAGAATCCTTATTTTTTAATTTTTAAATTAAAAAATTTATTTTTTGATTTTTATTTATTTATTTTTAAGAGTTTTTTTTTTTTTTTTTTTTTTTTTTTTTTTTTTTTTTTTTTTTTTACAGGCAGAGTGGACAGTGAGAGAGAGAGACAGAGAGAAAGGTCTTCCTTTGCCGTTGGTTCACCCTCCAATGGCCGCCGCGGTTGGCGCGCTGCGGCCGGCGCACCGCGCTCGTCCGATGGCAGGAGCCAGGAGCCAGGTGCTTTTCCTGGTCTCCCCATGGGGTGCAGGGCCCAAGCACCTGGGCCATCCTCCGCTGCACTCCTGGGCCACAGCAGAGGGCTGGCCTGGAAGAGGGGCAACCGGGACAGAATCCGGCGCCCCGACCGGGACTAGAACCCGGTGTGCCGGCGCCGCAAGGCAGAGGATTAGCCTGTTGAGCCACGGCGCCGGCCTAAGAGTTTTATTTTTAAGAGTAACAACAATATTAGAGGACACATGGAAAGTAGAAAACAAAAAAGAAATCATGTGTAATTTCTCTATGTGAATTCTCATAAAATACTCATTTTTTCCATTTTTAACATTTTTAATATTTTTCTTAACATTACTTAGCCTTTCTCCACATTATTCAGTAACTATTCTATTGTTTGAATGCCTATATATTACATCAGCTGAGTCTGCACTTAAATATAATTTGGAATAAGGAGAGGAGGAAAAGAAAGTTAAAAGCATTTAAGATGTACATTGCATTATATTCCTTTCCTTAAATAAATATGGTTCAATTAAAAAATTTATTTTGTAGATATGCAAACAGAGGAGCAGCAAAGTTCTGTAATTTGTTCAGTCATGTAAGTAATAATTTGTAGAACTGGTAAAGGATTCAAAATCTATGTGACCTTGGAGGACATGTATTTTCCACTGTACTTTCATGTTGACTACCTATGACACTTACTAAATTTTTTAAGAACTCTAAATATATCAGTTATACAAAAATCCAGTTATACAAGTAGTGATTTAGCTTTTCAATTAGTGACACTTTTAGCAAATGAAAGAAATGATACAAGAAATGCTTTTAATGAAATTGCATCTAAAATCACTTAAAACGTAAGTTTTTTTAGTGATATAATATGCACATGCAAATTAAAATGTATTTCAGCTAGATTTTCTTATAACACAATTCTGTGTCTTTCTGACCTTTTATAATCCCATCCAACGAGTTGTTACCCCCATATAAATTTATTTAAAAATTTCTCTCCCTAAATTCCTATATATATGCATATACAAGAAGCTCGATGGTATCCAACCATATTCAACCACAAAGAATATCTCTGAAGCATATTGTAGAAATCTAAATCTAGGAGAGCGGCAAGATGGCGGAATAGGAAGGGAGCACACCGATAGTCTGGGGAGAGACAGTTTAATAAAAGTGGAGATACTGCAGGTTCACGGAAGAGTAGGGGAAGATACAGCAGAGAAAACCCTTCCAGAACTGGAGATTCACAGTGGACCTGCGTGGAGAGCGTGGGAGCCCGCAGTTTGGGACACCAGCAGCAGATTCAACACACCAGCGCTGGAACGCGAGGTGAGCAGAACATCAATAGCCCGAATTACCAGCAGGGAAGCGGAAAAGGGAGCCTAGAGCGAACGAGGCTTGAAACCCTGCGGGGAAAAGTTCACCAGGCTAACTAGAAGAGAGAGAGAGAGAGGGAAAAAAAAAAAGTGACCCATACGGACACGAGCTTCTCTCTCTCCGCTCACCTCTCAAAGGTGAGCAAGACAAAGAGCAGGCGCCATTTTGGAATACGTCATAAGCAGGGCGACCTCGGGTCAGCACCGGCCCCAAGCCTAGCAGAAAAACCTGACTCTGGGTGGGAGGGGTGAAATAACAGGAGATTAGAACCTAATGAATGTGTGGTGCTAATGAACTGAGACTGTGAAAAAAGAGACAGTGGGGGAGAGAACTCACGGAAATCACGAATTCATGTGAGTACTCTCCAGAGACGCTACAGTTCAGTAGCCTTGGCAGCCCAGTGGGAGACTACAGGAGAATCTGAGCCCACACTAAGGGCCGCAAAGATTCCCTCTCTGGTCCTTGGGAAAGAGCTTCCGATCTCTGGCTCCTGTGGGTATATCATTCGCCTGCTAACCACCCCCAATTCCATTCAGCTGTGTGGAATTACTTCCCTTTTGAACCAAAAAAAAAAAAAGTAACAGAGAGAGATTTACCACACCTAACCTGGGAGTGTCTCCTTTGACACACCCTCAACCCTGAGGAACCAAACAGAGCTCTCAGGCCAAACCCATCTCAAGCCTCTAAGGCTCCATCAAAAGCAGACAGTCCACTTAATCTAGAGTCATAGTATAACAAGAAAAAAACACCACAGTGAAGAAACCAATATGCCAAACAACAAACGCAAAAACCGAGGTAATAAGAACAAGGAAGACACTATGGCATCCCCAAATGAAAAAGACACCCCAATTCAAGATTACAAAGATGATGAGATAGAAGAGATGCAAGAAGCAGATCTCAAAAAATTGATAAGAACACTAAGAAGTACTCAAAAACAAATTCTTGAACTACAGAAATCCTTAATGGACAAGGTAGAAAATCTCTCTCGTGAAAATGAAATATTAAGGAGAAATCAAGCTGAAATGAAACAACTAGTAGAACATGAAACTGTGATAGTGATGAGAAATCATAATGAAGTGAAGAATTCAATAGATCAAATGAAAAACACATTAGAGAGCCTTACAAACAGAATGGGTGAGGCAGAAGAGAGAATATCAGACTTAGAAGACAGAGCACAGGAAACTATACAGTCAAACCAAAGACAAGAAGAGGAAATTAGAAATCTAAAAAATATTGTTGGGAATCTACAGGATACTATTAAAAAACCCAACATTCGAGTTCTAGGAGTTCCTGAAGGCATGGAGAGGGAGAAAGGATTAGAAGGCCTTTTTAGGGAGATAATAGCAGAAAATTTCCCAGGTTTGGAGAAGGACAGAGACATCCTAGTACAGCAAGCTCATAGAACCCCTAGTAAACATGACCAAAAGAGGTCCTCACCATGACACGTTGTAATTAAACTCACCACAGTGAAACAGAAAGAAAAGATCCTAAAATGCGCAAGAGAGAAACGTCAAATTACACTCAGAAGATCTCCAATTAGACTCACGGCAGACTTCTCATCAGAAACCCTACAAGCTAGAAGGGAATGGCGAGACATAGCCGAGGTACTTAGAGAGAAAAACTGCCAGCCCAGAATATTATATCCTGCCAAGCTCTCATTTGTGAATGAAGGTGAAATAAAGACCTTTCATAACAAACAAAAATTGAAAGAATTTGTTGCCACTCGTCCAGCCCTGCAAAAGATACTTAAAGATGTGTTACACACAGAAACACAGAAACACGGCCATCAACATGAAAGAAGGTAAACGAAGGGAACCTCACAGCAAAAGATCACAGGGAATTCAAAGCATACATTTGGATAAAGAAATTATGGGACATGTACTCTATAGAATACTATACAGCAGTCAAAAACAATGAAATCCGGTCATTTGCAATAAGATGGAGGAATCTGGAAAACATCATGCTGAGTGAATTAAGCCAGTCCCAAAGGGACAAATATCATATGTTCTCCTGATCGGTGACAACTAATTGAGCACCAAAGGGAAAACCTATTGAAGTGAAATGGACACTATGAGAAACAGTAACTTGATCAGCTCTTGTGCTGACTGTTGTTGTACAATGTAATACTTTATCCATTTTAGTAATTTTTTTATTCTAGTACTATTGGTTGAACTCTGTAATTAACAAACAATTATTCTTAGGTGTTTAAATTTTAACTGAAAAGTGATCCCTGTGAAATATAAGAGTGGGAATAAGGAGAGAGGAGATGTACAATTTGGGACATGCTCAATCAGTCGTGCCCCAAATGATGGAGTTAGAAACAGGCCAGGGAATTCCAATACAATCCCATCAAGGTGGCATGTATCAAGGCCATCTCACTAGTCCAAGTGATCATCTTCAGTTCACAATTGATCACACTGATAGGTCTAAGAGTCAAAGGGATCACACAAACAAGACTAGTGTCTGCTAATACTAACTGATAGAATCAAAAAGGGAGAGAATGATCCAACATGGGAAGTGAGATACACAGCAGACTCATAGAATGGCAGATGTCCTAAATAGCACTCTGGCCTCAGAATCAGCCCTTAAGGCATTCAGATCTGGCTCAAGAGCCCATGAGAATATTCTAGGCATGGAAAGCCAAGACACTCTGGAAAAAAAAAGAAGACCTAAATGAAAGATCTCTGTGAGTAAGATCCCAGTGGAACGAATGGGGCCATCAAAGAAGGAGGTACCTTTCTCTGAAGGGAGGAGAGAACCTCCACTTTGACTATGACCCTGTCAGAATAAGATTGAAGTCAGCGAACCCTAAAGGCTTCCATAGCCTTGGCAACTCATGACTAGAGCCTAGGGAGATTACTGATGCCATAAACAAGAGTGTCAAATTGTTAAATCAACTTCAGGAGTCACTGTGTACTTACGTCTCACGTGGGATCTGTCCTTAATGTGTTGTCCAATGTGAAGTAATGCTATAACTAGCACTGAAACAGTATTTTACACTTTGTGTTTCTATGTGGGTGCAAACTGATGAAATCTTTACTTAGTATATACTGAATCTATCTTCTTTATATAGATAATTAAAAATGAAAAGAAAATCTTGGTGTTAAATTGGAAATTGCCTAGAAAATTAATCAATTTTTAAAAAAAATATATCATGTAGGATCTCTGTCCTTAATGTGCTATACATTGTGAATTAATACTATAACTAGTACTCCAACAGTATTTTTCACTTTGTGTTGCTATGTGAGGGCAAACTGTTGAAATCTTTACTTAATATATAGTAAACTGATCTTCTGTATATAAAGAGAATTGAAAATGAATCTTGATGTGAAGCAAGGGGAGAGGGAGTGGGAAAGGGGAGGGTTGCGGGTGGGGGGGAAGTTATGGGGGGGAAGCCATTGTAATCTATAAGCTGTATTTTGGAAATTTATATTCTTTAAATAAAAGCGTTATAAAAAAAAGAAATCTAAATCTAAAGATATGTAAAATAGTGAGAGAAATACATACTAGCAGATTTGTTATCAGAAACCTTATGGTTCAGTAGAGAATTGGGTAATATATTTCATAGATCAAAAAAAAAGGTTATCTAAGAGTGCTATACCAAGCAAATCAATCCTCTAACAATGACAGAGAAATAAAGTTTTTCTCAGACAAGCAAAAGTTGAGGAAATTCATTCACATAAGATGGGACTTGCGAGAAATACTTAGTGTTGCCCTACATTACAAATAGAGACATGAACATTTTAGCACAGTGTTAGCCCTCCACTTTAGACACAAATGAACTCATATTGCAATAAAAACTCTGAGTCCCACTTCTCTGTTTCCAATTCATAATACACACATACACATATATATGCATAATTCATATATATCGTATATCATATGAATTATGCATATATAATATATATTGTATATAATGCATTATATTACATTATATAATATAATATAATGTAATATAATACATATAATACACACATACACATATATATGCATAATTAATATATATTATATAACATATATTCATATATTCTATGAATTATGCATATATAATATATATTGTATATATAATGTATTATATTACATAATACATTATATGTGCTTGTTATGTATGTATGCAATGCATACACTTATATATATTAAATAAGTGCTTATTTGAGCATAATGCTTTTTATTTCCTCAAATTGTATTTTACATTTCCTTAACATAGAAAGAACTAAACTGTAAAAATGCTGGTAAAATTTCAAATAGAACTAGCTTTGCGCATTACCGCTCATAAATGCCTGTAGAACATAATAAATGTTTTGATATTTATACAACTCTGTATTCAGAGAATAACTTAAAAATTATTACCATTGCTAAGTTGTTTTTAAAATTGTCAGATGATTCATACAATAAAATTTCAAAGTTATAAACTGGAATGTGTGTGAAAATGTTGGTGTTCAGTTTTTACCAGTATCCTCTAGTCAATCTAGTGCTACTTAACTCACACAGTATTCTTTGAATTATTTTCTTATGCTACACTTTCCTGTGCTTGCTTCAGTGACTGTATTTCTACAAATTACAAATGATAAGAACTCTCTTCTTGAGTTCATGTCAGCATCTGGTAAGTGTCTTTCATGTAAAAGAGTTTTAACATAACAAAGTTAGAATGAAGTAATATTAGGCTGGTGCTGTGGTGAGCCACGTGGTGAGCCTCCACCTGTGGCACTGGCATCCCAGGTTCTAGTCTTGGTTGGGTGCCGGATTCTGTCCCAGTTGCTCCTCTTCCAGTCCAGCTCTCTGCTGTGGCCTGGGAGTGCAGTGGAGGATGGCCCAAGTGCTTGGGCCCTGCACCAGCCTGGGAGACCAGGAGGAAGCACTTGGCTCCTGGCTTCGGATCGGCACAGTGCTCCAGCCGTAGAGGTCACTTTGAGGGTGAACCAATGCAAGGAAGAACTTTCTCTCTGTCTCTCTCTCTCACTGTCTAACTCTGCATGTCAAAAAAAAAAAAAAAGAAGAATGAAGTCATATTAAAATTGTGCAACTCCCACTGGTAACAAAATGCAATATTTATTATTGCATATTGTGAGGCAGATAATGGTTGGTTAAATTTAAAAAAAACATTTTCAAATCCAAAATACTTTAAAGGTCCATTCAAACATACAGGTCCCTAAAATATTTATTTTGTTCAAAAGATATAGGGAGATTTCTCCCTTGATGGTTAATTCCCGAGATGTCAGAAATAGCCAGGGTTGACCAGGCAAGAACTTAAAGTCTAGATTAATCTCATTCTCCACAGGGCTGGCAAAAACTATCTTCATGTTCCCATCTAAGTCTCCCTCATTAAATTATTTGACCTGATTTCAAAGAGATATTGGATTTTACCAAAAGATTTATGGGCCCAAAATTGATATATTATAGTAATTGTTTCTCATCAGTTTCATATTCCATAATATATACGGTGTATACCCTAAAATGTGTCGATCAAAAACAAATTACTGCACAGATGTAATTTTACAATTTAAATCACTTTTCAATTTTCAGTAAAGTGTCAATAAGTGGGGTGCAAAGTAGGTGGGAAAACTGTTGAGGTTTTGTTGTTTCGGTTTTGCTGCTCAGAAAGATGGTCTAGATGCTATCTGTCCATCTCAGGTGCAGAGGAACCTCCCCTGGGCTGGGAACTCTGTGTTCCTGGTTACAGGAGGTCCTGGCTCCTGTTTCAGACAAGACCTGTAAGGCAAGAGTCACCACATCTTCCAGAGCCTGCCAGCCACTGGCTCCCAGCTTACAGTTCCTATTACTTGTTCTGGTCTTCATAATTAACCTAAATAACCTAAATAAATTGTCTTCCTTTTTCAAAAATAATCAGAAGAGAGAATAAAATATTTGATGACAAAGCAAGAGAATCCAGACAAACAGAAGAGAATGAGGTGAGCTTTGGGACAGCTAGCCATTGCCTCCAGCACATCAATGAAATGTTAATGGAAATATGAAAGACTAAATGACAGAAATAGACTCAGAGTGAATCCTAACAATTTTCCTGCTTTGTTTCATGAACATGTCTGATATGTGTAAAAATTTAAGTATTCATTGCTCATTAGATGAAGTAGAAATGCATTGCTGAACATAAATGTTATTGGGGCTGGCACTCAGGCATAGAAGGTAAAACTGCTGCCTGCAGTGCTGGCATCCCATATGGCCACCAGTTCAAATCCTGGTTGCTCCACTTCAGATCCAACTCTCTACTATGGCCTGGGAAAACAGTATAAGATGCCAGAGTGCTTGGGCCCCTGAAGCCATGTGGGAGACCTGGAAGAACCTCCTTACTCCTGGCATTGCACTGGCACAACTCTGGCTATTGTAGCTACCTGGGGAGTAAATTAGTGGATGGAAGACCTCTACCTCTCTCTCTCTCTGACTCTGCTTCTCTGTAACTCTGTCATTCAAAGAAACAAAATGAATCTTTAAAATATTTTAATTCATTAAATCAGGTAACTATTGTACAAATAGAATGCTGTTATTGGATAAAAGCAATAAAGATATTTTCATGATTAAATCTTGGATGATATGATGCATGCGAAAATATGAAGGGGATATGCATTATGAAGAAACTACATGAATTTAAATATTTTTGTACAAAAATGAGCTTATCTTCCATATGAGAATAGGAGTAAGAGTTATATCTACAGCAAGAGAGAGAATAAGGGGCTGGTGCTGTGTCATAGTGGGTAAAGCCACTGCCTGCAGTGCCAACATCCCATGTGGGCATCGGTTTAAATGCTAGCTGCTCCTCTTCCCATCTAGCTCTCTGATGATCTGGAAAGCAGTAGAAGATGGCCCAAGTCCTAGGGCCCCTGCACGCAAGTAGGAGACCTTAAAGAATCTCCTGGCTCCAGGTTTTGAACTGGTGCAGCTCCGGCCATTACGGCCAATTGGGGAATGAACCAGCGGATGGAAGACCTCTCTCTCTGCATCTCCTTCTCTCTCTATTTGTAACTCTGACTTTCAAGTAAATACATTAATCTTTAAAAAGAGAGAGAGAGAATAAGTAAGTAAGAGAGAAAGACAGGTCACTATTTGCTGGTTTTCCTCTAAAATACCAACAATGGCCATGGTTGGGCTGAGTCAAAACAGATGCGTGAGACTGCAATCCAGATCTTCTGCATTGGTGGCAAGGACCCATCAGTTTGAGCCATCACCTGTAGGTGCCCAATGATGTACATCAGCTGGAACCTGGAATCAGGAGTGGAGCTGGGACTCCAACCCTGGCATTCCAATATGGGATGCAGTTATCTTAATTGTTTTGCCTAAGGCCTGCCCTCCATGTATTTTATTTCCAAAATACATTGCTACAAGATTAAATTAAATGGTTAAATACCTATTTACAGAAGTTAAAAAATAAGAAAAACAAATTTTATATTTATCTATGTATTTACCATTCTTGGTGCTCTTTCTTTCTTTTTTGTGGATCTGGATTTTCATCTGGCATAATTTTTCTTCAGCTTAAAATAAATTTTTGTACATTTCTCACTGTGTAGGTTTGTGGCAAGTAAATTTTCTCAGGTTTATATGCCTGAAAAAGTATATGAGAAAAAATATGCCGGCACCGTGGCTCAACAGGCTAATCCTCCGCCTTGCGGCGCCGGCACACCGGGTTCTAGTCCCGGTCGGGGCGCCGGATTCTGTCCCGGTTGCCCCTCTTCCAGGCCAGCCCTCTGCTGTGGCCCAGGAGTGCAGTGGAGGATGGCCCAAGTGCTTGGGCCCTGCACCCCATGGGAGACCAGGAAGAAGCACCTAGCACCTGGCTCCTGCCATCGGATCAGCGCGGTGCGCCAGCTGCAGCGCGCTGTCCGAGGCAGCCATTGGAGGGTGAACCAACGGCAAAGGAAGACCTTTTTCTCTGTCTCTCTCTCTCACTGTCCACTCTGCCTGTCAAAAAAAAAAAAAGAAAAAATATGTATGTATACAATTATATACATACATAATATATATACGTTACATACATATATTTGTATTTGTAAACTAAATATAGATGTTCTGATAAGTCTTTCACTCTGGTTGTTTGAACTTGGAAACCTCTCCTTTTGGAGAATGGTTTTATCTTGGGATGCCTAGTTTTACCTGATGCACACACAGTTTAATATCTATCAACACAGAGATCCTTATGCATATTTCTTTGGCTCTTTGTGTAGCTTCCTTCTTCCTGATCTATGCATCTCAAATCACAGCTACATCAGAATCCAACAACATAATGTCTGTTTACTCAGCCCAGCAGGTCCACCTTAGTTTTCCTTCTCTTGAGCTACCTTCTTCAAACAGAAAGTCTTCCTCTTTTGTAGGGGTCTCTTATTTTCCTTCTCATTGACTGTGATAGTACTGCTTTTGTCCAATATCTGCATACATTGGTCTCATTTTTCTGTTTTCTTCATATTTATGGTTGGAAGGCAAATATAGTACCAATTACTTCAACAAGCCTGTTAGTGAAGTTAGGCAATATTGTGTAGCCTTTCACTACAATATAGTGTAGAAATATTAAGTTTGAATTTTAGACAGACAAAGCAAAAACCTCCCTCTATTCTCAATTTGTTTTGTTCCTGCATTCTTTCTCGAATGTAGATTGATTTTTTTATAAAATTAAATATATTTAATAATTATACATTTCTCATTAGTGATAAACATTTTTGCTCATCTTTAGTATAAAGAGATAAAAATAGAGTCACAATCAGTATCAGTTCTTTGCCATTATAATTCATTATAATTATTTTAGTTATGAATATGAATTTTTAGGAGAATATTTTATGGCATATTCTCAAAATAGTATAATTAAATGTATGATTTTTTTTCAAATATTTGAAGATGAGAATAACTTTCTGTTTTTTTTTTAACATAAATGATAAATTTGAGTTCACATAGCACTCCTGTGTTGTACATTTAAGAAAAACATTGGGATGTATTTTGTGGCTCAGCAGGTTAAGTTGACTCTTAGGATGCTCACATCCCATACTGTACTTCCTGGGATTGTGTTCCACCTCTACTGCCCATATAGATTTCTGCTAACACAGCTGAGAGGCAGCAGATGATGGATCAAGTGCTTGGGTTTCTTTCACCCACCAGGGAGATTTTAGTTCCTGGCTCCTGACTTCTCTCGGACCCAGCCATGGTTGTTGTGAGCATTTGGGGAGTGAACCAGCAGATGGAATTTCCTCTCTTGTGCATGCTTGCACACTTTCTCAAACAATAAATTAAAAAACCATAAAATTGTTTTAAAATTTTTACTTTCCAAATTCATTATTGAAAATTACAAATATGTGGTAAATATTACTTAATTCCTTTGGAGGTAATGATTATTTTTTGTTCTGCTAGTATGCATCCAGTTTTTAAACTTCAATGTATTTCTAATATATGCCCTCATGTATTCTATTCACTAAATTGATTTAGAATATAGCCAAATAATCCAACTTAGAATATCAATTTATAAGGTTTATAAATGTGTATAATAGCATTTTCAACATCTGGGGACAGTTACTGTATTAACTTGAAATGCAAGTTCATTTTGGTGTAGCTTGCATTTCTTAACAGGTCCAAAAACTTATACTTCTGGTATATATATATATATATATATATATATATATATATATTATATAATAAGTTAAAATGGTTAGAATTGCATAAATCTTTGTTTTAATGCAAGTAGTTTACATGTGTTTATGTAAAGACATCATGAGAGCATGTACTATCCAAATGATTCACTCAAAAACTTGTCAAAACCTAATAGTTAAGCAATGGTCAATGGTACTGTGACATATTTTCCAATATCATATTTTAGATAGGGTTGGTGCATTTAATTTATGATTCATTCTTTTATGACAAATTGAATGAGCTCAATTTGGCAATAAAGAAACTGCTATGAACAAAATAACCAAAAAAATTCACAAAGAAATGCAATTTAGTAAATTTGATAACAAAATAGCAGAAATATTTTAAAATGGTATTGTCTAATATCTGAGGATATTAATTTTCATTTTAAAGTATTTTAAACAAATGATAGAGACTATTTTGTTTTTTAAAGGATTGAATTTATTTGAAAGCTAGAGTCACAGAGAGGGAGAGAAAAAAGATCCTCCAACCAGCGGCCCACAACTTGAATGGTTGCAGTGCCCTTGTCTAAGCCAGACCAAAACTAAGCAAATGGAGCTTCATCCAGATCTCCCACGTGGGTGACGGGGACCAAAGCACTTAGGTCATCTTTCACTACTTTCTCAGCCACATTTGAAGGGAAATGGACAGAACTGGAGCCTCTGACCTCAAACTGGCATTCAAATGGGAGGACAGCATCAAACACAATTGCTGTATCTGCTGAGCCACAGTGTTGGTCCCAAATTGCAAGTATTTTTTCTTCTTTCTAAATGGAATCTTGGAAACTATTAAGAATCTCTTCATACTGTCTACTCCACAATGGAACTCTGCCTTTCTATTTTTTTTATTATTTTTAAATTTTATTTATTTATTTTTTTTGACAGGCAGAGTGGACAGTGAGAGAAAGAAAGAGAAAGATCTTCGTTTTTTTCTGTTGGTTCACCCCTCAATGGCCACTGAGGCCAGTGTGCTGCAGCTGGTCCACTGTGCTGATCCTAAGCCAGGAGCCAGGTGCTTCTCCTGGTCTCCCATGACTTGGGCCATCTTCCAGAGCACTCCCGGGCCAAAGCAGAGAGCTGGACTGGAAGAGAAGCAACTGGGACGGAATCTGGTGCCCCGACCTGGACTAGAATCTGAGGTGCCAGTGCCACACGTGGAGGATTAGCCTATTGAGCCACAGTGCCGGCCAGAACTCTAACTTTCAAATAAATAAATCTAAAATTTATTAGCAATAATAAATTTAAATAGTAGATAAAATAATAAATAATAAATTACCACCTGAAAGTCCCAGTTGCTCCACTTTTATTCAAGTTCCCTTCTAAGATGCCTGGAAAAGCAGTAGAAGATAATTCAAGTATTTGGGCCTCTGTCACCCTGTGGTTATCCAGATCATTGAGTTCCTAACTAATGGCTTTAGCCTGGCCCAACATTGGCTGTTGCAGCCATTTGGGAGTGAACCAATGGATGGAAGAGTACTGTCTCCCTCCCCCCCCCCCCCATCCCTGTCATCCTACTTTTCAAATAAATCAATCTTTTTAAAAAGGATATGTTAGTAAAATTGGCATTATAATGATGCTAGTTAAGCCACTGCTTGCCATTTTAGCATCTCATATCACAGTGACAATTTGAATGCTGCTCACTGCAATTCTGAACAGGCTTCCTGCTAATTAACCTGTGAAAGCAGAAGATGGCCCAAGTACTTGAGCCCTTGCCACCTGTGTGAGACACATAAATTGAGTACCTGGCATCTGGCTTCAGACATATCCAGCTTGGGCTGTTGCAGCCATTTTTAGTGCAAACCAGTAGATAGAATATTCTCTTTCTCTCTATCTCTCCCTCTCCCCCTCCTCTTCTCTCTTCCCTTCTTCCTCTCCCCCTCTCTATCCTTTCTCTCTGTGTGTATGTGTATGTCTTTCTGTATCTCCCTCCCTGTCATTCAGATTTTCAAATAAATAAAATAATTTTTTTAAAAAAGGACATATTAGGGACTCACCTCCAAAACAGAGCACTTTATTTCAATCATGTTTTATAATTAGTTTAATTGAATATCATTGTGACTGAAAACCATTTAAAGAACTATTATTGCTTATATTACTATATTCATAAAGATTTCCTTGATTTATTGCAAAGAAATTTTATTATCTGCAGTACAATTGTATAATCCATATATCTATATATTATATTTAGAACATTGCCCAGCACATATTTATCCACCAAGTATAAAGTACTGTTATTAGTATAAAAATGAAATACAGATGGATGGGAGGGAAGTTATGGGGGGAAGCCATTGTAATCCATAAACTGTAATTTGGAAATTTATATTTGCTAAATAAAAGTTAAAAAGTACATTTTGTAAAAAAAAAAAAGAAATACAGAAATAAACTAATAAATGAGCAAATTAAGCTGTAAATTAATACCAAGAAGTATAATCTCAAACTTCTATGTTCACTAAAATGCTCTTATTTATCTCAAAACTGACTTTATATTGAATAAGATATTTTACACTATATTAAAAATTAATATTTTTCATAAAAATCATGGCTGTATTGAAAGCTTTCTAAGATCCTTCTAATCCTAAATATCTGTGATTCTTAAATCATTAGCATTTATTGATTCTTTACATCTGGTTAAGCATCATAATTCACTCTTAAATGACTAACATATTTGCTTTTATATATACATATATGCTTTTCCAATAATTTTAGTATATGTATACTACTTAGTTTACTTCCAGTAAAGTTGCCCTATCCAGTAAATAATACAGTTTCAGTTGTTCAGCATTATACACAGCTGCAAATTCCACTATCATAACAGTAGATTAGGAGTAATTACAAAGGAAGCTAAAGATATGCAAAATGGTAGGAAAGCCATTTATACCATAAACAAATATACTTACTTCTAAAGTTGTAATATCTGAATATTTAGAAAAAGAAAGCTGAGTATTCCATTGTCATAATAGCTCATATTGTAGCCAGTATAGAATTCATTTTCTATTCCAATGCACCAATGGATTTTGGGTAATAAAGAAGAAATAGGTTCACACATACAGAATTTTTTAGCAAAACAAAGTATAGAAAGCGAATCAATGTCAACTAAAACACATAATTGATGGTATTCCACCAAACAATTTCTGATTATTTTTAACTTTAACTGATGAATGAGTTTCCTTTTCCTTACAGAGCAAAGTAATTATTCCATCTTCTATGAAACTAAAAAAAAAGAATTTCTTAAAACTGAAAGAAACTGATGAATTATATAAAGTGTATTAATGTTGAGTGGGCTATCAGAATGTATTTGCACACAGAGACACAAAGAAATAAAAACATTTAAATGCTATCAAAAAAAGGTCATAATAGTACAGAGTGTGATATAGTGTGCACAATATTCTGGATTTATTTACAATCTCAATTCACTTATGAAACTATCTTCTTTACTACACTTAGAATATTTTAACTATGTAGCATGTAAATTTAATTTCCTGAAATGTTCCAATTTTCTTCCTACTTACCCTGAGTCACAGCCAGTACAGGAATATGTTGAATCACTTATTTTTTTATATTTTGAAAGAAAAAGAATTCCTAATGAGTATAAACAGTTTAGAGAAAAGACAGGACATATCCAAGGGATGCCATAAAAGTCAGTTGAACAAGTGAAAATATCACCAATATGTATCCTGGATGCTTTGTCCTTTACTATGTCTTTCTTGTTTAAAAAGATATAAGAGATATTGTGCTTTTTTAAATATAACTAAGGAGAGGATATTCATAATGTTCAATTAAACTGAGTAAATTCGACACCAGAGCTAATATAAAATACCAGGAAATACAGATTTAAAAATTTTGATATGCACTTCCTCCACTCTTTCTGACATAGCAGTGAAGTAGAACAAATATGAAATTTAAAAAAGGAAAAAAAAATCCTCAGGTTACATTAAGGCAATTTAACCTGTTCTAGAATAAACAATTTAAAATATCTGAACTTGAGGAATACATAATTACATGACTTTTTTTTACAAACAAGAAGCAAAAAAGAACTTTAGAGGGCAGTTCCAAGATGCCAGAATAGTGTGGGAGCTTATTGATCTAGTCCAGGAGAAGATAGTTTAATCTGCAATCATCTGAGCATAGAAAACTGACATTGGTGGGATGTAATAACAGGAGACAAACACCTAGTAACTGTGTGGAGCTTCTGAACCAGAACTGTGAAAAAAAAAACTGAGGGTGTGTGGGAGAACTCATGGTGTGGCTGAGACTTTGAGTAGTCTTGGTGGGAGATGCTACAAGGTCAGGTGGCCCTGGATACCCGGTGAGAGACACTGCAGGGGAATCTGGTTCAGGTGGTCCTGGCTACATGGTGAAAGAAATTACAGAGGAATCTGAGCTTACGTTGAGGACTGCACAGATCGTTTGTGTGTTTGGGACAGAGCAGATGAATAATATACCCACTGGGGCTAGTGCTCAGGCACTGAGTGCCATCAAGGAGAAGAGCTCAGCTAGGCAGAATTACTTCCTTTCTGATTAAAAAAAGAGAGAGAGAGAAGGTTTACCACACCATACCTGGGTGTGTCACCTTAGGCACACACTTAAACCTGAAGAACAGAACAGAGCTCTATAGCCACACTCATCACAAGCCTCTAGAGATTCACTGAAAGAAAATAATCCACTTATTTACAGAGTCATAGTACAGTGAGAAAAGCTACTACAGCAGCAAAAAAAAGAAGAAACCAACAAGTATCTCCACAAATGCCAAACAACAAAAGCAACAATCCAAGAAACAAGAATAAGGAAGACAACATGATGCTCCCAAAAGAACATGACTCTTCAACACAAGATCATGAAGATGATGAGATAGAAGAAATGCAAGAAATGGAACTAAAAAAATTGATGATAAGAATACTTAGAGGTAATCAAAAACAAACACACAAACTACTGATATCCATGCAGGACATGAAAGAAAATCTCTCTCATGAAAATAAAATCTTAAGGAGGAATATAAATGAAATGAAGAATTCAATAGAACATGAAACTGAGATATTGAAAAGAAATCAAAATGAAATGAAGAATTAATTAGAACAAATAAAAAACGCAGTTGAGAGCCTAAACAACAGAATCAGTTAAGCAGAAGAGAGAATATGGTACTTGGAAGACAGAGCAAAGGAAAGTATACAGTCAAACCAAAGACAAGAAGAGGAAATTAGGTATCTAAAAATATTGTTGGGAACCTACAGGATATTATTTAAAAAAACCAACATTCAGGTTCTGGGAGTTCCTGAAGGCATGGAGGGAGAGAAGGGATTAGAAGGCCTTTTTAGTGAGATCCTAGCAGAAAACTTCCCAGGTTTGGAGAAAGAAAGAGACATCCAAGTACAAGAAGCACACGGAACTTTCAACAGACATGACCAGAAAAGATCCTTGCCATGATACATTCTAATCAAACTCATCACAATGAAACATAAAGATTCTAAAATGTGCAAGAGAGAAACACCAGATTACTTTCAGAGGATCTCCAATTAGACTCACAACAGACTTCTCATCAGAAACTCTACAGGCTAGGAGGTAATGGTGAGATATAGCCCAAGTACTAAAAGAAAAGAACTGCCAGAATATTATATCCTGCAAAGCTCTCACTTGTGAATGAAGGTGAAATAATGACCTTTCAAAGCAAACAGCCCTGCAAAAGATGCTTAAAGATGTGTTACACACAGAAACGTGGTCATCAATACAAAATTAAAGGAAGAACATCTTTCAGTAAAAGATAACAGGAAGTTCAAACTATGTATTAGAAATATCTTTGGAAAAATGGCAGGGCAAAGTCACTGCTTATCAATAGTCACATTAAATGTAATGGGTCTCAACTCTCCAGTTAAAAGACATAGAGTGGTTGAATGGATTAAAAAACAAAACCCATTTATTTTGCTGCTTACAAGAAACACATCTTTCCAACAAAGGTGCATGCAGACTGAAAGTGAAAGGTTGGAAAAAGATATTCCATGCCAACAAAAGCAAAAAAGAGCTGGTGTAGCCATCCTAATATCAGACAAAACAGAATTTAACAAAAAACTGCAAAAGAGACAAAGAGGGGCACTATATAATGATTAAGGGATCAATTAAACAGGAAGATGTAACTATTATAAATGTATATTCACCTAATTTCATGGCACCAGTTTATTTAAAAGATATGTTAAGGAACTTAAAGAAGACTTAGATTCCAATATAATAGTACTGGGGGACTTCAATACTCCACTTTCAGCAATGGACAGATCAACCAGACAGAATATCAACAAGGAGACAGCAGATTTAATCAACAGGATAGACCAAATGAATCTAACAGATATCTACAGAACTTTTCATTCTACACTTGAAGAATTCACATTCTTCTCAGCAGTACATGGAACCTACTCTAGGATTGACCACATCTAGGCCATAAAGCAAGTCTCAGCAAATTCAAAATAATTGAAATCTTACTGTGCATCTTCTCAGACCACAATGGAATGAAGATGGAAATAAGCAACTCAGGAATCCTCAGAGCATATGGAAACAACTGGAGATAAACAACATGCTCCTGAACGTACAGTGGGTCACAGAAGAAATCAAAAGAGAAATCAAAAACTTTCTGAAAGCAAATAAAGATAACAACACAACATATCAAAACTTATGGGATACAGCAAAAGTAGTGTAAGAGGAAAGTTTATAGAAATAGGTACATCAAGAAATTGGAAAGGCACCAAATAAATAGTCTATCAATGCATCTTAGAATATAGAAAAGCTAGAGCAAACCAAACCCAAAACTAGTAGAAGAGAAATAATTAAAATTAGAGAAGAAATCAACAAAATTGATTCCAAAAATAAAAACATTACAAAAGATCAACAAAATGAAGTGCTTTTTATTTTTTTTTGGACAGGCAGAGTTGGACAGTGAAAGACAGAGAGAGAGAGACAGAGACAGAGAGACAGAGACAGGTCTTCCTTTTTCTGTTGGTTCACCCCCCCCAAGTGGCTGCTACAGTCAATGCTCTGTGCCAATCCAAAGCCAGGACCAGGTGCCTCTCCCAGTCTCCCATGTGGGTGCAGGGCCCAAGGACCTGGGCCATCTTCCACTGCATTCCCGGGCCATAGCAGAGAGCTGGCCTGGAAGAGGAGCAACCAAGACAGAATCCAGCACCCCAACTGGGACTAGAACCCGGGGTACCAGCACCACAGATGGAGGATTAGTCTAGTGAGCCGCGTCACTGGCTGTGCTGGTTTTTTTAAAATAATAAACAAAATTGACACACCATTGGCCCAACTAACCAAAAAAAGGACAGAGAAGACCCAAATCAATAAAGTTAGAGCTGAAAAAGACAATGTAACAATAACCACCACAGAAATAAAGAGTCATCAGAAATTACTACAAAGAGCTGTATGCCAACAAACTGGGAAATCTTGCAGAAATAGATAGATTTCTGGACATATACAACCTACCGAAATTGAACTGGGCCATCAAAGAAGGAAGTACCTTTCCCTGAATGGAGGAGAGAACTTCCACTTTGATTATGGCCTTGTCTAAATAAGGTCGGAGTTTGTGAACTCATGAGGCTTTCATAGCCTTTGCAGCTCATGACAAGAAACTCTGGTGATTACTGACATCATAAATAATAGTGTCAATTGTTAAATCAACAATGGGACTCACTGTGCACTTACTCACCATGTAGGACTTCTGTCCTTAATGCATTGTACTATGCAAATTAATGCTAATACTAGTATGCAAACAGTACTTTATTCTTTGTGTGCCTGTGTGGGTGCAATCTGTTGAAATCTTTACTTAATATATACTAAGTTGATCTTCTGTATATAAAGATAATTAAAAATTAATCTTAATGAAGAATGGGATGGGAGAGGGAGTAGGAGATGGGATGGTTTGCAAGTGGGAGGGTGGTTATGTGGGGGAAAACGCACTATAATCCAAAAGTTGTACTTTCAAAATTTATATTTATTAAATAAGTTTAAAAAAAGAAAGAACTTTAAAGGCTACTGAAACAAAACACAGAATGGAAAATCATGAATGTATGTAGTATAGTGACATAATGAAAGATGGGGTAAATATGACCAACAGAGTTAAGTAGTATAAGCTTTGACACTGAAAGAATTTGACTGTAAAAGAGCAGCATGCAATTTTCTGAAAGCTCTGCACCCAGCCACATTCTGAGACACTAAGAACTTAGTGGCTACATGAGAAGATGCAGGGTGATGCTGGGTCTCTGGGCAATCACTGGGTGTATCTCACATGCTTGAGGCTCCTTGGTTGCCTGGGATAGTTCATCTCAACAGGAACTGTACTCACAGTGAGGGCTGTACAGTTCATCTGTGTGGTTCATAACCTTTTTTTCTAGATCTGAGAAGAATATCATTGGTATTTTGATTGGAATCACATTGAATCTCTAAATGGCTTTCAGTATTTGGTCATTTTGATGATACTGATTCTTCCAATCCATGAACATAGAACATTTTCCCACTTTTTAATTGTCTTCTTCTATTTCATTCTTAATGCTTGGTTATTTAATTGTAGAGATTTTTGACATCTTGGGTTAAAATTTTTCCAAGGTTTTTAATTCTTTTTGGAGCTACTGTGAGTTAGACTGATCTTAAAAGTACTTTCTCAACTATGGCATTGAATATGTATACAAAGACTATTGATTTTTTGTGTTAATTTTGTATTCTGCTGCTTTCCCAAACTCTTTTATGAGTTCCAATAGTCTACAGTGGAGTCTTTTGGATGTCCTATATATAGGATCATGTCATCTGCAAATAGGGATATTTTGACTTTCTCCTTTCAATGTGTATCTCTTGATTTCTTTTTCTTGCATGATAGCTATGGAAAAAAAACTCTGTATAAAATATTGAATAGCAACATGGAGAGAGGGGCATCCTTGTCTCATTCCCAATCTTAGGGGGAATGCTTCCAACTTTTCTCCATTTAATAGGATTCTGGTTTCAGGTTTGTCATAAATTGCCTTGATTGTGTTGAGGAATGTTACTTCTATATATAATTTGCTTAGATTTTCAACAATAAAAAATGTTGTGATTTATCAAATGATTTATCTGCATCTATTCAGATAATCATATAGTTTGTATTCTTCATTTTTATTTAATGTGAAGTATCACATTGAATGGTTTGCAAATGTTGAACCATCCCTGCATTCCAAGAATAAATCCCATTTGGTCTGGGTGAATTATCATTCTATATGTTCTTGGACTCAATTAGGTAGCATTTTGTTGAGGATTTTCCATCTATGTTCATCAGGGATGTTGTCCTATAGTTCTCTTTTTTGTTGTACCTTTTCTGGGTTTTGAAATGATGCTGGCTTCAGACAAGGAATTTATGTGGTTTCTCTCCATTTTAATTGTTTTGAATAGCTTCAGAAGAATTGGGGATAGTTCTTTAAATATCTTTCTAGAATTCAGCAGTGAAGGCATCTGTTCCTGAACTTTTGTGGTTTGGAGGACATTTATTACTGATTCAATATCCATTTTGGTTATTGGTCTGTTTAAGTTTTCTACATCTTCATGACACAATGTTGATTGATTGTTTTTGTCTAGAAATGTATTTATTTCTTCAAGATTTCCCAATTTGTTGACATATAACTCCTCTTTGTAATATTTGTTGAAGATTCATTTTATTTCTGTGGTATCAGTTGTTACATTTCCTTTTTCTTTTTTTTCTTTCTTTTTTTTTGACTTTTATTTAGAATATAAATTTCCAAGGTACAACTTGTGGATTACAATGGCTTCCCCACCCATACTTTCCCTCCCCCCCCGCTACCCTTCCCCCTTACCCACTCCATCTCCCCTTTCATTCACATCCAGATTAGTTTTCAATTCTCTTTGTATACAGGAGCTCAGTTTAGTATGTGTTAAGAAAAGATTTTAAACCATTTGCCCTCACATAGCATCACAGAGTGAAATATACTCTTGGAGTACTAGTTATAGCATTAAATCACATTGTACAGCACATTAAGGACAGAGATCCTACATGATATTATTTTTTTAAATTGATTTTTATGTAACTTCCAATTTTTTTAAATCATTTCCAATTATCTTTATATACAGAAGATCGATTCAGTATATACTAAGTAAAGATTTTGTCAGTTTGCACCCACGCAGAGACACAAGGTGTAAAAATACTGTTTCAGTACTAGTTGTTGCATTTCTTCACATTGGACAACATATTAAGGACAGATCCCACATGGGCCGTAAGTACACAGTGACTACTGTTGTTGATTTAACGATTTGCCATTCTTGTTTATGGCATCAGTAATCTCCCTAGGCTATAGTCATGAGTTGCTGAGGCTATGGAAGCCTTTAGGGTTTGCCGACTTGGATCTTGTTCTGACAGGGTCATAGTCAAAGTGGAGGTTCTCTCCTCCCTTTGGAGAAAGGTACCTCCTTCTCTGGTGTCCCTGTTCCTTCTGTTGGGATCTTACTCACAGAGATCTTTCATTTATGTCGTCGTCTTCTTCTTCTTCTTCTTCTTCTTCTTCTTCTTCTTCTTCTTCTTCTTCTTCTTTTCTTCTTCTTCTTTTTTTCTTCTTCTTTTCTTCTTCTGCTGCTGCTGCTCTTCTTCTGCTGCTGCTGCTCTTCTTCTTCTTCTTCTTCTTCTTCTTCTTCTTCTTCTTCTTCTTCTTCTTTCCAGAGTGTCTTGGCTTTCCATGCCTAAAACACTCTCATGGGTTCTTGAGCCAGATCCTAATGCCTTAAGGGCTGATTCTGAGGCCAGAGTGATTTATTAGGATATCTTCCATTCTATGAGTCTGCTATGTATCCTACTTCCCATGTTGGATCACTCTCTCCCTTTTTTAGTTCTATCTGTTAGCATTAGCAGTCACTAGTCTTGTTTGTGTGATCCCTTTGACTCTTAGACATATCAGTGTGATCAATTGTGAACTGAAGACGATCACTTGGGCTAGTGAGATGGCATTGGTACAGGCCACCCTGATGGGATTGTATTGGAATCCCCTGGCATGTTTCTAACTCCATCATTTGGGGCAAGTCCGAATGAGCATGTCCCATATTGTTCTTCTCCTCCCTCTCTTATTCCCACTCTTATATTTCACAGGGATCACTTTTCAGTTAAAATTTAAACACCTAAAAATAATTGTGTGTTAATTACAGAGTTCAACCAATAGTACTAGAAAAAAAATACTAAAATGGATAAAGTATTACATTGTACATCAACAGTCAGGACAAGAGCTGATCAAGTCACTGTTTCTCATAGTGTCCCTTTCACTTCAACAGGTTTCCCCTTTGGTGCTCAGTTAGTTGTCACCAATCAGGGAAAACAAATGATATTTGTCCCTTTGGAACTGCTTAGTTCACTCAGCATGATGTTTCCAAGGTTCCTCCATTTTGTTGCAAATGACCTGATTTCATTGTTTTGATTGCTGTATAGTATTCTATAGAGTACATGTCCCATAATTTCTTTATCCAGTATACTGTTGATGGGCATTTGGGTTGGTTCCAGGTCTTAGCTATTGTGAATTGAGCTGCAATAAACATTAGTGTGCAGATGGCTTTTTTGTTTGCCAATTTAATTTCCTTTGGGTAAATTCCAAGGAGTGGGATGGCTGGGTTGTATGGTAGGGTTATATTCAGGTTTCTGAGGAATCTCCAGACTGACTTCCATAGTGGCTTAACCAGTTTGCATTCCCACCAACAGTGGGTTAGTGTCCCTTTTTCTCCACATCCTCTCCAGCATCTATTGTTGGTAGATTTCTGAATGTGAGCTATTCTCACCAGGGTGAGGTGAAACCTCATTGTGGTTTTGATTTGCATTTCCCTGATTGCTAGTGATCTTGAACATTTTTCCATGTGTCTGTTGGCCATTTGTATTTACTCTTTTGAAAAATGTCTATTGAGATCCTTGGCCCATCCCTTAAGTGGGTTGTTTGTTTTTATGTTGTGGATTGTCTTCATTTCTTTGAAGATTCTGGTTATCAATCCTTTATCTGTTGCATAGTTTCCAAATAATTTTTCTCATTCTGTTGGTTGCCTATTCACATTCCTGACATTTCTTTTGAAGTACAGAAACTTCTCAATGTGATGCAATCCCAATAGTTAATTTTGGCTTTGAATGCCTGTGCCGCCAGGGTCGTTTCTAGGAAGTCTTTGCCGATCCCAATATCTTGCAGAGTTTCTCCAATGTTCTCTAATGATTTGATAGTGTCAGGTAGTAGATTTATGTCTTTAATCCATGTTGAGTGGATGTTGGTGTAAGGTGTAAGGTAGGGGTCTTGCTTCATGCTTCTACACGTGGAAATTCCATTTTCCCAGCACCATTTGTTGAATAGACTGTCCTTGCTCCAGGGATTGGTTTTAGATCCCTGATCAAACATAATTTGGCTGTAGATGTTTGGGTTGATTTCTGGGGTTTCTAGTCTCTTCCATTGGTCTATGCATCTGTTTCTGTACAATACCATGCTCTTTTGATTACCACTGCCCTGTAGTATGTCCTGAAATCTGGTATTGTGATGCCTCCGGCTTTGTTTTTGTTGCACAAGATTGCTTTAGCTATTCCAGGTCTCCTTTGTCTCCATATGAATTTCAGCATCATTTTTTCCAGATCTGTGAAGAATGTCTTTGGTATTTTGATTGGTATTGCATTCAATCTGTAAACTGCTTTTGGGAGAATGGACATTTTGATCATATTGATTCTGCCAATCCATGAGCATGGAAGATTTTTCCATTTTTTGCTATCTTCTTCTATTTCTTTCTTTAAGGTTTTGTAATTTTCATTGTAGAGATCTTTAATGTCCTTGGTTAAGTTTATTCCAAGGTATTTGATTGCTTTGTAGCTATTGTGAATGGGATTGATCTTAGAAGTTCTTCCTCAGCCATGGCCTGTGTATACAAAGGCTGTTGATTTTTGTGCATTGATTTTGTATCCTGCTACCTTGCCAAACTCTTCTATGAGTTCCAAAAGTCTCTTAGTAGAGTTCTTTGGGTCCCCTAAATAAAGAATCATATCATCTGCAAAGAGGGACAGTTTGAGTTCTTCCTTCCCAATTTGTATCCCTTTAATTGGTTTTTCTCACCAATAGCTCCGGCTAAGACTTCCAGAACTATATTGAATGGCAGTGGTGAGAGTAGGCATCCCTGTCTGGTACCAGATCTCAATGGAAATGCTTCCAACTTGTCCCCATTCAATAGGATACTAGCCATGGGTTTTTCATAAATTGCTTTGACTGTATTGAGGAATGTGCCTTCTATACCCAGTTTGCTTAGGGTTTTCATCATGAAAGGGTGTTGAATTTCATCAAATGCTTTCTCTGCATCTATTGAGATAATCATATGGTTTTTCTTCTGCAGTTTGTTAATGTGGTGTATCACGTTGAATGTTTTGCAAACATTGAACCATCCCTGCATACCAGGGATGAATCCCACTTGGTATGGGTGGATGATCTTTCTGATGTGTTGTTGCATTCTACTGGCCAGAATTTTATTGAGGATTTTTGATCTATGTTCATCAGGAATATTGATCTGTAATTCTCTTTCAATGCTGCATCTTTTTCTGGCTTAGGAATTAAGGTGATGCTGGCTTCATAGAAATAATTTGGGAGGATTCCCTCTTTTTCGATTGTTCTGAATAGTTTGAGAAGAATTGGAGTTAGTTCTTCTTTAAATGTCTGCTAGAATTCAGCAGTGAATCCAACTGGTCTTGGGCTTTTCTTTGTTGGGAGGGCCTTTATTACTGTTTTAAATTTCTGTCTCAGTTATGGGTCTCATAGGGTTTTCTATGTCTTCCTGGTTCAATTTAGGTAGGTTGCATGTGTCCAGGAATCTATCCATTTCTGATAGATTTTCATGTTTGCTAGCATACAACTCTTTGTAGTAATTTCTGATGATTCTTTTTATTTCTGTGGTGTCTGTTGTTATGTTTCCTTTTTCACTTCTGATGTTATTGATTTGGATCTTTTCTCTTCTTTTTTTAGTTAGTTGGGCCAATGGGATGTCAATTTCGTTTATTTTTTCAAAAAACCAGCTCTTCGTTTGCTTTTTTGTAATGTTTTTATTTTGGATTCAATCCTGTTGATTTCTTCTGAGTTTATTTCTCTTCTCCTATGAGCTTTGGGTCTGGTTTGCTGCCAATTTTCTAGATCCTTGAGATGCATTGAAAGCTCATCTATTTGGTGCCTTTCCAATTTCTTGATGGAGGTACCTATTGATAGAAACTTTCCTCTTAACACTGCTTTTGCTGTATCCCATAGGTTTTGGTATGATGTGCTGTTATCCTCATTTAATTCCGGGAAATTTTTGATTTCTCTTTTAATTTCCTCTATGACCCATTGTTCATTCAGGAGCATGTTTTTCAATCTCCATGTGTTTGCACATGCTCTAGGGATTCCTGAGTTGCTAATTTTCAGCTTCATTCCACTGTGGTCTAAGAGGCTGCATGGTATGATTCTAATTCTTTTGAATTTGCTGAGACTTGCTTTATGGCATAGTATGTGGTCAATCTTAGAGAGGGTTCCATGTACTGCTGAGAAGAATGTAAATGCTTTCTGTGTAGGATGAAAAGTTCTGTAGATATCTGTTAGATCCATTTGGGCTATAGTGTTGTTTAAATCTATTGTCTCCTATTGATCTTCTGTGCTGTTGATCTGTCTATCTCTGAGAGTGGAGTTTGGAAATCTCCCAGTACTATTGTATTGGGGTCTAAGACTTCCTTTAAGTCCCTTAACAAGTCTTTTAAATAAACTGGTGCCACGTAATTAAGTGCATATGCATTGATAATCGTTATATCTTCCTGTTGAATGGATCCCTTAATCATTATATAGTGCCCCTCTTTGTCTCTCCTAATAGTTTTTGTGGTAAAATTTGTTATCCAATATTAAGATGGTTACACTTGCTCTTTTTTCATTTCTGTTGGCATGGTATATATTTTTCCAGCCTTTCACTTTCGGTCTGTATGGATCCTTGTTAGAAAGATGTGTTTCTTGTAAGCAGCAAATAGATAGGTTTTGTTCCTTAACCCAGTCAGTCAATCGGTGTCTTTTAACTGGACAGTTCAGGCCATTAACGTTCAATGTGATTATCAATAAATAGTAACTTTGCCCTACCATTTGCCAAAGATATTTTCTATTATATGCTTTGATTTTCCTATGATCTTTTGCTTCCTTCCTTTACCTTCTTTCAAGTTGATGACCGTATTTCTGTGTTTCTGCATATAACACATCTTTAAGTATCTTTTGCAGGGCTGGACGAGTGGCAACAAATTCTTTCAGTTTCTGTTTGCTGTGAAAGGTCTTTATTTCACCTTCATTCACAAATGAGAGCTTGGCAGGATATAATATTCTGGGCTGGCAGTTTTTCTCTCTTAGTACCTGGGCTATATCTCGCCATTCCCTACTAGCTTGTAGGGTTTCTGATGAGAAGCCAGCTGTGAGTCTAATTGGAGATCCCCTGAGAGTAATCTGATGTTTCTCTCTTGCACATTTTAGGATCTTTTCTTTCTGTTTCACTGTGGTGAGTTTAATTACAATGTGTCATGGTGAGGATCTCTTTTGATCATGTTTATGAGGGGTTCTATGAGCTTCCTGTACTAGGATGTCTTTGTCCTTCTCCAAACCTGGGAAATTTTCTGCTGGCATCTCACTAAAAAGGCCTTCTAATATTTTCTCCCTCTCCATGCCTTCAGGAACTCCTAGAACCCGAATGTTAGGTTTTTTAATAGTATCCTGTAGATTCGCAACAATATTTTTTAGATTTCTAATTTCTGCCTCTTTTCTTTGGTTTGACTGTATATTTTCCTATGCTCTGTCTTCTAAGTCCAATATTCTCTCTTCTGCTTCATCCATTCTGTTTGTAAGACTCTCTAATGTGTTTGTCATTTGATCTACTGAATTCTTCATTTCATTAAGATTTTTTGTCACTCTCGTAGCTTCTTGTTCTACTAGTTGTTTCATTTCATTTTGATTCCTCCTTAAGATTTCGTTTTCATGAGAGAGATTTTCTATCTTGTCCATTAAAGACTTCTGTAGTTCAAGAATTTGTTTTTGAGAACTTCTTATTGTTCTCATCATTTTTTTGAGATCTGCTTCTTGCATTTCTTCTATCTCATCATCTTCATAATCTTGAATTGGAGTGTCTTTTTCATTTGGGGGCATCATAGTGTCTTTCTTGCTCTTGTTCCTTCGGTTTTTACGTTTGTTTGGCATTTCTCTGCAGTCTCTCACTGGGTTGCCAAGGTAACAGAGTTTGTGTACTCGCTGAGTTCTCTGCCCCCCTCTCAAATTTAAACAGTCTCAGTTCATTAGCTCCACCCACTTTCACTAGATCTAACCTGCTAATGGCAGGCTAATGGCGTTTATATATGTAAAACGGCACCTTCTCTTTGTCTTGCTCAGCTTTGTAAGGTGAGTGAAGAGAAAGGCTAGTGTCCATGCCAGTACCCCTTATTTATTCATTTTTTTTCTCTCCTCCAGTCAGCCTGGTGCACTTTCCCCAGTGGGGCCTGCCTTTCCCCGCCAGTGTCTTGGGTTACCGAGGGGATTTAGGCTCACCTCCCCTTCCAGCGCTGGCACACAGATTCTGCGGCTGGGCTTCTGAAGCTCCCGCAGCTCCGCTCTTGCGGGACAGCTTCCGCGCGGTGGGCAACCTTGCTCTCCGTGTAGCTCCTCTGTGTCACATCCACTAGATCTGGAAGAGTTTCCTCTGTAGTTTTTTTTCTGAGTCTTTTCCTGAGGCTACAGTAACTTCACTTTTATTAAACTATCTTTTCCTGGACTATTGGTGCACGCCCTCACTCTTCTGCCATCTTGTAAATAAACAGTTAGATTTTATTTTTAACTCCCTCAAGAGTGTTCTTTCAGGAAATACTTTTAATTTTTTCTGAGGTACAAATTAGATATTTTTCTTCTGCTGCTGTGCCTATGGTGTCATTGGAAAACCATTGGCAAATCATACATCATGGGGTCTTTTCCCTGTGTTTTGTTACAAAATTGCCATGATTTAAAGTCATAAGTCTCTGTCTTTGACTCATTGGAATCTACTTTTTTGGGGGTGTAAAAAGGTTCTAGCTTCAGCCTTTTGCCTTGTGAATGTGTATTCAAATCCATTGCCTTGTTTTTTTTTTTTTTTAGAATTTATTTTTATGGAGATCTAGGTTCACAGCAAAACTGAATAAAGAATCACAGATTTCCCACACACCTCCTGAACTCACACACGCAGAGCCTTCCCCATTGTCACAATTCTCCACCAGAGCAATACATTCGCATCAACTGAAGGTCATATATGGACACATCCAATGTCCGTGGTTTACACTAAGGTTCACTTTTGGTGTTTGATACTCTGGACAAACATAAAGTGGCATGTGCATGTAACTGTACTATCAAACAGTCACTTCATTACCCTAAGACCTTCTGAGCTCTACCTGTTCATCATTCCCTGACATTGAACCCCTAGCAACCATGGAACTTTTCATTGCCTCATCATTTGCCTTTCCAAGAATTTAATGGAATTTGAAATTGCACTATGCAGATTTCTCAGACTGACTGTTTCAGTTAGTCACATGCATTCAGGTTTCCTCTAGGGAGGAAGTCATTTGGCAAAGCAGATTGGCCACCACTTGGAACATCCACATCCAATGTTAGAGTACCTGG
Source organism: Sylvilagus floridanus (assembly GCA_949820135.1). Taxonomy (NCBI): domain Eukaryota; kingdom Metazoa; phylum Chordata; class Mammalia; order Lagomorpha; family Leporidae; genus Sylvilagus; species Sylvilagus floridanus. The sequence continues at coordinate 1,873,674 of OX463235.1, read as the reverse complement.
TTCAAGTCCTGTTTACTCTGACTTTGAGCCAGCTTACTGCTAATGTGCAATCAGGAAAGGTGATGACTCAAATGCTTGGGTCCCTGTCACCCATGTGGGAACCTATATGGAATTCTTAGGTTTAGTCTAGCCCAGCCCTGGCTGATGTTGATATTTGGTTAAGGAACCAGTAAATGGAAAATCCCATTGTTTCTCCCTGTCTCTCAAATAAAATGAAATTAATACAACAACTTTAAAAGGTCATCATCCTCTCAAAAAGTCTTCTCCATATCTGTTAATGATAGGAGAGCACACTCCCTGAAGTATTGAATTGCATTCAATTTTTGAGTACTCTACAGTTCATCACTTTTCCTCATTTTATTCTCTATGTGATAGTCTAAATCAATAATTTTACACACTGGTCTTAGAGTTTGCTGATTCTTCTGATTGATCAGACCTATAGTTGTTCTCCCATTTTGAATTTTTTTCAATTCAGTTATTGCATTGTTTACATCCAGGCTATCTTTTTTGTTCCATTTTATAGTTTCTATCTCTCCTGATATCCTCATTTTGTTTTTGTATCATTGTCTTCCTTTTAATTGTCTCTGTTCTTTTGTGCCATATTGAATTTCTTTAAGAATCATACTATGAATTATTTTTCAAATATTTCACAGATATGCATTTCTTTAGGGTTGATATTGGTATTTTTTTGATCATTTGGTTGAGATATGTTTTACCGTTTCTTTATCTGTCTTGCTGTTTTGTGCATATAATAAAAACAGTTACCTCTCTGTCTTTAGAGAAGTTTTTGGCTTTATAGAGGGAAAAATATCTTCACAATCAGCTGTTAGAAATCTTGAGGGCTCTAAGTCTTCTGTATGAGTGAATCATCTATACTTGGTGTGTCTACTTTCCGAGATATAGAGGGTTGCTTGGTTCTTTTCTGGAAGCTTGTTGTCTGTTTCTCTCTCTGATATCCAGCATTAGTACCGTTGATACTATATTAGCACAAGTGACTGAATTCTTTTGCAGTCTGTGGCACTCATACATCCAAGATAATCAGTTCATTTAGGGCCCCAAGTCAGGTGAAATAGACCAGACCCTCAGGTAGCATACCCACAAATCAGAAAATCAGATATATATTGTACCCTTCCATAGTCCTACCAAGACAGAAACTGTGACATGAATTTTCCTCCTGTTTTCAACTGAGCTGGCTTGGGGGAAAGGCTGATGTATTTGGAATGAAATGGCTTTCCCTGCTCATTACAGTGTTATTGTCTTGGGTTTTCATGGCTTTGAGCTTGGCTGGGACACTGCAACATGACTAGTCTCTGAAGTTCTCATGAAGGTCTTTTAGACACTATGTTGCTGCGAAGTGGCTGTTTCTGTAGGCAAATGAACTTTGGATTTCCTATTCTCTGTTGCTTGCTTTGGATGCCACATGCCCTCTTTTTAAAAATTATGCAATCTATTGGTACTCCTTAGTATGTTTGGTAGGAAGAGAATGGAGAAGGAGGAACATAAAAATAGATATCTTGCATCTGCTCATTCACTTCTCTAATGCCTGCAATGCCCAAAGCTGGGTCAGGTTAATGTCAGGAGCCAGAAACTCCATACTGGTGCCCATGTGGGTGTCAGTGACCCAAGTGCTTGAATGATTGGTGCTTTCCATGGTACAGATTAGCAGCAAGTGGAAATCTTTGTGATACAGTATCAGATACTTAGACCATCTTCTGTTACTTTCCCAAGGACATTAGCAGGGAGATAGATTAGTAGTAGAGTAGCCATGATTTGAACTAGCACTTATGGAATAAAGACATCACAGGTAGTGACTTAACACATTGTGCCACAACACAGATCTCAGCATTTAAAACTCTTGATTAAGCTATTCTTTAAAATTTTTAAATATTAGTATTAAACATAATGCTAATAGATTAGAAATCTGAGTAGGAAATAACTTCCAGAAAATATATATAATATGAATTGAGAATTAGAAACTCAAAACATTACTTTAAATTATACTCTAAAATATTTGTTTGAAAGGGAGAGTTACAGAGAAAGAAAGAGAGGTAGAGAAAGAAAGAAATCTTCCATCCATTGGTTCACTCCCTAAATATTCAATGACAGTGCCTGGACCACGCCAAGGCTAGAAATGTGAAACTCCACTCAGATGTCAGGGACACATGCATCTGGATCATCTTACACTGCTTTCCCAGGTTCATTAGCGGAAAATCAATCAGAAGCCAAGCAACCAGGACTCAAACTTGTACTCCAATAAGTAATGCTGATGTGATAGGCAGCTATTTAACATATTGTGATACAGCTGCAGTCCCATCAAGTGGAAATTTCATGTATGGTAGGGATTTTTCTTAAAGGCAGGCCTAAGACTTACAAATCAAGGGTGGTAATGAAGGTCCTCATGCACCAAGGATGGGGGAATTACTGCTAAAACAAAATTTTCACTGTTCTTGGTAAAAGGTGTCTCTTCAGGTCTAGTACAGTGTTCAAAGAACAAGTATAGTCGAAAGGAAGATTCAGAACAGCCTTCTTAAGTCTATTCAAGAATCGTCTTTATCAGTCCCTTTATATCCACCACTCCTCACCATCAGTAGTTATAACTCTAATTTAACTTTCCCAGTCTATGGAGTCCTGGAAAGCAGAGAGATTTATACAGGGTCATATAACCTAAAAAGAGGCGACTTTATTGGAACACATCTCTGTATCTTTACATCTGAATGCTTGTTGAACCTAGGCTGATCCTGAAGTCTAAAAGTATGGGTAATGTTGTGTAATTGTGTGTTATTATGTACATGACATGAGGTGCACAATGAGCAGCCCAGATGGAATTTGGGGAGATTTTTGCTGAAACAGCCTAGGAAAGTAGATGTCAAGAAGAGAAGTCATTTTCTTGATGATAGCCTACTATGGAATATGCAACCCTGGCAATTGAATGTTGATGGTGACTGATTAAACATTTTTTAGCTATAAAAACATTAGAGAAAACCAAGTGGTCTCCTGTTATATCCTCACTTCCCATTGTCCTAAGTTGAATCTCCAATGAGCCTGTTTTATAACTTTGCTGCTGTTGGCTCAACCATCACTCTGATGTTCAGGCATTTGAGGAGGTAAGATCCCATGTTAACACACATTGTCCCAAAGACTGCCAATCTAGACAAGGTCATTTATTCTGATCCCACTGTGGAATCAACACACCATTTCTCCTTTGGTGTGGGTTTGGATATCCTCACATGAAATGGCCTCCACTGTGAAGAATCAATTTGTTAGCATTAGAATCTTAGTCAGTCTGCCAGTTCCATAACTCATATCATGGCAGGAAGAATATAAAGGAAAGCTAAACAGAAACAAAATCAATATACTTGCTGAGTCTTTGCCAGGTTCATGAATCACAATGGACTCAAGCTTCTCACCCTGTGTGTCAAATAGCCTAGGGCTTCAGCATTGGATTCTGTGGCATTCTAATCTGTAGGGATAGCCCACACATTTCTTCTTGCATGTAACTGAATTTCTTGTCCACAAAGCCTCTAGTCATTTCATGTTGTCCTAGAGTCTACATGTTGTCTCTTTTCTCTCTGTGCCAGTTATTCTCTAAGCTGCAGATTTTTTGATATGAATGCACATGGAATGTACATTTCTCCTTATAACTAAAACCAATGAGAGATACAAAATTCTTAAAAGCAATCTGAATTGCAGAATGTCAAGTTCCTACATAAAAGGATCATATTTCCCTGTTATTTTTATATGCAAAGTTCTACATGTTATTCCTTAGATCCTGGTACCTGTAAGACATGAGAAAATATCATTTAGACTATTTGGTAACATCTCTAAAGTCATCACATTCCATACTTGTGATCATCAGACTTTTTCTGTTTGAGAGACAGAGTTACAGACAGAGAGAAAGAGACAGAGTGGTCTCCCACCCCTGGTTCATTTCCCAAATGTCCACAATGGCCTGAGGTAGGCCAATCTGAAGCCAGGAGCCAGGAACTTGTTTTGGAGCTCCCATGTTGGTGAAGGGCTAAGCACTCAGGACATCCCCTGTTTGTTTCCCAGGTGCATTAGCAAGGAGCTGGATTGGAAGTGGAACAGCTAGGACTCAAACTAGGACCCATATGGGATGCTGACACTGCAGGCAGCAGCTTTACCTGATACACCACAGCTCCAGCTTCCTAACGATCCGTCTTAAAACTGGTACTTGGTCTGAACTACTCTCTGGATTCCCATGTCTATACCAACATGACTGTAAATACTGGAGAAATTCCCACCTCTGCATCTCTTGGCCCCACTCTAAAGTCAAGTCTCTAACATCATCTGAATTTTAACTGTGAGTATACTTGCTGATGTTGATCCCAAATGGAAACTCTATATGTGACTGTAAAGGACCCTAGGTTTCCAGTGAGCCAGGCTGCCCATCTTTGAGGGTTTCAGGATACAGTTAATGTGTCTGCATGTTTGGAAAAACAAGTTGATCCTGAAGGGGTTGAGGCCCAGAGGCACAGAAAAGGGATTGCATTTTTTACCGTCTACTGAGATCTTGATTTAGCTGACACTATTCTCTCTCACACACACATTCTAAAATTCTACATAAGCATTCTTTTTTTTTATAACGCTTTTATTTAAAGAATATAAATTTCCAAAATACAGCTTATAGATTACAATGGCTTCCCCCCCATAACTTCCCTCCCACCCGCAACCCTCCCCTTTCCCGCTCCCTCTCCCCTTCCATTCACATCAAGATTCATTTTCAATTCTCTTTATACACAGAAGATCAGCTTAGTACACATTACGTAGATTTCAACAGTTTGCCCTCACATAGAGACACAAAGTGAAAATACTGTTGGATTACTAGTTATAGTATTAATTCACAATGTACAGCACACCAAGGACAGAGATCCTACATGATTTTTTTTAAAGAATTGATTATCTATGCAATTTCCATTTTAACACATAGACTTTTTAATCATTTGCAATTATCTTCATATACAGAAGATCAATTCAGCATATACTATGTAAAGATTTCATCAGTTTGCACCCACACAGAAACACAAAGTATAAAAATACTGTTTCAGTACTAGTTATAGCATTACTTCACATTGGATAACACATTAAGGACAGATCCCTCATGAGACGCAAGTACACAGTGACTCCCGATGTTGATTTAACAATTTGACACTCTTGTTTATGGCGTCAGTAATCTCCCTAGGCTCTAGCCATGAGTTGCCGAGGCCATGGAAGCCTTCAGGGTTCGCCGACTTCGATCTTACTCCAACAGGGCCATAGTCAAAGTGGAAGTTCTCTCCTCCCCTCAGAGAAAGGCACCTCCCTCCTTGATGGCCCTGCTCTTTCCACTAGGATCTCACTCACAGAGATCTTTCATTTAGGTCCTCTTTTTTTTTGTTTTTCAGAGTGTCTTAGCTTTCCATGCCTAAAATATTCTCATGGGCTCTTGAGCCAGATCCGAATGCCTTAAGGGCTGATTCTGAGGCCAGAGTGCTATTTAGGACATCTGCCATTCTATGAGTCTGCTGTGTATCCCGCTTCCCATGTTGGATCATTCTCTCCCTTTTTGATTCTATCAGTTAGTATTAGCAGACACTAGTCTTGTTTGGGTGATCACTTTGACTGTTAGACCTATCAGTGTGATCAATTGTGAACTGAAATTGATCACTTGGACTAATGAGATGGCCTTGGTAAAGGTTTTCTGTTGCCTCTGAGAAACTCCTTCATGAGATGAGACAAAAATACAAATATTGCATTTGATCACAAATGTTACTTTACTCACCCATGAAGCTGAATTCTCATCTGTATCTCTATATATTAATGGAATTGTGTTTATCTGCCTACCACTCCTCCTAGTCATTCATCTTATTTCCCAATTTTAAGTAGAATAATTTCCATATTCTGTCTAGGATCATTCTCATTTAACATCGTTGCTAGGAAAATTATTCAGAATTACAGACATGATTAGGTTACCCCTGTCTGTGCACTCCTTTAGTATTCTTCATCAATCAGAGGTACACAACCTCCCCCTTGATTCTTGGAGCTATCATTGGCCTCCCTGAGAGGCATTCTGACCCCCAGTAGCATCATCTTTGGTTTTCCCAAGCATGTTCTTTGAAATCCTGCCACATTCTCTTGCCCTGATTACCCTTCACAAAACAAATTTAGCCTGTGTCTCTTCTCTACCTGCCTCCCCATAACTATCACCAATTAACTCAAGTATAGACTTACAGAAATTACAGCAAAAAATTATACTGTGCTTCATACTGTTTGACATTTGATGACTTGAGCCCTTTGATAATAGTGTGGAATATGCAGGCACCAGAGAGCCTTGACTCTGGTGTTCTGTGCATGACTGTGGCCATTTACTTACTTTTTGCCTTTAAATAACTCCCTCTACCAACCACAGATAAGGGTACCTAGCTTGCAGTTATTGCTGGTTTGAAATGAAGCTATGTAAGCATGTTTCTGACACAGTGTCTGTAAAAACACCTAGGGCTCAAAACGATTTTTACTGCCTACATTCCAACAGAATGACTAAAATTCATTCATACATCCATGTCTGTAATTTGTTCTGATTACTGTAAATTATAGAATTTTTTAACTTACTACTTGATAATGTCAACGAATGGCTAAGAAGTGGGTGTGATTGTGAATTAATATTAAACATTAAGACCATAATGGTGAAAAGCCCATAGCAATAACTCAGTTAACATTTGTTTGATGAAAGAATGGAAGGATAACATTATTTTCCAACCACTTTTTGAATACCAAAAACTTTACTGTCATTTCTTTAATACTAACAATAGCATTGAAAGGCAGATTCTTTTTCTCTCATTTTAATAAGATGACATATGTGAACTAGATTTTCTTAAAGACAAAAACTGAAAGCCCATTTTCTCTTGGGGATTCTTATATTTGGGTTGACAAGTGGTTTTAAAAGAAGCAAAACTAGGTATCTTTCTGCCTATAAGTGACAATTAATTATAATTGTTGAAAAAAGTATTTGTGGCAGGCACCGTGGCTCAATAGGCTAATCCTCTGCCTTGTGGTGCCAGCACACTGAGTTCTAGTCCTGGTCAGGGGTGCCGGCTTCTGTCCCAGTTGCCTCTCTTCCAGGCCACCTCTCTGCTGTGGCCAGGCAGTGCAGTGGAGGATGGCCCTGCAACCCATGGGAGACCAGGATAAGCACCTGCCTCCTGCCATCGGATCAGTGTGGTGCACTGGCCACAGTGCACGAGTCATTGGAGGGTGAACCAATGGCAAAAGGAAGACCTTTCTCTCTGTCTCTCTCACTGTCCACTTGGCCTGTCAAAAAAAAAAAAAAGAAAAAATATTTGTAGTTATACAGAATTATTCTCAACACTGAGAGTTAAGCTTCTCAATTCATTCACAGTAGTTAGTGTAAACCATGGTCTGAGAAAAAAAAAGCAACAGAATTATTTTTCTATGTTTATCTCACAAAACATCCACTGTAACTCATAATATATAAAAAAGCAACTACAGTTGACTTTTGTAATATAAGTGTCATAGTGATAATATGTGGCCCAACACAATGGTTAATATCTCATAAGTGTATGCAGCAGTTCTTATTTAAAATGAAAATTTAAATATTAGGGTTATCAAAATAGAAAAAACACGTTTTTTAAAGATTTAGTTTATTTGAAAGACAGGCTCACAGAAAGAGATAGTGGTAGAAAGAGAAAGAGAGGCCTTTCATCCACTGGTTCATTCCTCAGTTGGCCTCAATAGCCAGAGGTGGGCTGAACTGAAGCCAGGAGCTTCTTCTGGGTCTCCAATATGGGTGCAGGGGCCCAAGCACTTGAGCCATCCTTTGCTGATTTCCCAGGTGCATTAGCAGGGAGCTAGATCAAAAGTGGGCACACAAAGCAGCACCCTTATGGATGCCAACACTGCAGGCCAGGCTTTCACCCACTGGCCTCCCAAAAAATATTTTACTTTTGTTATTTTTTTAAAAAAAGAGAAAGGCCAGTGCTGTGGCTCAGTAGGCTAATCCTCTGCCTGTGGCACCGGCACCCTGGGTTCTAGTCCCAGTCGGGGCACCAAATTCTGCCCCGGTTGCTCATATTCCAGTCTAGCTCTCTACTGTGGCCCAGGAGTGCAGTGGAGGATGGCCCAATTGCTTGGGCCCTGCACCCTCATGAAAGCCCAGGAGGAAGCACCTGGAACCTGGCTTCGGATTGGTGCAGTGCTCCAGCCACAACACAACAGCCATAGCGGTCATGTGGGGGGTGAACCAATGGAAAAAGGAAGACCTTTCTCAGTCTCTCACTGTCTAACTCTGCTTGTCAACAGAAACCATCTACTTGAACCATAACTGCTACCATCCAAAGTATTCATTAGTTAGAGGCTGGAATAAAAAGAGGAAATAGGTATTGAACCCAAGATGCAGGGCTTCCAAGCAACATAACTGATGCTCCATTCCTCTTGATGGTGTGCTTTTTAATATGCAATAGACTTACAATATGAATCTTAAATATCAACTGTCCTTAAATGCATTCAAACTAAAATGGCAATAAGTTTAGTTTGTGTATTTTTAACTTGCAAGTATTAAGATATATTTGTTTTTCAAAATTCCAAGATTTGATCCAGATGTCTATACCTGATATACAGAAAACTGTTTAATGGGAAGATGTAGGGACTTTTTCACTGCAAAGTTTAAGTAATTTATATTTGTTTTGCCACAGTATATATATATAAGCCACTATAAAACAGAAGTACTATTAGCATAAATGAATATGCTAATAATATTCCATGTATCTACTTCTCCATTTCCCCAAATTATAAATAAGTATGACATCATCTGAAAACTTTCACTAAGTTCATTATGTTCTAATTTGTTAAAGCACACATTACAGCCTCATAACATAAGGACATTGTGCTGAAAACATAAGCCATCTTATTCAAAGTGTTATCTAAATTTCTTGGCATCCTTCTTTACAATAATTTATCATCTTTAATTTTGTTCTTAAAAAGTGAAGTTTATTCTATAGTATTCAGAAAAATTGGCATACAATTTTCAAATCTACACAAGAAAATACATGCGAACAAAAGTTAAAAGGATGATAAAATGCCTGACCATAATGATTTGTAAAACTTTCAGAACAAAAGTGCAAAAAAATGGTAGTCACACAGCTATATACAGCCATTCAATTCCAAATATCAGTATTATAAAAAAATAGTAGTTGTAAATGTATTTAATAATTACATCATAATCTTTAAAGAGAAAAAATTATAAGCTATAATTCTATTATTACTTATTGAAGAATACTGATTTTATAAAAATATCACAGAAAACAACTGATTGTGTCTTATGACCTAGAGTTTAGTTAACTCAAAATTGAGACATAATTCTATTCAACCTCTGTACGTGTCAGTTATAGCTTTGTTCTAAAGCTGAGAAAGGATAACTATTTTTGTCAGACATTCCAATTATAATAAGAACAAGAGGTTTGCTACTGTGAGTACCGAAGAATACCATCTTTCTTTTTAAAATGTGTGGATAGGTGCTTTCAAATGTCCTATTTGTAGTGGATATCCTTACCTTTATATAATAAATTATATTATTACAAATATATTAAGAGAGTTTTGTACTCTAGGATATAACATTTTGATGTTATATGCCTTCAAGATGGCATTGGAATCTCTGACATGTCACAAATAGGCAAAAATATTTATGTAAAAGGGGGAAAGAATCCAGAAACACACACAAAAAGCTGCTCTAACCAATGCTCCAAAGAAAGCAATTCAATTTTGTTGATTTCTTTAATTTTAATTATTTATTTTCTCCTATTAGTTTTGGGTTTGTTCTGTTGTTTTTCTAGATCCTTGAGATGCATCGATAGTTCATTTATTTGGTGCCTTTCCACTTTCTTGCTGTAGGCATCTATTGCTATAAACTTTCTTCATAACATGGCTTTTACTGTATTCTGTAAGTTTTGAAAAGTTGTTTTGTAATTTGCTTCCAGAAAGTTTTGATTTCTTCTATGACTCACTGCTCATTCAGGAGCATATTCAGCCTCCATGTGTTTGCATATGCTCTAGGGATTCCTGAATTCTGACTCCCAGCATAATTTCATTATGCTCCAAGAAGATGCATGGTAAAGCAAGCCAGAGGCATCACAACACCTAATTTGAAGACATACTACAGGGAAGTTATAATCAAAACTGCATGGCACTGCACACAGGTGCAGGGGCACAAGCACTTGGGCCATCTTGTACTGCTTTCCCAGGCCATAGCAGAGAGCTGGATCAGAAGTAGAGCAGCTGGGTCTCAAACCAGTGCCCAAATGGCATGCCAGCACTACAGGCCAGGGAAATAACCCGCTGTGTCACAGCATTGGCCCCAAGATTTGGTGATTGTTTAAGCCATTGTCTCTTCTGTTAAGTAATATTTTTTCCCCTTCAGGCTATTTGTTGAATTCTTTACTTAGTGTATGGTTAACCTTATCTATATAAAATAAGCTGAAAAAGAACCTACATAAAAATTAAGAGTGGAATAGGAAAGCTAGGAGGGAGGACTGGAACTTGTTTGGAGGAGAGTGTGGGTATTAATAGATGTATTTATAGGGATACAATTAAATAATCCCAAATACAGTTCCAAGTGTGGAAAGAGAATGGTTTACAATGCATCTTCAGTGAAATAATTACCAAAAATCTATGAGGTTTTAGAAATTAAGGGATGTCCAAATATAGGAAGTACATATAACTCCTAATTGCATTGACCAGAAAGATTTGGTCATGAGATATTACAGCCAAACTTTCAACAGTAAAACAAAAAGAAAATTCCGAAATCTGCATGACAGAAATGTCAGAAAAATTTTATAAGATTTCCAACTACATTCATGGTGACTTCTCATTGGAATCTCTATGGTCTCTGAGAGAATGGAGAGATATTGTGTTGGTCTAAAGGGGGAAAAAATCAGTTAACTGAGAATACCATATTCTGCAAAGTTCTAATTTGTAAATGAATATGAAATAAAGACCTTTAATAAAAAAAGGAACTGAATTTGTCACCACTCACTCAGATGCTCTATTGTGTTCTAAGTTATGATTTACAGCAAAAAGCTTTTCTGTAGTCATTACATTTATGAGGTTACTTCCCTTTGTGAATTCTCTGATGTACTATGAGATTTGACTTCTGGCCAAAGGCTTTTCCACAGTCATTACATTCATAAGGTTTCTCCCCTGTGTGAATTCTCTGATGGATTTTGAGATGTGTGTTAAGACTGAAGGCTTTTCCACAGTCACTACATTCATAAGGTTTCTCTCCTGTGTGAGTTCTCTGATGAATTATGAGATGTGACTTCTGGCCAAAGGCTTTTCCACAGTCATTGCATTCATAAGGTTTCTCTCCTGTGTGAATCTTCTGATGGATTACAAGATGTGACCTCCTGCCAAAAGATTTCCCACAGTCATTACATTCATAAGGTTTCTCCCCTGTGTGAATTCTCTGATGGATTATGAGTTGTGACTTATCGCCGAAGGCTTTTCCACAGTCATTGCATTCATGAGGTTTCTCTCCTGTGTGAGTTCTCTGATGAGTTCTGAGATTTGACTTCTGGCCAAAAGCTTTTTCACAGTTACTACATTCATAAGGTTTCTCACCTGTGTGAATTCTCTGATGCATTATGAGTTGTGACTTTGAGCCAAAGGCTTTGCAACAGTCATTACATTTATAAGGTTTCTCCCCCGTGTGAATTCTCTGATGTTTAATGAGTTGTGACTTATAGCCAAAGACTTTTCCACAGTCATTACATTCATGAGGTTTCTCCCCTGTGTGAGTTCTCTGATGGATCTTGAGATGTGAGTTAAGGCTGAAGGCTTTCCCACAGTCACTACATTCATAAGGTTTCTCCCCTGTGTGAATTCTCTGATGCATTATAAGACTTGACTTATGGCTGAAGGCTTTTCCACAGTCATTACATTCATGAAGTTTCTCTCCTGTGTGAATTCTCTGATGGGTTATGAGTTGTGACTTATGGCCAAAGGCTTTGCCACAGTCATTGCATTTATAAGGGTTGTCCCCTGTGTGAATTCTCTGATGTACTATGAGATATGACTTCCTGCCAAAGGCTTTTCCACAGGCATTGCATTCATAAGGTTTCTCTCCTGTGTGAATTCTCTGATGAGTTCTGAGATTTGACTTCTGGCCAAAAGCTTTTTCACAGTCATTGCATTCATAAGGTTTCTCCCCTGTGTGAATTCTCTGATGCATTATAAGACTTGACTTATGGCTGAAGACTTTTCCACAGTGTTTACATTTATAAGGTTTCTCCTCTGCGTGAATTCTCTGATGGGTTATGAGTTGTGCCTTATGGCCGAAGGCTTTTCCACAGTCATTACATTTATAGGGTTTCTCCTCTGTGTGAATTCTCTGATGGATTTTGAGATGTGACTTCCTGCCAAAGGCTTTTCCACAGGCATTGCATTCATAAGGTTTCTCTCCTGTGTGATTTCTCTGATGCATTTTAAGATTTGACTTACGGTTGAAGGCTTTTCCACAGTCATTACATTTATAAGGTTTCTCCTCTGTGTGAATTCTCTGATGGGTTATGAGTTGTGCCTTATGGCCGAAGGCTTTTCCACAGTCATTACATTTATAGGGTTTCTCCTCTGTGTGAATTCTCTGATGGATTTTGAGATGTGACTTCCTGCCAAAGGCTTTTCCACAGGCATTGCATTCATAAGGTTTCTCTCCTGTGTGAATTCTCTGATGGGTTATGAGTTGTGACTTATAGCCAAAGACTTTTCTACAGTCATTACACTCATAAGGTTTCTCTGCCGTATGAATTTTCTGATGTTTGATGAGTTCTGACATTGAGCCAAAGGGTTTGCCACAGTCATTACATTCATAAGGTCTCTCTGCTCTGTTATTAAATTTTTTCTTTTGAATTTTCTGGTTGGTCCTAATTATGTCATCACTTTTCATGGCAACTGAAATGAGAAAAAAATTTCACTGAATCACATGTAAGTACTTTCTCCTGGAATACTGATGTAAAGAGAATGAAGTTGCTTGTTATCTAAATGGCATAAGGTTTTTAACATAATCCGTAAAAGACACTTATTTATACCTATTTTATGTTTTTTTTTCCCTTAAGACATTGATATATTAGGTTATACCAATAGATTTCCCAATGTTCAATAATGATTGATCCTTTTTACTACTTATTCAAGTATGGCAGAATGGCTTTCCTTGTTAGATTTGTTAATTAACTGCTTAGGGTGCCTGCATCTCAAAATAGTGCCAGTTTGAGTTCTGATTACTTTGATTCCAATAAAGCTGTAGTGCAGGCAGCATGTGCTTGGGACCCTGTGATACGTCAGGAAAGACTAGATGAAATTCCAGACTTTTGGCTTCAGACTAGTCAGATCTAACTGTTGTAGGCATTGGGGTCTTGAGAAACTAAATGATCTCTTTCTTTCTCTTTCTCCTCTCATTGTCACTCTGTCTTTAACAATGATGACAGTACTATAAGATTTTAAAGAATGGACAAATATTTAGTCAGTATATTTCCCCCATTGCCTAGCAACCAGTTTTTTCTCTGTTCTTTAGTTAATTTTTATTAAAATTTTATGCTTTGTACTTCTCTGGTATTTCAACCATAAATATGGGAATGTTTTACTGGATCAGTTACTTGCACATGAAGAAGAACAAAATGTGTCTGTACTCCAAACAGGATCAAATTTAAGGGACAAGATTTGAATCTATGGTTGTCTCATGTTCAGTCTTCCCAGGTAAAGAGCATCTGCAGGAATTTTCAAATGAGAAACTGCATTTATCTGCACTCTATGACAACTTCCCCATATTTCTAAGGAAATTTAACATCTTCAGCTTCTTAGAACTACAACAGGTACAGAAACATCACAATATACCACCTTGGGTATACATTCCCTAAGAGTTTAAAGAATTTGTTTTTGCAACCCAGAGTGTGTTTACCTTCTTTGAAAAGTGTTTTCTAGCTGATTCTGAAATCACCAACCCTAGGTATCACTCTTCAGTTTTTTATATAAACACTCATATGTGATAATTTGAGGCTTTTGATCAGCTTTCTCTTATTTTCAAGAAAATCATTATTTCCTATGCTTTTCTTATCTTTTTCATTTGTGTCAGAATTCATACTTCAAATTCCAATCCCAAACAAATCTGTGACATTCAACATGAAACCATGAGATTATTTGACCTTGGGATTCACTTTCTTCGTGAGTTTAGGATCACTTATTTTCATGTTGCTATAAAAGTGCATGCTTAGCTTCAGGACTTCTGATGTCATTGCACAGAAGCTTACTTCTGACCTTCTCTTACCATTTACTTATTTATTTACATACTTGAGAGTAAAACTGGAGAATTATACTAAAAGGGAGAATGAAACAGAGGATTGCCACCCACAGGCTCTCTCCTCCAATGTTTCTAGCAACCTATTTTTTCTTCTTTTATTTGAAAGACACAGAGAAAGAGAAAAGAGAGAGAGAGAGTTCACATTTATTGGTTCAGCAATGAGATCCTTAAAATAGCAAGTTCTGTGCCTGGTCAAAACCATGAGTGGGGACTCAATCTGAAACAAGTTTCTATAACTTGCCAAACTAACAAAGAACTGAAGAAAAGAATAAATGCATGCAAAAAAACATATCAAATATAAAGAAAGGCAATTTAGAATTTGGGGAATGTATCTAACCTTGAAAAATTCCTTAGTATCATCAGGAAAGGATTGGAATTTTATTTTTTTAAATCAAAGAACAACTTCATCAAGAACAAAAGAGTTAGAGATATAATGGTATCCCTAGAAATTCTAGAATCCATTGTCTGATGCAAAAAAACCAGCTTTTATCATGAGTAACACTTGGGAGAAATTCATAGAAAGAGCCTCAGTCAACATTTGCTGCACTCTTTCTGCCTTGGCCTCCCTCATCATTATGTACATACTCACCTGGAAGGCTCTGATTTAGGCACTTGTTCACCACCCATGGCTCTCCTTCTTGCTCCAACTTAAGGATCAAATCAGGTTTGGTAATGCAATGCCCTATTAAGGGAAACAATGTAAGCTTTTGTGAAATCATTATCTTGAGTTATTTAAAGGACTACAGCTTATTCCAGGAACTATGCAATAAATGTTCCAACTTGAGTCCTTTCCTAGATGGTATACATTCAGATTATTCATAGACTCAAATTCTATGCCTGCCCACTATTAAACTTTATAGAGTGTTCACTTATTTTTCTTTTTTTTTGACAGACAGAGTGGACAGTGAGAGAGAGAGACAGAAAGGTCTTCCTTTTCTGTTGGTTCACCCCCCAATGGCCGCTGTGGCTGGTGCACCATGCTGATCTGAAGGCAGGAGCCAGGAACTTCTCCTGGTCTCCTATGCAGGTGCAGGGCCCAAGCACTTGGGCCATCCTCCACTGCACTCCCAGGCCACAGCAGAGAGCTGGACAGGAAGAGGAGTTACCGGGACAGAATCTGGCACCCTGACCAGGACTAGAACCTGGTGTGCCAGCGCCACAGGCAGAGGATTAGCCTATTGAGCCACGGCATCAGCCCACTTATTTTTCAAATGGCAATAAAATGTTATCATTGGGCATGTGATGGGTGTCACTCACCCAAGAAGAGCAGGCTGCTGTAGGTCTCCAACATCACATCCCTGTACAGAATTTTCTGAGCTTTGTTCATGTTCTGCCATTCCTCCCGGGTAAAGTAAACAGCCAGGTCTTCAAATGTTAGCATCACCTGTAATAGAACACTTCTGGTCAACATATTAACTCTGTCACCAAACACACACTACCCATTTTTATTTTATACATAGGAATGAAGGAAGAAAGAAGGATGTAGTTTCATTTTAGACTTGTATAAAGACTGTGAAAAATGCCCCAATTGGAAGAAAACAGGAGTTTCAGGTCAGAGAGGGCCACATCTGTCAAGGGGAATTTCACAGCAGGCTGAAAAAGAAGACAATATTGACTCTTGAATGAGTTATGTTAAGGAGAAGAATGTATTCAGGTGAAAAGACAAGAAAACAGCAGTGGAGATATGTTGGGAATGAACAGAGAAGAGTTTCCAGAAAAACACCATGCAAAGTCACTTCAAATATGGCAGAAAAAAAAGATTTTAAAAAGAGGGCAGGCATTCATCTTGGTGTTTATGATGTCAGCTATGATACCCTACTTCTACTTCAAAGTGCCTGGGTTCAATTTCCGGTGCAGTTCCAGTTTCCAGCTCCCAGCTAATGCTGGAGAAGCAGTAGTGATGCCACCAATGAGAAAGAGCTAGACTCCATTCCTGACTTCTGGCTTCAGTTGTGCCCAACCTTTGTTTGGTATGGTTATTTATATAGTGAATAAGTACATGGGAGCAATCTCTTTTTTTCTCTCTCAGTCCATCAACTTTTTTCTCAATCAAGCTCACAAATATTTTTAAATGAGGAGATTCAAGTAAGATAAAGAATAGAAAATAGCTTTTGACTTTGACTATGCTTATTATACTAACAGACATTTGAAGAACTGAGATAACATTATACCAAATTAAAGTGAAAACAATGAAGCTGCATGTATACTAAATATTGGATAAAACTTTCAAGAAGAAATTATTGACACTGAGTGGGAAATTTTGATATGCTTTTTGAAGTCATACAACACATACATAACATCAGGATCAAAAGGAAAGCCATGCTCAGGGCAATCTTCTAAAGCAATACTGGTGACAGTTTCTGAAATGAATCTGAAAAATGAATGTGTGTTTTTAATGAAGTGTGGCAAAATAGAAATCACTAACCAAAAGTTAGGATGCCAAGTATCTACAAATCATGTGACTCAAACCACTTATCTCCTGAAATGCAATTTATTTCATCTTTTTTACATGCAGAGACCCTCACAGATGTTCCTTGAGCTACCAGGAAGAATTACTGAGGTACAGGGGGGCAGCAGTGTAACTCTAAATACCAAGTGTATGGCAGACTAGGTTTCACAGACCTCCATTTCTGGAAATCATGAGAGCAGAATGAAGTAATGGGCATGTGGTAGGAAGCAACGTAGACAGTCCCTCTCAGACATGACAGTTTATCCCTCCACCCCAGGCCACACCCTCAAGACCACTTAAATAAGTAACATTTGCTAGGCCTTTGCCTTATTCCTAATCCATTCCACTCACAACCTTTTAATTTTTTTTTAAGGCTGGTCCACAGCTTCCAATATCACATGGGCTTTCTTTTTTTTTTTTATTTGACAGATAGAGTTAGTGAGAGAGAGAAAGACAGAAAGGTCTTCCTTCTGTTGGTTTACCCCCAAAATGGCCACCATGACTGGCACTGCGCTGATCCAAAGCCAGGAGCCAGGTGCTTCATCCTGGTCTCCCATGCGGGTGCACGGCCCAAGCACTTGGGCCATTCTCCACTGCACTCCTGGGCCACAGCAGAGAGCTGGCCTCGAAGAGGGGCAACTGGGACGGAATCCGGTGCCCTGACTGGGACTAGAACCCGGTGTGCTGGTGCCACAAGGTGGAGGATTAGCTTGTTGAGCCATGGCACCAGCTGGCATTTATAATTTCAAGCACTGAGTCAGAGAGAAGAGCTCTAGTACCTGATTAGTACTTACTGAAGAATGAAAAATATAGTCCCTGTATAAAGAATAAAGTCCCTGTATAAAGTCCCTGTATAAAAGAGAGTGATGACCACCGAGAAACTAATTCAGGATCCCTCAAGGACTAAAATTTGAGATCAATCTTGAGCTACTTATCACTAATGGAAATACACAGTAATGCGCCAACCAGCTATGCCTCATCATGTTTTATTTCCTAATAATTTGATTCATTAACGTATTTTGTAAAAACAGAGGATAACATTGAATGGCACCTTTCCCCACATGCACAAAAGGTCTGTTTCCTGAATTAAGCACATTAGGTCAGTAGACACACTCACACATTTCCTTATGAATTAATAGCCATATTCACAAATAAGTATAGAATGTATCATGCAAGTTGCATTGTATGAGGAAATTAATTTGGAATATTACACTTACTGTGTAAAGAGTCTTAAGATTCCTTCTGTTTTAATTTCAATACTATCTGATTAACCTGCATGTAAATGGATCTGTAAGGTGTGAATATTTTTGTTATATTCCTCATAGTGATTTATTTAAAATATGAATAGTACATATTATATATACTTAATGGAGCTCAGACTTTGTTAGTTTTCTACTCATTAGTTTTAGTTTCAAAACATTCTATCTTATGGACTGCTGTATTGATGGAAGACATTTTTATCTTTCTCTGTCTCTTCCTCTCTCTGTGTAACTCTGCCTTTCAAAAACTAAATCTTTAAAAAAAGAACTATGGCTTTAGTATCTAAAGACCTAAACCAGAAAAAGAGAAAAAAAATCAAAAGATTAAAAGAAAAATACAACAAAAATGTAGATGAGGCTAGCACTGTAACACAGTGGATTAAGCTGCTGTCTATAACTCTGGCATATCATACATGTGCCAGTTTGTGTCCTAGTCACTCTACTTCTGATCCAGCTATCTGATATTGGACCTGGGAAAGCAGCAAAAGATGGCCCAAGTGTGTAGGCCTCTGCCACCCACATGGGAGACCAAGATGAACCTCCTGGCTTCATCCTGGCCCACTCCTAGCCATAGCAGTCATTTTGATCAATGAATGGAAGACCTCTGTGTAACTATGCCTGTACAATTAATAAATATTTTAAAAGATTTATTTATTTATTTGAGTTTCAGAGAAGGACATATAGAGATCATCCATCTGCTACTCCACTCCCCAAATGGTAGCAATGGCAGAGGTCAATAAGAAGCCAGGATCCAGGAGATTCTTCTGGGTCTCCCACATGGATGCAAGAGCCCAAAGACTTGTGGCATCTTCTGGTGTTTCCCCAGGCACATTATCAGGGAGCTGGATGAGAAGTGAGTGGAGCAACTGGGATATGAACCAGTGCCCATATGAGATGCTGGCACTGCAGGTGGAGTCTTTATTTGCTAGACCACAGCACAAGCCTCAATAAATATTTCCTAAAATTTAGAGAAAGAAAATATGAGATGTATAAATTGTTGGTTGTTTATATAAATGCATTTCTGAAAAGTACATAACTTGATACAAATAAAAATTTTAAGTTTGTTTTTAAAAGATATTGATTCTTGTGTCCTACACCATAAGACATACATCAACTTTCACAGGTTTTACTATGCACTTATTCATGAAGTTTCATAGGTGCAATGAGTAGTAAGGCTCAAATAACTGTCTTATCCAGGGATCCCACTAAATTTAAGCAGGGTATTCAACCAAAAAATAATTTACTTGGTGCATCTCACTTTACTATAGTACTGCCTAAATTTTCAATAGTCAGATGTACTCAAAAAATCCCACAGGTGGCAGAGATGGTCTAACATTGCGAGTAATAAAGTTTGTAAGTTACTTGGCTAGAGAAAATAAAAATTTATAGATCACAAACTAAAATTAGTAAGATGGCCCTATACACACACACTCACAAAAAAAAAAAAAAAAACTCAAGGTCTTCATGCATTAAAATTTTTTACCTTAGACTTAATTATCAAAAAGGTGATTATTTCAAATATTCCCTATTTGGCAGCCCAATTTTTTGTTTGTTCATTTGTTTGGTTTTTTTTAAAGATTATTTATTTGGAAGTCAGAGTTACACAGAGAGAGGAGAGGCAGAGACAGAGAGAGGTCTTCCATCCGATGGGTCACTCCCCAGATGGCTGCAATGGCCGGAGCTGCACCCATCTGAAGCCAGGAACCAGGAGATTCTTCCAGGTCTCCCAAGGACTTGGGCCATTTTCTACTGCTTTCCCAAGCCATAGCAGAGAGCTGGACAGGAAGCAGAGCAGCCGGGTCTCAAACCGGTACCCATATGGGATGCTGGTGCTTTAGGCCAGGGCATTAACCCACTGCACCACCGCGTCGGCCCCATTGGCAGCCCAATTTTACATATTAAGTCTGGAAAAAATAAATATCATCTCAAGTTAGATGACTAAAATCTTAATCCTATGTGCCACCCATTATGTTCATTGTACCATATATCTAATATTAATGTAGCTGATGCCTCTCAATAGATAAATGATGTGTCTCCACTATTACAAGTGTGGAAACTGTATTTTGTTCAAAGCTCTTCCAAAAGTCCCTCAGTCTCTGCCTTCACTTTGAAGGGACACTTCTAGAATATACATGGGCATCTCATTGATTTTGCCAGCAAACACAACTTCTCCAATAGGAATACAAGCATACATCACATTGATTGATGACATCTTCCTTGAATGACACTATTTGACACATTGTGAAGAACAAACAGGGCTAATATCTTATATTCCTTTGGTTTGTGTAATGCGTATTGTCTACTAGGACTCTGGCCATGGATATAGAACAATAAAACCTGAGCATGGCTACTGAGGCCTCTTTACCATAGAATGGATCCAAACTTGGCATACTCTACTTGACAGAGGAGATGGCCTCCAATGTCTACTGTCTATGTCCAGATGTCAGGTTACTGCAGAAAATCACCTCTCTAGAAAACAAAAGCCACTTAAGTTTAGCTGGATACCATTCTTCTGCCTGTTGATATCACTACGGCTGGTCTAAATGCTTCATTGGTTGCAATACAGAGACCTAAAAGTGTTAGAGACATTATCACTGGCAAACATGAAACCATTCAAACACAGCATAACCAGTGCCGCAGCTCACCAGGCTAATCCTGCACCTGCAGTGCTGGTTCTAGGCCCAGTTGGGGCACCAGATTCTGTCCCAGTTTCTCCTCTTCCAGTACAGCTCTCAGCTGTGGCCCAGGAAAGCAGTGGAGGGTGACCCAAGTGCTTGGGCCCTCCACCTGCATGGGAGGCCAGGAGGAAGCACCTGGCTCCTGGCTTTGGATTGGCGCAGCACGCTGGCCGTAGCAGCCATTTGGGGGGGTGAACCAATGGAAGGAAGACCTTTCTCTCTGTCTCTCCCTCACTGTCTAACTCTGCCTGTCAAAAATAAATAAATAAATAAAAGCATAAACCAAGAGTTGTGGCTTAATGTCTATTTTAACACAATTACTCAGAACCAATCTAGCCCAAACCTTAGAGTTTTGAAAGCTGTTATACTTGGCCCACCCAAAAATGGGACATTGTGCCAGGTGGGTTTTGTATCCTTGAACTGCAAGGAGAATATCATAGAGATTAATGCTCCAAACTGATCCAGCTCCCTGCTAATGTGTCTGGAAAAGTAACACAGGATGTTTCACTCATGTGAGAGACCTGGAAGAAGCTCCAGGCTTTTGACAGCAGTCTAGTCTAGCCACAATCATTGCAGCCACTTGGGGAGTGAACACATCAGAAGAAAGATCCCTCTCTCCCTCTATGACACTTTCAAATACATAAATAAATCTTTTAAAAAGTAGATCATTTCGATAGATTCCCCAATGCTCAATCATGATGACTTTTACTACGTTAGGTATTTTTTAAATTCTCTTTTAAAAGAATTATTTATTTGAAAGGCAGAGGGGAGCTGGTGTGGTGGTACAATGGGCAAAGTTGCCACTCGTTAAGTTGGCATCCTGTATAGGTGCCATTTCAAGTCCCAGCTATTCCACTTTTGAACCAGCTCCTTGCCAAAGGGCTGAAAAAAGGAAGATGGCCTAAGTACTGGGGTTCCTGCCACCCACATGGGAGATCCAGGACAATTTCCTGGCTTAAACCAGGCCACATATTGTCCATTGAAGCCATCTCAGGAGAGAATCAGTTGATGGAAGATCTTGGTCTCTCCTTTTCTCTGTAACTCTTGACTTTCAAATAAATAAGTAAATATTTTTAAATGGATTTTCAAAAAGGTAGAGATACACACACAGAAAGAGAAAGAAGGAGGGAGAGAGAGGGAGAGATCTCCAACTGCTTGTTCATTCTCTAAATGTCTGCAACAGATATGACTGGACCAGGCTCTTAGGTGACACTTAGGTGACAGGAACTAAGGAATTTGAGACATCATCCACTGTTTCCCAGGGATGTTAGCATGAAACTGGTTTGGAAGTGGTTACCCAAAACTCAGATTACCATTGCAAAATACACTGTGAGCATTTGATGTGATGTGATGGTTAACAAAATGGAAAGCCTAAAAGTCATCAAGATTCCTGGACACATACAATATACAAAATTTTAGTCATGAAGACACATAGAAAACCTAAACAAACCAAAAAACAAGACAGAGATTGAATCAGTAATAAAGACCTTCCAAACAAAGAAAAGCCCAAGACCAGACAGCTTCACTATTAAATTCTACCAGAGTTTTAAAGAAGAACTAATTCCAATTCTTCTTCAGCTATTCAAAATTATTGAAAGGGAGAGAATCCTCTCAAACTCCTTCTATTAGGCCAGCATCACCTTAATTCCTAAACCAGAAAAAATATATACGGCAAAGAAACAGAATTATAGAATAATACCACTGATGAATATATATGCAAAAATCCTCATCAAAAGACTAGCTAGCGGAATTTAACAAAACATTAGAAAAATTATTAACATGGACCAAGGGAGATGTATGCCTGCTATGCAGGAATGATTCAACATAAGCAAATCAATGTGACAGATCAAATCAATACACTGAATAAAAACCACATGATGATCTCAACTGATACAGAGAAAGCATTTGATAAAATACAATATGCTTTCATTATAAAAACCTTAAGCAAACTGGGTATAAAAAGAACATTTCTTAACACACTCAAGACAATATATGATAAATCTGCAACCAGCATCATAGTGAATGAAAAACTTTGGAAGCATTTTCAATAAGATCTGGGACCAAAGTTACTCATTCTTACCATGCTATTCAAAACAGTTCTAAAAGTTTTGAACAGAGCAATAATGCAAGAAGAAGAAATCAAAGGGATACAAATTAGAAAGGAGAAAGTCCAATTACCCCTGCCTGCAGATTACATAATCCTATATATAAGGAAACCAAAAGACCTCACTAAAAGACTATTAAAACTCCTAAGAGAG
The DNA here is from genome assembly GCA_949820135.1 of Sylvilagus floridanus. Classification (NCBI taxonomy): domain Eukaryota; kingdom Metazoa; phylum Chordata; class Mammalia; order Lagomorpha; family Leporidae; genus Sylvilagus; species Sylvilagus floridanus. Next base: position 1,850,674 of record OX463235.1, on the reverse strand, counting down.
TTTAGTAAATTTCCAAGATATAAAATCAACACACAAAAATGTCATGGCTGATAAAGAACTTATCATGTCAGTACCATTCACAATAGCTAAAAAAACTTCTATTGTCTTGGAATAAATCAAGAAAGTGAAAGAATTCTACAATGAAAATTACAAAATATGAAATAGAAGAAAATGCTTGAAAGGAAAAATATTCCCTCTAATAAATTGAAAGAATTAATATCACCAAAAGACCCATACTACCAAAAACAGCATTTAATTTTTATTTTTTTTTTGCTTTATTTTTAAGGATTCACTCATTTATTTGAAGTGCAGAGTCACAGGGAGGCAGAGGCAGAGAGACAGACAGAGGTCCTTCATTCATTGGTCCACGCACTCAGTAAATGAGAAATTTAAAGCACAAACTCCATTTAACCAACATGGTAATCATTAATGATCTTGGGAAGAGCAATTTGAAAGGAATAGTTGAAATAAAATAAGACTTCATTAAACTGAATGATAACAATGAAAATAAAATGACATGGATGCCAATATTAGTGACTTTTTTGAGGAATTTAAATTGATAAAGGGCTGGAACTGTGGTACAGTGGGTTAAGCTGCCACCTGTGATGCCAGCACCCCATGTGAGTGCCAGTTTGTGTCCAGGCTATACCACTTCAAATTGAGCTTCCTGCTAATGCACCTGGGAAAGTAGCAGAAGATGGCCCAAGGTCTTGGACCCTTGCCTCTTATGTGCAAGACTTAGCTGAAGCCCCTGACTTCAGTCTAGTCATGCCCAAGCTGTTGTGAATCTTCAGGGAGTGAACCAGTAGATGAAAGAACTTTGTATTTTTTTCTCTCTCTGTAACTCTGCCATTCAAATAAGCAAATAAATTTTTAATAAACAAGCTAATAAGCTGGTAAGAAGAAAAAAACCCACAATATTATGTCATCTTATACCAAAAAGATAAAAAGGAACAAATGCTTGTGAAAATGTGGGAAAAGATAACTCTCAGACAATGTGGGTGACAATGCAACTTAGTTCAGGTGTTATGAAGAACAGTATGGTCATTCTTCAAAAGATAAAAATTGATCTATTATATGACATAGTTATCTTACTCCTGGCTATATATCAGAAGAAAATGAAACTTTCATATCAAAGAGACAGCAATTCTCCAATAGTCACTATAACACAGTTCACAGCAGCCATGAACTATAAACAATTTAGCTATATATCAATGAAAAAGTGGACAACAGAACATCATTTTGACACAAAAGATACAATATTGTTACAACCTGCAAAATGTATAAAAAAGGATCATTAAATTAATTGAAATAAGCTAGACACAGAAACACAAATGTCCCAGTTTCCTTGTCACATATGCAAGTGAAAAAAATGGATGTGAACATAGAATTATGATTATTAAAGACTGAGAAGTGTGGAGGCTAGGGAGAGGGGGAATGGATAACAGGTAGCAAAATACAATAAGGCAGGAGTAACTTCTGCTGTTCCATAGTATAGTTAGATGCCTACAGTATACCATATTAAGTACTCTATAAAGAACTGGAGGACAGGAGCTGGTAGGCTCAAAGCATGAGGAAGAAATGGAAACATTGGTTGTCTAGCTTTTCTATGGTGTATATGTGTTCTAATATCACACTATCTCCTATAATAATTAGTACATATTAATAACTGTTTCAATAAAATTTTAAAAATCAGAGGCATTTGTATATACTAACAAAGAACTATTTAAAAATGAAATTAAGAAAACATTTCCATGTATAACAGCATAAAATACAGTTAGAAGACAATACCCTCCATCCCTGTCACTGATTATTAAAATATACAGCCCCCAAATCAGCAGATCAACATGGCCTTTTCACTATAACTTTCTGATCAGACTTTTACATGATTTGCAACCAGATAAATTGGTGTCCTGAAAACATCAGTGTTGGGAAGCTAAACTTGAACTCAAATGGGAGGATACTTATCCTGGTCTATTCACATATTGCTATCAAAATACACAGAGGGTCATTAAACTTTTATCTGCGTCTCACATTTAAAATTTAGACTGAGGGTGGGTATTTAGCCCAATAGTTAAATAGCTTCTGTCCTTTATGGAGTACCTGAGTTCAATTCCTAGATATGAATATAGCTCCTGATTCGAACATCCTGTTAGTGTTACCCTGAGAAGCAGTGCTGATGGCTCAAATGATTGGGTTCATGAAACTCACATGGAAAGCCAGTATTGAGTTCTCAGCAACCAGCTTTTGCTATGACCCTTACCATGGCATTTGTTTAATAAATTAGCAAACAGGAATCCTCTGTCTCAAAGTCTCTTAAATTAAATAAGAAAGGAATTCATCAGAGAAAAAGAGATATAGATTTAGATGCCAGGTCACAAAAAAGGAGTGTGGTATGTGTTAAATGAAAGTATAATGAAATAGTTACTTTCTTTCCATCTGATCTAATGGATAAATGTTTATTCAAAATGATAATATTGAAAATGAACTGAATAGTTGTAGCTTCTCATAGATAAGAGAAATTATAGAAGAGTGGGCATCATGGTGCCACCATATGCAATGGCAGTATCCCATGCAGATGCTAATTTGTACCCCAACTGCTCCACTTCCAATCCAGGTCCCTGATAATAGCCTGAGAAAGTGGCCTGATTGTTTGGGCCCCTGTCGCTCCCATGGGAGACCCAGATGAATCTCCTGACTTCAGCCTATCCCATCCTCAACTTTTGTAGCCATGTGGGGAATGAACCAGCAGATAGAAGATATCTCTCTATCTCTCACCTCTCTGTAACTCTTTCAAATAGAATTTAAAAAAAAAAAATTATAGAAGGGACAGGCGCTGTGGTGTAGTGGGTAAAGCCACCACCTGCAGCAATGGCATCCCATAAGGGTGCCGGTTCATGTCCTGGCAGCTCCATTTCCTATCCAGCTCTCTGCTATGGCCTGGGAAAGCAGTGGAAGACGGCCCAAGCCTTTAGGCTCCTGTACCCGTGTGTGAGACTTAGAAGCTCATGGTTCTTGGTTTCTAATCAGCATAGCTCCAGCCATTGCAACCATCTGAGGATTGAATCAGTGAATGGAAGATCTCTCTCTCTCTCTCTTCTCTCTCTGTAATTCCTTCAAGTAAAATAAAATCTTTAAGAAAATTATAGAAATATGATGTGAGTGCCCAGTAAATAGTGAACTACTAGTTGAAAGTGAGTTTATCAGTTACAAATGTATATTATAAGTTCTAGGAAAATTATCTAAAGAAAATTTTAGGAAAAACTGACCATTGGTAGATCTTAATAGACAAAATGATATCCTATCAAAATGAGATATGTATATTTGGAAGAGTGAGTAACATGTTACTCATCATCTGTAGTAGTACCTGTGTTTGAATCCTGAAGAACTAGAAAATGGCATTAAAATATACCAGAGTGGCTGCACCCTATACTACCAAGGATACCAATTCTTAAACTGGGTGCCAACAACTGGTAACAGGGTCCAGAGATTCTTCCTCTAGTACATAGAAAGCTAATACCAAGATGCCTTCCTCTGGTGAGAATACAAATTGATTCAAAGGGAGAAATTCTTCCATTTGGTCTCAACCAAAGGCAAGAAGAGAAATGAGCACATATCATATTGAGTCAATGGTAAGGCTCTGCTCCTCAATCCTAATCCTGCAAAGAACTCAGACAATGGCTGCAATCACCTCTGATGTTGCGTGAGGAGCACAGGGATCTGATTTGTAAGATGACTAGGGATGAGATGTCATGACCTGGCTCCTATCATGCCATCTTGAAGAAAAAGTCCTCATAGAAATCACCACTCACAGAGCTGGCTAAATGGATTTACATTAACAAATTGCATCGCATCTGCTTTCTGCCCACTCCATTTTGTTCACTTAAAGAAAACAGCAGCATTTGATCACTTTCAAGTCTCTTCATTCAAAAAACTATTTTTCTCTGCTTCATTTACTTGAAAAAGTGAACAAGAGGGAAAATGCACAAAGAGAAAAGAAAGATAGAAAGTCTTCCATCTGTTGGTTTTCTTCCCAAATGAAACTGGGCCATGCCGACTCAGGAACCAGGTTCTCTCATATTGCTGGACAGAACAGAATCTAAGGACTTGGACCATCGTATGTTGCTTCTCATTCTTCAGCATCACAAGAAGCTAGACTGGAGTGGTGACAAGACAAGATTCCATATACTCCATCATAGGATGAAGACATCCCAAGTGGAAGTTTAACTCACTACAACATAACACCCACCCTAAGGCTTCCATTTTTAAATTCTTTTCACCATGTAGCTTGCAATGAGTCTGTGATTTCTGGATTATGAGATTTAAATAACCATCACTTAATTTTTTAAACAACTTATTCATCGGGGCTGGCACCATGCTGGAATAGGTTAATCCACTGCCTGTGGTGCTGGCATCCCATATGGGTGCTGGTTCTAGTCCTGGCTGCTACTCTTCTAATCCAGCTCTCTGCTCTGGCCTGGGAAAGAGTAGAAGATGGCCCAAATGCTTGGGCTCCTGCACCCACGTGGGAGACCGGGAAGAATCTCCTGGCTCCTGGCTTCAAATCGGTATAGCTCCAGCTGCTGCAGCCATTTGGGGAGTAAACCATCAGACAGAAGACCTCTCTCTCTCTCTGCCTCTCCTCTCTCTGTGTAACTCTGACTTTCAAATAAATAAATAAATTTTTTAAAAAACATAACACCCACATTAAGGCTTTCATTTTTAAATTCTTTCACCACGTAGCTTGCAATGAGTCTGTGATTTCTGGATTATGAGATTTAAATAACCATCACTTAATTTTTTAAACAACTTATTCATCAGGGCTGGCACCATGGTCAATCCTCTGCTTGTGGTGCCAGCATCCTGTATGGGTGCTAGTTCTAGTCCTGGCTGCTACTCTTCTAATCTAGCTCTCTGCTCTGGCCTGGGAAAACAGTAGAAGAAAGACCAAATGTTTGGGCCCCTGCACCCACATGGAAGACCAGGAAGAAGCTCCTGGCTCCTGGCTTTGGAGCAGTTTAGCTCCAGCTGTTGCGGCCATTTGGGGAGTGAACCAACAGAAGGAAGACTTCTCTTTGTCTCTCTCTCTCTCTCACTGTCTTTAACTCTATCTCTCAAATAAATTAAAATCTTTAAAAAAAAAACCTTATTCATCAAATTAATTTTGAAAACAAAATGACTTTTCCAACAACTATGACTATACTGCCATTCATTTCACCATTCGGAGTAAGCATAACCAATTAATTTGCTCTAGATCCAGGGTTACCACTTTTCTGTATTAATTCATCACTTTTTTTTTTTTTTTTTTGACAGGCAGAGTTAGACAGAAAGGTCTTCCTTCTGTTGCTTCACCCCACAAATGGTGGCTATGGCTAGCACACTGCACCAATCCAAAGCCAGGAGCCAGGTGCCTCTCCTGGTCTTCCATGAGGGTGCGGGGCCCAAACACTTGGGCCATCCTCCACTCCCTTCCCAGGCCACAGCAGAGAGCTGCCCTGGAAGAGGAGCAACCGGGACAGAATCCAGCACCCCAACCGGGACTAGAACCCAGGTTGCTGGCCCATCCTTCAATTTTCAACTTTTAAATGCCAAGTTATGGCCGTTTCCCATAATATAGACTTCCAAGTTATGTTTTCAAAATAAATGTTATTTACAAAGATTTTTCAGATTTACAGAAAAGATTGCAAAGGCAAAAGTATTTACAGATATCCCACACCCCAGTTCTCACCATTACTAACATCTCATATTAACATGGTACATTTACCACAACCAACGTGGTACTAATTATATACAATCTTCTTTTTTAACTATTTATTTTCATTTGAAAAGCAGATTTACAGAGAGAGGGAAAAGTCTCTCATCCATTAGTTCACTCCCTAAGTGACTGCAATGACTGGGGCTGGGACAAGCTGTAAGGAAAAGGGGGCTGAAACAGAGAGGAGACAACCAGACTACATTTATTCAAAAAAAAAAAAAAAAAAAAAACCATTGCAGCGGTTTAACAACCACCAGTGTGCATACAGAACAAACACATGGCAGAGAGCAAAGACCCCAGGAAGCTGGGCCTTGTTATAAGTTAGGTGGGCTAGGAGTGGAGGTGCAGACCAGTATGTGGAGGTAAGCTTTTCCATATAGGTTTTTCAAGTTCATTTGTGGGTGGTCAAACCTGAAGAAAAATGCAGGGAGTGGGGTGGGAAACAATACAGGATGTGAGACTGCACTGGTTTCTTGAAAGAAGGCAGGGGTAACAAAAGCCTAAAATGACTGAGGCTTATGTCCTTGTTCCATCAATCCTGACTCTGAGTATAGATAAGGAGATGGAGTGCTTTTTTTTTTTCCAGCTACTTACTGCTGATATGAAGCATGGAAATGGAATGAGGTATCTATACTCTAGATCAGATTGATTGAAGAAGAGCAATCTTGTGTTCTTGCACGATGGCTTGGCATAGAGCAGTCATATGCTCCCATAAAGATCTTTGAAGCATGTCAATTATACATGGTAGGTATAGGAGCACTATGATTATGGGGCTAAAAGGAGAAATTAGAAACATTGCCCCTAGTGGAAAAGATGGCCAGAATGACGAGGACAAAGGGAGATGTAGGAAAGCAAGAGTCCTGTCCGTAGTGTGAAGACAGTTTTATTTCTGAACATCCTGTTGTGTTTAGTGTGTATGTGCTGGCAAGGAGCTGCAGGATGCAGTTAGCCTGGTCTGCTTCTAGTCCTGAGCTCCCCCATTTCCTCCCTCTGCTTCTGGAAACCCTGGCTGCTGTCAGAGGTTAAGGTGAGGACAGCTCTTACTTTTTCAAGCTGAATATGGGTAAAGTAGGGACTCATGGCCAAGACAGGGTTCTGGCAGAAGGCGGCTTCTCATGGGGCTGCAACATCAGCTCACAGAAACTGTCTCCATTTGAGGTGTCATGTGCATGGCCATCTAGAATTTCATTACTTCTTGTCTGGAGGAAATGAATCTAACATGCAGATTAGATACATAATATCCTTTTCCTGTTCCAGTAACTCCAAATTATTATTTGAAAATCAGAATCTAAATATTTTAATTATAAAAATAATACATGGGGCAGTATTGTGATTATGCAGGTTAAGCTGATGCTGCTTGGAGTGCCAGCATCCCATAAAGGCCTGATATGAGTCCTGGCTCCTCTTCTGTTCCAGCTTCCTGGTAATGCACTTGGGAAGGCAGAGGAAGATGGTCCAAGTGCTTGGGTCCCCATCAACTATGTGGGAGATCCAGATGGGGTTCCTGGTCCTTGGCTTCATCTTGGCCCACCCTAATTATTGTAACCATTTGGGGAGTGAACCAGTAATGGAAGATCTATCTCTCACTCCATCTCACTTTCTCAGTCTCTGCCTTTAGAAAATATATCTTTAGCAATAATGTGCATGCTAGCTATTAAAAATTGCAGAACATAAAAATATAAGTATTATTCCCTTCTTTCTAGGGAGTGCTAGTCATATTTCCCAGAACTACTCTTAAAAGATTCTTACATTTCATTCTGAGACTTCCATATGCATATATAGAAGGGTACTTTAAAGCATCATAAAAAAGTGGAATTAAATTATTGTCTGTTTTACTGTAACAAATATTTAAGTCCATGCATACAAGAAGGTTTCAAAACCATTTGAGTGTGTTATGAAAAAAAAAATTTAAAGAAATTTAATTTTTGCACCAAAATAATGTCAGCTTTTAACTCCATTTTCCATGAACCTTTTGAAGGGCCTTCATAAAGATATATACGCATGGGCCAGCATTGTGGTGTAGTGGGTGAAGCCACAGTCTTTGATGCTGGCATCTCTTACAGGCACTAGTTTGTGTCCTGGATACTCCACTTTGATTGAAATCTCTGTGAATGTGCCTGAGAGGCAGCAAAAGATGGCCAAAGTCCGCGGCTTTGGCACCCATGTGGGAGACCCAGCTGGAACTTCTGGCTTCAGCCTAGCCCAGCCCCAGCCATTGCAGCCATTGCAGCCATTTGGGAAGTGAATCAGCAGATGAAAAATCCCTCCCTGCCTGTCTCTCTATCTTATGAATGAAATGAAAATGAGTAAATAAATTTTTGTAAAAGATATATATATATATATATATATATATATATATATAAAATATATACGTGCCTTTTTTTTTCATTGCAAAGCGGCATTTTTTCTGTACCTTGTTTTACTTACAAGCATTCTGTCCCTAAATCATTTTTCAGATCATTACATATTTACTATTTCATTGTACACATATACCATAATGTATTTTACCAATTCTCTATCAATATATATTTAGGTTGTTTCTGTTTTATTCCCATAATGAACAATATTACAAAGAACTTACATGGCTTTATGTATTTGCCCAAATATATGTAATATAAATTCATGCAGCTCATTCATACCAAAGAACATTTGCATTTAAAGTATTTTGTAGAGAGATCTGTCAAATGTTTCCTCCACAGAGACTGCTGCATTACACTCACACCTTCAATAAGTGTATGTGTGATCCGTCAGAATTCCCTCAGATGCTTCCATTTACCATCTCTTTTGATCTCTATCTTTAAGCTTTCTTTTCTTCTTTCTAGCTCTCTGATCACACTTAGTTTTCTTACCAAACTTCTCTGTGAATACGGTCCTGCACTTATTTCCTCTATACTCACCCTCTTCATTGCCTTCTCTCCTGCCTCCAACCTCACTTTTTTTGCTCACAAACTTCCTGTATGGCTTCCATGGAGCTCAGCAAAACTGAACAGAAAACAGGTGCTCTTTCCCTGGCCTCCCAACCTGCCAGCCTCCTGAACCAAGAGAGAATGTTAATCAGGAAACATGGAAATAATTAATCTGGGTCACATTATAAGAAGAAATAAATTCCTATTGGTGTAGCCACAGGGAAAAGCCATCTAGAAGAATTCTATATTGTCTTTTGTTAAAATGGAAACTGGGGCTGACGCTGTGGCATAGCCATAGTAAAGCTCCTGCTTTTAGTGCTGGCATTCCATAAGGGTGCCAGTTTGAGTCCTGGATGCTTGACTTCTGATCCAGCTCCCTGCTAATGAGCCTGAGAAAGCAGCAGATGATGACCCAGGTGCTCGGGCCCCTGCTCCCATATAGGGGACCTGAATGAAGCTCCTAGCTCCTGGCTTCAGTCTAGCCCTACCTTGGCCATTGAATCAGGGTGGGTGCTCTGGCTCAGCAGGTTAACACCCTGCCCTGAAGTGAAGGCATCCCATATGGGTACCAGTTCAATACCCAGCTGTTCCACTTCTGATCCAGCTCTCTGCTATGGTCTTGGGAAGCAGCAGAAGATGGCCCAAGTCCTTGGGCCCCTGCACCCCTGTGGGAGACCCAGAGGAAGTGATTGGCTCCTGGCTTTGGATTGGCACAGCTCCAGCTATTGCAGCCAACAGGAGAGTGAACCATTGGATATCTCTCTCTACCTCTCCTCTCTCTGTGTAACTCTGACTTTCAAAATAAATAAATCTTAAAAAAATATGGAATTTTTCCCCCTATATTCCATACTAGATAGATTTCCTGTCTTTGAAACAATAGCTCAATCAAAGAACTGTCCTTCAGTCCCCTGGTTTAAGCAAAGGGCTCATGTGCATTATTCCAGGTCTGCACCCCTTTTAATTTTGCTCTCATGTAGACTATCTGTATAGGGAAGTAGAATGTGAGCCAGCAGTAACCATGTCAGTAAAGTGGTCAACATTTGCATTATACAACTGATTTTAATGACCTCAAATTCAGTCATAAAACTTCTGCTCTTAGCAAGGGACACACACACACACACACACACAGACACACACACACAGCCATATTCACCCCTGTATGAAAACTATTATAAACTGCTTATTTAAGAGTGTCTTTTTGCATTTAATTATAGCAGTCCTCTACTCTTATAAAAATATCTACATAAAAAAACTGAAAAATGAGTCAACTATATCAGAAACTATTTTAAAAAATTGAACTCTAAATTTAAAAAATAAAAAACTCTAAAAGATAAAAGGCTAATTTTGACCATCTACACAAACGACCTGTGCCCTATTTGTGCCTTTGAATACTTCCTGACCTCTCTTCTGGCTTTCCCCTCCTCCCTCACCCCACATCCCTTTTCTGCATCATTGCCCCATATGCCCCTGCAACTCTCTCCCTTTGGAGCAGTCCTGTAGACTGTCATTCAATCATGTGTGGAATGTTACTTATTTCAAAATGATTCTGTAGGGCATGCCTGAATGGCATCCAATGGCAATAAGCAGGTCTTCTAACATCTCTTAACTATATTTCTAGCATATGTGGAACCAGCATTGTGGCATATTAAGTAAAGCCACTGTGTATGACACTGGCATCCCACATGGGCTGTGGTTCCTGTCCCAGCTACCCTACTTCTTTCTAATCCAGCTTCCAGGTAATGTAGCAGAGGATAGCCCAAGTGGTTATGTCCCTGCTCCTCCATAGGAGACTTGGATGAATCTCTTGGTTCCTGCATTGACCCAGCCCAGCCATGGCTGTTGTGACCACTGAGGGAACAAACCAGTAGATGGAAGATTCATCTCTCTCTCTTTCTCTATCTCTATCTATCTCTGTGTGTGAAAAATCATTTCTCTTGCTTTCCAAGCACTCAAATATCAAAAGCACCAATGCTACCCAGTATAATTCTGTTTAAGGCTGCTTCAGTATTGAAGGAAAAGAAGAGGAGCAAGGGGCACAAAGCCAGGATGGTTTCAGGGTGACAGGATCCTCGTCACCTTGCACCTTGGTTTCTAATTGGAGATGGTCACACAGGGAACTTCAGATACTGCAGAGCTGCCCAAACACCTTCAGTCAATCACAGACATTGTCACAGGCTCCCTGTGTGTACACTGGAAGGAGAACACAGAGCATTCCACATTTAACAGAAATGTGTTAAACCAAATTTCTCCACCTTGCTGACCACAATCTCAAGAATGTCCTGATCAAAATGCCATTTCAGTTCAAGAAATAGACTATCTGACCTTTTCTCCACTCAGATATATTCCTGTGTGAAGAATCCATTTCCCTGGGGGCATGGCACCACCACACAATGCAAACCAGGCTAATAGCAGAGCTATGGCTTTGATGCTCTGAGGAGAATGGATAACAACTATGAGATATTAATGGACTAAAAAGCTCTAGGAGTCTGATACAGATTTGAATTAAAAGATAGAAACACAAAAATCAACTGAATCTGTTAGGTGAGAAGAAAGGAATATTGCTCTCCAGTAGTTACTTTATAGCATATTAGCCTTCAGGGTTTCATTGTCTACTTATATTTGAGGAAATAAAAAGATTGAGTCAGTTCCATCCTAACACATAGCAGCTTTAGCCACTGATCACATTACAGCTAGCCTTGATCACTATCTCTCACTCAACAAATGACAAACTAAAATAGAACATTCCAATGTATTGCTGACAGCTGTTCAACAGGCATCTCCAAGACCTTGACACACAATTCAACAGAGGAGGAATGGTGGGACTGGTATTGTGGCACAGTGGGTTAAGCCACCACAGCCTCAAATGCTTGCATCCCCTATGAGTGCCAGTTTTTTCTCCCCACATGGGCACAACAGCCAGGGCTGAGTCAGGTGGAAATCAGGAGCCAGGAATTCATCCAGGTCTCCCACATAGGTAGCAGGAACCCAAATACTTGAGCCATCCTCCACTCTTGTCCCAGATGATTAACAGGGCGCTGGATCATAAGTGAAGCAACTGGGATATGAACCATCACCTATTTGGGATGCCAGAATTGCAGGCAGTGGTTTTAGCTCATGGTACCAAAATGCTGGCCCCATGAGTGCCCATTTAAGTCACAGCTGCTCCATTTCTGATCTGTCTGTTAATGCACTTGAGAAAGAAGCAGATGATCCAGGCATTTGGGCCCCTACTCCCACATGGGAGACTTGGATGGAGTTCCAGGCTCCAGGCTTTCAACTGGCTCAATCCTGTTCATTGTGGCAATGAACCAGCAAATTGAAGATCCTCCTCCTTCTGTGCCTCCCTCTTCCTCTGTAAATCTACCTTTAAAATAAAATGCTTAATTCTTACAAAAAAAGGGAAAAGGTAAAAAAGGAGCCGCATACAAATAACAGAGTAAAACTATGGTTCTGCCATCCCTTGGCAGCCTTCTGCCTTAAGTGGGAAGTCTTCAGCTTATTGACACTGACATAAAAGACACTTACAACATATTTCTTTTTTTTTTTTTTTTTGACAGGCAGAGTGGACAGTGAGAGAGAGAGACAGAGAGAAAGGTCTTCCGTTGCCATTGGTTCACCCTCCAATGGCCGCCGCGGTCAGCGCGCTGTGGCCGGCGCACCGTGCTCATCCGATGGCAGGAGCCAGGTGCTAGGTGCTTTTTCCTGGTCTCCCATGGGGTGCAGGGCCCAAGCACTTGGGCCATCCTCCACTGCACTCCTGGGCCACAGCAGAGGGCTGGCCTAGAAGAGGGGAAACCGGGACAGAATCCAGCGCCCCGACCGGGACTAGAACCCGGTGTGCCGGCGCCGCAAGGCAGAGGATTAGCCTGTTGAGACACGGCGCCGGCCACTTACAACATATTTCAAAATAACAGATGAGAGGTTTACAAGGCAAGTTGATTTTGATGACTTTTACTGTAAAGTTACACTAACAATAGGCAGATCCCCTTTAGTGCACCCAAGTTAACCAAGTGCCTAATTCAAGGAGACAGCCTGAGTGTGCCAACAGTGGAGAGAGCTGAAATGTCTCCATTACTTTTCTCAACATCATAAACAGAAGGAGAAAAGGTATTCATATCTGTGATTATAAAGAAGATGGAAGCATAACCCAATTTCAGAAGAGGAGAAAAGCTCAGATATAGTTTTCTTAAGAAAATAAAATGAAGTAAATCTCAGAATATAATGTGGGTTGAAAAAACATCATCAATTCTCACCAGAGCCAGGAAAACTGCCCATGTGAGCCAAATAATGGTTTAGTTCTCACTGTGGGCAGGTGTCACCCAACCAGGCACTCAAGAGAATACGAGCAAAGCTTTTCCACAAGAGAAAACATGAACTATGAACCAGACACAAAAGACAACTATGTCTAGTGCTCAATGTGAGCCCCAGAATAACCACCTAGCAAACCTGTTAGGTCCCAAGAGAAGTCAGCTTTTTAGCTTTGCAGTCACAAAAAAAAACACAGCTGCCTGAAATGCTTTATGGTGACTGGTAACACCTTTATTCTTCTCTAAAAAAATGGCCTGAAGTGGACAAGAGCCGACAGTTATGAAAACAGAATTACATGCAGTCTACTAGATGTGAATCCATGGAAAGGCTAGAAAATAATGTCAAGACCAGAGAAATATAATGAGAAAAGCAATGAAATGAGAGATGGATGAGTTTCTTCGGAGCTTTTCTCTCCATCAAATTCCCTAGGAACCCACACTTGTTAACGTGGTGGCATTCACTCCGCTGACAAAAGCTTGGAAGGTAGGACAAGTTGTCTACTTGAAAGTGATCAATGTGAGTCCATCAGAGTCTCTTTCAATGGCCAGAGTCACAGGGAGAGAGGCCAAGTGGCATCTTGGATCAATGCAGTGCCTATTGCTGGGCCATCACCCCCTTTGCAGACCAGCAGAAACAGCAAAGAGAAAAAGTGGAGAAGAAAGTTAGGGAAGAAAGAAAATGGAAACCTAAATTAGGAGACTCCATCTTTCTGGCTTACAGATGCTCAGGCAAGAGCCACCACAGGTTTAAGGAGCCACTGAGGGGGAGCAGCACATCTGGTCACTCAGAAAAATTAACAGACAGCTTCCTGTTGTCTATACATACCTGACTAGTCTATACACACTCCAGGTGAAATGAACCTGAATCAAGTGAAGAAAAAGACTTACAAAAACCTTCAAACACAATATTCCATGGGAATGAACTTTGCAAAGCCAAGTCACCCAATAGAGTAGGTGGGGGAATCTATATTTTAAAGAAGCACCATTCAAGGTAGACCTGATATTCAGAGACCAGTTGTGAGTTTTACAATTCACCCACATATGCATCCACTCTTCATCTCCCCCACAAAGACCAGACACTGAAGAATCTCCACTTCATGCACATCTAGAAAAGAACAGCTGTACATGAGTTGGTACAAATGGTACACATGGATACTTCATGCACACTGGCCATAAACATGCATCTCCATGTTTCCAGAAACAGGCTCTTTGTGAACCAACAGTAGCAACACTATTTTTGATGCACACACCTCTCTCATCACACAGGATTCCTATTTCTCTTTCTGAGAAGTAATAAATCAATTTCAACCACATGATTGACATCCTTTGATAGTATGTAGAAACATAATTGATGTCTTTGGAATGTGTTGTCTAGAAGTGTCTGTCTTCCACAGGATTGGTAATGGTAGCCATTCAAACAGATTTGTGAACTGCCTTGGATTTGCCATTAACATTTTTTTTTTTGGACAGGCAGTTAGTGAGATAGAGAGAGAGACAGAGAGAAAGGTCTTCCGTTGCCATTGGTTCACCCCTCAAATGGCTGCTACGGCTGGTGCTCTGCACTGATCCAAAACCAGGAGCCAGGTGCTTCCTCCTGGTCTCCCATGTGGGTGCAGGGCCCAAGCACTTGGGCCATCCTCCACTGCCTCCCCAGGCCACAGCAGAGAGCTGGCCTGGAAGAGGGGCAACCAGGACAGAACCGGCGCCCCAACCAGGACTAGAACCCGGAGTAGGGGCACCACAGGTGGAGGATTAGCCTAGTGAGCCACAGCACTGGCCTACCACTAACATTTGAAAGGGGTGGGAATGTTTTTTTTCTGCCAAATCATTTGGATATTTATAAAATCATTGAGGGATCACACAAAATTACCAAATTAGAAATTCACATGCCATAAATTGATTATCCAGTATCACATGCAGTTGCCTTGGCAGGGCCAGAACAAATGATTTCATGGACTCTATATAGAGTCCAGATTGGCTATTCCTCACCTCTGATTTAGAGTAAAATGATAAGTAAAGTTCTGACTTCTTTAGCTTTGCTTATTGGCCAAAGTCAGAGCCAATGTCCAATAAAGGCCCTTAGAACCTACTGGAATTAGCAGAAACTTTTTCCCATTTTCCTTGTAACTTTAGAATGGATTTTCTTTCTTTCTTTCTTTGATTTGTTTATTTTATTTGAGAGTTAGTTACAGACAGTGAGAGGGAAAGACAGAGGGACAAGTCTTCCTTCCATTGGTTCACTCCCCAAATGGCCACAACAGCTAGAGCTGTGCTGATCCGAAGCCAGGAGCCAGGAGCCAGGAGCCAGGAGCTTCTTCCAGCTCTCCCACATGGGTGCAGGGGCCCAAAGACTTGGGCCACCTTCCACTGCTTTCCCAGGCCATAGCAGAGAGCTAGACTGGAAGTGGAGCAGCCAGGACTAGAACCAGCACCCATATGGGATGCTGGCACTGCAGGCAGAGGATTAACCTACAGTGCCATGGTGCCAGCCCCATACGAGTACATTTTCTTAGCCACTAATTCCACTTGAAGTTGTCTATTGATGGCCGACTTTTGTGGCACACTGGTTTAAGGTACCTCCTGCAATGCCAACATTCTATGTGAACACCAGTTCAAGTCTCAGCTGCTCCACTTCCAATCCAGTTCTCTTAATAGACTTGGGAAAGGCAGCAGAAATTGGCACAACACTTGTAAAGGACTTGTCCCACCCTTCCCTTCCTCCTTCCCTGCTCCCTGTCCCACTTCCTCACTTTTGTGGAGATCCTAGTTGTCAAAGGGACCTTTCCTGTCTCCGTGCAGTGCAAATAGCAAAGCTGATAAGTGGTGCAGAGCATCTCATGAAACAAATAAGTGGAAAGTCCCCTGAGGCTTCAAAGAGACATCCATTTTTCCCCAGCTGCCTTCTACACCTCCCCACCCCTCTTAGTGAAAAATTCCCTCCTACCTGGATAAAACCTGGAGTCCTGACTCACCTGCTCACAGCCCTCTACTGAGAGGGGCTGCGGCCCCTCTTTGTTTCCAATAAAGCAATCTGTCTTTGTTGAGGTTGATCTGTTTCCTTTTTCCATCTCTTCTCCTGGGGATATGGAAGGCCAGAATCCTGAGCCATTTTAAACCAAACAACTTGGGTCCCTGCCACCCACATGGGAGTCCCAAAAGGTGTTCCAGGCTCTATCCATGATTCACTTTCCAACTGAGCTATCCAAGGACACTATCCAGGATTCACTTTCTATTTTTACTTCCTAGATAGTCTCATTATGCCCAACAATTAGTAATCTGTGGTAAAACCACAACACATAAATCACTAAAATACAGTTATGCATGTGAAAACTTAATTATACTGAAAGCCAGAGATAGTTTTCAAGGCCACATCTTCTACTCCACTATATGGGCATCATTGTGTGGAAAGAGAGGCACTTTTTTGTCTTTTCTTTCTTACCCTTCCTCACATTAACAACTTGTATAGATGCTTCCAAGGAACAGTCATGAAAATATAGAACTAGGGGCCAGTGCTGTGGCACAGCGAGTTAATGCCCTGGCCTGAAGTGCCAGCATCCCATATAGGCACTAGTTCTAGCCCAGGCTGCTCCACTTTCAATCCAGCTCTCTGCTATGGCCTGGGATAGCACTGGAAGATGCCCAAGTGCTTGGGCCCCTGCACCCATGTGGGAGAGCTGGAAGAAGCTCCTGGCTCCTGGCTTTGGATACGTGCGGCTCTGACCCCTGTGGCTATCTGGAGAAAGAACCAGCAGATGAAAGACCTCTCTCTCTGTCTCTAACTCTCTGTGTAACTCTGTATTTCAATTAAATTAAATAAATCTTAAGAAAAAAAGAAAATATAGAACTAATATCCTCCCATGTCAAAAATGTCATAGGCTTAAACACAGAACCTAAAATAAGACAAACAATGGGCCGGCCCTCTTAAAATCATATGGACTGTTAAGATAATCAGCTTGGTGGATCATTGGGTGACTGTAAAGAACTGGGCAGAGAAAAAGTGTTACTTTTCTGTATTTATGTTTTTATAGTCCTCCACTCCATGCAAATCCAGATTAAAGTAGCTCCAGTTGACCCACACTATAGAATGTATTAACTTCAGCTCACATTGCAAAGGCAATGTGGCAGCTAATTGATGAACACGGATATAAGCCATAGCCTTTCTTGCTCATTGCCCAAAATAAACATTGGAATGCATTCCTTGCCCTTGAATCTCAATTGAGTCTCACACCCAATAGCCTTCATTCCCCACCCTGCATTCTTTTCAGGTTCCCAAAGCCCCACCCAGTTCTAGGAATTCCCCTCAACCAGCTGCCCCCCTAACCCACCCCATTCCAAACCCTCCTAAAACAAAAGATATAGCCCTGGGGGGTCCAGGCATCCTGCCACAAGTTCCATCAATGTACAAGAAGGCAGTTCTACGAATTTATTTTCTCTGAATAAACTCAGTCTGGCTGTAAATTCATACACTGCCTCCTCTCTATTCTGTGCCTCTTTCCTAACACTGTGGTGCCTTGTGAGGAGGCAACAATCTGCAACTCTTTCCCTAACAGTACTAACTGTTGACATCCTTGCTAACAGAAGGAAGACAGACCTCAAAAAGCAGCAAAATAAATCAACAGCTATGATTCCATGGCCTCAAATTCAAGATTGAAAAAGTCTGTCAACTAAACAAGGAAGAGAGATAAATCCACAAAGCTGCAGCACACCCTTCATGCTGCTCCTGCTTGGAAAAAGTCAGCTGAACAATTACGGTCGCAGCTGCCAGCTGTGTCCCCAAGGACCTAACCGGGACAACGAGGTGCAGGAAGGGCAGATTCGAGCAGATTCTAGTCTGATCCTCTTTCTCCAACCCCTGCCCCCTCGGGCTCCTTGCTGAAGGCCATCAAGCCCCGCCCTGCTGGAATGGCCTCCGGATACAGCAGGAGGCCCGACCAGATGGCATTCCCTGATCCACTCAAAGTTGAGAACCAGCCTTATTAATATTTAAATAAACATATTTAAATATTTAGAGAACTGATCTTTGCTGTGCTCTTACCGGTCCAGCTTGTGCAGCTCCCCCATCCGATAACCTTCCCCTTGTAACCACTAAATAAAGCACGTTAAGGAAAGTTTGGGCGAGGTAACATGCCACTCTTCGTGCACTGGAAGGCTGCAGGCAGCGGTGGGAGGCAGGACAGCCTGGATTCCAGCCCTGATTTTGCAGGGAAAAGCTGCCGGGATCACTGAGAAGCAAGTGAGCATACCTGGGAGCCGCCAGCCGCCCTCCCACCCACCCCTCCCCCACACACGCATCCCGGCCCCTTCCTATTCTCCCTACTTGCCATAGAAAGTCCAGGGAGCACGTCCTGTTTCTTCGGGGCACAGGAGGAGCAAAGTAGAGTGTGGGGCAGAAAAATCCCCAGCACGTGGGATCCACAGGCAGCAAATGAAGAGGTACAACCGGAGTGCGTGGCAGGCTCTGGGTGTGTGCTCGCAAACTGCCTGGGATTGCAGTGCGGAGCGAGAGGCAGTGGATGTGTGGAAACGATCAGAGAGGTCAGAGCATGCTCTCGGTACTGACTCTGGTCTGTGAATGAGCTTCCTCTCTTCCTAACTCAGAGGCTCATGGGCAGGAATGCGCACGCACAGATTCTTTCAGAAAACGGAATACGTGGGGACACCTGAGGACTCTGGGAAATGGAGTCCAGGCTGGGGCATCTGGCTCTCCCCAAGGGCTTCAGAGGGCATTTGCTTTTGTTTACAGCCCTCCTTCTCTTCCTTCTCTCCTCAAACTCTCAAGGATAAGTTGGTATTCTTCCTTTCCTGAACAAAAATCTTAATGAGCGAGCCCCTCTGCTGCTAACTGGTACCCAAACCTTTGCGCCTTCATAAAATGCATTCTTCTGGAAAAGTCTTATTTGCTGCTTTGTCCCTGGAAATTTCTCTCAAATAATAAATGACTACGAATATAATATAATTTTTAGCAGATGTGTAGAAGGCATAGTTTAACATCCGAATCAGAGAATACAATTTTTGTGTTCTATTGATGTTTGTAATTATTTTTTAAGAATTTTATGTATTTGAAAGGCAGAGTTACAGAGAGGCAGAAGCAGAGAGAGAGAGAGAGAGAGAGAGAGAGAGAGAGAGAGAGAGAGGTCTTCCATGCACTGATTCACTCCCCAGTGACTGCAATGGCTGGAGCTGAACCTATCTGAAGCCAGGAGTATCTTGCAGGTCTCCCACATGGATGCAAGGGCCCAAGTACTTTGTCAGGCCATAGCAGAGAAATTGATAGGAAGTGGAGCATCCTGGACTCAAACCAGCACCCATATGATATGCCACCACTGTAGACGGTGACTTTACATGCTACACCACAGTGCCGACCCCTATAGTTCTTTTCAAATTATTTTTTACCATCTTTTAATTCACCAAGCACAGAAACAAACAAAGGAACTGGATACAGAACTAACATCGTTGTTTCTTATAGGAGCCGAGTTAAGGGACTAAATGCCTTACATCATATCATTTATACCTTAGATTAATTCTGGAGACAGTATTATACAAAGAAGAAACTGAGGTGCAAAGAGTTCAGCATTTACCCACCAAAAGGTCTGGGTTCCAGGTCAACCACAATCTAATACTGGGTTAGGAAATCTTTCTTTTGTCTTGGGGCTCAGTTTCTAAAACCTCAGATTTCCCATCTGGAAAAACAATGAGAAATAATCTACACTATAGAGAACCACCAACAATTATAACTTATAACTTGTCTTAAAAAGGAAGGAGATTCAAAGTTGCTATTATTCCATGGTCATTTTTCTTAGGTGTAATATCAAGAAAGCAACATAAGTATTCTTAAGCATATGTGTGGGGTTTTTTAAAGTTTTTAAGTAAAAATGTAACTGGATAACTGGATGACATGGAGTTCTATGTTTATGATTACTTCTGTCCATTATAGCCCATGGGGTTAGGCTGTTGCTGGCTTAGGAATGGTTAAATTTGTATCCATTTACTTCACACTAGTATTTACTATGTTAGGCAATATTCTTTCAGTAGATTCCTCAGTAGACAAATTGAATATTGCATGAACACATGAAATGTATTTGCATTGATATTGTAGCTCAGCATCTTGACAGTCTCTTAATTGAATGAATAACTGAAAATATAAAAAATAACCTCCAAAAACTATCTAGTAGCAGATTCCAGTCTATTTGATGATTGCCACAATTAGATGGATATATAATCTGTTGTTCTGATAAAAATTTCATCATAAAAGGGGCATATAAATCACTACACAGGGTTGAAGTATATAAACAGAGATCATCCAGGGCCATGCAGGTTAAATGTTCACCCTAGCTATGTAAGACATTCCATTTATTTATTTAATAATCATTTATTGAGCGATCTTTTGTGTGGTGTGTTGATAGAACTACCAGCCATTTGCTTTTTTTTTTTTTTTTTTTGTGACAGGCAGAGTGGACAGTGAGAGAGAGAGACAGAGAGAAAGGTCTTCCTTTGCCATTGGTTCACCCTCCAATGGCTGCCGCGGATGGCGCGCTGCGGCCGGCACACCGCGCTGATCCGATGGCAGGAGCCAGGTGCTAGGTGCTTTATCCTGGTCTCCCATGGGGTGCAGGGCCCAAGCACTTGGGCCATCCTCCACTGCACTCCCGGGCCACAGCAGAGGGCTGGCCTGGAAGAGGGGCAACCGGGACAGAATCCGGAGCCCCGACCGGGACTAGAAACCGGTGTGCCGGCGCCGCAAGGCGGAGGATTAGCTTGTTGAGCCACGGCGCCGGCCCAGCCATTTGATTTCTTTAGCAATTGGAGTAAGATATACTGAGCAACCAGATACAGGCAGAGAGAGTGGACTGAATCATGAAAGGTTTTGGACACAAAAGTAAAAAGACAAAAGACAGGGAAGTCAAAGAGTCTTTTACAGGTAATTTAGTAGGACCTGCACCAATTGTGAATGAAGAAGCGGCAACACTTTACAGTGAGATCTAAAAGGTAGAATCAACAGTATTTCAATGCTTGAATATGGTAGATGAAGGCAGAAGGAAAGTCCTGTGTAAATCTTAAATTGGATTTTATTATTTAAAGTACAAGGTGTTCTCAGTGCATAATGCTCATCAATAATAAATACCTACCTCCAATCAACTTATAGATTTCCCATAAAACCTGGACACAATTTCATAGGTTGATGCTATCTACAAGCCCTATGTCAATCATCAAACCAAACATTTTTAACTGCTACTACCATACACAATAATCCTTATTATGATGCAGTTACTTAGAAACTAGAAGACATAATCAGTGTTTATAAGAACAATCTAAATAAAAAAAGCTAAATTAAAAAACCTATAAAATTACATCATTCAAAGCTGAATTTGGCATACCTCACTAATTCACAGTTCATGTATCCACCAACCTCAAGTACTCAATGTGCAATGAAGCAGAAAATAAGTAAGAATTTTCCAGAATAGACAAAACATGCATTATAAAGTTCAAGTGAGGTGTCATGCCACTGGGTCAGCATCATGGCTCTTAAATAAACTCACTGTGACTTGGCTACTCTGGTGGGAGTGGATGGGCAAAAAGAGAAGAATAAAGCAATAGATGTGAGCAGGAAGTGAAAATGGCTCCAACAAGAGTGCTGCAGAGTTCCATGGGCCCTAACTAATGTAATACGCAGGCAGGCATTTTTTTTTTATATTTCTAGGAGACTGTCATGCTTTCACTTGTCATGGAACCATAAGAACTGAGCACAATCAGAGCATTCAGGGCCAGCATCCACAATTCACTTAGTGAGAATGGAGCACAGTAGCTTAGCTTCATGGATACCAGTAAGCCTCCCTCACTTGCTGTATTATTCTATCATCCTGTTTGGAGCCATTGGAGCAGGAGAGCACAAGGTGCCAGGAGTGTGGTGTGTGAGTGTCTCATGGTGGTGATAGCTGTGCAGAAGGAGGAGTGGCAGAGGAAGAGGTGAGCAAGAGCCCCTAGCATCTTTCTGCTATGGCCTGGTAAAAGCAGTGGAAGATGGCCCAAGCCCTTGATCCTCTGTACCTGCATGGGAGACCAGGAAGAAACTCCTGGCTCCTGGCTTCGGATTGGCACAGCTCCAGCCATTGCAGTGAATTAGGGAGAGAACCAGAAGATGGCAGACCTCTTTCTCTCTCTCTTCCTCTCTTTGCCTCTGTGTAACTCTGTCAAGACAAATAAATAAATATCTTTTTTAAAATCATATTTGTAAATGATACTAAGGATTTCTATAAAAATACACTTAAAAATAAATTCAGGAAATCTGCAGGTTCTGAAATCAACATACAAAATCACTAGTGTTCCTATACACCAATAATCTATTATCTGGAAAGGAAATTAATCAACCATTCCATGTATAATAGCATCAAGAAATACTTTTAAAAATAATTTATACAAACAAGTGAAAGATTGTATGTTAAAATTATAAAATATTGATGAAAGAAATTGAAGAAAATACAAATAGAAAATAACCTCTTAGCAAAAATCTGAGAGAATATTATTAGAATAGTCATATAACCCAAATCAGTCTACTTGTGACTTTAAAAAAAATCAACATCCTTCCACCCAGAAGTGGAAAGAAAATTCTAAAATTTCTGTGGAACAAGAGATTTCAAATAGTCAAGGTAATGTGAATCCAAAAGAACAAAATGGAATGTATCACACTTCTTATTTGAAAATATATTATAAAGCTGTTGTAGTTTTATTTTTAATGGAAACAAGTCTTTTTAAACAATATTTTATTTTATTTTATTTTATTTTATTTTATTTATTTTAAAGACATAGTTACAAGGAGAGATAGAAACAGAAAGAGAGGTCTTCCATCTGGTGGTTCACTCCCCAGATGGCCACAATGGCCAGAGCTGAGCTGATCCGAAGCCAGGAGCCAGCAGCCTCCTCCAGACCTCCCACATGGGTGCCGGGGCTCAAAATCAATTGTGAAGACATAAAAAAGCACTGTGATGATATGCAGTAACCGTTGTTGGGATACAATTAATTGTGCAGACATATAATTCATTGTGATCTCATAAATCTACCTTGGTTATGTCATAATCATTTGGAATCTCATAAACAACTATTGTGGTTTCATAATTAATTGTGATGTTATAAAATTTTTGATGTCATAAGAAGACCATTGCAATGTGATAAACCAACTTTTGTTTTCATAATCAATTGTGATCTCATAATCCATCATTGTGATATTATAAGCAACTGTGAAAGCTAAAAATTATCATGTCAAACCTTTTGTCATGTCATTAGCAATGCTATACTATAATCATGATGCCATCAAAGATTATAACACCAAAATCTATTGTGATGCCATAAACTAACATTGTAGTGTCATGATTGTGATTTCAAAAACATCAATAGTGATGTCATAATCAATGTGATGCCATGAAATGTTTTGTCATAAACTTGATATTGTTATATCATATATCCACCCTTTTTACTCATATTCAATTTTGATGCCATTATCAAAATTGTGATATTATTAACCTCTATTGTGATATAAAACTTAATTTTTAGCTCCAAAATCTAATGTGATATCATAAACAATTGGTCTGTGACATGCCACTATTGTGACAACAAAAACCTACCTCTATAATGTCATAACCAGTTCTGAGGTCATTGGTCTGTGTGCTTTCATAATCAATCATGATCACATAAATCATCATTGTGATGTCATAATCATGCCATGTCATGAAACACTTCTATGTCATAAAACTATCATTTGATGTCATAAACTTATCATCATTTTGTCATCAATTGGCTTTTAATACCCAATATTTTGATGCCATAAGCTATCCTTGTGTTATAATAAATCATGATATCCTAAAACCTTTGTGATATTTTCATCTATTGTCATGTAAAATAAAACATAGTATTGTCATAAACAATAATTATGTGGTCACAAAAACAATTTTAATGAGTATCATTCATGATATCATATAAAACCAGTGTGATGTCATAAAGCTAATATTATGATGTCAAAATCTATTGTAATTTCATAAAAATGTTCAATTTTGTAGTTAATTGGATGTGATAACTAGCCACTGTGATGTTATAAACTTACCATGTGATATCATACTCACTAATAATGTCATAAAGCATTGTGATATTATAATCATTTGTGATGGCATTACAATAATCATCCTACAATTGCAATGTAATGAAATGATGTTATAAAATATTTTATTCCATAAACATTCTTTTTTTTTTCTTTTTGACAGGCAGAGTGGACAGTGAGAGAGAGAGACAAAGAGAAAGGTCTTCCTTTGCCATTGGTTCACCCTCCAATGGCCGCCACGGCCAGTGTGCTGCAGCCGGTGCACTGTGCTGATCCGCTGATCCAATGGCAGGAGCCAGGTGCTTCTCCTGGTCTCCCATGGAGTGCAGGGCCCAAGCACTTGGGCCATCCTCCACTGTACTCCTTGGCCACAGCAGAGAGCTGGCCTGGAAGAGGGGAAACCGGGACAGAATCCAGTGCCCCAACTGGGACTAGAACCCAGTGTGCCGGCGCTGCAAGGTGGAGGATTAGCCTAGTGAGCCGTGGCGCTGGCCTTATTCCATAAACTTTACAACATGATGTCATGATCAATTATGATGAACACAAAATTCACTATGATATTAAAATCAATTGTGATGTCATGAAAGCATTGTGATGTGATAATCAATTGAGAATGCAAAAGTCTGTGTGATATCATACACTATCTTCATGATGACCTAATCAATAGGGTGTCAGTAAAAAGGCATTGTGATGTCATAAAAACAATGAGAAGACATAAACCTAAAAACCCAATGTACTAAACACGATGGTGTTTTCATAATTCATTGTAATGCTATAAAAGCATTGTTTTGTCATATGTCAATAAGTAATGACATAAACTTACCACTGTGATGTAATAAGCAAACCATAGTCACAATGTATTTTAATGCTGCAAATGTTTACTTAGATGACATCAAACCATTCTGATGTCATAAAACATTATTTTGATGTCACATCCAACTGTGTATCATAAGCCATTATTTTGAGGTCATAAATCACATTATGATGTAATAATCAACTTCAATGCCATAGACTATCATTTTTATGCCATAAACCCACAATAATATCATAAATCAACCATTACGTCATCATAATCAATTTTGATGTTATAAACCACCTTTATGTGGTCATGAAAGCAATGTGATCATTTCACCATTTTGATATCAAAAAGCTAGCATTCTAATACACTCCTTTATGATGTCATAAGCCAATAATTATACTATCATTAGAATGGAAATATCAAAGACTAACCACTGTATTGTGACAAAAACACAGTGATGTCATAAACCTTTCTCATATGGTAAACATAACTTTATTATTACAATATTCTTCTGAGGTCATGAGTCAAACATTTTGCCATCAAAATAAATTTTGATGTCATAAATAATCATTTTATTGTTATAAATATCATTGTGCTGAGTATTGATTTGTGATAAATTATCATACATTTATAATAAACATCATACTTCCATTGTAAGACCATAATTGTTATGTGCTATCATTAAAATTGTGATGTCACAATCCAACCATTGTACTTTTATAATGAATTTTGATGCCATAAATCAACATTTTAATGTCATTTAATACAGTGTAGTGTCATACTAATAGTTTTACATTAAATCACATTTCTGAAGTCATAGATCAACATTACATAGTTATAATATCATAAACCTACCTTTTTGATATCATTATCAAGTGAAATATCATCAACTAAA
Source organism: Sylvilagus floridanus (assembly GCA_949820135.1). NCBI lineage: Eukaryota > Metazoa > Chordata > Mammalia > Lagomorpha > Leporidae > Sylvilagus > Sylvilagus floridanus. The sequence continues at coordinate 1,824,926 of OX463235.1, read as the reverse complement.
ACTTCTGCCATTATAATCAAGTTTGATGTCATATACCATCTTTATTGTCATAAAACATTGTGATATAATCTACTGGTTTGTGATAAGTTATCATTCTGATTGTGATGTCAGAACAATTCTGATATCATATCCCATACATTGTGATATCATAATTAATGAATTCATAAACCTACCATTGTGATATCAAAAACAATTCTGATAAAAGATAGCAATGATTGTGATGTTATAATTGATTGTGATGTGATAATACAAACATTGTAAAGTCATAGTTAATTTTGATGTCAGAAACCAACACTGTATTTTCATAAAAATAATGATATCATAATTGGTTTCTGATAAACAATCAGATATCATAAACCTACCATTGTGAAATCCTAATAAATTGTGATTTCATAATCCAAATTTTGTGGCATCACAATGAGTTTTGAAATCATAAAAGGTCATTGTATTGTCATAAAAATTGTGTATTCATAACCACTTGATACATGATCAATTACAATTCTGATAGAATTATGTACCAGTGTGCTATCATACAAAATTGTAATAAATCATAAATCTACTATCATTCTTTTATAAACAACTTGTGTGTCATAAATCATGATACCTTCATAAGACACATTGTGAAGTCATTATCAATTTTATGTGATAATCTTACATTATATCAACCTAAAATTCTGCCATCATAATCATTGCTGATCTTATAAATGCTTATGACGTCATAATCAGTTTTGATGTTATTAATAAACATTGTGCCATCATAATCGGTTTGGATGCCATAAACCTCCTTTATATTGCCATAATAACATCGTGATATCATAGCATTCTGATATCAGAAACATACCCTTAATGTCATTATCATAACAAAATTGTGCTTTTATAATCAATTTTGATATAATAAAGCTACAATTTTGCTTTCATAAACATTTTTAAACATTTATTTATTTATTTGAAAGTCAGTTACACAGAGGAAGAAGGAGATGCGGAGAGAGAGAGGGAGAGTGTGAGGTCCTCCATCCGATGGTTCACTCCCAATTGGCTGCAATGACTGGAGCTGGGCCAATCTGAAGCCTGGAGCCAGGAGATTTCTCTAGGTCTCTCATGCAGGTGCAGGGGTCCAAGCACTTGGGACATCCTGTATTGTCTTCCTAGGCCACAGTAGAGAGCTGGATTGGAAGTGGAGCAGCCAAGATTTGAAGCAGCACCCATGTTGGATGCTTTGGCTACTGGTGGCAGCTTTACCCACTACACCACAGCTCCATCTCCTAAAAATTTTTATGTTAAATCATCAAACATTGTGCCCTCATAATAAAATTTGATGTCATAAACTGTCATTGCTTTATCAAAAATGCAATGTAATGTTGAAATCAATTGTTAAGCAGTAAAATACCACTCTGCTATCATAAAACCAACTTTGTGATATCATAATCAGTTGTGATGTTATAAACAATATGCCATAATAACAAATTTTGATGGAATATGCTTTCTTTGCATTTCATAGAAAAAATTGTGGAAGCTGGCATTGTGGCATAATGAGGTATTGCAATTGCAACATCCCATTTGGGCACTGGTTTAAGTTCTACTGTTTCTCTTCCAATCTGTCTCCCTGATAATGAGTTTGGAATAGCAGCAGAGGACAGCCCAAGTCCTTGATCCCTGTTCCCAAGTGGGAGGCCTAGATAAAGCTCATGGCTCCTGGCTCCTGGCTTTGGACTGGCCCACCTTTAGCCATTGCGGCCATTTGGAAATGAACCAGTAGATAGATTATTACTCTCTCTCCCTCTCTAAGTCTGCCTTTCAAAAAATTCAATAAATTTAAAAATTGTGATATTAGGCTATTAATTTATGATAAACCACCCATCTGATATAATAAACTTACGTTGTGCTGCCATAATCAAACTGTAATGACATAAAACTACCACATGTCATCATACTCAATTTTGATGTCACAAACAATTGTATTGTCTAAAACACTGTAATGTGGTTCTTTCAACCCTACCCTCCCTCATATCTACACCCCTTCATATCTTCCACCCTCTTCTAGTCCATTCTCATTTTCTTATAAAGATCTACTTTCAATTAACTTTATACTCAGGACTGATGCTGTGGCATAGCAGGTAAAGCCACCGCCTACAGTGCCCGCATCTCATATGGGTGCTGTTTCGAGTCCTGCCTGCTCCACTTTCAATCCAGCTCTCTGCTATGGCCTGGGAAAGCAGTAGAAGATGGCCCAAGTCCTTGGACCCCTGCATTCATGTGTGAGACCTGGATCAGCACAGTTCTGGCTGTTGCCGCCATCTGGGGAATGAACCAGTGGATAGAAGGCCTCTCTCTCTCTCTCTCTCTTTCTCTCTCTTGGCCTCTCCTCCCTCTGTGTAACTCTTTCAAGTAAATAAATAAATCTTTAAAAAATTAACTTTAAACTCATAATATTAACCCTAGACTATGTAAAGAGTTCAACAAATAATATGAAAAAAAATCTGTTTCTCAAAAGTTGAGACAAGCACTGTTCAAAATCCTTGTATCTAAAAGTAGCAGCTTCACTTCTATAGATCTCCTTCTGTGTACTCTATTAGTCACCACAGATCAAGGAGAACATATGGTATTTGTCCTCCTGGGACTGGCTTATTTCACTAGGTATAATGGTTTCCAGTTCCATACATTTTGTTGCTAATGGCAAAATTTCATTTTTTTTATATAAAAAAATTTCATTTAAAAAAAAATCAGGCCAGCGCCATGGCTCACTAGGCTAATCCCCTGCCTGTGGCACCAGCACACCAGGTTCTAGTCCCGGTCGGGGCGCCAGATTCTGTCCCGGTTTCCCCTCTTCCAGGCCAGCTCTCTGCTGTGGCCAGGGAATGCAGTGGAGGATGGCCCAAGTGCTTGGGCCCTGCACCCCATGGGAGACCAGGAGAAGCACCTGGCTCCTGCCTTTGGATCAGTGCAGTGAGCCGGCCGCAGCACACTGGCCATGGCGGCCATTGGAGGGTGAACCAATGGCAATGGAAGACCTTTCTCTTTGTCTCTCTCTCTCTCACTGTCCACTCTGCCTGTCAAAAAAAAAATCACTGTGTAGTGTTCCATAGTGTATATATATAGTTTCTTTATCCAGTCTTTAGTTGATGGACATCTGGGTTGATTTCATATCTCAGCTATTGTGAATTAAACTGCAATGGTCAAACATTTTGCCATCATAATCAATTTGGATATCATAAACCATGATAGCATTGTTAGAAAAATAACATTGTCATAATTAATTGTTATGTGATAAACCAACATCAATCTCAAAATCATAGAACACTGTTGTCATAAACTAATGTTGAGATGCCATAACTTCTCAGTCATAAACCAACCATTGTCATATTGTAATCAAATGTGAAGTAAAAAACATGGTAACATCAAAATCAATCTTGATGTTTTAACCATCATTGTGATATTATAGTCTATTGTGATGGTAGAAAATCATTGTGATACCATAATCAATTGTGAGGCATTAAAAACCATTTTGATATAAACTAGTATTTAGATGTAATAAATAAAACATCATAAACATACTATTGACATCATGAACTGAGCATTGTGATGTCATAAACCAATGATTGCTATTTCAAAATGAATTTGGGGTCTATAAAACCACTGTGACTGGGACTAACACTGCAGCATAGTGGCAGTATCTCATTTGGGCTCCAATTCAAGTCCTGGCTGGTCCACTTCCAATCAAGCTCTCTGCTATTTCCTGGGAAAGCAGTAGAAGATGGCCCAAGTCCTTAGGCCTCTGCATCCATGTGGGAAAATCTGGAGGAAGCTTCTAGCTTATGGCTTCAGATCAGCACAGCTCCATTCATTGCAGCCAACTGGGGAATGAACCAGTGACTGGAAGACCTCTCTCTCTCCCTGCCTCTCCTCTCTCTGTGTAACTCTAACTTTCAAATTAATAAATAAATATTTAAAAAACATTGTGACTTAATTAATATATCATTATTATATCATAATTGATTGTTATTCATGATGACATCATAAAATTCCCATTACAGTATCATAATAAATCATGATGCCATAAATTATCCTTTCTGATGTCATAAAACAGTATTGTGATTCCATAATATGATGTGATGTCATAAAGCCATTGTGATCCATAAACCTGCCATTGTGATATTATAGTCAACTGTGTTGTTACAACCACAATTTTGAAGTCATGCAGCAGAAGTGTGATTTTTTTACAGTTAATTGTGGTGTCAAAAATTATAATAATGTCATAAACTAAAATCGTCATGTCATAAACTTACAATGGTGGCATTATTCTGAATGTAGTGTCTACACCATAATTTACATGTCATAAATCTACTATTGTAATATCATTATCAATTTTGATGTCATAGAAACATTTGAAATGTCATAAATTTATTATTGTGGATGTCATAATCTATTGTCATGCTATAAGCTACAATTGTAGTATCACCAACTGTGAAGTCAGAGATTCATACTGAGAAACATTAAACCAACCACCATTATGTCATAATTCAATGTGATGTCATAATTCAGTGTGAGTTCATATTACCAATATAACATCATAAAACTGTTATCATGTCTTAAAATTGTAATATCATGAGCCAACATTAATATGTCATAATAAAAGATGATGTCAAAAAGCTTATGGATTCAAAATTTATTGTATTGACATAAAACCATTGTGATTCCTTAAAGCCACCATTGCTATGGTATAAAGAAGTGTGATGTAAATATGATTGTGGAGTCATAATCAATTATGATATCATAATCACTGTTGTGATGTCATAAGCCAATAATGTGATGCCTTACATATACCATAGTGGTGTTATGAACCGACCTCTCATCATTGTAGTTATGTATGAAGTCAATCAAACCACTGCAATATAAACCAGTATTGGGATATCATAGTCAACTAATTCCATAAATTACAATTCTGATGACATAAAACATCATAGCAGTATCACAAATTAACCTTTGTGTTTTCAGAGTGAATTACGATAAATAATCCACCATTGTGATGTCATAATCAACAATGATATCATAACAACCACTGTGATGCTTAAACCAATATTGTGATGCCATAAAACAACATTATGATGTCAGAAGCCATATCTTCTGACGTCAGAATCAATAATGTAGCTAAAATACACTGACTTCATAAAAATATTACTTATTTATTTATTTATTTATTGACAGGTAGAGTTACAGACAGAGACAGAGAGAAAAGTCTTTCTCCCGTTGGTTCACCCCACAAATGGCTGCTATGGCTGGTGCTGCGCCGATCTGAAGCCAGGAGCCAGGTTCTTCCTCCCGGTCTCCCATGCGAGTGCAGGCGCCCAAGCGCTTGGGCCATCCTCCACTGCCTTCCTGAGCCACAGCAGAGAGCTGTACTGGAAGAGGAGCAACTGGGAGTAGAACTCGGTGCCCATATGGGATGCCAGTGCCGCAGGCAGAGGATTAACCAAGTGAGCACAGCGCCAGGCTCATAAAAATATTATTGTGACATCTAATCAATTGTAATGTTATAAACCACTATTGTGAAATCATAAATCACCATTATTATATCATAAACAATTTTGATATCATGAAAACTTTGTGATGTCATAATCGTTGGGGTTGTGATAAAACAAGACTATTTTTTACCACAAACCTACCACTGTTTACATATTTAATTTTATGACATGAACCACTATATATTGCCATAAAACCATTGTGATATAATAGGAAAGTTGAAGTTACAAGAACCAATGTGCTGTAATGAAAATACCAGTGTATTCTCATAATCATTTGTGATGCCATAATGACCATCTTGATAGCATGGTCAACTGTAAAATAAACAAACAAAAAAACATTGTGCTATCATGATCCATCATTTTGATTGCACAAAACTACCATTGTGTTGTCATTATCTATTGATTTTTAAGTAATAAAACCGTTGCAACATCACAAATCTACCATTATGATGTCATACCAATTATGATGCAATAAACCACTATTACAGTATCAATTAGGATGTCATAGAGAAAACTGTGATGTCACAAGCCTACCATGGTGATGTTATAATCAATGGTAAAGTCATAAAACATTGTGAGTTCATAAATGTATCATTGTGCATTAATCAAATCTGAAGTCATAAACCACTTTTATATGGCTATAATCAATTTTTATTCACTTTCATAATGTCATGACCAATTTTGATGATAGAAAAACCAATCTATTATGATGGCACAAATTCAGTTGTGATGTCATAAAGCTACCATGGTCATGTCATAATTAATTGTGATGTTATAAAAACTTGAATTAAGGAACAAATTTGAAGCAATAACCAAGCATTGTGATGCCAAATCCAACAATTGTGATACCATAATGAATTGTGTAAACATAAAAATATTATGATAATATGAGGTAAGAATCAAATCACTATGATGTTATCAATAGATGTCAAAATATTATGAATTCAAATCCATTTTGATGACATAAAACCCATTATAATATCATAAACCTACCATTTCTATTTCATAATTTTATTGTAAAAATCATTGTGATATTATAAACAATTGGAAAGTAATACATAAATCATTGTGATGTCTTAATGAATTCAGATTAATAAAACACTGTTTTTCATATTATCATAAATCTACTATTGTGGTGTTATAATCTGTTGTAAAATCATAAAAATTGTGACTTCATAGCTTTTCTTTTTTTTCTTTTTTTTCTTTTTTTACAGGCAGAGTTAGACAGTGAGAGACAGAAAGGTCTTCCTTTTTCCATTGGTTCACCCCCCAAGTGGCCCCTACGGCCAGCGCATTGCTGCCAGCGAGAAAGCCAGGAGCCAGGTGCTTCCTCCTGGTCTCCCATGGGGTGCAGGGTCCAAGGAACTGGGCCATCCTCCACTGCACTCCCGGGCCACAGCAAAGAGCTGGACTGGAGGAGGAGCAACTGGGACAGAAATCAGCACCCCAACTGGGACTAGAACCCAGGGTGCTGGAGCCGTAGGTGGAGGATTAGCCTAGTGAGCTGCGGCACTGGCCAACTTCGTAACTTTTCACTATGACATCAAAAATGACATCGTGAAATCAAAATAAATTTTGATGAGCTTAGACACCATTGTGATGTCATAAGCTACCATTGTCATAATTCCTTCTGATGTTGTAATCAATTTGGATGTGATAAACCATCATTTTGACATTACAGCCCTAAAACTGTGATGTCATAATTGTGAAGTTATGGAAATAACGGAACCTTGTAATCTTTCCATTTTGATGTAATTATACATAAAAGCACCATTGGGATATCATAATCAAATATAATTTCCTAAAACAATTGAAGTCAAAATCATTGTGATAAAATTCACCTACCATTGTGTGGAGTCATAAAAAGCACTTGTAACACTATAATCAGTCTAGCTAAAAAAATATATTGTGATGTTATGAACCACCACTATGATATCATAAACCTACCACTGTGTCATAATCAACTGTGAGCTCACAAAAACTATTGCAATTCAAAATCAATTGCTATGTCATACAAGCACAAGTGTTCCGTATAATTAATTATGAAGTCCTGCTCGCACACACACCCCCTCTTGGGCCTTCTCTCTCCCCCCCCTGCTCCATTTTCTCCGGGGTCGGGGTCGGGGTCTCCTGTGGGGCCCAGCTGGTATCCCAGGCCTCCCTTCAGTGCCGGGGTGAACCCCCGGGGAGCTGGAATCCGGGGAGATGGGCGGGGGTTGGGGTGGAGGGAGCAGAGGCCCTGGCGAGTTTGGGGGGGAAGTAACCAGGCGAGGGGTGGAGCAGGGAGGGGGACTCAGGCTGCTGGGGCCGCCCCTTCCAGGCAGGGGCCGCGGGGGCCTGGGATTGGTGGGAGGGGAGCCTGGGGGCCCTGGCGAGCCTCCCGGTGGCGTAGACCCTGGTGGGGGTAGCGGGGGGGGGGGGGGTGTCCCGAGAGGCCGAGGGAAGCAAGACATTGGGGACGTTGTGCAGCAGATAATGACCATCATCGACCAGAGCCTGGACGAGGCCCAGGCCAAGAAACACACCCTAAACTGCCACAGAATGAAACCTGCTCTCTTTAGCGTCCTGTGTGAAATCAAGGAGAAAACCGGCCTCAGCATCCGAAGCTCCCAAGAGGAGGAGCCGGTGGACCCACAGCTGATGCACTTGGACAACACGCTTCTGGCATGGTGTGGCTGGGCCCGAGAACCAGGGGTGGGAGGGAGAGGGGGGCTTAAGCAGCAGCAGCTGCAGCCATTGAGGCCTCTGGGGGCGGCGTGTCCCCTGACAACTCCATCAAACACTCAGACTATCGCAGCAAACTTGCCCAGATCCACCACATCTACCACTCAGAGCTGGAGAAGTATGAGCAGGCATGTAATGAGTTCACGACCCATGTCATGAACCTGCTGTGGGAGCAGAGCGCACGCGGCCCGCGGCACCGAAGGAGATGGAGCGCATGTGAGCATCATCCATCACAAGTTCAGCGCCATCCAGATGCAGCTTACGCAGAGCAACTGCGAAGCCGTCATGATCCTGCGTTCCCGCTTCCTGGATACCAAACGGAAACGCCGTAACTTCAGCGAACAGGCCACTGAAGTCCTCAATGAGGACTTCTACTCACACCTGAGCAGCCTAGCGAGGAGGTGGAGGATTAGCCTAGTGAGCTGCGGCTCCTCCATAGCGAGGAGGCCAAGGAGGAGCTGGCCAAGAAGTGCTGCATCACCATCTCAGGTCTCCAACTGGTTTGGCAACAAGCGGATTCGCTATAAGAAAAATATTGGGAAGTTCCAAGAGGAGGCGCACATCTATGCTGTCAAGACCGCCGTGTCAGTCACCCAGGGGGGCCACAGCCGCACCAGCTCCCCGACACTCCCTTCCTCTGCAGGCTCTGGCAGCTCCTTCAATCTCTCAGGGTCCGGAGACATGTTTCTGGGGATGCCCGGGCTCAATGGAGATTCCTATTCTGCTTCCCAGGTGGAATCACTCCGACACTTGATGGGGCCTGGGGGTTACGAGGATAACCTCAGGGGAGGCCAGATGTACAGCCCTCGGGAAATGAGGGCAAACAGCGGCTGGCAGGAGGCGGTGACCCCATCCTCAGTGACAACCCAACAGAGGGACCAGGGAGTGTTCACTCGGACACCTCCAACTGATCTCGCCCCTCAGGGTCACGGGGTGGGGGCTGTCACCAGACGACTCGGGAAGAGGACGTGGGTATCCGGAGGACAAACCCCAAATACAGGAGAAGCACAAGACAGAGAAGGGCAGATGGGGTTGTCCCTGAACCAATGGCAAAAAGGAAGACCTTTCTCTCTCTCTCTCTCACTGTCCACTCTGCCTGTCAAAAAAAAAAAAAAAAAAAAAAAAAAAAAGACTGAGTGCTGGGGGTGCCTTTCACGAGGCAGGGAGAATGGGGCCCCTGACAGAAAGTGGGGTCTGTCTCCCCAATTTCTCCTCTTCTCTTTTTTTCTCTCCCCTTCTTTCATACACAGAAACCTATTTTTCAGACCACTTTTTCCCCTTCCTCCCACCACTCTCTCTCATACACCCACATTCAACTATTCTGTTTCTCTGAGCCACACCTACCCCCCTCCCCACTTTCCTGTCTTCCCCACCCCACTTATATGCTTTGGAATCTGCGGAGACGCCAGCCCTGCCCAACCAGAGATGCCAAGAATGGGAACACGACTGGACAGAGGACATGGGCCATGCCCTCCGTGCATCCCCCCACCCTGCCCCTCCAGATGGCTTTATTACCTCGTACACAGCTCATCTTATGCCAATAGAATCGCTTGGTGGAAGAGTGTCTGACTCCAATATCTACCTCGGAGAGAGTTTCTGTTACTTTAGGGAATTCTTGACTGGGCTTTGGGGTTGAACTTTTTTTTTTTTTAAGGAAAGAAAAAGAAGCCCTGGGAGCCATCTGTAATGTTTTTTTTTGTTTGTTTGTTTCTGATACTTTGGTTTGTTGGTGTTGTTGGTTCTTAATTTTTAATTTAGTTTGGGGAAGAGGTTTTATATAAAGATATATTCCTTTTATTTTGTTTTATTTCTCACTTTCCCATATTAGGGGTGATAGCCAAAGGGGTTCTGGTAAGAGAAAGGGGAACAAGCAGAATTGGTGAAAGGGCTCCCCGTGCCAGGCCTGGCCATCCAGAAGGGAGTTTTGCAGGGCACTGCAGTGCTGCCTGCTGGTGCGAGCGGGTAGCTGGTGCTTCCGGTTTGACACACTGAGGTGCGGGCCCTGCTGTCCTCCTTACCTCCTTCCCACACCCCTGGGCAGGTCTGGACTCAGTGACTTTGAGGCATTTGAAGATGCCACCTTCCCCTTAGATGCATCTTTAATTTTTTTTAAACTACTATTTGCAAATTGGAGGTGAAAGAATCAGGGAGGGGATTATTACCAAATATGTTAGATATGGGTTGGGGTGCTTATATGTGTATCTCCCTAAGTTTCCCCAGAAATGCATCTTTTTTGTTTCTCATGCCAAAATCAAGGGGGTGGGGAGAGGAGGGAGGTTGCAAAAAGCCAGGTATGGGAGGAACTCGGATCAGCACTGTCCTGTCCTTGGCCCTGAACCCTACCACATGATCCCCTCAGACATCCTCAGGATTTGACAAAACTGTCAGCGGGAAGGTCTCCTGTTAAGGAACCGGGCAGAACTGTGGGGCAGGCTGGGAATGTGATGGGTAGGGGTGGGAAGCACGGGCCGGGGGCAGTTCTCCACTCACTTGTAAACTTGTAGTTTCACAGAAAAAAGAAAAACAAGCCACGCAATTTTAAATAAAGAAATTTCTTTTTTCCCTGGGGGAAAAATAATTTATAAAGTCCTAAAATCCATGGTGATGGTAAAAATCAACTGTGAGACCAAAAAAAAAAAAAAAAAACAATGTGATGTCAAATACCAATATTATGGTGACATAAGCCAATATTATGATGTCTTAACCAACTACTGGAATGTAAACGTTTGTTGTGATTTTGTAAACATCCATCGTGATGTATCAAGATAATCAATTGCAATGTCATTAAAAAATCATGATGTTCATGGTGATGTTAAGAAATATTTTGATGCACTAAACCTACCATTGTGATGTCATATTCAGTTGTGATGTAATACAATAATAGTTGTATCGTAAAACTGTCATTGTTTATTCATAATTATGGTGTCCTAAGCCATGATTGTGATGTGTAAAATCACTACTGTGATGTTGTTATCAATTCTGATGTTATGAACCACCATTGTGCTATAATAAAAAAAATCTGTGGTCATAGTCAATTGTGATAAACTCCCACTGTGATGTCATAATGCAACCGCGGTAATGTCAAAATAAATTGTGATACAGTTATTCTTAAGTGTTGAAACTTATTTTTTATATATATAAAGCTTTTATTTAAAGAATATAAATTTCCAAAGTACAGCTTATGGATTACAATGGCTCCCCCCCATAACTTCCCTCCCACTCGCTACCCTCCCCTTTCCCACTCCCTCTCCCCTTGCATTCACATCAAGATTCATTTTCAATTCTCTTTATACACAGAAGATCAGTTTAGTACATATTACATAAAGATTTCAACAGTTTGCCCTCACATGGAGACACAAAGTGAAAATACTGTTGGAGTACTAGCTATAGTATTAATTCACAATGTACAGCACATTAAGGACAGAGATCCTACATGGTTTTTTAAAGAATTGATTAATTATCTATGCAATTTCCGATTTAACACCAAGATTTTTTAATCATTTGCAATTATCTTTATATACAGAAAATCGATTCAGTATATACTATGTAAAGATTTCATCAGTTTGCACCCACACAGAAACACAAAGTATAAAATACTGTTTCAGTACTAGTTATAGCATTACTTCACATTGGATAACACATTAAGGACCAATCCCTCATGAGTCGTAAGTACACAGTGACTCCTGGTGTTAACAATTTGACACTCTTGTTTATAGCGTCAGTAATCTCCCTAGGCTCTAGTCATGAGTTGCCGAGGCTATGGAAGCCTTTAGGGTTCGCCAACTGAAACTTAACTGAAAAGTGATCCCTGTTAAATATAAGAGTGGGAATAAGAGAGGGAGGAGATGTACAATTTGGGACATGCTCAATCGGACTTGCCCCAAACGGCAGAGTTAGAATCATACCAGGGGATTCCAATTCAATCCCATCAAGGAGGCATGTACCAATACCATCTCACTAGTCCAAGTGATCAATTTCTATTCACAATTGATCATAATGATAGACTAAGAATCAAAGGCATCACATAAACAAGACTAGTGTCTGAAAATACTAACCGACAGAACAAAAAAGGGAGAGAATGATCCAACATGGGAAGCGGGATACACAGCAGACTCATAGAATGGCAGATGTCCTAAACAGCATGCTGGCCTCAGAATCAGCCCTTAGGGCATTCAGATCTGGCTCAAGAGCACATGAGAATATTTCAGGCATGAAAAGCCAAGATATGATAAGAGTCGGTGAACTCAAAAGGCTTCCATAGCCTTGGCAACTCATGACAAGAGCCTAGGGTGATTACTGACGCCATAAACAAGAGTATTAAATTGTTAAGTCAACAACAGGAGTCACTGTGCACTTACTCCTCATGTAGGATCTCTGTCCTTAATGTGCTGTACATTGTGATTTTATGCTATAACTAGTACTCAAACAGTACTTTTCACTTTGTGTTTCTATGTGGGTGCAAACTGTTGAAATCTTTACTTAATATATACTAAACTGATCTTCTATATATAAGAGAATTGAAAATGAATCTCGATGTGAATGGAAGGGGAAAAGGAGTGAGAAAGGCGAGGGTTGCGGGTGGGAGGGAAGTTACGGGGGGGGGGGAGCCATTGTAATCCATAAGCTGTACTTTGGAAATTGATATTCATTAAATAAAAGTTAAAAAAAAACAAAAAAAAGTGATATAAACAAGAAAAAAATTATGCTTAAATTCATGAAAACACAAGAGATCCCAAAAATCTAAAGTGATTTTAAACATACAAGTACAATATCATATTTCAAGACATACAACAGGTGGTTATAATATAAAGAGCATGGTACTGGCACAAAAATAGGTATATAGATTAATGGAAGAAAATAGAAACCCCAGAAATCATTCCACACAGTTATAATTAACTAACCTTTGATAAAGATGCTGAAATATACCCTGGAGAAAATACAGTCTCTTCAATAAATGGTGCTGGGAAAATTGCATATCTGCATGCAAAAGTATGAAACAAGATCCCTACCTTATACAATATACAAAAACTAACTCAAAATGGATCAAGGATCAAAATCTCCAACCTGATACCACCAAATTACCACATGAAAATATCAGGGAAACTGCAAGACATATGCATAGGCAAAGATTTCTTGAAACAGACTCCAGAAACACAAGGAAATAATGAAAAAATTAGACAAATAGGACTACATCAAGGAAAGAACTTCTGCACTTCGAAGGAAGCCCTCAACAAAACAAAGAGACCACAGAGGGAATAGGAGAAAAATATTTTCAAATTATGCAACTGATAAATGATAAATATCTAGAATTTATAAAGAGCTAAAGAAGCTTAAAAACAACAAAACAAACATTCTCATTAAGAAATGCGCAATGGACATGAACAGGCAATCTTCAAAGGATAAATTACAAATGGCTAACAGATGCTTGAAAAAATACTCAGTATAGGCCGGCGCCGTGGCTCAACAGGCTAATCCTCCGCCTTGCGGCGCCGGCACACCGGGTTCTAGTCCCGGTCGGGGCACCGGATTCTGTCCCGGTTGCCCCTCTTCCAGGCCAGCCCTCTGCTGTGGCCCAGGAGTGCAGTGGAGGATGGCCCAGGTGCTTGGGCCCTGCACCCCATGGGAGACCAGGAAAAAGCACCTAGCACCTGGCTCCTGCCATCGGATCAGCGCGGTGCGCCGGCCGCAGCGCGCCGACCGCGGCAGCCATTGGAGGGTGAACCAACGGCAAAGGAAGACCTTTTTCTCTGTCTCTCTCTCTCACTGTCCACTCTGCCTGTCAAAAAAAAAAAAAAAAAAAAAAAGAAAAAATACTCAGTATAATTAGCAGTCAAATAAATGCAAATAAAAATCCAAATGAGGCTTCTAACCAGTTAGAATGGCTCTCACCCAAAAATTTTTTAAAAATGATAAGTGCTTCTGAGGATGTGGGGAAAAGTACCCTATCCACTGTTCTTGGGAATGTAAGCTAATATAACCATCATGGAAAATATTGAGTTCCCTCAGAAATCCGATAATAGATCTACCATATGACCCAGCCATCCTTCTCCTGGAAATTTACCCAAATTAAATGAAATCAATTGATTACAGCTCAATTTACAATAAATAAGATACAGAATCAACCTTGATGTCCATCAACTGGATAAAAAATGTAGTACATGTACACTATGAAATACTTCTCAACCATAGAAAGAGTGAAATCCTATCTTTTGCAACAAAATGTATGCATCTTGGAATCATTATTCTTAGAGATATAAGCTCAAAACCACAAATATCACATGTTTTCTCTGATATGTGGCAACTGACATGGAATACAAAAAAAGTATATGGATGAAATGGTCACTTTGGGATCTCTACGATGAGAATTGCAAAACTCTAAAGTAAGAAATATAAGACATTAAAAATGGAAAAATCTTCCATGTTCATGGATTGGAAGCATCAATATTATCAAAATGTCCATTCTTCTGAAAATAATTTACATATTCGATGCAATAACAATCAAAATTACAAAGACATTCTTCTCAGATCTAGAAAAATGATGCTGAAAATCATTTGGAAATGTAGGAAACTTCAGATAGCTAAAGCAATCTTATACAACAAAAATAAAGCCGGAGGCATCACAATACCAGATTTCAAGACATAGTACAAGGCAATTATAATCTAAACAGCCTGGTACTGGTACAAAAACAGATGGATAGACTAATATAACAGAATAGAAACGCCAGAAATCAATCCAACCATCTACAACCAACTTATATTCAACCAAGGAGTTAAAATCACTCCCTGGAGAAAGGACAGTCTCCAACAAATGGTGCTGGGAAAACTGGATTTCTACATGCAGAAATATGAAGCAAGACACCTATCTTACACCTTATGCAAAAAAATCCATTCAAAATTAATTAAAGACCTATATGTATGACCCAATACTATCAAATTATTAGATCACATTGGGGAAACTCTGCAAAACATCAGCCTAGGCACAGAGTTCCTGGAAAAAACCCCAGAGGTAAAATGGATGGAACTGAAAATGATTATGCTCAGTGAAATAAACTACTCCCAGAAAAGACACATATCCTATGTTTTCCCTGATTCGTGGTAACTAGTATACAGAGCACAAAAAGTATATGAATAAAATTGACATTTTGAGACTTGATTATTGTTTAAAGCCCTTGTCTATATTCTAAAAGAACAGTATTTTATTGTTTTTTCTACTTACATTTGTTGAATTTTTATTTCATGGGAGGTTAAACTTGTGATTATAACATAAACTGAAAGTATGTTACTGTAAAAATTAAAAGGAAAATAAGAAAGGATAGAGGGAAGGAAGTCAGAACTATGGGTAGGAGAGAGGGTAGGGTGAGAAATACAACTGTTCCTAAGTCTGTATATATGAAACGCATAAAATTTCTTTACCACATAGAAAATTTAAAAAGGATAATAATTGGATTTTAAACAGCATCAAAAGGAATAAGGTACTTAGAAAAAAACTTATCCAATGAAATAAAATATTGCAACACTGGAAACTATAAAGGATTATTGAAAAGAATTAATGATCATACAAATAAACTGAAATATGATAGTGTCCATGGATTACAAAATATATGTAACAAATCACTATCACTATAAGTGATTTATAGATTAAAATCATTCTTTATAACACTCCAATAGTTATTTTTTTTCATAAAATAGAGTATACAGAAAACCCTATGGCATGTAGAATTTCAAATAACCAAAATATTATTAAAAACAAGATTAAAAATGGAGATCTTACATTCCTTTAATTCAAAAGCAAAAGTAATAAAAAAGTATGGTATTTGCATAAAAGCAGATACACTTGAGAGACCTGAGAAGCTCCAAGTTCCTGGTTCCTGGCTTCAGCCTGTCCAAGCCCCAGCCTCTCTAGGCCATTTGGGAGGTGAACCAGTGCATGGAATCTCCCCCTCCCCCTCCCCCTCTCCCCCTGTGTGTGTGTGTATCTACCTCTCTCTGTAACTCTGCCATTCAAATAAAGTTGAAAAATTCTTTAAAATGATTTTTTATATTTTGAGAAACTAATTGAAGTATTTTTATTTGAAAAAAGCATAATCTCATAAGCAAAACATATCCTGAGGAATTCACTAAAAACCCAAAGTAAAATTCATAATATTGCAGAATATAAAATATTCAAGTATCCATTACATTTCTGAGTAATAGTAATGAACATTCTGAAAACATAATTTACATTAACATTCAAGGTAGCATCGAAGTGAAAATATCACTAAGAAATTTAAGAAATAAAAACCTTGGATTCTGTAATGGAAAAATAAAATAAAATAAAAGAACAAACATACAATTTAAAAAATCAAACAGTTAATTCAATAAGACATTTAATATTGCAAAACAGATATGATTACAATAGGTCACTGGGGAAATACAAACAAAACCTAAAGAAGATATCAGTTAATATTCAATAAAATGATTCTAGGAGCCATGGCTGGATTCTCGGCAAAATGCTGAGCAGGAATACCCAAATACACTGCATGATGTTCTCTCAGGTAGCAGCCTATACTCTTTGATCCAGTTTATCAATCACCTACTGAATTCAGGGCCTTGGTCTGCTGGGCTACGAAAGTGAAAACTCAACAGCCAAGTCCTCTTCTGGGTGCATCTGCTCTAGGTCCAGGAAAGACCCCAGGAAAACACCCACACCCAGAACCATAGGGCCCATTTCAGGGATGGCCCCAAATCCACCAGCACCACACATCTGCAGAGTCAGCTGGCTCCAGGGAGCTGAGAAGATAACGTAAGAACAGCAGTGACTCACAGATGTTTCCAACAGCTGGAGGCAGCAAGGACATGAATGGGGCTTCTCTCAGTTCCTTTGGGACAGCTCAGTCTCCAGCAAAGCAGTTTGTTCCAGCTCCCATTTGCAATTGCCCCATACGTGGGCAAAGGCCTGTGAGCATCCCCAGTCTTTCCGAATGTTACTACATAATGAGGCATTCTCAGCAAAGGGTGGATGGGAGACTTCAGAAACAATAACACTATAGTTGAGCCCTAGGGATTTCAACACCCAGAAAACACTCTATCTGCCTTTGTGACACAATGCATAATTGATATTTTTCTGAAATCAACTGGGGAAAATGTATTCAGAGCACTCATTTTATTATGTTCAACAGCAAATCAGGCAGATGTAGAGAGTTGGTGTCCCAAGCAATCATATTTGCCTGGTTTTGCCACAGTAAAAGGTGAGCTGGTCTGCTCTTCTCTGAAACACATCTACAGAGAGGGCCCTTATACAACATGATCACAGCTGGCAATCATAAAGCACTTCAAGGAAATGCATACAGTGTGTTTTATGTGAGCTCAGAAAGGAGAAGAGTGATCCAGTGTCTGCTACATACACAGCGCAAGGTTAGACGTCATCCTGATAGAAACTCTCTGAGGCCATCACTGTGGTCCCCAATTTTAGGTGAGGAATGGAGGCACAGCAGAGTGCATGATGTGCGCAGAAGCACACGGCCAGACAACAGTGTGGTGAAGCCCAAGCACAGGTGTGTTTGCCTGCAAATCAAGTGACCACTCTTCTAAACCATGCACATGAAGCTACTGTATTCAGCTCTGAGGACAATGAGCTCAGAGCCTACAGCTCAGAGATTGGTGCATGAAATCTGCCTTTCTCCAGCCCAGGAAGCCAACCATCTCCAAGGTACAGAGGTATGACTGTACCACAAGCTTAGAACAAGGATAGTCAGGTCAGTGCCTCCCACAGGGCAAGCACTCGATGGATTTTAAATTAACAATAAAGGTGTAAACTCCAGCAAACCACAAGGACAGGGTTTCTGGTGCTTGGTGACAACAAGAGTGACATCAGGCAGCATTCACTGAGTGCTTCTGATGTGCACACAGAAGGCAGGAGATTATGTGGGTTATCCTGTTTAAACACTTCCTAAGAAGAAAATCCTATTATTATCTCCATTTTACAACTAGGGAAAATATAGCCCAGAAAATTGGAAGCCATGCACCTTCTCCCTTGTATGACCTACAGAGAACAGGGGAAGAGATCTGTTCCTTTATGCAACAGGAAAATGAATGAAAAAAGAAGCATCCTGGAGTATAATGCACAGAGACCATGTATTGGGTTCCAAGAAAGCAGCAGGGCTCTTATCCCCATCCAGACTGCTCTTGTCCATCTTGACCTGACTTCAAGAGTTGCAAAAAGGCTGACAACATGTGGAGGGTACTCAGCTATTATGTCCATGGATGGAAAGAAAGGCCTACTTAGTCACTATGGTCACATGTTCAAAACTGAATGCAAATCATAGTTTTGCACTTGCACAGCCTGAGTTAATAAAATAGAGGGAGCACAGTGTGAGGGAGCAGCTATGCACTCCCCACCAGATGGTTTGCATATATGAGTTGTTTTAAACATTACTTTATTTCCAAAAATTAGCAAAATATGAGTATGGTTAATCTTTAAACAAGGAGAGCTGCCTGAAAACTCTTCCTTGGTATTTATTTTCTTGTAATGAGAACAGTAAGCCACAATGTCCTCTGGATGGTTGTAGGACAAAGTGGGGTGTAAGGTAACAGCCACTGCCTGTCCCAGACCGTCCTTATGAGATGTGGCAGGAGGCAGGGGGCATACCCTGCAGCAACAATGCTATTTCTGAATTAAATTGCACCCGGATCCATGGCTGATAGAAAGTCTGCAGAGCTCCATCTTGCCTCTGGCCATATGCTACTTGGGAACCCCAGGGATAACTCACTATCTTGCCTTTGGAGCAGCAGGGAAGGCAGTTTGAAAACACTGATACAGGATACAAGTGGAAGGAAATGGAAATGATCACTTGTTTAATGGCAAACTGCTGGGAAATACCATCCATCTCTAACTGACTTCTGACCTTTTCACAACAGTTAAAGTAGGTGTGACAGCTCCATTGTGTAGATGGGAAAACTGAGTCCCTAGGCAGGGAAGTGCTTACCCTAAGTAAGTTAAGTGGCAGAGTCAGATTTAAACACCAGCTTAAACTCCAACTGCCTCCCTCTCTTGAGGATGGGGGCATGCATGTTCACATCCTACATTAAACTGTCCAGGGATTGACTGTGGGCAGGATTTGGAAGCAATCCAAATCAAAATAATCATGACATTTTTTGCAGATCTAGCAAAAATGATCCTAGAATTCATATGATAACACAAGTACATCAATAAGTTATCAGCACAACTCACAATAGCCAAGATATGGAATCAACCCAGATGGCCATCAACTAATGACTGGATAAAGAAATTATGGCACACACACACACACACACACACACACAATGGAGTTCTAGTTAGTTGTAAAAAAATAAGTGAAATCTTGTCGTTCGCAACAAGATGGTCGCAACTGGAAACCATTATGCTTAGTGAAATAAGCCAGTCCCCAAAAGACAGATATCATATGTTTTCCCTGATCAGAGGTAAGTACCTGAAAAATATAGTGTGTTGAAATGAAATAGACATTTCAAGAATCAATGATGGTTTATAGCCCTTTTCTCTTTTGTTTAGAAACAATAGTTTGTTTTGCTTTGTTTTGTTTTCTTTGCTATTTCTACTATTTGTTGAATTCTTTTACTTCTGGTTGTGTTAACTATATGAGCATTAAATGTACTAAAAAAAGATCATTGTAAAAATTAAGAGTGGAAATACGAGAGGGAAAGGGAAGAAGGGTTGGAATGCAAACGTGAGGGAGGGTGGGGGGAAGTGCCACTATGTTCCTGTAATGGTATTAAAGAAATATATGGGCCGGCGCCACAGCTCAATAGGCTAATCCTCCACCTGAGGCACCAGCACCCCAGGTTCTCCCAGTTGGGGCGCCGGATTCTGTCCCGGTTGCCCCTCTTCCAGGCCAGCTCTCTGCTGTGGCCCAGGAGTGCAATGGAGGATGGCCCAGGTCCTTGGGCCCTGCACCCCATGGGAGACCAGGAGGGAGCACCTGGCTCCTGGCTTCGGATCAGCTCGGTGCGCCAGCCACAGCGCCCTGGCCGTGGCGGCCATTGAGGGGTGAACCAACGGTGAAAGGAAGACCTTTCTCTCTGTCTCTCTCTCTCACTGTCCACCCTGCCTGCAAAAGAAAGAAAGAAAGAAAGAAAGAAAGAAAGAAAGAAAGAAAGAAAGAAAGAAAGAAAGATAGGAACTTTGAAAAACTTTAATAAAATATATATTTAAAAAATAAAAAAATCACATTTCACTTCTTTTATTCTCTGTAATGCTTATTTCAGATGGAAGTACATTTTTTGGTGGAATGAATGAGTAATGAATTTAAAAAAGATAAATTTAGTGGCTAGCACTGTGGCATAGTAAGCTACGCCTTCACCTGCAGCACTGGCATCCCACATAAGTGTTTGTTCGTGTCCTGATTGTTTCCCTACCAATCCAGCTCTCTGCTTTTGGCCTAGGAAAGCAGTAGATGATAGCCCAAGTGTTTGGGCCTCTGTACCCATGTGGGAGATGCAGAAAAAGCTTCTGGCTCCTAGATTTGGATCATCTCAGCTCTGGTTTCTCTTTGTTTCTCCCTATTTCTCCATGTGTAGCTCTACATCTCAAATAAGTAAACTCCTTAAAAAAGATAAATTTACTTTGGTCCAAAACATTTTGTAATCCATGCATATTTTGTTTTGCTTTGTTTTGTTCTGTTGAACTCTTCTACTTAGGGTAGCATTAAGTATATGATCATTAAGTGTACTAAAAAATCATTGTAAAAATTAAGAGTGAGAATATGAGAGGGAGGGGTAGGAAGGGTTGGAGCATGGGTGTGAGGGAGAGTTGAAGGAAGTGCCATTATGTTTCAAATAGTTCTTTTTATTTTTCCATGACCTTTGTGAAATCCCTCAATATGTCATCTGATTGCAGGGGGCACAATTCTGGAGGAAGACAGACAGTGGTCACGGTGGAGGAAGTCTTCCCATGGTGTACTCAATTCAGTGTCCAGACAAAGGATTCTAGCACATTGTGAACCTTAACAAAGATAACAACAGGCCCAGGTCAATCACTGGGGAACTGTGTCAAGTCCACCAAACACTGGCTGTAGGCTCTACCTTCCTGGTGCCTGCCCAGGACACCCTACACTGTCTCTGGTTGAGAGTTTCTTTGGTGACCTCAGCTCTCTTCCGGCTTCCCACATTGGTGGCTTCCAGCTCTGTGATATCACATGATCCTTTGCCAGTCTGGGTTCACACATCAGTCCCACCTTCATAAGACAATCACTTGACAAAAGGATTCTCACTGCCCATAAATATTTTTCTCTCCCTTCTCAACATGTTTCATGGCATAGAAAGAACTGAGCACAGCAATGGGGCAGTCTTCAAGTCAAATACCAGTCCTGTCACTGTTAGATGGTGGCCCTGGACAAATTAACCAAACTCTGAGCTCTGACTATTTCCTTCTATTAGTAGGTCTCTGGCTATCTGCCTGTCCTGACTGGAGAGGCACTTAACAGAATTATGGCACGCTCTGACCAGAATGTCTCATGCAGAGTCTCTGCAGCCTTGCTTACAACACACCAGGAGGAGTCAGGAGAAGTGACAACAGATCAAAGTCTCTGGACTGTGTCAGCCGCCCAACAGTGCTTTCCCATGAATCTGCTCTTCCCGGTTTGTGATTTGGAGTGGAAAAGGCATTGCCTTCACCAGGGGTGACCTGACAGCCTTGCGTACTTGGTCTCTGGAAACTCCACACTGATCCAAGTGCTGTGCAGCGAGGATGTGGAACTGATGGAGATACCCTAGGGACAGCTAGACTCCGGGCTGCCCGCCCTGAGAGCTGCGGGCCCAGGCCTCTTCCTGGGCAAGCTGAGCTGCCCACTAGCAGCACCCAGGCCCTGGGCAGTGCAGGCTAATGTACTGAACCAGTGCTATCTGGATCAGAGGGGAACGGGAGCCCCTGCACCAGCACTGGCAGAGGCAGTGTAGGCTGCCCTGGCTGAGGGCTCCCTCTGCTAGCTGTGTGGATTCTTGACCTGGAGCTTCACAGGATGACTCGCAGGCCAGGTGCCAGACCACAGCCCTGTTGGACAGCACAGGGATAGCAACTGTGGCTGTCTCTGCTGTGGTCAGATAGTGGCTGCGAGGAGCTGGAGTACCTGCGGCAGTGTCGTGGAGCCAAGCAGAGGCTCTGCAGAGGCTCCTGCCAGCGGCCCAGGAAGGCTTCCTAGTGCTGGGTGCAGTGGAGCTGTAGGCTGTGTGTGAGGCCATCCAGGCGAGAGGCCATGTGGCAGCTTTGTTGTGGGTTCTTGCAAGCCTAGAGTGCCTGGACAATGTGCAGTGGGACCTATTGGTGGCTGGCACAGCAGCTATGAGTCTTGAGCTGGACTTGGTACTCCAATCGGACCCCAGTACCCCAGGTGCAGCTGCTGCTGTGCCTGCAGGGGCCCAACACTTCCTGGCCACAGAACGCCCCGATGGGGTATGTGGATTATGCCTCAGGGCCCACCAGCAGCACAGCCAGAGCAGCCACAACCCCTCACCTAACTCATCCTTGTCACCTCCGGGGACCCCATTGAGAAGGACAAGGCCCTTCGTGCCTCCAGATGTCCTGCTTGTCTGTGCAAAGACACCGCGAGGACTACTGCACTGAGTGTCTGGGGCAAGGGGAAAGGCAAGAGCTCAGACAATGCAGGAAGAGGCAGGTTGGAGCATGTGCTTGGCTCTGGATGACAGACAGCAGGCAGAGTGAAGGGCTCAGAGAAGGGCAGTTTGCAGCAGATCGACGGTGGCGGGAAGAAGGCGTGCAGTGGGGATCCAGCGTGCTCGGCTGCGTAGAGGCGAGGTGCCGGAGGAGAGACACTGCCACCAGTGTTCTTTGGCCCTGCTGCTGGGCGGACTCCAGGAGCTGTGCGGATGGTTGCTGAGAATGCTTTCGGGGCCCAGGAGGGCATTCTCTTGCCAGTGCTACTGCTTTGACTGTGTCCTGGCATGGCTCAGAGGTCACTAAGCCTTGGCCCTTTCTGACCTTGGTGCACCTGCCTGTTTGGAAAAGCAGCTGTGTTGCTCCGCTAGTCCAGACATTTGTTTGTGGCAGCCTCGGGTATCCTCAGGAGATGCTGCCCTCTGGTGTACAGAGAGAATACTGCGGTGAGCAACGGGCCACAGTGGATGGGCCGGCAGCCCAGACTAGGACAGTGCCAGGAGCAAGGAAAAGGCACAAACCAGAGTGCCTGCGAGGTTCTAGGCTGGCAGCTAGGTGTAAGAGAGATGCCAAGGTTTCAGAATGCGTCAGCTTCCAGAACAGTAAAGTGCACCCGAGAGGCCGTGCATAGAATCGCTTATGGAAGAGGAGAGAACGAAGTCCAGAAATGGCAGACTGGTGGCCCTGCAGCACACAGCAAGGCCTTGTGTAGCCTGACCCCTGCCTGTCCTCCTGCCCCATCCCAGCCCCACCCAGCCTGATAGACCTCCCTTTCTGAGCTTGAATAAAACCACTTTGTATTATGCCTCAGGACCTTTGCACTGCTGCTCTGTCTTCTGGAATGTTCTACCCCTATGTGTTGGCCTTGAGTGGCTCCTGGTCAGTCAGGTCTCTGCTCACTTGTGCTTTGTTCCCCTGGCCTCCCTAATGGAAGTATCTCACACACCTGTGTTGTTGAACTCAGCCAGCTTATCTGCCTTATACCACATATTATATCAAAGATGATTTATTTATTTTACATTTATTTGTGCTTCAATTTTATTATTGTTAATTCAAGGAAAAAGCTTTACATAAATCCAGTCTGTTCTAGAAACATAAGTGACCTTTCCAGTACATAACATTTCAAATATCAGACACTATGGTAAACATACAAATAAGGAGGCTGTGACACAGCTCTTGTGTACAGTACAGTATTTTAAATAATGAAATAAGCTTCATAACTTATAATCATCAAGTGATTGACAACACACTCTCACTTGAAAACTCAACCGCAGCTTAACAATTAATTTAATAATGTGATCCAAAATACCCAGATCAATTTCCTTTACCCAAACTTTTTTCTAAATTAAAGCTTTCTTCTGCCTCAACACACCTTCCTTCCCTTCCCCATAACTCTCACACCTGAAAGTTTCAAAGGCTACTGACCCTTTGTCTGCCTTGTTCTCTGTCATGCCCCCAGCAGGGGTGGGCAGTCTGTGGTACTCTTTGGGAGAATGAATAGAAATAAGTAGAAATTCCAAAAGTGCCCAAACAAAAAACTGCCTCAGCCATGACAGCATGATTTACTTATGTCTTGTCTCCATTCATTTCAGGACACTAAGAATGCCAAATTGTAGGTCCTATATGTACCGAGTAATTGATTCATTCGTCCATTAAGGTTCCATAAACTGCAGCTGTGGTAGGCACAGCATCCAGGAGGTGCAAGATGCACAAATCCACTGCTGCTGGGGAAATGACAACGTCTTGCAGAGGGGAGACACTTTGGGCACATTTGAGTTTGCTTCTCCCCAACTCTCTTGTAAATTTATGGATCAATATTTTCTCCCACTAGTTTTAAGTGAGAATATTTATCTCAGCTATCTCTGATTTCCACATTAGGTACCACAGATATTGTGGGGGTATTTTGTTTTATTTTTATTTTGATTTTATTTTTGATTTTATTTTTATTTTTATTTATTTGATCCTTCTCTGGCCTATATCTACATTTCAGGCTGTATGTAGTGCATTATAATTTATAAACGCATTCTGGAAATAAAATTCTCATCACATTTTTACTTTAATAATAAATGCTAAAATTTTTATATATTTTGTCTGTCCTTATTGACAAACGTGACTCTAAAGCAGTACCTTGTGGGGTTAGAATTTTTCCAATATCAGCTGTGTATTGGGAGAGTGTGGTGGAATGAGAAGGCCATGCCAAGGTGGCCACTGGCAAGGAGGGTCAGTTACTAAGGAATGGCTTTGAAACCCACCTGGCAACGGAGCCTGCCTGGCAACAAGCTGTGATTGGATGGATTGGAAACTGCCTGGGAACAGGCTATGATTGGATGGATTGGAAACTGCCTGGTAAAAGGCTGTGATTGGATGGCTTTGGAAACTGCCTGACAATAGGCTGTGATTGGTTGGGGCATAGACCGCCCCTTGACCAGATTGGCTGGTCTTGGCTATATAAGAAGTTGTACCAACTGTAATAAACGAGTCTGCGGGCTGCTCGCCTCGAGCCTGCTTTCACCCGACTCCCGGGGTCTGTGTGTTGACTCCGCGCCTCTTGCCCCCACCACGCTGCTCCTCTCAGAAAGAATCCACCACAACATTGTTGAGAAATCAACTGCAACAGGAGAGCACTAACACTTGGTAGCCATGAGATATTTCAGTGATTCAGCTGGGCAGATAGAAGTCATTCAGGATACATGATAATAACATACTGTTTATGTTTCATATTTCTCAGCAACTAGACATTATTTTGTAACTTATTAACATACTCAAAAATCTATAATTTATGAAACCCCATTATTTATGTTTTTATTTCATGATCAGTTTGAAGCCGTTATATGATCCAAATGTTACAACTAATGTGCTTCCTTCCCTTCAGAAACATCTGCAATTGAAAGGAGCTCAAGCATTCAGAAAATGAAAATACCTCCATAAAATGCTTTTGCCATCTCAAGAACATTCTATAACACTAGACAAGCCTATTTTTAATAAAAGTGAATACTTCTTACTTCTCTGAAGATGTCTTTCATTATACAAATTGGGCTCACCCACTCTGAGCTGGAAACACCTTTGTTGAGGTTTTGGAGGCTACAGAATTGGAGGCAGAGGTGGTCGGGGGCTCCCAGAATGGTAAACAGGCTGCTGTCCCTCCTCTCTTCCTCTCTCCCACCACCTGTTGTCTTGAAAATAACTTTTTTACTTCAAAGAAAGGGGTGAGGGCAGGAGCCATCAGTGCTTCACTTCCTCTCAGCTCTCACCTGTGAGGGAGCCCATGGCAAGTCCTGACTGCCCTGGTGCAACCCCAGGCATCCCTTTTACACCCAGGCAACCTCCATGATAGGCGATACAGCCACCACTGAGTCCATCATCTCCAAGTTCCTCCATGCCAAGAGGCCCATGAGCAAGTGATAACTGCGGACCTTCAGCCAGAGCCTGCAGGAGATGTGGGTGGAGCATTACACACTCCACTGGCTCCCACAGAAGCTGTGCAAGGGATCAGGTCCCCATAGTATTTCTTTCAGCTTCAATCACAAACTGGATCCTCTGATGGCACTGAGCACTCAGGAGCTATTCAGGCTTCTCCCTGAACACTCTCTTGCACTCTGGGTTGACCCCTATGAAGTGTCCTACATACAGAATCTGAGAGTAGGGCTCCACCAGAGTGCTGTAGAAAGTCTCACAGCAGGAGGTAGCACTCAGCACAACAGCAAGGTGCAAATGGTAGACAGCAGAATCAGCTCGAAGAAGGGTTCTCTTGAGTAGAGAAAAAACCCTTCCAAAAACTACAATATGATGACTAAGGCTAAGATATAGTCTATGGAAAGCTGTCTTATAATGGATAGACAATTTGATTTTTGCTTTGGGTGAGCTTCTCTTGAGGATACATTATAGAACTTAAACCATGTCACAGCTGTGAATATCTTGCACAAGATAGAATGGTAAAATAAATTTTAAGTGTCAAAATACATGGTTTTTACAGTTTCTTTCAATGACTTAGTAGCCTTTGAGACCAAGTAAATGATCACTCTATTTCCTAGCAAGTGAAGTCCTATGTTTCAATTTCTCCCAGGCATTATACCTAAAGTTTTATGTCAGACCCTTGGATGAAAATCAGTATTTCTATGAATCTTTCTCTGCAGTATATCTTGCAGATCAGTTTTCACTCTTAATGCTTGAAAATTATCATTAATTTTTGATAACTCAATAGGAAAGATCAATGTCTTTAAAAATGGTAGTACTGGAAATTTTTTGACATGACTTTTACCTAGCATTTAAATATCTATAATGTACATAAAGACTAACTAGTAAGCATGAGCAGGGAAAATGGTCAGCTCTTGTATGCTGTTTTTTGGCCTTGAAAGTAGCAAGGAACCAGAATCTTCCATAGCAATAGGCTTTAAAAAAAGACTCTTGAGAAGACACCTGGCACCAGCCAGCTCTCTGTACATTTGTTAGTTTGTAGTTTTCTAAGACTGAGTAAACAACTTAATTTTAGAAAGTGGAGGTCTGGCTTTAACTCTTCTTGGACTTAATTACCTAAAAGTCTTTTCCACAAACCACCATTTATTTAATTAACTTTGATAGTCATGTTTTATTGGGTAAATTAAGAAGTGGTGTAACTTTGTACAGACTGTGGCAAAGTTGTACAGATTTCTATATTTTGGATTTTGGATGAGGAATTTTTCTTTCTATAGTAAATAGTTTCTTATCTTGACATTGAAAATAAATGCTTTAGAAAATGTCAGAAAACATGATTCTGTATGTGTTTTGAGTATTTCATTTTCTAAAATGAATTTGTACATGATAAATATGCTATGATTTACTAAAGTCAGATATTCTAAGATTCAATTCTGCTTTTCCAATTTAAGCTGTTAGGACTGAGTCTCACCCGGAAGAAGACTGAATTATGAAAGTACACACTCAAGAGAGGAGGAATACATTATTCACATTACTAATTATATACAGGAAGGTGTATCAGATGGGATATGTAAATGATTTCATAACATATGCACTTGTGTGTATGTATGTGTGTGGTTTCTTTTTTTAATTTTTATTTATTTGACAGAATTACAGACAGTGAGAGAGAGAGACAGAGAGAAAGGTTTTCCTTCCATTGGTTCATCCCCCCAAATGGCTGCCATGGCCGGAGCTACGCCGATCTGAAGCCAGGAGCCAGGTGCTTCTTCCTGGTCTCTCACACGGGTGCAGGGGCCTGAGTACCTGGGCCACCCTCCACTGCCTTCCCGGGCCACAGCAGAGAGCTGGAATGGAAGAGGAGCAATCAGGACTAGAACCCAGTGCCCATATGGGATGCTGGCGCCACAGGCAGAGGATTAACCAAGTGAGCCACAGTGCCAGCACTCCATGTATATAGTTTCTAATGTTAATAGGTTTATTTTATTATTCATCTGGATTCTATGTGATGAATTTTTGGTTAAATATTCAAATAACATGCTATGTTTAATACTATGTATTTCAATAATAGAAGTTGTATAGTATATATGTATGTAGACATTATTATAAATATATCAATTTGTGATACTATCTAGACTAAAAGTAACTCCTAAATTTGTAGTAAAAATCAATTAACATCTATGCTTTTTTTAAAAAAAAACTTATTTATTGTATTTGAGCGTTAGAGTTACAGACAGTGAGAGGGAGAGACAGAGAGAAAGGTTTTCCTTATGTTGGTTCACTCCTCAAAGGCCACAATGATCGGAGCTGTGCCAATCTGAAGCCAGGAGCCAGGCGTTTCTTCCTGGTCTCCCACGTGGGTGCAGAGGCCGAAAGACTTGGGACATCTTCTATTGCTTTCCCAGGCCATAGCACAGAACTGGACTGGAAGTGGAGCAGCCAGGACAAGAACTGACATCCATATGGGATGCCAGTGCCACAGTTGGAGGATTAACCTTCTGTGCCATGGCACTGGCCCCAAAAATCTATGTTTTAAATATTTTCTCATGTTGTAACTCTAGGATTTTATTTAAATAATTTTGTTTAACAAGTTTATTTAAATATCTTAGTGGCCAACATTGTAGCATAGTGGGTTAAGTCACTGCTTGTGAAGCCAGTATCCTACATCAGAGCATTGGTTCAAGTCCCAGCTGCTTTACTTTTTTTTATTTGACAGAGCTAGACAGTGAGAGAGAGAGAGGCAGAAAGAAAGGCCTTCCTTTCTTCAGTTTACCCCCCAAATAGCCTCTACAGCTGGCACAGTGCCGATCCGAAACCAGGAGCCAGGAGCCATGGCGCTGACCCCAGCCAGCTGCTTTATTTTGATCCACTTTCTCTACTGTTCCCAGGAAGCATTATGTGTCATGAGGGGAGGGCAGTTACCTGAGCGAGCTCCATGGGTTCTTTTCCTCAGCTTAGCATAGAAATAAATATCTGGGAAACAATTTGCAAAGAAGATAGAAAAGCTTTATTTTGTTTGCAAAGCAACAGTAAAGTGTCTAGTGTGTGAGACCACATGGAATACGGGACCAGGACAGTGGCTTTCAGGAAGTGCCCAGAGTTTTTATGGCATTATTGTGTTTTCATTGGGTCAATCTATGGGGCCACCCATTGGACAGGGGCTTCACATACTCTGTGTTGATTGAATTGGGGCTGCCCACGGAGATCGTGGGGGTCTCCTGAAGTCATCTGGATTCCCCTTAGGGGCTCAGGCCCCTCCTGTACTAGCTTTGGGTGAAAGATTGTAACTTAATTGAAGTTGTGGTTAGAAATGCAGGCTCACACATACTGAACAGGAGGCTGTTACTGGGGAGATGACAAGCTTTCCAGCCACAGCTTGCAGCCTGCTTGCACAAAATTTGCATTTGGATTGTTCCAGACATTCTACCTATGTCTGAGAGGCCTACATATACTTAGTCCCCTGGATATCCTCAGGAAGGCAGCAAATTATGGCCCAAGTACTTGGCCCCCAGCCACCCTCACTGGAGACTCAGATGGAGTCTCTGGATACTAGCTTCAGCCTGGTCCAGTCTCAGATGTTGGGAGCATTTGGGAAATAAACCACTAGATGGAAAATCTGTCTCTCTGCCTTTCAGAAAAACACATACATTCTAAAAAAATAAGTATTTGACAGTTATTCTTAAGTGTTGAAACTTAACTGAAAAGCAATCCCTGTTAAATATAAGAGTGGAAATAAGAGAGGGAAGAGATGTACAATTTGGGACATGCTCAATCCGACTTGCCTCAAATGGTAGAGTTAGAAACTTGCCAGGGGATTCCAATTCAGTCCCATCAAGGTGGCATGTACCAGTGCTATCTCACTAGTCCAAGTGATCAATTTCTATTCACAATTGATCATAATGATAGGACTAAGAGTCAAAGGGATCACATAAACAAGACTAGTGTCTGCAAATACTAACTAACAGAATAAAAAAGGGAGAGAATGATCCAACATGGGAAGTGGGATACACAGCAGACTCATAGAATGGCAGATGTCCTAAATAGCACTTTGGCCTCAGAATCAGCCCTTAAGTCATTCAGTTCCTGGCTGAAAAGCCCATGAGAGTAATTCAGGCATGGAAAGCCAAGACACTCTGGCAAAAAAAAAAAAAAAACCTAAATGAAAGGTCTCTGTGAGTGAGATCCCAGTGGAAAGAACGGGGCCATCAAAGAAGGAGGTACCAAAAAAAAAAAAAAAACAAAGAAGGAGGTACCTTTCTCTGAAGGGAGGAGAGAACTTCCACTTTGACTATGACCTTGTCTATGATCAGAGTAGGCGAACTCAAAAGGCATCCATAGCCTTGGCAACTCATGACTAGAGCCTAGGGTGATTACTGATGCCATAAACAAGAGTGTCAATTTGTTAAATTAACAACAGGAGTCACTGTGCACTTACTCCTCATGTAAGATCTCTGCCCTTAATGTGCTGTACGTTGTGATTTAATGCTATAATTAGTACTCAAACAGTATTTTTCACTTTGTGTTTCTGTGTGGGTGCAAACTGTTGAAAGCTTTATTTAATATATGCTAAATTGATCTGTATATAAAGATAATTGAAAATGAATGTTGATGTGAGTGGAAGGGGAGAAGGAGTGGGAGAGGGAAGGGTGTGGTGGCACTGAAGTTATTGGGGGGGAGCCATTGTAATCCGTAAGCTGTACTTTGGAAATTTATATTCATTAAATAAAAGTTTAAAAAAAGTATTTGACTTTTAATAAATCCAGTGTGAATTTTGTATAGAATATTCTCAGCCCTGTCTCATTTACTGTACTCTCAACATTCTTTGAGTTAGCCATTGAATGTGACATGAGCTATTGTATAATGGTAACACTTAAGACTGGGCAGCAGAACTCTCTGGAACTTAGAATTGTCCATGATAAATAGACAACAAAGACTAGCACCTTGTTAGTGACTACTGCTGTCCCTTGCCCTGTCCTGAATGATATTCAGAGTGACCACAGGGTTTCTGTGATGGGGTGACACACTGCCTTCCCAGTCATCAGATTAGCTGGTATGTTGACCTTGCTTCTAACAAGCAACTTAGAACAAGTTATAAAATTAATAAGAACTTATGGATGTGAAAAAAGAGGAGCACACACACATATGCACACCTACAGATAGACACATCTGCACATACAGCAGAAAAGCAGCCCAAAACTGCTGCATAGGCCTGCATCAAGTTAGGGATATCTTCATCTTACTGTTTTGTGTTGCTTCCTTCATACTAGAACAAAAAACACTCTAGGTCTTAGACACCCAAATAAATTGATGATAGACCTCTGAGAGTTGGAAGGGTTTTAGTATCAGCACACTTATAAGGACTTTTTGATCACTATTTTCTGTTTCTCACAATTATTTTTCCCAACACGTTTGCCTGTAGAAATAATTCCATTTAGAAAATGTCCTCTCCCTTAAAGTGTGTTTAGTTTATGGTCCTGAAAAAGCATTCATAATAGGCTGGTGCCACGGCTCACTAGGCTAATCCCCAACCTGTGGCACTGGCACATGGGGTTCTAGTCCCAGTCGGGGTGCCGGATTCTGTCCCAGTTGCTCCTCTTCCAGTCCAGCTCTCTGCTGTGGCCTGGGGGTGCAGTGGAGGATGGCCCAAGTGCTTGGGCCCTGAACCCCACGGGATACCAGGAGAAACACCTGGCTCCTGGCTTCAGATCAATGCAGTGGGCCGGCCACAGCACACCAGCCGAAGCAGCCACTGGGGGAGTGAATCAACAGAAAATGACTACCTTTCTCTCTGTCTCTCTCTCTCACTGTCCACTCTGCCTGTCATAAAAAAATCCATAATATAGATAAAGGTTGATTCATTTCCTAAACTCTGCATTGAATAGTTTAGTCAAGATTTGGACATGTTATATGATGTGTGAAAACTTACAATTAAAATTACAGTTAAAAGACACACTACGTTTTTCATGAAAATCTGAGAATTATTAAAAGCATAAAACTGCAATGTATTTCCAGTCATATAATCCTTATTATATTCATTTTGGAATATTGAATTGTCTATTTTATTTTATATGATCACCACATAATTGATAACTTGCTAGTATTTACTAGAGAGGTACATTACTTTAACATAATTTGAAAGTCTTGATAACACAATGAAGAAAACATTTGATGTAAAACTGTTTGGATTTTCTAAAAAACTTAGTAGAGTTTGCAAATAATTTCTTTTTTTTTTATATACAGATCAGTTTAGTATATATTAAGTAAAGATTTCAACAATTTGCCCTCACATAGAGACACAAAGTGAAAAATACTGTTGGAGTACTGGTTATAGCATTAAATCACAATGTACAGCACATTAAGGACAGAGATCCTACATGATATTTTTTTAAAAATTGATTAATTTTCTATGCAACTTCCAATTTAACACCAAGTTTTTTTTTCATTTTCAATTATCTTTATATACAGAAGTTCAATTCAGTATATACTAAGTAAAGAGTTCATCAGTTTGCACCCACACAGAAACACAAAGTATAAAAATACTGTTTCAGTACTAGTTATAGCATTACTTCACATTGGACAACACATTAAGGACAGATCCCTCATGAGACGTAAGTACACAGTGACTCCTGTTGTTGATTTAACAATTTGACACTCTTGTTTATGGCGTCTGTAATCTCCCTAGGCTCTAGTCATGAGTTGCCGAGGCTATGGAAGCCTTTAGGGATCGCCGACTTCGATTTTATTCCAACAAGGTCATAGTCAAAGTGGAAGTTCTCTCCTCCCTTCAGAGAAAGGTACCTCCTTCTTGAGTTTGCAAAGAATTTCTATCAATGATTTTATCCAAGAGACTTAGAAGAATGTGTATGTATGTGCACATAGGTGATCATGTATGTTTACCTTTCTTAAAGCAAATTATATTTCAGAGTAAAATGGATTTATATCACAGCAATTCATATTTTGTTGTATGTTAAGACAAAATATGATATCAATATTTATCTCATTAAATTTTTTAATATATGGTAACAACACTGAAAATCTATTTCAATGAGATTTTAATGATATACTATACTATACTATACTATACTATACTATAATTTACTAGAGTTCTCATGTTATTAACCAGATCTCCAAACTGATTAACCTTACAGAATTAAAACTTTATACCCAAGCCAGGCACTTGGTAGAACAGTTAAGATGCTGCATGAGATGCTCACACCCCTTATTGGAGAGTCTGAGTTTGAGTCCTTGCTTTGCACCAAATTCTGGAGTCATACTAATGTACATGTTTGGAGGCAGCAGGTAATGGTTGAAGTTGTAGGTCTATCACCCACAGGTGAAACCTGGATTGAGTTCCTGGCTCCTGTTTTGACTTGGCCTAACCCTGGATATTGTGCGCATTTGGATAGTAAAATGAAAGACAGGAGACTTTCTGTCCCTATCTTTCAAATAAATAATAATTAAAAATAATTTCTACCCTTTGACCTACATCATCCCATCCTACCTCAGCAATCAATATTCTGCACTGTTTCTGTATACAGTATTTGGATCCTAAAGATTCTACATATAATTGAGACCATGCAACAATTTAAATATTTTTTCTTTCTACATCTGGTTTATACTTCAGATTCATCTGTGTTGTAGGAAATGACTAAATTTCCTTTGGTAAAGGTTGAATAGTTTCTCTCAATAGCATTCCATTATATAATATTTGATTCTCCATTTTTTCTTATAATATTTTTCATCCATTAAAGATACATAGTGTGTTTTCATTTCTAGGATACTGTAATAAACATGGGAGCACAGATATCTCCACCAGGTGATAACTGACTGATTTTCTTTGCACATACACCCGGAAAAGTAACTGATGAGTCTGCTGTTATTCTATTTTTCACTTTTTGAGGAAATTTCATATTGTTTTCCATAGTGGCTGTAGCTATGCACATTTCCACTAATAGTGTACATGGGTTCCTGTTTCTCAACATCCCTGACCACACTTGTCATCTCCTTTTTGACAATAGCCACTGTAAAAGGAGCAAGGTGAAATATTGTACATTTGATTTGATTTGAATTTACCTGGTATGTCAGTGATATTGAGCATCTTTTTATATATCTGCTGCATTGCAAGAAAAGATTTATCTATTTATATATGTACTTTGTATAATTTTATTTTCTATAACAAACGATGCCTCAGAAGGTAATTATAATAGCATCATATATACAAATCATAGCATATTTGTTTTTCCAGAAACTGGTTTGTTGCAGCTCAGAAAGAAATATTTTTAAATAATGAATATTATTTGTTTTCTACATGTTTACAGATATTCTAAGGTTTGTACTTTTAAAAAAAAATTTATTTATTTAACAGGTAGAGTTACAGGAGTTATAGACAATGAGAGAGAGAGACAGAGAGAAAGGTCTTCCTTCCACTGGTTCACCCCACAATGGCCGTTACGGCTGGCGCTGCGCCGATCCGAAACCAGGAGCCAGGAGCTTCCTCCTGGTCTCCCATGTGTGTTCAGGGCCCAAGCATTGGGACCATCCTTCACTGCCCTCCTGGGCTACAGCAGAGAGCTGGACTAGAAGAGGAGCAACTAGGACTAGAACCCAGTGCCCATATGAGATGCTGGTGCCAACAGGCAGAGGATTAGCCAAGTGAGCCACAGAGCCAGGCCCCCAAGGTTTGTACTTTTATTTGTCTCTAGATTCATTTGTAGTGACCAGAGGATATACTTTACATTATTTAATCCTTTCAAATATTTAGGATTTTATTTAAAAAAATATGACTTAAGTCATTTCCATGTATACCTGATAAGAAATGTTTAACTCACCAGGAAAATAATTGCTATGCCATACATTCTGAGTGCTCTTCCCACACAAGGCCTTTATGTGATTAACAAGTGACTTGTTAGTCTTGTGGATAATTAAATCATTCATTAATGATTTAAGGTTTACACCATATTAAGGGAATTCTTATTCTATAAGGTTGTATCATGTGTAATTTAAAAAATATAAGACATCTTCTGTGCACTTCTCAGTTATTTTTATTTTGATTTCATCATGATAGATCTGCTATTTCCTTATAAAAGGCATTTATTATATAAATTAATGTAAAGTAGCCAAAACCAGCAATATAGCAGCTTCAGAAACAGACTCAAGCAAAAATTCTCAGTAAGTAGGCATGATCCAATTGTAGTGGTTATTTGCATCTCACAATTATCAGAGCTTTTTTCAGTAGTTTGTTATAGAAACGTTCAGGTTGGTCCTACAGTATTTTGTTAGGAATATTTGTTTGTGTGTTTATTCAGTGTATTTACATAAAAATGATTTTGCCTTCAGCCAAAACTGAGTAATCATGACAGTTATCTTTTGTTTTGTAGAGTTTATGTCTTAAGAAAATGAGAACAAATTTTAGATTTGTTCAGCTTTTTACTAAAAATGGCTGTTGCCACAGTTGTTTTTGCCTAATCCAAATTATTAGTTTGGGCTATGAGACAGGAAGCAGGATGAAATAGCTGCATGTGGCTGTCTTATTTACATGTGGGTCTGAAAATGTCTTGTAGTGTTACAGTGTCCTGGACTTAAAAGAGGAAAGTACAGGTTCACATGAATTACACAGCTGGCGATACAGTTGGGAGAACTCTTTGTGCATGTGGTCCACTGAATGTTCTCTGCAGGAAGTGCATCCTCTGGAACTCGTACATTTTCTGCTCTTCTGGAATGTCAGTGCAGTACACTGCTACTGTTAGATTTTCTTGGCCATGGACTCCTTTTCTAACAGCTGCATTTTCTTCCTGTATACACTTTGCATTGGCAGAATTCTGTCTCTGACCTGGCACACTAGCTTTTCAGTGCTGTGTCTCTGATTTCTAGGCTAGTTACTCAAGGTATGAATTTTCCATAGAATATACACTGACACAACATAGCCATTCTTCTACTGAAAGAAAATTTTTGATGAAATGATAAAGATTTTAAATATCAAAAAAATTCATGCAAGAATAAAAAACTTCCCATGAAATTGAGATTTTAAAGAGAAATCAAAATGAAATATTAGAAATGAAGAATTCAACAGATCAAATAAAAAACACAGTGGAAAGCCAAAACAACAGACTTAGTGAGACAGAAGAAAGAATACTGGAGCTAGAAGAAAAATCTTTGTAAATGTTTCAGTCAGATCACAAAGAAAAAGTAGAAGATGGCCCAATTCCTTAGGCCCCTGCACCCATGTGGGAGACCTGGAAGAAACTACTGGCTTCTGGCTTTGGATCAGCATAGCTCTGGCATTAACGGCCAATTGGGGAATGAACCAGAGGATAGAAGATCTTTCTCTCTCTCTCTCTCTCTATGCCTCTCCATCTCTCTGTGTGTAACTCTGACTTTCAAATAAATAAATAAATAAATCTTTAAAAATGCTAATTGATTAAAAAGGAGACATGGACTCCAATACAATATTAATGAGATACTTCAACACCCCACTTTCATCAATGGACAGATTAACTAGACAAAATCAATAAACAACCAAGCTAATCAGCATTGTGGACCAAATAGACCTAACAGATATCTACAGAACTTTTTATCCTACAGCAGCAGAACACACATTCTTCTCATCCATCAGTGCCTGGCACTTTCTCTAGCACTGACAACATATTAGGTCATAAAGTAAGTCTCAGCAAATTAAAAAAATTGAAATCATATTATGCATCTTCTCTGACCACAATGGATTGAAGCTGCAAATTAACAACTCAAGAATCTCTATAATATATGCAAACACATGGAAACTGAATGAACAGTGTTCCCGAATGAACAGTGGGTCATACAAGAATTCAAATGGGAAATCAAAAATTTCCGGAAACAAATGAACAGAATTCATGATATCAAGACTTACAGGATACAGCAAAAACAGTGCTCAGAGGGAAGTTTATAATAATTGGTGTCTACCTTAAAAAATTGGAAAGGTGGGGCTGGCACTATGGTGCAGCGGGTTAACACCCTCGCCTGAAGTGCCAGCATCCCATATGGGTGCTGGTTTGAGTCCCAGCTGCTTCACTTCCCATCCAGCTCTCTGCTGTGGCCTCGGATAGCAGTAGAAGATGGCCCAAGTCCTTGGGCCCCTGCACCCACGTGGGAAACTCAGAAGAAGCTCCTGGCTCCTGGTATCATTATCCATCAGCAAAATTCAAATCAAAAGTACAATGAGATATTTTACATCAGCTAAAATGGACAATACCTACAATACAAAACAAAAAGTCTGGTGAAAATGTGGAGAACAATGAACCCTTATATATTCTGGGTTTGAATGAAAATTTGTATAGACATTAGGAGGATGGTATGGAGGTTCATCAAGGAAACTAAAAACAAATCTATGTGACCCAGCTATCCTACTTGTATGTATATATAACCCAAAGGTAATGAATGCAGGATTTGGAGAAAATACCTGCACTCCCATATTCACTGCAGCACTATTAGCAACAGCCAAGATTTGGAATCAATTAAGGGGTCCATCAATGGATGAATAGATAATATGGTATATACACACAATAGAGTTTTGTTCAGCTACAGATAAGAATGAAATCCTGATATGTGTAGCAAAAGTATAGAGCTAGAGGTCATTAGGGTATGTGAAATAAGTCAGAAACAGAAGGCAAATACCATACATTCTCCCTCATATATGGATGCTGAAAAATGATGATCTGAACTTCATATAGATCACTATATATATATATCATGCTATAAGTTGGGGAAAGTATGGTGAAATGGCAAAGAAGAAGATTGAATAACAGGAACCAAATAACAGTGACACAGAAGTAATAAGTTGCAGTGTCCCACAGCACAGCAGAGCTTATAATCATAGCTTGCAATCATGTATTATATTCTCATTGAAGAACTATAATAGAGGAGCTTGTAGGCTCCAAACATAAAGAAAAATAAGAAAATGGAATGCCAATTATTTTATCAGTTTATTACATATACGTGTGTTGAGATAATGCATTGTATTTCTTAAAAATGTACATGTATGTATTGCTTGCTAACAAAAATGGCCTGTGGAAAAGTACATCACAATAAACTACTGATTTTGAAAACAAATTGTGCTAAAATAAACTATAAATTTATACTTTTTATTTGAAAGAGAAAGGTAGAGGGAGTAGGGAAGGAGGAAAGGAGGGAGAGAGAGGGAGGAAGGAAGGGAAGGAGGGACAGAGATTTTTCTATTGACTGGTTCATGCCCCAAATGCCTGCAACAGCTGAAGCTAGGTTTGGCCATAACCAAGAGCCAGAAACTGTATCTGGGTCTCCCATGTTGGTGGCAGGGAATCATGTACTTGAGCAATCACCTGCTGCCTCCCAGGATATGCATTAACAGGAAGGGGGATTGGAAGCAAAGGCAGGACTCAAACCTAGTCACTCCAATATGAGATGTGGGAGTCATAGTGATGTCCTAATTGCTGTGGCACAATGCCCATTCCTAATCTTATCTTTTAATTCCATTTCCTAAACTTTTTTCAAATAATCTCATATATGTTAGGAACAGAATAGAGAGCCTAAAGGTAAATTCAAACATCTCCAGCCAATTGACCTTCAACAAAAGCACTAAGGATATGCACTGCAGAAAGGACAGTCTTCTCAAAAAATGGCGCATGGAATATTGAATATCCCCATGCAAAAGAATTAAACTAGACCTTATTTCTCACTGTGTACAAAAAATTAACTCAGGCATGTTCATTTATCCTAGCAGTTAAGATAGTAGTTGTGATGCTGGTATTTTATAATTAAAGTATCTCAGTTGTTTCACCTCCACCCAGTAAGAATGGCTTTCATACAGAAATCAAAAAGTAAGAAATGCTGGGGAGGATGTGGTGACAAAGGTACCCTAATCCACTGTTGGTGGGAATAAAATCTGGTGTAGTCGCTGTGAAAGACATTATGGAGATACCTCAGAAATCTGAATAGAGATCTGCAATATGACCCAGCCATCCCAATCCTGAGAATTTACCCAAAGAAAATGAAATCAGCATATGAAAGAGTGATCTGTACCACCACATTTATTGCAACTCAATTCACAATAGCTAAGATATGGAATCAATCCAGATGTCCATCTACTGAAGACTCGATAAAGAAATTATGGGGGACTTGTGCTGTAGTGCAGTCCTCTGCCCATGGCACCAGCATCCCAAATGGGTGCTGGTTCTTATCTTAGCTGCTCTTCTTCTAATCTAGCTTTCTGCCATGGCCTGAGAAAGTAGTAGAGGATGGCCCAAGTGTTTAGACTTTCACTCATGTGGGAGACATTGAAGAGTCAGCTGAATCCTGGCTTCGGATCAGCACATCTCCAGTCATTGTGGCCATTTGGGGAGTGAACCAATGTGGGGAGGACCTTTCTCTCTGTCTCTCCTTCTCACTGTGACTCTACCTTCCAAATAAGTAAATAAAATCTTTAAAAAAAAATAAATCATGGGATATGTACCACAGTATACTACAAAGTGGTAAAAAATGAAATATTTACATTGTGCATCAACAGTCATGAGTTGCCTTGTCATGGAAGCCTTTAGGGTTTGCGGACTTCGATCTTATTCCAACAGGGTCATACTCAAAGTGGAAGTTCTCTCCTCCCTTCAGAGAAAGGTACCTCCTTCTTTGATGGCCCCGTTCTTTCCACTGGGATCTCACTCACAGAGATCTTTCATTTAGGTTTTTTTTTTTCCCAGAGTGTCTTGGCTTTCCATGCCTAGAATACTCTCATGGGCTCTTGAGCCAGATCCAAATGCCTTAAGGGCTGATTCTGAGGCCAGAGTGCTATTTAGGACATCTGCCATTCTATGAGTCTGCTGTGTCTCCCACTTCCCATGTTAAATCGTTCTCTCCCTTTTTGATTCTATCAGTTAGTGTTAGCAGACACTAGTCTTGTTTGTGTGATCCCTTTGACTCTTAGACCTATCAGTGTGATCAATTGTGAACTGAAGATGATCACTTGGACTAGTGAGATGGCATTGGTACATGCCACCTTGATGGGATTGTATTGAAATCCCCGGCACATTTCTAACTCCATCATTTGGGGCAAGTCTGATTGAGCATGTCCCAAATTGTACATCTCCTCCCTCTGTTTTTCCAACTCTTATATTTCACAGGGATCACTTTTCAGTTAAAATTTAAACACCTAAGAATAATTGTTTAATTACAGAGTTCAACCACTAGTACTAGAATAAAAAAACACTAAAATGGATAAAGATTTACATTGTATATCAACAGTCAGGACAAGAGCTGATCAAGTCACTGTTTCTCATAGTGTCCATTTCACTTCATGGAACTTAATCAAATTAAGACGTTTCTGAAAAGTAAAATAATCAGTGCACCAAAGAGACAACCTATGAAATTGGATATAATATGTGCAAACCATACATCTAATAAGGGGTTAATAATCAGAATATATAAACAATTTTAAAAACTTGACAACAAATGAACAATAATACAATTTTAAGGTAAGAAAGAGATCTAAACACATTTGTCAATGAAAGACAAAAAAAATGGTCAGCAAGTACATGAAAAAATGCTCAGCATCACTAATCAACAGGGAAATGCAATTCAAAACTACAGTTAGATACAAAGTTATTTCAGTTAGAATGCCTGTTGTCAAAAATACAAAACAGGGGTCAGCGCTGTGGTGTAGTGGGTTAACACCCTGGCCTGAAGCACCGGTTTCCCATACGGGCGCCAGTTTGAGACCCGGCTGCTCCACTTCTGAGCCAGCTCTCTACTGTGGCCTGGGAAAGCAATAGAAGATGGTCCAAGTCCTTGAGTCCCTGCATCCATGTGGGAGACCAGGGAGAAGCTCCTGGTTCCTGCCTCCAGATCGGCACAGCTTCAGCCTTTGTGGCCAATTGGGCAGTGAACCAGTGGAAGAAAGCGCTCTCTCTCTCTCGCTCTCTCTCTCTCTCTCTCTGCCTCTCCTATCTCTGTATAACTCTGACTTTCAAGTAAATGAATAAATCTTTAAAAAATATATGAAACAGATCTTATCCAAGATGGCTGAATAGGGTGCAGCCACAGTAACTTAAACTACTCTAAGATATGAAAAGCATAAAGGAAAGACTAGGTTCCCAGGGTCTGACTGGTGGAAAATTTTCAGTTAAGAATGAAAATAAAAAAGATGAAGACTCCATGAGACAAGAGAAGAGAAGACAGAGATATCGCTGCAGTCAGACACATGGCACAGCCATCTGTTGGCTGTGAACCCCCATCTTACCATGTCAAAATAGGAAGTAACTGCTGTGCACTCGCTGCTCTCAGTTTTAAGAAGATTCTAAAATTCTCTAATTCTTTTTTTTTTGGATTTTTTTTT
Source organism: Sylvilagus floridanus (assembly GCA_949820135.1). Taxonomy (NCBI): domain Eukaryota; kingdom Metazoa; phylum Chordata; class Mammalia; order Lagomorpha; family Leporidae; genus Sylvilagus; species Sylvilagus floridanus. The sequence goes on along the minus strand of OX463235.1, from coordinate 1,783,300 downwards.
TTTGACAGGCAGCGTGGACAGTGAGAGAGAGAGACAGAGAGAAAGGTCTTCCGTTGCCGTTGGTTCACCCTCCAATGGCCCCCGCAGACGGCGCGCTGCAGCCGGCGCACCGCGCTCGTCCGATGGCAGGAGCCAGGAGCCAGGTGCTTTTCCAAGAATTCCTCAGTCGTTTACTCACTTTTACTTAGCCTGGAGAGCTGACTGGTGTCTGAGCACCTGCTGGTCTTGGAGCAGGGAAACTGCTTTGCTTCCCTCCCCTCCCTCACACAGAGCACAACACTGCAGTAAAAAGTAGTGCAGCAAGCCTCTGTTCTGCTCCTACCAGCACCAGTCAGTCAAAGCAACATGTAGGGCAAAGGACAGATCTATATCCGTCAATGGTGGGAATTTCTGGGCATTGGCCCCAGAGCTAACTCAGGGACTCTACATGAGCTAGGGGGATTCACCTTAGCTTCTGGGGCCTAACACGTAAAGCAGCCCTCAAAAAAAATCCACTCTCACTCTGGATGATCTGGGTAATGATCCCATTATACACTGCAAAAGCAAGACTGTAAGAATTCATTCAAAATTTCTTAATGCCTTTGTAATCTATCTGGGAAGAACCTACCTGCATTCTACCTCTCTGAATTCATACCCTCCAGAGCAAAATCTCCTGTATGCATTGTAGTCACCCTGTAGGACTGGAACAGGGTTCAATTCACTTATCCTAGTCCTAGGACTAGGAATATTTGTACTACAAACCACATAAGCAGTTAGACTCTTCCAGCATGACCATATAACTGTCTTAGAGCCATAAAAATTGGTGCAAAAAGCCCCAACATCCACAGGCTGGCCAGTAGGAAAAGGAAGCAGGAACTCCTGTTTTCCTTAACACCAAGAATGAGTCCCTGTCTGTCACATTCACCAGGGAGACTGATACTGGACTCTGTGGACCAAAGATAAACCCTTATTCATCTTAAAGCCACAATTCTATCCTTACAAACTGCAGGGGACTACAACACAGTGTCACTTATAGACACAGCTGACTTTGATGAAGACAAAAGAAATCACTCAGAGACTACACTGCTGTTCTCTAAAACCAAAGCCAAAGCCAAAGCCACATGGCTAGTCCAGGCAAACCGTAAACTCTTTGATAATAAAATCTACTTAATTAAGAAGTGATTATTTTTTACCTGAAAGGCAGACACCAATGTAGGGACTCAGAGACATGAAGAAGCAAGGTAGCATGATGCCTCCAAAAATACAATAATCCTCTAGGAGATCCTGAACTGGAGGAAATCAATGAAATGACAGGTATAGAATTCAAAGCAGTGATTTTAAGGAAACTCAATGAGATGTAAGAACATACAGATATATTAAAGAAATGAGAAAATCAATAAGTGACAAGAATGGAAATATTTTAAGGAGATAGAAATCTTTAAGAAGAGCCAAATACAGGGTCATCATTGGGGCTCAGGAGGTAAAGCCACTGTCTTCGGTGATGACATCCCATATGGGCATTGGTTAGAGTCCCAGTTGATCCACTTGCAACCCAGGTCCCTGCTAATGCACCTCAGAAATCAGTGGAGGATTGCTCAAATACTTGGGCCACAGCACCAATGTTAGAGACCTAGAATAAGCTCCTAGCTCTTTGCTTCAACTTGGCCCAGCCTTGGCCATTGAAGCTGTTTGGGGAATAAACCAGTGGATAGAAGATACTTTTCTCTCTTTCTCCTTCTCCCTCTCCCTCTCCTCCTATCCCTCCCCTCCCCCTTCCCCTCCTCCTCCCCTTCCTCCTCTCCCTCTCTGTGGCTCTGTTTGTAACTCTCTATCTGTAACTCTGCATTTCCAATAAATAATCTTTTTTAAAAAGAACAAAATAGAAATTTTGGAGATGAAATCTTCAATCAATGAAATAAGAAAATGAGTGAAAACATTTTTTTAAAAAATTATTTGAATGTCAGAATTATAGGGCAGGGGCAGAGGTAGAGAATCCTCCATCTGTTATTTCACTCTCCAAAGGGCTGCAATGGCCAGGGCTGGGCCAGGCCATAGCCAGGAGCCTGAAGCTTCATTCATGTCTCCTATATAAGTGCAGGGGCCCAAGGACTTGTGCCATCTTCTGCTGTTTGCCCAGGTGCATTGGCAGGGAGATAGATCACAAATGGAGCAGCCAGGACTCCAACTGGTGCCCATATGGGGTGCCAGCACTGCAGACCTGGTTTAACCCATGAGACTATAGCACTAGCTGTTGATTGAGAGCTTTAACAGCAGAACAAGCCAAGTGGAGGAAAGAATTTCTGAACTTGAGGACAAGAATTTTGAAAAAACACAATCAGACTAAAATAAACAGAAAAGAAATAAAAAGAATGAAGTCTATGTGAAATATTGGGATCCCATAAATGACTAAATTTTCATACTATATGTATTCCTAAAGGAGAAGCAAAGGAAAAAGGTGTTGAGATCCTGCTAAATGAAATAGTTGAAAATTTCCCATGTCTTAAAAGAAACATGGACCTCCAGTTGCAAGAAACTCGAAAAACCCCAAGCAGACTCAATCAGAAAAGGTCTTCTCCAAGGCATATTGTTACCAAATGGTCAAAAGATAAAGACATGGAGAAAATCCTAAAGATAGTAAAAGGAAAGCATGATTACACATAAAGGAAAATGAATTAGATTAACATCAAACTCCTCAGGAGAAACTCTAGAGGCCAGAAGAGAGTGATATGATATATCCAATCTTAAAAAAAACAAAAAAACTTCAAATCAAGAATATTATTTCCAGTGAAGCTATATTTTTTAAGTGAATGTCAAATATTTTCCAGATAAGCAAAAACAGAGAATTCACCATCACCAGACTGATCTTACAAGAAATTCTGAAGGGCTACCTGACTTAGAAGTAAACATGAAAACATATGACACCACCTAATTCACCAGTAGAGCAGATAAAATAATGATTCAATCAACAAATGACGGCATTAGCTCTTATTTATACTAATGTGGAAAGTAAATGTTAAATTAAATTCCTCAACCAAAAGATTTGGTTTGGTTGAATGGATAAAAACCACAACCCCACTATATGCTACCTACAAGAAAATAACTTCACAAAGATATACACAAGACTGAAAGTGAATGGTTGGAAAAAGATATACCAGGCAAATGGAATCCAAAAATGAGCCTGCTTAGCTATCCTGATATCATATAAAATAGACTTTAAATCAAAAACTGTAAAAATAAAGGACGTTATATTTTGATAAAAGGCTTAATTCAGCAAGAAGACATAACAATCATAAATATACATACTATTAGATCTAAAGGGAGACATATACTCCAATACAATAATGTATGTTGACAGACCATAAAGGAATAAGACCGGAAAGCAACAAGAGCAATAGAACACTCACAAACATTTGGAAATTAAGCATTTTCTAGGATATCATATTGAGTGAAATAAGCTGGACCTAGAAAGACAAGTACCACATGCTCTGCCTTGTATGTGAGAGCTAAAATTTTTAAAAAAGAAATTTCTGCTTGTTATCAGTATTCTAGCAAATATAGTTTTCTAAAACTTTGTTCTATGCCTTTGTCAAACCAATGGTTAGGAATGTTATACTACTGTAGTTCTAATGATCTGTGATTACTTTAAACTTTACTGTATATGAGTGAAATGGTCATTTTTTTGTTCAATTATTATTTATAGCCATTGTCTATATTCCCAATAACATAGGGTCTTTTGGCTTTTTATTGGTGAAGTATTAAGCCTTTTTAGTGTAAATTTAAAATATGTTATCCCAGGGGAGAGCGGCAAGATGGCGGAATAGGAAGGGAGCACACCGATAGTCTGGGGAGAGACAGTTTAATAAAAGTGGAGATACTGCAGGTTCAAGGAAGAGTAGGGGAAGATACATCAGAGAAAACCCTTCCGGAACTGGAGATTCACAGTGGACCTGCGTGGAGAGCGTGGGAGCCCGCAGTTTGGGACACCAGCAACAGATTCAACACACCAGCGCTGGAACGCGAGGTGAGCAGAACATCAATAGCCCGAATTGCCAGCAGGGAAGCGGAAAAGGGAGCCTAGAGTGAACGAGGCTTGAAACCCTGCGGGGAAAAGTTCACCAGGCTAACTAGAAGAGAGAGAGAGAGAGGGAAAAAAAAAAAAGTGACCCATATGGACACGAGCTTCTCTCTCTCCGCTCACCTCTCAAAGGTGAGCAAGACAAAGAGCAGGCGCCATTTTGGAATACGTCATAAGCAGGGCGACCTCAGGTTGGCACCGGCCCCAAGCCTAGCAGAAAAACCTGACTCTGGGTGGGAGGGGTGAAATAACAGGAGATTAGAACCTAATGAATGTGTGGTGCTAATGAACTGAGACTGTGAAAAAAGAGATGGTGGGGGAGAGAACTCACGGAAATCACGAATTCATGTGAGTACTCTCCAGAGACGCTACAGTTCAGTAGCCTTGGCAGCCCAGTGGGAGACTACAGGAGAATCTGAGCCCACACTAAGGGCCGCAAAGATTCCCTCTCTGGTCCTTGGGAAAGAGCTTCCGATCTCTGGCTCCTGTGGGTATATCATTCGCCTGCTAACCACCCCCAATTCCATTCAGCTGTGTGGAATTACTTCCCTTTTGAACCAAAAAAAAAAAAAAGTAACAGAGAGAGATTTACCACGCCTAACCTGGGAGTGTCTCCTTTGACACACCCTCAACCTGGAGGAACCAAACGGAGCTCTCAGGCCACACCCATCTCAAGCCTCTAAGGCTCCATCAAAAGCAGACAGTCCACTTAATCTAGAGTCATAGTATAACAAGAAAAAAACACCACAGTGAAGAAACCAATATGCCAAACAACAAACGCAAAAACCGAGGTAACAAGAACAAGGAAGACACTATGGCATCCCCAAATGAAAAAGACACCCCAATTCAAGATTACAAAGATGATGAGATAGAAGAGATGCAAGAAGCAGATCTCAAAAAATTGATAAGAACACTAAGAAGTACCCAAAAACAAATTCTTGAACTACAGAAATCCTTAATGGACAAGGTAGAAAATCTCTCTCGTGAAAATGAAATATTAAGGAGAAATCAAGCTGAAATGAAACAACTAGTAGAACATGAAACTGTGATAGTGACGAGAAATCATAATGAAGTGAAGAATTCAATAGATCAAATGAAAAACACATTAGAGAGCCTTACAAACAGAATGGGTGAGGCAGAAGAGAGAATATCGGACTTAGAAGACAGAGCACAGGAAACTATACAGTCAAACCAAAGACAAGAAGAGGAAATTAGAAATCTAAAAAATATTGTTGGGAATCTACAGGATACTATTAAAAAACCCAACATTCGAGTTCTAGGAGTTCCTGAAGGCATGGAGAGGGAGAAAGGATTAGAATGCCTTTTTAGTGAGATAATAGCAGAAAATTTCCCAGTTTTGGAGAAGCACAGAGACATCCTAGTACAGGAAGCACATAGAACCCCTAGTAAACATGACCAAAAGAGGTCCTCACCACGACACGTTGTAATTAAACTCGCCACAGTGAAACAGAAAGAAAAGATCCTAAAATGTGCAAGAGAGAAACGTTCAGATTACTCTCAGAGGATCTCCAATTAGACTCGCGGCAGACTTCTCATCAGAAACCCTACAAGCTAGAAGGGAATGGCGAGACATAGCGCAGGTACTTAGAGAGAAAAACTGCCAGCCCAGAATATTATATCCTGCCAAGCTCTCATTTGTGAATGAAGGTGAAATAAAGACCTTTCATAACAAACAAAAATTGAAAGAATTTGTTGCCACTCGTCCAGCCCTGCAAAAGATACTTAAAGATGTGTTACACACAGAAACACAGAAACACGGCCATCAACATGAAAGAAGGTAAACGAAGGGAACCTCACAGCAAAAGATCACAGGGAATTCAAAGCATACATTTGGATAAAGAAATTATGGGACATGTACTCTATAGAATACTATACAGCAGTCAAAAACAATGAAATCCGGTCATTTGCAATAAGATGGAGGAATCTGGAAAACATCATTCTGAGTGAATTAAGCCAGTCCCAAAGGGACAAATATCATATGTTCTCCCGATCGGTGACAACTAATTGAGCACCAAAGGTGAAATCTATTGAAGTGAAATGGACACTATGAGAAACAGTAACTTGATCAGCTCTTGTGCTGACTGTTGTTGTACAATGTAATACTTTATCCATTTTAGTAATTTTTTTATTCTAGTACTATTGGTTGAACTCTGTAATTAACAAACAATTATTCTTAGGTGTTTAAATTTTAACTGAAAAGTGATCCCTGTGAAATATAAGAGTGGGAATAAGAGAGGGAGGAGATGTACAATTTGGGACATGCTCAATCGTAACTGCCCCAAATGATGGAGTTAGAATTGTGCCAGGGGATTCCAATACAATCCCATCAAGGTGGCATGTACCAAGGCCATCTCACTAGTCCAAGTGATCAATTTCAATTCACAATTGATCACACTGATAGGTCTAAGAGTCAAAGGGATCACACAAACAAGACTAGTGTCTGCTAATACTAACTGATAGAATGAAAAAGGGAGAGAATGATCCAACATGGGAAGCAAGATACACAGCAGACTCATAGAATGGCAGATGTCCTAAATAGCACTCTGGCCTCAGAATCAGCCCTTAAGGCATTCAGATCTGGCTCAAGAGCCCATGAGAATATTCTAGGCATGGAAAGCCAAGACACTCTGGAAAAAAAAAAGAAGACCTAAATGAAAGATCTCTGTGAGTGAGATCCCAGTGGAACGAATGGGGCCATCACAGAAGGAGGTACCTTTCTCTGAAGGGAGGAGAGAACTTCCACTTTGTCTATGACCCTGTCGGAATAAGATTGAAGTCAGCGAACCCTAAAGGCTTCCATAGCCTTGGCAACTCATGACTAGAGCCTAGGGAGATTACTGATGCCATAAACAAGAGTGTCAAATTGTTAAATCAACTTCAGGAGTCACTGTGTACTTACGTCTCATGAGGGATCTGTCCTTAATGTGTTGTCCAATGTGAAGTAATGCTATAACTAGTACTGAAACAGTATTTTTACACTTTGTGTTTCTGTGTGGGTGCAAACTGATGAACTCTTTACTTAGTATATACTGAATCTATCTTCTGTATATAGATAATTAAAAATGAAAAAAAATCTTGGTGTTAAATTGGAAATTGCCTAGAAAATTAATCAATTTTTTAAAAAAATATATCCTGTAGAATCTCTGTCCTTAATGTGCTATACATTGTGAATTAATACTACAACTAGTACTCCAACAGTATTTTTCACTTTGTATTGCTATGTGAGGGCAAACTGTTGAAATCTTTACTTAATATATAGTAAACTGATCTTCTGTATATAAAGAGAATTGAAAATGAACCTTGATGTGAATGCAAGGGGAGAGGGAGTGGGAAAGGGGAGGGTTGCGGGTGGGAGGGAAGTTATGGGGGGGGAAGCCATTGTAATCTATAAGCTGTATTTTGGAAATTCATATTCTTTAAATAAAAGCGTTATAAAAAAGAAAAAAAAATATGTTATCCCAAAAACTAAAAAAAAAAAAAAAAAAAAAAAAGAAAGGGAGAAGGAAAGAGGTGGAAGGGAGGGAGAGAGGGAAGAAGAAAGGAAGAGAATATATTTTTGTTATTAGAATTGTGTCCATCAATCATAACTAACTAAAAATTAAAATTAAACAATTAAAAAGAAGATGAAACAGAGGCTGGTGTTGTGGCTTAGCAGGTTAAATCATGGCCTGTGACACCAGCATCCTATATGAGCACCATTAAAGTCCCAACTGCTTCACTTTCCTTCCAGCTCCATGCTATTATGCCTTGGAAAGCAGCAGAAAATGGCCCAAGTGCTTGGGTTCCTGACACCCATGTGGAAGAACTGGTTGGATTTCCAGGCTCTGTCTTTTTATTTTTATTTATTTTTTAAAATTTTTTTGACAGGCAGAGTGGACAGTGAGAGAGAGACAGAGAGAAAGGTCTTCCTTTGCCATTGGTTCACCTTCAATGGCCACCGCGGTCGGCACGTTGCAGCCGGCGCACTGCACTCATCAGATGGCAGGAGCCAGGAGCTTCTTCCTGGTCTCCAATGGGGTGCAGGGCCCAAGCACTTGGGCCATCCTCCACTGCACTCCCGGGCTACAGCAGAGAGCTGGCCTGGAAGAGAGGCAACCAGGACAGATTCCAGTACCCTGATCGGGACTAGAACCCGCTATGCTGGCGCCACAAGGCGGAGGATTAGCCTGTTGAGCGCGGCGCCAGCCTCAGGCTCTGTCTTTAGCCTATTGGCCATCTGGGGAATGAACCGGATGATGGAAGATTTCTCTTTCTCTTTTAACTCTGCCTTTCATATAGATAAATCTTTCTAAAAAGAAAAGTACATATTTGAAGAAATTGCAAATTTTAAAAAGAACTTGTAAAATTCAGTTACAAAAGGAAATTCTCCAATTGAAATACTGACAGAATTAGACACCTTAAACATACATATGTTTATATGTATATACATATTAAAAATAAGCACAAAAAGCATTCTGAATATGAAAATTATGAGAAAGTAAAATGCATTGTACATTAAGGAAAAGCACATTTGAACAGCAATAAGTTCACACATCATGTATTAGGATGGTTTTACTTAAAAAATAGCATGACAACACAAATTTTTGCAAGAATACAAAATTGCTGTTTATCCCATTCATTACTGGTGAGAATGCATAGTGGAACAAACATTTTACCAGATATCTTGATATGTTATTAGAAATCCAACTGTATTATCACCATATCATACAGCATACAGGTTACACAAGAAGATAAAAATTGATGTGATATATTTATATATAGCAACTTTATTCACAATGGCTAAAACTCATATAGGATCAATTTGTTATTCTGTAATTAACCAGATAACCAAATATTCAAAATAGGTAGAGACCCTGGGAGGAAAATAGGAGATCCAGACACATGAGATGCATAGGGTATAGGTATTGGGCATGGGGACATAGAGAAAAACCCAGCTGCAGTTAGATGCATTCTAGAAACCCAAGTATGACAGTGAGTTCAAGCAAAGAGCAGAGAGGTACATAAAGGTTGCCATGAGCTGGAAGCACAGGTAATGAAGTTACTCCAGGGTAGTAGAAAGATCACTCTGGATAAGGGAAGCAGACAATTGAGAGAAGTTCTTAGCTTCATGTAAGAGGAGCTGGAAGATGTGATGACTGGCATGGTACAAGGAAACACTCAAGGAAAGATGTGCTGGAGACACATGGGTGGAGACTCATGCAGCTGCCACATACTGCAGGCACAAGAAAGAATGTTGAAAGCAGACATGAATGTCAGAGATTTTATAAATGACAACATACAAGAGTGAACAGGGGCCAGAGTTAAATGAGAAATAGACATTGGAGAAAATACATGGGTTTCAGACATAGGAGTGGAGACACGTGAAGCCTGAAATGGCTGTAGGTACATGGGGATGGAGATACTAGGGCAGACAGGACCTGCATATACAGGGTTTGGAAACATATGAAAAAATTAAGGGATTACAGACAAATCAGTGCTGAGAGAAAATCTTCATCCTTAAGTGAATATGTTAGGACACCAAAAACAAATCATCTCAGTTCCTTCTTAAGAATTAAAAAAGAAAAATGCTTTAAAAATATTTACTATGAACCACTAGTCAGCCATAAAAAATAATGGAATTCTGTCCTTTGTAATAAAATGGATGCAACTGGAAGTCATTATACTTTGTGAAATAAGCCAGTCCCCAAAAGACAAATATCTTATGTTTTCCCTGATCTGTGATAATAGAATACAAAAAATATAATACATATGAATGAAATTTATGCTTTGATGGCCAGTGCCATGGCTCACTAGGCTAATCCTCTGCCTGTGGCACTGGTATTCCATGTTCTAGTCCCGATTTGGGTGCCAGTTCTGTCCTGGTTGCTCCTCTTGCAGTCCAGCTCTCTGCTGTGGCCTGGGAAGGCAATGGAAGATGGCCCAAGTTCCTGGTCCCTACACCCACGTGGGAGACCAGGAGGAAACACCTGGCTCCTGGCTTCAGATCAGCGCAGCATGCCGGCCATAGCGGCCTTTTGGGGGTGAACCAACGGAAGGAAAACCTTTCTCTCTGTCTCTCTCTCACTGTCTAACTCTGCCTGTCAAAAAAAAAAAGAAATTGATGTTTTGATATCTGATTATTGTCTACAACCCTTGTGTCTACTGTTGAGGAATAGGTTTTTTTATTTCTTACTATTTGTTCAATTTTTTACTTAGTGGCAGGATAAGTTTATGAATATAAAATACACTGAAAATGTGTCACTGTAAAAATTAAAAGAAAGAATACAACAGGAAGTGGGAGGGAGGATGGCAGCATGAGCAGGAGAGGTGGTAGGGTGGGAAGTAGCACTATGCTCCTAAGTCTGTACATATGAAATATATGAAATTTATTTACCTTATATAACTTAAAAATTGACTTCAGAGTTCAAAATCTGCTAGATTTTGATATGCAAATTCCAAAACCACAAATATAAGATGAAATAGGAAAATTCCTATATAATTTAATGAGTTGAATCAATTTTTGGAACTCCAAACCAACCAATCAAGAAAAATGTTCCACAAGAAAAACCTGGGTCCAGACTTATGTGACACTATGCACTTCTAAGAGAAAAAGCACTGAATTTCCCTGACTTGTTCCAAGTGGACATACCCAGAATATTTTTAAATTTCTTTTGGGAAGCCAGTGTTACATTATGATGCAAATGAGACCAGGATATGCAATTAAAATGAAATAAAGCATGTCTTTCATAAACTGAGGTACATATATTCTAAGCAAAATATGATTATATTAATTCTATCACATAGGAAAGCATACTAGATATCAAGTGAGCTATGCTAAAAAGTGAAAAACTTTTAGCATTCTCAAATAAGCTCTATAAATCATCCATGTATCTGAAAAATATGAGGAAATTACATGACAATTTAGATTACATATTAAAAAACATTTAATAAAATTCAATATCCAACCATAAAAAAATCAATTTATAGCAGAATAGGAAAACATAGTGACTTCCTTCTTGTGATCAAGATAGTCTAAAATGGACCACAGCACACTACTTAATACAGTACCAGTGAAAGCCTTCTCCCTAGGAACAGACTGGACATGACTGCCTTCTCTCCCTATCCCTCTTCAACACTATATGGGGGAAATGGTCAGGGAAATCAAGCAACAAAAAAGTAACACAAATTTAAATTTCAACTTTTAAGCAATATAACTCAATATATGTGGATGACACCATAATCCAATCTAACCCCAAGCCAAATACAACTGGTAAGTGAATTTAACAAGATTACCAGGTGGACAGTCATTATAAGTCACAGCAAGAAACAGACAATATTAAAGGACAAAAGCAAAACTAGCAAACCTGGATCTACAAGAGAAATTTAATTTATGTAATATCTTTAAACCTTATCCAAACACATATTAAATACACACACATACACAAATGACACAACCGAGAAATGACTCCAGAACATGGAGAAAAGCAAAGATCCAGAAGTCAATAAAATACCAGTAGGTCAGGAAATTGTATCTCACCTGAATGCGGCTTTAGATCACCAGAGCTGTCCGGAAACACAGAGGTGATGGCACTGGCCACTGGGGAATCTGGCAGTAGAGGAAGCATCTTCAGACTGGAGCCCCAGCTCCACACTCCCCTCACCTGGCAACAGTCCCCCCATGCCCACTATGCCAGGGAGCATACTGATTGGCTACAGCTTTATGACGTCATCCATGCCCACCCGCTTTGCAAACTGTCCAACCAGGCACAGGGAGGGGCAACCACGTAATCTCGCGAGATCGTCACGTCACAGTCTCTTCCAGGCTGCTTTGGGAGAAATGTCCGTGTGGTGGCTCAGCTTTCTCCCCTCTGCAAAGAGGAAGCAGGACACTTGAGAAGCAGGAAATGCAGTGTGCTTAGGGCCAGGTGTCTGAGAAGGGGGAGGTGGAAAAGTTAGATCCTGCTAGAACTGACTGTGGAGGGCCCTGGACTTCCCTACAGTGAGCTCTTAAATCTGCGGACTTCACCAGGTGAGGGCTAGGCTGGCTCTAGAATATGGGCGACGTACCCTGTTCCTGCACAATGACCTTGGCTTAGCACCAGAGCCATCTCTTCCGAGTGGCTGTAGTGCCACCTCTCCTCAGGTTATGCAGTGAGGACAGGAGGGTGATCAGGGGGAATCTGGACTCGGAGTACAGGGTTCATGCATGGAGGAGCTGTGATCTGTTAGGGGGTTCCTGGTCCCTCCTTTCTCCCCATTGGCATGCAATACCACAAGCTCTGTAAATCAAAGAAACAGCTTTGACTCAGCTTTTCGGTCCAAGCATTGGGAAGGGCACCTAATGATGAACTTGTTGGCAGAGTTCTGAGGCAGCTGCAGGCATCACCAGGATGCTTGAATGTTTATTTGGTGAAATTTCACAAAAGAGGATATCAGAGAACGCCTCCCTGACACTCCAGTGTAAAATATCCTTGTGCTTGTCTTCATTTTGCATTCTTTAAAAGCAGTCATTGGCTTGACTTTGCCTTTGAGAACTGCAGGGTGATGTCACCTCCACTCACCCTCCTCCCTTTTCCTCTCCTGATTTTTAAAACTGACTGAAGATGATGTTCCAAGAAGTCCCCCATGGCCAAGGCTCCAGGAATGTCTAATGGATGTCATTCTCTGGGTCTCATCCTGCCCCTGAAGTTTCTCTTGGGACTGGGTGAAAATTCTGGATACACTTGCCATCTGTATGGCTAAGCCCTTGAGACATTAAGGTTTTCTTCTCACTTCAGTTTCTATTCTGGGAGACATATTAATAGTCAACTACATAGATGCTGGTACCTGGGGACAAGGCAGAAATGATTCTCTGATACTTCTAAAGGGAGAAAGGCTGTCACAGAAGTCAGGGCAAACCCACCCAAGCTAAGCAGTGCCAGACCTGAAAAGCAAATGCACTTTGGGCAATGCAGCAGTTTGTTTTTGCTTCCAGGGAGTTGGTGTAGTTAGACTGCAATGTGTACCAAGTGAGACTGTCTGGGAGAGCAAGACTCTCCTGTGGAGAAAAAGCTTAGAGATTTGAGAATTTGCATCTGTTGAATGATAAAAATATATGTTTGATATTTGTCCACATTTTATGGTTCAGAAATCTTAAGTGTTGCATTTTAATACGTGTTTTGTGACTTTATTTTAATGAGAAGGTAAATTAAAATATCTCTTAGTATTCATGAATCCAATGAACTTTACACTCAACTTTATAATTTTAAGAATTTTGACATTGACAGTATAGCTATGTATCTCCAACTTTGTTTTCTCCTGTGAATTTTACTTTTCACCCTCACATAGTCACAATATTTGTCATGATCACTATTTTTTATTGTGCTATGATGCCAAAAATTGAAAAAAAATACTTTTATGAGGCCACTTTTCCCAAAGACCATCAGGATGACAGCTATTGTCTAAAGAGTAAATATTTTGAGTAATAAATATGATTGCAGATCAGAAATGATTGTGTAGTATATCACACAGAGGCTGCTCAAGAGATTTTCTGAATGGATTTGTGCCCATTTCACATGTATTGATTAGTGTGCAAGGAAGCAAGATGCTTCTCCGTATTGGCCATCTTCAGGAAGTTTATTCGGCCCTTGGTAATCCTAATAGTTCTTATTTGGGATGCAGAGAGAATGCAGTAGAGCTAAAGCTAATTCTTATGGAGGACAAGTCAGTTGTGGTAGTAACAAGAGGAACATAATGGGCATTTTGGTGTGTTCCTTTACCATTTATTTATTTACTTGAAAATCAATTACAGACAGAGAAAGGAAGAGAGAGGGAGAAAGGCACACACATACACACAGAGAACTGCCATTCAATGTTTCATTCTCCAGATGGCCACAGTGGCCAGCGTTGTGCCAAACTAAAGCCAAGAAACAGGAGCCAGGACGTTCTTCCAGGTCTCTCACATGGGTGGCAGGGCCCAAGCACTTGAGCCATCTTCCACTACTTTTCCCATGCTATTAACAGGGAACTGGATCAAAGCAGAGTCACTCACTAACACACACACACACACACACACACACACACACACAGAGATGTTTACGCAATGCCCTTTTTTGTCTTGATTTAACATAGTCACTCAGAAGTGTTGTCTGGTGTCGAGAGTGAGTGAATACTCACACATGACGTACTCATACATCTCTTCAACAGCGTAAGTCTAGGCCTTTTATTGAGGTGAGGCCAGCTCTAGTCTTCAGGTCTTGTTTTGCCTTTCTTATTAGTTAGCTAAACATGGAAAGATTTCCTGTATTGTAATATATTCTGTTTTTCATTAAGTATTCCAGTTAAAATAAATACTCATGCTCTAGAAAATTATGTTGGGGGCAGTGCTGTGGCATAGCAGGTAAGGCTGTCACCTGCAGTGCCAGCATCCCATATGGGTGCCAGTTTGAAACCTAGCTGCTCCACTGCTAATCCAGCTTTCAGCTATGCCCTGGGAAAGCAGTGGAAGATGGCCCAGGTACTTGGGCCCCTGCACCCATGCAAGAGACCCAGAAGAAACTCGTGGCTATTGGCTTCAGATGGGTGCAGCTCCTGCCATTGCAGCCAACTGGGGAGTGAACTAGTGAATATAAGTCTTCTCTCTCTGCCTTGCTTCTCTCTCTGAGTAACACTGACTTTCAAATAAATAAATAAATCCTTTAAAAAAGAAAATTATGTAACATTTCATTTAAAAAATTACCTGTATAATTCACATGAAGCCAAAACATTGGAGAAAATTTCCAGAATGTAACCCAGAGAAAATCAAATGTGATCATTATTCCAATCAGGTCTTTGTGGTTTAGGAAATAGGTTCTTGATGTTAATTTGTTAACATTCCCTCGTATTCCAGAATTGTAAACTCAAGTTGTATGGAACTGAGCACAAATAACCCAAGCACTAACAATAGATATAGACATATATAAAAGAAACAAAATCTTGAAATCCAGTGCTTCTACTTTTGATAAAAGAGGAATAGACAACAAATGGTAACAGCTGTTTTACATGTTGGAAATAAGTATTTTGAGGGAAGGTAAATGATGGTATCTGTGCTCATAAGGAAGATTGAGTGTGTCATCATCCTTGTGGAAAGTGCAGGTGTCAGAAATATGTCATAATTGATCACCTATTTCCAATTTTAATACATAGGTTCAGAACCTGCTCATATGTGAGTGTAGATGGTTGAGAAATATAGACAGTCTTGCATTCTTGATTTCCCATGAAGATAAAAATACAGGTATCATTCATTATCATGTGTGTAATGGTTAAATGTTTCAGTGTGTGCAGTGTGTGATCTTAATTGTGAATGTACTTGCTGGGCTTTTGCTTCTGTTAAATGTCATGAGAAAAGTTTTTGAAGTTCATTTTATATATTGTGTTAACATTTGAGCCACTTGAATCAGGTTTGCCGTTATTTCTTCACAAAAGCACCATTACCAACAATAATGCTTTCTTAGTAGTTTCCCCAGACCTTTTCTTTCTTGCAAACATCTTGGGTCCTGAATAACTTTGTGTTTCATAGACTCTGGATTTATAAGTTCTGCTATCTCTGGGCTGTTCTTTGTGAAATTTCTATTTCCTCATATTGCTCTTGCTTACCTGTTACAGTGAGACTCCATTTTCCAGGGCCACAGTAACAGACGAGGAACAGAATATAAGAGCTAAGACAAGGGAATGAGATGTGCTCTTTTGAACAGGGGTGCTGTGTACTTGGAAGTCTGAGTAACTTCACAAGATTTGGTTTATTGGACACTCTTTTTTGTGAATACTTTGTTAATGTTTTTAGATTCTTAGACTTTGGTTAATGATTGAATAACTTCCTGCAAGGTATGTTGTAGGGAAAATCACATCTCCCAAAGGAGTAGATGTCACCACATTGTTGATTACAATCTTCACCTGAGAGAGCCATTTGTCATGGAAAAGAATGATGAACAATTCTGATAACATCAGACTAAACACTCTCTAGAAAACAATCAGATATTTTCTTATTGCACTCGTATTCCTGTCCCTGGTTTGAGGAGATGGGAGAGGGAAACACACCTCCTCTGCAACACCAAGCACTGGGCTCTCACTCCTTTGCTGAAGGAGCTGTGTTCCTAAGCTTCCTACAAATACAGATACCATTTTTCTCCATCTCTCTCTTTTTTCCTTTTTCATTCTAGAGACAATGTTTTTATTGGAAACATCTATCTATCTTTAAACTTTTCATGATCACAAATCAATGAATTGACTGCAAACTCATCTAATTAAATTGTTATTCATGCTTATCTCGGATTAACATGTAACTATGCAATCAACACCAAACCTTAATTATCTGTCTACCATCTTTTCTATTTCATGTTTCATGAATCCTGCCTTTTGTGAAAAAAATTGTAGATTTCCAAGCCATATTAACTGCCTTCTCTCTCCAAGGCAAATGAATACATTTAAACTAAGTTGTCTTACATATTTTCTTGGATGTTTGTTCTTTTGTCTAAGTGTCCTCCTGGTGTATTAGAATCTCAGCTACTTGTCAAAACATGTTCTTTGTATCACTAGATAAAAGATCAAGGATGAGAAACATTTTCTCATGTAGTGACATTTAGAGGTCTCATCCAGACAATAACTTATGAGTGCTGTGATCTTAAAGGCTTGTGACAGGAAAGTCAAGATTAGAAAGGAATGTTGAGTTTATAAAGGAATGCATGAAGCAAGAGCTAAATGCAGCTCTGAAACACATGGAAATGGGGCTCCTACACAGAGAGGTTTAAGGACTTGCCCAAGGTCATACAGCTGATAAGTGGTAGAGGAGGAATTTAAGCTGCATTCTTCGTGACCTTGATGATCTAGTTGTTTAAACACAAGGATAGTAATTGCAAAGATTCACTTAGTACATCCTATGAGCCAGTGTGCAGTGACTTGGCAACCATGCCCCTTACTTCACACTGAAATTACCCAGATCCTATCTGTCTATGCACTGTAGTAGCTCAAAAATGGTTATCATAAACGTACCCTTGATGAGACTAAAACATGAGACTTTGACAGAAGTAAGATTGGGGTTGGCATCTGTGTGGTGAGGAGAAAACCTGCCCTGCGGAAATTTTAATGAGAACATCTGCCCTGTGTAGATGCTGCCTCTGCTCCACATCGTAGGGCTCATCCTCTGCAGGAGCAGCAGAAGCTGGATCCTTCCTTCCTCTTTTTAATAACAGATTCCTTGATTCCTCAGTTGAGCACATCTGTTGTCATTGTGTGTGACTTCTAAGAAATTTTCTTTTAAAATATTTATTTATTTATTCATTTAAGAGGCAAAGAGAGGGAGACAGGTAGACATGGAGAAATCTCCCATCTGCTGATTCACTCTTCAAATATCTGCAACAGCCAGTACTGGGCTGGGCCCAAGTCAGGAGCCAGGAACCCAATCCAGGTCTCCCATAAGGGTAGCAGGAACTCAATTACTTGGGTCACCACTGCTGCTTCCCTGAGTGAATATTAGATGGAAGCTAGAATTGGAAATGGAAGCCAGGAATGAAAGCTGGGCACTCTGATATGGGACAAGACATCTTAACTGCTAGGCCAAAGGCTGAACTTAAGGAAATGTTCTTAAAGAGTAGGAATATGCACTTCTTATTTGCTGTTGTCCTCCTGGATGGGATGGAGAGTGGGTGACTGGAGCTGCAGGAAACATTTTGTATCATGAGGGAACCTTAGGGATGAGGTGACAAGGAAGAAAGGGCCTGGATATGCTACTATGAAGAACCATGCTTGTCCTAGAATAAATATGTTTGGATCCTTAAATGTAACAATGAAGGAAGTGTTAAGCTACAAGTGTTTTCTTTAAAGGCAGAATTACAAAGAAAGAGAGAGAGGAAGGATCTACCATCTGTTTGTTCACTGCTCAAATAGCTACAACTTCCAGGGCTGGGCCAAGCTGAAGCCATGAGCTAGGAGCTTTATCTGGGTTCCCATATGGGTGCAGGAGTCCAAGCGGTTGGCCCTCCTACAGGGAGCTGGGTAAGAAGTAGAGCAGCTACTACTGGAACTGGCACCAATATGGGATGCTGGAGTCACAGAATGTGACTTAACCCACTACACTACAACATCAGCCCGTAAGTCACACTTTTAAATATTTATTTTTGCTTGCTACTCATAGCTGAAATAAATTCTAGCTAACATACGTAAGTCACGTCATTTCTTTTGATGCTGGTCATAACCTTCTAAGGCAAGCATTGTGATGATCTCCATGGGTAGGTGAAGAAAATGAAGCCCTGAGGGCCACATAGCCAAATGGTAAAGCTGAGCTACCTCTGCCCCTTTTAGGCATCAAATGTAAGACTGATCAAATAGAAGAAATCCCAGTAGTCTTGTGTCTTTAGTTAGGACAGCTTGTAGTAACACAAAATTGCAAAGCCAACTCTTTGGTTGCCTATTAACTGTCCATGGGTAGTTCAGTTCAAAGTCCTTCCCACAAACACCTTGCAGAGAATACATGATGTTTTGCTGAAGATGATTTTAACTTCAAGTCACTAAAAGCCCAACTCAAACTGGGTTGAATGAGATTCAGACACAGAGTGGTCCTGGGGTTGATGAATTTGGTGGCTGAGTGATCTTACTGAGAGTATGGGTTCTTTTAACCTCTGCTTTGTGACACACAGCACTAGCATTATCCAAAAGTTGGTTCTTTTTTGGCAACAGGAATGATGCTTGGAACAAGCAATTAAGATTATCCACTCTTTTACTTACAGCAAAAGGAAAGAGAAATGGATTTTCTTCTCTTTCTTTAAAAACTGAGGTGGGGGTGGGTGTTTGGAATAGTGCTTAAGATGTTTCAGAACACGTGCAACCGAAACTGAAGTGCCTGGGTTCAAGTCCTCTCCACACTTCCAATTCCAACTTCCTACAATGTGCCCTGGGAGGCAGCAGGTGATGGCTCATGTAGTTGGGTCCCTGCCACACATGTGGGAAACCAGATTGAGTTCTTTACTCCCAACATCAGCCTAGCTCAGCCACAATCATTGCAGTGGATGGAAAATCTCTACCTTTCAAATAAATAAATATTTAAGTACATAAATAAATAAATTAATAAAATCAAGGTAGAAGGTGTTGTGGTGCAGTGGGTTAATATGGGCCACAGCCCATATTAGAGGACCTGCAATTAATCCCACCTCTGCTTCCAATTGAGCTTCCTCTTAATGCACTTAGGCAACAGGCGATGGCCTAAGTATGTGAGTTCCCATCCATGTGGGAGACTAGGATGGAGTTCCTACCTTCAACCTGGCCCATCCATGGCTTCACAGACATCTGCAGAATGAACCAGTGGATGGAAGATCACTCCTTCTCACTCTCTGTCACTCTACCTTTCAAATAGATCTTAAAAAAATCTATAAAGAATTTTGTCACCAACCATCTGCTGTCCAATAGCAATGGTTAGAAGTATATTCTGAAGTAAGACATTAACAGAGAAATGGCCATCAAGGCCAAAGCCAAGGAAGTGGATATATGGCAAACAGGACTATAATGTTTTAAGAAGAATGCTCCCTCTGGACTAAATACTCAGAGATATTCTCTGCATCCTTCCTTCCCTGCACTTGTAGTAGCCTTCAGTAATGACTAAACGCCCCTGTCCCAGGAAACTGCTTTCAAAACTGTCTGTGGCCACAGAAAAGGGGTGACCTGAGGAGTGGTCACTGAGGAGAAAGTAAAGGCTGGGAGCCTCAGGGGATCCCTTTCCTGGCCTGGAGTCCCTGCTGCTGTGTCACAGGTCTGCAGCAGAGCATGCCTGTCATTTCCCTCTGCCTGCACCATCTCTATTAACATTTCCCATGACTATGTTAGACTTGGGGATCACAGGGCACTATCCACTATCTCAACTTGAATTCCTAGGTTTGCCACTAAGTTAGCTCCTCAGTGCATCCCTCCCAGCAATGAGGTTGGGAATAAGAGCTTGTCAGAAAAAAGAGATCCAGGAGAGGAAGCCAGAAAGCTCCCAGCTGGTCAGAGGCTTCTGACATGATCTGTGTTTGGTGGGGTGTGGCCTGTCCCCATCCCCTCCATCTGTGAGTGGGACCTGTTCCCCCAGCTGCAGATCTACAGGAAGCTGTTGTGTTTAGCTCTTGACCCAATCCTTGGTGTCTGAAAGGATTCAGCAATTAAGCCTCTGCAGTGTGTGTGTGTGTGGGGGGGGCTGTTATGGTGTTTGCTGTCCCCATTAAAATGTAGTAGTGGAGAAACTGTCCCAGACACATCTGGGTGAGCTCTGCACTCACTCTTCTCACTCTTCTCCAGGGACTCATCCAGGATGTACCACTTCTCCATGGGCTCCTCCAACTTTTTGTGTTTTTAAAGATTTCATTCATTTATTTGAGAGGTAGAGCCACAGAGGGAGAGGCAGAGAGGGAGGGAGATCTTCCATCCACTGGTTCACTCCCCAAATAGCTGCAATGGGCAGATCTAGGCCAATCTGAAGCCTGGATGCAGGAGCTTCATCTGGGCCTCTCATGTGGGTGCAGGGGCCCAAGCACTTGGGCCATCTTGCTATAGAAGAGAACTGGATAGGAAGAGGAGCAGTTGGGACTTGAACTGGCACCCACAAGGAATGCAGGTGGAGGCTTGGACTACTATATCACACAGTTCCAGCCCTCTTTTTCTTTATGGGAGGAGAGGGTATGGGTAGTACAAAGCTCTAGGCTCTGCCTGTGTGCTAAGTGGAGATAACCATGGTGGACCAAAGGGGTTATACCCTAGAATCCCATGGTTTTATGTCTGTCCCTAGCTCTCTGCTTCTTCTCAGGTAGTTTTTTTTTTTCTCTCTTTCTGGTTGTGAAACATGTGTCTGTCATCTAAAGACTTTGAGTCCTGCATCAGCTGCAGACACTTTTGTCCGTGGCTGACTGATTCAGGTGTTTTGCATTCTTCTCCTGCAGTCTCCATGCTGCCTCAGGGAGTGCTGGTCTTTGGTCATTACAACTTTTGACAACTGGAGTCCTTAAATAAGTATGTCTCATTTAAAATAATTGCTGTGTTTAGAAATGAAGAGGTTGTCATTACTTGTTTGACTACATGCCTATTTAAATGATTAATTCCACCTTGGCTTAATTACTGATCTCCCAGTTGGAAGTTAATACATAATTTTTAAAAAATTTTTTGACAGGCAGAGTGGACAGTGAGAGAGAGACAGACAGAGAGAAAGGTCTTCCTTTTGCCATTGGTTCACCCTCCAATGGCCGCCATGGCCAGCGCGCTGCAGCTGGCAAATTGCGCTGATCTGAAGCCAGGACCAGGTGCCTCTCCTGGTCTCCCATGCAGGTGCAGGGCCCAAGGACTTGGGCCATCCTCCTCTGCACTCCCAGGCCATAGCAGAGAGCTGGCCTGGAAAAGGGGCAACCAGAACAGAATTTGATGACTAGAACCTGGTGTGCCAGCACCGCAGGTGGGGGATTAGTCTATTGAGCCATGGCGCCGGCCTGGAAGTTAATACATAATTTACAAACTAATACCTTCTCTTCAACTCTAAAACACTGCTGCCTGGCTTCTGAGTGACCTGCCCAGTTCCCTACTTCTTTACCAAGGCATCCCTGATACCAACACTTCTGGTACCTGCATTAGCATATCTGCTAAGCAAGTGACTATGCACTTGGATTGCAACAGGTCTTTTAAATGTTCAAGAATTTATTTTGAATGGCTATCTTTGTGATGCAGTAGGTTAAGCATGTGATGTTGGCATCTCATATCAGAGTGCAGTTGGAGTACCAGCTGCTCTGCTTCTAATCCAGCTTCCTGCTAGTGCACCTGAGAAGGCAGAAGAAGATAGTTCAACTACTAGAGTCACTACCACTCATGAGGGAGACTCAGATGGAATTATGGTTCCCAGCTTCACCCTGGCCCAGACCTGGCTATTGTGGACATTTTGGGAGTGAAACAGTAGATGAAATGTCTGTATCTTGTCCCTCCCAACCCCCAATATAATTGCCATTCAAATAAATAAGTAGAATTTTTTTAAAAGTTTGAAATCCATGTACCATTTTTGCATAATATGTATTTCTCATGAAGTTTGTGGGAGGATTTCAAAATTTGTTGCACAAAATAAGCATCTTTTAATACAATTTTCCACAAATTTTTGAAAACCTCTCATATTTGCTTTTATTTCTATTTTTCTATAAATAATACATATATTCACATGTCTTGCAAAGCATGAATTGTATTTCCTTCCTCATTTTGATCTTACTGATATCACTCTAGTTTTATTTTCATTTCTTATCTGCATAATTTTATTCTATCTTGCAATTTCTTCTCATCTCAGTCTATCCTATGTGTGTGATCAAATCAAACTTGTTGGAGAACAATTTTTATCTTATTACTCTCTTGTACAAAGGTGATTAAGAGAACAAAAAGGCACCCACATTTCATTAAGAATCAAACACAAAATCTTTAGTCAAATGATTATGAATATCATAAATCCAATGGACTGTTAACTTTTTTTTAAAAAGACTTATTTATTTGAAAGGCAGTGACAGGGAGGGAGATAAAGGGAGGGATGGAGGAAAGAACAGGGAGAGGGAGAAGAAGAGGGAGGGAGAGGGGCAGAGAGAGAGAGATAGCAACCCACAGTGTTGGGAGGGGTGTTTCACCTGCTGATTCACTTGCCAAATGCCCACACAGCTGGGGTTGGATCAGACTGAAGCAAGGAGCCAAGAATTCCATGGGATATCACACATGAGTATTAGAGACCTAAGTACTTGGGCCATCATCTGGTGCCACCCATGCACATTAATAGGAAGCTGGGTCAGAGCAGAGTCAGGGTTCAGTCCCAGGCATTCTGATATGTGTTGTAGGCATCCCAAGTGGTAGCTTAATCCACTGCACCATAATGCTATCTCTAGCACTTTATTTGATGTTTATTTGATATTTTCTATTTCTCTGGCATTTTGAATTGTTTTACCTAACTTTATTTTTCAGAGCTAGTATTGTGATCCAGTAGGTTAATCTGTTGCCAGTGATGCTGGCATCCCATATGAGCACCATCTTGCTTCTCAGGTGCTACATTTCCTATCCAGCTCCTTGATAATGCATCTGGAAAGCAGCAGATGATCCAAGTTCTTGAGTTCCTGCCATCCATATGGGAAATCTGGATGGAGTTATAACTATTAGATTTGGCCTGACCCAACCCTAGCCAAAGTGGCCATTTTGGGGAGTGAACCAGCAGATGGGAGATGGATCTCTTTCTCTCTCTCTGCCTTTAAAATAAGTAAGTAAATATTTAAAAAAATAATTTGTTTTTCAATTTTTTTTCTTTAGCTACTAGAATAGCATTCTCCCTTGGTGCTACAGCAATCTGTTGACTTGTCCTCAGTCTCTGAATAGAGCACAGTGCATCTCCCAAATGTTGACATCCTGTCACAGATGTTGGCCTCTTCTGTTCTCTAAACTATAGACTTGAGCAGCTTTCATGCATAAACTTGCATATACATATCCGAGGACTCCAAAATCTTAGATTACAGGTCTGACTTAGCTTTTATTTTCAAATGACTGGTGAGAAAACATGTCTGGAATACAGCATTAAGGTTTGTGGTTAAGATGCTGGTGTCCCATATTGGAGTTTCTGGGTTTGATTCCCAGTTCTGACCCCTGACTACAGCTTCCTGCCAATGCAGACCCTGGAAGGCAGCAGTGTGATGGCGCAAATGATTGAGTTCCCTGCTCCAAGGCCATCCCTGGACATTGTGCACATTTGAGCAGTGAACCAGAGGGTGAATACCTCTTCTCTGTCTTTTTGTCTCTCAAATTAAAACAAAAAACAAAACAAAAAGCTATGTCTATGTCTTCCAATAAGATGTCTTAATGACTAAAAGCATTTTCATTGTTAAATTCAGCAAAAATAATTCTTGGTTGTAAATGATATTTGAATGATGTATAATTATAAATCAAGCTTACATAATGGATAGAGAAGAGAGAAGATGTGGGCAATAATTTTTATATTTGGCTTTGATACTTTTTTGTCATATAACCTTAAAAAGTCCATGTGAATTCATTGTGCATGAGTTTGATGTCCTTAAAATTATGGGCTCATCTAGTTGAGGCAGGTAGTATAAAGGGAGGTGGCGAGAACCTGACAGCTCATCTTGCTTCTGCCCCAGAACAGCTAAAAGACACTGGCAAATAATTTTTCCTCTCGAGTTCTTTCTCCTTTGTAACATTAGAAGACTGTCTTTCTATTTAAAGGACTTATTCTACACAATCCTATCTTAAGGTAAGGTTCACATCATTGTGAAACACTTTGTGACTGTCAGGTCTTCTTCAATTCTACTGCACTGTTAGCAGTGTAATATCAAGCTGGCACTGAAGATGAAGTGCTAAGCAACAAAGGACTGCCAGGGCTTCTGATTCTATTAGGAGCTACAAAGAATCATTTGAACATGGAAATTTTTAATTTAAAAATAGAATCACTGAATTACTGTTCAGAATAAATATAGTTATTAAAATTTTTATTTACAATAATTGAGTATTGGTAGTGTAATTTCTGATAGTATATTCCTAGTATTATATATTGTAATATTGGACAATAGTGTGTATTGAATATTGTAATTCTATAATACTTATAGAATAACTAAAAATATAGGTAGCAATATTTATTGTTTTTCTTTCTTTTACTGAATTTGATCATAGTGCATGTCAATAAACCTATTTTAAATTAATGACTAAAGAGCTTATCCATTGTTCATCCTAATGGCTTTGGACTGGCCCACTCTGCAGTTCTGCTGTGGACATTTGAAGAATGAACCAGAGGATGAAAGATCTCTTCCTCTCTCACTCCCTCTCTTGCTGTAACTCTGCCTTCAAATAAATAACTAAATTTGTAAAACAAATTATCCACTACAAATTGAAGAAAATCAGAAGGAAAAATTTAAATTGGAAAATATAACAATTTGGTAAAAGATGAAGGTATTTGTTATACACCAAAGAGATTATTATGTGGCACAAACTTTCCCAAATTTTATGGAGAAAAAGGAGCACTGGTCATTGACTCTCACCCTTGGAGATTTACTTGACTTCCCTATCTGCATTTTCTGGGTTTTTTAAGCACCAGTGTAATTGT
This sequence comes from Sylvilagus floridanus, assembly GCA_949820135.1. Taxonomy (NCBI): domain Eukaryota; kingdom Metazoa; phylum Chordata; class Mammalia; order Lagomorpha; family Leporidae; genus Sylvilagus; species Sylvilagus floridanus. The sequence continues at coordinate 1,758,161 of OX463235.1, read as the reverse complement.
CAATCCAAGTTTGCATCTTTAGCTAATGTAGAAGGCAGTTGATCACCTTGCCACCCACCTCCAGTTTGACACACACACACACACACACACACTCACACTCACACAGTCCGGTAAGGAATACAGTCAGTCCATTGGGAAGTTTAATTTCTCTGAGAAGCTTATAACTTCTATGACTATCTGATGATTCTGAGAGGATGCATAAATGCATAAATAAGACATGCATGATTGAAAAAGAAACCAATATTTGTTTAAATATGGTAATATAAATATTGAAAGGAAAATGGTAGAGAAGATGTTCACTTTCTGAGAAATGGAATACACATTATTTTCCCTATTTCTTTCCACTGAATACAACTAAAACATTTGTATATTATAGAGCAAACAATATAAAAAGTCTGAAATGTAGGGGCCAGCATTGTGGTGTAGTGTGTTAAGCTGCTGCCTGCAATTCTGGCATCCCATCTGAGCACTATTTTGTGTTTCTGCTGTTCCACTTCTGATCCAGTTCCCTGCCAGTATGCCTGGGAAAGCAGCAGAGGATGGCTGAAATGCTTAGGTCCCTACCACACACAAGGGAGACCTGGAAGAAGCTCCTGACTCCTGGCTGTAGTCTGGCCCATCCCTGGCTGTTGTGGCCATTGGAGAGTGACACAATAGATGGAAGATCTTCACTCCCTCTCTCTGTAGCTCTGTTTTTCAAATGAACAAATAAATCCTTAAAAAGAAAAAAAGGTGGAAATGTAGAGAAAAGTAAGACAAACAGCTAGAGACTAGGATCAAAGGAATGAGATGGTGGAAAGTTCTCTAGCTTGTCCTTTGGCCTAATATATGTCAGACTTGGAACCCAACAACTGGTAACTCAGAAATGCCAGGAAGAAGACAAAAAATTCCAACAAAAGCTCTTTCTTAAGCCAAATGATAAGGAAAGGGGCAGCCTCACAAGACAGATCTGTTTAACTAGAAGTGCCCACCTCTACCAAGGCCGGCAAATGCTGAAATCCGAGTATAAACTGCAAGTCTGGACAAGCTGACAGCCAGGGCTATCCATGGAAACCAGCAGGGAGCTGAATCTCCACACCTGTCCAAAAGGAAAAAGATTGTCTCACCTTGTTGGGTGTCAACCTAAGCCAGCAGAGAACCTGAACTTATTTCCCATCTGAGAACAAGGCAGGACCTCTTCTATTGGAAGAGCACAGCCCAAACCAGGTCCAACAGGTTTGGCTAAATAGGGTGTAGGTTCTCATCATAATTACTCAGACTCAAAAAATCACCCGTCATACCAAGAACCAAGCAGATGTCTACTTGAATGAACCCACTCAGTAGATACCAACAACGAGAAAGCAGAGATGATAGAATTATCTGACAGTGTTTAAGGCAACAATTATAAATTTGACTGCCTGTATTTGCAAAATACATGATTGTCTATATAAAACAACAAATTCAAGAGTCTACAGAAATAAAATCCTGAAACCAATAAATCTAATGAAGTCTGATAGTACAAGATAAACATGCAAACACAGTAGAATTTGTATAAAACACAATGAATTACAGGCAACAAAATAAAAACTCTGATAGCAAGTATAACCACTCAAATGACAAAAAGGGATCAGCATTACAGCATAGCAGTTTAAGCCACTGTGTGTGATGCTGGCATCCAATATGGGCACCTGTTCAGGTCACAGCTGCTCCACTTCCAATCTAGCTTCCTACTTAATGTGCCTTGGAAAGCAGCAGAAGATGACCCAAATCTTTGAGTCCCTGCACCCACATGGGAGACCCTGCTGAAGCTCTTGTCTCCTGGCTTCCTTCAACTTGGCCCAGCCTTGGCTGATGTGGCCATTTAAGAAGTGAACCAGTGGATGGAAGACCTTTGTGTGTGTGTGTGTGTGTGTATGTGTGTGTGTGCCGTGTGCTTCTCCTTCTCTCTATAACTCTGCCTTTTTAATAAATAAATCATAAAAAAGAAAAAAACATAACCTGTAAATCTAACAAAAAACGTTCAGAACAAGTACACTGAAAGCTACAAAACACTGATTAAAGAAAAAGATACATGTAATATTGTGTTAAAAACAGTAAGCAAATAAACTGGGCATTGAATAATCTTATTGACAGAGGAGATATCTCTAAAAATAAGTACAGAAAATGATGCTTTGATTTCAATAAAAATGCTACAATGGATGTATGAACAAAATACTGCAGGAGATAAGAAGAAATTATTCATCTTGCTTGGAGTTCATCTGTGAAATTTTGAAGAAGTCAAATTTTATCAAAGAGCTGAATAATGTTAAGATGATCTCAATTAGAGGATAAAAGGTTATTTTAGGCACAAGTACAATGCATTCAAAGGGCTGAAGGTGTGGCACTGACCAAGAAGCTCACACTGACACAGAACAGTGACAGTAGACTCCCTTGGTAGTAGACAAGGTGCTTCAAGACAGAGCTTGAAAAATATTTCTTGCTAATGTGCACTCTGGGAGACAGCAGGTGATGACTCAAGTATGTGGGTCCTCACCATCCCTGTGGGAGATCCAGATTGAGTTTCCAGCTCTTGTTTTTGGACTGACCCAGCCTGGGCCTTTGTGGGCAACTGGGGAATGAACTAGTGGATGGGAGGAGCTTTCTTTATCTGTCTCCATCTCTCTCTGCTTTTACATATCTAAAATAAATAAATACAAATTTAAATAATAATCATAAAGATGAAGATTATCTTGATCATTAGCCTGGTGTATCATCATAAGATTGGCACAATAGTTGGATAAACCTGTTATTCCTGATGATTTCAGAAATACTTGAATAGGGTTTTTTTTATTTCATTAAACTTGATGAATTCCTTATTTATTGGAGGATTACTCTTGTTATGAAGTTAGTGGAAAAGATGTCATCACAAAACTTAAAAGAAAAATAAAGAAGGAGGGAGGGAAGGAGGAAGGAAGGAAGAATGAGAAGTATCATTATGATCTTAAGATTGTATATATGAAATATGTCAAATCTGTTCCCTTTATATACATAAATTCTAAAAAGTAAATAAACCAACAACTCCAAATTTTAAAATATCACATACTGTATTTTGATTAAAAGATTATTTTTATAGACAAAGATTATTTTGGAACTAAGAGAAAGTTGTGACCTAGCTAAAATAACTTTTACATTTATCCTATTCAAAGAGGATTTGTTATTAAAAGGAGAGTCTGAAGTTTAGTTATTCAGTCAATACAAATTCATGGGAGGGCCAGTGCTGTGGCTCAGTGAGTAAAGGCCCTGGCCTGAAGTGCCAGCATCCCATGTGGACACCGGTTCTAGTCCTGGCTGCTCCTCTTCCCATCCAGCTCTCTGCTATGGCCTGAGATAGCAGTAGAAGATGGCTCAAGTCCTTGGGCCCCTGAACCCATGTGGGAGATCCAGAAGAAGCTCCTGGCTCCGGCTTCATATTGGTGCAGCTCCAGCAGCTGCTGGATTGGTGCAGCTGTGGTCATCTGGGGAGTGAACCAATGGTTGGAAGACCTCTCTCTGTCTCTTCCTCTCTCTGTAACTCTTTCTTTCAAATAAATAAAAAAATAAATCTTTAAAAAAATTCATGGAATGTATAGAATGTGCCTTCCCAGGCAGTCAACTCTTCCTTTTGTCTCATCACTTAGTTTTTTTTTTTTTTTTTCTGTCACAAGCATTTGTCAAAATCCAGAACTACCTTGTTTACCTTGTTTTATTTGGTGACTTATTCATTACCTTTGACCCCAGTGGATTGTAAATTCCACAGGGGAAGGAATTTCCTTTCTTCCTCTAGGTGTCACTAGGGCCTTGTTTGAGTAGATTCTCAACAAGAATATTCTGAACCCAAGCTTGGGCCAGAGATCAATGAACTGTTGTGCCTTAAGATGTTGAGCGGAGTCTTGAAGAAAGTATCAGATATGGGAAGATTAAGGGAAGAGGGAGCAATCCAGACAGAAGGTCATCATGAATAAAATCATAATGGTTTTGTTTATTCTAATTGGGAGGGCAGCAAATGGATAGAAGCCATGATTTATGTTAGATATTTTTGGTGAAAAAACAAATTTGTCAGGGTAAGGATGTGTTCTAAAGAACATCAAAATCCAGACAGAATTTTGGATCTGGAAGCATTTTCAGGGATCCAGTCAACTCCCTTTGAGATGAAGTAACTGGGGTCCTAAGGGGTGATGGTTACTGGGTTAACGAGAAAGTTAATGTTGTATGATCAGATTCTTATTCATTAGCTTAAATCCAGTGCTCTTTCCATGATACTTTGGAAATATTTGAAAAGAACACAATATATGGTAAAACAGGTGTTTATGAAAAGAAATCTTGGGCCAGCACTGTGGCATAGCTGTAAAAGCCACTGCCTGCATTGCTGGCATCCCATATGGGTGCTGGTTGCAGTCCTAGTTGCTCCACTTCCCATCCAGCTCTCTGCTATGGCCTGGGATAGCAGTAGAAGACGGCCCAAGTGCTTGGGCCCCTGCACCCACATGGGAGACCCAGAAGAAGCTTCTGGCTCCTGGCTTTGGATAAGCCTAGCTCTGGCTGTTGCAGCCAATTGGGGAATGAGCCAGCAAATGGAAGACCTCTCTCTCCCTCTCTGCCTCTCTTTTTCTTTCTGTGTAACTCTTACTTTCAAATAAATAAATAAATATTTTAAAAAAGAAAGAAAAAAATCTGGCTCCATACGTAAGGTGAATTGGAAAAAGGAAACTAATTTGAGATAATACACAAAGACTATGAAGTAACATTGGCATGACACAAATGAAGCCTTGATGATGGTAGTGAATACGTGAATGGGAAAGAATAGATACCATTGAAGGTTAAACAAGCAGAAGGAAATCAAGTGCTACTCCTTCAATGGATCTTCATATGAGAAAATGGCTCTTGCCCCATGGATATTTTTATTCAGTCCCACCTAGAATATTTACATGATTTGTTTTCAGTTACATTTAAAAAATATTTTAGTTATTTGAAAGGTAGATTTACAAAGAAGCAAAATCAGAGAGACAGAGAAAGATAGAGAACTTCTATCTACTGTTTCACTCCCCAAAATGGCCACAATGGCCAGAGCTGGGCCAATCCAAAGCCAGGAACTAGGAGCTTCTTCCAGTTCTCCTTCTTTTGGAGCAGGGGCCCAAGAAGTTGGGCCATCTTCCACTGCTTTCTCAGGCCATAGCAGAGAGCTGGATCAGAAGTGGAGCAGCTGGGTCTCGAACCAGTGCCCATATGGGATGCTGGCACTGCAGGCAGTGGCTTTACTCGCTATGCCTCAGCACTTTCCCCTTCAGTTACATTTTGAGAATACATTTTTGATTGACTTATTTGAAATGCAGAGACAGAGAGAGGAGAAAGAGAGAGAGAGGGAGGAAGGGAGAGAGAGATCTTCCATCTGCTGGTTCATTTCCCCAAATGACCACACTGGCTGGGATTGGGCTAAGCCAAAGCCAGGAGCTTCTTCCAGGTCTCCCATGTGGATGCAGGGGCCCAAGTACTTGGGCCATCCTCTGCTAATTTCCCAGGGGCATCAGCAGGAAGCTGGATTGGAAATGGAGTAGCTGGGACATGAACTTGTGCTCATACGGGATGCCAGCATTGCAAATGGTGGCTTAACCAGCTATACCACAGTACTGGTCCCCACTGTATGTAGTTTCAATTAAGAGTTGGCGGCTGGCACTTTGGTGTAACATGTAAAGCTACCACCAGCAGTGCCAGCATCCCATATGGGCACCAGTTTCAGTCCCAGCTGTTCCACTTCCAATACATCTCTCTACTATGGAGACCTGGAAGAAACTCCAGGCACCTGGTTTTGGATTGAGCCCAGCTCCAACCTTTGAGTGCACCAGCAAATGGAAAATCTCTCTCTCTCTCTCTCATTCTCTCTCTCTGCCTCTTTATAACTCTGCCTTTCAAATAAATAAATAAATCTTTTTAAAAAAAGAGTTTGTGCATAACTCAGCCAATCAATTAATTAATTAGATCATCAATGAGCAGTGGGTCCTGAGTATCTTCCAAGACTGGAACTTTATTAATTACTTTGAAAATGAAGTAGAGTATGTCAGAATGGTACAGTTATTGATCATTTACTTGAGAAAGAAGACTTACATACCCTTGAGGATAGTTCATGGAAGTGAATTGATCTGAGCCTTGACAAATGAGTAAAATTCAAGGGAAGAGAATACTTTGTTTTAAAAAAACTTCTTTAAAAATACACTTGAAAGGCAGAGAAAGAGAGGGAGGGAAATTGGATCAATAATAGGAGATAGTTTATCTCAGGCCCCATAAAAAATCCTGTATCAAATACTGCTGAAAGGAGTAGCAAGGTAGAAAACAAACCAAGCTATTAGGCACAAGAGTTTACCATGATTTTGGAGCCAAGGAGTCCAAGTTTTCTGAGAATAAATGTAACATGAGAAAAACTATGTTCAAATAGCTTTTCAGTAACAGGTCAGAAGCAGGACACAGGTACTGAGGCCTTCTGAGATCCAGGTGAAGCATGACAACACTGGCGAGGAAGCATGTGGCTGCAACAATGGAAGGGAAGGGTGCCTGGGACATCCTGAAGGTAGATCTGGTAAAGTCAGTCAAATTGTGGAGGATGACCTTACCCTTGATGATCCTATCAAAATCTGTTTCCAAGAAAATAAGGTTTGAGTCTCCATCTTTTCTCTCCATTTCCTCCCCAATAGACAACCATGTCTTCCTCTCATTTTCAGATCACTGGCCCAGATAAGCCCATCACAGATATTTGCCAAAATATGGTTCTGTGGAACATGTTTCAAAGAGACATTCCATCAAAAATGTTGTCCATAAGAACATTATAGCACAATGAAAGATGCCATCCTGCTTTCCCCTTTCCTTTATCTAGAGGTTTCTCACCCAGCGTACCCCCCGTATCTTTGTTAAATGCATCACCCTTTAAAAAAATACCTTTTTATTTTTTTAAAAAAATATCTTGAAATATGCCACTTCCCCTTTTTTCTTGATTCATTCCATCTAAAGGTATTTGCATTCCTCTTTTGACTATTAGTGACAGCCTACCTTACATCTTAATTTTGGTATACTTACTTCATCAGCTGCTTAGTTAGTACCTCCTGCAAGACTTGGAATGTGTCCCATATGTCTTAATGTTTATTCCTTAGTGTTTTAGACCAGTTTTCAGCACAGAGTAGGTTATATGGAATTGTTGGCTGGTGCAATTTGGATTCAGACACATGGCATTTTTTTTCCTCTGAGCTGACTGTAATCTCTTAATTCACCTCCCTGCCTCTAATCCTTCCTTCATGCTACTGCATGAATTATTTTTGCAAATTTTCATTGAGATCCTATATCTTCCAAATTTTGGAGGGTCTAGTCATGATGGATTATGAGCCAAAAATCAGACATTTGCTTAATGCCATTTCCTCAGTTTAAAGTGCATTTCTTACTCCAGGGGTTTCTCTTTTTATTTGTAAGGCCAAGAAGAGGCTCTTTTGAGTTGTTATCATCACCTTGAGTGATTGCAAACTTCAGCTTAGCTAAGATGTTACAAATCAGGTAAAATTTGTGTGGTCAGGCCAGCACTGTGGCGCAGTGGGTTAATCTTCCACCTGCAGCATCAGTATCTCATATGGGTGCAGGTTCTAGTCCCTGCTGCTCCTCTTCAGATCTCGCTCTCTGCTGTGGCCTGGGAGAGCAGTGGATGATGGTCAAAGTCCTTGGGTTCCTGCTCCAAAGGAAGGAGACCTGGAAGATGTTCCTGGCTTCTGGCTTTGGATTGGCTAAGCTCCAGCCATTGTGGCCATTTGGGGAGTGAACCAGCAGATAGAGGACCTTTCTCTCTGTCTCTCCCTCTCACTATCTGTAACTCTACCTCTCAAATCAACAGATAAAATCTTTTTTTAAAAAAGGAAAATATTTGTGGTCACCATGTAGTAAATTATTTTCTTATGCTGTCAAAAGCATCTAAGCCAGAATTGAGGAATCTGTACATGTCAAAGCTTACTGATTCAATGGTGGGGATGCTCTCTAACATCAGGCTAACTCCTTTAGCTGTGATTTTGGGCTGACACAGGAAAAAAAATTTAGAAATACTGTGACACCTCCTTGTCTCCACATCATCCAATTATATAATGCGCACTTCCATCTACGATACCTATCATGTCTCATGTCCCAGAAATTTACTACTGTTTCTCTTTTCTCCAACCCAATGATATAAACTTGAACTGTAAATGGTTAAATATTGTGGTTGAATAATAACACCTTTACAAAAGACATGCTCCAGTGAAAATTCTGGGGATTGTTTCAAGTGATGTCATGACATAACAATTTTCTGTTTTTTTCAGAGTGGTTGTATGAAATTACTCTATTTTGAAACATATCTCTTTCAGAGTGACAAAACATTACCAAAATGAAGGAACTGACTGGAGCATTAAGTGGTGTTTACTTGCAGGGTTATATGGTTTCTCATATTAAATCTATTTTAGCTTGTTCCATACTAGAAAACACTGGGAAATACTGCCTAAGAAAATGTGCTTTTAGCAGCCCTGAAAGTCAAAACTCTGACTTCTCCTTCCATGAAAGCCCAGAAGTCATAGAGAACATGACTAGTCATGGGGCTCTTAAAATCTTGACCTTATTTCCCCGTGCATCAGTAGATAATTCTTGCTTCACCAAAGCCTGTCTGCAAGATCATTCAATACTCATAAATTTGATGATGATTTACATTGCTTCCATTGTAGCGGGTACCATGCTAAGTGTTGTGATGCAGCAGTGGGAAGAAAAAAGCACAAGGTTATGGCCAGCGCCGTGGCTCAACAGGCTAATCCTCCGCCTTGTGGCGCCGGCACACCGGGTTCTAGTCCTGGTCGGGGTGCCGGATTCTGTCCCGGTTGCCCCTCTTCCAGGCCAGCCCTCTGCTGTGGCCCAGGAGTGCAGTGGAGCATGGCCCAAGTGGTTGGGCCCTGCACCCCATGGGAGACAAGGAAAAAGCACCTAGCACCTGGCTCCTGCCATTGGATCAGCGCAGTGCGCCGGCCGCAGCGCGCCATCTGCGGCAGCCATTGGAGGGTGAACCAACGGCAAAGGAAGACCTTTCTGTCTGTCTCTCTCTCTCACTGTCCACTCTGCCTGTCAAAAAAAAAAATTAAAAAAAAAAAGAAAAAAGCACAAGGTTCTGTCATGGCAGCCACAGTCTAGTGGGGACAGACATCAAATTAAGTAATCATGAAAATTAATGAGAACATGTGACTCTAGAGAACATGGTGCTATGAGAACATCTGAAAGGGGGTAAGTCCTCAATAAGATCAAGGGCGCTGTCCCTGAGGGAATGCCCACTGCAGTGATTTGTGAGTAATGAGAAAGAGCTAAAACTGCACTCCATGCAGAGGAACTAGCAGATCAAGGGCCCTAAAGGTCAGTGGGCATGGTGTGGATTCACAAAAAGATGTGGAGAAATGGCCATGCAGGTGTTGGCTGTATTAAGATCATTGCCTTTTGAAGCAGGTTAAACTAGAGTCTGTGACTCTGGCATTCCACACAGGTGCTGGTTGAAGTCCTTGCTGCTCCACATATGATCCAGTTCCCTGCTAATGCATGGGGAAGATAGCAAAAGATGGACCAAATGTTAAGGCCCCTGACACCCAAACTGTTGTGGTCATTAGGGAGTGAATCAATGAATGAAAAACTTCTCCCTCCTTCTAACTCTGCCTTTCAAGTACATAAGATAATTCATTTAAAGAATACTGTCGTTATCCTGATAGTCTGAGAAACTTGCCAAGGGTTTATAAGCAACCAGAGACATGATCAGGTTTATGTCTTCAAAGGATTCCTAGAGACAAACAGTGGGGAACATAGGAAGTGGGGGTGGGGTGTGAACAGAGTGAAGGAACTTAAGTCTATTGTAGTTGTTTCAGCCTCAAATGCAGCACCTTTGATAAAGGTGGTGATGGAGAATAACCTGGGGCAGGAGAGACTTGAGGTGGATAGGACTCATCCAATGGGACAAATCAGATACATGCCTGATCCCTGGACTCCTCTGCAGGCTAAAACTTTCGTAAGTGAAGGATTCACATACTTACTCCCTAATGAATCATTTCATTGACCTTCAGAACCCAGTTATTCAACTGATATTCATGAATCACTTATTATGAATTATTCTGACTACAGGTGGTATCAGATTAGCCAGAACACCTTGTGTGCCTCTTGGTGCCAGAAAGTCTGTGTAAGGTAAAAATCAGTGTGATCAAAACGTAAATGGAATTTAAATACCAAAGGTCAATTTTCTTTTTGGCAAGTCAAATAAATACACTCTATAGTTCTTTATAATTTGTGAAGGTCCAGACTACCTCACACAAGCCAAGGAGGAGGAAAATGAACCAGGGAGATCCCAGAGACTGCCAAGGCCACAGAACCATGGGAAGTCATTCCTAGGCTTCAGGTCTTCCAAGTCTGAGACAAGGACTGCATATAGTGTTTTAAACATCAAAACCATAATCAAGAAAGCTGGTAAGGCAGCACCCTGAAAGGGTTTTCTCTTTTAAACAGCTAGTCTGAAATAAAAAAAAAGATTCAGATCTTCCTCTCCACACTAGGAAAAAGCACTTCTGCTGCTTTTCTCCCTGTCTAGAGTAACCAGCCAAGTGAAGGCAGATGATATACAGGAAATTCTGAGATTTTGTACTGATTGGTCACAGAAAATATTGGTTTCCAGGCATGTCCCTTACAAGCCCATGCCAATATCCACAGGGAACTTAGAACCAAGGGAAAAAAGACAAAAGAGGGAGGCCCATGTTCCCGTTATTTGGATCTTTCTTCATTGGAGTAACTGAATAACCTAACACTGGTGCTTGTCTCCACACCCTTCACTTGTTTAGTTGGTTCTTAACACTCATGAAGGGCTTTAAATCAAAGTCCTATTGTTCTTATTAATGACCTTGATCTTTAAAAGATTATACAAGGAAGCTTAACACAGGGTGGTTCTAAGGATGTGCTGTAACTTAGGTTTAGAAAATAGTATCTTCCTCTCCACGAGTGAGATCCCAGTGGAAAGAATAGGTCATCAAAGAGGGAGGTACCTTTCTCTGAAGGGAGGAGAGAACTTCCACTTTGACTATGACTTTGTCTAAATATGATAAGAGTAGGCGAACTTAAAAGGCTTCCATAGCCTTGGCAACTCATGACAAGAGCCTAGGGTGATTACTGATGCCATAAACAAGAGTGTCAATTTGTTAAGTCAACAACAGGAGTCACTGTGACTTACTCCTCATGTAGGATCTCTATCCTTAATGTGCTGTACATTGTGATTTAATGCTATAACTAGTACTCCAACAGTATTTTTCACTTTGTGTTGCTATGTGGGTGCAAACTGTTGAAATCTTTACTTTATACACAGATCAGCTTAGTATATATTAAGAGAATTGAAAATGAATCTTGATGTGAATGGAAGGGGAGAGTGAACGGGAAAGAGGAGGGTTGTGGGTGGGAGGGAAGTTGTGGGGGGGGGCATTGTAATCCATAAGCTGTACTTTAACTTTTATTTAAAGAAGATAAATTTCCAAAAAAAAAAAAAAAAAAAAAAGAAAACCCAGACTGCATCCTGGGTTGGTTGACATAAAAAAACATAAATAAAATAGTATCTTCCCTGCAACTCTCATCTTAACTCTGGGGGATGCCAGTTCTCACAGGACAAGCACAGCAACAGATGCTTCTGCTTCCCTAGACAAATGTGCCCCCTTGGGCTTGACATATTTCCAACTATTAAAATCAAATCAACTCATACCTGGACTCCAAGCATTCAATGGTATTATTTATCAAAAATAAATGTATTAAAATATTCAAAGACCACTTCAAACTTCTGCTGCCTTCAAGACAGTTTTTGGCACTTGTGACACTGTAGTTTTCTAAACATGAGCACCCACTCAATTTCACAAACTAATTAGCAATTCAAACAGACCATTTCAGGTTCAACCATGCACAAGAATAATATGGGTGATCTGGAGTCACAAGAATCAATATTCTCGCACAGAGTAAACCTGCTAATGTTAGGATTCAAAACTGAAAAGTAAAGCCACTATGTGGTAACATGGACAGGTTTAGGGAAAGCCGTAGAGACAGCTAGCCAAGGCCACATAATCCCAGACACTGATTTTTCATGTGATACATTGTGTTATCTTTATTTCATATTCTTGTTTTTCCAGTGAGACCCACCACTTTCAGGCCACATATTCTTTCCCTGTGTCTGTAGAGTGGTGGAAGCTATTCTGATAAAAACTTCTCCTAGACAGACAGCAGCATCCTGATTCACTACCCAACTTGGAATCAGTTCTGAGAGATGTTTCCCAAACAGGGAAACATCTGAATTTAAGGTAATTCTCTTTGGCAGGTGACAGCCTTCTACCTCAGGAAACAGAAACATGTCCCCCACTCTGGGGCTGCTTTGTTCAAATCATGCAGCATGGTGCTCTAGTGGTGATTTATGGTTTTTTACACAAGTCCTGGTAGAATTCTGATGCCAAGAAGTGGGGATAGGAGTTATTCTCCATCAAGCTGTAAACCTTTTTCTGCGCAGATGTAAAACAGCCAGTGGTAGCATTTTGTATATTTTGGACAATAAGAATTTTGGTTTGGAAGTCTATGTTTACCTGAAATAAGACAAAAAAGCAGATTACTCAGTATTCATTCCTAGAAAATCACTCAGTACCCATTGCTCTATTTGAAAATGAAACACAAAAAGACCTGTACTGTGTGATGAGCTTCACCTGCCAAGTCTTCAGATACAGTTAAAAACCAGAATGCCAGGGGAGAAATCCTTCCATCATTCCCCACCCCTGATTTAATCTTACGTCTAATTCTTTTGCTGCCTCTTGGTGCCAAGGATGTCCACGTTATGCTGAAATGAGTATTTTTTGTCTTACCTCTTTTGGGGCATCTTTTTCTATGAATTCTATATATATCTTCTTTGCTTTTGAGGACAGCTTCCGGGGTGATTTGATTTTCTTGAAGTCTTCACAAGCCAGCCAGAAGTCTATATTTTCTTCACAAAATTCAGATTTTAAAAAGGCCCTAAAAGCAGCCACACCATCTATAAAGATAGAAGAGATGGGAGGAGAAAGATGAATGCAAAATATGAAGAACAGAATAACCAAATAATTATCACTTATCTATTTTCTAGGTTTCCTTCAAACACACAATCCTCAGAATTTAGTTTTTAAAAAAAGATTTTTTTTTTATTTGAGAGGTAGAGTTACAGACAGTGAGAAGGAGAGACAGAAAGAAAGGTCTTCCTTCTGTTGGTTCACTCCCCAAGTGGCTGCAACAGCCAGAGCTGCACCAATCCAAAGCCAGGAGCCAGGTGCCTCCTCCTGGTCTCCCATGCGGGTGCAGGGCCCAAGCACTTGAACTATTCTCCACTGCTTTCCCAAGCCACAGAAGAGAGCTGGATTGGAAGAGGAGTGGCCAGGACTAGAAGTGGCACCCATATGGGATGCTGGCGCTGCAGGTGGATGATTAACCTACTGTGGCATGGCAGCAACCCCCAGAATTTAGCTCTTTAAAGACAAAGATGCCGGGGATTCCAAGATGCTGGAATAGAGAACAATATAATACACTAGGCTAGGGAACCATGCTCACAGTGAGGACTGTGCAGATCATTTGTATGGTTTATATGGTGGCACAGATGAGTACTGAACACAGGGGAAAACACCTAGGGATTACTCTGCTTAGAGGAGAGGGGGTGGGGATATGATCACAATAGAGGTACAAAGAGCTATAAAGAGCTGTATGCCAACTAATTTGGGAAACCTAGAAAAAAAGAATAGATCCCTGGACACAAACCACCCACCTAAATTGAGCCATGATGACATAAAAAGCTTTACAGACCAATAACCAAGATGGAAACTGAATCAGTAATAAAGACCCTCCCAATAAAGAAAAGCCTAGGATTAGATGGCTTGACTGCTGAATTCTACCAGATATTTAAAGAACTAATCCCAATTCTTCTTGGGCTACTCAAAGCAATCAGAATCCTCCCAAACTCCTTCTTTGAAGCCTGTTTCACCTTAATTCCTAAATAATAAAAATAAACAGAGAAAGAACTACAGAACAATTTCCCTGATGAAATCCTCAACAAAATACTAGTCAAATCGAATCCAACAACACATCAGAAAGATCATTCATCCAGAACAAGTGATATTTATCCCTGGTATGCAGGGATGGTTCAACATTCACAAATCAATATGTGTGATACATCACAATAGCAAACTGCAGAAGAAAAACCATATGACTATTTCAATAGATGTAGAGAAAGCATTTGATAAAATACAATACCCTTTCATGATGAAAACTTTAAGAAAATTAGGCATGGAAGGAACATTCTTCAACACAATCAAGGCAATTTATAACAAACCCATGGCCAGCATACTATTGAATGGGGAAAAGTTGGAAGCATTTCCACTGAGATACAGAGCCAGACAAGGATGTCAACTCTAACCATTGCTATTCAATATAGTACTGGAAGTTTTAACCGGAGCCATTAAGCAAGAAGAAATCAAAGAGATACAAATTGAAAGGAGGAAGTCAAACTATCCCTATTTGCAGGTGACCTCACTGAGAGACTACTGGAACTCATAAAGAGTTTGGAAAAATGACAGGATATAAAATCAATAGCCTTTGTATACACAGACAATGCCATGGCAGAGGAAGAACTATTAAGATCAATCGCATACACAATACTGACAAAAAATTAAATATCTTGGGATAAATTTAACCAAGGCAGTGAAAGACATTAAGGTAAAAATCACAAAACATTAAAGAAAGAAGTAGAAGAAATAAAAGTTTTCCATGTTCATGGATTAGAAGAATCAATGGAATCAAAATGGCCATTCTACCAAAATCAATTTACACATTCAATGCCATGTCAATCAAAATATCAATGACATTCTTCTCAGATCCAGAGAAAATTCCAAAGTTAATATGGAAATACAGGAAACCTCGAATAGCTAAAGTGATCTTAAACAACAAAAACAAAGCTTGAGACATCACAATACCTGATTTCAACACAGTCTAGAATGGACACAAAAATAGACATACAGACCTATGGAACGAACAGAAACTCCAGAAGTCAATCCACACACCTATAACCAAATTATCTTTGACAAAGCAGCTAAAATGAAAACCTGGAACAAGGACAGTCTCTTCAACAAATGTTCTGGGAAAACTGGATCTCTGCATGCAGAAGTATGAAGCTATACCTCTATCTTACACCTTACACAAAAATCCACCCAAAAATGGGTCAAATACCTGAATCTATGAGGCAATACCATCAAATTCCTAGAGAATATTAGGGAAACTCTGTTGACATTGGCATAGGCCAAGATTCTTGGAAAAGACCCCAGAAACACAGGTAATCAAAGCCAATATTGACAAGTGAAATTACATTAAGCTGAGAAGCAAAAGAAACACTCAGCAAAGTGAAAGGGGAAACCGTCAGAATGGGAGAAAATATTTGTAAACTATGCAACTAAGAAAGGGTTAATATCCAGAATCTATAAAAAGCTCAAGAAATTTAACAACAAAAACAGCCAGTTAAGAAATGAGCAAAGGACTTGGCAGGCATTTTTCAAGAGAGGAAATTCATGATGCCAGAGCTGTGGCATAGTGGGTAAAGCTGCTGCCTGAGGTACTGGCAACCCATATGGGCACTGGTTTGAGTCCCGCCTGCTCCACTTCCAATCCAGCTTTCTGTTGTGACCTGGGAGTGCAGAAGATGGTCCATGTCCTTGGGCTCCTGTACCCACATGGAAGACCAGGAAGAAGCTCCTGGCTTCAGGCTGACGCAGGTCTGGCCATTATGGCCATCTGGGGAGTGAACCAGTGGATGGAGGATCTCATTCTCTCTCTCTCTCTGACTCTGCTGTTCTGTAGCTCTGGCTTTCAAATAAATAAATAAATCTTAAAAAAGGAGAGAGGGGAAATATATACAGCCAACAGACATTTGAGAAAATGCTCAGGATCACTAGCCATCAGGGAAATGCAAATCAAAACCACAATGACAGTTCACTTCAACAGGCTTTTATACAGAAATCAAACAACAAATGCTGGGAAAGATGTGGTGAAAAAGGTGCCCTAATCCACATTTGGTGGGAATGTAAACTGGTGCAACTACTGTGGAAGACAATATGGAGATACCTCAAAATTTTGAATATAGACCTATCATGTGATACACCACCCCACTTGTAATTTATCCAAACAGAAAGAAATAAGCATATGAAAAACTTATCTGTACCCCCATGTTCACTGCAGCACAATTCACAAGAGCTAAGATACGGGATCAATCAAGTTGTCCATCAGCTGTTGACTAGATAAGGAAATTATGGGATATATACACTATGGCATACTAGTCACCTGTAAAAGTGAAATCTTGTCTTTTGCAACAAAATGGATGCAACTGGAAACCATTACACTTAGTGAAATAAGCCAGTCCCAAAAACACAGATACTATGTCTTCCCTGATCTGAGATAACATATAGAGTACCTAAAATGTAATGTATTAGAGTGCAATGAACATTTTGAGATTCGATGATTGTTTACAGCCCATCTCTTCCATTGAAGAACAGTGGGTTGTTTTTATTCATACCATTTGTTGAACTTTTACTTAGTGTAGGATTAACTGTATGATCATTAAGTAAACTGAAAGTAGCTCTTTGGAAAAATGGACAACCTCAACCAAGAGCACTGCCACTGTGCTTTTAATGGCTAATTTGTCTTTCCCACTTGGAGTCAATATGCTAAGAAATAAGGGGAGAAAAAGAGATGTTCTAGGCTCTTGTGACTGTTGAGTCTACTCCTCCTCTTCTGAGCTGCTCATTTGTGGTGGGGACACAACCTTTCTAGACTCTTGCAATATTTGCAGTGGATCAAATTCAAGGTTAACTCACATTTGCTGGCCAGCAGCTCCTCGAATCCTCTTGACCACAGCAGTGCTTCCTCTGGGGAAGGCCTGTAAGAGAAGTTCTGCAGTTACGAGGGCACATATCAGTTCCCCATTCCAGCTCAGCTGTTCAGGTTTGTGATAACTTACTTGATGAAAGCTTGTTGTTTACTTTTCTTGCTGGTTTTGGGCTTCCCAGGAGTGGAAGAATTTTGCAAGAAGCAACTCAATTGTGTCTTCCAATTTTTTAATCTAAAAAAAAAAAATCACTAAGTGGCCATACTTGAAAATATAACTACAGCTGGATTTTTTTTAATCCAATAAAGCTGTCTAGTAGCTACAGGCAAACCAAATAAAAAAAAAGTAGCTGTCTTATCAACCTAATATTTAAACCCAGCACTGAAATACTGAATAGTTCCTCAGACCATAACTACTAGTGCTCAGAGTAAAGGCAGGAACTACCTTAAAATCACAAAGATATCTTAATATACTGCATAGTCCAAAAAGCAAATGCTGGGGCCCAGTGCTGTGAGTTAAGCCATTTACCCCATATTGGCAATGGTTCAAGTCCAGGCTGCTTCACTTTCAATCCAGTTCCCTGCTAATGCACCTGGGAAAGCAGTGGAGGATGCCCAAGTCCTTGGACCCCTACATCCTAGTAAAAGACCCTAAGGAAGCTTCTGGCTCTAGCCTCGCCCAGTCCTTGGTGGTTGTGGCCATTTAGGGGAGTGAACCAGAAGATGAAGACCTCTTTTTCTGCCTTTCGCTCTCTATAACACTGACTTTCAAATAAACCTAAACAAAAACAAAAAAAACAAAAACAAAACAAAAAAAAAAACTGATGCTATTTCTGGCCCACAAAGGGTGGCAGTTTCTTTGCAAGGTTAATTACAATTTGGAGACATTTTGCACTTGATGGAAATCATTGCAGTACTGCTCCTTCCCCTTCCATCTTCGGTCCTGGATGTACCAGAGGCCATGCATAGAGAGTGATGACTGGCCCGCAGCCTCCAACCCCTCCTGACCCACAGTGCTCCATTGAGGAAAACGCCTCAGAACAATGATTTGTTCCACAGTCATGACTGCCTGAGCACGGCTCTTTCATGAAAAAGTGAGAAAGGACTCAAAATGAGATCTTCAGCCAGCAAAAGCTCTTCCCATGATATGGGCAGGCAGATAGGATTAAATTAATCAGATTCATGCACTGGAAAACCACGCCCCCACCCCTTATGTATCCCACCTGCCACTCAGACTATTAACCACGACCCTTTTGGGAGTGAATAAAAAGGGTGGAGCCTGCTTGGCCCTCCATTGATCTCCCAAGCCTCCAGGCACCTGACCTTTTGGCTGCCCCTCGGCTGTTTGCCCACACCACGTGGTTTTGTGGTCATTCCTGCTTGCATGGTTTTCCTCTCCCCGTGGCTCTGGCCGGTGATGGCCTGCACATGGCCCTTATTCGCCCCTGGTGTGGGTGGTCTTCTGGCTGTCTCTGGAGCCTGCTGGCTTGCCTTGCCGCTGCTCTCCACCCCACATGCTCTGTCTCCCTTGCAGGCTCTGGCCTACTCCCTGGAAAAGCCTGGTATGCAACAGCAGGTTTAAATTTCTGACCCCCCCCCCTTTTTTTTTTTTTGACAGGAGAGTGGACAGTGAGAGACGGAGAGTGGACAGTGAGAGACAGAGAGAAAGTTCTTCCTTTGCCGTTGGTTCGCCCTCCAATGGCTGCCACGGCCTGCGCGCTGCAGCTGGTGCACCACGCTGATCCGATGGCAGGAGCCAGGTGCTTCTCCTGGTCTACCATGGGGTGCAGGGCCCAAGGACTTGGGCCATCCTCCACTGCACTCCCGGGCCACAGCAGAGAGCTGGCCTGGAAGAGGGGCAACCGGGACAGAACCCGGTGTGCCGGCGCCGCAAGGCGGAGGATTAGCCTATTGAGCCGTGGTGCCGGCCCCCCTTTCTCTTAATAAAGCCTTCACTTTCCTTTGTATTTCTTTCACACTCTAAATGCTAAACCATACCATGTTGTCTGTTTCATTTACAGAAACTCAATATTTAGAATTGTAAGGTCCCGGGTTTTGGCACCAATGTCAGATCACCGCAAAATACACCAAACACCGGAGCAAAGGAAAGGGTTTATTGGGGAAAACCCAACAGGCTAGAGGGAAGGGGCAAGGAAGGAAAAAGAGAGTAAGAGAGAGAGAGGAGAGGAGAGGAGGGGAGCAAGAGAGAGAACATGAGAACGAGAGGAGAGAGGAGCCACATGTTCAGGAACGGGCCCTTTTAAAACTTTGCCAGGGGCAGGCAGGGAAGTAGGAGCAGAGAATTCTATTAGGATGGGGGTGGAGCTTGACAATGATGGTTGGGCCATGTGGCCACCTGGCTTCTAACAATACTGGTGGGAGCTAGAGCCTAGGATGGTGTCAGGGTGTAGATCTCGCCATAAATAAGACTGTGCCATTTTCCCAACAATAATTCTTATCTAAATACACAAGAACCCTTGAGATATCAATCTTAATCATTTTAAAATAAAGGTAAATGATTTCCCACCACCCAGCAGAAGCACACGACGATCAAGGGCACAGCACAGCCAGGGTCGCTTGGGACGCCTGGGACACCAGGGTTCTCAGCTGCGCTCTGAGATGCACACGGAAGGCCGCTCCATAAGGTCCCAGCGCGCCTCCACCTGCCTCCTACCAAGCCCTCCCGAGTGTCCACGCTCAGAAAGCCAGCACAGCCCTCGTAGATGTAATTTCCCTGAGTAAATTAACATCATGCGCTTGGTTTTTCTGCAGAGGCTCAGGCTACAGTTTCCCAAAGTGCTGCGTGTGCAGCAAGCCTGCAGGACAGAGGGGAGCCTACTCACAAGGACCGTTTCGTCTTCTCCTGCTTTTCCACGCTCTTGGTGCCACTGCTTACGCTCTCGTCCATACCTGCACAGTCGGACTGAATCCCCATAAAAACGACACTTGACATTCACTGATCCCCGTACTCAGTTTAGCCGCCTGCAGCCCGCCACAGGTTTTATTGCTGGCCGCCGTGGGGGCGGGGTCTCTCGGGGCCATCCCCGCCCTTCTAGAGCGAGGATTGGCAGGAGGCGTACGACGCTGGCCACGAAGGCCGCTGACTGGCTGGAAGCCAGGGAGCCTCTGACATCTGAGACTAAGGCTTAGAGCACGTTCTGGAGAGACACCTGGAGCGGCGGGGCGCTGAGGGCGATGGATTTTTCCAGGCCGCAGTCCTATGGAGCAGTCTGGCTCAGACCCTTCTTTGCCCAGCCTGCGGAGTCCCTGCTTGCAAGCTGAGCCGGATCCCGGAAAGGGCAGGCTGTGCCTCTGCTTTCCTCGGTGGTGGGCAGGTGAACCAGGAACTCTGCAACCCTGGGCCGGGCAGTCTTCAGGGAGACAGCAGGAGACCGTGACTTTGTCCGAAGGCGACACCTGAGCTGGGCCTGCTTTTGGGGTCGGCTCTGGAGCCCGGTGGCCAGGGAGCGAGAGCGAGGCACAGTGAGCCTGGGACGCACCAAGGTCTTTGGAGTTCAGCAGTGTAAGCAGTCGGGCTTGTCTCCTCAGTCACTGTTGGTCAGCTTAGAATTTACCAAAATGTTACTAGCAAAAACAATGTGTATAGGGGTGCGCTGGGGGGTGAGAGCAGCTTACTTGAATGAGCTGCATCTGTGAATTCTTCAGAAACCACCCCTCCCTACTCCTGCAGACTTAAAATGCTTGGTAAGGACAGAGTCCCTCAACTATGAAGTGAGGCGATTTTGGATACTATGTCCAGGATTTGACAGTGCATATTCCAGTGGTTCTCTCCCAGGCCTGTAGTGGACAGTTAGGTTAGCAGCAAGGCATTGATTACTGTAGACACTCTCCTTTCTTTGCATTAGACCTATCAGAAGAAAACATGAAACCTGTGTTTGAAAATTGGATCCAATCAACATGTTCTTAGGGTGAGCTGCCAGTACTGGGAACTCAAGGTTTGACTTGGAGAGCAAAATCCGTGTCCTTACTAGGGAGAACAGTTAGGTGGAAAAGAAAATCACTCAGACATCAGGAAGATACTTAAAAAAAAGATTTGTGGGGCTGGCACTGTGGTGTGGAAAAGATTCCATCTGCAGTGTCGGCAGCCCATATGGGCACCAGTTTCAGTCCAGGCTGCTCCACTTCTGATCCAGCTCTCTGCTAAGCTAATGCACCTGGGAAATCAGCCCAAGATGACCCAAGTTCTTTGGCCCCTGCTCCCACATGGGAGACCCAGAGGAAGATCCTGGCTCCTGGCTTTGGCTTGCTTCAGACCTGGCTGTTGCGGCCATCTGGAGAGTCAACCTGCAATGGAAGACCTCTCTGTCTCTCCCACTCTCTAACTTTGCCTTAAAAAGAAAGGTTTGTGCATTTATTTTCACTTATTTGAAATGCAGAGAGAGTTCTTACATTCATTATTCATTCTCCAAATGTCTGCAGCAACCAGGGCTGGGTCAGACTGAAGCCAAGAACTCAATCCAGGGCTCCCATGTAGGTGGTAGGCCATCACCTGCTGCCCAGCAGGGTTCTATTAACAGGAAGCTAGAATCAGAAGCAGAGCTGAGATTTGAACTCAAGCACTCTGAATGGGATGTGGAAGGTTTAGTTACTGTGCCAAACAACTGCTCCAGTAACACATTTTAAAACATGTTTGCAAAACTGTAAGACTGTAACTTTTTAAAAATGCTCTTCATCTCAAAAAAGTCTTTGCATGGTATTCCTTTATCCAATTTTACTTCTATATGATTCAGTACTTATTTATTAAATGTATGTATTACATAGACACAAGCTTCATCTCATCAATACAAACTTCAATAAATTTTTGACTGAGAACTTTAGATATTGCAATTTACTCATAGACTGTGAAATTCACTCATAGGCTGGGAATTCTGACACAGAGACCATAAGGAGAAGAATCTAGATGTTTGTTTGCCTGAGAACTAATTAGAGTCTGGGCCTGATCAATAGAATCTAACTGTTGGAACAGTCTCTTCAAACCTCTTTCACCTGTAATGAGGAAACCAAGTGCTTTTTGCCAGTTTCACATGTGTAAGTAAGTTCAAGTCCTAGAAGCTAAGATTTTTAATGTTATGTAAGTCTTACACAAAAGGCCTTTTATAAATTCTAAAGTAGCATACTAAAGTTGATTTTGCATTTGCATATGAGTGAAAAAAAGCATAATATGAAAGGCATAGCTATTCAAGAGAGGGAAGTTATGAGGATTGGCTCAGGTTATAAATGTGTATCATTAAATATCAAGATAGTTAATACAGATTTGTAGAGTGTGAAACTCATGATAGATATTTAATAAATGTTGTCTGGTGATGATAAGCAAATGAAATGAAAGCAACAGATCTGTATTTAAACTCTTCAGAGAGCTCCATGCCTGGGAAATACATTAATCTCCATACATTAGCAAAAGTCAATCTGCATATATACATGCAAGCAACTGGTTTAAATGAGGGGTACCATAGAGCTTTTTTTTTTTAAATAAATAAAGGTATTCACTAATGTTAATTGCTTTTTTTTTAATTTGACAGGTAGAGTTATAGACAGAAAGGTCTTCCTTCTGTGGTTCACCCCCCAAATGGCTGCTATGGTCAGCGCTGCACCCATCTAAAGCCAGGAGCCAGGTGCTTTTTGCTGGTCTCCCATGCGGGTACAGGGGTCCAATCACTTGGGCCATCCTCCACTGCCCTCCCGGGCCACAGCAGAGAGCTGGACTGGAAGAGAAGCAGCTGGGACTAGAACCCGGTGCCCATATATGGGATGCCGCTCATGATTATACTTCAGAAATTTAGAAAACAACATATATGCCTTAAGAAACCCCACAAAGTATCATTTTCTTATGTACTTTGCTTTTTTCAGTCAGTAAAATACCTTAGGTCCTAAATGTATGAGTGCTGTAAGCCTCTTGCTTAGCTTATGAAAGTTTAAGTGGTTAATGTTTATTTCTTTTTGAAAAAAACTTGAAGAATTTTATTTATTTGAAAGTCTGAATGAGGGGGTGGGGGAAAGATAGAGATTGGGAAAGATAGATATCATCTATCTAAGTTCACTCCCCAGATGGCTGCAATGGCCAGACCTGGGCAAAACTACTAAAACCAGGAACCAGGAGCTTTATTGGGTCTCTCATGTGAGTGGCAGTGTCCCAAACACTTGGGTCATCTTGAAGTAGGCAGACATACAGGTTAAAATCGATTAGGTTTGTGAGCTGGAAGACCACACCTTTACCATACCCCTGTGTGACTTCAAGCCCTACCTGATACCTTTACCATGCCCCTGTGTGACCTTATGCCCCTACCTGGCCACACCTGGGTGACCACCAGCCAATCAGGTTAATTAACCACTCCCCTTTGGAAGTGGGTTAAAAGCCTGGAACAGGGTGTGTCCTCTCTTCTTTTCCCTGGCCTCTAGTCAGGAGGGGGCTGGCTGTAGCCCTGTGCCCCCAGGGCATGTGGCCTTCAGGCCACCAGTCCTAGGCTTTCTGGCCTAGATGCTCTTCTATGTGGCTGGTTCCTGGTACTCAGTATGAATCCAGATTTTCCCTTCTCCTTAAAATAAACTAAAGCCTTCACTTTCCTATGCATCTTTCACACTAAATAAAAGCTTAAAATGTACCATGCTGCCTCAGTCATTTATGCTGGTATTTAGACTTCTTCTCTAAATATTAGGCAAGAACCCTCTTGGGCTTATTAATATTGGGGATTTATTAATAAGCATATGGTGATATCATCTGGCACCCCAAATTTTGGTAACATATGTGGCACCTCAAACTCGACCTCTGAAGAACTTTGAGGGGCCACACTTTCATATGTAATTTTAGGGGTCATTTCTGATATTAATTTTCTGCTGCTTTTCACAGGCCATTATCAGGGAGCTGGATCAGAAGTGGAGCAACTTGGCGCAAACTGACACCCTTATGGATGCCAGCATTATAGCTGGTGGCTTAACCACAACATTGGCTACAAGTGGTTAGTTTTTATAAAGGAACAAGAAAGAAATGTGAGTAACTGGAAAAATTGAAAACTTCTAGCAGCTAATTGTTGGTCATATGAAAGAAGTGTAATACTTGTCTTTAATATTACTTTTAGTCTTACTTAATTTTTTACTTAATTCAGAAGCAGAGAGAGACAGAAAGAGAAAGAGAGAATAAGAATGCACTCAATTTGCTGGTTTACTCCCCAAATGCCAACAGCTGGGACTGGATCAGGCTGAAGCCAGGAGTGAGAGCTGAGTCTAAATATCCCATTTGGTTGTCAGGAAACCAGCTACTTGAGCCATCACTATTGCTTTCCAGGATTGATATTAGCAGGAAACTGGAGTCAGGAACCAGAGCTGAGCATTGAATGCAACAACTCTGATACAGGACTTGGGTATCTTAACTGCAGGGTACATGCCTGCCTCTAATTTAACATTTTGTTGGAGAAATCTTCATTAATAGAATGAGCCTATGACCCCACAAGATTCTGTACCTATTCATAATAGGATCTGAGGTATAAAAGTCATGATTAATTTCTTCCTTTCTTTTTTTTTTTTTTTTGACAGGCATAGTTAGTCAGTGAGAGAGAGACAGAAAGGTCTTCCTTCCATTGGTTCACCCCCAAAATGGCCGCTATAGCCGGCACTGTGCCGATCTGAAGCCAGGAGCCAGGTGCTTCCTCCTGGTCTCCCCTTCAGGTGCAGGGCCCTGAGCACCTGGGCCATCCTCCACTGCCTTCCCAGGCCACAGCAGAGAGCTGGACTGGAAGAGGAGTAACTGGGACAGAACCAGTGCCCGAACCAGGATTAGAACCCAGGATGCCAGCACCACAGGTGGAGGATTAGCCTAGTGAGCTGTGGTGCTGGCCGTCATGATTAATTTCTTAGAATATAATTTGTATACCTAGTAGCTAAGAGAGAAAATTAGCTTTTTTGGTCAGGAATGAATCAGAGTTTACAACTAAAAATTGAAGTTAATGATTTTACCAATCCTTGTGTTAGAATTTCCACTTCATGTACTTCATGATTATACCTGAGATTTATCTGTGGTATGGAATTTGTTATACTTCAAAGCCAATAGGGCTTCCTTAAATTTAATAGCTACATCTTTAATAAGACATCTGGAGGTGGGAGTTTGGCACAGTTGTTGCTTGGGATTCCTTCATTCCATATTGGAATGAAGTCTTGACTCTGCTTCTGATTCCAGATTTTTATTGATGTGTACCCCTGAGGCAGCAGGTATGGCTCAAGTACATGAGTTCCTGCTACCCATGTGGTGCAGGAAGGAGGGCAAACTGATAGGTGAGGGGATAAAGTTATAAAGTTATGCACCCACATGGGAGACCAGGAAAAATGTATAATGCATGACTAGCAGAAATTCCAGCTCATTTGCCCCCTTCTAACTCCCTGCCTGGTTTCCCCATTGTGTTTGGATTAATAGAATGAAATTAAGAAAAAAATTTGAAAAATAAAATTTGACCAAATTTATCCAAGCAATGTTGAGGGGAACCCTCATTCAATAAGCATTTATTTATTTATTTATTTATTTTAAAGAAAAAGTTACAGAGAGGAGGAAAGAGAGGGAGAAAGAGGGAGGGAGGGGGAGAATCTTCCATCCATCAGTTCACTCCCCAAATGGCTGGAAGAGAAAGGAGAGAATTGAGGTTGTAACTCCAAAGGAGGTGTGATCAAGGAAACATCTTTTTCTCTTCCCTCCCTCCAACTTCCCTCCCTCTCTTCTTTCCTTTTTTCCTTCTTTCCTTCCTTCCTTTCTGTATAAACACTTAATTGAGAGGGAAGTTTTTGCAGAAGTAATTGGGAATGTGATCCAAAACCCAAGTGAGAAGCCTATAGAAGCAGGAACACAGCATCTGTTGAAAGAAGAGGAACAAAGGTAAAATTTATACATGGGAAAGGTGTCTTAGATGGTAGGAATATGAAAGAGTTCCCATCTCATTCTTTACACTTGCTCAATGAAGTATGAGCCAGGTCATCAGCAAACAGTAAGGGAAAGTCAGGGGTGTTACAAATTGAGGAGGAAAAAGGTATGAAAAAGTAACATGGATGTGGGAAGACCAATAACCTGGGGAAGTAGAGTGTAATGTCCACCAGTGTTGAGTGCCCACTTGAGATCTGAGATTTCAAATAAAAATAGGATTGTTAGTTTGGTTATGCTTAGTCACATTCAAATGCTCCTGAAATAGGTGCAGAGTGTGCAAAATGCTTTACTTTAGCAGTGTCAGGGTTTTACTGAGTACTGCAGAGGGAGGCAGGTGTCAAAAAACTTGGGTGGTGGGAATAGCCTAACACAGCACAGCAGGAGTGCTTTAGCATTGACAGTTGTTTAGAATTAGAATTATCAGCACTTGCTGATAATAAACCTTGGTTAACTTTTTTATTTTTCGTTATTTATTTTATTTTTAAGGCAGATTCACACACACACACACACACTCTTTTTCTCTAAAAAGAGAGAGAGAGAGATAGAGGGGGAGAGAGAGATTTTCCATCATTGATTTACTCCCCAAATGCCTGCAACAGCCAGGGCTAGGCCAGGCTGAAGCCAGACCCAGGAACTCCCTCTGAGTCTCTTCCATGGGACTCAACTCTTTGAGCTATCAGCAACTGCCTCCTAGGATGTGCTTTAGCAGGAGGCTGGGTCATAGAGAAGCAGGGACTCAAACCCAAGCACTCTGGTATGGGATGTGGGCATCCCTAGAGGCTGCTTAACTCACTGTGCCACAAGACCTACCTGCAGGTAGACTTTTAGATGGCTCTGTTATTGTTTTTAAACTCTTTGTAGATAATGTGCCTCTTATTGCCTGCATCTGGGAAGGACAAAGCACACTATGACCCCTCCCTTGGTGGCTGCCAAGAAGTTAAGGAAATTAACATAAGAAAGAACAGATTACATTGATTGACAAATGGGCTCCAAAGAGATGAACAAATCTCCAACCCCAAAAAACCATTTCTGAACTTCAAAAATTTTGAATTATCTTTTCACTAGATGACCCCTATACTTACCTATTGAAGAAATTTTATCTCCATTTTCCAAGTAAGGAATGGAGGAGCTCACAGATATGTAAATCACCCAAGACCAACTGGTGAATCATAGGCACAGCTAAGAGCCAAAACTAAACTTTTCATCCAATACTTTGATGCTTTGTTCTCCACTGAGCTACTTTTATTTCTAAAATCTTTTCATTTTTTTTTTGACTCCACAAACTGAAGGCTAAGCAGAAGAATTTATGGTGATTTTAAAGATTGTTCTTTAAACATCACAAGGTGAGATGGGTAAATACAGTTTGTTTATATAAATATACAATAGCAGACTTTCTCTTCTTAATATGTTATCCAGAAACAAGAATTGTGAAGAACTGGTGATGAACATTTTACATTTACACTCAGTTGCAAGATAAACAACCCATTCTCCATGGCCCTTTTTCTTTTTTCCTGTGGTTGGTAAATTCATTATTCCTTTTAATTATGTTGGGCTATGATTTATTGTGGAATAATTCAGATGTATATACATTTATAAAGAGCAGCAAGGACACACACATCACTAACACTAAGATCAGGAAATAAAATCCTTAGCTCCTTATCTAGGAAGTAACTATTCTCCCGATTATGCTATTTAGCAGGTACACATTTCATGTAGCAACTGCAAAAACTCCAGTTTATACTTGAGTATGTAGAGAATGTTGACAATGAGTATGATAAAGCAAATGATGTGAAACTTATTTTGATCTTGTAGCCCTCCTGGAAGGAAGGTCTCAGGGAGCCTCCCAACCTGCCCAGGCCACATGTATGTCCTAGAGCCACTGCTCTAGAATCCACACTTAGGAGCAGGGTTTTGTGGTTGCATGGTAAGTACTGCTTTCATACACATATCCCATATGGGTGCCAGTTCGAGTCCTGGCTGCCTCACTTCTGATCCAGCTCTCTGCTATGGCCTGGGAAAGCAGTAGAAGATGGCCCAAGTCCTTGGGTTCCTGTACCCACATGGGAGACCTGGAAGAAGCTCCTGGTTCCTGGCTTCAGCTTGGATCAGCACAGTTCTGGCTGTTGTGGCCATTTGGGGAGTGAACCAGCTGATGGAAGATACCCCCTCCTCCTGCCTCTGCCTCTCAAATAAATAAATAAATAAATCTTTAAAAAAAAGTCTACAATTAACCTATAACAAACAGCATAATGAACACAGAATATTGAACCTTTTCCCATGGGCTAGACTTCCTCTCATAGTCTCTCCTCAACAAATGTACTAGAGATATGGTTAAGAAAATAAAGCATAAAGGAGATATTAGATATAAGAAAAAATTCTTAAGAAACTAAATTGTCAATATATGCACATATGCAGATGACACTATTATCTACAAAGATAATCCAAAATAGTTCAAAAGTAAATCCAAACTTATAAGTGAATTAAACAAAATTACTTAGTTAGTGAGCAATATATGCAAGCAAGTGGGTAATTATGTGCCAGCAAGGAACAAACAGAAAAAAATTTTAAATGACCAAATACAGAATAGGAAAGAAATTTTTAAGAGAAAAGAAATAAATGTAATATCTTCAAATATTCTTCATATATATACATATATGTATACACACATGTATATTCAAATGACCTAAGGGCAGAATAAAACAAGACTATGAAGACAAAGAAAGGCCCTGAATTCAGAGACATTTGGTAAGTTGCAACTCATAAAGCACTTTGTTATTGCAGTTTACATGATCCCAGGACACAGGGTCACCAGGGAGGTGACCCAGCCCCCTGCTGTCTGCAGAGTAAGACCCTAGGAGGGGGAGATGGCTTCAGACCCTAGTCCAGGCTTCACTTCTCACTACCCTCATTCTGCACGACCCCAGTGACTGCCCCCATGCTAGGGGCGAGTCTGATTGCATCTCCTCTGACGTCATGTGTGCTCACTGGCTGTGAGAACTGTCTATTCAGCAAGCCAGGGCAACACTGCGTAACCATGGTGATCCTCTTCTGGCTCCACCATACTGGGCTTTCCAACTCTGCTGCTGAGAAAAGCCCAGGTGGGTGAGGCTTGTCGTTCTGTGAACATCTTGCACAATTGTAGCCCTCAGAAGTTCAGGGGGAGGCCTTGGAAGCTGGGAAAGGGTGACTGTGTGGGGGCATTTCCCCTGGCTTACAGCCGGGACACTGGCCGCTTTTTCTCCCTCCGGCACTCAGTGACTTCAGCTCAGTCCTAGAGCTCCTTCCTTGCTGCTCAGGGTCTCCTCAAATGTGTGGGGAGGACGGAACTGTCCTCGGGGAAAATTCAGAATGCATGTGTGGCGTTCCTGTGAGGAGAAACCGTGATCTCTGGGATCCTCTGACCCTCCTTTCTGAGGGACAGGGTTGGGGGAATCAGGATCTCAAGTGTACAACCTGGTCCTCTCGGCATAGCTCTTCTAGGGATCTGCGCCCGCTTTCTATTGCTAGTAACACAGTATCACAGAGTGCATAAATTATAGAAAACAGTTTTATTTGTTTTATGGTTTTGGTCTAAGTTTGAGGGGCAGCATCTGATGATGGCTGTCTTGTTGATAGAGCCCTGAGGTGGCTCAGAGACCATGTGGCCAGTAGGAGAGAGGCCAAAGCTAAAAGGCTTCTATAGCAGACACCCTGTAGATAACCCATTAAACACATAAACAGCTTTATCCTAATCACATTTATAAAGTCCCATCTGGTACCATTTTTAATAGCTCATAATTAGGTTTATTTTGGGTTTCAGATGGGATAAACCATGTTTGATCCATACTGTAAAGCCTGGAAGTAAATCCCTAAATATTCATCTCTCTTCCCCACCTTGCCAAATGCCAAGTTCCCTACTGAAATTTACAACACTATAAAATATTTTCCCTTTGATATATTTAAGATTCTGTACTTTAATTGACTTTTTTCTATAGAATAATCAATAACTCTTTGAAAGGTTTATTTTCTGTTTTTTAGTATTTCATAGGAGAGAAAGGCAGAATATACCTACCTGACACCCCAGGGTAATATACACACACACACACACACACACACACACACACACACACACAAACTTCACCAGAGGGAAGGTCATGGGAGCTATGGGGTTCTTGTCTTCATGCAAGAAAGAATTCAGGCATGAGACACAGAGCCAAGTGATAAGGCTTTATTGGAGATAGGGGATCTGCCAGAATGGAAGGGATAGAAAAAGAGCACCCAGTCACTGGGACTGGGGGAGAGTGAGGTTACATGGTTGAGTGGAGAGAATACACCTGGGCAGGTCAGGCATGCAGCTCAGCAGAGAGCTGAGTGTGCAGTCCATTTGGACTCCCTAGGAGTCTATTTACCCACCTCTTCTTCTCCCTCTCCTCCAGGACAAAGGATGGAGAGTCCTGGAGAAGGATTTGTTGGGTGAAAATTAACAAATGCCTCCTCAGATTTGCTTGTGCAGAGCAAAGGAGCTTCCCTTAGGGTGCTGAATTCTACCAGACATTTAAAGAACTCATTCCAAATCTCCCCAAGTTAGTCAAACCAATAGAAAGGGAGGGAATCCTCCTAAAATTCTATGAAGCCAACATCACTGTGAATCCTAAACTGAAAAAAAAGAGAGGAAGAACTAGAGACTAATTTCCCTGATGAACCTAAGCAAAATTTTTCAACAAAATACTAGCCACTTGAATCCAAAACCACATCACTCACCTGGACTGGTGGGATTCATCCCCAGAATGCAGGGATGGCTCAACATTCACAAATCAATGTGATACACCACATTAACAAACTTAAAAACAATAACCATATGATTATCTCAATAGATGGAGAGAAAGCATTTGATAAAACACTTTATACTTTCATGATGAAAACTTTATGCAAATCAGGTATCAAGGAACATTACTCAACACAATCAAGGTGATCTATGATAAAATCATGGGCAGCAACCTTATGAATAGGGAAAAGTTTGAACTGTTTTCACTAAGATAGAGAACCAGACAAGGATGCCCACTCTCATCATCACTGCAAGTTTTAGCCAGAGCTATTAGGCAACAAAAAGAAATCAAAGGGATATAAATTGGGAAGGAGGAAGTCAAACTATCACTATTTGTGGATGACATGATTCTATATTTATGGGATCTAAAAAACTCCACTAAGAGAGTATTGGAACTCATCAAAGAGTTTGGTAAACTGCTATGTTATAAAATCAGTACACAAAATCAATAGCCTTTGTATACACAGGCAATGCCACAGCTGAGAAAGAACTTCTAATATCAATCTCAGTCACAATAGCTGCAAAAACCCCAAATACCTTGGAATAAATTTAACCAAGGACATCAAAGATCCCTATGATGAAAATTACAAAACATTGCAGAAAGAAATAGAAAATGTTCAGGATCATTAGCCATGAGGGAAATGTAATTCAAAACCACAATGAGGTTTCCCATCACACCCATTAGAATGTGTTTCATACAGAAATTCGACAAACAACAAATGCTGGTGATGGTGTAGGGGAAAAGGTACTGTAATCCTTTTGTTGATTGGATTATAAACTAGTACAGCCAATGCAGTAGATATTATGGAGGTACCTCAGAAATATGAATATAGACCTTCCATATTACTCTGCCATCCCACTCCTGAGACTTTAACCAAGGGAAGTGAAATCAGCAATATGAAAGAGTTTTCTGTACTCCTATGTTACTTGCAGCTCAATTCACAATAGCTAAGCTATGGAATCAACTCAAATGTCCATCAACTGAAGACTGGATAAAGAAATTATTGGTTAAGTACACAATGGAATACTACGTGGTAAAGTGGTAAGAAATCCTGTTGGTTGCAACAAACCAAATGAAACTTGAAGTCATAAAACTTAGTGAAATAAGCCATTTCCAAAAGGACAAATGCCATATGTTCTTCCTGATCTGTGAAAACTACTGCAACACCTAAAATTAATCTATAGAAGTGAAATTAACACTTTGAAATTTGCTGACTTTGTACAGCCCCTGTCTTGGGTGTTGAGGAACAGTATTTTTCCCCATACCAGTTTTTGAACTCTTTACTTAGTATAGAGTTAACCTTATGTGTATAAAGTTAATTGAAAATAGATTTTAGTAAAAAATAAGAAAGGGAATAGAAGAGGGAGGTGGAAGAGGATGGGTATGCAGGTGGGAGAGTCAGGTGGGAAGAATCGCTATGTTCCAAAAGTTGTATTTGTGCAATGCATAAAGTTTGTTTACTTTAATGAAAGTTTTTTTGGAAAAATGTTAAAAAAGTAAAAGCATCATGTATTTCATAGGTACAATTCTAAGAAGATAACCATACTTCCCTTTCTTCCTCCCTCTAATAGTCCCCCTACTTTCTTCCTTTTCTTTCATCTTTAATTTTTATAAAACCATAATTTCAATCCACTGTGTAATAACAGATTTTATGCACCACTAATCATAATATTCAATAAGTGAAAAGTAGAACATTACAGTTCCACAGAGTATAAACAAAGCTAAAATTAACAATCATATTGCAAGATTTAGATTCCTATTCTTACTATCTTATAAAACTAATACTTATCATAGAAATCATACAGTATTTATAGTTTGTGATTGACTTATTGCACTAAGAATAATGGTTTTCAGTTAGACACATTTTGTTACAAAACACAAAATTTAATTCTTTTTATGGTTGAGTAGTATTCTGCGGTGTTTACAGACCCCATTTTTTTGTTCTTTCATCATCTGATAAACATGTGGATTGATGCCATATCTTTTTTATTATGAATTGAACTGCAGTAAACATGGAGGTACAAATAAATCTGTCATGCAATGATTTAATTTTATCTGGGTAAATTCTTAGCAGTGGGATAGCTAAGTCATATGGCAGATATATTTACAGCTTTTTGAGGAATCTCCATTCTGTTTTCCATATGCCAGTACATTACATTCCCATGAAGAGTAGATTAGGGGCAAGTGCCATGGCTCACTTGGCTAATCCTCCACCTGTGGCACCTGCATCCCCTATGGGTGCTGAGTTCTAGTCCCAGCTGCTCCTCTTCCAGTACAGCTCTCTGCTGTGGCCCGGGAAGGCAGTGGAGGATGGCCCAGGTGATTGGGTACTTGCACCCACATGGGAGACCATGAGGAAGCACCTGGCTCCTGGCTTAGGATCAGCACAGCATGCCAACTATAGCGGCCATTTGGGGGGTGAATCAATGGAAGGAAGATCTTTCTCTCTGTCTCTCTCTCTTACTAACTCTACCTGTCAAATAAGTTAAAAAGAAAGAGATAGGGAACCTTGGTCCCCACATCCTCACCAACATTTATTACTGTTTTTTTTCTTTTATTTTTGGATGATAGCCATTCTAGCTATGATGAGATGAAACCTCAAAGTGGCTTTTATCTGCATTTCCCCAATGGCTAGTGATCCTGAGCATTTTTCATGTCTTTGTTGGCCATTTTTATTTCATCTTTTGAAAAATACCTATTCATGTCTTTTGCCTATTTCTTAACTGGATTGTTTGTTCTGTGCTGAGTTTAATTTGCTCTTTATGAATACTTATTGTTAATCCTTTACCAGTTTCATAGTTTGCAAATGTGTTCTCCCATTTTACCGTTTGCCACTTAAGTTTGTTACATTTTTCCTTCACAGAAGTTTCTTAGCTTGATATAATTCCATTTTTAGAATTATTTTGTTTATGTTTTTATTGCATGTGTTTCTGAGCTCTTTTTCAAGAATTCTTTGTGTATGACAAGGACTTGCAGTTTTGTGATCTTTTCCTCCATTAATTTGATGGTATCAGGTCACAGATTTAGATCCTTAATTACTGTGAGTTGATTTTTGTATAAGGTGCAAACTAGGCATTTTGTTTCATACTTCTGCACCAGTAGATCCCATTTTCCCAACACTATCCAACATTATTTGTTGAAGAGACTCTTCTATCTAGAGTTATTTTCTCCAAGGTTAGTTATTTGTAGCTGTGAGGATTAATTACTGGGGTTTCTATTCGATTTCATTGGTCTATATTTCTATTTTTGTGCAGATACCATGGTATTTTGATTATAAATTCCCTGTAGTATGTCTTCAAAGCTGGTATTGTGATGCCTGAAGTTTTGCTTTTGTTGTGTAAAATTGTATTTGCTATTTTGGGTCTCTTGTGTTTCCACATGAATTTTAATATTGTGTTTTCATTTTCATTGAGAAAAATGCCCTTGATATTTTGACTGGAATCTCATGGAATTTGTAATTTGGGGCAGTATGGACATTTTAATTATATTAATTCTTCCATTCCAGGAACATAGATGATTTTTCCATTTTGTATGTCTTCTTTTATTTCTTTCTTTAAATTCTTGTAATTTTCATTGTAGATATCTTTCACATTCTTGTTAAATTTATTAAAAGGTATACAGATTTCTGTTAGCAATTTTGAAAGTAGTGAACTTTATGTTCTTTCTCAGCTGTAGGATTGCTTATGTATACAAAGACAATTTATCTTTGAGTGTTGGTTTTACATCCTGCCAAACTACATTTGCCAAACTCTCTTTTGAGTTCCAATATCTCTTATGAGTTCTAGTAGTTATTATGTGTAGTATTAGAGAAATCTATACTGAAATTTCATGACATTTATTACCATTAGTGCAATGCATAGTATAATATTTAATAATTTCCAATTATTCACATTTTCTATTTATAAATTAGTGTTGGCTCTGAGCAGAGGTTGTGGTTGTTAAATGAATAAAGATTAGTGTAATGGATACTACCATTTCATGCTCAAGTGTTCAGAAGGCCTGGGAAATTTTAGGCATATTTACAGGATCTACTTTTACAACTTTAACACGGTTTTTCTCCAGTTATTATGTTGATAGTTATGCTGTGTCAAAATTATGAAATGTCAAAATTGCATGTTACTTTTAAAGGACTGAAAATTCTGGGAGTTAGGTAACTTCACAAAAATTATTTTTACTCTAAATATATTTGAAATATGCAGTACTGTGCATGTATTATCTATTTGAAATAAGCTTTACTGTCTCTTCTCTCATTCTCCCTCTCTTTCTTTAGTTTCCAAGATAACACAGCAACACACTCAATTATTTTTGCTTTATTCTCTATTATCTACACATTAAAAAATTGAAGAAAGAAAGTATTATTGTTAGGACACTGTTTTATGCATTTTATTTGACATCAGAGATGTTAGCAAACTACTCTGATGGTTTCCCACTATTTCAAATATGCAAAACAATTTTAAACTATTATCTTTATGACAAGTGAAGTGTTTTCTCTGTCTAGCTTTTAGCTGATTTCAAGTTAAGTGTATAGTATTATCCTTCTGGTGTCATAGAGAAAACACTTTCTATAATCTGTCTGCTTTGGGTAGTCTCCATAAAAGGGATCCAAATATCTTACAAGATTATTTCAGAAGAAAAGGTAAATGCATATGTAAGAAAATGTATATGCAATCTTTTCTCTTTTTAAGACTACTTGGTCTCCATGAGCCACACTAACCCAGTTACAGCAAAAAGGCAGTGGTCAGAGGCCAGTCTGACAACTATTAGCACAGTCCATCCTGCACTTTCTCTGGAGTGTGAGACCTTCTCTCTGCTCATGTAAAGCAGATATTTCTTCTTCTGAGGCAGAGATAGCCAGAAGGTAGCGAAATAGCTTTTTTGCCTCATTGGCAAACTTTCTGTAAAAGAGCTTTGTTTATAGTATAGTGACATGTGTATAGGTACAGATTTCATAGATGTATATACATTGATGAAGAGTTGTTTAAAATTAATGTACAATTTGAAATATATGGACAATTTAAAAATTGACATTTGTGTAATGTTAGCTTTACTTTTCACAATTTAGTTAACAATAAATACATTTTTTAAAAAGTTTATGTAATTTGACAGAATATAAAAAATACAGTTATATTTGAAGAGTGGAAATAATTTGGTGGGGGCAAAAGAATTGCTAAGTGCTTTGGGGTAGAATGATGCAGGTTTTATTCATGAAGTGAAACTTCATTGAGAACTGTGAAATCAGAATAATAGTTCCTAAGCCAGTGACTTCTTAAAGAGACACTATCTTCAATTATACATAAGAACTACATGAAATATTTGTCAAAATGCAGTCAGTCCCACCAAAACTAAATTCTACACACAGAGATGTAAAATCTGAATTTTAATGAATGTTCATTATGTAATGCAGGAGGTGAGAAATCAGTGTAGGTCTCCCAGAGGGGTGGCACACATCTCAACAATTTTGTTTTAATCCCATTTTCCACAAATACTTGAATCACCCTCATATATTAACTCATGTTGGGAAGTACATTTTTTAAAAAAAAATTGAAGAGACTTTGGATATTTTTCATAAGATTTATGTTTTATATGTATATTATGATGTATTGATATCACTCAAAAGGAGAATTAACATCTTAATCTTGTCACAAGTCTGTATCTTAGACATAAATTGCATTTTAATTTTATGACCATGCATTATGGGGCTGGCACTGTGACACAGCAGGTCAAGCCACCACCTGCTGCTCCGGCAGCCCATGTGGGTGCCAGTTTGCCAGATTAAGTCTTGAGTACCCTACTTCCAATTCAGCTTGATGCTAATGCACCCATGAAAGCAACAGAGGATGGCCCAAGTGCTTGGGATCCTGCACCTATGTGGAGACCAGAATTAAACTCTTGGCTTCTGCCTGGTTTAGTTCAATATTGAGCCAAGCGGGGAGTGAACCACAGGATAAAAGTTACACTGTGTGTAACTCTGCCGTTAAAATAAATAAAGATGATGCAGTGCCAGAATCCCATAAGGGCAGCAGTTCAAGTCCCATCCACTTCCCTGTTAATATGCCTGGGAAAGCAATGGAAAATGGCCCAGGCCCTTGAGTACCTGCATCCACATCAGAGACCTGGAGGAAGCTGCTGGGTTCTGGCTTCAGCCTGGTCCATCCTCAACGATTGTGACCATTTAGGGAGTGAACCTTGGGATGGAAAATTGTGTCCCTCCCCTCTCCTCTTCCCTCCCCTTCCCTTCTCTTTTCTATTCTCTCTCTGTCTCCCCCCCAACTCTGACTTTCATGTAAAATAAATCTTTCAAATAAATAAATAAATAAATATTTTAAAATACCACAAATGATTGTCACATTTTTAGATGCTGGGTTTTTTTTGTTGGTTTGTTTTGCTTTTGTTAAAGATTTATTTATTTGAAAGGCAGAGGTCTACACACATACACACACACACATACACATACACACACACCAAGATTTGTTCCATTGCTTCAGCTTTCTGTGCTGTCACCATTGCTGGATGATCTTGTCTTACTGTACATCCTTTGTTTCCTCTCCAGTCTGTTTTCTTTCTATTCACTTGCATTACCTTCAGTTTAATTTTCTTTCCTACAGTCATTTTTATTCTATAATTATTTTTAATGAATTCTAATTAATTTCTTTGGTACTTCTATTTTTGTTTAATTATTCATACTTGAATTTTTCTGATTGTGACAAATTTGTTCTTTGATGTGTCTACTGTTTTATTCGTGTCAGATCATTTTGCAATGCTAAATTTTTGGTTTTTGTGATCATATCTTTCTTGTGGCTTCATATCTCTTTTTCGTTCTATGTTGCTCTCTGGGTGAATCACAATTGCATCTATTCCATGTTCATGTTTGAGCACAGCGGATTTTATGCTATTTTATAGGAGGCTTCTATGTAGGTTGTTAGGAGATAGGCAAGAAAGAATCTTGTAGTTTCATGATTCTAAGATTTCTTATGTTGTATACAAACTGTTATAAAATATAGCTCCACTGTACTTTCTGGAATCTTCCTTTCTGATATTCTTTTCATTATATATTTGAAGTTTCTCCCTACCCTGATTTTTGCTTTTCTGACATTCACATTGGTTTCCCCTCCCACTGAATCTTCCTCATTGTAGATATCTGCTACAAAACAGAAATATGTGCAGTTGACTTTTGTGAGTTACTTCTTCCTAGGCCACACCAGCATCAATGAACCTTCAAGTAAACTTGCAACACTTACCCCATTCTCCCTGAATTCAGGTTTGCTTAAGTCATCCCACAAAATTTCTCCTCTGGATGAAGATTTCACATTTGTTAGGGATTTTGGGGATTTCAAGATGAGCTATAATTTCAATGACTTATGTTTCATCCTATGAAATTACTCATGGTATTTTGAGGTAGCTGCAAGAGTAGGCCAGTTTTTCAGATTTCTTTTTAAATATTTATTTTTATTTATTTGAAAGAGAAAGAGAGAGAGAGAAATGAGAATATCTTCCATCCTTTGATCACTCCCCAAATAGCAGCTGGTCTGGCCAAAGGTAGGAGCCTTTTATGGGTCTCCCCCTTGGGTGGCAGAAACCCAAATCTTGGAGCAGCTTCTGCTATTTTCCAAGAGCATTAGCAGGAAGCTGGGTTGTGAGCAGGTCAGCTGGGAGCTGAACTGGTGCCTGTATGCCAAAATATTAGCCTGTAAGATTTGAGGAATATTTCCAGATACTCCCAATTTTTGGAATACTTCTAATAATCTGAAACACAGAAGCTGAAAAATTTAATCAGAATAGGGCATGTAACTAAAATGTTTACACCACTGACATAAGCAGTATTCCTAAGCACTTACTTTGAGTCATATTTCTCATTTTACTAGTGTTGGCTTTTGATGTTTTGAAAATCTATACCATGAAACAGTAAGAAACTGCAAACTGTTGCAGCTGAAGGTTTATATATTGTTTATTTTATAATAAATTTTATGTGAGCAATGCTGGTATTTCTTTTGCTTTGTTTTTAGGTACAATCGAATGTCATAAAGAACAGACAGCTGGCAAGGTATGAATCTCAGCATAGGCAGCAATTCAGATAGTGAAGTTGGGCTCTCTGAGTTTATTGGCAAATAGTACCAAGTGTCCATAAGAGAATGGAACACCAATATCTTTAACTTCCAATCAATGAAACTTTTGATGTAAAAGTCCAAAATTTTGGAGCAAGCACTCTGGCACTGTGGGTAAAGATGCTATCTATAGTGCTGGCATCCCATATTGGTGCTGATTTGAGTTCCAGTTGCTCCACTTCTGATCCAGCTCACTGATAATGCACCTGGGGAAGCAATGGAAAATGTCTCTAGTACTTTGGTCACAACATCTGCATGGAAGACCCAGAAGAAGCCCCTGGCTCCTGGCTCTGGATTGGCCCATCTCTGACCATTGTGACCATTTGGGGATTGAATCAACAGACTGAAGATTTCTCTCTCTCTCTCTCTCTCTCTCTTTCTAGCTCTGCCTTTCAAATAAGTAAATCTTTAAAAACAAAAAAAGTTCAGAATTTAATAACTGCAGACACGATGTTTTATTTCTTTTTAGTAAGAATTTAAAACCTTAGAACAAGTAAGTTAAAATTTACTGGGTTGTACAAAAACAACATGGGATTCATATGAGATTGAATAATATATATATACACAAGGCCACACTGAGAAGATTTTGGAAAAATGGGATTAAAATAAGTATTTTGTGCAAAAATATTTAAACCATATATAAAGTTTTTTTCATATTACATATTTTCTATCAATGTTAAGAGTCATACAATCCCAGATCTCATCATGAAAATGCAGTATTCCATTTTTATTATATGGGAATATCCCATATCACAGTTATCTGATTTCAGGAATATTTATTTTTTATCAATGAATTTCCATTCAATTTAATGAGCAAAGATTACTTCAACTTTTCCACATGTCAGACATGTCCAAAGAAAAAAGCAGGGCAAATGGATGGATACATTCTTTGCCCATTTCTGACATTTAGTCTTACACATTCCCTTTAACATTTCATTGACCTACTGGAAATAAAGGCCAGTTGCCTAAAACCCTACCTCATTTTCTTCTTTTTTTTCTGGATTCTTTTAGGTTGCCCTTGAATTTTTTTATTCTATACTCTGAAAATCCTTCAGGAACACAGTTTTAAAGCTAAATATTTATTTGAAGTTTAACATGTTGACTGGAAGACAATGTGTATATGAAATATATGTACCACACATTGTATTGCTGTAAGACTGGATGTTTGAGAGAAATATGGGGTACCCTGATACTGTGTGAAAAGTAATGAAACTAAAAGTTATTTTATTTTTTAAGATTTATTTATTTGAAAGAGTTATAGGAGAGAGCCAGGGGAAGGAGAGAGGGAGAGTGGGAAAGGGAGAAAGGAAAGGCAGAGGGAGAGAGAAAGGGAGAATCTTCCAGGTACTGGTTCACACTGCAGGTGGTGGCATAACCTTCTGTGCCACATTGCTGGCCCCTCAAACTAAAATTTATGTTGGTTAACTGAAACTCAAATTTAACTAAGAGTTCCATCTCTCTTTCTAAATCTGACTTTATTCAATTGACATGTAAAAACTTCTCAAATTAACTAATGTAATGATGACAAACTGATGCCTATACTGTATCATTATGGTTATTCCTTTCTTGTAACCAAGTGTGTGGGGTTAGTTTGATGCTATGTAAAGTTGCACTTCCATAAACCAATTAACTATCTGAGCAATTAATTATACTTACTATTTTGTAGTCCATAAATGCTTAGGCTTCACAAAATACTTCTCTTATAACTCTATCTTCACTTCACATTATTGTAGTAACATTCTACTAAAGAGAAAAATCTTCCCTTGTCAGCTGTGGCTATTAACAGTGCTCAAACAGTGGTTCCTAATTGAAAGGAAAGCAAGGTCAATGCTCCCACACCAATTAATCACTAATTTACCTTTCCTCAAATGCCCACGGCTGAAGAACCATGACTTCTAAGGATGTTCTTTGTTTGATGAACGATTAGACTGATCATGCCTTTTGACATAGTAATTTCATTTCTAGGAATTTCTTCTAAGAAACCAAAAGGAACAGGCCACAAAGACACGTGCACAGGATGTTCCTCACAGTATTGTTTATAATAGCAATTAATCAACAAATAAATGGTAAAAATTGGAGGACAACACTAAAAATACCTTTATAAAAGCATTAGGTAAGTCAATGATGGTGTACCCAGCAAGATCACCATTT
Organism: Sylvilagus floridanus; assembly: GCA_949820135.1. Taxonomy (NCBI): domain Eukaryota; kingdom Metazoa; phylum Chordata; class Mammalia; order Lagomorpha; family Leporidae; genus Sylvilagus; species Sylvilagus floridanus. The sequence continues at coordinate 1,717,269 of OX463235.1, read as the reverse complement.
ATTCTTACACGTCTACTATCCAGTCTCAACAAGATAAATGAACTATTTAAAACACCACAGATGGCCGGCGCCATGGCTCAACAGGCTAATCCTCTGCCTTGCGGTACCGGCACACCAGGTTCTAGTCCCGGTTGGGGCACCGGATTCTGTCCCGGTTGCCCCTCTTCCAGGCCAGCCCTCTGCTGTGGCCCGGGAGTGCAGTGGAGGATGGCCCAGGTGCTTGGGCCCTGCACCTCATGGGAGACCAGGAAAAAGCACCTAGCACCTGGCTCCTGCCATCAGATGAGCGCGGTGCACCGGCCGCAACACGCCGTCTGCGGCAGCCATTGGAGGGTGAACCAACGGCAAAGGAAGACCTTTCTCTCTGTCTCTCTCTCTCTCTCACTGTCCACTCTGCCTGTCAAAAAAAAAAAAAGATCTGCAGACTTAAAATCTACCAATACTTCTGATTTTATTATTTATTTATTCATTTGACAAAAGCATTTTACTTAGTGATATCTGGCAGATCCTTTAACTTTCCAGTCAATTTGAATGGTTAAAACACAGTCCAGGCAAGCTTAAAATTCAACCTGCCTCCTGATGCAAAGCAAGCCACACCACCCCCTATTTATGTGCTGTTCTTCTATTAACCCCATACTTGAATTCTGCTTTCAAGACAACTAAGTTTCTAAAAGGAAAGAAGAGGGAGGAAGGAAGGGAAAAAAGGAATGAGGACAAAAAAATGAAATCGACTTCGAGAAGCAGTAACATAGAATAGCCCTTGTCTAGGCTGTTGAGGAACAAATCTCTTAGCTATTTTTATTTCATTCATTCTTTTTTTTTCTTTCTGTTACTTTTTCTTTCTCAGACTAAACAGGAGAGGGAGGAGGAAAGGGGGGACTGGGTGGGAGGTTGGGTACTGTAGGGAGAATTACTATTTTCCTAATGTCGTATTCATGAGATACATACAAATAAAAAAGGTATATTAATGGAATAATTGCATATAAACTCCAACCAAAGAAAATGTGTAATTAAAACCATAATTATAGCCAAGGCAAGGGCAAAGGTAATACAATTCTACTTTCATATACTCACTCTTGAAATTCTCATAAACTTGACACTATTATTACTATTTAATGTTTCATGGCATTTAAATGTGACTTAATATTTTTCCAGTGTAAGCTGTAGATATTGTTGCATAATTATGAGATTAGGATGGTCAGATGTTTTCTTAGCTTTTTGAAATTCTTAAAAAAATTAAACAAGCATTATCATATTACTTTTTAACAGTATTCCAAGGAAAAAAGCTCAAAGTAATGATGATATTCTGAAGAGATGATTGTTTTTTAAATGTTGCAATGGCACTCAATCTATAAGTAGTAAATACATCAACATATATCTAACTTTTAAGTAAAAAGCTAAGAAAATTCACTGAAATGCCTTGGCTCACTGAAACGATCAAATGCCCAACATAAGGTGATCATGTTAGTCAGAGGCCTACTAGAATGCCTTATTATTATTATTATTATTATTATTATTTACAATTTACTATTGAGAAGCATGTCTCAAACTCAGAAGTAGAGGGAAAAGTCAAACCACAGTCTCTCTCTCTCTGGCTATTTTGTTAAAATACTATTTATTAACTAAGAGTACATTTTAAAAAGCTTTATAAGTTTGTTAATTTAAAATTAACCTCCTTGTTCCACATGTTACTAATGTCCTTAAAGGATGTCCCTTAGTCAAACCAAACATAACATAAATAAAAAGGAAAAGAAAAAGAAAAAAAAAGTTTGAAAAATGATAAAGAAAGGGAGAGGTTTTTTTTAAGATGAAACAAAAAAATAAAATAGAAAATGATTTTTTTTATAAAGCTTTTATTTAAAGAATATAAATTTCCAAAATGCAGCTTATGGATTACAATGGCTTCCCCCCCCATAACTTCCCTCCCACCCACAACCCTCCCTTTCCTGCTCCCTCTCCCCTTCCATTCGAAAATGATTTTTTTTAAATGTAGGAAGAGATCAAATCACTAGGAATGACAAGCCAAACAGGTCTGAAAAATTCTTTCCAATAAAATTAATGAGAACGCTCTCAAAAATTATGGGTATCCACTCTCCAGGAATCTGGAAATTACTTAAATGATTGTAATAACCAGGAGACTGTTTACTCAAGAAATGTTTACTCAAGAAAACTGGCTGAAGTTTTTTTTTTTTAAACTAGTGAGATTTGGGATATCATATACTTTTCTTCTCATATCTTCCTCTCCTCTTTTACTTGGTAATATAAAACTGACCTTCCATAAATAAAGCACACAAAAGCCCAAAGCTACAAAGTGCAAAATTTGCTTAATGTGCATCAAAAAAAGGAAAATACCATACTTGATCTCTTGTGAGTTGTAATGGTCAAAATTGAGTCACATTAAAATATTGTTTGAAATTTTCTTCAGTTTATGTATAAATGAGTTTCATGTTTAGCTGAGTTTTGTCTCAAGATTTGTGATTATGAAATCTATAAATACCATAAAATCCAAAAATTCAAAAATTTCAAAATCCAAAATAACTCATTTCCAAGACTTTCACCCACGTAATATTTAACAGCTACTGAAAACTAGAATGTACATATTTACAGTGAAATTAGCAGCTGAGCACCAAGCAGAGGAAATGGAACAGTTGCACAAAAACCTCAACAAATAGCTGCGATCCCAGTAGGATGATCTGGCTTTATTTGACCTAACTCAAATCTAGCTTGATGAGAACAGTTTTTATTTTTCCTGAGAGAATTTACTGAAGATAAGAAGTAGCAATATGTAAATAGTGAAGCTATATGAAATGATAACATGTGGTGAAAACATGCAATAGATAGGAAACAAAATTAAAAAGAAAAGCTAGGGAATGTGATGTTTTTAGGCACTGTATTTTTGTGTCCACCTCAAAACTCAAATGTTCAAGTCCTAATTCCAAATCTGGCTGTCTTTAGAGTTGGAGCCTCTAAAGAAGTTATTAAAGTTAAATGATACATGAGAGTAAGGCCATAATGCTATAGACAAAGGCTATTCAATTCACTGTTTCCAAATTCTTAATGGAATTTTTGTCTAATTATTAGCTGACCACAAAGCTAACCAAGCAGAAACTTTAATGGTTACAATTAACAAAGGTTAATTAGTTTGGGAAAGTCATTAACCAAAGAGCAACAACAACAACAAAAAAACCCAAAAACAAAAGCAAAGCAAAACTAATGAATAACAACAACAACCCAAAACATAAAACTAGGGTGAGAGAGAATCTGACTTCTCATTTTTTCATCGAATCAACCAATGCCCAGTTTTGAACAGAAACATTAAAAAGATGCACAGAAATAAAAGAAAGAAGCAAGTATGTCCCCTGCACATGAAAAAGACAGACAATATAATCTTTCCCTGAGGAGGTCAAGACTCACTACACAAATAGATTAAATCACTTATTTTAAATATTTACAAAGAACTAGAGAAAATGAAGCCTTAAAATAATAATTAAATATAATGTTAATGTCTCCATGCTACCCAGAATATCAATGAAAAGATAGGAATTAAAGGGAATTCCAAATTACCCAACATAAAGTACAGGAAAAAGGGTAAAGAAAAATGTAGAAAGCATAAAGGACCTGCGAAACATGATCAAGCACACCAAGATATACATGCCCCAGAAAGGAAAAGGGAGAAAGAAAATATCTGAAGGAATAATGGCCAAAAACTTCCCAAATTTGAAGAAAAAAATGTAAACGCTCAAGAAACAAAAACTCAAGTGAGATAAAGGCAAAGAGATCCACATCTATGCACATTATAATCAAACTGCTAAAAATTATTGAAAAGTAGATTATTAAAAGCACAAATAAGTACTAGTTAGATAGAAATGATCCCGTCTGGCTAAAAAGCCCATGAGAGTATTTTAGGCATGGAAAGCCAAGGCACTGTGGCAAAAAATGACCTAAATGAAAGATTTCTGTGACTGAGATCCCAGTGGAAAGAAGGGGCCATCAAAGAAGGAGGTACCTTTCTCTGAAGGGAGGAGAGAACTTCCACTTTGATTATGGTCTTGTCTAAATAAGGTCGAAGTTTGTGAACACAAGAGGCTTCCCTTAGCCGTGGCAGCTCATGACAAGAGCCTCATAAATAAGAGTGTCAATTGTTAAATCAACAGCAGGAGTCACTGTGCACTTGCTCCCCATGTAGAATCTCTGTGCTTAATGTGTTTTACTTTGAGATTAATAGTAAAACTATTCTTCAAACAGAACTTTATACTTTGTGTGTGTGTGTGTGTGGGTGCAAACTGTTGAAATCTTTAGAGTTTTCAGAGCAAAGTGACAGTAACTAAATTTGACAGTAACTAAAATTCATGCAAACACATACCGAGCGCTAGGAACAGCATTACATGAAGAACATGTAACATCAATTCTTTGCAAATTTGTTTTCAGAAAATAGGTGAACACTTTCACTCATTCAATAAATTATCATCGTTTTAAAATCAATACATGCACCAAGAAAAACTAAGACAATGCCCCTTATATTTATAGATCAAATATCCTCAACAAAAATGCTAAAAAAGTGAATTCAGTAACACATAAAATGCTGTTTTATAGGTAACCAAGTGGAATATTTTTGTAATTAAAGGATGATTATACATAAGATCAGCAATTTAATATACAAAATAGAAAAATGAACAAAAAAATGTAATCATCTCAGAAGACATAAAAAACTGTGTGACAAAAATCCTACACTCCTTCTTGATAAGAGCACTTAAAACTAGGTTAAGGATCTTCCTCAATCTGGTACACAGTAGTAACAGTGTCTACTTTTTAGAGGAATACTCTATTGAACTACATCTGTTTATATGTTTGTTTCTCCACTAGATTGTAAGTTTCTTGAAAACATATTAAGGTCCTTATTTTTTGATCCCTAATATATAGCTGGATCTAAAATAACAAATGATAAGTGAATATGACAAAAAAATGCAGTAGCACACCAATGACTCAAGGTAGGCAATAACTAAACATGACAGTTTTGCCTGTAAAGTATACAAATGCATTTGTCATAAAGTTTTGTATAATTCTTACTATATTTCTTTCACTTCTGGTATGTTGTCACAAAGAGGGAAAATAGGCAAGAAAGAACTTTTCCCCACAGAAACCTTTTATTTAAGGAATACAAACTTCATGCATTTCATAAGTACCACTTTAGGAACATAGTGATTCTTCTCACCATACCCACCCTCTGACATACAGCCCTATCCCTCTTCCTCCTCCCTCCCCTATTCCCATCCTTATTTGTTACTAAGATCTAGTTTCAACCAAATTTATGTAGTAGGTCTATATTCATATTTCTGAGGTATATCCATACTGTTTTCCACAGTGGCTGTACCAGTTTACATTTTCACCAAAAGTAGATTAGGGTTCCTTTAGGAAAGAACTACTGAAGAGTATTTGCCAGGAATTTCTTTACAATTGACTCATCTCAATCATAGTAGTAGAAAATGGAAAATACTAAATCAAATCTGAATTGCTATATGTAGTTCTCAAAGAGTTAATTTTCATGAGCGATAAAACTACTTTTCTGCTCCTTCACTGTTTGTAATCATCCCTATAATCTATTCTAAATCAAGCTTCTGTTTACAGCTTACTTTCAATACAGTAAAATTAATAATCATATTGACTTTATGATTAAAAAATTCCTTATGAAATAGCCAAAATGCTCCATTGTTAATACATTTAGTCACCTTCATCAGTACAGAGTTGGTATAAAATAACTTTCATTATGTCAGAATGAACTGAAATTTTCAGTGGAAATTAAATAAATACTCCTAAGTAAGATAAAGTAAATTGATTAAACAACAAAATACTATTTTGTTCTAATTTAGATTACTGATATGAAAAATATTGAACAGAAAATCACATCAAATACAAAAGAAAAAATTATAAAACACAAGCTAAAATGATAAACATTTACTTCCAAAATATAACATGAAAGAGGAACAAAGAAAAATATTGCCATTCCTGATACATTTAGCTTTTTAGCAACAACTTTAATGCTTAAAGGTTGGCATATTCTAGCAGGCTTAATCAGAAAGTCCAATCCAAATGAAAAATTGAGATAAAATATCAGCTTCTAGTTTCCAAAAATATAAATTGTGGTAACCAGCCAAAGTGCTTTCCTTTTTCTTTTTTTAAAATTTTATTTATTTGAAAGACAGAGTTACAGAGAAAGCAAGAAACACAACACACACACACACATGCACACACACACAGAGAGCCAGAGAGATGAGACAGAAAGAGGGAGACAGAGACAGAGACAGAGCAACAGAGAGAGGAGTTTTCCACCTTCTGGTTTACTCCTCAGATGACTACAATGGACAAAGCTGAGCTGATCTGAAAAGTTTCTTCCAGGCCTCCCATGTGTGTGCAGGAGCCCAAGGACTTGGGCCATCCTCCATTGCTTTCTCAGGCACATTAGTATTAGCAGGGAACTGAGTGGTGCAACCAGGATTTGAACCTTAGCCCAAGCACTTTCTGTTTCAACCTTAACTTAATTCATGAGCATACTGTGAAGATATTCTGAAAAAAAAAAGTAAAGTGTGAAGGACCCTAACGGGGGGAGGGACAAGAAATTAGGCCTGGGCAAATACCAGGGGCTTCTTAAAAAGCTAGATGTTCCCCAGAGATTAGCGGGCAGAACATTCTCTGGGAAGGAAAAAACAACCCCCGAGCAGAGCTACCCCTCCCCTTCAGAAAGTCCCTAGGCGCGCACTTATGATGTCACTGCGACCGGCCAATCCTGTAACACCCCAGCATTCTCCGTCAGCATTCTCCCTCAGCATTCTTTGTCAGCATTCTCCCATATGCTAATTGTCCCTCCAAACTGGCCAATCCCGTGCCACCTCAGCACTATCTGCCAGCATTCTTCATCAGCATTCTCCCATATGCTAATTGTCCCTTCGAACTGACCAATCCTGTAACACCTCTGCATTCTCCGCCAGCATTCTCCGCCTGCATTTTATGCATGTGCATTAGCAATATGCTAATTCGTTGCCTATATAACTGGTGTATAACTCCTCACCGCCTGAGGTGGGGGCCTGTTTGCACAAACGTTCAATAAAATCCTCGTGCTTTTGCATCAACTCATCTGGAGTCTGAATCTTTGGGCGTCCTCCCGAACGAGTGGGCATCTCAGCAATTGGGAGGTCCAACAAGTGCAATTATAATAGTGGAAGAATAATAAAACCAATAAATAAGCAGCCAACATAAAGTATAAGTACCAAGTCTAGCACAAAGAACACATTCATTAAAAGGCAATTTCTTTTCATACACTGATTTCTTGGTCACATCACACAGAAATGAACTGCCAGAAAAATTTCAGAAAAAGCAAGAGCAGTTTGTTTTTTTACATAACTAGCAAATAAGAAAATTTGTAACATTGTGTGGCTTAACTAGATTTTCTCTCAGGTTCTAGATTTTCTTAGTTAAAGCTGTGGAATACATACAAATAAAGTACTTTATCTTCATTCAGCACAGGGAAAATAGTAAGAGTCTTACAATCAGGATAGTGTCTGAAAAGGGAACTTAATACATGTAAATATTCATCTGCCTTTTCATTTTTTTATTATTCCATGTAAAGTTTTAATAACATATCAGTGTGTAGCATCACATTTAAAGGCCTTTCATTATGCAATTATTCTGTGACAAGTACAGTCAAAACAACTTCACAATTTCTTTTATGCATCACTCTTCACCTTCAAAGTACAAATATCTAAACATAAAATTTTAATACTAACATATTTAGTATCGTATATTTATTAATGACAAATATATATATATATATATATACATTAAAGGAAATATTCATGATGAAAATGCATGATTGATAATTGGGGTTAATGTCCTTTCACACTCAGAATAAGATAATTCAAACAAAAAATAATTTTTTTTCTAATCATTAGAAAGTATTTAGAAGGGCCAGTGCTGTGGCTTAGCAGGTAGGGTTGCTGCCTGCAATGCCATAGTCATCACTATGAAAGAATGTAGAGGCAGAAAATCTCATCTCCCTATAAAACTAGAAAGGAAATCCAAAGTAAACAATAGTAATATTTATGGAAAAATGGCAAGGCCAAGTCATTACTTATCAATAGTAACCTTGAGAGTAAATAGCCTCAACTCTCCAGTTAAATGACACAAACTGGCTGAATTAAAAAATAGAACCATCTACTTGTTGCCTACATGAAACACATATCAACAACAAAGAGACCCAAAGACTGAAATTGAAACATTGGAAAAAGTTATCCCATGCTAATGGAAAAAAACAAATAAAATAAAGTAGCCAGTCTAATATCAGACAAGGTAGACTTCAACACCAAAATTGTTCAAAGAGACAAAGAAGTGCACTGCGTAATGATTAAGTGATCAATTCAACAGGAAAATGTGACTATAATAAACATATATGCTCCCAATTACAAGGTGCCTGGGTTTTTCAAAGAAATGTTAATGGATCTAAAAGGAGGCATAGATCCCAATACAACAGTAATGGAAAACTTCACCACTGCATATTCATCAATAGACAGATAAACTAGACAAAATAGCGGAAAAAATCAGCCAAGTTAAATGACACTGTAGACCAAATGGATCTAACTGGTATCTACAGAAGTTTTCATCCTACAGTTGCAGAATACACATTCTTCTCACCCATGCATGGTGAGACAATCAAGACAATAAAGGCAATTATGACAATCCCATGGTCAGAATCTTATTGAATGGGGAAATTATGGAAGCAATCTCATAAAGATCCAGAACCAGACAAAGATGCCCACTCTCACCACTGTTATTCAATGTATTTCTGGAAGTTTTAGCCAGAGCCATTAGGAAACAAAAACTAATCAAAGGGATATAAATTTGGAAGTAGGAAGCTAAACTGTCCCTATTTGCAGGTGACATGATTCTATATATAGGGGATCCAAAAGATTCCATCAAGAGACTATTGGAACTCATAGAGAAGAGTTTGGTAAAATATCAGGATATAAAATCAACACAAAAAAATCAATAGCCTTTGTATACACAGACAATGCCACAGCTGAGAAAGACCTTCTAAGATCAATCCCATTCAAAATATCTACAAAAAATCAAATTCCTTGGGATAAGGTCATCAAAGATCTCTATGATGAAAATTACAAAACATTAAAGAAAGAAGAAGATACATTGGCTGGCACTGTGGCACAGTGGGTTAAGGCCCTGGCCTGAAGCACCTGCATCACATGGGCACCGGTTCTAGTCCCAGCTGATCCTCTTCTCATCCAGCTCTCTGTTATGGCCTGGGATAACAGTGGAGGATGGCCCAAGTCCTTGGGCTTCTGCACCATGTGGGAGATCCAGAAGAAGCTCCTGGCTCCTGGCTTTGGATCAGCACAGCTCTGGCTGTTGTGGCCATCTGGGGAGTGAACCAGTGGATGGAAGACCTCTCTTTCTGTCTCTACCTCTCTTAACTCTGACTTTCAAATAAATAAAATAAATCTTTTTAAAAAAGAAGATGATACAAAAAATGGCAAAAATCTTCCATGTTCAAAGATCGAAAGAATCAATATCATCCAAATGTCCATACTAATGAAAGCAATTTACAGATTCAATGTGATACCATTAAAATTACCAAGAATATTCTTCTCAAATAGAAAAATGTATGCTGAGGCCAGCACCACCTGTGGCGCTGGCACACCTAATCCTCCGCCTGTGGCGCTGGCACACCAGGTTCTAGTCCTGGTCAGGGTGCCGGATTCTGTCCCAGTTGCTCCTCTTCCAGTCCAGCTCTCTGCTATGGCCCGAGAGTGCAGCGGAGGATGGCCTAAGTCCTTGGGCCCTGTACCCGCATGGGAGACCAGGAAAAGCACCTGGCTCCTTGCTTCAGATCAGCATGGTGAGCTGGCCATAGTGGGCCGGCCACAGCGGCCATTGGGGGGTGAACCAACAGAAAGGAAGACCTTTCTCTCTGTCTCTCTCTCACTGTCCACTCTGCCTGTCAAAAAAAATGTATGCTGGCCGGCGCCGTGGCTCAACAGGCTAATCCTCCGCCTTGCGGCGCCGGCACACCGGGTTCTAGTCCCGGTCGGGGCACCGGATTCTGTCCCGGTTGCCCCTCTTCCAGGCCAGCCCTCTGCTGTGGCCCAGGAGTGCAGTGGAGGATGGCCCAGGTGCTTGGGCCCTGCACCCCATGGGGAGACCAGGAAAAGCACCTAGCTCCTGGCTCCTGCCATCGGACGAGCGCGGTGCGCCGGCCGCAGCGCGCCGACCGCGGCGGCCATTGGAAGGTGAACCAACGGCAAAGGAAGACCTTTCTCTCTGTCTCTCTCTCTCACTGTCCACTCTGCCTGTAAAAAAAAAAAAAGTATGCTGAAATTCATATGGAAACAGACCCCAAATAGCTTAAGCAATTTATACAACAAAAATAAAGTTGGGGGCATGGCAATACCAGATTTTAAGATATACTACAAGGCAGTTATAATAAAAAAAGCCTGGTGCTGGTGAAAAACAGATGGATAGACCAATGAAACATAATAGAAATGCCAGAAATCATTCCAAGCATCTACAATGAACTTATCTTTGAAAAAAGAGTTAAAATATCAATCTCTGGAGCAAGGATAGTCTCTTCAATAAATGGTGATGGGAAAACTGAATCTCCAGATGCAGAAGTGTCAAACAAGACCCCTACCTTGAACCTTACACAAATATCCACTCCAAATCGATTAAAGACCTAAATCTATGGCCTGATACCATCAAATTATTAGAGAACATTGAGGAAACCCTGAAATAAATGGGCAGAGTCAAAGAGTTCTTTGAAAAAGACCTCAGATGCACAGGCAAAACCAAAATTGACAAATGGGATTGCATCCAATTAAGAAGCTTCTCTCCTACTAAAGAAGCAATAAGGAAAGTGAGAGGCACATTATAGGAAGGCGAAATTATTTGTAAACTATACAACTGATGAACGATTAATAACCAGAATATATAAATAGATCAAGAAACTAAACAACAAAACAAACTACCCAGTTATTAAATGGGCAAAGGACTTAAACAGGCATTTTTCAAAAGAGCAAATCCGAATGGCCAACAGACATATGAAAAAATTCTCAGGTTCACTAGACATAAGGGAAATGACAATCAAAACCACAATGAGGTTTCACTTCACCCCGGTTAGAATGGTTTGCATACAGAAATCAACTAACAACAGATGTTTGTGAGGATATGGGGAAAACACACACACTGATCCACTATTGGTGGGAATGTATACTTGTAAAGCCACGATGGAAGACAGTGTGGAAATACTTCAGAAATCTGAATATAGCCCTACCATATGACCCAGCCATCAGACTACTGGGAATTTACCCAAAGGAAAGAAAAACAAATAAAATGTTATCTGTACTCCAATGGTTATTGCAGATCAGTTTACAATAGCTAAGACATGGAATCAACCCAAATGCTCATCAAATGAAAAACAGATAAAGAAATTATGGGACATGTACACCACAGAATACTACACAACAGTTAAAAAAATGAAAGCTGGTCATTTGCAACCAAATGGATGAAACTGAAAACACCATACTTAGTGAAATAAGCCATTCCCAAATGAACAAATACCCTATGTTCTCCTTGACCTGTGATAACTAACAGAACACTACAAATGTAATATGTAGAAGTCATTCAGAAGCAATGATTAAACAGCCCTATCCTTGTCTGCTTAGGAATCATTTTTTCCCTCCATACTATTTCTTGAACTGTTTTCCCAACATAGAGATAATTATATGTGTATAAAGTTAATTGAAAATAGATCTTAGTTAAGAATGGGAATAGGAGAGAGAGGAGGAAAAGGGGTGGGAGTGTGGGTAGGAGGATGGGCATGGTGAGAGGAATCATCATGTTACTAAAGTTTTTTTTTTAAGAATTATTTTTTCACTTGAAATTCAGAGTTACACAAAGACAGAAAGAGGCAGAGAGAGAGACAGAGAGGAATTTCATGCACTGGTTCACTCCCCAATTGTCTGCAATGCCTGGAGCTGCAACGATCCAATGCCAGGACCCAGGAGCTTCTTCTGGATCTCTCATGTGGGTGCAGGGATTCAAGGACTTTGTACATCTTCTACTGCTTTCTAAGGCCATAGCAGAGAGCTGTATCAGAAGTGGACCAGCCAGGACTTGAACTGGCACCCATATGGGATGCTAGCACTGCTAGGTGGTGGATTTATCCACTATGCCACAGCACTGGCCCTAAATTCTCCTAAAGTTGTAAGTGTGAAATGTGTAAAGTTTGTAACCATAAAAATATAGTTCTGCATACATTCCTACAGACTTACTTCTAAGGGTACAGCTTTAGAAACTTGCCATGTGACCCTAAATCCTCGTAAGCTGGATAGTAATAATAGCATCTGAAGTGTTAAAGTGTGCAACTAGATGGAATTAAGTGTTTAAGTGATCATACAGATAGGATTAAGTGTCAAAATGATCATATAGATAGGACTGTTTGAAATAATAATAGATAGAATTACAAAGGAGTGAATGCTCCAACAAGAGAACCATCCTATAGATGACTCATAGAATGACAATCACTTTAATTATCATTCTGACTCAGAATCAGCTCTTAAAATATTCTCATCTGGCTGAAAAGCCCATGAGAAAGTTTTAGACTTGGAAAGCCAAGACACTGTGGCAAAAGTATCCTACATAAAGGACCTCTGTGGGTGAGACTTCAGTGGAAAGAAATGGTCATCAAAAAAGGATGTACTTTTCTCTGAAGGGAGGAGAGAATTTCCACTGGGATTATGGCCTCATCTAAATACTGAAGGAGTTTATGGATTCAAAAGGTTTCCATAGTGTAGGCAGCTCATGTCATGAGCCTTGGGTGATCATTGCCATCATACAAAGAGTTAACTGTTAAATTAACAACAGGAGTCACTGTGCATTAACTTCCCATTCAGGACCTCAGTTCTTAACAAGTTGGATTATGAGAGTTAGAAAAAGAAACTTGTTCTCAAATATTTACTTTATTTTCATGTATTAAGTGGAGGATATTCTTATGTCTCGTAAACTATGGTTAAGTCTATGGGCTTGCAAAAGATGTATCATTCTCGGGTTCTTCAAAGTTAATTAAGTTTCTCAAAAATGCTTAAAAATAAAAAAAATTTTAAAAATTGAAAAGTTGTAAATTAAACCTCAGAAAGATTTGCTTTTATTGTGTGTCAATAAAAACTAATCATCTAATAAAAAGAAAATGATAAATATTTGAGGACAGTGATGTTTACCCTCATTTGTATATCAATACAATATATACAATACAATATACAATGCATTGTATATATTGTTCATGAGAAAGTAAACAGAAAACATTACATAGGTCTTCAATCAAAATTAAACTAATAGAACTAATTACAAAGCAATATCACTACTGTGTATACATCCAAAGGAAATCAAATCAGTATCTCAAGTAGACACTTGTATCTCAACATTAATGGCAGCATTATCTACAAGAACAAGATATGAAAACAACTCCATTGTAAACAGATGAATAAAGAAAATGTGATAAACACACACACACATACACACACAGGAATCACAGCCAACCTTAAAAAGGAAATTCTTTCATTTTCTTCAGAATGTGGATCCAAAAATATGAATGTGAACATTAGGCTATTTGAAGTAAGCCACAGAAAGATAAATGCCACACAATCTCACTCATGTGTAATCTAAGAAAGTAGCACTTAATCACAGAACAGAATGGTGGTTGTCAGGGGTTGAGAGTGAAGGACATGGGAAAATGAACACCTAAAGACCTTAATATTCAACACAGTAACTAGATGATTATGACATCACATACTCCAACTTGCTAAAATCTTGCACATTATTTAATAACATAGGGATGTAATGTGATGGATGTGTTAGATTGTTCTAATCATTTCATAATGTATATATATGTACAAGAGGATTCCAGAAAGTTTATGAAAAAATGTAATCAAAAGGTAATGTGAATTGTCCATACGTTTTTGACGTCCCTCACATAGCAAAACATCAGTTTTCATACCTTGAAGATACACAAATTGTGTCAATCATACTCTGACAATCTTGAAAAAAATAAAACAAGCAAAACAAAAACAGGCTCCTATATTAAAATATACATTCAAAATAACTTAGTAAACTAGACATATCTCCGGGATATGGAAGGCTTTCATGGAAGAGAAATCATGTTTTTTTTAACTTTTATTTAATGAATATAAATTTCCAAAGCACAGCTTATGGATTACAATGGCTTCCCCCCCCATAACTTCCCTCCCATCTACAACCCTCCCCTTTCCCGTTCCCTCTCCCCTTCCATAGGGAAATCATTTTTAAAACACATATAAATTTGAGTAGCCAAAATTTCTATTTTGAAAGTGGCATTAGAGATGGCACCCTGTACGGAGAAACTGTAAGTGCTAAGACGATGCCCAAGTGCCAAATTACAGGTTCTTTCTGCCTCTCTAAAACCTGGGTAAAAACCTCAAGCCAAATACAACTTCCGTTTCTACCTTACTCAATCTATGTTACTGTGATACTGGAAAAATAAAACGGAGTGAGGCATCCTAGAAACAGCTGTGTGAAGAGGTCAGTGCCGTGGAAAATACCCTGCAGGCCACATATTGAGAAAACTTGGCGGGCGCCGCGGCTCAACAGGCTAATCCTCTGCCTTGCGGCGCCGGCACACCGGGTTCTAGTACCGGTCGGGGCGCTGGATTCTGTCCCGGTTGCCCCTCTTCCAGGCCAGCTCTCTGCTGTGGCCCGGGAGAGCAGTGGAGGATGGCCCAAGTGCTTGGGCCCTGCACCCCATGGGAGACCAGGAGAAGCACCTGGCTCCTGCCATCGGATCAGCACGGTGCGCCGGCCGCGGCGGCCATTGGAGGGTGAACCAACAGCAAAGGAAGACCTTTCTCTATCTCTCTCTCTCACTGTCCACTCTGCCTGTCAAAAAAAAAAAAAAAAAAAAAAAAAAAAAAGAGAGAGAGAGAGGGAGAGAAAACTCGGGGGAACCAGGTGGAGAGGGAAGGAGGAACCGACAGCGCCTGTCCCACATGAACCGCATACACAGAGCCCACATTCTCCCTAGTGACCACCCAGTCCCCACTGCACAATGGGGAGTCATGGAGCTACTGCCACACAGCTGGTCTGCTATGGCTCTGGGACTGAATAGTCCCCGCCAAGCAGGGAAGGGGCAGGACCTCGGGGGTCCTGGGTGCCGGTGAAGGCCCCAACCCACGGGTCTGAGGGGACCGAGGGGAAGCCCTAGGCCAGCGCCAATGTGGAGCCACAGATGCCGGAGGCCCGGATTCTCCGGCCTTTGGCTCCGTTTTCCCTCTCGGCACAATCAAGCCCACACACTCACCATGTTAGGTGCCCAGCGTCCCCGGTGGCCGAAGGTGGAGAGCTGCAGAGACCGACTTCGCTTGGGAGCCTCGCAGTGGCGGAGCTGTTTCCCAGGACTTCACTCTGCAGCCCAAACTGTAAGACGATTGTGACGTCAAGGCCCCGCGTGCTGACGCAGCGTGGACGTCCTGATTGGACAGTTTGCTGACCTTGAGCGCACGTAACGTCACAAAGCACGGAGCCAGTCAGCATCCCCCACAGCGTGGAGCCCTAACGTCAAGTTGTCCTGGATGGGTTCAGGTCTGAAATGGCCGCCCTGGGCTCTGCCTCCCAGGCTGAGGGCCTCTCTCCTCTGAGCTCCTGCTACCCGCTGGCCTTGCCCTGTGTCCCGTGTCCTTCTCCCTGCAGACTCTGCCTGGAGCTGGCGGTAACCTGTTTCAATGAGTTACAGTTTTGTTTATCCACTTCTGGAGCTTCGTTTTCCTTGTATTTCTGCTTATCTTTCTGTTGGGTCATTTGTTTTACTTTTTAATATTGATTTGAATAATACATAAATATAACAATTTAATTTTTTCTTTTCTTCTGTCAATATTTGTTTTCCACTCTGCCTATTAACCTTTTATATTTTCTATTTATTTCTTGCTGGTACTTGGTAATCTAATAGATTTTTAAAACATTGATCTTTCCTGCAACATTAAATTCATTTATCAGTTTATTTGTTTTTAGATTTTATAGATTCCCTGTAAATAAATATCTCCAATATATTGGCAATTCATTGTTAAGAAATTGATCTTTACACCTTATTTTATTTCTTTTTGCTCTGCCCCTCGTCCCAACTTCTCCTCCAATAAGAAGTTGGTGGTAGTGGAGACTTCTTGGTCTAGGTTTACTTCCAGGGTAAAAGCTGTCAATGATTCTGTATTGATTGTGGTTTTCGTTGTAGGATCCTTTTAAAAAATCTTCATATACATAAGAAAGTCATTGCTCTTTTTTACTATACTGCTAGCAGTTTTTTAAAAATTACATGCTGATTTTTAAATGCGTTTTATCATTAAATTTTCTTGTGATTTTCTTTTTGATTTTTTCACGTACCTGGAAAATTTACATGGCTAGTTTAGAAATGTTAACCACCTCTTGTATTTTTTATTATATGTTACTTGTTATTCATTATATTTTCATATGTGATTTCATTTATTATAAAAATACTAAGGATTTATACATCTGTATATGAAAGAGAGGTTTATACTTAATTTTTATTTCAAGTGCTAGTCAACTTTGCATCATTATCAACGTAATGCTGGCTTTCTAAAAGAAATCTGAAAATATGCTTTGCTTATTTATACTTTGGTACATCTGAGAAATATAGGTGTGTTTTTAATTTCTTAAATGTTTGAAATATTTTGTGTTTCTATAACTGAAGTTTTGTTTCAGTAACTGTTTTATTGGTTGATGGCCTTCAAATTGTGATTCAACTTGCATGGTTTATTTTGGAGTTTTGCTATTTTATACTTGTGATTTTGGATTTTAGGAATTTATGTTTGGGAATTTGATTTTCAAAGTATAGTGGATTTTTATCTCTAGTCAAAGTTTTACCCCTAAGAGTTTTACAATATTTTTTTCCAGATCTGGACAAGGCTCTTTTCTCTGTAAACAATTGTTTTAGTACGTGAAAATGGACACTAGTGTTAATTTTTCCTCTGTTTCCTCAATTACTTTTACTGATAGTTTATTAATTCTGTTAAAATTAAAAAGTATATCCTGGGGCTGGTGCTCATAGTGGCTAAAGCCACCACCTGCAGTGCTGGCATTCCATATGGGCTCCTGTTCAAGTCTTAGGTGTTCTACTTCATATATAGCTCTTTGCTATGGCCTGCGAAAGCAGCAGAAGATGGCCCAAGTCCTTGGGCCCATGCCACCAGCATGGGAGACCTATAAGAATTCTTATCAAGGCAGCTCTGTCTGTTGCAGCCATCTGGGGAGTGAACCAGTAGACGGAAGACCTTTTTCTCTCTCTCTGCCTCTGCCTCTCTGTAACTCTGCCTTTCAAATAAATACATAAATCTTAAAAAATATTTCCAGATGAATGATAAGATCCTCTAGGCACACCAGGGTTAGAACAAAGCATGTGTGAAAGCCTCCCAGATTGCAGTGATGCATACAAATTGCGTCTTTCATGATATCAGTTTAACAATACCTTTGAAAGTTGTCTTGAAATGAAATATTGTGGTCATCCCAGGTTTTTCTATTTTTCAGAATTATCTTGACTATTTTGGGGGCTTTTTGGATTTCAAATGAATTTTAAGGCTTTTTTTCTAGTTTGGTGAAGAATTTAATTGATATCTTGATGGGAATTGCATTTATAAATTACTTTGGATGGCATGAAAAGTTTAATAATATGAATTTTTACAATCCATGAACATGAGGGATCTTTCCATTTTTGTAACTTCTTTAGTTATTTTATCAGTGTTTTTTGATGTTTTAAACAAGATTTTATCTATTTGAAAGGCAGAATTCTAGGCAGAGAGACAGATCTTCCATCCACTGGTTCACTCCCCATCTGGTTGTAACCACGAGGGCTGGGTTCCCACATGGGTGTAGGGGCCCAAGTACTTGGGCTATCCTGTGCTGCTTTTCCAGGTATATTAGCAAGGAGGTGGATTGGAAGTGGAGTAGCCTGGCCTTGAGCCAGCACTTATATGAGGTGCAGGTGCTGCAATGGTGGCTTACCCCACAAGACCATGACAAAGACCCCTGTATTGTTATTTTAATTTCAAAGGCCTTTCAGATCTTTTTTTGACAGGCAGAGTGGACAGTGAGAGAGAGAGACAGACAGAAAGGTCTTCCTTTGCCGTTGGTTCACCCTCCAATGGCCGCCGCGGTTGGCGCGCTGTGGCCGGCGCACCGCGCTCATCCGATGGCAGGAGCCAGGTGCTAGGTGCTTTTCCTGGTCTCCCATGGGGTGCAGGGCCCAACCACTTGGGCCATCCTCCACTGCACTCCGGGGCCACAGCAGAGAGCTGGCCTGGAAGAGGGGCAACCGGGACAGAATCCGGCGCCCCAACGGGGACTAGAACCTGGTGTGCCAGCGCCGCAAGGCGGAGGATTAGCCTGTTGAGCCACGGCGCCGGCCCCTTTTCAGATCTTAAATGTAACCTATGGTATGTTGTTTTCTTGTAGTTATTGTGAATCTGATTGTTCTTATAATTTCTAACTGAGCTTACTATCAATGTGTAAAAGTGCTACTGATTTTTATTGATTATGTATTCTTGAATATTACTGAATTCACTTGTCAGTTCTAGAAGTCTCTTGATGGAGCTGTTAGGTCCCTCTATATAGAAAAGCATGCCATTTGGAAATAGGCATCATTTGAATCCTTCCTTTGCTATTCTTTTGCTTTTAATTTCCTTCTCTTGCCTAATTGCTTTAACTAACACAGTGGCTTATTAATAGCAGTACAGAGTGGGTATCCTTTTCTGGGTCCATATCTCAGAAGAAAGCTTTTCTGCTTTTCCTCATTCAATAGGTTGTGGGCTGTATTTGTCATATCTGCTGAGGCATAGTAGATAAATCTGTTGCATGCAGTGCTGGCATCCCATATGGTTGCTGGATTGAATCCAGGCTGCTCAACTTCTGATCCAGCTCCCTGGTAAAGCTCCTGGAAAAATTAACAGTACATGATCCAAGTGCTTGTGTCCCTGCACCCATATGGGATTTCCAGTGAAGCCCTGGGATCCTGGCTTACCCCTGCTTATTGCGGCCATTTGGGGAGAGAACTAGCAGATGGAAGGTCTCTCTCCCAATTGTTTGAAATTCTATATTGTCATATTAGTAGATTTCTTACTATTGTGTTTTTCTGTATTCTTGAAAAAAACTTTAAATTTATTCTTCCTTTTTAAAGACTTATTTATTTATTTGAAAGTGAGGCAGAGGCAGAGAGGTCTCCCATCCACTGGTTCACTCCCTAAGTGGCCACAATGGCCAGAGCTGGGCCAATCCAAAGCCAGGAGCCTGGAGCTTTTCCAGGACTCTCACATGGGCCATCTTCTATTGCTTCCCCTGGGCACAGCAGAGAGCTGGATAGGAAGTGGAGTAGCTGAGAGACCCAAATTGGTGCCCATATGTGATGCCGGCACTGCCGGTGGTGGCTTACTCACTACACAACAGCACCTGCCTTCAGTTTATTCTTTATTTTCTCATCTATAAATCTTTCCTTCCCTTTTGTCAATGGATGATAGTTTTTCCTCAGATTCAGAACTCTTCTGCTTTCTTTCATTATCTTCTCTTTAAGCCATTTAAATTCACTCTTAAGGCTTCAAGAATTACTGAAATTCTGCTACTTCCTAAACCTTTATCTTTATTTTGGGTCACTCTCCTGTGCATTTTATCATACAAGTCCACATGGCAGTTGGATATCCACACATATTTGACTATAGAAACTTCGAACATGTGTTGAAATTCAGTTTCTTGTATTTCCATCATGTGCTTTATACATTTTTCCAGTTTCAGCTTACCTTGATAGTGTCTACCCCTCTACACAATATGGAATCAGACTCCATCTGCTTCACCCTCTGTTAGTCCTGAATTCTGTTCTTGCCATCTCCTTTTTTTTTCTTTCTTTATTAGAGTGAGTCCTTTATCCTTTTTCCTAGTGGTCATGTCTCTGGTTTCTTACCCTCTAACTGTCCATTTAGCCTTTTTACATTCTCTTTCTTTGAGGTGACTTTTAAAATGCACATTTGTTCAAGTAACTTACCACTTTTTATTGGCCCCTAATTATGCACTGTATTTTATTTTATTCTTCAAAAATTTCCTCATTTATTTGAAAGTCAGAGTTACACAGAGAGAGGAGAGACACAGAGCGAGAGGTCCTCCATCTGTTGGTCCTCTCCTTAATTGGCTGCAATGGCCAGAACTGTACCAATTCGAAGCCAGGAGCCAGGGGCTTCCTCTAGGTCTCCCACGCAGATGCAGGGGCCCAAGGATTTGGGCCATCTTCTACTGCACCCCTAGGCCATAGCAGAGAGCTGGGTTGGAAGTGGAGCAACCA
This sequence comes from Sylvilagus floridanus, assembly GCA_949820135.1. NCBI lineage: Eukaryota > Metazoa > Chordata > Mammalia > Lagomorpha > Leporidae > Sylvilagus > Sylvilagus floridanus. The sequence continues at coordinate 1,696,853 of OX463235.1, read as the reverse complement.
ACATTCAAACCAGCACCCTTATGGGATGCAGGCACTGCAGGTGGTGGCTTTACACACTATGCCACAGCACTAGCCCCTACACTGCATTTTAAGAGGTGAACAATTAGTTTCATGTGAAGAATAGCAACTATTTTGGTTATTGGGGAAATAAGGATGCTTACAGACCTATTTTACTATAAACAATTTTACAGAAACAGCAAGTATACTTCATTTTGTTTATGGAACTAGGCCAAGTATGGAAATAAGAATGGTCAATTATTAGTTCTTTCAACATGTTTCCTGCTTTATCTCTTCTAACTTCCAGAAACACTCAGCTTGGTGTGGTGCTATTTGTAATCTGATTTATTTTGCCTGTTTTCTTTATGTCTTTACCACTTGCCTTCTGTGCATTCAAATTCATGACAACATATTTGTGGAGAAGACCAAAATGTCTTTGGTGTTTCAGTGAACTACAACTTAAGAATACAGAACAATCTATTTTTTAAAAATTCTGGGGCCAGCACTGTGGTACTGTAGGCTAAGCCTCTGCCTGCAGTGCCACCATCCCCTAAGGGTGCCACTTTGTGTTCTAGCTGCTCCTCTTCCTATCCAGCTCTCTGCTATGGCCTGGGAAAGCAATAGAGGATGCCTGAAGTGCTTGGGCTCCTGAACCCACATGGGAGACCCAGAAGGAGTACCTGGCTCCTGACTTTAGATCGGCCCAATTCCAGCCATTGCAGCCATTAGAGGAGGTAACCAAGTGGGTATGTATGTCTGTAAATCTAGCTTGAAAATAAATAAATAAAATATTTTAAAACATTAAAGAAAACTTTTATAAAGGACTAATAATCAAGGCAGTGTGATATTGTACATTGGTTTTATTGTGGTATTGTGTATATACTTATTATTAAACACACACACAGAAGAATGAATTACAGTTTTCTATTTCTGGCACCGCTGGTATATTGAGAAACATTGTGCTTTTATAGATGTTGATATCATTTGAAGCTATTGCTGTGAAATTCACCTGGGAGGAGTGGCAAGTCCTGGACAATGCTCAGAGGATCCTCTATAGGGATGTGATGCTAGAGACCTACAGTAACTTGCTGTCCTTGAGTGAGTGAAATTCCTTAGTTTTGCTAAAGTGAAATATTTGTCCAATTTGACTAATAAATGAACTTTTAAAGTACAGTGTTATTTCAGCATAGAATGCCAGTCCATGAAAAAATGTATGTATCCACATTCTGTAGCAAAGTATTCAAATTGACCCTCCTGAAACCAAGCACTTTCCTTCTCCAAAGACCCTAAGTTAGTGATTAGGTAAAGTTTTGCATTATTTCCCATTAACAGGACAGTGTATTAGCAACCTGAAGTTATCTTATAGTTGAAGCAAGAAGCAGAGCCATGGATGGTGAAGGAACCCCTCAACCACAGCCTGTCAGGTCAGTTAGCACCTAGTGAGCCCTTGCTAACTGGACAAGGGTAGCTCAGGAGCCTGTGTAGAATCCTTATAAAATTTTCCCCAACTCCCAGTCAATAAGACAGCTGGTTTCTAGCAGCAAAGAAGACATTCTGCAGTCTGCAGAGAAGCCTCTCATGTTTACATCCATCCACTTTGTTTTCTGTTGATGAATAGTTCCTTAGATTTACAAAATATCTATTTTTTCTTGTTTTACTAAAGCATTTATAGTTTTAGCTACACTGCCAAATTCTAACATATCCTTCTATCCAGTTTCATATACAGTTTACCTTAAGACACTTATTTGTGCATGTATTAATGCTTTGAAGGATTTTTAATTAGGCAGTTCTTCAGTGCTGGTCTTTTTTTAGTTGCTCAGATTGAGTTCCCATTCCTAGTATAGCCAGACACAGAGCTTGTTGTGGGCTTTTTGGGAGTGTAATCAGAAGCTGAAAAAATTATCTACCTCTCAGATGAATTAATGAATGAACAAGTAATAATAGGCTGTTGTTCTATGGATGGTAGCACTCTCTGCCTTTATCTTTCTTGATCATTCTCTGATTCTCAAATAAGTAAATGAGACAATTATAAATGATAACCATGAGCAAGCCTTTGTAATGTGATATCGCAAGTCATGAAGCTAAGCCGGTCCCAACATAGACACTTGGAAATGAGTATTCCTAGAACTCACGAACAGAGCAAGAATAATCTGTGTGAAAGACTAAGTCAAATCATCGGTTCATATTGAAGGATTCAGATTTGTTTAGAAGTGAAATTTCAGGTTTGTATTCGCTTTTCATTTTATTTTTTAAAGATTTTGTTTATTTATTTGAGAGGTAGAGTTATAGACAGAGGGAGAGACAACAGAGAAAGGTGTTCCATCACTACTTCATACTCCAAAGGCTCACTATGGTTGGAGCTGAGCTGATCCAAAGTCAGAAGCTTCTTCTGGATCTCTCATGTGGGTGTAGGGGCCCAAGCACTTGGGCCATCTTCCATTGCTCTCCTATGTCATTAGCAGAGAGCTGAATTGGAAGAGGAGCAGCCAGGGCATGAACTGGCACTCACATGGGATGCCAGTACTACAAACAGAAGCTATATGTAATGAATGTGGAATGGCCTTTTGTTGGAAGACATTCCTCACTAAACATCTGACTGTTCACCCAGGTGAGATACGTTATGAATGTAATGGGTGTAGAAAACCCCTTTTCATGAAGTCAGACCTTGTTAGGCATGAGAGAATTCCCACAAAGGAGAAACATGATTGTAATGAATGTGGATAAGCCTTTTACTAGAAGTCAAACCTTGTTAAACATCAGATCATTCACATAGGAGAGAAACTTTGTGAATGTAGTAAATGTATGAAAGCCTTTTTCATAAACTCAGCCCTCAGGAGTCATGAGAGAATCCACAAAGGGGAGAAGCCTTATGAATGTAATAAGTATAGAAAGGCTTTCTATTGGAAATCAGTCCTAATTAGGCATATGAAAACTCACGGTGGGGGAAACTTATAAATGTAGGGAATGCAGGAAAGCTTTTTCACTGAGACAGCCCTCCTTAGGCATGAGATAACTTACACAGGGAGAGAAACCTTATGAATGTAACAAGTGTGGAATTTTTTTTTTGAAATCAGTCCTCATCAAACATCCAAGAATTCACACTGAGTAAAATAATGAATGTGGCAAAGCCTCTTTCCAGAGGTTCAGAAACCCTTGCTGGAAGTCACATCTCAGCAGAATTCACACAAGGGGATAACACAGGCAGACACTACCTATTTGTTGTTAAAAGTCTATCCTCTTTTCTTGGACTTAGAATTAAGATTTTTCCCACCTCTTATTATTAGAGGAGCAATGTAACTGAGCTCAGCTTGAGTTCTGATTTTTGTTAAAAATAAGTGTTGACTGTATAACACGTGTTTGAAATATCTTGATCATTTGCAAAGTTGCTATTTGGTATAACTGTTTTATTGTCTTACTGTGGTTTCTCCACCATATTAATCTAGATCATAAATGTGACTACAGGGATGTCACCTGACTCATGTACACATACTGTTCTGCCAACCATGCACAACAAATATTTTATCTAGGGTAGAAAATGAGTCTAGTGAACTCTACGGCCATGAGAATCACACACAACTGTAAGTAGGCCTGAAGTTAGCCACACTATCAAATATTCTATACAGTGAAGAGAAATGTGAGCACAATCATCTATTGGCCTAAATTTTATGTTGTTTTGGAATTAATTTTGTGCCAGCTTTTACTTTTCTTTAGCATTTTGGATTATGTGTATTACACTGTTGAAGTGGGTTAACCCTGTTTTTAATTGAATTCTCACTTGACTCAGTTCATGTGGCATTTTATTTATTTCATTGAGCAATTTAGAGATATTTGTGCATAAATATAATAAAATCTGATACTAACAGATTTACCTTGTTTTTAGCATATTCATTTAGATATCATTTTGCTCACCCCTATAACATGGCCATTCCTAGGTGATCTGACTAGAAATGTGATCATGGATGTTCTAGTGTAGATTTTTTCTTTCCTACTTCCCTTTCCAAAGATAGATATACAAGTCACTCCTGCCTCTAGTGCAAGTGCTAGTGGTGTGAAGCTGACCACACATAAAGGGATAAACAAAAACATAAAGGGAAACGAATGCTTTGCTGCATTTTATTGATAATGTAACCCAAGCAAAGGCAATGTTGTCATCCTTATCCCAAAAAATGTTGACAGTAAGATAAAATATTTTTAGAGACAGAAAGCTCAATTCTAATAAAGGATTCAATCTGTCAGGATGATCAAACATTTTCAAATGTTCTTCCAAACTTGGTCTTATATATTTTGTGAAAATCATACTGCAGGAGCAGGAGACATTCACCTCTCCAAATGAGTGAGAAAACAAGTGAGGTGTAGAATGAAAGTAAGACTGAAAACAGAAGTAGTCAGTGGATTTTGAAGCCTCTCAATTATTACATTAGTTACATTCAAGACATAATACCCCCATTACTGAATTTTGTTGATATTTTTCAGTCAGGAACACTGTTGGGAAGCACAGTTATCCCACCATGAAGAAGTGAAATTTCAAGTTGGAAGAACATGTGGGAACTTTCCAAAACCTAAGCTGTTCACATCCCAGGAGAATAATCAGGGTTCATCCAAAATCCAAACTATCCAATCCCACCCTGGAGCTTTATAGCATGGGAACCTGTTCCAAGCTGTTATAACTTCTTCATGCATTCAAAATCTGCTGTGGGCATAGAATTAGACTCCCTATGTTACCAAAGTGGATGTAAAGATAGAAGTGTGCAGCTGTAGCCAGGCTCACAGAGAAAATCACCGCATGGCCTCCTTCTGCTCCCTAGTTCCTGTATCTACAAAGCTTGGCAGTGAAGTCAGGAGAATAGAGAGTTATTAGGGATATTATCCAGTGTAAATGCCAATCAAATTGTGTGTGAAGGCATAGCCCAAGCCTTACATATCTTGTCTAGGTTATGAATCTGATCTTTGTCATGATGTGGAGTTGATTTGTTCCTTATCATTGGGGTAGATGTTTATAGGGGCTCCTTTGCTGGTTGCAATAATGTGTGCAACTGTTCATGTGACTACTTGTGGACTTACATTCCTTAACTCCCTTACTAATCAAGGAATATTGCAGCTTCCTTCTGGACACCTTGGTTTCTCCTGCATCTTTAGAAAAAATATGGAGTTGATTTTGCTGATGGAAGTGAAGGACCCTTACGGGGAGAGGTGCCTGGCCCTGCGGCGGCCCCGGGCCCCTCGCCCCCTCGTCTAGCAGTCCGCGGGCAGTGGCAGCATCGCCCCGGCCCACGCTGACCCCATGTGGTGGGGCCGCTCTGGAATGGTAGGGCCGCCTCAGCCCCGGGTCTTCGTCAGGGCTCTGCAGCTGCGGGTTATCGTCAGAACGCTCCAGCCCCACGTGATCGTAGGGTCTGCGCGGGCCTGGCCACCCCCAGACCAGACTCCTCGCCCTCGGCCGGCAGCCGAGGGGTCTCCCCGCCCCCAAGTCATCCTCGGGATGCCCCACACCCGGGTCATTGTGGGCTCGCCTCGGCCCCAAGTGATTGTCTCCCCCCCCCGGCCCGCGGTGGTTGCAGCATCGCCGAGGCTGCAGGCTCCCGTAGGCTCCCCGTGGCCCCGAGTTATAGTAGGGACGCCCTGGCCACGGGTGATTGTTGGGTCTCCTCGGGCCCAGGGTGCCGGAGTGGGTTGGGCCGGGCCTCTCCTCAGGGTGCCCCGCAAGGCCACAGGCAAGATGAACATTCTGGCGCCGCGGAGCCGCCCCTTCCCTTCGGGAAGCCTCCGAGCTCACCCAGAGCCAGAGAGGAACTACCCCTCCCTTCTCTGGGTGACTTCCAGGTGAACCCAGATCAGAGCTGCCCCTCCCTTCAGAGAGTTTCTGGGCGCGCTCTTATGATGTCACTGCGACCGGCCAATCCTGTGCCACCTCAGCACTCTCCCTCAGAACTCTCCCTCAGCATTCTTCGTCAGCACTCTCCCATATGCTAATGGTCCCTCTGAACTGACCAATCCTGTGACACCTCTGCATTCTCCGCCTAGGAATATACTAATTCGTTGCCTATATAAGCTGTGTGAAACTGCTGCTCAGGGCTCCTCACCACCTGAGGTGGGGACCTGTTTGCGCAAATGTTCAATAAAAACCTCGTGCTTTTTGCATCAACTCATCTGGAGTCTGGATCTTTGGGTGTCCTCCTGAGCAAGTGGGCATCTCTGCTACTGAGAGGTCCGACAGAAGTAGCATACACCTTTCCCTCTGTCCCAGTTCTCAATTACTCTGTCATAAATTACTAGATTCAGATAGGCTCACTGCTTACAAGTGCGTACTGGTAAACTACAAAGTCCTTGACCCACCAAACTAGAAAGATGGCCAGGATATGTTTGGCCATAGGAACTGGGTGATGATGACAAAGAATGTGCCTGAGCTCACTATAGTGTACATGTGCATCAGAGACAACATGCATATCTCAGAGACACCCAGAGCAGTGGCAAAAGTAAGTTGTAGGGGTCTGCGCTGTGGCATAGTAGGCTAAGTGTCCACCTGCAGAACCAGTATCCCATATGGGCACTGATTCCTGTCCTGGCTTCTCCTTTTGGAATCCAGCTCTTAGCTTATGGCCTGGGAAAGCAGTGGAAGATAGCCCAAGTGCTTCTGCCCCTGCACCTGCATGGAAGACCTGAAAAAAGCTCCTGGCACCTGGCTTTCAATTGGCTCAGCTCTAGCTGCTGCAGCCATTTGCGGAGTGAAGCACTAGATGAAAGACCCTTCTCTGTCTGTAATTCTGCCTCTCAAATATATAAATAAACAAAGGAAAGTTTCTAAAATGGGAGTGACTCGGGGAACTGGGGTTAGCCACTAGTCCAGGGCCTCAGAATGGCTTTCAGAATCCCAGCAGCACTGAATCAGATCTCCTCCAGAAGCAGCACTAACCTCAGGAGCAGGGCTTCAGAGAATCCAGGTGAAATCAGGACACTAGGAAGGCTCCTCTGCGCACAGCCCCAGGTAACAGTGCCCACCAGGAAGAACATGCCCGCCATCTCCTCACAGGAAAGGGGTAATCCCTGATTTGCTCTGGAAATGAAGGACAGCCTGGTGCCCCCTGTGACATGGGAGGCACAGGGGCTAGGGTCCCACATCTGTTCTGTTGGCCGAAGTTGTTCCTGATTTGATTATTGAGAGCACCTGTTGGCTCAGGCATCCCCACATGCTGCCTCCTTGTCTACCCGTATCTCCCTCTAGGAAGCTGGAACCTACCATGCAGTTGGTGAATGAGAAGTGCTACACATCCTCTTGTCCACGATGCCCAAGGACACTGTCTGCAGCGCATCGGGCTTGCTGGCTACAGATTAGGGCCACCAACTTCCCAGAATCCGTTGCCTAACAGGGTGGGGTGCCTGGGCTCAAAGAGCAGAGTTGCTGCAGACAGGCTGGATGTTCTTGTTGAATACCAGGAACCTGGCCACCTCCAACATGGACAGGTTGAAGTCCAAGATGCTGGGGTCCTACTGAGGGTGTAGCACCACCCTGCACAGCCCCATCTTCACTGGGCTGCTGCCCATGCCCAGCAGGAACACTGTGCCCAGGTGAGCCCACACTTGCTCCACCATTGTGCTGGGAGACAGACACCTCAGAGGCTGTCCCACCCCTGGAAGCCAGGCAGAGCTCAGGGTAGGGAGACCAGGGAAGAGGGAAGGGCTACTTGAGGCTCATTCTCTGACAGCCATCTTTGCTGCAAGAGAGCCCAGTGAAGGGGGAGGGGGAAGGGAGCTCTTCCTTTCCTATCAGCTCCTCCTCACATGCCAAAGTATTGGTATCTCCCCACCCCCACCCTGTCCCATCAGCCCCCAGTCATCTGCCAAAGCATTGGTGCCCCATCCACCTCCTTCACCCCATGCATCAGCCCTTCTTCATCTACATGTGCTGAGAGCAGCAGTGTTTGATGGGTGGGGACCCTCTCCTGGGGGTGGGGGTTTACTTGTTGAATAAGTGGGTAGTGGTCAGTAGCCAACACCCACCCACCATGGTGGCCCCACAGAAGTGTCCAAAGGCCTCTGGCCAGCAGGTCTACCAGGACCCCTCCCCAGCACCACACACAGCCTGCCCATGCTCCGAGTGGGTTTCTCCATGACAGGCCTGGCCCCGTACTCGGCAGTGGGGCAGGAACAGAGGGAAGGGTCTGGGCATCTTGGCCTTCTCAGAACATGATAGGACACAGCCAGGTCGATGCTGGCCTCGGGGAAGAGAAGTGGCACCCAATGGGATCTGCCATGTTCCAGAGCCGATGAAGCTGACTGATGTTGGCATCCCATGGGGACACTGGTTCAAGTCCCAGCTGCCCCACTTCCAACCCAGCTCCCAGATAATGCACCTGGGAAAGCAGCAGAGGATGCCCCAAGTGCTTTGGCCCCTGCACCTTTGTGGGAGACCTGGTATTTGTCTTTGGCCTGGGCCAGCATTGGCTGTGCTGGGCATTTGAGAGTGAACCGGTGGGTGGGAGATCTCTCTCTCTCTCTCACTAACTCTACCTTTCAAAATAAATCTACCTTAAAAAATGGTTCAGAGGTCCAAAAGGGACGAATGTTTATAAAAATCCTTCAGGGATTTTCTAAAATGCTGTGTGGAGTAAACAAGCCCTCTTCTTGTCAGTTAAGAAGAAGAATCACTATGCAAGGATGAGAAGAGACAAAAGCCAAGGTAGAAAGGAGAGCTTTTGGAACCAGTTGTTTCAGGAGTTGGACATCCATTGTTGAATTCTGGGTACTATGTCAGCTTTCAAGAAGCATCACAAACAAGACTAGATTGATTCACATAAAAGCAATATTCTAAAAATGAGCAGAGATCCTCTTTTTCTATTGTTAGGTCTATGCTGTGTTGATTTTGCAAGGTTACTGCTGCCAAGGACTCAGATTGATTTTGAACCTTAAGCAGGTCTTGAAATATCTTATATAGGCCGTCTTACATAACTTCAGAAAGGGCCTGGTAGTAGAAGAGAGATGCATTAAGTCTTGTTGCCCACCCCCAGTGCAGTTACTAAGATGGCTAGGAGGAGAATTATAGGGACAATCTTTTGTGGTGAATTTTCATGCTTAGATAAATTGGTTATTAGGAGCCATATTCATGTTGGGAGACAGAAAGGTAAGAGTACAAGTTCCAGTCCAGTTAGCAGGGAGGCAAATATTAGTGTTGGTCCCACAAAGGAAGAAAATCCCCTGTTTATGTAAGCAAGTTGTTGGATAGAAAACAGATGTTGAAATACATAAGTTCCTCATGCTATACTTGGCTCATTCTCCTCATGAGAATGGCTGCTAGTAGGGCAGCTGTGAGAGGTTCTAAGGCATTGTTAGGGTTAACTTGAATTGCTCCTCGTGTTTTATTTTCATAGAAAATAAAATATTTGGTTGTATCTATAAGGAACTGGGAGAAGGCGAGATTGAGTATACATTCTATATGATGTGCAGCAACAAAATAGTCCATGGTGATTGGACAGGAGGGAGGCAAGCAGTGGCCAAGAAAAGCAGCATGAAAATCACCTGTAGTTAGGGCAAAGAAAAAGTAGAACAACTTAACCAGGTGATACAATGCTTTGGAATACACTTGATAGAATTACCCTGAAGAGAAACAGTCCCACAGGAAAATGAAAAGTTTTTTTTTTTAATTGGATAAAGGCTAGCAGCTTTGAGAATGATCAGAACAAGATAATGGACCTGTCTGACATCAGATTTGGGAAGATCTTATGGATTTTTAAGCAGTAGCCTCTTCAGAATCTTCAGTAATAGCAATGAAGTGAGAGGAGGTAGGTATCAGGGTTTGTAATTGCCACCTCTTCAGGTGCTCACCCCAGTTATCTTCCTGGGTCATGATGAATTTTAAATCGAGAAATGCCACCAGGTTGGAAAAAATGATATTTTAGCAGCTATGGTAGTTAAAGTGAACTGGATTGGAGTGGTTTTGGGTTGAGGCTTTAATGGAAAGAGGCCTTTAAAAGATGTTTTTGGCCGGCGCCGTGGCTCAACAGGCTAATCCTCCGCCTTGCGGTGCTGGCACACCGGGTTCTAGTCCCGGTCGGGGCACCGATTCTGTCCCGGTTGCCCCTCTTCCAGGCCAGCCCTCTGCTGTGGCCCAGGAGTGTAGTGGAGGATGGCCCAAGTGCTTGGGCCCTGCACCCCATGGGGAGACCAGGAAAAGCACCTGGCTCCTGGCTCCTGCCATCGGACGAGCGCGGTGCGCCGGCCGCAGCGCGCCGGCCGCGGCGGTCATTGGAGGGTGAACCAACGGCAAAAGGAAGACCTTTCTCTCTGTCTCTCTCTCTCACTGTCCACTCTGCCTGTAAAAAAAAAAAAAAGATGTTTTTGTGAGGGTGTATAGGCCCTTCATTTTTACTTCTTCTTCCTGTCTGGAACATTCCTGGGTGAGGATTTCCTGGATACAGAATTCCTGAAATTTGTCCCAGGACTGTACAATTGACTTAATAGTTGTCTTTGAATAGAGTTGAAAGAAAGTTTTCCCTAAACTGCCCCTGGGTGAAGGTTGAGACTCCCCCATCAAGGTTGTGAGGGACAACAGCAGTACTGCTGATTCTAATAACTTCTTTAGTGTGGGGTGGGGAGATTTTCTGAGTTGCCCCCGAAGGAAGGGACTGGAACTCATCTTAACACAGTAATGAATAAGGGCAAGGCTTTTGATTATTTAACCACACAGAATTCCCCTTTTTTCTTTATTTCAATCTTGCACACATGTGTTAATATCCACCTAGCCAGTAATAGGAATATACAGAAATTTACAATCCCATATATAATGTTAACAAAGACCCTGGGCCATTCCTTCAATAGCAATGCATGACTTCAGTGACAGGTTGGCAGGCTTTGTGAGTCTGATCTGGGAGTCGTTCCTCTCTCAAGGAAGTCTCAGTTCCAGTGGCCAGGTTTAGGCAGAGTGGGTGGGATTCTTTGGAAGCTAATATCTGTATGGCAGCTGTTTCATTCCCTGGCTTTTTGTATCAGAAAACTGGTGCTATTTTTGGAGTGGACTGGAATGTGGGGAACTACAGGCTGGCCACCTGTGGGAACCTCCTCATTGCAAACATTTTACCTGCTTCATCCTGCTGAGCAAAACAAGTCAAGGAAGTGCTGACCACAAGACTTCCTCAAACAACAGGATGGAACAAGATACATTTTCCAGCTAAAGTTAAACGTGCCCTTTAATGTGATTGGACTGATGGCTATGGACTGCTTGCTCTAGGGGGCTGGGGATATATAAGGGACTGGGAGAGGGGCTGCGGGGTGCTCTTTCTACTGCTTTTGCTGTTTGCTGTTTCTGCTGTTTCTTCTTCTTCTTTGCTTTCTGCTGTTGCTCTAAATAAAAGTTCCTTGAGAACCGATCAACAGCGGTCGTGTCATGACTCCGTTGGACCCTTGCTGGCGAGGGTTCGACAAGTGGTACCGTGACTCGGATCGTCAGGCCAGTCGCTGGAAGCAGGTAAGAAAATTTAAGCGTGCATACACGGGAATCTAGGCGGGTAAAGTAAAAGGCCTAGGATTGTAACCGCGGGTGAATTATATAAGGAAAAGTTTAAATGGGAAATGTTCCGTCGACGACTAATGTATTGCTAAGCCGCTTATTAAAAGCAACGGGGACGCCCGTGAAAGTGGCCGTTATTTGGTTATTCACAAGAGCAGTTGCTAGCATGTCATCCTGGTTCATGGACGATGGTGAACTGAAAGAACGAAAGTGGAAAAGGGTAGGCAGAGAGTTAACAATGGCGGGGAAATCACCGGAGGCTAATAGGGTGTGGATTGAACAAGCAAACAAAAACTGCCGTGAGGCCCTAAGGCCCTGGCAGCACAAAGGCATTCCTACCTTTCTGAAAATCTGCAGGGATGTCATGGATGAGGTGGCCTCAGGGGCGCATGCAGCAGTCACCATGGCAAAAATGTTACGTAATGGTGGGTCGGGACGTAAGTGTTTTAAATGTGGGAAGGAAGGTCATCTTAAAAAAGAATGTACGGCCCAAAAGCAGCCAGGACGCCAGCCAGGACTCTGCCCTCGGTGTGGTAAAGGCAATCACTGGGCAAATGAATGTTATTCCAAGCTAGATAAAGCCGGCAATCCACTAGGGCTACCCCTTAATCTGAAAAGCTCAGGGCAGCCGCCTCCAAAAAACGAGTGGCGGGCCCCCGCACCCAGGGGCCTGAAAACTCAATGGGTGAGAGGACAGGCCATGGGAAGAACAGGACAGTTTCAGGGAGAACAACAGGCATTTACTGCACAGAGCTGCGAGCCACCAACTATACAGTATTAACACCACAAATGGGGATCCAAGCCATAGATGTAGAACCCCAGGAGGTTATGGACCATATCAAAGGCTTGGGCATTACCATAGGAAAGGCTGCAAACTCTTTAAAGGGACTAGTAGTCATAACCGGAATTATCCAAATGCCTTGTAAGAAATTTAAAGTAATGTTGCAGTCCACTAAAGGAATCATACAGTTACTACCGTCACAGCCGGTTGCTCAATTACTAGTGATAAGCCCTGTGCTAGATGCCAGAGGAACCCAGGGAGAACATTTTGCAGCCCTTACCATGACTCTTGATGATCGTCCATTATGGACTCTTAACATCAAAGGGAAACCGATTAAGGGGCTGTTGGATACGGGCACAGATGTTAGTATCATCTCTGAGCAGGACTGGCCTCCCTCTTGGCCACTTCAAGAAGGGGATAACAACCTGGTAGGCTTAGGCACTGCCATCGCCCCATCCAGAAGGGCACAAGTGTTAGACTGGCAAGATCAGGAGGGCAATACTGGTAAAGTGCAACCTTATGTATGTTCTAATCCTATCACCTTATGGGGAAGGGATGTTTTGACACAACTCTGAATCCAATTGACTAGTGAACATGAGACTGAGTTATCCCCGGGGTGGAAAATGATGAAAAAAATAGGATATGCAGGCAGAGGGCTAGGAAAAGACGAGCAGGGCATAAGAGACCCCAATGAACCTCAAGGACACAGAGGTAGACAAGGTTTGGGTTTTTCGTAGGGGCCACTGCGCAGCAGCCATCACCACCACCACTAACCTGGTTAGATAACAAGCCAGTGTGGATACCCCAGTGGCCCCTTACACAGGAGAAATTGGCTGCGGTAAGAGAAATAGTTCAGCAGCAGTTAGAGGCAGGGCACATCCAGCACTTTTTACAATCTTTTGCTGCCTGGATAATACCTAAGATCATTAAAACAGATAATGGCCCGGCATATACTTCGGCTCGCTTTGCTACATTTTTTAAAGAATTTAGCATTGAACATTCTATTGGCATTCTTTACAATCCCCAAGGTCAGGCCATTGTGGAACACACTCATTTATATTTAAAAACTTTAATTAATAAACAAAAAGGGGGAATAGGAGAATATGCAGTATCCAATAAAGATGCTCTAGCCCTAGCAGTATACACCATAAATTTTTTAAATAAAAAGAAATGTGGCAAACCCCAGCAGAGATACATTCTCAGTCTGCTGAAAAGGAGCCAATTCAATGGATGATGTGGAAGGACCTGCAAGATAACCAATGGAAAGGCCCATTTCCCTTAATATGGAGGGTGCGAGGCGCTGTTTGTTTCTTCCCACAGGGAGCCTCACAACCTATCTGGACGCCAGAAAGAAGAGTCCGGCTTCTCACAGAGAGCCCTGACAGACAACATCCAATGAGCATAACAGACTCGCCAACAGGAGGAAATGAGTGAAGGACTTTTGCTATTAGCTGGCATTGGAGGAATTTTAGGAGTAATTATTAACTACGCTTTAGCTGTATTTGTCAGATATCAAAATGTTTCTCATGTGTGGAGTGTTAAGCCTTGCAATGATTGTTGTTAGTGTTGCTTGTTATGATGAGGGTACATATTGGGGCCTACTTAGGGCCCTGCCCTGGCCCATGCCATTGACCAATTCATCTTCATCATTTCCGATATTTTTTGCCGATAATATTGATGTATCTAAATTTGGAGTGTCCGCTTTAGAGAAACCCCCGAGGCAAGAAGGAAAGTCAGATTTTTCTGTTTCCCTTCCGGGATCCTTTTGCTTTGAAATTAGTAGTGGATTGAATAATACTACCCCTTGTATTACCTTAACTAATCAGACCTTAACCGAGTTGATGTTTCCCCGTGCTGCAAATGGCACTTTCATGGCATATTCATCTGGATCCATCCCCGCACGCTGCTATGACTGTGGCTCTGCTGCCAGGACCCCTCTAACTCGCTTGTTACCAGGATGCAGAGAGAGGGTGAGCACCTCTGCACCACGCTTTACCACCTGCCAGAGCGGCCTGAACCACCATTGGCTAGCACCCGGATTTTTTACGCCCCATGAGTTAGGGTTTCAAGGCTGGCTAAATTTGAAATCTCTTCCCAGCGTAGGCAATGTGTGGGATCCCATTGTTATGTGTACTGTAGCTGGAGCTTGTACTGATCTTTCCCCACTGTTGTTCTTACGGTATTGGTCCTGGTCCAATGGTACGTGGGCGATAAACGTTAGTACACGTTGTCATGTCGCACCTAATATTACAGCTCAGGCCTGTGTTGAACCCCCATTCGTTTGGTATGTTTGTAATAGGATGAATGCCACTGATTGTCACACTGGATATCTTACACAGTGCTGGAATGGCAGCAACATAGGCATTGTTATGCGTGTGCCTACATGGATTCCTGTTCCCATAAGAATCGGGCCCAAGGATTTTGCTGTTGCTCTACGCACTCGTAGGGATTTTGGGATTACAGCAGCAGTAGTTACCAGTGCATCTGCAATTACCATGGCAGTGACTCAAGTTAACTCAATACAACAGTTAAATAATGTTGCAGGGCAAACAGCACAGGCACTTCAACATCAGGAGCAATTAGATCACAGTCTTAGAACTGGTCTGTTAGTAGTTAATCAAAGAGTTGATGTGCTACAAGAAGAACTAGACCTTTTGGCGTCTGTCATGCGTGCCCCTTGTTTGATCCAATCTTTAGCAGTTTGTGTTTCACCCTTTCCTGTAGAGCAGTATTCCGAGCTTGCTGATAAGTCTCGCAAGCTAGGATTGATGATTAATACCTCTTGGAATAATAATTTTACTACATTGTTACAAGAGTTGCGACATGGTATATGGGTACTAAACAGAACCAAAGCCCAGGTGGAGATCTGGTCTCCCTTTTCCATCATGGGACGATGAATCTCAAGTACAAGGACAAATGTGAAAGAATGGGTAGCCATTGGAGGTCTGTTTGTGCTGTTACTCATTGGCTTTATTGTGGTCAGTAAGATTATCTTAAACATCATCAGGACCCAGCAGCGCACTAACCTGATTGCTCGGCAGACTATGCTCGCATTATGCTCCGACCCTCAGCAGGAAGCATATCTTAACATGAATGCAATGACACGCTCCGACCCTCAGCAGGAAGCATCGCTTAGCATGATGGAATGGTAGTCATTGACGGGTAATCACCGGCGAGTGCACCTAGCAACCTAAGACAGAGCTTGGGACATGCTTCCCAGTGACTCGATGACGGGTAAGCAGGTGGCATGTCGCTGGGAACCTAAGACAGGCACGATTCCATGCCATACAATACAATAAAGGGGGAGCTGTGGGGAACTACAGGCTGGCCACCTGTGGGAACCTCCTCATTGCAAACATTTTACCTGCTTCATCCTGCTGAGCAAAACAAGTCAAGGAAGTGCTGACCACAAGACTTCCTCAAACAACAGGATGGAACAAGATACATTTTCCAGCTAAAGTTAAACGTGCCCTTTAATGTGATTGGACTGATGGCTATGGACTGCTTGCTCTAGGGGGCTGGGGATATATAAGGGACTGGGAGAGGGGCTGCGGGGTGCTCTTTCTACTGCTTTTGCTGTTTGCTGTTTCTGCTGTTTCTTCTTCTTCTTTGCTTTCTACTGTCGCTCTAAATAAAAGTTCCTTGAGAACCGATCAACAGCAGTCGTGTTGTGACTCTGTTGGACCCTTGCTGGCGAGGGTTCGACACTGGAATTGCTGGGTCTCCGGATGGGAGATCACCACATTAAACAGCTATTAATCCGTTCAGAGGGGATGAAACGCGTCAATCACTTTATGCCATCTATCTGTTTCTTAGGGTATTTTTTTTCTGCTTTTTTAAAAAGATTTATTTTATTTACTTCAAAGACAGAATTACAGAGAGAGGTAGAGATAGAGAGAGAGGTCTTCTATCCACTGGTTCATTCCCCAGATGGCTGCAATGGTTGGAGCTGTGCCGATCCACAGCCAGGAGCCAGGAGCTTCCAGGTCTCCCACATGGGTGCAGGGGTCCAAGGACTTGGGCCATATTCCACTTTCTTCCCAGGCCACAGCAGAGAACTGGATTGGAAGAGGAGCAGCCAGGACTAGAACTGGCACCCATATGGGATGCTGGTGCTTCAGGCTAGGGCTTTAACCCACTGCACCACAGCACTGGCCCCCAGTACTGGTTTTATATTTTGGGTTGAAGACTGATCTTCTAAGCAGGAAAAGTAGCTGGCAGTTTCTTAGGCAGGACAAAACAACAGGTCCCTGTAACCTTTTTTTGCTTTTGTTTTTCTCTGGACTGTCTTTGGTTGCCTAAAGAGAGGGTGGGACAGGGTTTTAAGTAAAGATGAAAATATGATTTGGGCAGTTTAAACAGCTCTCTGTCCCAGTGCTGATCCAGCCACAGTCAGAACTGGGGAAGAGAAAATGACCGCATTTCCCCTCACCATCACAAAACCAGTAATTTAAAACAAACTCTCAGCCACCAATTTATAGATTCAATGTGATCCCAATCAAAATACCAACAACATTCTTCTCAGAGAAAATGATGCTAAAATTCATATGGAAGCACAAGAGGCCTCAAATAGCTAAAGCAATCTTAACAAAAACAAAGCTGGATGTATCACAATATCAGACATCAAGATATGATATAGGGCAGTTATAATCACAACAGACTTGTACTAGCACAAAAACAGATGTGTAGACCAATGAAGCAGAATAGCAACCCCCATAAATTGCCAGTGCCGTGGCTCACTAGGCTAATCCTCTGCCTGCAGCACTGGCACACCGGGTTCTAGTCCCAGTCGAGGCGCCAGATTCTGTCCTGGTTGCTCCTCTTCCAGCCCAGCTCTCTGCTGTGGCCCGGAAGTGCAGTGGAGGATGGCCCAAGTGCTTGGGCCCTGCACCCCATGGGAGACCAGGAGAAGCACCTGGCTCCTGGCTTTGGATCAGTGCGGTGCACCAGCCGCAATAGCCATTAAGGGGTGAACCAACGGCAAAGAAAGACCTTTCTCTCTGTCTCTCTCACTGTCCACTCTGTCTGTAAAAAAAAAAAAAAAGAAAAAGAAAGAAAGAAAAAGAAAAGAAATGCCATAAATTAATCCACACTTCTACAACCAACTTACCTTTGAAAAAGTAGCAAAAATCAATCCCTGAAGCCAAGACAGCCTCTTCAACAAATGGATCTGGGAAAACTGGATTTCCACATACACAAGTATGAAACAAGACCCTTATATCACACCTTACACAAAAATTCACTCAAAATGGATCAGAAACATAAATTTATGATGTGATACATTAAATTACTAGAGAATATTGGAGAAACCCTATGAGACATTGGCATAGGGAAAGACTTCTTGGAAAAGACCCCAGAAGCACAGGCAATCAAAGCCCAAATTAACTAGTGGGATTACATCAAACTGAGAACTTATGCACTGCAAAGAAGCATTCAGTGAAGTGAAGAGGCAACCAAGAAAATGGGAGAAAAAATTTGCAAACACTGCAACTGGCAAAGTTTTAACTTCCAGAATCTATAAAGAGCTCAAGAAACTCAACAATGACAAAACAAACAACCTAATCAAGAAATGGGCAAATAATCTGAACAGACTTTTTTTCAAGAGAAGAAATTCAAATGACCATACACAGATGAAAAAATGCTCAGGATTTTGGGGCCACTGCTGTGATGTAGTGAGCCAAGCCTTTGATTGCAGTGCTGGTATCACATATCAGCCCTGACTTATGTCTTGGCTTTCCTCTTCCAACCCAGCTCTCTGCTATGGTCTGGGAAAGTAGTGGAGGATGGCACAAATGCCTGGTTTCCTACATCTGTGTGGGAAACCCAGAAGAAACTCTTGGATCCTGGCTTTGGATTGGACCAGCTCCAGCCATTGCAGCCATTTATGGAGTGAAGTAGCAGATAGAAGACTTTTCTCTCCCTCTCGGTTTGTAACTCTACCTCTCAAATAATTACATAAAATCTTTAAAAACTCTCAATACCTCTAGCCATGCAAATGAAAGTCACAATGAGAATTCACGTCACCCCAGTTAGAATGGCTCTTGTACAGAAATCAACAAACAGCAAATGCTAATGAGAACTGAGGAGAAGGGTACCTTATTCCACTGTCAGTGGTAATGTAAACTGGTACAGCCACTGTAGAAGACAATATGGAGATATCTCAAAGATAATATAGACCTACCATATGACTCAGCCATCCCATTCCTGGCAATTTATCCAAAAGATAGGAGATCAGCATATGAAGAGTTATCTGTATTCTCATATTCATTTCAGCTCAATTTACAATGGCTAATATATGGCATTAATCCAGATTTTCATCAACTGAAGGCTGGATAAGTAAACTATGGTTTATACACACTATGGAATACTACACAGTGGTAAAAATGAAATCCTGTGTAGTATTCCATAGTGTGTATAAACTATAGTTTACTGGCTTATTTCATTAAGTATAATGTTTTCACTAAATGTATGCAAGCGGAAAACATTATATTTAATGAAATAAGCCAGTCACAAAAATGCAAATGCCATATTGTTTCTCTGATCTGTAGTAGAGCACTTAAAATGTAATCTATAGGAGTGAAACTAACACTTTTAGAAATGATGATTTTTAACAGCTCTTGCCTTGACTGCCAGGGAACAATGTTTTTCTTATATGGATGTTTTTGTCCTTTTCTCTTTTTTTCTTCATAGTAATTACTGAACTCTACTTAGTGTAGGATTTATTTTATGAGTATAGAAATTAACTGAAAATTGATCTCTGTAAAAAATTAGAATGGGAAAGGAAGGAGGAGAAAGAAAGATGGGATCATGGGTGGGAAGGAGGTAGGCAGAAGAATCATCATGTTCTCAAATCTGTATATATTAAATGCATGAATTTGTATACCTAAAAATAATTTTTGAAGATTTACCTATATTTGAAAGACAGAGGTATGGAGAAATAGAGAGAAAGAAAGAAAGAGAAAAAGAGTGGAGAGAGAGAGAGAGAGAGAAAGAGAGAGAGAGAGGATAGAGAGGGCTTCCATTCCCTGTTTCTTTCCCCAGATGGCTGCAATGGGCAGAGCTCTGCCATTCCGAAGCCAGGAGCCTAGAGCTTCTTCCAGGTCTACCACAGGGGCCCAAGCACTTGGGCTGAAGGACTTGGGCCATCTTCTACTGCTTTTCCCAGGCCATAGCAGAGAGCTGGATCAGAAGTGGAGCAGCTGAGACTTGAACCATTGCCCATATGGGATGCTGACACTATAGGTGGTGGATTTACCCACTATGCCACAACACCAGCCCCAAACTAAAATAATGAAAAAAAATTTCAAGAAACTCAACAGGGGCCAGCAGTGCCCCTTAAGTATTTACAATTAGATTGACAGCTGATTTCTCATAAGAAACCTTGCAGGCTATCAGAGAATGGAGAGACAGGGTCAAGTGTTTAAAGGAAAAAAAGCTGTTAACACAAAATACTACTCCCAGCAAAGTTCTCATTTATAACTGAAGGTGAAATAAAGAATTCTCCAATGAACAGTAATTAAAAGAATTTGTTAGCACTCATCCAGCCTTATATATGATATTTAAGGATTTAGTACACAGAGATACAGAAAAAGATAGTCATCATTATGCAAGAATATGAAGGCAGAAAATCTTCTAAAATATCAGTACAAGAAATCCAAAGCAAAAAATAGGAATATTTATGGGAAATGACAGGACAAATTGTCATTTATCAAAAATATCTTTGAAGATAAATGGCTTAAATTCTCCAATTAAAAGATACAAGCTTGCTAGGAGAAGCACACAACTCACCAACAACATACCCACAGAGTTAATATCAGGTAAACTATACTTGAACACAAACACTGTTAAAGTAGACAAAGAAGGTTATTATGTAATGATTAAGTGATCAATTCAAGAGGAAGGTGTGACTAGAATAAATGTGCATGCACTCAAAGCTAGGGCACTTGCTATTTAAAACAAATGTTAATGGATGTAAAGAGAGAATTAAGACTCAAATACAATAATAATGGAGGACTTAACCACCCCTTTTACTGAAATGGACAGGTCAACTAATCAAAAAGAAAAAATCAACAAAGAAAGAAAACTTTTAACCAAATGAATATAATTGATATCTACAGAACATTTCATCCTATGGCTACAGAATACACATTCTTTTCATTAGGGCATGGAACTTTTTGCAGGATCAACCATGTACTAGGCCATAAAGCAAGCTTCAAAGATTCAAGAAAATTGAAGTCAAACCATGTATCTTTCCTGACCACAAAGGGATGAAGCTTGAAATTAATAATTTAAGAAATTTTAGAAAATATATGAAGACTGAATAACATGATCCTGGGTGAATAACGGGTCACAGAAGAAATCAAAGGATTTTGAATTATTCCGATAAATGAATGAAGATGACAACACAACATATCAGGACTCTGGGTTCTACATTGAGAAATTGAAGAGGATTTTAAGAATGATATAACTTTCATCACAATGACCTAAAAATATAAGAATGAATCAAACTCAAAATTAGTAGGATGAGAAATAATAAAATTTAGACAAGAAGTGGATGACACTGTGTCACAGGGTTAAAGCTATAACCTACAAAGTTTGCATCACATATAGATGCTAGTTTGAGTACTAGTTGCTCCATTTCCAATCCAGCTCCCTGCTAATGAGCCTGGGAAAGCGGAGGAAGGTACGAATGCTTGGGCCCCTGCATCTATCTGGGAGCCTCAGAAGAAGCTCCAGGCTCCTGGCTTTGTCCTGGCTCAGTGTTGGCCATTGCAGCCATTTGGGGAATGAACCAGTGGATGAAAAACCTCTTTCTCTCTGTCTCTTTCTGAAACTCTGACTTTCAGTTAAATAAAATAAATGTTCTTTGAATATTAGAGAATAAACAAACAAAATCGAATCCAAAAAATGATACAAAGATTTGTGTAGTGAAGAGCTGGTTTTTTTTTTTGGGGGGCTGGTGCTGTGGTGTAGTGGGTAAAGCCACCGTCTATAGTGCCAGCATCACATATGAGTGACACTTCATGTGGAAATTGCACCACTTTTGATCCAGCTCTCTGATCAGCTATTGCCTGGGAAAGCAGCAGAGGATGGCCCAAGTCCTTGGGCCCCTGCACCCAGGAGACCAGGAAGAAGCGCCCAGCTCCTGCCTTTGGATTGGTACAGCTCTGGCCATTGTGTCCCACTGGGGAGTGAACCAGCAGATTGGAAGACCTCTCTCTCTCTCTCTCTCTCTCTCTCCCCTCTCTTCCTCTCTTCCTCTCTGCCTTTGCCTTTCAAATCACTAAATAAACCTTAAAAAGAGCTGCTTTTTAAAAAATAAGCGAAATTGATACAACCATTGACCAAAGTAACCAAAAAAATGGAGACAACTGAAATTAATAACGGCAATGATGAAAAAAGGGATGTTACCTTGGATATCACAAAGTGTAAAAATCATCAGAAGTTACTACAGCAGCAATATTTCAACAAATTGGAAAATCTAGAAATGTTAGATTTATAGATACATGCAATTCACTAAAATTGAATGATAAAGACATAGAAATCCTAACCATATCAATAACAAAGATACAGGTGGGATTAGTAATAAAGATCCTCTCAATAAATCAAGTTCTCCAGGGCCAGCATTGTGACTTAGTGGATAAAGCCATGAAGCAGACATCCAGTATGGGTGCCTGTTCAAGTCCTAGCTGATGCACTTCCAATCCAGCTTCCTGCTTGTGTGTCTAGGAGAGCAGCAGAGATGGTCTAAGTGCTTGAACCCATGCACCCATGTGGGAGCCTGGGAAGAAGCTTCTGGCATCTGGATTTGGTCAGGCCCTCCCAGCCACTGAAGTCATCTGGGGAGTGAACAAGCAGGTCGATCTCTCTCTCTCTCTCTCTCTCTCTCTCTCTCTCTTTCTCTCTCTCCCCTCCTAGCTTTCAAAAAATAAAATAAATCTTTTAAAAAACAAAAGCCTGGGACTCAATGGCTTCACTGTTGAATTCTACTAAACTTTAAAGTAGAACTAACCCCTTCTCAAACTAGTCAAAATAATAGAAAGGGAGAGAATCCTATTCTTGCTTAAAATCCCCATTAACCTTTGACTATGACCTTGTCTAAATAATATCGGAGTCGGCGAATACAAAAGGATTCCATAGCCTTGGCAACTCATGACAAGAGCCTAGGGAGATTACTGATGCCATAAACAATAGTGTCAAATTGTTAAGTCAACAATAGGAGTCACTGTGCACTTACTCCTCATGTAGGATCTCTGTTCTTAATGTGTTGTTCAATGTGAATTAATGCTATAACTAGTACTGAAACAGTATTTTACACTTTATGTTTCTGTGTGGGTGCAAACTGTTGAAATCTTTACTTAATATATACTAAATTGATCTTCTGTATATAAAGATAATTGAAAATGAATCTTGATGTAAATGGAATGGGAGAGGGATTGGGAGATGGGAGGGTTGTGGGTAGGAGGGAAGTTATGGGGGGGGGGAAGCTACTGTAATCCATAAGCTGTACTTTGGAAATTTATATTTATTAAATAAAAGTTTAAAAAATCCCCATTAACCAACAACACCAGTGTACATAGTCTTCATGTCTTTATGACATGCATGAGTGTGTGATTAGATGTGGTACAATGGTCATGTGTGATTGTACAAGATTGTCTTGCACTTTTTTATACTGCTTGCTTCCTCTGGCACCCTTCCCTCAGCAAGAAGTCTGCCAAAGTTAATTTCTAACTAAGGTGAAATACCCACAAGTAGATTGTTGAGAAAGTGACTGTTCTGCTTAATGATGATTGTTTCCCACTTCACCTCTGTATTTTAACTTGTGAATCAAAGAAACTTGTGAAGGCAAAGAAAAGTCTGCTTTCTTGAGACTGAATTAAGGTTTAGATTTGATTTGCTATTGGATGATTTTTTTTTTAGTTATTTAAGGGTGTTTCTTTGGTTGTCTTTTCTTCCATATGCTCCAGTCATTTGGAATCTTTCACATTCTAGTCTCCTTGTGTCCTCCTATATGTCAGCTTCAGGGCCTCTTGTTTCTCCACCCATTGAAATCATTGTACTTTCTCTTTTCAACTCCACTATGAATGTAAATGAGATCATATGTTTAGTGATTTAAGGCAGAATATCAGATGCTAAGACCTTAAAACCATTCACATTACATCACTTACATTTCTATCATTTGCATAAAGCAGTATCCTCAGGTATGGAAACTTAACCCAACTTGGGACAATATAGCCAAGAGCCCATAAACAAGTCTCACACCATTCAAGTAAGATATGCATATTTGTAGATCAATATATTAAGGATATTGTATATCTTTAGTAATGTTGTCACAATGGAATCTGAGAATCATTTCATCACAGGATAAGGCTCATAGATTTTGTGACAGTCAAGCTCTTGAAAGGAGGCCTGCTCCTTGACAGATGGTAAAAGGACATGGAACTTGCTATGCAGTTGTTCACTCATCACCAAATGTTTAAAGCTTTGTTCACACTCAAAATTTACTTAATTTTGAAAGTAGGGTTTGGTGTTGTGGCAAAGTTGGCATCCCATATGGGTATTGGTTCAAGTCCTAGCTGTACCCTTTCCAATCCAGATCCAATTAATTTTGCTTGGAAAAAACAACAAAAGATGGCCAGTGTACTTGGATCCCTGTCACTCTTATGGGAGACCTACATAGAGTTACAGACTCCTGGTCTCAGCCTTATCCATCCCTGAATGTTGTGTGGTCACCAGGGAAGTGAAACAGTGATTGGAAAGAGAGATATATAGGAAGAGAGAAAGAATAAGGAGAAAGTGGTGAAGGAGAAGGGGGAGAAAGGAAAGAAAGAATGAAAGAACGAAAGAATGAGAGAAAAAAGAGAAAGAACGAAAGAAAGAAAGAAAGGGGCTTGTGCTGTGGTGCAGCAGGTTAAAGCCCTGGCCTGAAGTTCTGGCATCCCATATGGGTGCCACTTCTAGTCCCAGCTACTCCTCTTCGAATCCAGCTCTCTGCTATGGCCTGGGATAGCAGTAGAAGATGGCCCAAGTCCTTGGGCTCCTGCACCCATGTGGGAGACCCAGAAGAAGCTTCTGTCTCCTGGCTTCAGATCAGTGCAGCTCTGGCTGTTGCAGCCATCTGGGGAGTGAAACAGCAGATGGAAGACCTCTCTCTCTCTCTCTCTCTCTCTCTCTGTACCTTGCTCTGTAACTATGACTTTCAAATAAATAAAATAAATCTTTAAAAGGAAAGGGAGGAAGGAAGGAAGGAAGGAAGGAAGGGAGGGAGGGAGGGAGAGAGGGAGGGAGGGAGGGAGGGAGGGAAGGAAGATGAAGACCTACTGAGGTCAGAGCCACAGCTCAAAAGGCTAATCCTCCGCCTTGCAGTGCCAGCACACCGGGTTCTAGTCCCAGTCAGGGCACCGGATTCTATCCTGGTTACCCCCTACCAGGCCAGCTCTCTGCTGTGGCCCAGGAGTGCAGGGGAGGATGGTCCAAGTGCTTGGGCCCTGCACCCCATGGGAGACCAGGAGAAGCACCTGGTTCCTGCCATTGGATCAGCGTGGTGCGCTGGCCGCAGCATGCTGGCCGCGGCGGCCATTGGAGGATGAACCAATGGCAAAGGAAGACCCCTTTCACTCTGTCTCACTCTCTCTCATTGTCCACTCTGCCTGTCAAAAAAAAAAAGACTGGAGAGAGCGGCAAGGTGGCAGAATAGGAAGGGAGCACACCGATAGTCTGGGGAGAGACAGTTTAATAAAAGTGGAGATACTGCAGGTTCAAGGAAGAGTAGGGGAAGAAACAGCAGAGGAAACCCTTCCAGAACTGCGTGGAGAGCGTGGGAGCCCGCAGTTTGGGACACCAGCAGCAGATTCAACACACCAGCACTGGAACGCGGGGTGAGCCAAAACTCAATAGCCCGAGATACCAGAAGGGAAGCGGAAAGAGGAGACTAGAGCGAACAAGGCTTGAAACCCTGTGGGGAAAAGTTCACCAGGCTAACTAGAAGAGAGAGAGAGAGAGGGGAAAAAAAAAAGTGACCCATACGGACACGAGTTTCTCTCTCTCCGCTCACCTCTCAAAGGTGAGCAAGACAAAGAGCAGGCACCATTTTGGAATACGTCATAAGCAGGGTGACCTCGGGTCAGCACCGGCCCCGAGCCTAGCAGAAAAACCTGACTCTGGGTGGGAGGGGTGAAATAACAGGAGATTAGAACCTAATGAATGTGTGGTGCTAATGAACTGAGACTGTGAAAAAAGAGACGGTGGGGGAGAGAGCTCACGGAAATCACGAATTCATGTGAGTACTCTCCAGAGACGCTACAGTTCGGTAGCCTTGGTAGCCCAGTGGGAGACTACAGGAGAATCTGAGCCCACACTAAGGGCCGCAAAGATTCCCTCTCTGGTCCTTGGGAAAAGGCTTCCGATCTCTGGCTCCTGTGGGTATATCATTTGCCTGCTAATCACCCCCAATTCCATTCAGCTGTGTGGAATTACTTCCCTTTTGAACCAAAAAAAAAAAAAAAAGTAACAGAGAGAGATTTACCACGCCTAACCTGGGAGTGTCTCCTTTGACACACCCTCAACCCTGAGGAACCAAACAGAGCTCTCAGGCCACACCCATCTCAAGCCTCTAAGGCTCCATCAAAAGCAGACAGTCCACTTAATCTAGAGTCATAGTATAACAAGAAAAAAACACCACAGTGAAGAAACCAATATGCCAAACAACAAACGCAAAAACCGAGGTAATAAGAACAAGGAAGACACTATGGCGCCCCCAAATGAAAAAGACACCCCAATTCAAGATTACGAAGATGATGAGAAAGAAGAAATGCAAGAAGCAGATCTCAAAAAATTGATAAGAACACTAAGAAGTACTCAAAAACAAATTCTTGAACTACAGAAATCCTTAATGGACAAGGTAGAAAATCTCTCTCGTGAAAATGAAATATTAAGGAGGAATCAAGCTGAAATGAAACAACTAGTAGAACATGAAACTGTGATAGTGACGAGAAATCATAATGAAGTGAAGAATTCAATAGATCAAATGAAAAACACATTAGAGAGCCTTACAAACAGAATGGGTGAGGCAGAAGAGAGAATATCGGACTTAGAAGACAGAGCACAGGAAACTATACAGTCAAACCAAAGAAAAGAAGAGGAAATTAGAAATCTAAAAAATATTGTTGGGAATCTACAGGATACTATTAAAAAACCCAACATTCGAGTTCTAGGAGTTCCTGAAGGCATGGAGAGGGAGAAAGGATTAGAAGGCCTTTTTAGTGAGATAATAGCAGAAAATTTCCCAGTTTTGGAGAAGGAGAGAGACATCCTAGTACAGGAAGCACATAGAACCCCTAGTAAACATGACCAAAAGAGGTCCTCACCACGACACGTTGTAATTAAACTCACCACAGTGAAACAGAAGGAAAAGATCCTAAAATGCGCAAGAGAGAAACGTCAAATTACACTCAGAGGATCTCCAATTAGACTCACGGCAGACTTCTCAACAGAAACCCTACAAGCTAGAAGGGAATGGCGAGATATAGCCCAGGTACTAAGAGAGAAAAACTGCCAGCCCAGAATATTATATCCTGCAAAGCTCTCATTTGTGAATGAAGGTAAAATAAAGACCTTTCATTGCAAACAGAAAGTGAAAGAATTTGTTGCCACTCGTCCAGCCCTGAAAAAGATGCTTAAAGATTTGTTACACACAGAAACACAGAAACACAGCCATCAACATGAAAGAAGGTAAACGAAGGGAACCTCACAGCGAAAGATCACAGGAAATTCAAAGCATACATTTGGATAAAGAAATTATGGGACATGTACTCTATAGAATACTATGCAGCAGTCAAAAACAATGAAATCTGGTCATTTGCAACAAGATGGAGGAATCGGGAAAACATCATTCTGAGTGAATTAAGCCAGTCCCAAAGGGACAAATATCATATGTTCTCCCTGACCGGTGACAACTAATTGAACACCAAAGGTGAAACCTATTGAAGTGAAATGGACACTATGAGAAACAGTAACTTGATCAGCTCTTGTGCTGACTGTTGTTGTACAATGTAATACTTTATCCATTTTAGTATTTTTTTATTCTAGTACTATTGGTTGAACTCTGTAATTAACAAACAATTATTCTTAGGTGTTTAAATTTTAACTGAAAAGTGATCCCTGTGAAATATAAGAGTGGGAATAAGAGAGGGAGGAGATGTACAATTTGGGACATGCTCAATCAGTCGTGCCCCAAATGATGGAGTTAGAAATGTGCCAGGGAATTCCAATACAATCCCATCAAGGTGGCATGTACCAAGGCCATCTCACTAGTCCAAGTGATCAATTTCAGTTCACAATTGATCACACTGATAGGTCTAAGAGTCAAAGGGATGACACAAACAAGACTAGTGTCTGCTAATACTAACTGACAGAATCAAAAAAAGGGAGAGAATGATCCAACATGGGAAGCGAAATACACAGCAGACTCATAGAATGGCAGATGTCCTAAATAGCACTCTGGCCTCAGAATCAGCCCTTAAGGCATTCAGATCTGGCTCAAGAGCCCATGAGAATATTCTAGGCATGGAAAGCCAAGACACTCTGGAAAAAAAAGAAGACCTAAATGAAAGATCTCTGTGAGTGAGATCCCAGTGGAACAAATGGGGGCCATCAAAGAAGGAGGTACCTTTTCTGAAGGGAGGAGAGAACCTCCACTTTGACTATGACCCTGTCAGAATAAGATTGAAGTCGGTGAACCCTAAAGGCTTTCATAGCCTCAGCAACTCATGACTAGAGCCTAGGGAGATTACTGACACCATAAACAAGAGTGTCAAATTGTTAAATCAACTTCAGGAGTCACTGTGTACTTACGTCTCATGTGGGATCTGTCCTTAATGTGTTGTCCAATGTGAAGTAATGCTATAACTAGCACTGAAACAGTATTTTACACTTTGTGTTTCTGTGTGGGTGCAAACTGATGAAATCTTTACTTAGTATATACTGAATCAATCTTCTGTATATAGATAATTAAAAATGAAAGAAAATCTTGGTGTTAAATTTGAAATTGCATAGGAAATTAATCAATTTAAAAATATATATCATGTAAGATCTCTGTCCTTAATGTGCTATGCATTGTGAATTAATACTATAACTAGTACTCCGACAGTATTTTTCACTTTGTGTTGCTATGTGAGGGCAAACTGTTGAAATCTTTATGTAATATGTACTAAACTGATCTTCTGTATATAAAGAGAATTGAAAATGAATCTTGATGTGAATCCAAGGGGAGAGGGAGCGGGAAAGGGAAGGGTTGCGGGTGGGAGGAAAGTTATTCGGAGGATGGGGGCCATTGTAATCCATAAGCTGTACTTTGGAAATTTATATTCTTTAAATAAAAGCTTTATAAAAAAACAAAAAACAAAACAAAAACAAACAAACAAAAAAACAAAACAAACAAAAAAAGACCTACTGAATGGCTGAAATACAGCTCCATGATGTACACAAATGATTTTTGCAAACATTATAAATAAACCATCAAAAGAAAATATAAATCAATGGGATATATGCCTTCTCAATGACAGAGACACAATATTATTATGTTGGACCTCTCAATTGCTGAGATGCCCACTTGTTTGGGAGGACGCCCAAAGATCCAGACTCCAGACGAGTTGATACAAAAAGCATGAGGATTTTATTGAACGTTTGCGCAAACGGGCCCCCACCTCAGGTGGTGAGGAGCCCTGAGCAGCAGTTTCACACAGCTTATATAGGCAATGAATTAGCATATTCCTAATTCGCATGCGTAAAATGCAGGCGGAGAATGCTGGCGGAGAATGCAGAGGTGTTACAGGATTGGTCAGTTCAGAGGGACCATTAGCATATGGGAGAACGCTGGCAAAGAATGCTGGTTGAGAGTGCTGGTGGAGAATGATGAGGTGGCACGGGATTGGCTGGTCAGGAGGGACAATTAGCATATGGGAGAATGCTGACGAAGAATGCTGAGGGAGAGTGCTGAGGTGTTACAGGATTGGCCGGTCGCTGTAACATCATAAGTGTGCGCCTAGAGACTCTGTAGGGGAGGGGCAGCTCTGCTCTGGGCGCGTCTAGAAGTTCTCCGAAGGGGAAGGGTAGCCCTGCTCTGGGCGGAGGTTGTCTTTTCCTTCCCAGAGAATGTCCTGCCTTCTAATCTCTGGGGAACATCTAACCTTTTAAGAAACCCCTGATATTTGCCCAGGCCTACTCTCTTATCCCTCCCCCCATTAGGGTCCTTCAATTAATATATCTATTTCATACATTCTGGAACATTAGATTCAGTACAAACCCAATAAAAATATCAGCAAGTTATTCTATAGTCAATGGCAAACACTTTTCCAAACATGAGAAGTCTAGACAATGCTGAATAACAGCAAACTTGAGAAATCTACAATTCCTAACTGCATATTTTATTATAAACTTACAGCTTATAAAGTGAGACGATGCTGGTAGCTAAAAAAAAAAAGACATGTGGATAAGTAGAATGGCAGATGTAGATGCATGTAATTCCTTATACTTAACTGATCTTTGTGAAAAGAGAAGAGGGAGTCCCTGCAGAATAAGTAGTCTTTCCAATGTAAGTGATAATGCAAATGGTTGATCATGTGGAAAAAAAGAATGAAAACACATGATTTTACCTAACATATAACTCCTTCAACATAATAAAAAACTGGAAAACTCAAAACAAAAAGCACCTATTTGTATGGTTGTTTTTAACTCTGTTTTAGTTCCTTTCCCTGCAAGCTTAACAAAAAGTATCCATTTAAAGAAAGTGCATTTCAGGTGGACTAATTAGCCTTGAGGATCACTGAAATTTAAGAGACCCCGAAGCCTGTGACTTCCAAGGTAAAATTTGGATCTTGGTACCAGGACAGTGCATGTTTTGGCATATTGTGAGCAACCAGCAGCATCTTTTTTATTGCTTTGTGTAGAGCATAACCACTTGTGTTTCTACAAATGGTATTTAAACAAACACAAAATGTGTACAAATAAAAAAATCCCCAATGAAGGAAATGATTGTTTTGTCACACTCATGATATCATTTGGTAATATTAAACTGGTGCTAGTATATAATCTCACAGATATTGCTATGAATTTAAATGATGGACAAATATTATGTTGTATATTTATAAACAAAATTAAAAATGAAAAATAAATTCTAGTAGAAAGCATAGGAAAACTTTTCTAAGAATTTAGTTTAGTGATTAGCTGTACATACAACACTGAATGCATGATCCATAAAAATAAAATGTGAACCTTATTAATTTATAAAAATGTCTTCTGACCAAAAGACACTATATTTTTGGCCCTGCTGTGCTCAGCTCTCTGCATTTCCTCTGCGTGGCTCTATCTCTGCCATTATGTGCATTTCCTTCACCTCAGGAGCCCTTTACAGGGCAACTTGAGTGCTCAGAAGGTGGAAACGGTGAGCATGTAGGGAGAGCCCACTTGCGTGTGCCTGATATGAGCCGGGCCCATGGCTGGGATCCAGGGTGTCCTGTCTTTTTCTTGCATGCAGCGATTAATCTCAGCCATGGAGCCCTGCATCTTCCCAAATTTTGTGGTGATGCCAGGAGAGATCTCAGCGAGAATTCAGACTTCTTGTATGGCTTTCATTCAAAGGAGAAATTGTGGTCATTGGGGCTCCTCTGCCCACCCACGCATTTCCTCAGGAATGACCTAAATTGGGAAACAGAATTCAATATCCATGACCCAACCCTCCCAGTAGATCTGTGTTTGTTTCCTGTTGCTAATAACTGGATAATTGGCTCCATGTTTTGTTTCAGGAATGTGAAGCAGCAGCTGGTGATGGCACAGAAACCATGTGGATATGTAAAGAATTGTATTACAGGCCAATATAAAGTGGCTTTTGTAGCAGACCCCTGGATATATCCCATTAAAACCACTAATCACATGACTAGATTGCTTCCAGTCACTTCTTGTAAGGTTCCACCTGGACCATTGCTTGACTGACTTCTTCCCATAATTGGCATTAAATCTCCCCATGAGTTTCAGAGGAGTAGGACATGTTTGATATAGAACACTAAACATGACAACAACTCCCTAAATATCCACATCTCTTCCCATATTGCCAAATTGCAACTTTCTCCCCTGGAGATTTTAACAACATGGATACTTTTCGAGATCATACATTTACATTCCACTACACATTATATACATTATACATTTCATTCCATTTCAGTAGTCTAGTGGTCTTTTACCACAGAACACTTAATAACCCTTTAAAAGATTTGCTTTTCTGTCTGTGGACATTGGACGTGAGAGAAAATCAGAGTGCCCACTGGACACTGCAGTGTAAAAATCTTTGTCTGCAGTGGGAATTCATAGCAGTATTAAGATGCTACTTGGGACTCCAACATATTTATCAGATGTTTGGGTTTAAGTAGCCTGTGTTAATGAGATGGCTCGGGGTGGGACCTCAGGATAACTGCAGAATAAGGACAGATAACTAAGAATAGAAACATGTAATTTGGACTGGCATCTTCATGGGGATGTGTGGTGGAACTGATCCCTGAATCACTGAGGCTTCTGTTAACTATAGATGATGTCAGAATTGAATTGTTTAGCTGTTAGTACATGTTGGAGCAAAATCACTTATTTGGTGCTAACAACAACAAAAGGACCCCAGAGGTCCAAACTGTAAAATGATTTTGAGTAAATGTTTGATTGCTTGTTGAGAGTTAAGACTCTGGATGAGTGAGTCATTCCGGATTGTTGGAAAGTGAAAGTAGGAAGTGTGGAAATTCTAGAATTACATTTTCTTACTGCTTAGGTTTCCCTTTCTCAGAAACTATTGGTGAGCCAATCTGAGTAGCATCTAACAAATGGGAATAATCCTCGTCTTGGGAACATTGCTAACTTTGGGGTGTGGGTTCCCTCGTGAACTATTGCTTATGCATGCTACTTTCCAGAGCTTGTTCTCTTTCATGTCTTTGACTACAAACTTGCCTTTTAATTACACTATGCTCTTTTATTTAGAAAGTATGTGCCATGTTTTGAGTGTTACATTTTTAGTTTTTGCATGGAAGCTGAGTTTATTTAATGAAAAAGGAAAAAATAATTCTTGACATCTTTGTTTTCTGCTGTGTTTAAAAATATACAAACACCTATAGAGTGACTACCCAGGTAAGTAAATAGGCCTTGGTCAATTATTATATCTTCTTGATCAGTTCTCTTTCTGTACCCAGAAATGATCCAGTCTGATTTGATTTGGTGTTGTTTGTAGCTTAGTTTATGTTCCTTCTAAGAAGTGTTTGCTTATTTTTCTCTGTATTCAATATTCTATACATTGAAATTCACTGTAGAAATTATGTTAACTTATATCATTTCTTTCCCAATATTTTGCACACATTCTACTCTCTGAGACTGTGCTTCACTCAATTCACTCACTGCTTTCACTACTTATGGGACATGTTTCATGTTTATATGACATTGTAGTTTAGTGAGTAAAGCCACCACCTGCATAGCGAGCATCCCATATGGGCACCAATTTGATTCCTGGCTGCTCCATTTCCAATACAGATCCTTGCTAGTGGTCTGGGAAATTCAGTGGACATGGCCCAAGTGTTTGGGCCTGCGCAACCATCCAGGGAGACCTGTAATTAACTGTTAGCTCCTGGCTTTGGCCTTTCCAGGCTGGGCCATTTGGAGAGTGAAGCAGCAGATGGAATATCTATCTATCTTTCCCTCTCTTTCTGTAATTTTGAGTTTATTTATGTTTTTTTGACAGGCAGAATTAGACAGTGAGAGAGAGAGAGATACAGACAGAAGGGTCTTCCTTTCATTGGTTCACCCCTCAAATAGCTGCTACAGCCAACATGCTGTGCCAATCTGAAGCCAGAAGCCAAGTGCTTCCTCCTGGACTCCCAAGCGGGTGCAGGGCCCAAGGACTTGGACCATCCTCCACTGCCTTCCTGGGCCACAGTAGAGAGCTGGACTGGAAGAGGAGCAACCAAGACAGACTCCAGCACCCTAACCGAGACTAGAACCCGGAGTACTGGTGCCACAGGTGGAGGATTAGCCTAGTGAGCCTCAGTGCCAGCCTCTGAGTTTATTTTTTAAGATTTAAGATTATTTATTTGAAACACACAGCTACAGAGAGGCAGAGCCTCATAGAGAGGTCTTCCATCTGCTGGTTCACTCTACAGATGGCCGGAAAGGCCATATCTGAGCTGATCCCAAGCCAACAGCCAGGAGCTTCTTCTGGGTCTCCCATGAGGGTGCATGGGTCCAAGCACTTGGGCCATCTTCTACTGCTTATCCAGGCCATAGCAGAGAGCTGGATCAGAAGTGGAGCAGCTGGAGCTTGAAATAGTGCCCATTTGGGGTGCCGGCATGGCAAGTGGCATTGTTACCTGCTAAGCCACACTGCCAGCACCCTATAACTCTGACTTTCAAATAAATCTTTATTTATTTTTTATAATGCTTTTATTTAAAGAATATAAATTTCCAAAATACAGCTTATACATTACAATGGCTGACCCCCCATAACTTCCATCCCACCCGCAACCCTTCCCTTTCCCACTCCCTCTCCCCTTGGATTCACATCAAGATTCATTTTCAATTCTCTTTATATACAGAAGATCGGTTTACTATATATTACATAAAGATTTCAACAGTTTGCCCTCACATAGCAACACAAAGTGAAAAATACTGTCGGAGTACTAGTTATAGTATTAATTCACAATGCATAGCACATTAAGGACAGAGATCTTACATGATATATTTTTTTAAATTGATTGATTTTCTATGCAATTTCCAATTTAACACCAAGATTTTTTTTTCATTTTTAATTATCTATATACAGAAGATTGATTCAGTATATACTAAGTAAAGATTTCATCAGTTTGCACCCACACAGAAACACAAAGTGTAAAATACTGTTTCAGTGCTAGTTATAGCATTACTTCACATTGGACAACACATTAAGGACAGATCCCACATGAGACGTAAGTACACAGTGACTCCTGAAGTTGATTTAACAATTTGACACTCTTGTTTATGGTGTCAGTAATCTCCCTAGGCTCTAGTCATGAGTTTCTAAGGCTATGGAAGCCTTTAGGGTTCGCTGACTTCAATCTTATTCTGTCAGGGTCATAGTCAAAGTGGAGGTTCTCTCCTCCCTTCAGAAAAGGTACCTCCTTCTTTGATGGACCCCATTTGTTCCACTAGGATCTTACTCACAGAGATCTTTCATTTAGGTCTTCTTTTTTTTCCAGAGTGTCTTGGCTTTCCATGCCTAGAATATTCTCATGGGCTCTTGAGCCAGATCTGAATGCCTTAAGGGCTGATTCTGAGGCCAGAGTGCTATTTAGGACATCTGCCATTCTATGAGTCTGCTGTGTATTTCGCTTCCCATGTTGGATCATTCTCTCCCTTTTTTTGATTCTGTCAGTTAGTATTAGCAGACACTAGTCTTGTTTGTGTCATCCCTTTGACTCTTAGACCTATCAGTGTGATCAATTGTGAACTGAAATTGATCACTTGGACTAGTGAGATGGCCTTGGTACATGCCACCTTGATGGGATTGTATTGGAATTCCCTGGCACATTTCTAACTCCATCATTTGGGGCACGACTGATTGAGCATGTCCCAAATTGTACATCTCCTCCCTCTCTTATTCCCACTCTTATATTTCACAGGGATCACTTTTCAGTTAAAATTTAAACACCTAAGAATAATTGTTTGTTAATTACAGAGTTCAACCACTAGTACTAGGATAAAAAAATACTAAAATGGATAAAGTATTACATTGTACAACAACAGTCAGCACAAGAGCTGATCAAGTTACTGTTTCTCATAGTGTCCATTTCACTTCAATAGGTTTCACCTTTGGTGCTCAATTAGTTGTCATTGGTCAGGGAGAACATATGATATTTGTCCCTTTGGGACTGGCTTAATTCACTCAGCATGATGTTTTCTCGATTCCTCCATCTTGTTGCAAATGACCAGATTTCATTGTTTTTGACTGCTGCATAGTATTCTATAGAGTACATGTCCCATAATTTCTTTATCCAAATGTATGCTTTGAATTCCCTGTGATCTTTTGCTGTGAGGTTCCCTTCGTTTACCTTCTTCATGTTGATGGCTGTGTTTCTGTGTTTCTGTGTGTAACACATCTTTAAGCATCTTTTTCAGGGCTGGACGAGTGGCAACAAATTCTTTCACTTTCTGTTTGCAATGAAAGGTCTTTATTTTACCTTCATTCACAAATGAGAGCTTTGCAGGATATAATATTCTGGGCTGGCAGTTTTTCTCTCTTAGTACCTGGGCTATGTCTCGCCATTCCCTTCTAGCTTGTAGGGTTTCTGTTGAGAAGTCTGCCGTGAGTCTAATTGGAGATCCTCTGAGTGTAATTTGACGTTTCTCTCTTGCACATTTTAGGATCTTTTCTTTCTGTTTCACTGTGGTGAGTTTAATTACAACGTGTCGTGGTGAGGACCTCTTTTGGTCATGTTTCCTAGGGGTTCTATGAGCTTCCTGTACTAGGATGTCTCTCTCCTTCTCCAAAACTGGGAAATTTTCTGCTATTATCTCACTAAAAAGGCCTTCTAATCCTTTCTCCCTCTCCATGCCTTCAGGAACTCCTAGAACTCGAATGTTGGGTTTTTTAATAGTATCCTGTAGATTCCCAACAATATTTTTTAGATTTCTAATTTCCTCTTCTTTTCTTTGGTTTGACTGTATAGTTTCCTGTGCTCTGTCTTCTAAGTCCGATATTCTCTCTTCTGCCTCACCCATTCTGTTTGTAAGGCTCTCTAATGTGTTTTTCATTTGATCTATTGAATTCTTCACTTCATTATGATTTCTCGTCACTATCACAGTTTCATGTTCTACTAGTTGTTTCATTTCAGCTTGATTCCTCCTTAATATTTCATTTTCACGAGAGAGATTTTCTACCTTGTCCATTAAGGATTTCTGTAGTTCAAGAATTTGTTTTTGAGTACTTCTTAGTGTTCTTATCAATTTTTTGAGATCTACTTCTTGCATTTCTTCTTTCTCATCATCTTCGTAATCTTGAATTGGGGTGTCTTTTTCATTTGGGGGCGCCATAGTGTCTTCCTTGTTCTTATTACCTCGGTTTTTGTGTTTGTTGTTTGGCATATTGGTTTCTTCACTGTGGAGTTTTTTTCTTGTTATACTATGACTCTAGATTAAGTGGACTGTCTGCTTTTGATGGAGCCTTAGAGGCTTGAGATGGGTGTGGCCTGAGAGCTCTGTTTGGTTCCTCAGGGTTGAGGGTGTGTCAAAGGAGACACTCCCAGGTTAGGCGTGGTAAATCTCTCTCTGTTACTTTTTTTTTTTGGTTCAAAAGGGAAGTAATTCCACACAGCTGATGGAATTGGGGGTGATTAGCAGGCAAATGATATACCCACAGGAGCCAGAGATTGGAAGCTCTTTCCCAAGGACCAGAGAGGGAATCTTTGAGGCCCTTAGTGTGGGCTCAGATTCTCCTGTAGTCTCCCACTGGGCTACCAAGGCTACCGAACTGTAGCGTCTCTGGAGAGTACTCACATGAATTCATGATTTCCGTGAGCTCTCTCCCCCACCGTCTCTTTTTTCACAGTCTCAGTTCATTAGCACCACACATTCATTAGGTTCTAATCTCCTGTTATTTCACCCCTCCCACCCAGAGTCAGGTTTTTCTGCTAGGCTCGGGGCCGGTGCTGACCCGAGGTCACCCTGCTTATGACGTATTCCAAAATGGTGCCTGCTCTTTGGTCTTGCTCACCTTTGAGAGGTGAGCGGAGAGAGAGAAACTCGTGTCCGTATGGGTCACTTTTTTTTTTCCCCTCTCTCTCTCTCTCTTCTAGTTAGCCTGGTGAACTTTTCCCCGCAGGGTTTCAAGCCTTGTTCGCTCTAGTCTCCTCTTTCCGCTTCCCTTCTGGTATCTCGGGCTATTGAGTTTTGGCTCACCCCGCGTTCCAGTGCTGGTGTGTTGTTTCTGCTGCTGGTGTCCCAAACTGCGGGCTCCCACGCTCTCCACGCAGGTCCACTGTGAATCACCAGTTCCAGAAGGGTTTCCTCTGCTGTTTCTTCCCCTACTCTTCCTTGAACCTGCAGTATCTCCACTTTTATTAAGCTGTCTCTCCCCAGACTATCGGTGTGCTCCCTTCCTATTCTGCCATC
The DNA here is from genome assembly GCA_949820135.1 of Sylvilagus floridanus. NCBI lineage: Eukaryota > Metazoa > Chordata > Mammalia > Lagomorpha > Leporidae > Sylvilagus > Sylvilagus floridanus. Next base: position 1,659,414 of record OX463235.1, on the reverse strand, counting down.
TTGCCGCTCTCTCCTCAAATAAATCTTTAAAAATTTGTTTTCGATGTTAGTGACAATATCCTTATTTCTTATTTTTGTCCCCCAATTGCTAATGCATGATATATTCTTTTAAGATTTATTTATTTATTAAAAAATGCAGAGTGACAGAGAGAGTGAGGAAAAAGGGAGAGGTCTTCCATTTGTTGAATCATTCTGCAAATGACTGCCACAGTCAGGCTGGGCCAGTCTAATACCAGGGCCTGGAACTCAATCTGGTACTCCCAGATGGGTGGTTAAGGAGCAGGTTCTTGTGCTGTCTTCTACATCAGCAGAGAACAGGGTCAGAAGCAGAGCAGCCAGAACTTGAACCTGTGTTATGATACAGGATACCAGCATCATTGGTAATGGCTCAGCTCATTGTACTGCTGTGCCAACACCCGGAAACTTTTTTACGTAATGGAAAAAATTGGATATGTTGTAGACTGTAGACAAATTCAGATTTAATAGGATTTGTTGACACAGTAGATGGATTAACTAACTTTTCATGCTTATATATTTATTTGAGATTTTTCAGCATTTGAAATGACTTTATCTATTTTACCATCTAGTGGTAACAGGCATCTCTGTCTTACTACACACTGCTGAATATTAACTGCTAGTGCTCTGGTGACTAATTCTATAATGGCTTCTCTTTTCTGCATAAAATTTTATTTAATCTATATTTTTATGCCTCGCTTATTATAAAACATTTATAGTACTTAAGGTGGCAAAAATCAAATATATATAGCACATAAAGTGCTGATCAAAATATTTATACAGTGTGGTATGGATAATCTAGCTGATTATCATATGCATTCTGTCACATGCCTGTTTCTTATGGTGAGGACACCTAAAATCTAATCAGTTATGTTCCATAGTAGAATACATTGTCATTTACTATTGCCACTGCATTGTACAACAGACTTCCTTAACTTACTTTTCCTGTGCATATGAATTTTATTCTCTTTTAAACAACTTGACCAAAATTTCCCCCATCTGTGTTTGTATTTAAAATAGTTTTCCTGGCTGGCATTGTGGCTCACTAGGATAATCCTCAGTCTGTGGTGCTGGCACTCTGGTTTTAGTCCCGGTTGGGGTGCCGGTTCTGTCCCGGTTGCTCCTCTTCCAGTCCATCTCTCTGCTGTGGACTGGGAAGGCAGTGGAGGATGGCTCAGGTCCTTGGGCTCTGCACCTGCATGGGAGACCAGGAATAAGCACCTGGCTCCTGGCTTTGGATCAGCATAGTGCGCCGGCTGTATCAGCCATTTGAGGGGTGAACCAATGGAAGGAAGACCTTTCTCTCTGTCTGTGTCTCTCTCTCTCACTATCTAACTCTGCCTGTCAAAAAAAAGTAGTTTTCTTGGCTTGTCATTGAGGCACAGTACATTATGCCACCCACTTGCCACAATGACATCTCATATCAGAGCTCCAGTTTGTGTCTCAGCTGCTGTTCTTCCAACCCAGGTTTCTGTTGATGTATCTGGGATTGCAGCAGAGGATGGTCCACATACTTGGGCACCTGTCACCCATGTGGGAGACCCAAATGGGGTTCCCAGCTCCTGATTTCAGCCCAACCTGACTCTAGGCATTATGGCCATTTGGGGAATGAACCAGTAGACAGAGGATATCTTTCTCTCCGCTTCTCCTTCCATCTCTCTGTCATTCTGCTTTTTAAATAAATTAAAATCTTAAAAAATAAAGTTTTGTTATGCATAATATAGAGATGAGTAATGTTATTAATTTTCCTGTCACTATCTTTAATTGATGTATTTTGATGATGTGCGTATGAAGTAATTACTGATATCATTGGATTAATATGTATCAGATTTGTAATTACTTTCTGTTTTAGTCTTAAAGCCTTTTTAAAATTTGTTTGAAAGGCAGAATGACAGAGAAAGTGAAATATTCTGCCTGCTTGTTCACTCCCCAATACCTGCAACAGCCATGACTAAACCAGGCTAAAGCCAAGAACCACAGACTCCAACCAAGTTTCTCACTTGTATATCAGGGACTCAAGTAGTTCAAGATGCCCTGCTTCATCCCAGGGTGCACATTAGCAGTGTATGGAAGAATTCTCTCTTTGTTTCTCTCTCCCTCTCCAACACTCTGCCTTTCAAATAAACAAAATAAAATTTGAAAAAGAAAGTCTTGGCCAGCGCCATGGCTCAATAGGCTAATCCTCTGCGTGCAGCACTGGCATCCCAGGTTCTAGTCCAGTCGGGGTGCCGGATTCTGTTCCGGTTGCTCCTCTTCTAGGCCAGCTCTCTACTGTGGCCTGGGAGTGCAGTGGAGGATGGCCCAAGTCCTTAGGCCCTGGACCCACATGGGAGACCAGGAGAAGCATGTGGCTCCTGGCTTCGGATCGGCATGGTGCGCTGGCCGCAGCGGCCATTGGGGGTGAACCAATGGAAAAAAGGAAGACCTTTCTCTCTCTCTCTCACTGTCCACTCTGCCTGTCAAATAAAAAAAAAGAATTTAAAATAAAAAACTTACATTATAATGACATTGTCATCTTTTTTGAAAATATTTTTTATTTGAGAGGTAGAATTACAAACAATGAGAAGTAGAGACAGAAAGCAATGTCTTCCATCTACTGGTTCACTCCCCATATGGCTGCGCTAGCCAGAGATGAGCCTATCCAAAGCCGGGAACCAGAAGCTTCTTCTGGGTCTCCCACGTGGGTGCAGGGGCCCAAGCACTCAGGCCATCCTCTACTGCATTCTCAGGTCACATCAGAGAGCTAGATCAGAAGTGGAGCAACCAAGTCTAGAGAATGCTGTTGCCACAGGTGGAGAGTTTTTCTACTGCATCACAGTGCCAGTCCCAACATTGGTCATCTTGACTTCTATAAAGCTTTCACAACATATAAATAATCTGAGACTGACATTTGATTGGGTTTAATTCTTTTTAGCTAATGTGTCATTACTATGTGACAATTACAAACATAATAATTCTGAGCATGAAAGTATTAAAGCTGAATCATTCCTAGAGGGAACTCTGGTATAACCATGTGAGTAGTTGTAAGGGTTTTCGCTACATTAAAATTAATGAAAATTATCTAAAAGCAAAACAAAAAGCCATGCTTTTAAAATCTCTAGTAGCGAATCTTTTTAAAGATTTATTTATTTATTTATTTATTTACTTGAGAGGCATCTTCCATCCACTGGTTCACTCTGGCTGCAATGGCCAAGGCTGAGCTAATCTGAAGCCAGGAGGCAGGAGCTTCTTCTTGGTCTTACACATGGGTGCTGGGGCCCAAGCACTTGGGCCATCCTCTGCTGTTTTCACAGGTCATTAACAGGGAGCTGGATTAGAAGTGGAGCAGCTGGGACTTGAACTGGCTCCCATATGAGATGCTGATGCTTCAGGCAGAGCCTTAACCTACTGCTCCACAACACTGGCTGCTAGTATTGGTCTTAAGATACACAGCGAATAAATAAATGTTTACTGAAGAAAATCCAAGATTTGGTAGGATCATAGAAAGTGATATTTGACTCCACCTACTTGCCCCCAACCTAGCTCTGATTCAGTGCAAGTGTGAACTCAGAGCTCCCCCTCCTACCAGCTGCTAGGCAAAGGGAAGACATCCTCCTTATTCCTGTCCCCAGTTACCTGTTGCCAAGATCTTGTTATGGTGAGTGCCGCTAAGAGGTGGGACACAGATCATATTTGATTAATGGATACTGCATATTAGGCATGGGAACACTTTGAAGTCATCTTCTATCACACCTAACATCCACACTAGGAAAATCTATTTATTCAGAGCAAATTTATTGTTGCTTTGGAGGGGGGAATAAGGATTGACACTTGGTAGCAAAATGGTGCTCAATTATTTTTATTATTAATTTTATTTATTTGAGTGCAGAGATAGAATATTTCCGTCTGCTAGTTCAGTAATCAAATATCCACCATAGGTGAGGCTGAGTTAATCAAAACTAATTAACCCACAGATGGGGATACTCACATGTCACATCAGAGTGCTGGTGCATATGGGAAAAGTGGGCTGGGATTCCTGACTCCTAGCTGTTGTTTTGCCCATTATGGAAAGTGAATCTGAAGAAGGAATATTCATCCTACCCTCTCTCTTTTTATTCCATTTTCTTTTTTTTTTTTTTACAGGCAGAGTGGACAGTGAGAGAGAGAGAGACAGAGAGAAAGGTCTTCCTTTTGCCGTTGGTTCACCCTCCAATGGCCGCTGCGGTCGGCGCGCTGCGGCCGGCGCACCACGCTCATCCGATGGCAGGAGCCAGGAGCCAGGTGCTTTTCCTGGTCTCCCCATGGGGTGCAGGGCCCAAGCACCTAGGCCATCCTCCACTGCACTCCCGGGCCACAGCAGAGGGCTGGCCTGGAAGAGGGGCAACCGGGACAGAATCCGGTGCCCCGACCGGGACTAGAACCCGGTGTGCCGGCGCCGCAAGGCGGAGGATTAGCCTGTTGAGCCATGGCGCCGGCCTTTTTATTCCATTTTCTAATTAATTAATTAAAAATTTCAAGGGAGGGGCCTGCACCATGGCATAGTGGCTGCAGTGCTGGCATCCCTTATGGGCACTGGTTCGAGTCCTGGCTGCTCCATTTCTGATCCAGCCCCCTGCTAATGTGCCTGGGAAAGCAACAGAAAATGGCCCAAATCTTTGGGTCCTTGCATCCATATGTGAGACCTGGAAGAAGCTCCTGGCTTCTGGCTTTGGATCAGCCCAGCTACAGCCATTGCAGCCATTTGGGGAATTAACCTGCAGATGTAAGACCTCTCTCTGTCTTCACCTCTGCATCTGCCTCTCTGTATCTCTGCCTTTCAAATAAATAAATAAATAAATATTAATACTTCAAGGGAGCAGGGAGACTATAACTCAGTCCAGATCTCCAATGTAGCTCAAAGGCTCAAAACTACTTAAGCTATTGCTCATTGTGTGATATGCTCACAGGATGCACATTAGTAGGAAGCTGGAATTAAATCAGGAGCGGAATTGTCACTCACCAGTCACTCTGGGATGTGGGTGTAACCAAGTGGCATCTTGACCGCTTGGTCAAATGCATATTCCTATGCATCTTGGGGGTGATGAAATGTTCTAAAATTAATGATGATGAAGGTTACACATAACTGGAAGCTGATGAATTGTATGTACAGCCTTAATGAATGAATTGCATGGTAAGTGAAATATATTTGTTATGCTGTTCAAGAATATTATATAATCTTGACAGTTTTAAACAGGTATATTGAATTATTTAAAAATGTTATGCACATTTTAATGAATTTCAAACTCAAATCCATGTAAAATGTGACTTGCCTTCTGTAGGCTGTGCTGCACATTTATATGCAGATATGGATATAAATGCAAGAGAAAGTGAGGGCAGCATATTAACTGGATAAAAAACAATGATCTATTTGGGGCAGGGGATGGTGGAGATAGATGACATTAGACTTTTCCTGTATGTCTTTGTTGAGAATATATTTGTGAATTAAATTAATGGAAACCAAGCATGGTCAGACACCAGTTATATGATGGAATATTTCTATTAGTTGTCGATCAGAAAGGACTTATTTCAGCTTTTAATCCTTGTGGGATTCTCAATTAGTGAATCCTACTTTTGGGTCATCATTTCCTTTATCATCACAGAAGGGACTATTAATTTTTCTGCATTCAGCACAAGTCAAATATGAGAACACTTGTCACTGATTTAGTGCTCAAAATTATGAGCTCTCATCATTATATTACTCCTGTCTTATGAGTAAGACAAAGAGGAAGTGAGTGCCTAAGGTTAGCCCCCTATAAATGAATATGATATCCCCAATTTTTCTCTTATTAGGACTCCTCATGGAATCCACCTCTCTAATCCTAGTATGAGCAACTCCTGCTGGCAGAGGTATGTGACCACTATTCTGGAGCACAAATTACTAGAAAAGGACAAATCAATCAACTACTCCATGGAGAATACTAGTTCTTTTTAAAAAATTTTAAAAGAATCATTTGTTAATTTGAAAGACAGAGTTATAGAACAAGAGGGGAAAAGAGAGTGATCTTCCATCTGGTGGGGCAGTCCAAAGCCAGATGTCTGGAACTCCATCCAGGTCTCCTAAGTGAATGGCAGAGGTCTAAGTACTTGTGCTGTCTTGCACTGCTTTCTCAGGTGCATTAGCAGGGTGTTGGATTGGAAGTGGAACATCTGAGACTCAAACTGGTGACCATATGCTATTCTAACATCGCAGAGATTGGGTTAACCTGGTGCAGCAAAATGCTGCCACCTGGGGCTGGCGCTGTGATGGAGCAGATTAAAACCCTGGCCTGAAGCACAGGCATCCCTATGGGCTCTGGTTCTAGTCCCAACTGCTCCTCTTCTGATCCATCTCTCTGGGAAAGCAGAAGATGGCCCAAGTCCTTGGGAATCTGCACTTATGTGGGAGTCTGAGAAGAAGCCCCTGGCTTCTGGCTTCAGATTGGCGCAGCTCCAGCCATTGCGGTCATCTAGGGGATTGAACCAGTGGATGGAAGACCTCTCTCTCTGTTTCTACCTCTCTGTAATTCTGTCTTTCAGATAAATAAAATAAATCTCTTAAAAAAATACTGCCCTGTGCCGGTGCCACAGCTCAATAGGCTAATTCTCTGCCTGTGGCGCCAGCACACCGGGTTCCAGTCCCGGTCAGGGCGCTGGATTTTTTCCAAGTTGCCCTCTTCCAGACCAGCTCTCTGCTGTGGCCCAGGAGTGCAGTGGAGGATGGCCCAAGTGCTTGGGCCCTGCACCCCATGGGAGACCAGGAAAAGCACCTGGCAGTGCACTGGCTGCAGCAGCCATTGGAGGGTGAACCAATGGCAAAGGAAGACCTTTCTCTCTGCTTCTCTCTCTCACTGTCCACTCTGCCTGTCAAAAAAAAATACTGCCCTGTAAGCTAATCCTTTGAACCCTGTGAATTCATTTCCTGTTTAAAGGAATACAATATTGAGACCTATATATTCAGGGTGCAATTGCCACTCTGATCTGAAATAGAGAAAATTTGAGGCAAATTTCTTAAATTGCAGAAGACAATCACCAAAGGGCAAATTCAGGATCAGAAAACATGGCAAACCATATCTTTTCCCCCCAAGAAACCTTTTATTTAAGGAATACAAACTTCATCCATTTCATAATTACAACTTTAGAAACATGGTGATTTTCCACTGTACACTCCCTCCTGCACACCCTCCCAATGCTCTTCCTCCTCCTCCCTCTCAAATTTCAATTTTTACTTTTTTAAATAATATCTATTTTCAATTCGTATTTTTAACTCTATGTTAAGTATAGAGTTCAACAAATAGTATGAAAAAACTTTCTTCAACAGTCAAGACAAGAGCTCAAACTCATTGCTTCTCAAGGTGTCAATTTCACTTATACAGACCGCATTTTAGATGCTCTTTAATTTATCACAGGTCAGGAAAAGCATATGGTATTTGTCTTTTTGGAACTGGCTTATTTCACTTAGTATGATGCTTTCCAGTTTGATCCATTTTGTTGAAAATGACCAGAATTTGTTTTAAGTGCTGTGTAGTATTACATGGTATACATATTCCATAATTGTTTTATCCAGTCTTCACTTGATGGACATTTGGGTTGATTCCATATCTTAGCTATTGTGAACTGAGCTGCAATAAATTTTGGGGGAACAGATATCTCTTTCATATGTTGATTTCATTTCCCTCAGATAAATTCCCAGGATTGGGATGGTTGGGCCATATGGTAGGTCTGTATTCAAATTTCTGAGGTATCTCCAATACTGTCCTCCATAGTGGCTTTACCAGTTTACATTCTGACCAACAGTGAATTAGGGTACTTTTTCCCTCACATCCTTGCCAGCATATGTTGTTTGTTGATTTCTGTATTAAAGCCATTCTAACAGGGGTGAAACCTTATTGTGGTTTTGATTTGCATTTTCCAGATAGCTAGTGATCTTGAATATTTTTTTCACTTGTCTGAGGCCATTTGGATCGCCTCTTTGGAAAAATGCCTATTTAAGTTCTTTATCCTTTTCTTAAGTGGGTTATTGGTTTTGTTTTATTTGAGTTTCTTGATTTCTTGTATATTCTGATTATTAATCCTTTATCAGTTGCAGAGTTTGCAAATAATTCCTTCCATTCTTTCAGTTATCTTTTCATTTGGCTGAGTGTTTATTCTGCAATACAGAAGCTTCTCAATTTGGTGTAATCCCATTTGTCTATTATGGCTTTGATAGCCTGTGCCTCTGGGGTCTTTTCCAAGAACTTTTTACTATGACAGTATCCTGCAGGATTTTCCCAAATGTTCTCTAATAATTTGATGGTAACTATTCATAGATTTAGGTCTTTAATCAATTTTGAGTGGATCTTTGTGTAAGGGGTGAGGTAGGGGTCCTGGTCCATACTTTTGCATGTAGAGATGCAGTTTTCCCACCACCATTTGTTGAAGAGACATTCTTTGCTCCAGGGATTGATGTTAGCTATTTTGTCAAAGATAAGTTGGTTGTAGATGCCTGGATTGATTTCTGGCATTTCTATTCTATTCCATTGGTCTATACATCTATTCATCCATTTTTGTTCAGGTACCATGTAATTTTGAATATAACTGCCCTGTAGTATGTCTTGAAACCTGGTTTTGTAATGCCTGTGGCTTTGTTTTTATTGTATAAATTGCTTTAGCTATTCAGAGTCTCCTGTGTTTCCATAAGAATTTCAATAATTTTTTTCTATATCTGAGAAGAATGTCCTTGGCATTTTGATTGATATCACATTGAATCTGTAGACTGCTTTCAGAGGATTGGGCATATTTATGATATTGATTCTTCCAATCCATGAACATAGAAGATTTTTCCATGTTTTGCATCTTCTTCTATTTTTTTCTATAATGCTTTGTAATTCTCATTGTAGAGAACTTTGACATCCTTGCTTAAATTTATTCCATGGTATTTGATTTTTTGTAGCTATTGTGAATGGGATTGATCTTAGAAGTTCTTTCTCAGCTGAGGTATTGTCTGTGTATACAATGGCTGTTGATTGCTGAGTACTGATTTTAGACCCTGTAATTTTACTAAACTCTTCTATGAGTTCCAATAGTTTGTTAATGAAAACTTTTCATGTTGTCTGCAAATAGCAATAATTTGAATTCTTTCCAATTTGTACCATTTTGATTTCTTATTCATGCCTACTGGCTCTGACTAAAACTTCCACGACTATATTGAATAGCAATGGTGAGAGTGGACATGCTCATCTGGTACTAGAACTTAGTGGGAATGCTCCCAACATTTCACCATCCATGTTTTTGTCATAAAGTGACTTGATTGTGTTGAGGAATGTTCCTTCTATACACAATTAATTAGAGTTTTCATCATGAAAAGGTGTTTTGTTTTATCAAATGCTTAATCTGCACCTATTAAGATAATCATATTTTTAAGACTTATATATTTATCTGAAAGGCAGAGTTACACAGAGAGAGAAGGAGAGGCAGAGAGAAAGGGAGAGTGAGGTCTTCCATTCATTGGTTCACTCCCCAATTAGCTGTAACAACCGGGGCTGCACTGAACTGAAGCCAGCAGCCAGGAGATACTTCTGGGTCTCCCACATGGATGCAGGGACCCAAGGACTTGGGGCATCTTCTACTATTTTCCAAGGCCATATCAGAGACTGGATTGGAAGTGGAGTAGCTGGAAATTGAAGTGATGCCCGTATGATATGTTGGCATTGTATGTGGTTGGTTTATCCACTCTACCACAGTGCCAGCCAGAGATAATCATGATTTTTGTTCCTCAGTGTGTTAATGTGATGTACCACATTGATTAATTTGCTAATGTCGAATCACCCCTGCATAGAAAGAATAAATCCTGCTTCATCTGGGTAATTGATTTTCTTGATGTGTTGTTGGATTCTATTGGCTAGAATTTTGTTGAGGATTTTTGCATCTATGTTCATCAAGTAAATTGGTTGTTAGTTATTTTCTCAGTTACATCTTTTTCAGGTTTAAGAATTAGAGGATGCTGCCTTCATAGAAAGAATTTGGGAGATTTTCCTCCCTTTCAATTGTTCTGAATAGCTCGAGAAGAATTGGAATTAGCTCTTCCTTAAATCTCTAGTAGATTTCAGCAGTGAAGCCATCCAGTCCCAGGCTTTTGTTTATCTGGATAGTCTTTATTACTTTTTTCATTTTCTGTTCTGGTTATTGGTATGTTTAGATTTTCTATGCTTTCATGGGTCAATTTAGGTGGGTTGTTTGTGTCCAGGAATCTACACATTTCTTCTGGGTTTCCCAGTTTGATGGCATAAAGCTGTCTGTAGTGTTTTCTGATGATTCTTTTTATGTCTGTGGTGTCTCTTATTACATTACCTTTTTAAAATCTAATTTTATTAATTTGGGTTTTCTTTCTCCTTTTTTTTTTGGTTAGTTGGGCCAATGGTGTGTCAATTTTGTTTATTTTTTTCAAACAACCACCTCTTCATTTGACTAATCTTTTGTACCTTTTTTGGTTTAGATTTTCTTTATTTCTTCTCTAATTTTATGTATTTCTTTTCTCCTACTAATTTTGGGTTATTTGAGTCTATGTGTCCCTTTACATCCATTAACATGTTTTCAATATCCAAGTGTCCTGTAATTAGGTGCATATGCATTTATAATACTTACATCTTCCAGTTGAATTGATCCCTTAATCACTACATAGTGCTCTTCTTTGTCTCTTTTAACAGTTTTTGTGTTAAAGTCTATTTTGCCTGATATCAGGATGACTACACTAGCTCTTTTTTGGTTTCTGTTAGCATGGAATATGTTTTCCATTTTTAAGTTTCAGTCTATATCCATGTTTGTTGGTGATATGTGTTTCTTGTAGGTAACAAATAGATTAGTATTGTTTTTAATCCATTCAGCCAGTCTGTGTCTTTTACCTGGACAGTTGAGACCATTTATTCAAAGTGACTGTTAAGTTATGACTTTACCTTGCCATTTTTCCATAAATGTTCCTATCTTTTTACTTTGGATTTCCTTTGTACTTTTACTAGATGATTTTCTCACCATACCATCTTTTGTAATGATGACCATGTTTCTGTGTTTGTGTGTGTAGCATATCCTAAAGTATGTTTTTCAAGGTTGGATTTGTGGTGACTAATTTTTTCAATCTCTTTTTGATGTGAAAGGTCTTTATTTCACCTTCATTCACAAATAAGAGCTTTGCTGGGTACAATAATCTGGGTTGACACTTCTTTTCTCTTAAGACTTGGAATATCTTGTCATTCTCTCCTAGCATGTAGGGTTTCCTATGAGAAGTCCACTGTGAATCTAATTGGAGATTCTCTGAAAGTAATCTTGTATTTCTCTCATGCACATTTTAGAATTTTTCCTTTATGTTTTACTTTGGTGAGTTTGATTACTATGTGTCTTGGTGAAGATCTTTTCTGGTCATATCTACTAGGTGTTCTATGTGTTTCCTGTAGTTGGGTGTTCCTTTCTTTGTCAAATTAGGAAAGTTTTCTGTAATTATTTCTCTAAAATGCCTTATAATCCTTTCACTCTTTTCACACTTAAATTCATTTCATGTTATCCTGTAGATTCTCAACTGTGCTTTTTAGATTTCTAATTTCTTCTTTTTTTTCTGACTGTATAATTTCCTGTCATTTGTCTTCCAAGTCAGATATTCTTTCTTCAGCTTCACCAATTCTGCTCTTAAGGCTCTCCACTGCATTTCTTATTTGTTCTATTGAATTCTTCATTTCATAAATTTCATTTTTGCTTTCTCTTTAATATCTCAATTTCATGGTGGAAATTTTCTTTCATGTCATGCATCGATTTCATTAGTTCATGCATTTGCTTCTGGTTACTTCTGTGTAATCTTATGATCATGGTTTTGAATTCCATTTCTTTTATTTCTTCAAACTCTTCACAATCTAGTATTGGCATTTTGTATTCATTTGGGGGAGTTATGTTGCATTCCTTATTCTTGTTCCTTGAATTAATGCATTTATTATGTGGCATTAGTGGAGATACTCATTGGGTTCTTTTTATTTTTTTATTTTTTGTCATGGGGGCTTTTATCTTTCACCTGTCTGTGTGGATTAGTCAAGTGCTTTCAAGTAATACTAGAGGCATGTGGTGGGTATGGCCAAGGAGCTCTGATTAGTGCTCCAAGGTGAAGAGAGTGTTAAGGTGACACCCATATTCATCATGGTAAATCTCCTCTTTTTATCAGAGGGGAGGTTTTTCTTCTGTTGGCATAGACTCAGCTCAATTCCTCTCCTCAAAGGAGACCAATGCCTCAGCACTAGCCCCAGTTGGTATACTATCCATCCGCACTTCCTTGAGGACCACACAAAGGATCTGTGCACACTTCAGTGTAAACAGATTCCCCAGCAATGTCTCTCACCAGGGAATTAAGGAGTCCTGAGCATGAGGAGACTCCCACAGTTACTGCCCAAAGCCCCAGCCACACCCTAAGCCTTCATGTGAAGCTTCAATGTTTTCAAAGCGCTGCAGCCTCAGTTTTTTCACAGTCCTGGTACACAAGCCAAGCTTCCGATAGTCGTGATCACACAGCTCCCCATCAGTTCTCCAAGCCAGTCTCAGGAGTCTCTTTTCGGCTGGTTGCTGGGCAACTGCTGCTGCAGCTGCTTTGTATGTTCAAAAATCACCTGCTCTGTATGCTCTTGTTACAGGATGCTGATGCAGGGTGATCAGGAAGAAAGAAATGTGTCCTCCTTTTTCCTCCTCTAGTTTGGCAGGTACACTGTCCCCCAGTCTCAAGCCAGATCCTCTCTGGGCTTTTCCTGCAGCTTTATCGCCAGTGGCATGGGCTGTTGCAGTCCGTCTCAGCTGGTGTGGGGGTTCTTGGCTGCTGGATTCCTGATTTGTACATGCTCACACCCTCCACATAGTTCTGCTATGTCCCTCTGAATTATGTGGAGTTTCTTCCGCCATTTTCCAGAGTCACTTTGTAGCTACTGTCCAGAGTAGGGGGTCATTGTGCATTTTGAATGAGTTAACTAATCTTTCACAAAATTTGGAAAGCTTTTAGCCACTTATAAACATAAGTTTTGTGTTTCATTAATTTTCTTTTTCTTCTGTAGTCTAATTGCATATATGGGAGTTTCAAAAAGGTTGTAGAAAGATAAAATAAAAGGCAAGTTAATTTTGGTGTGAAAAAATTTGGTAGTCCATGCATTTAAAGGACTTTCAAGAAGTTCATTGAAAAATGCTTATTATAAAAACACTATGCATAAAACTATGTAAATTCATGTTATGGAAACACTATGCATGAATTTCAAAAATTTGTATCATCAAATAGAACTTGTTCTTTATTTTTGTGTTCTGCAAAGTTCTTAAAGTACTTTTTTATAAGTACAGTTCCTAATATGTGAGCAGGATTTATTTATTTATTATTTGTTTTTTTACAAGATTATTTATTTGAAAGACAGAGTTACAGAGAGGCATAGGCAGAGAGAGAGAGAGAGAGGGAAAGAGGTCTTCCATCTACTGGTTCATTCCTGAAATGAGCACAAGAGCCTCAACTTGGCTGATCCAAAGCCAGGAGCCAGGAACTTCTTCTGGGTCTCCCAGAAGAAGTGGGTGCAGAAGCCCAAGGATTTAGGCCATTTTCCACTGCTTTCCCATGCCATAAGAGAGAGCCAGATGGGAAGCAGAGCAGCCCCCTATTGGATGCCACCACTGAAGCTGGCAGCTTTTTCTGCTACACCACAGAGCTTGCCCCATAAAGTGCACCTGTATGTCAGATTGTTTTCTAAATTGCTCCATGGATTTCTGAAGCTCTATTTTTATTCCCTCCTTCCTACATTTAGAAATATTTACATTTTCTTTCTTAATGTGCTTTATGTTGCTATTTAAAATTATATAAAATGGGTAATTTTAAGGAACAGAAGCTTATTTCTTAAAATCTAGAGAATGGAAAGGCCAAAGACAAGGAATTCCTTCTGGAGAGGGCCATCTCCCCGTATCATCACATGTCAGAAGGCATTACTTGGTGAGAGATGAGAGGGAACTGAGAGCTCAAGCTCTTAAAATTCCTGTTGGTCCATTATTCTCAAGGACTGAGACTTGTGCCTTGGGCATCACATTTTAATATCTCGTTCAGATACAAATTAAATTCTTACCATATATTCAAACTTCATTTTTCCCTTTTTTCTATTATGTTTTTTAGCCTAAAAGTGTGTTTTAATTCGTTAATAGCATTTTATAGCTACAAAATTTACAGTTTATTTTTCTATTCACAATTTTCTTGTTTTACTTATTTTTAAATATTTATTCATTATTTGAAAGAAGAAGTGAGAGAGAGATAGGGGTCTTCCATCTGCTGGTTCACTCCAAAAAAGACCACAATGGCCAGAGCTGGGCTGATCTGAAGCCAGGAGTCAGGAACTTCTTCTGGGTCGACCATGTGGATGCATGGGCCATCTTCCACAGCTTTCTCAGGCTCATTAGCAGGGAGATAGATCAGAACTGGAGAAGCTGAGACTGGAACCATTGCCCATATGAGATTCTGGTACTGCCAGTGGCAGCTTTACCTACTCTGCACAATGCTGGCCCCCGTGATTTTCATCTGTCATTCTTTACATTACTTTTATATCATCTCTACATTGTAAGCTATTTGAAGATAGTTTAGCTGTCTTTGGTGCTTCAATATCTGAGTTAACTTGAATTTCCTTCTAGTGATTTTTGTCTTTTGAGTATGAGCCAAATTTTTCATTCTTAACAAATGCACTGATATGAATTCAATCCTGGATTTGTCTTGTAATGTTTTGCAGAAATTGTTGAAACTGTTACATTCTTTAGAAGAATTTCTGGTTTAAAAGTCAGTTAATTGGAGAGTGGCAAGATGGCGGAATAGGAAGGGAGCACACCGATAGTCTGGGGAGAGACAGTTTAATAAAAGTGGAGATACTGCAGGTTCAAGGAAGAGTAGGGGAAGATACAGCAGAGAAAACCCTTCCAGAACTGGAGATTCACAGTGGACCTGCGTGGAGAGCGTGGGAGCCCGCAGTTTGGGACACCAGCAGCAGATTCAACACACCAGCGCTGGAACGCGAGGTGAGAAGAACATCAATAGCCCGAATTACCAGCAGGGAAGCTGAAAAGGGAGCCTAGAGCGAACAAGGCTTGAAACCCTGTGGGGAAAAGTTCACCAGGCTAACTAGAAGAGAGAGAGAGAGAGAGGGAAAAAAAAAAAGTGACCCATATGGACACGAGCTTCTCTCTCACCGCTCACCTCTCAAAGGTGAGCAAGACAAAGAGCAGGCGCCATTTTGGAATACGTCATAAGCAGGGCGACCTCGGGTCGGCACCGGCCCCAAGCCTAGCAGAAAAACCTGACTCTGGGTGGGAGGGGTGAAATAACAGGAGATTAGAACCTAATGAATGTGTGGTGCTAATGAACTGAGACTGTGAAAAAAGAGACGGTGGGGGAGAGAGCTCACGGAAATCACGAATTCATGTGAGTACTCTCCAGAGACGCTACAGTTCAGTAGCCTTGGCAGCCCAGTGGGAGACTACAGGAGAATCTGAGCCCACACAAAGGGCCGCAAAGATTCCCTCTCTGGTCCTTGGGAAAGAGCTTCCGATCTCTGGCTCCTGTGGGTATATCATTCGCCTGCTAACCACCCCCAATTCCATTCAGCTGTGTGGAATTACTTCCCTTTTGAACCAAAAAAAAAAAAAAAGTAACAGAGAGAGATTTACCACGCCTAACCTGGGAGTGTCTCCTTTGACACACCCTCAACCCTGAGGAACCAAATAAAGCTCTCAGGCCAAACCCATCTCAAGCCTCTAAGGCTCCATCAAAAGCAGACAGTCCACTTAATCTAGAGTCATAGTATAACAAGAAAAAAACACCACAGTGAAGAAACCAATATGCCAAACAACAAACGCAAAAACCGAGGTAATAAGAACAAGGAAGACACTATGGCATCCCCAAATGAAAAAAACACCCCAATTCAAGATTACAAAGATGATGAGATAGAAGAGATGCAAGAAGCAGATCTCAAAAAATTGATAAGAACACTAAGAAGTACTCAAAAACAAATTCTTGAACTACAGAAATCCTTAATGGACAAGGTAGAAAATCTCTCTCGTGAAAATGAAATATTAAGGAGAAATCAAGCTGAAATGAAACAACTAGTAGAACATGAAACTGTGATAGTGACGAGAAATCATAATGAAATGAAGAATTCAATAGATCAAATGAAAAACACATTAGAGAGCCTTACAAACAGAATGGGTGAGGCAGAAGAGAGAATATCAGACTTAGAAGACAGAGCACAGGAAACTATACAGTCAAACCAAAGACAAGAAGAGGAAATTAGAAATCTAAAAAATATTGTTGGGAATCTACAGGATACTATTAAAAAACCCAACATTCGAGTTCTAGGAGTTCCTGAAGTCATGGAGAGGGAGAAAGGATTAGAAGGCCTTTTTAGTGAGATAATAGCAGAAAATTTCCCAGTTTTGGAGAAGGACAGAGACATCCTAGTACAGGAAGCACATAGAACCCCTAGTAAACATGACCAAAAGAGGTCCTCACCATGACACGTTGTAATTAAACTCACCACAGTGAAACAGAAAGAAAAGATTCTAAAATGTGCAAGAGAGAAACGTCAAATTACACTCAGAGGATCTCCAATTAGACTCACAGCAGACTTCTCATCAGAAACTCTACAAGCTAGAAGGGAATGGCGAGACATAGCCCAGGTACTTAGAGAGAAAAACTGCCAGCCCAGAATATTATATCCTGCCAAGCTCTCATTTGTGAATGAAGGTGAAATAAAGACCTTTCACAACAAACAAAAATTGAAAGAATTTGTTGCCACTCGTCCAGCCCTGCAAAAGATACTTAAAGATGTGTTACACACAGAAACACAGAAACACGGCCATCAACATGAAAGAAGGTAAACGAAGGGAACCTCACGGCAAAAGATCACAGGGAATTCAAAGCATACATTTGGATAAAGAAATTATGGGACATGTACTCTATAGAATACTATACAGCAGTCAAAAACAATGAAATCCAGTCATTTGCAATAAGATGGAGGAATCTGGAAAACATCATGCTGAGTGATTTAAGCCAGTCCCAAAGGGACAAATATCATATGTTCTCCTGATCGGTGACAACTAATTGAGCACCAAAGGTGAAACCTATTGAAGTGAAATGGACACTATGAGAAACAGTAACTTGATCAGCTCTTGTGCTGACTGTTGTTGTACAATGTAATACTTTATCCATTTTAGTAATTTTTTATTCTAGTACTATTGGTTGAACTCTGTAATTAACAAACAATTATTCTTAGGTGTTTAAATTTTAACTGAAAAGTGATCCCTGTGAAATATAAGAGTGGGAATAAGAGAGGGAGGAGATGTACAATTTGGGACATGCTCAATCGTAACTGCCCCAAATGATGGAGTTAGAATTGTGCCAGGGGATTCCAATACAATCCCATCAAGGTGGCATGTACCAAGGCCATCTCACTAGTCCAAGTGATCAATTTCAGTTCACAATTGATCACACTGATAGGTCTAAGAGTCAAAGGGATCACACAAACAAGACTAGAGTCTGCTAATACTAACTGATAGAATCAAAAAGGGAGAGAATGATCCAACATGGGAAGCGAGATACACAGCAGACTCATAGAATGGCAGATGTCCTAAATAGAACTCTGGCCTCAGAATCAGCCCTTAAGGCATTCAGATCTGGCTCAAGAGCCCATGAGAATATTCTAGGCATGGAAAGCCAAGACACTCTGGAAAAAAAGAAGACCTAAATGAAAGATCTCTGTGAGTGAGATCCCAGTGGAACGAATGGGGCCATCAAAGAAGGAGGTACCTTTCTCTGAAGGGAGGAGAGAACCTCCACTTTGACTATGACCCTGTCGGAATAAGATTGAAGTCAGCGAACCCTAAAGGCTTCCATAGCCTTGGCAACTCATGACTAGAGCCTAGGGAGATTACTGATGCCATAAACAAGAGTGTCAAATTGTTAAATCAACTTCAGGAGTCACTGTGTACTTACGTCTCATGTGGGATCTGTCCTTAATGTGTTGTCCAATGTGAAGTAATGCTATAACTAGCACTGAAACAGTATTTTACACTTTGTGTTTCTGTGTGGGTGCAAACTGATGAAATCTTTACTTAGTATATACTGAATCTACCTTCTGTATATAGATAATTAAAAATGAAAAAAAAATCTTGGTGTTAAATTGGAAATTGCCTAGAAAATTAATCAATTTTTTAAAAAAATATATCATGTAGGATCTCTGTCCTTAATGTGCTATACATTGTGAATTAATACTATAACTAGTACTCCAACAGTATTTTTCACTTTGTGTTGCTATGTGAGGGCCAACTGTTGAAATCTTTACTTAATATATAGTAAACTGATCTTCTGTATATAAAGAGAATTGAAAATGAATCTTGAGGGGAGAGGGAGTGGGAAAGGGGAGGGTTGCGGGTGGGGGGGAAGTTATGGGGGGGGAAGCCATTGTAATCTATAAGCTGTATTTTGGAAATTTATATTCTTTAAATAAAAGCGTTATTAAAAAAAAAGTCAGTTAATTGATTAATACTTAAATTTCACTTTCTGTAGTCCCTGCAGTGATCAGAAGTGACTATTTCTTTCAGCTTCTATTGGCTGCTTTGTAATTGATCTCTCTGAAGTCTCACACATATTTGTAGTGTAGTAGTCAGTCAATAATTTTGATGAATTTTATATAAAGAAGCTTCAATTTTTGATTTTCTTCCTGGATTTATTTTTTTCTTTTCTCATCTTTTGGTTTTCTTTTCAGCCATAAACTTTCCACTATAGCATATTGAGTTATTGAAGCTGAAGGTTTTGCCTCTTCAATCTGTATGTAAACAGATGAACGTCCTCTGGTAGAATGTCCAAATGTGTGTCTTTCTCCTTTACATGTTCCCTCAATCCAGTATTTTTAAGTTTTATTCAGCTCCCCAAATACTTTTGCTACAAATTTTGTTCAAATTTTTTAATTTTTGAGATTTTGTTTTGTTAAATACTTTGACATCATCATGATAATCTTTAGTTATTTGTATTAAAAAATCTGTCTTCTGTACTTAATCTCTCCTGTCTTTACTCAAAGTTTCAATTTCTCTTCCTGGACTATGGTTTCAGATAGTATTTATCCTTTTTCTTTTACTTGGAATTCTAGTCTCTTATATTGGAGCAGTTGTTACAAAACAGAAATAGGGAAATAGGCTTACTAGCCAGATTTAGCCCACTTCTTGTTTTTGTGGCTTGTCAGCTCCTTAATTGGCTCATTTTGCAGCTTTTAAGTGCTTGTTTTGTGGTTCACAATCCTCATCTGTGACTTGTGGTCTAATTTCAAGTTATATTATACCTCATAATGTATAACATGATAACTTTATAGTACTGCATTTCCAGTTATCTTTTCCAGTTGCTAATACACATTGTAAACTTCTCAGTATATTTTATTGTCTGGTTTCAATTGGTTAGACTTTTCAAAACTTTGAAAATAAGATAGAAATATACTTATAATCCTATAATTATGATTTTTACTTTCTGTTTCTATTTTCCCAGATTTCTATGTGTTTTGTTTCTTTTATGTTTTTTAAGATTTATTTTATCTATAAGAAAGGCAGAGTTAGAGGGAGAAGGAGAGACATTAGAGAGAAGTCTTTCATCTGCTGGTTCAGTCCCTAAATGACCACAATGTTTGGGTCTGGGCAATGTCAATGTCTGCAGCCAGGAGCTTCTTCTGGATCTCCAACTGGGTTAAGGGGCCCAAGCACTTGAGTCATCCCCTGCTGCATTCCAAGGTTCAAAAGCATGGATCTGGAGTGGAAGTGGAGCAACTGGGACTGGAACAGGCACCCATTTGGGATGGTGGCACTGTAGGCAGGCCTTATCCTGCTACACCACAATGCCAGTCCCTTTTTTATGGATTTTGGAAACTGATCATTGTATACCTTGATATAATTATAACTTTTATTTTTTGTTTGTTTTGCTGTGAAAATGCAATACCTATAGGGTATTGATAACCACAGAGCCTCATCTGAGCATATGTTCAGTGTTCTTAATGAGCAATAGTCACGTAGATATGGGTGAATGACTATAGGTTGACCTTAGTCTCCCAGAGGTTTTAATGGCACCATGTGATCAAAAAATCACATTGTAATGGTACAGCATCCATGTGGCACAAAGCCTTAATATAAATGAAGAAATTTGCATCAGGGAGACATTCTAAGTGCTCAGAAAAAACTTTTTTGTAGTGGACCAAAGGTCAAACTTTTCCTTAGGTTCATCTGGATTTCCTGCATAGTTGGCAGGAGTCCAAACACTTAGGCCATCCCGTGCCATTATCAGGAAGCTGGATCAGAAGTGGAACAGATGGAACATGAATGAACACCCATATTGGATGCCAGTATTGCAGGCAGCGTCTTTATACACTATGCTACTATGCTAGCCTCAGAAATCCCCTTCCCTGGTAGGTCTTTATATATTTAGCAAAGTGAGAATGAATGAAAACTTAGTCTATCTTTTGTCGTTTTATGACTTTTGGTTAACCTCTTAGCCTAGACATCTGCATATGAAAGATTGTCAACTTTGTCACTTCATTTCCATGTGATCAATTTTAATTTGTATTTCTCATTTTTTCTCATGATTTATCCATATTTTTGTACCATTGATGACTGATTTCTTATATAGCACACTTTAATCACCCATTTTCCAACTGAGTTGCCAGTTTTCATTGGATATTTAGTAATACTTTATTGCTAGGAAATTATTTTTTTCCTGTATTTTGATAGGATTTTTAAAAAATGTTTCATGTTTTAGAAAGCTTTTATTTAATAAATATAAATTTCATGGATACAGCTATAGGAATATAGTGATTCTTCTCCCCATGCCTGCCTTCCCACCCCCACTTCCATCCCACATCCTACTTCCTCTCCCAGCCCGTTCTTCATTAAGATTCATTTTTAATTATCTTTATATACAGCAGATCAACTCTATACTAAGTAAAGATTTCAACAATATGCACCCATACAGACACACAAAGAATAAAATACTGTTTGAAGACAAGTTTTACCATTAATTCTCAGAGTACAACAGAGTTCCTTCATGGAAAGCAAGTGCACAGTGACTCCTGTTGTTGATTTAACAATTGGCACTCTTATTTATGATGTCAGTGATCACACAAGGCTCTTGTCAAGGGCTGCCAAGGCTATGGAAGCCTTTTGAGTCCACGAACTCTGTCAGTATTTAGATAGAGCCACAAGCAAATTGAAAGTCCTCCCCTCCCTTCAGAGAACAGTGTTTTATCTCCTTCTTTGATGGCCCCTTCTTTCCACTGGGATCTCACTTACAAAGGCCTTTCATGTAGGCCATTTTTTTGCCACAGTGTGTTGGCTTTCCATGCCTGAAATCCTCTAATGGACCTTTTAGCCAGATCAGAATGCCTTAAGGGCTAATTCTGAGGCCAGAGTGCAGTTTAAGGAGTTTGTCATTCTATAAAAATGCTGTGTGGCCTGCTTCCAATGGTGGATCATTCTCTCCTTTTCAACTCTATCTATTGTTATTAGAAGATAGTTTGTTTTATTTCTGTGATCCCTTTGACACGTACTTTTATCTTTATGATCAGTTATGAATTAAAATGATCACTGATCACTTTAACTAGTAAGATGGTATTAGTACCTGCCAACCTAATGGGATTTGGCGTACCATGGCAAGTTTTTAGCTTTACTCGTAGGGGTAAGTCCATGGGAATGTGTGCCAAACTGCACATTTCCTCCCTCTCTTATTCCCACTCTTATTTTTTATAGGGATCAATTTTTTTTAGTATTACATTTTATTTTTTTCTTTTTTCTTTTTTTTATAGCTTTTATTTAAAGAATATAAATTTCCAAAGTACAGCTTATGGATTACAATGGCTCCCCCCCCCCCATAACTTCCCTCCCACCCACAACCCTCCCCCCTTTCCCGCTCCCTCTCCCTTTCCATTCACATCAGGATTCTTTTTCAATTCTCTTTATATTCAGAAGATCAGTTTAGTACATATTATGTAAATATTTCAACTGTTTGCCCTCACATAGCAACACAAAGTGAAAAATACTGTTGGAGTATTAGTTTGGTGCACAGCCACAGCTCCTGACTTCTACTAGCTTCCTAATAAAGCACATCCTGGGAGGCAGCAGTGATGGCTCAAATACCTGAGGCTCTGCATGCATGTGGAACTGAGGTCCTGGTCTTCACTCTAGCCTTGGACCAATCCTAGGCACTGTGACCATTTGGAAAATGAACCAGCAGATGAGAATTCTCTCTGCCTGGCTCTCTGTCTCTAAGGTAAATAAATACAAAGTTTAAAATGACATATTACATAAGTAAATAGATTAAAGAGAGAAAAGTATGTTTAGGAAGCCATTCCTACACAGATTTCAAAAGTGATATTTTGTGATTTCATAAACTTTAATCCAACCATCTCTTTTTTTAAAGGTTTATTTATTTGAAAGTCAGAGTTGCACAGAGAGAGGAGAGGCAGAGAGAGAAAGAGAGAGAGAGAGAGAGAGAGAGAGACAGAGACAGAGAGAGACAGAGAGGGAGAGAGAGAGAGAGAGAGAGAGAGAGAGAGAGAGAGAGAGAGAGAGAGATGGCCATAACAGCCAGAGCAGTGCTGATCTGAAGCCAGGAGCTTCTATCTCTGTCTCACCCTCTCTGTATGTAACTCTTCCTTTCTACTAAATAAAATAAAACATTTTAAAAATAAAATAAAATGGCAAAGATTGGGGCAGGGATTGAAGTGTAGTACATAAATCATTCTTTGGGATATTCAAAGCCCATGACGTAGTGCCTGTGTGAGTTTCCACTACTCTGCACTTACAACCCAGCTTTTTTATGTATGTCTGAGAGACAGTGGATGTTGAAAAAAGAACTTAGCTACTTATCACTCATGTGAAATACTTGGATGGACTTTTTAAAGAGATTTATTTATTTATCTGAAAGGCAGTGTTACAGAGAGAGGGTGAGAGAAAGACAGAGAATCAGATCCTCCATCTTCTGGCTCATTCCCGAAGTGGCTGCAATAGCTAGAGATGGGCTAATCTGAAGTCAAGTGACAGAAGCTTCTTCTGGTCTCCCACATGAGTGCAGGGCCCCAGGCACTTGGGCCATCTTCCACTGCTTTCCCAGACACATTAGCAGATTGGAAGTGGAGCAACTGAGACTCAAACCAGTGCTCACATGGGATGCTAGCATTGCAGGCAGTGGCTTAACTTACTATGTTAATACTATAGCCCCATCTTTGTTACTTAAAACCTTATGAAAACCTTTACCTTTTTAAAAGGATTTCTTTCTTTATTTAAAAGAGTGACAGAATCACAGGGAGAAAAGAGAGAAATCTTTCTTTCACTGTTTCTCTTCTCAAATTTTCAAATCTAAGTCCAAGACAGGCTGAAGCTAGAATCCCAAAAGCCCATCCAACAGGCCAGCACTGTGGCATAGTGGGTAAAGTGCTTGGGCCTCTACATTCACTTAGAAGATCCAAATGAACTTTCTTGCTCCTGGCTTTGGCCTGGCCTAGCTCCAGATGTTACAGCCATCTGGGGAGTGAATCAGCAGATGCACACTCTCTCTCTCTCTTTCTCTCTTTCTCTTTTTCCCTCTCCCTCTGTAACTCTGTCTTTCAAATGAATCAAATAAATATTAAAAATAATTAAAAACCAAAGGATATACTGCTTACATATGAGAAAATTTAAATTAAAAAATCAAGAAACTAAAAAATTAAGGGGTGAAAAAGATATACCTAAATGTAAGAAAAGTGGCCATGTTGACTGGCCATTCAAACAATGAAAAGAATATGACTTTAAACAAAAGATGTTCGGATCTGGTTGAAGAGTCTTGAGAGTATTTTAGGCATGGAAAGCCAAGACACTCTGGCAAAAAAAATAAATAAATAAAACAAAAACCTAAAAAAGATCTCTGTGAGTGAGATCCCAGTGGAAAGAACGGACCATCAAAGAAGGAGGTACCTTTCTCTGAAGGAAGGAGAGAACTTCTACTTTGACTATGACCTTGTCTAAATAAGATCGGAGTTGGCAAACTCAAAAGGCTTCCATAGCCTTGGCAACTCGTGATGAGAGCCTATGGTGATTACTGATGCCATAAACAAGAGTGTCAAATTGTTAAGTCAACAACAGGAGTGACTGTGCACTTACTCCTCATGTGGGATCTGTCCTTAATGTGTTGTACAATGCAAACTAATGTTATAACTAGTACTCAATCAGTATTTTATACTTTGTGTTTCTGTGTGGGTGTAAACTGTTGAAATCTTTGCTTAAGATATACTCAATTGATCTTCTGTATATAAAGAGAATTGAAAATGAATCTTGATGTGAATGGGATGGGAGAGGGAGCAGAAGATGGGAGGGTTGTGGTGGGAGGGAAGTTATGGGGAGGGGAAGCTACTGTAATCCAAAAACTGTACTTTGGAAATTTATATTTATTAAATAAACTTAAAAAATAAAAAAAAGATGTTAAATAGAGATAAATGGGACATTTCACAGTATTGAAGGCTTCAAGCAATCTGGATAAAACAACTGGTTCAAGTAAGACACTGAATCAAATCCTGGATACTTCACTTCCAGTCCAGCTTCCTGCTAATGTTCCTAGGAAAGCAGTGGAAGATGGTC
This sequence comes from Sylvilagus floridanus, assembly GCA_949820135.1. Classification (NCBI taxonomy): domain Eukaryota; kingdom Metazoa; phylum Chordata; class Mammalia; order Lagomorpha; family Leporidae; genus Sylvilagus; species Sylvilagus floridanus. The sequence goes on along the minus strand of OX463235.1, from coordinate 1,634,760 downwards.
AAATTGATTTTGCCCCTGCTTCCATTTGAGAGACCTGGAAGCAGCTCCTGGCACCTGGCTTCAGATTGGCCAAGCTCCAGCCATTGTGGCCATATGGGGAGTGAACCAACACACAGAAGACCTCTTTCTGTCTCTCTCTCTCTCTCTCTGTACCTTGGCCTTCCAAATATAAATCATTTTTTTTAAAAAAAGCACAATTATTTTAGAAAAACAATTATATGCATACTATATATAACATTTGCTTACTGAAATGCATAACATTAAAAAGACAAAGGGATGTAGAGACCATTCAACAACAGCACTTTTAGATTGGAAAATTTGACTTTCTTTTTCTTTAAAAGATTTATTTATATAATTATTTGAAAGAGTTACAGAGAGGCAGAGGCAGAGAGAGAGACAGAGGTCTTCCATCTACTGGTTCACTCCCCAAATGGCTGCAATAGCCAGGGATATGCCAATCTGAAACCAGGAGCCAGGAACTTCTTCCAGGTTTTCCACATAAGTGCAGGGGTCCAAACACTTGGATCATCTTCTACTGCTTTCCCAGGTCATAGCAGAGAGCTGGGTCTAAAGTAGAGCAGCCAGGACTAGAACTTGTGCCCATATATATTGCTGGCACTGCACATTAAGCCACAGTACTGACCCCAAAAATCCAACTTTCAATAATGTAGAAGACAACTAGGAAGACGACCAAGAAAAATACAGATTTCAAGCTTATAAAACAATAAAGTTAGTTATATTACACCACTCAACAAGAGATTATACATTGCATTCAAGTTGCTTACCAGGACATTTGTTGCTACTGATGCACACAATAACAGGGTAAGGGCATAAGGTCATGAGAACTTGACAGCTTAATCTTCCCAAGTTCATCTTCTCAATGCTGCCACTTCAAGTATTCTCAAGTTTTAATCTATATGTGCCTTCTCTTCCAGAGAGATCTAAGTGTGAGGAGTACGCATGGATGTGGGACATTACATTGAAAGGCCATAACAACAAAGCATTTTTTTCTTAATTTGAAAGAGTTACAGAAGTACAGAGAGGACTTCCATCCACTGGTTCACTCCCCAGATGGCTGCAATGGCTGGAGCTGTGCCAATCCAAACCCAGGAGCCAGGAGCTTCTTCTGGGTCTCCAATGTGGATGCAGGGGACATGTTGTCATGAAAACTAAAAATTCCCATAAGCAGTTTCTGAATTTTGTAAGAATTTAGTAGGATGATATGATAAATGTTTGGCTTTTGTTTATAAAAACATAGTCCAACAGGGTGTTACAAACAAAGGGAAATCTTTAAGCCTCAAGAAAAAACAGTTAAGGAGAGAATCAACAATGTTGTCATAACAGTCACAGAAGCCTACAACTGACCAGATTCAGCCTCTATGTGGTTACTTTTCTGTCCTGTAACATCTACAGTAGATGTTTCATGAATCTGTTTTTTCATTACAATTTCTGAAATTTTTAGTTAATTCTCTTTGTCAGGAATTTGTTAAAGCTGTTTTGGATTGTAAATGGTTGTAGTCTGGAACCAGGGCTGTGGATGACAGAACTTAAAATCACCCTAATGAAAATTTGATAACAGTTTAGTGATTAACAAGGAGGCTTAGTTATAACTATAACTATATTTAATGCTGTAAGAAAGTACTATAGTGTTTGATAATAGCTTCCCCTACCCCTGCCACCTAGGTGATTATGGGAGCTAACAGATAATAGTGACTTAGAGCCAAGCCCTTATGTAACAAAGTTGTGGGTAGCTAGTCAAGCAGTTGGGCCTGTTGGTTATGAGAAAATTGGTTGCCATTAAAGCATATAGATAAGTGGTCAAAGGCTTAAAAATGTGGGAACTTGATACTTTTATATTCTAAGTTCATATTCTCAAAACTCTGCCCCTACAAGTATCATCACTGTATAATCTACAGGTGCCTCATGTTCTGGAGAGATCCAAATGTAAGGTGAGAAAAACACATAGGGTGTGGACAGTACACTGAGAGGTCATTAAAACAATGCAAGTTACAACAGAAAAGTATAAGGCATAACATAGAATATCCACAATTCTAGTTAAATTTCATTGCATTACACCTGGGATAAAGTCCATGATGAGTCCAAGTATAATTTCATTACCACATCAAGTGTGGTTAGTGGCTGTGACTATCCTCCAAGTTAGGTGAGCTGCAGAGCTGGCAGGCAACTGCTGCACATCCAAGCAGCCAATTGGTTGATCATGGTTATAAAGCTGTTCAGTACACCAGGTATTAGTAGAAACCATCCAGTTTTTCTATTTCATTTGGGAAAAACTTCATTAGCCTATCTGCCATATTCCAAGAGGAGTCACAATTTATCATCTCATTTTTATAGAATGAAGCACATACACAGGTACAAATATTAGTCATTACATTAAACAACTTAAAGCAGAAAGTTGTGTCAATTTGAGATGTAAGGCTAAGTGCAAGTTAGAGATTCAGCCACAAGAATAGCAATGCTTCCATCCCCAAACCCGTAAAATTGGGTAGATTCAGAAACCTTGAATAACACTGAATATTTCAAATTATCCCAACCAAGAGGATTAATGTAACTATTACATTGCTGGTGGTCATTTGGCAATGGGTGCAAACTTGAATTTGATGATCCTTCCATTCCAGAGAGTGGATGGCATTTTCATTTGTCCCCAGCTACTACTTGTTGTGTTGTCTTCTCTTTGACTCAAAACAGATGTGGCTGCATTGCTGTGTGTCCATATCCAGTGGGCTGTTCTTGAGCTCCAACAGCTGCAACATCCCCCTTGGTTTTGGCTGTGCATCTCTTGGTCTCTGAATCTTGGTTCTCAGGGTGTCCCAGTTCACTGCCCTTATTCACAGTCGTAATGAGAAATACACAAGGAACAGACTTTAGCCACTGACAGACTGGAGCCACAGAAGATATCCACAATCATTCCCCAACCAGTGGACACACACACATAACAGTGAGACATTTGAATAATCCACTTTAGCCACACATCCACATGTGGCCCCATTTGCTAACATCCACACATAGCTGTGCCCTCAAGTTGCTTACGTACTTATAGTCACTTGTGGCCCAGAGCCAAAGCCTTAAATAACAAGGTTTTGGGCAGGAGGCCAAGCACCTGACCCTGTTAGTTACAGAGACACTGGTGTCCACAGAGGTGCACAGATAAATGGGCAAGCAAATTCTAAAATTTTCACTTTTCCAATTTCATATTTTCAAGAGTTGGTCATCTGTAGACGTAGTCCTTCCAGAGAATTTTGGCATAGTTATTATCAGATAATCATTTATAAGTGCACATTTTTAAGACCTCTTGGAGTTTTATATCTTAAAGTTGACACCAGAGACTGTCTTAATTTCCACGTGACGTGCACTTTGTATTCTGGTATTTGTTTTTGGTCTTGTGTTTAAAAGGGAAAGAAAGAGAAGAAGAGAGGAAGAGAGGAAGAGAGGAAGAGAGGAAGAGAGGGGGAGAGAGACAGAGAGAGAGAGAGACAGAGAAAGAGAAAGAGAAAGAGAAAGAGAAAGAGAAAGAGAAAGAGAAAGGAAGGGAGGGAGGGAGGGAGGGAGGGAGGAAGGAGGGAAGGAAGGGAGGAAGGAAGAAAGGAGGAAAGGAAGGAAGGAAGGGAGGAAGGAAGGAGGGAAGGAAAGAAGGAAGGAAGAAGTAATGAAGAGGGAAGGAAGCAAGGAAGCAAGGGAGAAAAAGAGGGAGGGAGTGAAGAAGAAGGGAAGGAAGAAAAACACTACTAATTTGCCATCACATAGACAGGTTCTTTTTGCTCTTCTGATCAGGATGGGCACCACTGCTCTGATTTATTTCCATGGTTGGTGGATTCAATGTTGTAAACTCACTCAGCCACATATATGAGCAGCCTGGCAATTTATGAGCAGAGTCCTCAGATTGCTTGCTTTTAATATTTTCCTAAAATTAGCATAATCAATTCTGTAGGCAAGAACAATCATGTCAGAATATCACAAGAGAATTATCTAGTAGGGAACTGGACTTTTGTATGAAGCTGAATGGATATGGGCATGAAGCTTGAAAGAAAGAATACTTGACCAACCAACAACAGTTTAGCAGATTGTTTGTATCAAAAAAACCTAAACAATATAACTGTAGTCATATTATGGTTCACCATCCAAGATCATTTTAAAATTGTTTTTGCTCATTTTAATCTCATATTTAGAAAATATTTTAATGGAAGAAGCCTAGCAAAGGATGTCTTTGAATTTTGAAACTATAGTACCAAATATTTTGAAGTTTAAGAGATATTAACAAATGATCAATTTATTTACTCACTAAAAGGCTGGGAGCCATTGAAGTCAGTTTTTCTGTGTATAATTTTAGACAAATCTTGAAAATTATATTTTATTATGGACAGAACATATTATTTTAACAAAGTTTTGAAAATATTTATTTTGCCATAATCAAAAATTTTAATAAGCAGTTTCTGAATAATGGAGGAATTTAGTAGGAAAGAAAGGTAAAGACTTTGGCTTGTTTAAAAAACATAGTCCACCAGGGTGTTACAAATGCTAAAAAACACAGGAAAACCTTTAAATCTTGATAATAAACTGTTAAGTAGAAAGCCAACAATATTGTCAGTAACAGACACAGAAACTGACAATTTGACCAGTTTGAGCTTCCATAAGTACTTTTTTGCTATTTGATCTACTTTAGCAGTTACAAGACTCTCTCAGCTTTTTCATCTGAACTTCTGAAATTTTTAAATAGTTCACTTGTCAGAAATTTCTATTTATAAATATTTGTTAGATTTTTTAAGGATTGTATATTCTGATTTTAGAGAATAATCAGAACTATGCATACAAAAACAAAAAAATCACAACAATGAAAATTTGAATAACAGTTTAGTGATTAAGGAAGAGGCTGTTATATTTATTGTATGCAGTATTATAGAAATTACAGTAGTATTTTACCATAATCTCATCTAGATGTGCCCACCAGTTGCTTATGGGGGTTTACAGACAATAGTGGCCTACTGCCAAGCCCTTAATAAGCAGAGTTGTGGGCAGCTAGCAAAGACGGGCATGTTGGTTAAGACACTGGTTGCATAGAAGCAAAAAGATGAGGGTGTAAGGGATTATTGGTGTGGGAACTTGATACCTTCATCTTCCCAAGTTCATCTTCCAACACTCTGCCACTAAAAGTATCCCTGCCATAAAATCTACATGTGCCTGTGTCTGGACAGATCCAAGTATGAAGAGAGGAGTATACATGGGGTATGGAACCTAATATCCAAAGCACATAATGATAAAACAAGTACAACAAGACATTATAAGACATACTATAGAATATCCCAAATACTATTGTATTCCACTATATTGTTCTTGGGCTAAAATGTCTGGATGTGTACAAGTGCAGTTTCATAACCAAACCCAGTATAGTCAGTGGCTGTGGCTACCACCCATGGTAGTTGAGCTGTGCAGTTGGCAGGTACCTTGCTGCATAAATCTGCCACCTGCAGTGACAGCATTCCATATTAGTGCCAGTTCCAGTACTGAATGCTCCACTTATGATCGAGCTCTCTGCTCTGGCCTGGGAAAGCATTAGAATATGGCCCAAGTTCTTGGGCCCCTGCAGTCATGTGGGAGACCTGGAAGAAACTCATGGCTTATGGCTTTGGATTGGAGAGAATGAGGAAGAGAGAGAATTTTCCATCCGCTGGTTCACAACCCAAAAGGCCCCAAAGGCCAGGGCTGGGCTGGGCTCAATCCAGGAGCTTTAGCTACTTCTAGGTCTCCCACATGAATGCAAGAGGCCAAGATCTTGGGACATCTTGCACCACTTTTCCAGGCACATTAACAGTAATCAGTATCTGAACTGGTTCAACTGGGACTCAAATCAGCACCATGTGGGATGTAAGCATGCAGAGAGCAGCTTTACCAGGTACACCACATGCTTGCCCCAGAACCTATTAAGAAGTAATCATTTTATTTCCTTACTGAAATTCTGGGAGATTTAATTCAGGCATTTTGTGTTAATTTTTTAGATTTGTCAGTGTATAAATTGTATTTTATTGTGAGAGAATTTTTAAATGAACACTTAAAAATAATCGCATTGTAATGTAAGTAAAAAATTCTCATTAAGTTATGTTTGAATTTTGCATGAATTTAGTGGTAAGTAATGTGAATATTTTGGCTTTTGATTATAAAAATACAGTCCACCAGAGTGTTTGAAAACCAAAAAAAAAAAAAAAATCACAGGAAAATCTTTAACTTCGAGAGAAAATATTTAAGTAGGTAAACAGCAATATTTTTAGTAAAAGAGAAAACTACAACTTCACCAATTTAGTGCCTATCAACTTACTCTATTGTCTTGTGTGACCTATGGTAGTTTTATTTAAGCAGAATTTTTGAATTATTTAGTTAATTCATTTCACTGAAAACTTGTATTTATAAATATTGGTTACATTATTTTCAGATTATAAATGTTTTTAGAGAAAAACCAGAACTGTGAATGGCATAAAACTTAAAATCACAATGTTTGAAATTTGAGTAACAGTTTACTGGCTAAAGAGATGACTCAGTTATATTTATTGGAAACAGTATTTTGATAAGGACAGAATCCATTTTACAAACTCTTTTATGTTTTCAGCTCAAGCATAATCTGGCAGGGAATTATACTTTTGCAAAATTCTGGAAGTTAACAGGCAAAATGCTCAAAAAGAATACACAACAAACTTACAACAGTATAACAAATCAAGTTATATCTTATACCAGACAAACAGTGTAATTGTAAGCATATTATTGTCTGTATAAGTACAATAAGAAAAGCTTATTTATTATAGAGTAATCTGAGATTTAGAATTTTTAATTACTCACTTTTATATATTTAATATGTATTGCATTCAGTATTTTTAAAAACACAGTCGAATTTTCAAAACTATGTAATTTTTGAGGCCTCTGGAATTGTAAATGGAGGGGTAAACCCAAAAATTTTTCTAGAACCCAGGTCTTTCTTTATGAAGGTAACAGTCATGAGAGATAACATCACATCAGGACAAGCAGACATTATTAAATGTTATATCTATACTAGTATCAATAATGTACCTATGTGAAAGTAACTAAATTTCTCATGAGTTTGCAACTCAGCAATACTCCTTATATATGATCTAAATGTCTAATTAGCAATCATCTCTACTGAATGACAGCTAGATTCTTTGAGGACCTCTAGGCTAACAGCTAGAAATCATTATCAAAGGACTTAATTTGAAACTTAGCTACTTTTAAAGATAGTTATCAATAATCTTAAGTCTTGAAGCTAAAGTGCATTAATAGAAAGCTAATATATCCTTTCAAGCCTCAGCTTAACCCATTGTACATAGCACGGGCCACTATCTGAGGAGTTTAAGATAGTCATTTTTCATGTCTGGTCATAACATAGATCCAGAGAGGAGAATAAAACTCACAAGAGCTGACTAAAAAGTTGAGGAAAGGGATGGAGTGGTGGAGCCACAGATAAAGCAACTTGATATGCCACCATCCAATATTAGAGTGCTAGTTGCACTTCTGACTCCTTTGTTTCCAATCCACCTTCCTGCCATGTGCTTGGCAAGGCAGCACAGGATTTCCCAAGTACTTGGGTCTCTGCATCCCAGATGACATTGCTGGCTCTTACTTTAAGACTGGCCAATATCTGGTTGTCAAGGCTATTTGGGGGAAGATCCAGCAGATAGAATAACTACTTCTGTTACTATGAATTTCAAATAAAAAATTCCTGTCTAAAAATCAAAAATAGTTTCAGCCTGAGCTTTGGCATATTAGGGAAAGCCATATCTTGCAACACCAGAATCCCATATGGGTGGGTTTGATCCATGGCTGCTCCAATTCTGATTCACCTCTCTGCCTATATGTCTGGTAAAGCAGCACAGGTTGGCCCAAGTCCTTGAGACCCTGCACCCATGTGGAAGACCCAGAAGAAGCCCCTGTCTCCTGGATTTGGATCTGCCCAGTTTCAGCTATTGCAACAATTTGAAGAGTGAACCAGCAGATGGAACATCTTTCTGTCTCTCCCTCTCTTTCTCACAACTTTGTCTTTCAAACAAATAAATCTCTTTTTTTAAAAAAAAAGTTGAGGGAATAGTTATCAATGAATGGAAATTCAGAAAGAATGTGTAGTTTAGAAAATGGTTGAAAAGATATTAACAAATATTTTGGAATTAAAGATCAAGACTTCTTGAAAACATTTTTAACCATGTTTGTTTAAAGATTTACTTATTGAAAGATTTACTTATTGAAAGCAGACTTACAGAGAGAGGGAGAGACAGAGAGAGTGAAAGTGATCCTCTATCTGTAGATACTTATTCCCCAGTTGTGTGGGCCTGCTGCACCAGTCGAACAGAACCTGAAGGAAGGAGTGGGAATGAAAAGAGGGACAGAAGGTGCAGAGAATGGAGCCAAGACAACAAGGTTGATCAAGGCTCATTTATTCTAATGTCTCAGTGGCATTTATACATAATCAGCTGCAGAACAAAGAAGCACAAAGACGCAAAAAAGATAATAACATACGTAAGCAACTTATTGGGGCCTCTGGTAACACAGATAATTTTAACGGAGCATTCTTGATTATCATCCTCCCTCAGGATGGGTGTATGTAGGAATTCCACTAGCCAAGACTGGCCTTGTCCAAAGGCTGCCTACACCCAGTTGGCTGCAACTGTCTTGATTAAGCCAGTCCGAAGCCAGGAACCAAGAACTCTCTCCAGTTCTCCCATGTGGGTGGCAGGGACCAAGTATTAAGTCATCTTCTACCGTCTTCCCAATTAGCAGGGAGCTGGATTAGAAGTGGAACAGCTGGGACTCATACCAGCACCCATATGCAATGCCAGCATCACAGGCAGTGGATATGCCTGCTACACCATGAAAACCCCATTAGTAACTGTTTTAAGAAAATCTTGTTGCTTTTAAACAGGAGATTAAATTTTAGTTTATGTCAGTGTACTTTTGATACTAATGCTTAAGTTTAGAAACAGAAAACATATTTTATTTAATCACTATCTGCAATTTCTCAAAAGCTTTCATTTTTTACAAACTTTTAATATATTTTACTTATTTTTAAGATAATTACTATGATTAGTCAAAAATATCTCTTGTATCCCATAGCTTTACTTATCAAAAACACTTTTCATGTTCACATTTTAAAATATTTTTAAAATAATACTTCTAGCTTTTTATATTTAAAATTTTTACATTTAATTTGAAACAGTCAAAAGTATTCAAAAACAAAACATTTTTTAACAAAAGTTCACATAGCTTTTTTATTCTATTATATATATTTTTTCTTTTTAAATTTGGTTATTTTTTAAATTTATTTTTGTTTTCACTTTTTACTTTTCCCTGTTTGTCTTTACACATAGAACTTTTGCCCTTAGTTACTTTGAAATAGTCTTGAGTTGTTGTTTTTCATTTATGAATAATTTTAATTAATTTTAAAAATTTATATAAAGGGAACATATTTCGTGTATTTCTTATGCAGTTTTATGAAAATAATGCTTCCCGCTTGTCGCAAGCACCACTCGTCACACAGCTTGATGAGGCTAATGTGACCTGTCAGAGCACAGGGAAGAATCACACAGGATCATGATAGTCTTTTCAATATAATTTATTGTTCAATACCACTCAATATATATCGTCAGTGCACACACATAAAGGTAAATACCACCCAATACATCATTAGTCCACATGTCATAACACATCTGGAAGTAAGACAATCTCAAAAATGTCCAGAAATAGTAATAAATCATAATCAATGTAAACACTCATGGCTAAGGACATACTATGAATGCTGCATTCTCAAGGTTTGTATCCTGGTCACGAAAGTCAAAGTCCAAAGTCTCCATTATCATTAGGAGAGACAGATCTCAGAACAGTCACTTATGGGCTGTAGTCGTGGAATGACTGGCACTCTGGGCAGTAGGCTTGGAGTTTTAAGATGGATGGTGACTGTGAAGGGTTGAAGAAGTCACCAATGTTGTTGCCCTGGGGGTCTATGTCAGCTCCGGCAACAGCTAGGACATCCAGGCAAGGTTGGATCCAGCGGAGTAGCGAGCAGAGTTTTGGGCAAGCTAAATCTCAGGCAGAATTTCAGAAGGATGCAGCAGATCCACTCAGTGATCACTTGCAATGAGCCATGGTTCCCCAAGAGGATGGACAGCAGTTGTGAGGCTGGCTTTATATCTTCCTCTGGGGTAGGTGGGCAGTGATTGTACTTTAGGGCATCACTAATCACAGGACATCCTTTTCGGGTGTCACCAACCAAATGTTAGTTTTCAGGTTTCACCAATGGTGTGTTAGAAGTCTTCTGGGTGTGACCAATTGTGATGCAGTACTGTGGGTGAAATAATGTAGTGGCCAGCTGGTTGGCTGCTTCTTTATGATGCAATATTGCCCTGTTCTTATCTTGCTTGCCAGCTGTATCTGTTTGTGGCAGATAGTCTGGGCAGGTCCTGGTGTTCAGTAGTATTAGCTTAAGTAACTATATTTTGGTTTGCTTTTTCTTGGTGTTTAGTAGTATTAGTCTAAGTAACTCCATTTTAGTTAGCTTTTTCTCTTTCTTTTTAAATTTGTGGTGCTCCATAACTCTTTCTGGCGCTCCTGTGGGATTCCCCACACCACCTATCTTTCTAATCTCCCTCACTCCCATCCTCCCTCTCCTTTCCTTATTTGTCTTTGACTTTTTGCAATGACATACTTCCAATTGACTTCATATTCACAAGCTTAACCTCCCACTAAATATAGAATTCAACAAGTAGTAAGTAGAAAAAGTACTGTTTCTCAGGAGTATACATTTTTAAAGACTATAAACAATCATCAAATTCCAAAATGTAAATTTTGTTAATATACACTACCTTTTTGGATGTTGTTCATTAACATAAATCAGAGAAAACATATGATATTTAGCTGAAATCATAATGATCTCCAATTGCATCCAATTTTGTTGTGAAATTAAGATTTCACTGTTTTTTATGGCAAAGTAGTATTTCATCATGGATGTGTACCACAAATTCTTTATGAAGTCCTAAGTTGATAGATATTTGGATGAATTCCATATTTTAGCTATTGTGAACTGAGCTGCTAATAAGCATGGGGCTACTGATAATTCCTCCATACGCTGTTTATCAACAATTTATAAAAGTATACTTGTTAACAGACTCCAAAGTACTGTTTTTCTAGAATTTAAGAATCCAGGAGTCATTAAAGTGATATAAAAATATATAACACATTTACATTTATTTAATTTATATTCAGCAAAATCTTTTTACATTAGTTATGAGAACTGAAATATCAGGCAAGCATACTCATTAAACTGTTATCCTTGAAACACAGAACACTATTCTACATTGACATGATCTTAGGTTACATTTATATTTTATGATCTTAAATATTTAACAGATGTAAATATGATCATGATTGGCCAGTAAACACAGGTACAAACATACTTTAACAAACTTACAGACATTTTTATCCTATTTTAGCTATTTATAAAAATTATAGAAGTCCCATGAACTAAAGTATATATGGTTTAAAAGTTTTGAGTGCTTAATATCTGTAAGCAATTAAAATAAAGTTCATAAGCGATTTTTAATAGGTAGACTTATACAAAATGTATACAATTTAGCACATCTATAACATATATCACAAGAAGTAAAAGTTTTGTAACAGATATAAAAAGCTTTTACTTTCTTCTTTTAAAAACATTAATCAGTATTATTTCTTGCTCTGAGTTACTTTAATTAAACACAATTTTTAGTGAAAAATATAATAAGCAGTTTTATGCTATCATATTAACACCACAGCTGGAACCTACAGGGGAAAAACTGGAACTGGAACATTTATGTCGCAAAACAACTCTAATCCCAACAAAGGTGTTGAACATTTTCTCATGCAATGTAAACTTAACCTGAATTTTAGAGGCTTTAATTGACACTCTAATAGAGAGATGCTTTTTTTGTTTGTTTTCCATTTTTTAACTTTTATTTAATAAATATAAATTTCCAAAGTACAGATTTTGGATTACAGTGGCTTTTTCCCCCCATAAGCTCCCTTCCACCTGCAACTATCCCATCTCCCGCTCCCTCTTCCATCCCATTCACATCAAAATTCATTTTCAATCATCTTTATATACAGAAGATCAATTTAGTATATACTAACTAAAATTTTCAACAGTTTGCACCCACACAGAAACACAAAGTGTAAAGTACTGTTTGAATACTAGTTATACCGTTAATTCATATAGTACAACACATTAAGAACAGAGATCCTACATGGGGAGTAAATGCACAGTGATTCCTGTTGTTGATTTAACAATTGACACATTGAGAGATGCTTTTTAGTGCATTATTCTTATGATTCTTGTTCCAGACAGGCAACTGCAACAGGGACTTCTATCAGAAGCTTGAAATGCTTTTAAGAGAACAAGAAGCAACATGGACATCATTCTTTGGAATCTAATTCATATATAAGTCCATTCAATATTTCAAATTTTGTTCTCATAGAACAATGATTATAGGCTGCCCTAATCAGCTGAGATAGAACTCAGGGGGCTTTTGGATGGAATTTGAATTGCCCATATTATATCAAATTTAATTCTCCCAAAGTGTACTCACCTAAAACAAATCCTCTTTGTTGAGAGACTGAGATTTGAGTCTAAGATTCTTAGAGTCTTCAATTAGAGTTTTAGATTCTTGACTGACACCAACTAGAACTGGAACAATCTACCTAAGTGAGTTCCTAATGGGAGGAAGCCCAAACAAATCGCACAGGAACAGGATTCGCTGAGTCCGCTGAGTTCAATTTACCCAGTCTTGCAGCCCCAGGACTCCCAAAGGTACCAGTTCCTTGAACCAATAAAGGTAGGTGATGTCACAGTAAGTACAGAAGAGAAAGCTTTTCCAAAATGAACTCAGCATCTTCTGGGATGTCCCTGAAATCCCAGCCAAGAGGTCAGTTCACCAAGAACAGTCTGAAAGATGCAAGCAGTGCTCGCCTTCCCCAGCAATATCTGAGGACTAGAACCCCTCCTCTGCCTGGAATTTGTTACCAGTCAAAATATGGCCCAGAGCACTCATCCCCTAACAGCCAATTCACTAGAGATAGGAGTTGATACAAGGAGATGTTTTATTATAAAGCCAGCGTTCTTGGAGTTAAAGTAGACCTCTTTGATCTTAAATACATTTCCAGGAATGCTGGTTCTTAATGAAACCTGGTTCATTTAACTGTCATCTCTGGTGAAGTCTGTCTAGTGGTGTGTAGCCTGGACCAATTTTTGACCCCTAAAAAGCACACTGGCACTGCAATAGGAAATGTGGACTTCCCATCCATTCAATTAACTGCTACTCCAAATGTCCACTCCTCTTGTTAGTATGCTTCAGATAGCTTTTATCATTTTCCATTTGTATCATCACATAATCTGAAATACATTTTTAATTATTAAGTATAAATATATTTTATTTCCTTATCAGAGGAAGAGGGAGATCATTTAATTCAAACATTAAGAATAACAAAAACGGCTTTTTGGATGATGTATTACTTCAGTGACTCATGAGGGAACTGAAGCATTTGATTTGAAAGCAGAGGTAGGCAGCTGAGACACCTGGAATGATTGGTGGCCTCTGGGATTACTTAATTACAACATAGGAAAATTCCCAATATAGGTTTGTTCATAGTAAGGAAAACAAGGGAGAAACAAAGGAGGAACTGGGACTGGCCTTGGTGTGAGTTCTTCTCACTCCAGTGCTGGAAGAGCAGAAGACTCAGCAGTGATCCAGAGAGCAGCTGCCAGCCTGGGATTAACAGCCCAGTACCTGTGGTCTCCAGTGATGCACAGCCGCAGGCAATGGCTCTCTGGGCCTGCGAGGGGTCTGGCAGCAACAGCTGAATCAGCTAGGGCGGCAGCCATCCCAGTGAAGCACTGTGATGCGCGGAGAGGAAGGGGCAGCCTGCCAGGCCTAGAGAGTGCTCCAGTGCTCAGAATTGTAGGCTTGGCCCTGGGTTGGTAAGCATGCACTTTACATTCTGCATAGTTGTGGTGGGGATGTCCAGAATTGCCACCCTGCAGGATCATAGACCAAGGCCAGATGCTCTTTCTTCCTTTGGCTTCTGATGTGCTGTTGGCCAAGCAGATCTATATTGGGCAATACCGTGTCCTCTCTGCAAGCCACCTTCTGGACATACAGAATTGTTCAGCTGTGAACACAATAAAACAGCTCAGATGTTCAGAATGCAGCATGCAGTTTTGTGAAAGCATCAAGGAATTAAATTTCAATGAATAAAAGCATTGTTACAGGAAGATGCTGACTGACATCTGGTTGACATTTTCCTTTCTGCTCTAGCTCCTGCTGCTATTTTACTACTTGTATTACTATGGAGTTCAATGTAAATAGTCCATGACTGTGATTGACTAGCCAATCCTTGGCTTCATCTTTCCCTCAGGGACTTTTCTCTTTCCTCAACCTGAGTCATCCATGGTCATTCCTTGTGCCCTGTCATCTGTAACACTCAATTCAGAGGCCGCTTAACTGAAACCTGTTAAGCATACTGGTTACTTATCTGAATTTACTTCCCTGTCTGTCCACTCTGTTCTGTGACCTCATCAGGATCTTTATTCTGGATCTTCTTGTCACCTCTATCACTTATCTGCAAACCAGCCTTGTATTTCCTTTTTCATCCACTTTGGATTTCTTGAAAACTTTCACAAGTTTCCATCTACCTAAGCTTTTGGTTTTTGTGTCTTCCTTATCTGGCAAAATTTACATTATAGAACCAAAATGTCTACCTAATGTTGCTGTACAGTATGCATGAGTGTATAGCCTGAAAGAGTAGAAACACCCAAAGGAAAGATTTTCATTTCTCTGGCTTGATGTAGTCACAATGAATGACCAACAAGTTCTACAGATTATCCTTAGAAATCATTAAAAATACACACATCTTTGGTAGATATGAGGTAAGAAGGTATGTCAGAAAGTTTTTGGAAAAATAAAAGTAAAAACGTAAGTTTATGTTGCTAAAATAGTTGAAATCCATGTCAATGGATGGTCTTCAAAAAGTTCACAGAAAGTGTGTATTAGGAAAAAAAAATTCGTGGATTTCAATTTTTCATAGTAAAATCAATGTTTTCATGAACATTGTGATACAAATAATACTACATGTAATATAATCATTTACTAAGCATTTTATTTCATTTTTATTATAATTTATTTATTTGAAAAACAAAGTCAGATCCATTTTCTGGTTCACTTGACAAATGCCTACAACTGCCAGGGCTTGACCATGCTAAAGCTAGAAGCTAGTAACTATCTGAGTCTCCAATGTGGATGGCAGGAACAAAATTATTTGGGCCTTCATCCATCTTCTGCCTCCCAGGGTGTGCATTAGCAAAAAGAATGATTGGAAATGGGGCAGAACTCAATCTCAGGCACTCTGATATGGGATCTAGTTTTCCTAAGAGGCAGCTTAGACAGTTGCACCAAGACACTCACCCCTTAACTAAATTTATCCACAAACTTTTTGAAGAAATCTTAGTACATTAAGAAGTGATCATGATAAAAATATTCTTTGGAATTGACTTAACATGTGATAGAAGAAATTAATTGCTGGAATTTATTATCAGCTTCTCAGGGTTGTGTATTGATATTTCTGTCCGAGTATAAAATTAGAATAGGTAATTTCTTGGGCTGTTGTCACTCTATAATTATTGGTGCTAGGATTTTTTCACATTAGAATATGTACCTAGTCATAGTGAAAGGAACATGCAGAATGTCTGATTCAAGTTTTGGTTGCTTTTTAAAGACATTTTTATGTTGGCAGAATATTTCTGGTTAGCTTTTTTTATTCAGAGTACTATGAGTTAAGTAATATATATATCTATATAGTAAAATATATAGATATATAGATATATGTCTCTCTGTCTCTGTTGCTCTCTCTCCCTCCCTCCTTCCTTCCCTTCCTCCCACCCTTTCCTCTCTTTGTAACTCTTATTTTGAAATAAATTAATAAATTAATAAAGATCTAATCCAGATTTACCTCCTCTAATAGTTGGGCACCATAATCCCTTTTAAGTGACTGAATGGTTGTACCTATCCCATTGATGAGCTGGGTTAAGTCAACAGGTTGTATAAGGTCAACTCAACTCAAATCTAACATATACTGCACTCTATTTAGATTCAAAGCCTGATAATGGCTTGTGAAGCTACAAAATAAGAATGCAACAGTTAGAAAACTCAAAATAACCTTCCTGTAGCTTCTCTAAGTCTACTTACAGCTTTGTCTTATGGTTCCTTCCATTGTATTTGATGTTTTAACAAAATAAATCTCTATTTGGTACAATATATATACTATTACTTAATATGGACTAATAAAACAAAACCAGTGATGCTTTTGTTCCACTGAAAGTAACTTGTCTATGCATTTGCCTCACTCATTTACATGGATAAACAATTTAACCCTCTATTTATCACAAATAAACAAATTTAACCACTAGTGATTGGGGTGAAACAAAAATATCTTAAGTAGAATATAAAAATTTGGGCCAGCATTGTGACATAGCAGGTAAAGAAGCAGTATATAATTAGGGAATCCCATATAGGTGGCAGTTCAAGTCCTGGATGATCCACTTCTGATCCAGCTCCCTGCTGGTCTCTACTCTGCTTCTGATCCATCTCCCTGCTAATCTGAATGGAAGTCAGCAGATAATGGCCCAAGTCTTGGGTCCCTACCACCCTTGTGGGAGACTAAAATGGAGTTCCTGTCTCTTGGCACCAGCTTGTCTAGGCCTGAATGTTGTAGCCATTTGGGCAGAGAAATGATGGATGAAAGATTTCTCTATCCCTATCTCTCTTTCTCACTCTGTTGCTCTGTCTTCCAAGTGAATAAATTAATTGTTATAAAAAGAATAAAATATTTAAATGTAAAAGTTAAGAAATCAAATGTTGTATATGTTGAAACGTAAAACATTAAACATTAAAATAGATGTAAATAAATTTTAAAAATCTCATATTCATGACATTGAAGACTTAATATAGTCAAAATATGCATCCTATCTAAAGAAATCTTCATATTTAATGCAATCTTTATCAAAATCCCAGTGACATTTTTCACAAGAGTTGAAAACATTCATATTGAACTAAAAAAGATTCCAAACAGCCAAAGCAATCTTCTGGAAAAACAAATGTGGAGGCTTCACATTTAGATTACAATACTATAGTAATCAAAAAAGTATGGTACTTGAGTAGAATAGACACATAGATCAGATGAACAGAATAAAAATTCCAGAACAAACTCACATTTATAGCCAACTGACTTTTGACATGGGCACCAGGAATACACAAAGGATAAAGAATAATCCCTTCCATAAGCAGTGTTGGGAATAGTGTGTATTTATTTGTAAAAGAAAAAAATGCACTTTTAACTTCCACCACATTCAAAATTCAACTTAAAATGGATTAAAGAGTTCATCAAGAGTCCTAAAACTCCTAGAAGAAAACTTAAGAGAAATATTCCTTGACATTGTTCTTGGCAATGGAATGTGAATGGGACAACAAAAGCACAGACAACAAAAGCAAAATAAAGCAAATGGCATTGAATTCAGCTGAAAAGCTTCTGCATGGCAAAGAAATCAATAAACAAAATGAAAAGATAACTTATTGAATGGGAGAAAATATTTCTGAATTTACATATATATCTGAATTTACATATATATATATCTGACTATATGACATATAATCAGATATATATCTGATATGATATAATCATATATATATTTGTATATCTCATAAGATTAATATCCAAAACATACAAGGAACCCCATGTAGTTGGAGATCTACTGTATAGCATAGTGCCTACAACTAAAATTCTGTAATAGAATAAAGATAAAGATAACGAAATACTTATCACCAAACCCAGCAAGCTGTACACACCAATTTTATATCAATCATAGACTAATAAATTGTTTTTTAAAAGTTTTATGTATGTATGTAAATACATATATATTTATAAATATATAAATGTATATATAAATATATACATTTAAAAGATTTATATATTTGAAAAGCAGAATGAAAGAAAGAAAAAATCAGAGAAATACAGATCTTCTATTCACTGATTTACTTTCCAAGTTGCCCCATTAGCCAGGTCTGGTTAGACCAAAGCCAGGATTCTGAAACTCCATATCTCTTACATGAGTGGCAGGACCCAAGCACTTGAGCCATCTGCGGATGCTCTCCCAGGTGCTTTAGCAGGAAACTGGATTGGAAGCATAGCAGACTGCACCCCAATTGACTTTCTAAAATGGGATGCCAGTGCTGCAAGTGGCAGCTTAACCTGCTGTGCCATAATGCTGACTCCTGGATATGTATTTTTGAAATTTCTTTTGTGGAATCAGAGTAGAGGTGTAACAATGCCAGCATCCTATACTCAAACTGATAGTGTGAGTTTGAGTCCTGCCAGTACACTTTTTTTGATCCAACACATTTCTAATGCACCTGGAAAGGTAGCAGATGATAGCTAATTGGATTCATACTACTCATGAAGAAAATCAGGATGGAGTTCCTGGCTACTGTCTATAGCTTGACCCAGCCTTTGACATTATGTATGAGGAAGAGAGTCAGTGGATGAAGAATCTCTTGTCTCTCTCCCATCACTTTACATTTCAAATAAATAAATTAACTTTATAAAGATGATTGCCTTAAATAACCTCTATTGTGGGATTTTCAACATATAGCTATTGTTTTTAGTGTACTTATTTAGAAATTGACAATATTGGTGTATTTTCTGTTTAGTAGTTTATTTACCAGTTCAGAGGTATATGGAAATAGAGTGAGCTTCCATCATTTCCTGCACTCCCAAATGCCTGCAATTAATACTGCACCCTCTAGGACCTGGGAAATCAATCCAGATCTCACATGTGAGTATCAGGTATTCAGTTACTTAGTACTTCACCATGTGCACATTAGCAGAGAGCTGGAATCAGTATCTAAACAAGGAGCTGAGCTGGGACTAGAACTAAGTTATTAATGTTTTTAGTTATAATTAGGGTAACACTGCTTGTAGCTAGGTAGGAAATTTATCACAGATGAGAGCTGACATGAGGAAGTATGTTTATTTAAGAAGCTAGCATTTGGGGGAGTTCTGTAGTTCTAAAAGTGATTAGCTCTTTAGTTCTAAAAGTGTTCTTTTGAATTTGTAAGTTAGTAAGAAGCCTTGTAGAAAGATAAATAGTGGGCACTGTAGTGTAGTGAGCTAAGACTGTGCCTGTGGTATTGGCATCCATATGGGTACCTGTTCATGTCCCAGCTGCTCCTCTTCTGAACCACCTCTCTGATATGGCCTGGAAAAGCAGAAGATAGCTCAAGTTATTGGGCCCTTGCACCCACTTTGGAGACCTGAATGAAACTCCTGGCTCCTAACTTTGGATCAGCTCAACTCTGATAGTTGTGGCCATCTGGGAAGTGGATCACCAGATGAAAGACCTTTTCTTCTGTCTGTAAATCTAACTCTCAAAGAAATAAATAAAATATTTTAAAAAAACAAAGGAGAAAGAGGAGGTAATAGGAGTAGAAACAACAGGAACAAAGTAAAGTGCCACCTGTATATTAGACACCAGACAGGTGATAAGCAGCTGATAGGAATTATATGGTATAAATTTATCCTGCAGTTACAAACCCAGTGCTTTGGTCACATGGACTGGTGTGAGCCAGATTACCTTATATATTTAGCCAGCTTTATCAATGCCAGTTTTTGGAATTTTTTAAAATGTTTATTTATTTGAAAGGTGAGTTACAGAGATGTAGAGGGGGAGAGAGAGAGAGAGAGAGAGAGAGAGAGAGAGAAAGAGAAAGAGAGAAGAAGAAGAAGAAGAAGAAGAAGAAGAAGAAGAAGAAGAAGAAGAAGAAGAAGAAAAATAAGAAGAAGAAGAAGAAGAAGTAGTAGTAGTAGTAGTAGTAGTAGTATTCTATCCTCTGGTTCATTCCCCAAATGGCTGCAACAGCTGGAGCTGCACTGATCCGAAGCCAAGATCCAGGAGCTCCCTCCAGGTCTCCCACACGGGTTCAGGGACCCAAGGACTTGGGCCATCTTCCACTGCTTTCCCAGGCCACAGCAGAATGCTGGATCAGAAGTGGAGGAACTGGGACTCAAACCAGAACCCATATGGGATGCCAGCCCCACCTGCTACACCACAATGCCAGCCCCCAGTTATTGGAATTTTTAGGTAAATATATATATCCTTTGAAATCAACACTCTCTTTAGTAACAAATTCAACATTTAGCTTTTTAGATAATCAGAATAAGAAAAGAAAAAGGAGTTGTAGTGTGCTTATTACCTATTAATATTATTCATTCAATCAATATCTAGGAACAAAAAATTGACTCCATTTTGGCTATGTTTTGTTGAGAGTGGGCAATATGAGAGATCTGGGAATTATAGGATTGGACAAAATGACATATATCTTCTTTAGTTCTCTAATTTAAGGGAAAGTAGACCAAATAGATCTGTTTAACTGTTAGTTTAAATGGTGGTTACAAAGTTTTTATACACACAACATAATGACTTTAAACCCAAAGTAAGGTTCTGATACTGTATGAGTATTACCCATAACCTTGAATATCTTTGAAAATAGAACTGATTTTAGATGGTATGCAGGAGATGAAATTTTACAACTAATGTAACTCCATGGAACAGAGATGTCAGATGATCCAGAATCTATTTTAGTTGGGTAGCCTGTTTTTAAAATTTATGAGCACTTATTCATATGAGGGATGAAGTGTAATACAAGCATAGTACAGAAATATGAGCACTATTCAGATAGTAGCTTGGTTTGCTAGAATACAGTTTAAGGGTCTTAGTAGACAACCACATTTACTGGAGATTAAACACACAAGATTGTGAGTTATTTTAAAATTTGAACCAATGTTTTCAGGTTAAATAATTTTTTCTAATAAAGTTTGACAGCCTTCTTTAGCACATTACTGGGGAGTTCTATATAAATTTTACAATCAGATATGAGAATACAAAATATCAGATACAGACACAAACTTTTAATTATATTGTTTTTGTAGGGTTGGAGCACAGGACAAGAATTTATAGAATCCAACAGGTCACAGAACAACTTGTAGCTGCTTGTGAGTTTATCTCTTTAACACTCAGAGGCACTGTAACATGAATAAGAGACATCTTTATATTTGCACACACACAACCACAAAACCACATCTTCACATATAGCCACATCTACCAATAGTGGTATCCACAAACTGTCTTGTTTACAAGTATCAAACAGTTCATTATGTAGTTTTATAGACAAAAGTCACCTGGAGCCAAGTCCTTACAAAACAGGGTGTTGGGCAGCAAGCCAAGTCAGTGGACCTGTTGGTTACCAGGATATTCATTGCCAATAAGGCATATAGATAAGGGGTCAAGGGCATAAAGGCCTGAGTACTTGATACATTCATCTTCCCAAGTTCACCTTCTCAACACTCTGCTATTTCCGGTATTCTCACTGTACAATGAATATGTGCCTCCACTTCTAGAAATATCCAAGTGCAATGTGAGGAGCACACAATGTGGCATGGAATATTGCATCCCAAGGCCATAACAACAATGCATGTTACAGCAAGATATTATGACATAACAGAACATCCCCCACCTTCATTTGGTTTCATTATATGGCTTCTAGGCCAAAGTCTCTAGATGAATCCAAGAGTAGTTTCATAACTAAGTATAGAATGATTACAGGCTGTGACTATGTTCTGAGGTAGCTGAGTTGCAAAGCTGGTGGACAACTCACTGCAAATGCAACAAGGTCACTAATTTTCAGGGCTAAATTAAAGGCCTCTTGAAAAATGTCTTAACTATCTGCCAGGGATGAGAGCTCGGGACCTAAGAAGCTACCAAGTGACTCATTCAGTCTGAACTGAACCATGGCACAGCAGCTTTGACACCAACTGTGACCAGCCCTAGATCAGTACTGGAGAATTAGACCTTGGTGTGCAGTAACAAGGTCTTTAGTCTGTTCTCACAGTTCTACCTAGACAGGAGGGAAAGGCAAGGACTGGAAAGAGCATAGAGCACCAGATATGGCAGTGGTTGGGGGAATTTTTTGAATGTATCTTACCAAAACAACTTGAAACAAGGATGAAGCAAGTGTTATGAACAAGGAATTGGGCTTGGGCTCAGAATTTATGGGCTGGCCACACACAGGAAAAGGAGGGGCCAATACTAGGGTACCCATCACTTCCTCTGGGCCTGACAGGAGTTAGATGGGGGAAACAGGTGTTGCATGCAATCAGTGAACAGGAGAAACAGATGGACAAGTGGACTCCTTCTTAGGGTTGTGGCAATGCCACTCTTGATGGCACCAAGCTGCGCAATCCCAACAGTAACCAATTCTTGGGTAAGACCTGCACATCAGTCAGTTCCTGTGGATAGTTATTGTGGGTAAACAGCTTACCCAAGCATGGGCAGTCCATCTGTTCTCATGAGAAGCCTCTCTCAGTTCCTAACAACAATAATGTGTTCTGCCTGGAAAAGACAACCTGACGTCAAAGCCAGTATCCCCCATGGACCCCAAGGAACCTTGCCTAGCCTTGTGCTCTCTGTGTTCTCTGCCCATACTAGATGATCCTTAAGGGCCACCTTGTCCCTTTCCTCCTCAGTCTCCTGACTGAATCATGGGGCCTGATGGGAACAATGCTGCTACTTCTGTGATCCTCCATGGGAGGTGGATGGCACATACCTCTATCTTGACTTCTAGTTAGAAGAAGCTGCCACATGACAAGGTTCTGTGGACTGTGGGCAATCTCAGCAGTTAGCTGAGCCCAGGCACATTTCTCCCCACCCCCACATTCTGCCTATCAGTTAAACTACTGGGTGTGGTCCAGGCTCATTAAGCCCACCTGGGAAGCCAATTGACCTTCAAGCTGATTCGATAGGCATATTAGTGCCAGTGTCCATTCTGTCCAATGGTTAGTGTTCCTCAGAGTTGGTTAGACCCCTTTTACCTGCCCTTTTAAATGTATGTGCCTGTCAATAAAAGCAGATATGTTCACAGAAGTCTGCCCCCCATGTCTTTGTGGAGGAAAAAGGCATCAACCTCCTGCTCATCCTCAACAGTGTGGCTTAGCAGGACAAAGCAACATCTGGCACTCAAACACGGACCTCAACATATAAGGTAGGTGAAGAGCAAAGGCATCTTCTGTCACGTGAAGTGGCATATCCCATCGGCTGGGTGCCTGATACCACCTCCACTAGATGAAGAGAAAACTCCCATATTTCTCGTTATAGAGACCCCCACCTCATGGGCTATGCAAAATCGTGCAGCAACTTCTTTTGATAGCTTTGTTTAATTGGTGACTCTGCTTAGTTTTCTAGCCAGCTCTAGTAAGCTTTTCTCTCTTCCCTAATACTGACTGTGTTAAAACTTCCAAATTATGGGATTTGATTCAGTACACTAGCTCTAAAATTTAAGGTTTTATGTATTATTTTTGGCTCAACTAAAAATACAGATTTTGTATTATGTTAAAGTAACCTATTATGTTCTTTCTCTCTCTCTCTTTTTTTGACAGGCAGAGTTACACAGTGAGAGAGACAAAGAGAAAGGTCTTCCTTCCTTTGGTTCATCCCCCAAATGGCTGCTATGGCCAGTGCACTGCACTGATCCAAAGCCAGGAGCCAGGTGCTTATTCCTGGTCTCCCATGTGGGTGCAGGACCCAAGCACTTGGGCCATCCTCTTCTGCCTTCCTGGGCCACAGTAGAGAGATGGACTGGAAGAAGAGCAACCAGGAGAGAACCAGTGCCCCAACCGGGACTTGAACCCAGACTGCCAGTGCCGCAGGCTGATTAGCCTAGTGAGCCATGGCACTGGCCATTTATGTTCTCTTAATATCTAAAATAGCTAAGTTTTTATTGGAGTTATGATTTGTTTAAACATATGCTTATTCTAAAACATATAAATAATCACTTTATAACAATAATCAGATTTGGTCTATATGATGTAATGATGTAAAAGGATCCTATTTCAACCTGATATTTCGGATTTTGAGCCTTCTTGGCATCCTTGAGAGGCATTCAAAAAATCAAAATTCCAAAAATTTCCAAATGGACCCATGGAAATGACAGACACATGTCTGTCATCTTGTGGAGACAACAACTAATCAGGCTACTTGAGTTATATTATAAGTACTGTCAAGATGTGAAGCAGTGCTAAGTTTTACATTTTGATAATATAAAGTGTTACTGATACAAATATCTAAAGGTTAAAAAGTCTAATGATCTTGTATTACTAGATGTGATGGTTATCTTAATGAGAAAAGCCCAGAGGAATGGAAGGGTTTTTTCTCTTACAAGATCCTACAGGTGCTTTAAAAATACTGTATAGAGTAAGCATGTACCTCTTGGTTAATGAGTTTATAATTTTAGACATGGCTATTTGAATTCTTCTCATCCACAGTTTTGTATACCAGACCTGCTGCTCATTAAACTAAAACATTGTTGTTTCTGTGCTTAAATGTGTCATTTTAGGTTTCAAAGGACCTCTTTTTCTCTGACTTTGATTGTGTTCAATATTCTGGGACAGTCCTGTAAGCAGATAAAGCCAATAATGTACTAGGTTTCAATTTCAACAAGTTTCATTAATTTAGGTTACTAAGAACAGAAAGTAATTGTAATTAGTTTTTGGTAATAAAAAAACAGCTCAATATTTTAGGTAACTATTACCAAAACTCTTTCATTGTTGTATCTTGTGTGTTATGTTATGTATGTGTACATATTGTACATCTGCATAGGAAAATTTATTAAGAGCTCTGTCTTAATTGGCTTACAAATGAAAGATTGCTCATAAATTTAAACTGCTAAAATTAATCAAAGATACATTTTTTTATAACGCTTTTATTTAAAGAATATAAATTTCCAAAATACAGCTTATAGATTACAATGGCTTCCCCCCCCATACTTCCCCCCCACCCACAACCCTCCCCTTTCCCACTCCCTCTCCCATTGCTTCACATCAAGATTCATTTTCAATTCTCTTTATATACAGAAGATCAGTTTACTACATATTAAGTAAAGATTTCAACAGTTTGCCCTCACATAGCAACACAAAGTGAAAAATACTGTTGGAGTACTAGTTTAGTATTAATTCACAATGTATAGCACATTAAGGACAGAGATCCTACATGATATATTTTTTTAAAAAATTGATTAATTTTCTAGGCAATTTCCAATTTAACACCAAGATTTTTTTTTTCATTTTTAATTATCTATATACAGAAGATTGATTCAGTATATACTAAGTAAAGATTTCATCAGTTTGCACCCACACAGAAACACAAAGTGTAAAATACTGTTTCAGTGCTAGTTATAGCATTACTTCACATTGGACAACACATTAAGGACAGATCCCACATGAGATGTAAGTACACAGTGACTCCTGAAGTTGATTTAACAATTTGACACTTTTGTTTATGGCGTCAGGAATCTCCCTAGGCTCTAGTCATGAGTTGCCAAGGCTATGGAAGCCTTTAGGGTTCGCTGACTTCAATCTTATTCTGACAGGGTCATAGTCAAAGTGGAGATTCTCTCCTCCCTTCAGAGAAAGGTACCTCCTTCTTTGATGGCCCCATTCGTTCCACTGGGATCTCACTCACAGAGATCTTTCATTTAGGTCTTCTTTTTTTTCCAGAGTGTCTTGGCTTTCCATGCCTAGAATATTCTCATGGGCTCTTGAGCCAGATCTGAATGCTTTAAGGGCTGATTCTGAGGCCAGAGTGCTATTTAGGACATCTGCCATTCTATGAGTCTGCTGTGTATCCCGCTTCCCATGTTGGATCATTCTCTCCCTTTTTTATTCTATCAGTTAGTATTAGCAGACACTAGTCTTGTTTGTGTGATCCCTTTGACTCTTAGACCAATCAGTGTGATCAATTGTGAACTGAAATTGATCACTTGGACTAGTGAGATGGCCTTGGTACATGCTACCTTGATGGGATTGTATTGGAATTCCCTGGCACAATTCTAACTCCATCATTTGGGGCAGTTACGATTGAGCATGTCCCAAATTGTACATCTCCTCCCTCTCTTATTCCCACTCTTATATTTCACAGGGATCACTTTTCAGTTAAAATTTAAACACCTAAGAATAATTGTTTGTTAATTACAGAGTTCAACCAATAGTACTAGAATAAAAAAATTACTAAAATGGATAAAGTATTACATTGTACAACAACAGTCAGCACAAGAGTTGATCAAGTTACTGTTTCTCATAGTGTCCATTTCACTTCAATAGGTTTCACCTTTGGTGCTCAATTAGTTGTCACCGATCAGGGAGAACATATGATATTTGTCCCTTTGGGACTGGCTTAATTCACGCAGAATGATGTTTTCCAGATTCCTCCATCTTATTGCAAATGACTGGATTTCATTGTTTTTGACTGCTGTATAGTATTCTATAGAGTACATGTCCCATAATTTCTTTATCCAAATGTATGCTTTGAATTCCCTGTGATCTTTTGCTGTGAGGTTCCCTTCGTTTATCTTCTTTCATGTTGATGGCCGTGTTTCTGTGTTTCTGTGTGTAACACATCTTTAAGTATCTTTTGCAGGGCTGGACGAGTGGCAACAAATTCTTTCAATTTTTGTTTGTTATGAAAGGTCTTTATTTCACCTTCATTCACAAATGAGAGCTTGGCAGGATATAATATTCTGGGCTGGCAATTTTTCTCTCTAAGTACCTGGGCTATGTCTCGCCATTCCCTTCTAGCTTGTAGGGTTTCTGATGAGAAGTCTGCCGTGAGTCTAATTGGAGATCCTCTGAGTGTAATTTGACGTTTCTCTCTTGCACATTTTAGGATCTTTTCTTTCTGTTTCACTGTGGTGAGTTTAATTACAACGTGTCGTGGTGAGGACCTCTTTTGGTCATGTTTCCTAGGGGTTCTATGAGCTTCCTGTACTAGGATGTCTCTCTCCTTCTCCAAAACTGGGAAATTTTCTGCTATTATCTCACTAAAAAGGCCTTCTAATCCTTTCTCCCTCTCCATGCCTTCAGGAACTCCTAGAACTCGAATGTTGGGTTTTTTAATAGTATCCTGTAGATTCCCAACAATATTTTTTAGATTCCTAATTTCCTCTTCTTTTCTTTGGTTTGACTGTATAGTTTCCTGTGCTCTGTCTTCTAAGTCCGATATTCTCTCTTCTGCCTCACCCATTCTGTTTGTAAGGCTCTCTATGTGTTTTTCATTTGATCTATTGAATTCTTCACTTCATTATGATTTCTCGTCACTATCACAGTTTCATGTTCTACTAGTTGTTTCATTTCAGCTTGATTTCTCCTTAATATTTCATTTTCACGAGAGAGATTTTCTACCTTGTCCATTAAGGATTTCTGTAGTTCAAGAATTTGTTTTTGAGTACTTCTTAGTGTTCTTATCAATTTTTTGAGATCTGCTTCTTGCATCTCTTCTATCTCATCATCTTCGTAATCTTGAATTGGGGTGTCTTTTTCATTTGGGGATGCCATAGTGTCTTCCTTGTTCTTATTACCTCGGTTTTTGCTTTTGTTGTTTGGCATATTGGTTTCTTCACTGTGGTGTTTTTTTCTTGTTATACTATGACTCTAGATTAAGTGGACTGTCTGCTTTTGATGGAGCCTTAGAGGCTTGAGATGGGTGTGGCTGAGAGCTCTGGTTCCTCAGGGTTGAGGGTGTGTCAAAGGAGACACTCCCAGGTTAGGCGTGGTAAATCTCTCTCTGTTAGTTTTTTTTTTTTTTTTTTTTGGTTCAAAAGGGAAGTAATTCCTCACAGCTGAATGGAATTGGGGGTGGTTAGCAGGCGAATGATATACCCACAGGAGCCAGAGTTCGGAAGCTCTTTCCCAAGGACCAGAGAAGGAATCTTTGCAGCCCTTTGTGTGGGCTGAGATTCTCCTGTAGTCTCCCACTGGGCTGCCAAGGCTACTGAACTGTAGCGTCTCTGGAGAGTACTCACATGAATTCGTGATTTCCGTGAGTTCTCTCCCCACAGTCTCAGTTCATTAGCACCACACATTCATTAGGTTCTAATCTCCTGTTATTTCACCCCTCCCACCCAGAGTCAGGTTTTTCTGCTAGGCTTGGGGCCGGTGCCGACCCGAGGTCGCCCTGCTTATGACGTATTCCAAAATGGCGCCTGCTCTTTGTCTTGCTCACCTTTGAGAGGTGAGCGGAGAGAGAGAAGCTCGTGTCCGTACGGGTCACTTTTTTTTTTTTCCCTCTCTCTCTCTCTCTTCTAGTTAGCCTGGTGAACTTTTCCCTGCAGGGTTTCAAGCCTTGTTCACTCTAGGCTCCCTTTTCCGCTTCCCTCCTGGTATCTCGGGCTATTGAGATTCTGCTCACCTCGCGTTACAGCGCTGGTGTGTTGAATCTGCTGCTGGTGTCCCAAACTGCGGGCTCTCACGCTCTCCACGCAGGTCCACTGTGAATCTCCAGTTCCGGAAGGGTTTTCTCTGCTGTTTCTTCCCCTACTCTTCCTTGAACCTGCAGTATTTCCACTTTTATTAAACTGTCTCTCCCCAGACTATCGGTGTGCTCCCTTCCTATTCCGCCATCTTGCCGCTCTCCCAAAGATACATTTGACTCATGTAACCTAAATCTCTTTGTCAGATGTTTTAAATTTATTGGTTAGATGCAACTAAAAATGCTTCATATGTGTTGCTTAAGTTTGCTGGTTAAGCAAGCTACACTATGTTAGATATTTAAGAGAGATTTCAAAAAACATGCATTCTTAAAATTTATAAAATACATTGGACCTTCTAGTAAATAATTTCATAAGTTGTTATTTAATGGCTGAAACTGCTGTTCCCTCATTTCTCTATTCTCTTTAAGTTGGGAAACTGACTCTGTGCTGAGGGATTCTCCAAGATGTACAGTCTGATCTCCAGAACTTATAAAAGGAGGGGCTAACATTTTTTACATAATAGCATGACCAAAATGAGAGCTTAGATTGTAACTTTACAACTAAATTTGTTTCACCATGGGATCTCAAATCCCTTTGCCCTAGATGGTGAAAGTCTTAAGCTTTAATGTGATTATGCAGATTTGATTAAGTTTTCAAATGACATATTAAATTGGATTTTTTTAAGTGATCATTAGATAGGACTAATTGTTATAGTGATCATATAATAAAATAAATGCAATTATAGATGAGTGAATGCTTCTACATGGGAAGGAGTTCTCACAGCAGACTCATATTGTGGCAATCACTTTAGTTAGCACTCAGTGACCTCAGAATTAGCCCTAAAGGTGTTCTAGTTTGGCAAAAGGCTCAAAGAGCATTTCAGGTGTGGAAACCCAGGACACATGTGGGAAAATGTGTCCCTCCAAGGAGAACCTCTCTGGGTGAAACCCCAGTGGGAAAAAAATGGTCATCAATGAAGGATGTACTTTTCTCCAAAGGGAGGAGAGGACTTTCACTTTGCTTATGGCCTTTTCTGAATACTGAAAGAGTCTGTGGATTCAGAAGGCTTCCACAGCCTAGGCAGCTCATGTCAAAAGCCTCAGGTGATCACTGATATCACACATAAGAGTGTTAATTGTTAAATTAACAATAGGTGTTGCTATGCACTAACTTCCCATTCAGGACCTTAATACTATGCTTAAAAAACAGAGGGAAGAGTAAGGCTGTGAGCACGTTAACTTTGCTCCTTTCACCTTAAAGATAACCTTTAGTACAACGGAGTTACATTTGGAATGGTCCTGGCAAAAAAGCCCTCATAGTGCACAGAAAGGATTCTTGTGGCTGTTCCCTGGCTCCAAAGAAATCCTGGGAAGCCTTTATTGTCCTGTTACAAAAGAAGGCAATATTCTTCTGTTCCCTCATAGTGAGGCAGAACAAATGACCCCCCCCCCCATTAAAACCCATGAGCAGATCTATAGTAAAGATAGACTTCAGGCAAAGCTGTAGAATTATGCCTTCCTGTTGACCGAGCTGTGACAGTGCTCCTTGAACTTTAAATTTATTATAAGAGGGGACAGTGCCATGGTGCAGTGGGTTAATGCCCTGGACTAAAGCACCAGCATCCCATATGGGTGCATGCATATGGGTGCTTGTTCAAGACACAGCTGCTCTACTTCTGATCCAGCTCTCTGCTATGGCCTGGGAAAGCAGTAGAAGATGGCCCAAGTACTTGGGACCCTGCACCTATGTGGGAGACCTGGAAGAAGCTACTGTCTTCAGATTGGTGCAGCTCCAGCCATTGCAGCCAAATGGGGAGTGAACCACCAGATGGAAGACCTCTTTCTGTCTCTGCTTCTCCTCTTTCTGTGTAACTCTTTCAAATAAATAAATAAAATCTTTTTAAAAATAAAATGAAAATATATTTCTTACAAGCCTTACCTTCTGGAGAGCCATCAGCAGTGAGACAGTGGAGACCTCTCACAAGTGTAGCCCAATTGCCTCTGGTTTGATGGAGGGACCCAACTACCCACCATTGGGAGGAGCCTGATCCCCTCAATGATACGGAGAGGTTTTCACTGTGTCTTTCCAGAGATCATTCTGCAGCCTGTGTAGATACTGGACTGATACATCAAACCCTGGGCCCCAATCTCCAAAGCCAACTCTGACAAGCCAACTTCAGTGTCTTATATAAAAAGATCCTCTTCAGATGGATGCAGCTTATATGGGCAGGACCTTACCAGGTGCTACTAAACAGGAGCACCTCAGTGAAATTAGGGTTAAACTTCTAGCTCACAGGTGAACTTTAAGACATGTCTGATTATTATTTTTTTTGACAGGCAGAGTGGACAGTGAGAGAGAGAGAGAGAGAGAGAGAGAGAATGGTCTTCCTTTGTTGTTGGTTCACCCTCCAATGGCCACCGTGGCCGGCACGCTGCAGCCGGGGCACC
This sequence comes from Sylvilagus floridanus, assembly GCA_949820135.1. Classification (NCBI taxonomy): domain Eukaryota; kingdom Metazoa; phylum Chordata; class Mammalia; order Lagomorpha; family Leporidae; genus Sylvilagus; species Sylvilagus floridanus. The sequence goes on along the minus strand of OX463235.1, from coordinate 1,603,880 downwards.
TTGCTGATCTGAAGGCAGGAGCCAGGTGCTTCTCCTGGTCTCCCATGGGGTGCAGGGCTCAAGCACTTGGGCCATCCTCCACTGCACTCCTGGGCCTGGAAGAGGGGCAACCGGGACAGAATTCAGCGCCCTGACCTTGGACTAGAACCCAGTGTGCTGGCCCCACAGGCGGAGGATTAGCCTATTGAGCCGAGGTACCGGCCTGATTATTTTTATAAGCCAGAGATCTTAAGCAAAAATATAAATAAAGCCTTTGTTTTTGTCACATCAAAACTGCTACACCCTAAGGCAGTCATGCTGTATCTACCTTATCTACCTCTTTTGATCCTATCTGGGAACTGTTATTGACAATAAATTCCTAATGAGTTCTTCTATTATAATTCTCTCTACTCAAACTAAATGGGTTTATAGTCTATCACTGCCCACCATCTGGGATTCTTCCCTTACAGTTGGTCTTGCTCCGGTTTTGCTCATACTAACTAACAGACATATGTTTAAGAACTCAACATCTAGGAGTGGCTGACCATGACAGGATGCAGACTTTGGAGGTGACAAGACTGCCCCAGCTCACAAGGCAAATTTGTTAGATGAGATAGGAAGAGTCTTCCAGACCCAAGAAAAGCAGGGCCTGTGCATAAGCAGAAAGCAGCTATGGAAAATGTGATAATTTTGTGGCCCTCAACAACCCCTAGGATTAAGGGAATGGAGTCCACATAGGATCAAGATTGTGAGCTGGAAGACCACACCTTCACCATGTGTGATCTCATGCTTCTTCTTGACCACACCTGTTCACCCACCTGCCAATCAGAAAGGCTTGAAACATGGTGAGCCTGGCCATTTTTGCCTTGCCCATCCTTTTCTTCCCTGCCCTTGATCCTCACAATAGGCACCCTTCAATGTAACCCAATGCTTTTTGTAGGGTTGCAGCTTGTTGCTGTGCAATGCTAAACAGAGTCGCGCTCACGCTAAAACAGAAGGGGGAAAATGTGGATGATCTCAACAGTTAGCTGAGCCCAGGCACATCTCTCCCCACCCCTGCCTCCTGCCAATCAGGTAAACTACTCCCAGGTGTGGCCCAGGCCCATTAAGCCCACCTGAGAAGCTATGTGACCTTCAAGTTGATTGGATAAGCATATTGGCACCAGTGTTCATTCTGTCCAATGGTAGCATTCCCCAGAGTTGGTTGCACACCTTTTATCTGCCCTTTATATCATATGAGCCTTTGAATAAATGCAAACATGCTCATAGAAGCCTGTCCCCTGTGTCTTTGTGGAGGAAAAAGGCACCACTGCCCTGCTCATTTTTGACAGTGTGACTTAGCAGGACTAAGCTGCAGTGGAAAAGGGTGAGAACCTGTACTTTGTCATGGACAGGTCCTCTGAGAGGCTGACCTGAGAGTCCTGTGGGTTTGTGTGATGGTTTCTGAGTACCACATTGTCCTCAAGGGACAGCGGCTTCTGTGGGACTCTACAAGTGTTTGACAAAACCCACTTGTCCTAGAACAGATCTGCAGCACTGGCTTCCTGTCCAGTGCTTACCAGGACCCAACCTGTAGCTGTAACACAACATGAGGTTTACACATCTCTAACCTGAAGACCGGGTGACCTCTGGTCGCTAAATTAAATTATTTATGGTCATCCATCTAGTAGATTCGAAGACCCAGTGTCTACTTTTCTGGATCTTTCCTGTTCAGTCACCTCATAACTCCTGCACTGAATCCAAGGGCCACTCTAGGAAGGCCAGCAGCTTGGCTGATATCATATTGTCTCCTTTTCCAGCAAAAAAAAATATCAAGAGATTCAGAGAATACAAAATAGAGGTGGATGATTCCTAGACTGATGTTCTGGCTCTAAATGCTCCACATGCTCCAGCTCCTACCCAAGACTTCATACTCAGTAGATGCTGAGGATGAAGTGCTCACTAATTCCAGGACTTGGAGAAATGCCAAATGTTTGACTCCCAGACACCCAATCTCTGCTGTGACCCCACAACATACCTAAGGTACTATACAACCCCTGTGACCATGTCTAAAATAGAGGTTTCCTGGATGCCAAAGTGACGTGAGAACATATGATCCTATAATGTTCTGATAGCTAAACAGATAAGCTGAACTTTCTTTGAGAATGCCTTGATCTGTGCCTGCACATGGTAAAAAGCAGGACCTAGGAGAGTGTATTAGCCTCAGGACAGGAAAACACTGCTTGATGCACAAGCAGTCCCACATCAATGTCAACACTTCTGGCTAAAGGGAAGTTTTTCTCACAGGAACCTCTTTTTTTTCACATCCAGGGAGGACTACCCATGTCCAGCCTACTGTGGTGCCTTCATCCCCCCTAATGCCAGGAGCCATAGAGAGGGGTCACAGAGGACCACCCATGATACTAGTCAAGTCTGGGTACCTCTTGATCCCCAGGGACTTTCTGATGCCCAGTCACACCTGCACCTGCTCATTACACCCTTCAGGAAGTCAAATAACACCAGAGTCCCCCAGTCAGTCCTCCATATCACCCTCTCTGGCAGTTGAGGCCCCACAATAACATCAGGCCAAAAAAAAAAAAAAAGCCTAATCAGCTCTCATCATTACCCCCTTTAGGACATGCCTATTTCTACCAGGAAAATTGAGGTGCCTGCATGGTACTTGAGCTGCGCTCTGGAATGTTCCTTTCCAAGACTGGCTTTCAGATGGAGTCCCTCCCTTCTCATAGGCACACAGAAGGCAGGGATGTTGGCTCCAGTGTGGCATTCTCCCCTAGATACCAGTTATAAATGGTGATAACCAGGAGCTTCTGCTTCACATCTGGTGTCTCATGGGCTGAGCCCCCATGTCTCAAGAATAACTGAAAACTGAAGCTTAGACATGGGTCAGCGTGTCCAGGTGAGGGTTAAGCCACATGTGGGCAGACCAGGTTAAGCCAATCCCAGATATGACAGGACACAGGCTATGTGGGCAAGATTAGGCTTGTGTGGACAGGCCAAATGTGGACAAGTTATGTGTGACAAGGACAGGTAAGGACAATGCCAGGTATCTATTGATCAGCTCACATCAGATCTAGTTAACTGCCTGTCCTACATTTGACTGTGATCTCAAGGCAGTAGACTTGTGTCTTTTCTTGGGTGTAATTTGTGCACTGGTGCTGACTGGGTCTTGCTGCACAGCACAGCCTGCAACAGAGGACCATGTTCCCAGGTAAGAAGGATGATTAAATGATCCAGCTGCATTTGGGAGATGCTGAGGAAAAAGACAAAGAAAGATCCAGAGAAAGAAAGGCAGGATAGGTAAGGAGGTACCAAAGGCCTAGGGAAGGATTTGATTGAAACATGAGTGTCGATATCCCAAGCAGCATGTTAAGTTATGTGCCAAATGTCCATCTCCAGTGTTTCTTCAAAGAAAGAAAGTCTAGTATTCTGTGCTAATGCTAGTCAAACCAGTACATTTATTTATTTTTAATGTCTATTTTTCTAGATCTGCAGTGATTCTCATTCACAAGTAGGGATTATTCAGTCTTGCTCAGGAACTTTGCAAAGATGAGTTTCTAAGATAATTTGTACTTCTTCATAAAAGTACTTATGGAGACCTTGGACTCCATTTTTCCAACACTAGAGACTTTAGTTCTTGTCAATTCTGGATTGTTCATGCTACCTCTATATAAGTTCAGGAGGGATGCACCTAGTATGGTCCTGGATTCTAGAACTTCACCTCATCTTGAGGGCAACAGGGCATCCCCTCCATTGTGTTTTCTTTTTCATTTTTTATAACGCTTTTATTTAAAGAATATAAATTTCCAAAATACAGCTTATAGATTACAATGGCTTCCCCCCCATAATTTCCCTCCCACCCACAACCCTCCCCTTTCCCCTCCCTCTCCCATTGCTTCACATCAAGATTCATTTTCAATTCTCTTTATATACAGAAGATCAGTTTAGTATATATTAAGTAAAGATTTCAACAGTTTGCCCTCACATAGCAACACAAAGTGAAAAATACTGTTGGAGTACTAGTTATAGTATTAATTCACAATGTATAGCACATTAAGGACAGAGATCCTACATGATATATTTTTTTAAAAAATTGATTAATTTTGTAGGCAATTTCCAATTTAACACCAAGATTTTTTTTTCATTTTTAATTATCTATATACAGAAGATTGATTCAGTATATACTAAGTAAAGATTTCATCAGTTTGCACCCACACAGAAACACAAAGTGTAAAATACTGTTTCAGTGCTAGTTATAGCATTGCTTCACATTGGACAACACATTAAGGACAGATCCCACATGAGATGTAAGTACACAGTGACTCCTGAAGTTGATTTAACAATTTGACACTCTTGTTTATGGCGTCAGGAATCTCCCTAGGGTCTAGTCATGAGTTGCCTAGGCTATGGAAGCCTTTAGGGTTCGCTGACTTCAATCTTATTCTGACAGGGTCATAGTCAAAGTGGAGGTTCTCTCCTCCCTTCAGAAAAAGGTACCTCCTTCTTTGATGGCCCCATTCGTTCCACTGGGATCTCACTCACAGAGATCTTTCATTTAGGTCTTCTTTTTTTTCCAGAGGTCTTGGCTTTCCATGCCTAGAATATTCTCATGGGCTCTTGAGCCAGATCTGAATGCCTTAAGGGCTGATTCTGAGGCCAGAGTGCTATTTAGGACATCTGCCATTCTATGAGTCTGCTGTGTATCCCGCTTCCCATGTTGGATCATTCTCTCCCTTTTTTATTCTATCAGTTAGTATTAGCAGACACTAGTCTTGTTTGTGTGATCCCTTTGACTCTTAGACCAATCAGTGTGATCAATTGTGAACTGAAATTGATCACTTGGACTAGTGAGATGGCATTGGTACATGCTACCTTGATGGGATTGTATTGGAATTCCCTGGCACATTTCTAACTCCATCATTTGGGGCACGACTGATTGAGCATGTCCCAAATTGTACATCTCCTCCCTCTCTTATTCCCACTCTTATATTTCACAGGGATCACTTTTCAGTTAAAATTTAAACACCTAAGAATATTTTTTTGTTAATTACAGAGCTCAACCAATAGTACTAGAATAAAAAAAATACTAAAATGGATAAAGTATTACATTGTACAACAACAGTCAGCACAAGAGCTGATCAAGTTACTGTTTCTCATAGTGTCCATTTCACTTCAATAGGTTTCCCCTTTGGTGCTCAATTAGTTGTCACCAATCAGGGAGAACATATGATATTTGTCCCTTTGGGACTGGCTTAATTCACTCAGCATGATGTTTTCCAGATTCCTCCATCTTGTTGCAAATGACTGGATTTCATTGTTTTTGACTGCTGCATAGTATTCTATAGAGTACATGTCCCATAATTTCTTTATCCAAATGTATGCTTTGAATTCCCTGTGATCTTTTGCTGTGAGGTTCCCTTCATTTACCTTCTTTCATGTTGATGGCCGTGTTTCTGTGTTTCTGTGTGTAACACATCTTTAAGCATCTTTTGCAGGGCTGGACGAGTGGCAACAAATTCTTTCAATTCCTGTTTGCAATGAAAGGTCTTTATTTTATCTCCATTCATAAATGAGAGCTTTGCAGGATATAATATTCTGGGCTGGCAGTTTTTCTCTCTTAGTACCTGGGCTATGTCTCTCCATTCCCTTCTAGCTTGTAGGGTTTCTGATGAGAAATCTGCTGTGAGTCTAATTGGAGCTCCTCTGAGAGTAATCTGACGTTTCTCTCTTGCACATTTTAGGATCCTTTCTTTCTGTTTCACTGTGGTGAGTTTAATTACAATGTGTCGTTGTGAGGATCTCTTTTGGTCATGTTTCCTAGGGGTTCTATGAGCTTCCTGTACTAGGATGTCTCTCTCCTTCTCCAAAACTGGGAAATTTTCTGCTATTATCTCACTAAAAAGGCCTTCTAATCCTTTCTCCCTCTCCATGCCTTCAGGAACTCCTAGAACTCGAATGTTGGGTTTTTTAATAGTATCCTGTAGATTCCCAACAATATTTTTTAGATTTCTAATTCCCTCTTCTTGTCTTTGGTTTGACTGTATATTTTCCTGTGCTCTGTCTTCTAAGTAGGAGCCAGAGATCGGAAGCTGTTTCCCAAGGACCAGAGAGGGAATCTTTGCGGCCCTTTGTGTGGGCTGAGATTCTCCTGTAGTCTCCCACTGGGCTGCCAAGGCTACTGAACTGTAGCGTCTCTGGAGAGTACTCACATGAATTCGTGATTTCCGTGAGTTCTCTCCCCCACCATCTCTTTTTTCACAGTCTCAGTTCATTAGCACCACACATTCATTAGGTTCTAATCTCCTGTTATTTCACCCCTCCCACCCAGAGTCAGGTTTTTCTGCTAGGCTCGGGCCGGTGCCGACCCGAGGTCGCCCTGCTTATGACGTATTCCAAAATGGCACCTGCTCTTTTTCTTGCTCACCTTTGAGAGGTGAGCGGAGAGAGAGAAACTCGTGTCCGTATGCGTCAATTTTTTTTTTCCCCCCTCTCTCTCTCTCTCTTCTAGTTAGCCTGGTGAACTTTTCCCCGCAGGGTTTCAAGCCTTGTTCGCTCTAGTCTCCTCTTTCCGCTTCCCTTCTGGTATCTCGGGCTATTGAGGTTTGGCTCACCCCGCATTCCAGAGCTGGTGTGTTGAATCTGCTGCTGGTGTCCCAAACTGTGGGCTCCCACGCTCTCAATGCAGGTCCACTGTGAATCTCCAGTTCCGGAAGGGTTTCCTCTGCTGTTTCTTCCCCTACTCTTCCTTGAACCTGCAGTGTCTCCACTTTTATTAAACTGTCTCTCCCCAGACTATCTGTGTGCTCCCTTCCTATTCCGCCATCTTGCTGCCAAACCCCATTGTGTTTTCTTGACAGAGCCCAGCACCCTGTGACCAAGGACATGGCACATGATATGAGACTTGTTTTCTCCATGCAGCATCTGGTCCAGTCTATGCTCAATTTGATTATAATTAATCCTTGGCCACCAGGTGTCAGAACCCAAACTTCTTTGAAGTAGGCAGACAAAATTCTCAGTATGACACAGCTCCAGAGAACATAATAAACTTCTTCACAGAGCTCCCATCCATCTGGTCAGAGGGGCAGACAGCCTTAGAGGCATTTGGGTAACAACTTGTTCCAAGAAACCCAGGAAGGTCAGAGGGAGAACTAGACAGGAAGAAACCATGCATCAATTCCCTGATCCACAACGAGGTAACTTCTTACCCAATTGACATAGCGTGTCCTCCAGTTACATTGTCAAAGTTCAAGGGAGTGAGTTTATTCCAAGTCTCACTGCCCACAATTGAGGTAAGCACTGTCTCCTGAAGGCCCATGACCCGACACATACTCACTCTAAGTGCACATTCCCATTCTTGCCACATGGTCATATTAAGTAATAAATGAGAGTAATTTACATAGGCTGAGTACATGGTAGGTACCACTGAGGGATCCACTGTCATCACCCTCAACAGAAGACCAGAGAGGTCAGGGCCACACATATGGGAATAGCTGTCCAAATATCAGTAGGACATAAAAAGAGAAACTACCAATAGAAAAGGATTGGAGAGGTTCCAAGATGGCAGAGTAGGAGGTAACTTAGTGCTATAGCCCAGGAGAAGATAGTTTTAAAAAAGTGGAGATAGTGTAGTCTCAGGGAAGAGTTAAGGAATAAGTGGCAGAGGAAACTCTACTGAAATTAAAGGGATGGGGTGAACATATGTGGAGGGTGTGGGTGCCCGCGGCTCAAGACTCCAGCAGTGGAGAGTCTACAAACCAGCAGCTGGAAAGTAATGTGAGAGGATACCACATTAGTCTGAGACACTGGTGAAGAAGTGGCAGAAAGAGCTTAGAGGGAATGAGGCTTGAAGCCCCATGGAGGTAAGTACGCCAGCCTAATTGGAGGAGAGAAAAAAGAAGAGAGTACAGACATGTTTCTCTCTATCCAATCACCTCACAAAGGCATACAAGCCAATAGAGTGATCTCCATTTTGGACATATGTAACAGCTGTACCAGTGTGTGTCTGCACCTGGCAATCAGCTAAGTGGAGACTCCTGACTTTGGTGGGGAGAAATAATGGGGGACCAGGAGCTTGTGACTGTGTGAAGCTTCTGAACTGGGACTGTGAAAAAAAAAAAACTGAGGGTGTGTGGGAGAACTCACAGTGTGGCTGAGACTGAACAGTCTCAGTGGGAGACGCCAGAAGCTTGGAAGGTCCTAGTTGCTTGGTGAGAGACATTGCTGAGGAATATGAACTTACACTGAGGATAGCACAGTGGTCCTAGAGTCAGAGCAGATGAATATTATACCCATGGGGGCTAGTGCTCAGGCACTGGTCTCCATTGAAGAGAAAAGCTCAGCTGAGCAGAATCACTTCCTTTCTGGTTAAAAAAAGAGAAATTTACCACACCAAACCTGGGTGTGTCATCTTAGGCACGCCCTTAACCCTGGAGAACTGAAAGGTGCTCTATGGCCACACCCACTACAAGCCTCTAGAGATTCACTGAAAGCAGACAGTCCACTTATCTACAGAATCATAGTACAACAATAACAGCCACAACAGCGGGGGGATGGGGAAAGATGAAACTAATGAGTATCACCACAAATTGCTCTTGGCTTTGGATTGGTGTAGCTCTGGCCATTGCAGCCAGTTGGGGAATGAAACAGTGGATGGAAGACCTTTCTCTCTCTGCTTCTCCTCTCTCTGTGTAACTCTGACTTACAAATAAACAAACAAATTTTTAAAAAAGATATAAAATCAAAATACAAAAATCAAAGGCTTTGTATATGCAGACAATGCCACAACTGAGAAAGAACTTTTAAGATCAATGCCATTCACTATAGTTACTAAAAAAAAAAATAAATAAAAACAAATACCTTGGACACAACTTAACTAAGGTTGTCAAAGAATTCTACAATAAGAATTACAAAATCTTTAAGAAAGAAATAGAAGAAGATACATCTCCCATGTACAATTTGGGACATGCTCAATCTGACTTGCCCCAAATGGTAGTTAGAAATGTGCCAGGGGATTCCAATTGAATCCAATCAAGGTGGCATGTACCAATGCCATCTCACTAGTCCAAGTAATCCATTTCAGTTCACAATTGATCATAATGATAGGACTAAGAGTCAAAGAGATCACATAAACAAGACTAGTGTCTGCTAATACTGACAGTATTAAGAAGCAGAGGACGATCCAACATGAGAAGTGGAATACACAGCAGACTTATAGAATAGCAGATGTCCTAAACAGCACTCTGGCCTCAGAATCAGCCCTTAAGGCATTTGAATCTGGCTGAAGAGCCCATGAGAGTATTTTAGGCAAGGAAAGCCAAGACACTCTGGCAAATAAATAAATAAATAAAATCTAAATGAAAATTCCCTGTGAATGAGATCCCAGTGGAAAGAATGGGGCCATCAAAGAAGGAGGTACCTTTCTCTGAGGAGAGAACTTCCACTTTGACTATGACATTGTCTAAATAAGATTGGAGACGGGAACTCAGAAGGCTTCCATAGCCTTGGGAACTAATGACAAGAGCCTACAGTGATTACTGATGCCAGAAGCAAGAGTGTCAATTTGTTAAGTCAAGGAGTCACTGTGCACTTATTCCTCATGTAGGATCTCTGTCCTTAATATGTTGTACATTGTGAATTAATGCTATAACTAGTACTCAAACAGTATTTTACACTTTGTGTTTCTGTGTGGGTGCAAACTATTGAAATCTTTACTTAATATATACTAAATTGATCTTCTGTATATAAAGATAATTGAAATGAATCTTAATGCGAATGGAATGGGAGAGGGACCATGAGATGGGAGGGTTGTGGGTGGAAGGGAAGTTATGGGGGGGGGGAAGCCATTTTAATCCATAAGCTGTATTTGGAAATTTTATTAAATAAAACTTTAAAAAAGTACTTGTATATTCCATAGTTACTGTACAATATTTCAACTCATATTTTCAACATAAACTGATCAAATAAAAAAGGATACAAAAATATGGAAAAATCTTTCATGTTCATGGGTTGGAAGAACCATTATCAAAATGTCCATTATTCCAAAAGCAATTTATAGGTCCAATATGATATCATTCAAAATACCAACCATGCTTTTCAGATCTGGAAGAAATGATGCTGAAATTCATATGGAGGCACAGGAGACCCTGAATTGCTAAAGCAATCTTATACAACAAAAACAGAGCTGGGGGCATCACAATACCAGATTTCAAGACATGCTACAGGGCAGTAATAATCAAAATATCAGGAAATTGAAGAGATAACTGACAGAATGGGAGAAAATGTTTGAAAATTATTCAACTGATAAAGGAATAATAACCAGAATCTATAAAGAGATCAAGAAACTCCATCACAACAAAACAAACAACCCACTTAAAGAGAAGGGCTAAGGACATAAACAGACATTTTTTAAAAGAGGAAATCCAAATGTTCAACAAATACAATTTTCAGGCTCTCTAGCCATCAGGGAAATGCAAATCAAAGCCACAGTGAGGTTGCACCTCACCCTGGTTAGAATTGCTTACATACAGAAATCAACTAACAGCAGATGCTGGTGAGGATGTGGGGAAAAAGGCACACTAATCCACTGTTGGTGGGAATGCAAACTGGTAAAGCCACTATGGAAGACAGTTTGGAGATACCTCAGGAATCTGAATATAGCTCTACCACACAACCCATCTCTCCCACTCCTAAAAATTTACCCTAGAGAAATTAAAATGGCAAATAAAAGAACTATCTGCACCTCAATGTTTATTGCAGCTCAACTCACAATAGCTAAGACATGGAATCAACCTAAATGCCCATCAACAGAAGATTGGATTAAGAAAATATGGGACATGTACACTGGAATACTACACAGTGGTAAAAAATAATGAAATCCGCACATTTGCAACAAAATGGAGAAATCTGGAAAATATAATGCTGAGTGAAATAAGCCAGTAACAAAAGGACAAATATCATGTTCTTCCTGATCTGACAACTAACTGACACCTAAAAGGAAATATGTAGAAGTGAAACTGACACTATGAGAAACAATGACTTGATCAGCTCTTGTCCTGAATGCTGAGGAAAAACTTATTGTATTCCTTTTAGTATTTTTTATTCTACTTAATACCATTGGTTGAACTCTGTAATTAAAACAGAATTATTTTTAAGTGTTTAAATCCACCTGAAAATTGATCCCTATTAAAAATAAGAGTGGCTTTAAGAGAGGCAGAAATTGCACAGCCCAGTACACACTTCCTTAGACTGACCCTTTAGGTTAAAGCGAAAACTTGCAAGGGACTCCAAATCCCATTATGTTGGCAGGTACCAATGCCATCTTACTAATTAAAGTGATCATTTTAAATTCATAACTGATCATAAAGATAGGATTAAGTATCAACAAGATCACATAAATAAGACCAAGTGTCTGCTAATAATAATAGAATTAAAAAGGAGAGAACCATCCAACATGGGAAGCAGGACACACAGCAGACTCATAGAATGACAAATGCCCTAAACATCACTCTGGACTCAGAATCAGCCCTTAAGGCATTAGAATCCAGCTAAAAAGCCCATGAATGCATTTCAGGCATGGAAAGCCAAGACACTGTGGCAAAAAAAAAAAATCACCTAAATGAAAGATCTCTGTGAGTGAGACCCCCGGTGAAAAGAAGGGGCCATCAAAGAAGGAGGTACTTTCTCTGAAGCAAGAAGAGAACTTCCCCTTTGATTATGGCCTTTCCTAAATAATGCCAAAATTTTTGAACTTAAGAGGCTTCCATAGCCTTGGCAGCTCATAACAAGAGCCTCAGGTTATCACTGACATCATAATTAAGAGTGTCAATTGTTAAATCAACAGGAATCACTATGCACTTGCTGTTCATGTAGGGCCTCTGCCCTTAATATGTTGTGCTATGAGAATTAACAGTAAAATGAATATACAAACAGTACTTATACTTTCTATGTCTGTGTTTGTGGAAACTGTGAAAATATTTACTTAGTATACAGAGTATACACTCTGTCAAACACTGCAGTGACCAGAACTTGAGAATACCAGACATAGCAAACCTCAGTACTAATGATTCAGACTGGGCTCCTGCTCTGCTTCTGGTCTGATCCTCTCTAAGGCCATGAGTACAGGCCACAGAGTACTGATACTTAGGGAGAGGTGTGGCAGGCTAAGTGCCATGTACATGGGATCATCATGGCAGGATCCAGTCTTCAAAAGGAACAACCCTTTACTGTACACAGGCAAGATATGGGATAAAACATCATGGCTTCCCCAGAACACTGCTAAAATTTATGCTGATCACACTGAGACTCACGCTTATAATAATGTTATAGCCAGTGTGTATGAGGGAGGGATGGATCTACAATCTCTGGAGCTCCAGGACTTTCTAGGCTATAGAATATCCATAACTTGGAGATGCCACCCATGTCACCAATGCTCTTAGGGTAGTCATGGTCACCTCTGACTCCTGCAGAAGCGAGAGCCTGGGAGGGATTTGTGCAGCCTCCTGGCTGCAGGAACATCTTTTGTACTTAATGCTATTTTTCTGCTAGGGAAGTTTGAGCTGTGTTCCTCTATTGGATCCACCTGTAAACCTTCTGTGTAAAATTGTAAAATCACATCTGTGCATGTTCTACTGCTGAAGGTGGACATGTGTACTCCATGCCCAAGGCACATTTCTTAGCACTTCAACCCAGAGCACTAGACTGAGATGCAAGTGGCAGTGGATGATGCCCAGTTTCTTCAACACCCAAGTCTGGTCTATCTTAGGGGTGAGAATGCTGGCAGAGAGCTCAGCTCTAAAAATAGATGGAATCAAGTGTTGTGTCAGGTGCTTGATGTGCCATGAAAAACAGGAATCTACACATCTGCAAAATGCCATGTCCTTGTAAGAGCTACTATTGAGGAGAATGCTGAGTTAGATGAAGACCTCAGGCTAGTAGAGTTCAGAGACTCCAAGAAAGCACTGACACCACTCACAGGATATTTAGCTGTCACACTCTAATGGCAAGGTCTTGTGTTCAATAATTGCAAGAAAGGATGAGTAGGACTCACCACAGGGACATTCTTAAGCCCCCTGGGGTGTCAGGTGGAAGCCCATCCCATCTGACAATTCCTCTGCATCTGCTGTTTACTGGAAATGAGTCAACAGGTTATCAGGTTGAGCTCATTTATGTGCTCCTTTCTTCCTCCTTCTGAGACCTCAAAATGACCCTTCTCTTATCTTTTAATCCTTATCTGTGCTGCATTAACCCCAGAACCACTAGATAAAGGCACATACTCCTTAAGGGTTGCAGATAGAATCTTCTCATGTGGGGAGAAATCCAGGGTTCCCAGTTCCTGCTCCTAGTAGATAAGTGGTTCAAGCCTTGTGATCCTGCTGTTAGTATTAGATCCCATCCAGCCAAAGCCTGCCACCTTTGTGCCTGTGGTTTCTATTGTGACTTCAAATTTGACATAGCACGGGGACCAATGTCCAGGATCCCAGTGGAAAATAAGTAGTGTTAAACTCTGCTTAAAAGAAACCATCAGCTTCCTCATGCCACAGTTACTAGAGAAACTCCACCCTGAAAGGGAGAGACGCCTCCTGGAACCCTCCAAAACTGCATAGTCATTTTTAGCAGACACAAGAGATCCAACCATTTGGGATGTCCCTGAATCATCAGCTTCAACTGGGAGTTGCTGAGAAGAAAGCTTTATTTACTTGTGATAAGTAAAGGAGAAAATGGTAAGGTGTATTTCCCTAAAGAATCTACTTCCCTGAGAAGCAGTTTTCCAGGTTTAGGGAGTGTCAGTGTACAGAAAAGTGGTGAGGAGTGTTTTGCAATGTAACCTATATTCAGAATGGAGGAAGAGAGAAGCAGTACAGCCCTTCTTATTCAAGCCAAACATAGTTTCATAAACTGTGTGTTGAAAGCTCTGGCTCAGAAATACAACAGCGTTCCTTGGTTAACTGATGCTCTATTCCCAGTGATTACCATGGTAGCAAGACCAGCCTCCATAGAATATTGTATGAGATATGAACTCTAAGGAGTAAACTGTTTCAGAATATATGTCCCATTTCCTACATTCCATACCAATGTCTATATCCCACACTCTAGGGTACAATGAATGCACTGTGTAATATCAAAGAATGAGTACAGATAACTTAAATTTCTTCATTTTCCTTTATTTATTTATTGCTTATTTGTTTGATAGGAAGAGTTACAAAGAGAGACAAAGGGAATGGGGAGAAGAAAAGGTGATAAATATATATATTTATCCAAGATGCTGCTGGCAAGCAAGCTTCAGTTATTCAGGAAATGGTGGTGGATCCGACCTGGCAAAGGATCCTACCTAGCAACAGGCAGTGCTTGGTTATGGCATAAACTGCCCCTTGACTGGATTGGCTGCCTTGGCTATATAAGCTGCTACACCAACTGAAATAAAATTCTATGAGCTGCTCACCTCTACTCCACTCCCAGTGTCTGTGTCATGATCCCATGCCCCTTGCCCCCATCATGCTTCTCCTCTCAGAATGGATCCACAGCAACAGAGAAAGAGAGATAGAGAGAGAGAACGTTCTATTGACAAATTCATAACCCAAGTTATCACAAAGGTCAGACATGGGCCAAACCAATGCTAGGATCAAGAAACTTCTTCCAGGTCTCCCATCTAGGTACAAGGACCCAAGGACTTGTGACATTTTTGGAAGCTATCCCAGGCAAATTACTAGGAAGCTGGATGGGAAGTAGAGCAGCCAGGACTTTAACTGGGGACAATATGGGATACTGGTGCTACAGATGTCTGCTTGCCACACACCAGCCCCTAAATTTTTTGAGGACTCACACCCTTCAGCTCTTTTGTGAAAGCAAGGCCTCTGTAAGGGCTATTATGGAAAATTACAAATTAATCTGTAAAAATTACACAGCATATATTTGCAAAGTTATGGAACAAAACTAAAAGTAATCACTCTTCTCAAAATTATGGCACAAACACTACTGATCTAGAAAACAGACACTAAGGATAAGTCTACTAGTGATGGGCAGTACATCATGTAACATGTTGTTTAGATTTACCCCAACCCATACTGCAGTGGCTGTGGTTGGATTCTAGTTCAGCAATCAAATTCACCATCCTGATACTATAGGATTCATCAAATGATGGCTCAAGTGACTGCATGACTGCCACCTATGTGGGAGAACTAGCTTGAGTTCCTGGCTTCAGGCTTTGACCTGGTTTAGCCCTGGCTACCATATGAATTGTAAATTAGTGGGTAGTAGATCACACTCTTTCTCAAAATCTATCTCTGCTCTTCAATCAAATGAAAAATAAATAATGGAACAAAAATTATTTTAGACTCAAGAAATACATTCAAAAACAAATGAAGGGGGTGAAAAGCTTAATAGTATCTCTTATGGGAATATTCAATGGAAATTCATAGGAAAGGGTAATTTTTTTTAAAGATTTATTTATTTGAAAGTCAGAGCTTCACAGAGAGAGAAGGATAGACAGAGAGAGGTCTTCCAACCACTGGATCACTCTCCAGCCAGCCATAACAGCCAGAGCTGAGCTAATACAAAGCCAAGATCCAGGAGCTTCCTCTGGGTCTTCCCACATGATTGAATGGGCTCAAGGACTTGGGCCATCTTCTACTGCTTTCCAAGGCCATAGCAGAAAACTAGATTGGAAGTAGAGCAGCCAGGACTCAAAACGGTGCCCATATGTAATGCTGGTACTTCAAACAGTGGCTTCACTGCTACAGCATTGGCCCCATAAGACTAATGTTAAAACAGGAATTCTCTACAAAGATTTTCAACCTCATAGATATATAATAGAAAACAGAGAAATGAATGTATTAATGTGGAGTCCTGGGGCTGGCAGGGTGATGCAGTAGGTTAATTATCCACCTGCAGCATTGGCATCCCATAGGGGTATGGTTCTAGTCCTGCCTGCTCCTCTTCCAATCCAGCTCTCTGCTGTGGTGTGGAAAAGCAGGGCACCTGCACCCATGTGGGAGACTGGGAGGAGGTGCCTGGCTCCTGGATTCAGATCAGCGCAGCTCTAGCTGTTGTGGTCATTTGGAGAGTGAACCAATGGACAGAAAGCCTTTCTCTCTGTCTCTCCTTCTCACTGTCTGTAACTCTAACTCTCAAATAAATACATAAAATCTTTTTAAAAATGTGGAGTTCCGATGTAAAGGAATAAAAATCTAGTGGAAAGATTGATAAAAACAGCACATTTTTGTTCAAATACCATTTTAGAACTAACTAACCCCTGCACCTAAAATCTGAACCAAATCACTATTTCAGTGAAAACATGGATTTAACATCTGCTTGTGAACTGTTGTTTGTAACAAATATAAGAAGCTATAAGTTGTTTGTATAATGTTTGTCATAAAGATCTAATGATTTCTGCTAGCTTGAAAAATCAACTAAAATTCAACTGAACATATAAAAGAAGATTACTTATGATATCAAACCACTGTGGAGGACCTAAAAGACAGAATAAAAAAGCAAATTGATGAGGATGGGATGGATGAACCATACCATGTGGTCTTAGAAATGAAAGCTACATTCACATTGCCAGACATCAGGGAATTCCTGGATGAGATTCTGTCCATAGGACTGCAGGAGGAGAAGCCTACAAGCTGGTGAGGAAATACAATGCAGCAGTCACAAGGCTGGGCCAACCCTGAAAACTGCTACATTTACTGAGGTGATGGCAGTTTCTAGGTAGTGATGGCTTCCAGCACTATCATGATGAAGTCACCCTAGAGGTAACCAAGGAGGCTTTCAGAACCAAGGAGGAGACAGTGGTGGAGGAGATGACTACCAAGGAGTTCACCATCTCAGTGCAGTTAATGAATACAACCAGACCTGCTGGGTCAACAACAGCCAGAGTAACAAGAACTCCAAAAATTAAGGCTGTTGCAATTTGGAAACCACAGCTTTCCAAAGCCATTACAGCCAGGCAATCTATAATCTATATGAATTTCATGGTGAGCAATGAGAGTTGAATTATGGCATTCTGAATAATTACATCCATAAAACTTCTCCTCATGTGAATTCTCTTATGTTTGAAGAGGTGTTTTCTACACTTGTTATACTCCTAAGTTTCTCACTTGTGTGACTGTGAGGGAAATTCTGTGTGAATTCTCTGATGTCTTAGGAGTTAAAGTTGAAGGCAAAATGCTTTCCCACAATCATTACATTCATGAGGTCTCTCCCTTGTGTGAATTATCTGATGAAGAGTTTTGACTTACAGCCAAAAGATTTTGTGTAGTCATTACTTACAGAAGGGTACTCCTTAACTGAATACTCAGATGCATTATGAGGTTTGATTTCTGGCCAAAGGCTATTTTACAATCATTGCAATCATAAGGTTTCTCCCCTGGGGGAATTCTCTGATGCATAATGAATTGTGAGCTCTAGCCAAAGGCTTTTCCACAGGGATTAGATTTATAAGGCTTATTCCCTGTGTGAATTCTCTGATGTGATCTGAGGTTTGAATTCTGGCCAAGGCTTTTCCACAGTCATTACATTCATAAGGTTTCTCACCTGTGTAAATTCTCCGACATAAGATTTGTTGTGACTTACTTTCCCACAGTCATTACATTCATGAGGTTTCTCCCCTGTGTGAATTCTCTGATGTCTGAGGAGGACTGACTTCCTGCTAAAGGCTTTTCCACAGTCATTGCATTCATGAGGTTTCTCCCCTGTGTGAATTCTCTGATGTTTGTTGAGGTCTGACTTATGACAAAAGGCTTTTCCACAGTCATTGCATTCATAAGGTTTCTCTCCTGTGTGAATTCTCTGATGTCTAATGAGATGTGACTTCTGGCCAAAGGCTTTTCCACAGTCATTACATTCATAAGGTTTCTCCCCTGTGTGAATTCTCTGATGTTTGATGAGGACTGACTTCTGGCCAAAGGCTTTTCCACAGTCATTACATTCATAAGGTTTCTGACCTGTGTGAAATCTCTGATGTTTGGTGAGGTATGACTTCTGGCCAAAGGCTTTTCCACAGTCATTACATTCATAAGGTTTCTCTCCGGTGTGAATTCTCTGATGTTTGATGAGGACTGACTTATGGCCAAAGGTTTTTCCACTGTCATTACCTTCATAAGATTTGTCCCCTGTGTGATTTATCTGATGTGTGAGGAAGACTGACTTCCTGCTAAAGGCTTTTCCACAGTCATTACATTCATAAGGTTTCTCCCCTGTGTGAATTCTCTGATGTTTGTTGAGGTCTGACTTATGACGAAAGGCTTTTCCACAGTCATTGCATTCATAAGGTTTTTCACCTGTGTGAATTCTCTGATGTTTGGTGAGGTATGACTTCTGGCCAAAGGCTTTTCCACAGTTATTACATTCATAAGGTTTCTCCCCTGTGTGAATTCTCTGATGTTTGACAAGGTCTGACTTATGGCCAAAGGCTTTTCCACAGTCATTACATTCATAAGGTTTCTGACCTGTGTGAAATCTCTGATGTTTGGTGAGGTATGACTTCTGGCCAAAGGCTTTTCCACAGTCATTACATTCATAAGGTTTCTCTCCTGTGTGAATTCTCTGATGTCTAATGAGATGTGACTTCTGGCCAAAGGCTTTTCCACAGTCATTACATTCATAAGATTTCTCCCCTGTGTGAATTATCTGATGTGTGAGCAGGACTGACTTCCTGCTAAAGGCTTTTCCACAGTCATTACATTCATAAGGTTTCTCCACTGTGTGAATTCTCTGATGATTGATGACTTGTGACTTACTAGAAAAGGCTTTTCCACATTCATTATTTTCATGAGATTTCTCGTCACTGTGAATTCTCTGATGCGTTATGAGGTTTGTCTCCTGGCCAAAGGCTTTTCCACAGTCATAACTTTTACGAGGTTTCACCTCTGTGTGAATTTTCTGATGTATGATGATGTATGATTTCTGTAAAGTAGCTTTTCCATCCTCACTATTTCTCTTTTTGATAATCAGTTTTGGAATATGGCTTGAACTTAAATTAAGTGTTTTTGTTAATTTAGCTCTCTTACAAGTTGATGTCTTCTTATTTTTCATTACATTCTGAATTAAATTTTTGTCCTGACTTTCCTGGTTGATCCTAGGCAGGCCATCCCTTTTTATGGACACTGAAAAAAAAAATCAATGAATCACATATAACTGTTTCTTCTAGCATATTCATTTAAAGGGAATGAAGTTACTTGTTATCCAGGCTTCTCTGCTTCCAATACATCTGTTTATGTAAACTGTAAGGCAGCAAATGATGATTCATATGCTTGATATCATGTGGCTTCAGACTTGTCACACTTAATTGTTGTAGGCATCTGGGGAGTGAGCTAGTAGAAAATCTCCTCTCACTGACTTTTTGCTGTACACAGATGAAAAAAGTATATGTGATTGTACAGAATGGACAAATATTTAGTAAAAATATTTATCCATTGTTTAGTAACCAAGTTTTCCCTATTCTTTTTCCTAGTTTATTTTTTATAAAAAATTATGTATTTTGTGCTTCACTGATATTGAAAGTATAAATATGGGAAAGTTTTATTAGAGCATTCACTTGCAGGTGGAAAAGAGTGAAATATATGTATACTCTAAGCAGGAGCACATTTAAGGGACAAGATTTGAATCTATGGCTGTCTCATAATCATTCTTCACTGAGAAATGGCATTTGTGGGATTTTTCAAATGAAAAACTGTTTTATCTGCACTCTATAACAGCAGCCTCATATTCCTAAGGAAACCTGACATCTTCACTTTCTCAGAACTAAAGCAGGTACAGAAAAGTTCCAATGTACCATCTTGGGTACAGACTTATCAGTTTATGGAATTGTTTCTGCAACCCAGGTGTGTTTACTTTTTTAAAATAGTGTTTTCTAGTTCATTATGAAATTACCATCCCTGGTTATCTCCTCTCAATTCTTTCTATAAACACTCCTTTGTGATAATTTGAGTTTCTAAGGCTCTTGATCAGTTTTCTCCTATTTTCATAGAAAACTTCATTTCCTATGCCTTTCACATCTTTTTTCTTGTTTTTCAATGATAATGAAAAATTAGAAAATTCATACTTCAAGCTCTATTCTTAAACAAATATGAAACCACTGGGGCTGGCACTGTAGCACAGCAGGTTAACACCCTGGCCTGAAGTGCTTGCATCGATATGGGCACCAATTTGAGACTGAGCTGCTCCACTTCCAATCCAGCTTTCTGCTATGGCCTGGGAAAACAGTGGATGATGGTTCAAGTCCTTGGGCCCCTGCACCGATGTGGGAGACCTGGAGGAAGCTCCTGGCTCCTGCCTTCAGATCAGTGCAGCTCTGGCCATTGCATAAAATTGGGGAGTGAAGTATCAGATGGAAGACCTCTTTCTCTCTGGCTCCTCTCTCTCTCTGTAACACTTTCAAATAAATAGAATTTTTTAAAAAATATAAAAATATGAAAAAATGAAGTTACCTGACCTTGGGACTCAGAATCTCATGACTTTCTTTTTTTTTTTTACAGGCAGAGTTAGTGTGAGAGAGACAGAGAGAAAGGTCTTCTTTCCATTGGTTCACCACCCAAATGGCTGCTACAGCTGGCGTGCTACGCCAATCTGAAGCCAGGAGCCAGGTGCTTCCTCCTGGTCTCCCGTGCAGGTGCAGTGCCCAAGGACTTAGGCCATCTTCCACTGCTCTCCCAGGCCAAAGCAAAGAGCAGAACTGGAAGAGGAGCAACCAGGAGAAAATCTGGTGCCCCAATTGGGACTAGAACCCAGGGTGCCAGTGCCGCAGGCAGAGGATTAGCCAAATGAGGTGTGGTGCCAGCCTCTCACGACTTTCTTAATGAGTCTAGAATCACTAGTTTTCATGCTTAGCTCCATGATTTTCATATTTAGTTCCATGGACTAATGTTTAGTCCACATTACAGTGTGGAGGCTTACTCCTGACCATCTTGTAACGTTTACTTACTTATTTACTTACTTGAGAATCAGAGATACAGAGAATGAGACACAAAGAGAGAATGAAACAAGGGGTTGTCAGCCACTGGCTCAGTCCTCAAATGTTTCCAATAGCCTATCATTTTCTTATTTATCTGAGAGTCACAGAGAAAAAAAATAAAAGAAGAAACAAAGAAAGAGAAAGCATTTATTGGTTCAGTCCTGAGATGCAAAATAGCAAGTTTCGTGCCTGGGCAAAAACATGATTAGAAACTCAATCTGAGTGATGAGTAAATAACAAAACTTACTAAGTTAATGAGCACAAAAGGAATCAATAATCTGATGAAGGAAAGTGTATAGAAGAACAAATTAGCATTTGAGGATTGTACCTAAACTAGAAAAATGCCTTAGTAACATCAGAAGAGGATTAGAAGGGTTTTGTTTTGTTTTGTTTTGTTTGAAATCAAAGAATATCTTCACCCAAGAACAAAAGAGTTAGAAAAATACTGGTACCCCTAGATACTCTGTGTCTGAGTGTCTAGTACACAAAACCAGCTGTCATCAGGAGTAAGACTTGGTAATAATTCATGGAAAGAGCACCAGTCAAGAACTGTTGCACTCTCTCTGCCTTGGCCCCCAACCCATTATGTGCAAACTGACCTGGAAGGCTCTGATTTAGACATTCTTCCATCATCCATGGCTCTGCACCTTGCTCCAACTTGACAATCAAGTCAGGTTTGCTAATGCATTGTCCTATTAATGGAAACAATATAAGACTTTGTGAAATCTATCTTGGGTTAATTAAAGGAGTATAGCTTGGTCTAAGAGCTATGCAACAGATGTTTCAACATGAATCCTTTCCTCAATGGCAGGTACTCAGATTATTCATGGACTTAAAGTCTATACTTCCCCATTTTAAATTTTATGAAGTGTTCACTTATTTTTCAAACAGCTTGTGATGGAAGTCACTCACCCAAGAAGAACAGACTGCTGTAAGTCTCTAGCATCACATCCTTGTAAAGGGTTTTCTGAGCTTTGTTCATATTCTGCCATTCTTCCCAGGTGAAGTACACAGCTAGGTCTTCAAATGTTATCATCACCTGTGATAGAGCACTTTTGGTCAACATATCAATTCTGTCACATAAAGATATTGACCATTGTATATTTTCTATATGGGTATGAAGGAGGAAGAAAGGACATGGTTTCTTTTTTTTGAAAGTCAGAGTTATACAGAGAGAGAAAGAGAGGCAGAGAGAGAGAGAGAGAGAGAGAGAGAGAGGTCTTCCATCTGCTGATTCACTCTCCAGATGACCACAATGGCCAGAGCTGTACTGATCCAAAGCCAGGAGCCAGGTGCTTCTTCTGGGTCTCCCACAAGAGTATAGGGGCCCAAGCACTTGGGCCATCTTCTACTGCTTTCCCAGGCCATAGTAGAGAGCTGGATCAGAAGTGCAGCCACCGGATCTCAAACTGGCACACATATAGGATGTCAGTGCTGTAGGTGGCAGTTTTACCCACTATGACACAGCACCAGCCCTAAGGAACTGGTTTAATTTTAGACTTGTTGAGCATTGGGCAGCCACACAGAATCATTCAACAGGGAGTCAATTATTTGCTCTAAAGGTTGTAAAAATTACCCAAACTGGAGGGAAACAGGAGTTTCAGGTCACAAATAGCCAGAATCTGTCAAGTGAGATTGCACAGCAGGCTGAAAGAGGAACAATATTGACTCTTAAATGAACAATGTTAAGGAGAAGAATGTAGAATTATTCAGGGGAAAAGACAAGAAACCTTCATTGAAGCTATGAGGGGAATGAACAATGCTTGCAACCCATATGTGTTTCAGTTTGTGTATTAGTAGCTCCACTTCTGAGCCAGCTCCCTGCTATTGCTCCTGGGAAAGCAGCAAAAGATGGCACAAGTGTGTGCACCTCTGCCATTCATATGGCAGACCCAGATGCAGCTCTTAGATTCAGCCTGGCCCACCGTTGGCCATAGTAGCCATTTTGAGGAGTGAATCAATGGATGGAAGATCTCATAACTTTATTTCAAATACACAAATAAATCTTCTGTACATTATTTGAAAGGTAGAGTTCCAGAGAGAGATATCATTCATCTGCTTATTCACCCCCTCAAATAGCTGCCATGTGGAGCTGGGCCAATCTGAAGCCAGCAGCCAGAGGTTTCTTCTGCATCTCCTACATGGGTGCATAAGCTAAAGGACTTGGGACACATTCCATTGTTTTCCCAGACACATTACCATGGAGCTAGATTAGAAATGATGCAACTGGGACATAAACCACTGCCCATATGGGAGGCTGGCAACACAGGTGGAGGCTTTAATTGCTACAACACAGCACTGGTCCAAATAAATCTTTTTAAAAATCTAGATAAAGCAGAAAAATGCAAAAGGTATAAACTACATTTGTATATAGGTATATATTTCTAAAAAGTGCATAATATGATCCATTTGGAAATCTGAAATTTATTTTTAAATGATATAATTTTAAAAAAAGGAAAGACACTGATTCTTATTCTCAACAGCATGAGATATATATATCAACTTTCCCAGGTTCTCTATGCACTTCTTCACAAAGATTCATAGGTGTAATCAGTGGTGCAAACAATAGTCTTACCCTGGGATCCTACTAAATTTAATCAGGGTACTAAGTCCAAAGTTTTGATA
Source organism: Sylvilagus floridanus (assembly GCA_949820135.1). NCBI lineage: Eukaryota > Metazoa > Chordata > Mammalia > Lagomorpha > Leporidae > Sylvilagus > Sylvilagus floridanus. Next base: position 1,580,332 of record OX463235.1, on the reverse strand, counting down.
AGTTCCAAAATATGTATCAGAAGAAAAATAGTTTACTTGGTAGATCTCACTTTAACTATAATATTGCCTAATTTCCAATAGTCAAATACAGTAAAAAAAAATCTGACAGTTGGAAGAGATAGTCTAAAAGAGTAATAAAATATAGTTAAGTCATAACTTGTTTAGAGAAAATAGAAATTCATAGATTCCCAAAATAAATTAAGATGGCCTGATAAATGTAAACTCAATGTCTTCATATATTAAATTTCATTATATTAAATATCCACCCAAAATGGATGTAAATCTATGACTGTATACCATCAAATAATTAGATAACATTGGAGAAACCCTGTAAAACATTGGCATGGAGAACACTTCTTGGAAAAGACTCCAGAGGCACAGATAATTAAAGCCAAAACTGATACATGGTATTACATCAAATTGAGAAGCTTCTGTACTGCAAAAGAAACACTCAGCAAAGCGAAGAGGCAACCTACAGAATAAGAGAAATTATTTGCAAACTATGAAACTGATAAAGAATCAATTACTAGAATAGATAAAGAGATCAAGAAACTCAACAACAACAAAACAAACAACCCAGCTAAGAAATGGGGAAAGGATTTAAACAGGCATCTTTCTCTTTTTTAAAAAAGATTTTTATTATATTTTATTTGAAAGAGGTACAGAGAGGCAGAAAGAGAGAGGATTTCCATCCTATAATTCATTCCCCAGATGGCCAAAACAGCCAGAGCTTCACAGATCCAAATCCAGGAGCCAGGAGATTCTTCCCGGTCTCCCACATGGGTGCAGGGGCCCACAGACTTGGGCCACCTTCTACTATTTTTCCAGGCCATAGCAGAGAACTGGATTGGAAGTGTAGCAATCAGGTCTCGAATTGTCCATATGGGATGCCAGCACTGCCAGAAGCAGCTTTACCCATTACACCACTGTGCCAGCACCCAAGCTGGCATTTTTCAAAAGAGGAAATCCAAATGGCCAATAGACACATGAAAAAATGCTCAGGATCATGAGCTGTCAGGAAAATCAAATTAAAACCACAAGGACGTTTCATATCCCCATTACAATGGCTCTCATTAGAAATCAACAAACAAATGCTGAAAGATGTGGGGAAAAAATTCCCTAATTCACTGTGGGTGGGAATGAAAATCAGTAAAGCCACTATCCATAGGCAATATGAAGATACCTCAGAAATCAGAATACAGACCAATCATATGACCTAGGCATTCTACTTCTGGGAATTTACCCAAAGGAAATGAAATCAGCATATAAAAGAGTTTTCTGTACTACCCTCATGTTTATTGAAGCTGAATTAACAATAACTAAGATATGAAATCAATACAAATGCCTTTCAACTGAAGACTGGATAAAGTAGTTATGGGATATTGACACCATGGAGTAATACACAGTGTTAAAAACAAAACAAAACAAAAATAACTGAGTTGCTTGCAGCAAAATGGATGAAGCTGGAAAATATACTGAGTGAAATAAGCCAGTCCCAAAAGGACAAATATAGTATGTTCTCCCTGACCTGTGATAACAAATAGAGCACCTAAATTGTAATCTATAGAAGAGAAATTGACACTTTGACTTTCAACAGCCTTTTCTTGACTGCTGAGGAACAGCTGATTTTTTTCTGTACTATTTGTTGAGCTCTTATCTTATGTGTATAAAGCTAATTAAAAACTGATGTTAGTAAAAATTCAGTCTGGGAAGAGGAGAAGGAGGAGGAAGAGGAATGAGAGAGTGGGATGGTGGGTACAGTGGGAAGAGTCAACATGTGCCTAAAGTTGTAATTATAAAATATATCAAAATAGTATTCCTTAGATAAATGTTTTCAGGGGAAAAACTATTACATTAGACTTATTTAATAAAAAGCATTTTACTCCAACTTTCACCATTTGGCAAACTAATTTATCTGTTAAATTTGGAAAAAATAAATGGCATCTCATGACAGATTACTATTATCTTAGTGTTATACGCATCCATTATGTCTACAATGCCTCATATCTAATATTAACATATCTGATGCCTCTCAATAGATAAATGACATTTCTTGGCTATTACAAACATGGAAAATGCGTTTTGCTCAAAGCTTTCACAAAAGCCCCTCAGGCTCAGTTTGCTTTCACCTTGAAAAGACATTTCTTCTAGGGTATACATGGGAACCTCATTGAGATTGGTATCAGACACAATTTTTACAAAGAATTTAACTGCACCCAACTTTTATTAGGAGCACAAGCATACATCCTTACTGAAGGAGACTATTTGACACACTTATGAAGAACATACAAGGCTATTACCTTATAATCCTTCTTGGGTTCTGGTGCAATGCATGCCTCATTTCAAAAGTTAATTGTCACTAATACTACAAAACAGCCCATCTTTTATGGGACCCTATCCAATGAAAAGTATACTAAAATCAGTCAAAATAAATTCTATAGGTGCTAATCTTAGTGGTCTCTGTGTATTCTTCATTCTAGTGGCTCACATGCCTTCTAGATTACCTGCGACAAATGTGAAGTCCATTAGTTCTCATGGCCCACCCATAAAAGGGATTTTGTACCAGATGGGTTCTATATCCTTGAACTACAAGAATAATATCATACCATTAATGCTCCAAACTGATTCAGCTTCCTGCTAATGTGTTTAGGAAGGCAGCACAGGATGGCCCAAATGCTTGGGCTACTGAACCCATGTGAGAGAACTGAAAGAAGCTCCAGTCTCCTGACATTAGGGAATTCTCTCAAACTCCTTGATGAGACCAGTATTACCTCCATTCCAAAACCAGAAAAAAATATACAACACAGAAAATATAGAACACCACCACTGATGAACATAGATGTAAAAATCTTCTTCAAAAGTACTTTCTAATTGAATTCAACAACACATCAGAAAGATCATTCACGGCCAGCGCCGTGGTTCAACAGGCTAATCCTCCGCCTTGCGGCGCCAGCACACCGGGTTCTAGTCCCGGACGGGGCACCGGATTCTGTCCCGGTTGCCCCTCTTCCAGGCCAGCTCTCTGCTGTGGCCCGGGAGTGCAGTGGAGGATGGCCCAAGTGCTTGGGCCCTGCACCCCATGGGAGACCAGGTAAAAGCACCTAGCACCTGGCTCCTGCCATCAGATGAGCACCCGCAGCGCGCCATCCGCGGCAGCAATTGGAGGGTGAACCAACGGCAAAGGAAGACCTTTCTCTCTCTCTCTCACTGTCCACTCTGCCTGTCAAAAATAAATAAATAAATAAAAAAAAAAATTAAAAAAAAAAAAGAAAGATCATTCACACACAGACGAAGAAGGATTTATCTATCACTGGTATGAGGGAATGGTTTAATATATACAAAACAATTAATGTGATATATCACATTAACAAACTGAATGAAAACCATATGATGATTCAATAGATGCATAAAAAGTACTTGATAAAACACAAAATGCTTTCATTGTAAAAACTGTAAACATATTGGGTGTACAAAGAATATTACTTAACAAAATCAAGACAATATATGGCAAATCTTCAACAGCATCATATTGAATGAGAAAACTTGGAAGCATTTCCACTAAGAATTAGAACCAGGTGAAGTTGCTCACTCTCACCACTGATATTCTAAAAGTTTTAATCAGAGCAATAATAAAAGAAAAGGAAATTAAAGAAATACAAATTAGAAAAGAGAAACTAAAATTATCCCTGTTTGCAGATAATGTGATCTTATATATATAGGGAAAACAAAAGACTCCACAAAGAGACTATAGGAATACATGCATAAATTAGAAAAGAATAAACAAAATTGAAAGCAATAAAAGAACACACAAAAAAAATCAGTGAAATGAGAAGTTGTTTTTTTAAAAACAATAAACAAAATTGATACATCACTGGTGCAACTAACAACAACAAAAAAAAGAACCAAATCAATAAAATCAGAGATGAAAAAGGAAATGTAACAACAGTTATAAAAAGAATCATTAGAAATTATTGCAAAGAGCTGTATGCCAGCAAACTAGGAAACCAAGAAGAAATGGATAGAGTCCTAGGAAAATACAATCTACCAAAATTAGTGATGAAGATACAGAAAATCTAAATAGATCAATAACCAATATGGAGACTGAATCAGTAATAAAGATCCTTCAACAAAGAAAAGTCCAGGACCAGATGACTTCCCTGCTGAATTCTACCAGACTATTTTTTTTTTAAAAGATTTATTTCTTTATTTGAAAGTCAGAGTTACAAAAAGAGAGGAGAGGCAGAGAGAAGCAGAGAGAGGGAGAGAGGAAGAGAGAGAGAGAGAGAGAGAGAGAGAGAGAGGTCTTTCATCCGATGGTTCACTCCCCAACTGGCTGCAACAGCTGGAACTGTGCTGATCCAAAGTCAGAAACCAGGAGCTTCCTCTGGGTCTTCCACACTGGTGCAGGGGCCCAAGGACTTCAGCCATCTTCTACTGCTTTCCCAGGCCATAGCAGAGAGTTGGATTGAAAGTGGAGCAGCCAGGTCTCTAGCCAGCGCCAATATGGGATGCCAGTACTTCAGGTCATGGTGTTAAACTGCTGCACCACAGCACTGGCCCCTCCACCAGACATTTATAGAAGACTTTTGGAACTTATAAGAGTTTGGTGAAGTGGCAGGATATAAGGGTAACACACACACAAAAAAATCAATATACAGACAATGTCATGCATGAGAAAGAACTTGTAAGCTCAGTACCATTCACAATAGCTCCAAAGAAAATCAAATACCTTGGAATAAATTTAACCAAAGAGGTGAAAGATATCTACAATGAAAATTACAAAACATTAAAGAAATACAAGACATAAAAAAGTGGAAAAATCTTCCATGTTCATATTTACATTATATCAATTTTAAAAAAATAACAATATTAGAAAAAAAAAGAAATCAGATTTCTGATTCATCACTAATAAAAGTATTAGTCTTCACTTCTGTCTGACCATGTTTAGTTTTATTTTTTTTTATAATTATATTCTTTAAAAAGACAGATAAATTTAATGTCACTATTCATAACAAAGCCATCCAGAGTCATTCTTTTAGAACCACTTTCTACCACACTATTAATTTATCATGAATTTATATCCATATCTTCTAAAAATATGCAATGTATCCTAGAGAAGGGAAGTCAAATTTTACATGGATTTTAGCTATGTGTACATATCATCACTCTCTCAACAAGAGAACATTTTTGTCCATCCTGAAGCAAATTTGAAAGTGGGCATTTGGCCAAGTGTTTAAGATGCTGCTATGGACACTCACATTCCACAATGCACAGATTTGAGTGCCAACTCCACTCCTGATTCACTTCTAGTTTCCTGTGAAAGCACACCTTGAAGAACACAATCTGGGATCAAGTTGGTGGGAGCTTTAGAGACATGTTGGAGACTGGAGGTACATTTATTTTTCTAAATAAAATTACTTATTGAAAGAGAGAGAGAGAGAGATTCTTCCCTATCCCCAAGTCTTCCAACCTAAAGTTACTACAAATGTGATCTGTTCTGTAAATATGCTTATTGTGAACATGACATATAATGGAAGATGGGATCTATGTGTTGTCTTACCAAAGAGCCTCCATCTTTCAGAAAGGACAAGCCCCTACCTCTCAGCCACACTCACCCAGAACATATTGCTGGCAACAGGTAACTGGAGAGAGAACAAATGAGGATGGATTGACCCCCAATTGGCAGCTGACAGGAGAGGGGTTCTGGTGTTTCCATTTCACTGTGTCAGGACAGGGGAGAAGAAAGTGGACCTGTGGTTAGAGAGCACCAAGTCTCTTATTCTTATTGAATCTTAAATTTTCTGTGGTATTTCTTTGCTTCTTATATATCTTTGGGACATTATTAGCTTCTTGTCTAGATTTTAAGTAATTCTCATAAATTTTACTAACATGTGTCCCTACTGTTACTCACTGGCATGCTAATTCTATGAATCATTCAATTTTAATACTTACATGCTTAGCTAATTATTAATTATTCTTGTAATTGCAAAATACTAACGACAAATTAGCTAAAGACAATCAAATGTCAGTCTTAAAACTGATTCATGTTATTATTTAGTTGTTTTGGAAACTATGAAGATGTTGACTACATGTATCAATAATATGTAATTTTTAGAAAATCCTGTATTAGGCAACCCCATGTTCACTAAACTGGTAAAATCCAATGCATGTGTTAAAAAACATACATAGTGGGGGCGGAGCCAATATGGCGGAATAGTGAGGACGTGCACTAGCAGTCCGCAAAAAAATAGTTTAATAAAAACAGAGTTACTGTAGCCTCAGGAAAAATCTCAGGGAAAAAAATGCAGTGGAAATTCTTCCGGACCCAGTGAATGAGACGCAGAGGACCTAGGGGAAAGTAAGTTTGCGAATGGCAAATCGTGTCATAGTGGCACGGGAGCTGCCGGGAGGGACGGGAACCGGAGGGAACACAGTCGCCATTGGAATTGAGCACTTGAACGGGAGCCGATACAGGGATCCCGAGACACTGGCGGGGGGAAACAGACCCCCACGGGGGAAACAGCACAATTGAGGCGAGCCCCCACGGACACTAGCCTCTCTCATCGCCCACTCTGCGAATTCGAGCTAGTTTGAACGCAGTGGTACGGCACGCGCCCGCCGGCTGCGATGGAAGCTGGGCGGAACACAGTCGCCGCAAGATCTGCGCGCTTGAACGGGAGCCGATACAGGGATCCCGAGACACTGGCGGGGGGAAACAGACCCCCACGGGGAAAACAGCACAATTGAGGCGAGCCCCCACGGACACTAGCCTCTCTCGTCGCCCACTCTGTGAATTCGAGCTAGTTTGAACGCAGTGGCATGGCGCGCGCCCGCCGGCTGCGACGGGAGCCGGGCGGAACACAGTCGCCGCAAGATCTGCGCGCTTGAACGGGAGCCGATACAGGGATCCCGAGACACTGGCGGGGGGGAAGCAGACCCCCCACAGGAGGAAACAGCACAATTGAGACGAGCCTGCACGGACACTAGCCCCTCTCGATGCCCACCTTGCGAAGTCGAATTTGATTGAACGCAGTGGGACGCCGCACGCGCCCGCCCGCCCGCCCGTCACCGAGGCAGACGGAACCAAAAACCTGAGGCTGTAGAAACCTAAAGGGGATCCAAAAACTGGGAACACACCGCGTACACAAACTCCGTTACCTTGACAACCCAGAGAAAGAGTGTGGGAAAAAAAAAATGCCAAACAAAAACAGATTCCGAGGGAGCAAGATCAAGGAAGACGCTATGATGACCCCAAACGGAAAAGACACCCCAAGTCAGGATTATGAAAATAATGAGATAGAAGAAATGCAAGAAGCAGATCTCAAAGAATTGATAAGAACATTAAGAAGTTCTCAAAAACAAATTCTTGAACTACAGAAATCTTTAATGGATAAGACAGAAAATCTCTCACGGGAGAATGAAATACTACGGAGGAATCAAAACGAAACGAAACAACTAGTAGAACAAGAAGCTACGATAGTGACAAAAAATCTTAATGAAGTGAAGAACTCAATAGATCAACTGACAAGCAACTTGAGGGCCTTAAAACCAGAATGGGTGAAGCAGAAGAGAGAATATCGGACCTAGAAGACAGAGAACAGGAGAGGAAACAGTCAAACCAAAGACAAGAAGAGGAAATTAGAAAACTAAAAGATATTGTCGGGAATTTACAGGATACTATTAAAAAACCCAACATTCGAGTTCTAGGAGTTCCTGAAGGCATGGAGAGGGAGAAAGGATTAGAAGGCCTTTTTAGGGAGATACTAGCAGAAAATTTTCCAGGCTTGGAGAAAGACAGAGAAATCCTAATCCAGGAAGCTCATAGAACCCCTAATAAACGTGACCAAAAGAGATCCTCTGCACGACATATTGTAATTAAACTCACCACAGTGAAACAAAAAGAAAAGATCCTAAAATGTGCAAGAGAGAAACGTCAGATTACTCTCAGAGGATCTCCAATTAGACTCACAGCTGACTTCTCAACAGAAACCCTGCAAGCTAGGAGGGAATGGCGAGACATAGCCCAGGTACTAAGAGAGAAAAACTGCCAGCCCAGAATATTATACCCTGCAAAGCTCTCATTTGTGAATGAAGGTGAAATAAAGACCTTTCATAACAAACAAAAATTGAAAGAATTTGTTGCCACTCGTCCAGCCCTGCAAAAGATACTTAAAGATGTGTTACACACAGAAACACAGAAACATGGCCATCAACATGAAAGAAGGTAAACGAAGGGAACCTCACGGCAAAAGATCACAGGGAATTCAAAGCATACATTAGAAAATATCTTTGGCAAATGGTAGGGCAAACTTCCCACTTATCAATAGTCACATTGAACGTTAAAGGTCTAAACTGTCCTGTTAAAAGACAGAGATTGGCTGATTGGGTTAAAAAACAAAAACCATCTATTTGCTGCTTACAAGAAACACATCTTTCCAAGGAAGATCCATACAGACTGAAAATAAAAGGATGGAACAAGATATACCATGCCAACAGAAATGAAAAAGAGCGGGTGTAGCCATCTTAATATCGGACTACATAAACTTTAACACAAAAACTGTTAAGAGAGACAAAGAGGGGCACTATATAATGATTAAGGGATCAATACTACAGGAAGATATAACAATTCTCAATGTATATGCACCTAATTACAGGCCACCGGTTTATTTAAAAAATTTGTTAAGAAACTTAAAGGGAGACTTAGACCCCAACACAATAGTACTGGGGGACTTCAATAGTCCACTCACAGATATTGACAGATCGACAGGACAGAAGATCAACAAGGAGACAGTAGATTTAAACAACACTATAGCGCAAATGGGTCTAACAGATATCTACAGAACTTTTCATCCTACACATAAAGCATTTACATTCTTCTCAGCAGTACATGGAACCTACTCTAGGATCGATCACATATTAGGCCATAAAGCAAGTCTCAGCAAATTCAAAAGAATTAGAATCATACCATGCAACTTCTCAGACCATAAGGGAATGAAGTTGGAAATTAGCAACTCAGGAATCCCTAGAGCATATGCAAACACATGGAGATTGAACAACATGCTCCTGAATGAACAATGGGTCACTGAAGAAATCAAAAGAGAAATCAAAAATTTTCTGGAAGTAAATGAGGATAACAGCACAACATACCAAAACTTATGGGATACAGCAAAAGCAGTGTTAAGAGGAAAGTTTATATCAATAGGTGCCTACATCAAGAAACTGGAAAGGCACCAAATAGATGAGCTTTCAATGCATCTCAAGGATCTAGAAAATTTGCAGCAAACTAGACCCAAATCTAGTAGAAAAAGAGAAATAATCAAAATCAGAGAAGAAATCAACAGGATTGAATCCAAAAAAACATTACAAAAAATTAGCCAAACGAGGAGCTGGTTTTTTGAAAAAATAAACAAAATTGACACCCCATTGGCCCAACTAACTAAAAAAAGAAAAGACCCAAATCAGTAAAATCAGAGATGAAAAAGGAAATGTAACAACAGACACCACAGAAATCAAAAGAATCATCAGAAATTACTACAAGGACTTGTATGCCAGTAAACAGGGAAACCTATCAGAAATGGATAGATTCCTGGACACATGCAACCTACCTAAATTGAACCAGGAAGACATAGAAAACCTAAACAGACCCATAAGTGAGTCAGAAATTGAATCAGTAATAAAGGCCCTCCCAACAAAGAAAAGCCCAGGACCAGATGGATTCACTGCTGAATTCTACCAGACATTTAAAGAAGAACTAACCCCAATTCTTCTCAAACTATTCAGAACAATCGAAAAAGAGGGAATCCTCCCAAATTCTTTCTATGAAGCCAGCATCACTTTAATTCCTAAGCCAGAAAAAGATGCAGCATTGAAAGAGAATTACAGACCAATATCCCTCATGAACATAGATGCAAAAATCCTCAATAAAATTCTGGCCAATAGACTGCAACAACACATCAGAAAGATCATCCACCCAGACCAAGTGGGATTCATCCCTGGTATGCAGGGATGGTTCAATATTCGCAAAACAATCAACGTGATACACCACATTAACAGACTGCAGAAGAAAAACCATATGATTATCTCACTAGATGCAGAGAAAGCATTCGATAAAATTCAGCACCCTTTCATGATGAAAACCCTAAGCAAACTGGGTATAAAAGGCACATTCCTCAATACAATCAAAGCAATTTATGAAAAACCCACGGCCAATATCCTATTGAATGGGGAAAAGTTGGAAGCATTTCCACTGAGATCTGGTACCAGACAGGGATGCCCACTCTCACCACTGCTATTCAATATAGTGCTGGAAGTCTTAGCCAGAGCTATTAGGCAAGAAAAAGAAATTAAAGGGATACAAGTTGGGAAGGAAGAACTCAAACTATCCCTCTTTGCAGACGACATGATTCTCTATTTAGGGGACCCAAAGAACTCTACTAAGAGACTATTGGAACTCATAGAAGAGTTTGGCAAAGTAGCAGGATATAAAATTAATGCACAAAAATCAACAGCCTTTGTATACACAGGCAATGCCACGGCTGAGGAAGAACTGCTAAGATCAATCCCATTCACAATAGCTACAAAAACAATCAAATACCTTGGAATAAACTTAACCAAGGACATTAAAGATCTCTACAATGAAAATTACAAAACCTTAAAGAAAGAAATAGAAGAAGATACCAAAAAATGGAGAAATCTCCCATGCTCATGGATTGGAAGAATCAATATCATCAAAATGTCCATTCTGCCAAAAGCAATTTACAGATTCAATGCAATACCAATCAAGATACCGAGGACATTCTTCTCAGATTTGGAAAAAATGATGCTGAAATTCATATGGAGACACAGGAGACCTCGAATAGCTAAAGCAATCTTGTACAACAAAAACAAAGCCGGAGGCATCACAATACCAGATTTCAGGACATACTACAGGGCAGTTATCAAAACAGCATGGTACTGGTACAGAAACAGATGGATAGACCAATGGAACAGAATAGAAACACCAGAAATCAATCCAAACATCTACAGCCAACTTATATTTGATCAAGGATCCAAAACCAATCCCTGGAGTAAGGTCAGTCTGTTTAATAAATGGTGCTGGGAAAACTGGATTTCCACATGCAGAACCATGAAGCAAGACCCCTACCTTTCACCTTACACAAAAATTCATTCAACATGGATTAAAAATTTAAACCTATGACCCGACACCATCAAATTACTAGAGAGCATAGGAGAAACCCTGCAAGACATAGGTACTGGCAAAGACTTCTTGGAAAAGACCCCAGAAGCACAGGCACTGAAAACCAAAATTAACTACTGGGATTGCATCAAATTGAAAAGTTTCTGTACTGCAAAAGAAACAGTCAGGAAAGTGAATAGGAAACCGACAGAATGGGAAAATATATTTGCAAACTATGCAACAGATAAAGGGTTGATAACCAGAATCTACAAAGAAATTAAGAAACTCCACAACATCAAAACAAACAACCCACTTAAGAGATGGGCCAAGGACCTCAATAGACATTTTTCAAAAGAGGAAATCCAAATGGCCAACAGACACATGAAAAAATGTTCAAGATCCCTAGCAATCAGGGAAATGCAAATCAAAACCACAATGAGGTTTCACCTCACCCCGGTGAGAATGGCTCACATTCAGAAATCCACCAACAATAGATGCTGGAGAGGATGTGGGGAAAAAGGGACACTAATCCACTGTTGGTGGGAATGCAAACTGGTGAAGCCACTATGGAAGTCAGTCTGGAGATTCCTCAGAAACCTGAATATAACCCTACCATTCAACCCAGCCATCCCACTCCTTGGAATTTACCCAAAGGAAATTAAATTGGCAAACAAAAAAGCCGTCTGCACAGTAATGTTTATTGCGGCTCAATTCACAATAGCTAAGACTTGGAACCAACCCAAATGCCCATCAACAGTAGACTGGATTAGGAAATTATGGGACATGTACTCTACAGAATACTATGCAGCAGTCAAAAACAATGAAATCCGGTCACTTGCAACAAAATGGAGGAATCTGGAAAACATCATGCTGAGTGAATTAAGTCAGTCCCAAAGAGACAAATATCATTTGTTTCCCTTGATTGGCGAAGACTAACTGAGCACCAAAGGGGAAACCTGTTGAAGTGAAATGGACACTATGAGAAACAGTGACTTGATCAGCTCTTGTGCTGACTGTTGTTGTACAATGTAATACTTTATCCATTTTAGTAAATTTTTTATTCTAGTACTATTGGTTGAACTCTGTAATTAACAAACAATTATTCTTAGGTGTTTAAATTTTAACTGAAAAGTGATCCCTGTGAAATATAAGAGTGGGAATAAGAGAGGCAGGAGATGTACAATTTGGGACATGCTCAATCGGAACTGCCCCAAATGACGGAGTTAGAATTGTGCCAGGGGATTCCAATACAATCCCATCAAGGTGGCATGTACCAAGGCCATCTCATTAGTCCAAATGATCAACTTCAGTTTACAATTGATCACACTGATAGGTCTAAGAGTCAAAGGGATCACACAAACAAGACTAGTGTCTGGTAATGCTACCTGGTAGAATCAAATAGGGAGAGAACGGTCCATCATGGGAAGTGGGAGACACAGCAGACTCATAGAATGGCAGATGTCCTAAATAGCACTCTGGCCTCAGAATCAGCCCTTAAGGCATTCGGATCTGGCTCAAGAGCCCATGAGAATATTTTAGGCATGGAAAGCTAAGACACTTTGAAAAACAAAAAAAAAGAAGACCTAAATGAAAGATCTCTGCGAGTGAGATCCCAGTGGAAAGAACGGGGCCTTCAAAGAAGGAGGTACCTTTCTCTGAAGGGAGGAGAGAACTTCCACTTTGACTATGACCCTGTCGGAATAAGATCGAAGTCCACGAACCCTAAAGGCTTCCATAGCCTCGGCAACTCATGACTAGAGCCTAGGGAGATTACTGACGCCATAAACAAGAGTGTCAAATTGTTAAATCAACATCAGGAGTCACTGTGTACCTACGTCTCATGAGGGATCTGTCCTTAATGTGTTATCCAATGTGAAATAATGCTATTACTAGTACTGAAACAGTATTTTTACACTTTGTGTTTCTGTGTGGGTGCAAATTGATGAAATCTTTACATAGTATATATTGAATCGATCTTCTGTATATAAAGATAATTGCAAATGATTAAAAAATCTTGGTGTTAAACTGGAAATTGCATAGATAATTAATCAATTCTTTTAAAAAAAATCATGTAGGATCTCTGTCCTTAATGTGCTGTACACTGTGAATTAATACTATAACTATTACTCCAACAGTGTTTTCATTTTGTGTCTCTATGTGAGGGCAAACTGTTGAAATCTTTACGTAATATGTACTAAATTGATCTTCTGTGTATAAGGAGATTTGAAAATGAATCTTGATGTGAACAGAAGGGGAGAGGGAGCGGGAAACGGGAGGGTAGCGGAAGGGAGGGAAGTTGTGTGTGGGGGGGGAGCCATTGTAGTCCATAAGCTGTACTTTGGAAACTTATATTCTTTAAATAAAAGCTTTATAAAAAAAAATACATAGTGATAAATTTAGAAAAGCTGTTAAGTACTATGAGTTGCTGCCAAAGAGTTGAAAAACCTACAATAATTAACTATGTCATTAATTTAGTATATAATGTTGAGAAAATCAAAAGTATTTGTTAAAATTTCTGCTACAATGCACTAGATTTATGATTTCCAGAATGCATCTTTCCAATGTGTACTGTAGTCCTGTGCAAGATTTTAGTACCATAAATTATAAAATGTGAAAGGTTTTCTCTTTTATTTTTTAAATATTTATTTATTTATTTGAGAGGCAGAGTTACAAACACAGAGATGAAGAGAGAGAGAACAGAGGTCTTCTACCCACTGATTTACTCCCCAAATGGCCACAACAGTTGGAGGTGGGCTGATCTGACCGAGGAGCTGGGAGGTTCCTCTGGGCTCCCACATGGATGCAGGAGTCATATTCCAATTCTTTCCCAGACCATTAGCAAAGAGCTGGATCAGAAGTACAATTGCAGGGACATGAACTGGAGCCCATATGTGACACCAGTGCTACAGGTGGAGGCTTAACTTAGGTCACAGCATTGGCCTAGGAAAAGGTTTTAGGAAGACATCCTTCATGTAAACTAGTGTGTAATGTAAGATAAGATTTAGGTTTCATTTCCTATACATCATTATTTATTCTTTAGCAACTATAAACACTGAATATAATATATATATATATGTATATATTATGGAACTGTAGATTTTGTTTTCATTCCTTCTAATTTGCTTTTTAATGTCTGCTAATAAGACAATCTTATGGATTATTGTATTGATGCTACCTGTACACAGCCATCAGGCATTTCCTCTGTAGTATGTGTTCATGTATACAAGTTTTTCTGTGTTTGTATAGGTACATGCATATACAGCTTTTCATGAGATAGTATTGAAAGTAATACTGTGAGAAAGCCTAACACAAATTTCAAATTCTCTGTCCCCTCCAGAGATGACTGTCTATGATGCAAAACATTGGGCCCTTTTATGGTCATGGACTGAAATGTGCCTCCCTAAAAATTCATACCTTGAAGAGCTAACAACTAATGCAATCCTAAGAGAAAGCGCTTTAAAGCAAAACAAGTGATATCATATGTATGAGGCCCATCAGGAGAATGGCATATTGAAAAATCAAGCCTGTTGATTTTGATCTTATATTTGCAAACTCCACAGCACTGAGAAGTAAATTTTCACGATTTAAATCCTATCCTCTGTGGTATTTTTCCACCATGTCCTACAGTCATATAGAAGGTCTAATTATCAGAAAAATGTAGAAACTAAAAACTAAACTTCAAATGGCCAAAACATCTAGAAACCCAAGAAAGAAATCAGATAAGCAACTATTATCCTTCTCAAAGACCCAGAAAAAAACAGGAATGAGACAAATCCAAGTGCAGTAGTGAAAAGTGAATAATTACCACAGCAGAAGTAAATAAGGAAGACTCTTAAGCGTATTAGAACTGATAAAACTGAAGAGCTGATTCTTTGAAAAAAAAATAATTCTCTAGCTAGACTAACAAAAATAGGAAATGATTCAAATGAATGAAATCAAAGAGAAGAATAGTATCTATTCAAACAGGAAAATAAGAATTCAAATTTATATTTCTGGTTATAGATAATATAGGTTTATTAGAAGAATGGAGAACCGGAACTAATAAATGGATTCAGTAAAATTGGCAATACAATATAAAAACAAAATCAGTAGGACTTTTGTACATAACATTGAACTCACTGGGAAAAATTATAAGAATATATTTACAATTGTGACAAGAACATAAAAATATCTTACAATAAATTCAACTAAGGATTCAAAAGCCTCCTACAATAAAATCACAAAGCAATGATGAAAGAAATTAAATATATAACAAATGGAAAGATGTCTCGTGTTCCAATATTGAAAAAACTTGTATCATTGAAATTTTTATACTGTCCAATATAATGTATGCTTTTAATGCAATTATCATCAAACATCAAAGAAATCCTTCATAGAGGGCTTAGCACTTTGGCACAATGTGTTAGCCTACTTGCAATGCCAGTATCCCGTATCAGAACAAGTGTTCAAGTCCTGACAGCTATACTTTTGATCCAGCACCCTGTTGATGTGCTTGGAAAAGCAGCAAAAGATGACCCAATTTCCTGGATCCCTGCCAACAATGTGGGAGATCTAGGTGTAGTTCCAGACCCTGGATTTGACCTGGCTCAACCCCAGCAAGTGTTGCTATTTAGAAAGTGAAATAGCAGATACAAGAACACTTTTACTGTCACTTTTACTGTCACTCTGCCTTTCAAATAAATAAATCTTTTTAAAAAGAAAATAAATTCTTCACTGAAGTAGAAAAAGCAAACTAAAAATTCATTTGAAACCAGAAAACCCTCAAATGGTCAAAGCAACCTTTAAAAACATAATAAATCTGAAAGAATTACAATATCTGATTTCAAGACATATTACAGAAACCTGAAAGCACTGGCATAAAAACAGACACATAGTCCAGTGTAATAGAATAGACAGCCAAGAAATAAACCCACATTTCCACAGGCAACTCATCTTTAACAAAGGAACCAAAATACCCTGGAAAAACAAGAATTTCTTTAGCAAGTAGTAAAAAACCTGATTATCCATATACAGAAGGCTGAAAATATACCCCCATACCTCTTACATTATATAAAAGTCAACTCATGGTGAGTTAAAAATCTAAATATAATACCATGATATTACAAGATGGCAGAATAGGTAGGGAGCTTACTGCTCTAGTCTAGGGGAAGAAAGTTTAAGAAAAGAAGAGACAGTGTAATCTCAGGGAAGAGTTAAGAAGAAAATTATAATAGCTTGTATCCACAAGCCCAGCAACCAGCTGAGAGGAGGAACCTGAACCTGGCTGGGAGGACTGACAGGGGATTGGCATACCCATGTAAGACTGTGAGGTGCCCCAAGACTCTAAGAACATCACAGGCTCTGGGGCTTAGACTGATGGGGCATTCAAGACAAAGAAAGAAAGAAAGACAGAAAGACAGAAAGACAGAAAGACAGAAAGACAGAAAGACAGAAAGAAAGAAAGAAAGAAAGAAAGAAAGAAAGAAATGAGAAAAATTGAAAAACAGGATGGAGATTTATGGGACAATAATAAATGACCAAAGATATTGGTCTTAGGAGTTCCTGAAGGTGTGCAAAGACAAAATGGATGACATTTTAGTGAAATAATTATAAAAATTTCCACAATTTGGAGAAAAAAAATGTCCAAGTATAGGAAAAACATAGAACTCCTAATAGACATGACCAGAAAAGATGTTCACAACACATTGTAGTCAAATTTTACACAATAAAACATAAAGATTCTAAAATGTGCACAAGAGAAACACCAGATGACTTTCAAGTGTTTTCAATTAGACTATCAGCAGAATTCTCATCCAAATCCCTACAAGGTAGGAAACAATGGTGAGATATAGTCCAAATCTTAAGACAAAACAAGTGTCAATCCAAAATACTAGATCCTAAATGCTTTCATTTCTGAATGAAGGTGAAAAAGATCTTACATAACAAGCAGAAATTGAAACAATATGTCACCACACATCCAGCCTTAAAAAAAGCCTAAGATGTTCTACACACAGAAACATTGGTCATCACTGTGAAAGAATGTCCAGGCAGATCTCCCAGTAAAATTATAAGGAAAATCAAAAGTAAACAATGAAAATATTTATGAAAAATGGTAGGGACAAGTCATCACTTATCAATAGCATCCTTGAATATAAATGGTCTCTACTCTCCAAAAGAGGCAGACTGGCCAAATGGATTAAAATAACAAGACCCATCTACTTGCTGTCAAAAAAAAAAAAACACCATCTCACCAAGAAACCCACAGTCAGAAAGTTAAAGGATACAAAAAGGTATAACATGCTTATGGAAACCAAAAATGAGTAAGTGTAGCCACCTTAATTTCAGACAAAATAGACTTTATCACAAAAACCATTAAAAGGGAAAAATGGGGCTGGCGCCATGGCTCATTTGGTTAATCCTCCACCTGCAGCGCCAGCATCCCATATGGGCACCGGGTTCTAGTTCTGGTTGCTCCTCTTCCAGTCCAGCTCTCTGCTGTGGCCTGAGAGAGCAGTGGAGGATGGCCCAAGTGCTTGGGCTCCTGCACCCACATGGGGACTGGGAGGAAACACCTGGCTCCTGGCTTCGGATCAGCATAGTGCCGGCCGTAGCAGCCATTTGGGGGATGAACAAACAGAAGGAAGACAGGAAGACCTTTCTCTCTCTCTCTCTCTTTCTCACTGTCTATAACTCTACCTGTCAAATAATAAAAAATAAATAAATAAAATAAAAATTTTTAAAAAAAGGAAAAACAAGGGCACTAAGATTAAGGGGTCAGTCCAACAGGAAGATGTAACTATCATATACATACACCCAATTATAGGACACCTGACTATTTAAAAGAGATGTTAATGGATCTAAAGGGAGACATTATAAAAATAATGTATGAGGGCAGAATGGTGATTCTGCAGCTTAAGCTGTTGTTTGCAATGCCTGCATCCCATAACAGAAAGCCTGATATCAGTCCTGGCTACTCTTTTGTTCCAGCTTACTGGTAATCCAGCTTCCTGATAATGCACCTGAGAAGGCAGCAGAAGATGGCCCAACTGCTTGGATCCCCACCACCTATGTCAGAGACCCTGATGGGATTTCTTGTCCTGGCTTCATCCTGGGCTACCCTAGATATTGTAACCATTTGGGGAATGAACCAGTAATTGGAGATTTCTCTCTCCCTGTCTCTACCTTAAAAAATACATGTTTAGCAATAATGCACATGCTAGCTATTAAATACTACAGAAGAGCCTAAAATAAAAACATTACCCCCTTTTTTCTATACTAGTTATATATTTCCCAGAACACATTACTCTTTTTTTTTTTAAA
The DNA here is from genome assembly GCA_949820135.1 of Sylvilagus floridanus. NCBI lineage: Eukaryota > Metazoa > Chordata > Mammalia > Lagomorpha > Leporidae > Sylvilagus > Sylvilagus floridanus. The sequence continues at coordinate 1,561,857 of OX463235.1, read as the reverse complement.
GATCTATTTATTTACCTGAAAGTCAGAGTTACACAGACAGACAAAGAAAGGCAGACAGAGAGAGAGAGTGGTCTTCCATTTCCTGGTTCACTCCTCAACTGACTTCAATGACCGGAGCTGTGCCAATCTGAAGCCAGGAGACAAGAGCCTCTTCCAGGTCTCCCATGTGGGTGCAGGGGCCCAAGGACTTGAGCCATTCTCCACTGTTTTCCCAGGCCACAGCAGAGAGCTGGATCAGAAGAGGAGCAGCTGGGACTAGAACCGGTGCCCTTATGGGATGCCGGCACTTCAGACCAGGGCTTTAACATGCTGCACCATAGTGCTGGCCCCCCAGAACACATTATTCTTAAAAGTCTCCTATATTATCTTCTGAGACATCCATATGCATATAAAAAAGGGTACTTTAAAGTGTCATGAAAAAAGTATGTTTTGCTGTAATAAATTTTGAAGTCCATGCATACAAGAAGGTTTGTGTCTTTTTTTCTTTAGAAGGGGGCATTTTTTCTGTATCTTGCTTTACATAAGCAATCTGTCTTTAAATCATTTTTTAGAACAATTACATATTTAACATTTGATTGTATGGGTTTATCAATTCCCTATCAATATACATTTAGGTTGTTTCTGTTTTATTCTCATCATGAACAGTATTATAAAGAACTTACAGTCTTTATATATTTGACAAAATATATGTAAGATAAGTTTCTACAGTTGAATCATACTAAGAGACATTTGCATTTCAAGTATTTTGTAGAGAGATCTCCCAAATTATCCTCCAAAGAGACTCTACTGCATTACATTCTTACCAATATGAATGCAAGAGCCTGTGTCCCCACACCTTCAACAAGTCTGCATGACCAGAGTCAGAATTTCTTCAGATGCTTCCAATTTCTCATTTTTTTCTGATCTCTATCTTCAAATTTTTCTTCCTGCTTTTTAGCTCTCTGATCATGCTTGGCTTTCTTACCAAACTTCTCTCTGAATGTGGTCCTGCACTTATTTCCTCTATAATTACCCCCTATGCTGCCTTGTTTCACACCTCCAAACTTAGTTTTCCTGCTCACAAACTGCATGAATAGCCTCCCTGAAGCTCAGCACAAGTAAACAGAAAAAAGGTACTCTTTCCCTGGTCTCCCAACCTGCCATCCTCCTGAACCAACAGAGAATGTTAATCAGGAAACATGGAAATAATTCATCTGGGTCACATTATAAGGAGAAATAAATTCCTACTGGTTTAGCTATGGGGAAAAGTCATCTAGAAGAATTCTGTATTGTCTTTTGTTAAAATAGAATCTGGAGCTGCCACCTGCAGTGCTGGATTCCATATTGGTGCCTACTCCACTTCTAATCCAGTCCTGGCTAATGAGCCTCAGAAAGCAGCAGAGGATGGCTTAGGTGCTTGGGTCCCTATAACCATATGAGAGACCTGGATTTAGCTCCTAGCTCCTGGCATCAGTTTAGGCCTGCCTTGGTCATTGCAGCCATCTGGGGCAGTGAATGAGCAGAGGGAAGATCTCTTTCTGCTTCTTCCTCTTCCTCTGCCTCTCCCTTTCTGTAACTCTGCCTTTCAAATAAACTAATCAACCTTTAAAAAAGAAAAAGAAGTTACAAGTACCTTAAAAATCAATGCAGGGGCCAGTGCTGTGACATAGCAGGTAAATCTGCCACCTGCAATGCCAGCATCCCCTGTGGGCACTGGTTGGAGTCACAGCTGCTCCACTTTTGATCCAACTCTCTGCTATGGCCTGGGAACACAGTGAAAGATAGCCCAAATGGTAGGGCCCTTGCACCCATGTGGGAGATCTGGAAGACGCTCCAGGCTGCTGGCTTTGGATTAGTGCAGCTCTGGAAATTACAGCCAACTGGGGAGTGAATCATCAGATGGAAGACCTCTCTCTCTCTCTCTCTCTCTCTCTCTCTCTCTCTCTCTCTCTGCCTCTCCTCTCTGTTTAACTCTTTCAAATAAATAAATAAATATTTTAAAAAATGGAATCTTTTTCTATATTCCATACTAGACAATATTCCTGTATTTGAGTCAATAGTTCATGATAATTATTCATTATTCCTTCTTTGGAACTGGGAGTAATCAAAAATATGGATGAAAGAAAGGGAAAATCTAAACATCTAAAGTACTAGATTGAAAGTAGGAACAAATGGACAGGAAGGCTGGAGGGAAGAGGGTTAAGAATAAAACCCAACTTCTTAAATCCTTAAAAACAGAAAGGAAGGAAGAAGAAGGAAAGAGGTAAGGAAGTATGGTTATGTTCTTGGAATTGTATCCATGAAAAATATGGAATCTGTTCTTTTTATATTAATAAAAATAAAACTGTTTAAAAATTAAAAGTTTTTTTTCTTTTATTGTGTCACTACTGTCTCATCCCAGCACTCTAAAAACAGAATCCCAACGCAGGCATGAGTTGCAGGTTGGGGCACAGTGGAAGGGCCAGTGACAGCCCTGTTTCTCTACCAGCAACCTCTGCATCCCAGCTTCAGATCTAGCCAAGGTTTACCAGCTGCCCAGAATCAGCTTCATAAAATAAACTAGTTAGGGGGAAGGCTCAGAAAAAAAAAAAATCAATGACCTCACTGTCTCCTTGCCAATGACACATCTTAGGAATTAGCATGCTGCTAAAGAAAGTGAGATTATGGCCAAGTTATGTATAAAGAACACAAGAATGAAAAGTTGGGAGGCATTTTTGTGGTTTATGAGCACTCGCATTGAACTACAGATGATGGAAGGAGATGGATCCCAGAATGGGGGCTAAAGTAGCCAGCCCAGACAGCAGTGGTCAACCAGCCTTTAAGTTGAGATTTATGAGTATTTGCAAACTGTAAAATGAGCTCTACATACAGTAACTGTAATTTTTCCCCCTTAGGACACAAGAAAAACATTTTTATCCCAATTTTTATCCATTTATTTTCTCATTTCATTTGATACGCAGGGAGAAGGGAGGGAGAGGAGAGACATTTTCATTTGTTGGTACATCCCCAAATGCTCACAACAGCCAGGAACGTACCAGCCTGAAGTCAGGATTCTGGAACTCCATCCAGGCCTGGGTGAGTTCAGCTGATCCTGAAGACACACAGTCCTCAGTGATACCTTCTTTTATACAGATACATCTCAGTATAAAATAACACCCCTTATTGAATGGTTGTGAGATCTCATCACAGATGAAAATAAAACATTATTCCAAAGGCTGATGTGAATCAATAGGTTTCCTACCTACCTAAGAATCACCCTGATCACCAAGGAGACCAAGGAAAGAGGCCCAAGCAAAGCCACTTGGGACCTGTGCAGAGTCCATCTCTGGAGTATGCAAGAAGGCAACACCAGTCATGGGCAGTTCTGGGCCTCTTTGACCCTGGAGTGGGTACACAAACTAGCCAACTCACATTTAGGCTGAGGGAACAGACCAGTAGGCTGGCCAAAGATTGTGTCACCCATTCAGGAATCTGGACACAGGAGTGGCCTAACTAGAATCATCACAAAGAGATGCACAAAACAGGAGTTAGCCAGAGTGCTAATGGGGTAATAAAGGCACAGATTCTAGCCTAAGATAGCAAACAATGCCAACCTTCTCTTTTGTTGTAAAATTCACTTCCTTTATTTTAAAGGCCTTGGGAAACATATTTGTTGACACTTCATGTGCAAAACACACATGGGCTATTCATAATTGGACTATAAATATTATCATATATATATATAAATATTATATTATTTCTCTGAGCAATAACCATCAGGGACTACCTCAAGGAGGGACAATCAAAGGAGATTACTTCAGTCCCATTCATAGAGAATTATGCATCCTACAGGAACCTCTTTTTACAAGCAACTTCTCTTATTTTCCATTTAAGAAAAATAGAATTTTTTTATTTTATAATAGACAAGATTACTATTCCAGGAGAGATTCTTTTTTATATATATAGAGCCCAACACCTGCCTTGGGTGTTGGCACCTGTGATGCCAAATGGATGGACAAGCAAGCCTACTGAAGTCATCTACTAGGAGACACGACACTTAACCCAAATTGCTATATTTCACTCTACACACACACACACACACACACACACACACACACAAATGAAAACTGAAATAAAGAACTCCAGTCTATCAGTCCCCTAGTTTAAGCAAAGGGCATATGTGCATTATTCCAGATCTGCACCCCCTTTTGACTGTGCTCACAAGTGGACTATTTGCACAGGAATGTGGAGTGTGAGTCAGGAGTAACTGCAGCAGTGAAAGTGGCCAGTGTTTCCATTAAAACTGATTTCAATGACCTCAAATGCAATCATAAAACTTCTGTTCCTAGCAAAGAACACACACACACAGCCATATTCATCCCTCTCCCAACAAAACTCTATTGCAAGCTGTTTATTTAGGATTGTCTTTTCACATTTAATTACACCAGTTCTCTACTGCTTATAAAAGTATCAATGTAAAAAACTGAAATGTGAGTCAACTATATCAAACTATTTTAGAAATTAATTCTAAATTTTTAAAAAAAATTTAAAACTCTAAAAGGTAGAAGTTTAATTTTGGCAATCTGCACAAATGACCTGTGTCTTACTTGTGCTTTTGAATACTTCCCAATCTCCCTTCTGGCCTTCCCCTCACCTCATTTCTTCATCATTGCCCCACATGACCCTGAAACCCGCTCCCTTTGGAGCAGTCTTATAGACTGCCATTCAATCACATGAGGAATGTTAGTTATTTCAAAATGGCTCAGAAAGACAGAGCTGAATGGCATCTAATGCCAATAAACAGGCCTTCTAATATTCATTAAATATGTTGCCAGCATATGCCTGGAAAAGCACCACAAAATAGCCCAAGTACTTGTGTCCCTGCTCCTTCATGGGAAACTTCAATGAATCTCCAGCCCTGAAGGTTGTGGCCACTGAAGAAGTGAATTAGTGGATGGAAGAAGAGCTCTCTCTCTCTCTCTCTCTCTCTCTCTCATTCTCTCTCTCTCTCTCTCTCTGTGTTTGTGTGTGTGTGTGTGTATGAGGAAGTTGTCTTTCCCTCTCTCCAATTCTGCCTTTCAAATAAATAAACTTCTTTAAAAAAAAAAAAAACTTTTAAAAAGGAGTCCACACTGTGGCACAACCAGTTAAAACCATGGCCTGCATCTCCAGCAGCCCATATAGGTACTTGCTCATTTCCTGATGGCTCAGCTTCCCATCCAGCTCCCTGAAATTGGCCTGGAAAAGCAATCCTTGGTGCCCTCCATCCACATCAGAGAACTGTTTCCTGACTCCTGGCTCCTGGCTTCATTCTAGCCCAGCCCAAGAAATTGTGGTAATTTGGGGAGTGAACCAGCAGATGGAAGATGTCTCTCTTAGAATAAAAAAGTAAATTAAGAGGAAACCAATACAGAAAATCCCTTCTCTAACATTCTGCCTTTAGTTTAAAAAATAATTTAAAAATTTTCAAAAAATTAAATAACTGATACTAAAAATAACTAATATATAAAAATAACTAATATTCTGACTCAAGTTAACATATGATAGAGCCAAGAAAACTACTCCTAAGTTAGTCTAGTGCCTCCTCCATCTTTTCCTACAGAAAAACCATTTCTCTTGCTTTCCAAGCATTCAAAACCAAAAGAACCGATGCTACTCAGTATAACTCTGTTTAAGACTACTCTAGCACTGAAAGAAAGAAAAGGAGCAGGGGCACAAATCCAGGGTGATTTCAAGGTGACAGTTTCCTCCTTACTTTGAACCTTGGTTTCTAGTTAGAGATGGTCATGAAGGCAATTTCACATATTTCAGTACTGCACAAACACCTTCAATCACAGACATAGGCTCCCTGTGTGTACACCAAGAGAACATAGAGCACTCCACAAGGGTTAAACATATTAAACAAATTTTCCCCACCCTACTGATCACAATCTCAAGAACATCACAGTCAAAATTCCATTTTACTTTGAGAAATAGACTACATAAATTTTTCTCCTCCAAGATGTATTCCTGTGTAAAGGATCCATGTCCATGCAGGACGGCAACACCATACAATGCAAACCAGGCAAGTGGCAGAGCTATGGCTTTGATGCTCTGAAGGGAATGAATAACATGTATGAATTGTAACTTGACTAAATAGCTTAACCTTGCTCTAGGAGTGATACAGGTTTGGGCTAAAAAGATAAAACAGAGACCAGCTGATACTGTTCAGTGAAAAGAAAGGAATATTGGTCTCCAGTAGATACTTTGTAGCATATTATCTTTGAGAGGATTAAACTTTCTATTTATATTTAAAGAAATAAAATTTTGAATAAGTTCTACCCTAACACATGGCAGCTTTAGACACTGTTCACATTACAGCTAATCTTGATCACTTATCCCCCATTGAACAAATGACAACCAAACTAAAATAGAAGAGTCCAACACAATGCTGACACCTGTTCAACAAGCATCTCCCAGATCTTGATACACAAGCCAATAGCAGGGGTATCGTGGGACTGGTATTTTCCCATGGGAGTTAAGCCACTACCACCCCGAACGCTGGCATCCAATGTGAGTGCTTTATGTGAGATTTATTTATTTATTTGAAAGATGGAGTTATAGAGTGGAGAGACAAAGAAGGGACAGATGTGTGGTGTAGCTGGTAAAGCCATCACCTAAAATGGTGGCATCCCATGTAGGCAGCAGTTCATGCCCTAGCTGCTTGACTTCTGATCCAGCTCTCTGCTAATGGCCTTGGAATAGAAGCAGAAGATGGCCCAAGTACTTGGGCCCTTGCCATCCATGTGGAATACATGGATGAAACTCTTGGATCCTGGTGTGGCCCTAATAGGGCCTGGCCCAGCACTGGCAATTGCAGCCATCTGGGGAATGAATCAGCTGATGGAAGATCTTTCTCTCTCTTTCTCTCTGTAACTCTGACTTTCAAATAAATTAATACATCCTGAAAGAGAAAGAAATCTTCAACCTGTTAGTTTAGTCCCTAGATGGCCACAATAGCCAGGGCTGAGTCAGGTGGAAGTCAGGAACCAGGTACCTCATCCAGGTCTCCAACATTGGTAGAAGCGACTCAAAGTCTTGGGCCATCCTCTGCTGCTTTTCCCAGACCATTAATAGGAAACTGGACCATAAATGGAGCCACTGGGAGAGGAACCATCACCTATTTGAGATGCTAGAATTAAAGACAGTGAATTTAACCTCTAGTGACAGAATGCTGGCCGCATGAATGCCACTTCTGATCTGCCTCCCTGTTAATGCACCTGGGAAGGCAGCAGAAGGAAGTCCAAGTACTAGGGCCATCCATGGATCATGTATCACATAAAAGACATGGATGGAGTCCTAGGCTCCAGGCTATCAACTAGCCCAGCTCTGTTCACACCACGGCCATTTGAGGAGTGAACCAGCAGATGCAAGATCCTCAGCCTTCTGTCTTTCTTTCTCAGCAAATCTGCCTTTAAAATAAAAATTTTTAAATTTACTAAAAAAAGTGGGGGGAGGAGGGTGAAAAAGGAGCCACATCCAAATAACAGAGCCAGGCTACAGTTGTGCTCTCCCTCAGCAGCCTTTTGCTCTAAGCGGGAAGTCCCAGCTTACAGACATTGACATAAAAGACACACTCACATCATATTTCAAAATAAGAGATGAGAGGTTTTCAAGGCAGGTCGATTTCATGATGACTTTTATTGAAAAATTATGCTGAGTTTAAGCAGAAGCTTTTTGGTGTAGCCAAGTTATCCCAGTGCCTAATTCAAGGAGTCAGCCTGTGCTGACAGGGGAGAGAGCTGAATTATCCCCATTGCTCTTCTCAGCATCATAAAGAGAACGAAAAAAGTGTACTCATGTCTGTGGTTATAAAGAAGATGGAAGCACAAAAATTTCAGAAGGGGGAGAGCAAAGCTCAGATATAGTTTTCTTAAGAAAATAAAATGAAGTAAATCTCAGACCATAATGTGGGTTGGAAAACACCATCAGTTCATCAGCTCTCACCAGGATCCAGGAGAGCTGCCTTGTCTACCCTCAGACCAAATATTTTTAAACACATTTTGATTAAATGCATGCAGATTGCTAAACTCAGCAATCTGAGTCTCCAAGTGCCAAAAAAAAGTCTTAGTTTCCACTATGGGCAGGGATAGCCCAACCAGGCATTGAGGATATGAGCAAAGCTTTTCCACAACAAAGAACGTGAAATATGAAGCAGTCACACAGGAAAACAGTCTCTAATGCTGAATGTGAGCCCAAGGGTAAGCAGACAGTAAACCTGTTAGGTCCCAAGAGAAATCAGCTTTTTAGCCTTGCAGTCACAAGGAAAACACAACCACTTAAAACGTTTCATGGTGACTGAAAACATTTTTGTCCTTCTCTGAAAAATAGCCTGATGTGGACAAGGGCTGAGAGGAAAATAAAATCACATGCAGTCTACTGGATGTAAATCAATGGAAAAACTTGAAAATAATTCCAAGACTAGAGAAGCATAATGAGAAAAGCAATGAAATGAGGGATGGATGAGTGTCTTCAGCCCTTTTTCTCCATCAAATTCCTTAGAAATCTACATTTGCTAATGTAGTGTCATTCACTCCACTGCCAAAGGGTTGGAAGGCAGAACAAATTGTCTACCTTGGAGGTGACCAATCAGTCTCTTTCAATGTCCACTGTCACTCAATAAATAGTCTTGCAGACCAAGTAGCATTTTAGATCAAGGCGGTGACTATTGTGGGAGATTTATAACATCATTCATGGACTACACAAAATTACTGAATTAAAAGTCAGCATGCTGTAGACTGATTATCCAATCCCACATGCAGTTGCCTTGGCCCACAGGCTGGATGTTCCCCATCCCTGATTTAGAGTAAAATACTAACCGAGATTCTGACTTCTTACTCTTCACTTACTGGCCCAGTCAGAGCTGATGTGCAATCAAGGCCCCTGGAACCAACTGCAGTTAGAAGAAACTTCTTTCCACTTCCCTTGTAACTTTAGATTGTGCATTTTCATAGACACTGATTCCACCCAAAATGTCTATTGATAGGCTAGTATTGTAGCACAATGTGTTAAGCTACCTCCCGCAATGGCAACATCTCACTTGAGCACCATTTCAAGTCTCAGCTGCTCCACTTCCAATCTAGTTCCCTACTAATATGCCTGGGAAAGACAGCAGAAGATAGCCCAAAACTTGGGTCACTGCCACCCACTTGGGTGTTTGAAGCTCTATCTAGGATTCATTTTCTAGCTTTACTTCCTAAATGGCTGCATTATTCTAAAGGAGTTTCATAAATTAGTAATCTGGTGACACCATTCTAACAGAACATTTGAATCACTCAAAATTATTTATGTGAAAACTTTATTATACTAAAAGTCAGTCAGCAATAGTTTTCAAGGCCACATCTTCTACTCCATTATGTAGGCAACTCTGTGGGGGGAGGGGGCACTTTTTTCTTTTTCCTCTTCTTACCCTCCTCACATTAGTGACTTCCATGGATGTTTCCACAGACCACAGTCATTATGAAAACATGGAACTAATATCCTCCCATGTCAAAAATGTCATGGGCTTAAACACAGAACCCAAAATAAGACAAGGCCCCCTTAATTAAAACCATATGGACTGTAAGATAATCAGCTTAGTGGGGTATTGGGTGACTGCAAAGAATTGGGCAGAGAATAAGTGTTATTTTTTGCATATATGCTTTTATAGTTCTCCACTTTATGCAAATCCAGAAGATTTGCATTAACTTCAGTTAAATAGCTTCACACACAGATTTGCATTAACTTCAGTTCACTTCTGATTTTGCAAAGGGATCAGTGGCAGATAACAGTTGACAACCTTGCTAACAGAACAAAGAAAGGCTGCAGACAGAAATCGAAAAGTAGCCAAATAAATCATCAACTATGATTCCATGGCCTCAAACTCCAGACTGAAAAAAGTCTGTTAACTTAAGAAAGAGGGATCAGTCCACAAAGCTACCGCACACCCTTCGCGCTGCTCCCATTGGGAAAAAGCCAAACACATAGGACAGCTGCCAAGTGTATTCGCCAGGGACCCCACTGGGCCAATAAGAATCAGGATGGGGTCCCTGGGGCAGATCCTAGTCTGATCCTCCTTCCTCAGCCCCCTGCTGCCTCAGGCTCCCAGCTTTAGGCTTCCAAGTCCCGCCCCACCAGAAGCACCTCGCCCCACCAGAAGCACCCCGGGGACACAGCCTGAGGCCCAGCCAGAAGGCATTCAGCGACCTACCCAAAGTGGGAACTGAGCTTATTTAAATGTAAAGAACTGGAATCTGGCTGCCTTCCTTCCCAGTCCTTGCGCCTGCCCTGCTAGTGCACTTCCCTCCACCAGCGCCTTCTCTTGTAAATACTAATAAAGCACGTTCAGGAAAATTGGAGCAAAGTAGCACGCCGGACTGGCCTGGAGCTGGGGGGTGGGAAGCGGCAGTGGGAGATGTGGCAGGCAGGGTCCCAGCTCTAGCCTTGCCCGAAAAAGCTGCCAGGATTGCTAAGAAACAAGTGAGCCCCATCTCAGTGCCGCCAGCCACCTCACAGCTAACCCCTCCCCCGCAAAACACATCCCCTCCTCTTCCAGTTCTCCATACTTGCCGTGCAAAGTCCCGGGAGCAGGTCCACTTTCTTCAGGACACACGTGGAGTAATGCAGAGTGTGTGCGGCAGTAAAAGGCTCCAGCACGTGGGACCCACAGGCGGCAGATGCAGAAGCACGGAAGCAGCGGACAGCAGGCTGGGGCTTTGTGCGTTCAAATTGCCAGGTCGGTTAGTGCCAGCAAGAGACGCAGTGAACGCTGGAGAACTAGCAGTGCAACCTCTTAGGACTGACTCTGACCGCTGAATGAACTTCCTTTGTCCCAAACTTGGAGCACGCGCATTTAGAGCACGTAGTACGTCAGCTCCCTTGGCACTCTGGGAAATGGAGTCCAGGCCCGGGCATTCCCAAAGAGACCAGATGGACCTCCCAATGGCTTTAGTCTGCAGCGGCAGAGGGAGGCAGACAGGAAAACAGAGGGCATTTGCTTTTGTTTAATCCCTCCTTCCCTTCTTTCCTTCCCCCAAATCTGCAGGATCAGTTGGTGCTCCGTCTTTCCTGAACCAAAATCTTAAACAGTGACATCAACTGCTGCTAACTGAAGCCCAAATCTTTGTTCCTTCAGAAACTCTGTCTCCTTACAGAAAAATCTTACTTGCTGCTTTGTTCCTGGAAATTACTCGTAAATAATAAATGACTATGAATACAATTTAACTTTTAACAAAGGTGTAGAGGGCATAGATTAACATCCAGATTTGAGAAAATAATTTTAATTTGTGTTTTATTGGTGCTTATGGTTCTTTGCAAATCATTTCACACCATTCTTAAATCACCAAATACAGAAAAACAGGGGAATTGGATAAGAACTAACATTACTGAGTTTATCTTCTGGAATTCAGGATAAGGGACTAAATGCCTTACATTGAATCATTTATACCTTAGATTAATCCTGGAGACAGTATTATCAGGAGCTCACAAAGGGCAAACTGAGGTGCAAAAAGTTTAGTATTTGCCCATGGTAATATCATTAAAAAGTCTGTTAACAGAAGTCACTGTGCACTTACTGCCCATATAAGACCTCTGTCCTTAATGAGTTGTATGAGAATTAACTGCAAAACTTGTTCTCAAACAGTACTTTTTACATTGTATGCGTGTATGTGAGCAAACTGTTGAAATATTTACTTAGTATAGAGTTGGTCTTCTGTATATAAAGTTAATTAAAACGAATCTTAAAGAACAATGGGATGGAGGAGTAGGATGTGGGATGGGAGTAAGAAAGAGAAGGTGGGCATGGGGGTAAAAATCATTATATTCCCAAAGTTGTACCTATGAAAATTGTATTCATTAAATAAAAGCTTTAACAAAAAACGTCTAGGTTAAAGGCCAACCAAAATCTAATACTAGTTTAAGAAATCTTCCTTTTTCTTGAGGCTCAGTTTTTAAACCATAGATTTCTCATCCAGAAAAAAAAAGTGAGAGAGAGGAAGAGTACCTACAATTATAACCAACATTATAGAGACTCACATACAATTATAACATCTAAAAAAGATAGAATATGCAAAGTTGCTATTATTCCATGGTCATTTTTTCTTATTTTTTAATATAAAGATAGCATATAAATATTATGCATCCTTAGATATATGTGTGTTGTCTCTTTTTATAAGTTTTTAAGTAGAAATGCAAATGTATAATTGGATGACATGGAGTTCTATGTTTATGATTACATCTGTCAATTATAATAAATGGGATTAGAGTTGTTACTGGATTAGCAATGCTTAACTCTTTTTTTTTTAAAGGTTTCTTTATTTATTTGAAAGTCAGAGTTACACACAAAGAGAAGAGGCAGAAATAGAGAGAGAGAGAGAGAAAGAAGGAGAGAGAGAGAGAGAAAAATCCACTGGTTTATTACTCAGTAGGCCATAAAAACCAGAGCTGCACCAATTCAAAACCAGAATCCAGGGTATGGGTTTCCTGCATGGGTGCAGGAGCCCAAACACTTGGGCCATCTTCTACCACCTTCCCAGGCCATAGCAGAGAGCTAGATCAGAAGTGGAGCAGACTTGAACCAGAACCCATATGAGATGCTGGCACCGCAGGCAGCAGCTTTACCCACTATGCAACAGCATTGGCCCCCAGAATGCTTAACTCTTTATTCATTGACTTTACATTAGTATTTCCTATATCAGTTAATATTCTTTGTGTAGATTGTTGTTTCTTGACAGCTTGAAAACTTCATCAGGCAAGAAGCATGTTTGCTTGGACATTCAAACTCAGCATCTTGACAGAGTCAGTTTCTTAGCCAAATACTTAAATGAGGATATAAAAAATAAAAAAGATTTTGACCCCCTAGAACTGCCTAGTAGAGGAGACAAGGAAATAGAAATCTATTTAATGACTGTCACAATTAGATGAATGTATAATTTGTTGTTTTGAGAGAAGTTTGACCATAAAAGAAGCATAATAATAACTACATGGGGTTGAAGTGCATAAACAGGAACTATCCAGGGCCAATCAGATTAAATGTTCACCCTGGCTTTGTAAGGCTTTTGATTCATTTATTTATTAATCATTAATTGAGCAATCTTTTGTGTGATGTGTGGAAAGAACGAGTAGCCATTTGATTTCCCCAGAAATTGGAGTAAGAAATACTGAGCAACCAAATATAGGCAGAGAGAGTAGATTAAGTAACAAAAGGCTTTGGACACAAAGGTAAGGAAGGCAAAAGGCAGGGAGGTCAAATAACAAGTCTATAACAGGAAATTTAATAGACACTGTGGCAGTGGAAACAAAAAAGAGGCAAAGCATTACAGTGAGATCTAAAAGGTAGAATCAACAGGATTTCAACACTTTACCATGGTATATGAAGTTAGAAGGAAATTCACATGTAAATTTTAATTTGTATTTTATTATTTAAAGGACAAGATGTTCTCAGTACATTATTGTTTATCAGTAATGATATATACTTCTGGGGCTGGTGCTGTGGTGCAGGTAAAGCTGCCACTTGCAGTGGCAGCACTTCATATGGGTGCTTGAGTCCTGGCTGCTCCACTTCTGATCCAGCTCTCTTCTATGGTCTAGGAAAGCAGTGGAAGATGGTCCAAATTTTTGTGCCCCTGCACCCACATGGGAGACCTGGAAGAAGCTCCAGGCTCCTGGTTTGATTGCCCTAGCTCTGGTCTGGCTATTGCAGCTATTTGGAGAGTGAGACAGTGGGTGGAAGACCTCTCTCTCTCTCTCTCTCTCTTTCTCTCTCTCTGTGTGTGAGTCTCTGTCACTCTGTTAATTCTGTCATCCAAATAAATAAATCTTCAAAAAATAGAATAAAAAATAAAAAGCTACTTCTAGTCAGTTTATAACATTTCTGTAAATCCAGGACATAATCTCATGGGTAGATGCTATCTATAAGCCCTATGCCAATCATCAAGCCAAGCATTTTTAACTGTGACCAAATACAATCGTCCTCATTATGATGCAGTTACTTAGAAACTAGAAGCCATAATCAGTGTCTATAAGGACAATCTAAGTGACAAAAATTAAATTCAAAAACCTATAACTCAAAGCTGAATATGGAATACGTCACTAATTCATGGTATATGTGTCCACCAACCTGTACTCAAAGCACAATGAATCAGGAAATAAGTAAAAATTTCCCAGAATAGCCAAAATACACATTATTAAGTCCAAGTGAGGTGTTCTGCCACTGGCTCAGCATCATGGCTCTAAAATAAACTCACTCTGTCTTGGCTGCTCTGATGGGAGTGGATTCACACAAAGAGAAGAAAGTAGAAGGTGTGAATAGTGAATAAGTGGGAAGAGCAGCAACAATGCCACAGAGCTCTGTGGCCCCTAACTGAATATAATATTCAGGCAGGCATCTTCTTGACTTCCTGGACGCTGCCATGCTCTCAGTTGTCATGAGACCATAAGCACTGGACACAGAGCATTCATAGCCAGCATCCAAAATTCACTTAGTGATAATGGAGCACAGTAGCTTGGGTTCATGGATGCTGTTAAGCCTCACTCATTTGCTATATCATCCTGTTTGGAGCCACTGGAATTGGAGAGCACATGGGCTCAGGGTGGGTAGAGAAGCATGGTGTGTAGGGTCTTATGCTGATTGTAGTTGTGCAGACGCATAGGTAGAGGAGGAGGAATAGAGCAAGAGCCCTAGCACTGTAGGAGTGAGGAGCAGATGATGAAGGAAGACAAGGGTGATTTGTCTGCATTATGCCTGGTACTCCCCTGGATATAACTGACACAACGTGAATGATGTGAATATAAAGCTTACCCTAAAGGCACTTACAGGCATGTAAGACAGATGACAAGGACATACACAATTACAAAACAATATGACAAAATCTGTAGGTGCACAATACAATCACCTACATCATTTGTGGATGCCATGCCCATGTCACGCAGGAATCATCTGGTAAGGTTAGATCTCAGAGGTAGAAGAACTCAGAAATGACATCATTGTCTGAAATGAAAATAGGCTGATGTTAGCCAGAAGCTAAATGAAGCTGGAACCAAAACATGGATCCTGACTGAGAAGCTGTCAAACCCATTATTAGCCTGGACAAGGCTGAACTCTCCCAGCTTCTGTCCTGGCACCCATGTCTTTGCAGAGTCATAACCAAGAAAAAGAAACTCATATCTAGCTTTAACTGACTGGATGTACTGTGGGAGCTCCCCACATTTGAGGGCAGAATCTTTTTACCCTGTGATTTCCTCTTTCATGGAATGTTCTTTTTTCTAGCATTTTCTTCTTAGTGTACACCTCTCCTGTCACCAGATCTCTCACAGACCCACAAATAATTTTAATTATCTCCCACAGGGAAGATGATAATTACTTGTTGAATGAACAGAATCTTGAAGTGTCATCTAAAAGAAGACTCATCTTATGATACACCATATGGGTGTAACGCAAGGTGAGAAAACTGAGGCAGAGGATTATGGTCACATGCAAACTTAGAGTCCTTCTTTAAAAGCAAAAAAATAAAAATAAAAAAGGAAAGATAGAAAGAAATAAAAAGAAAATCCCTATCACAACTCAGAATGCTCAGCCACCCAGCTCCTGAGTACATGCTCCTGGAAAATGACAAATCCCCTAAGACCAGAGTCTGGCAGTCACTATCTTAACATTGTAGAAAGCATTTGAGTAGAAAAAGCCCTGCCCCACTAGAATTCACTGGTCAAAAGATCCAATGGAAGCCTTAGAGGCTGGAATCCTCACACACTTGCCCACAGGGTAGACCAGGCACAGAGGCCATGAAGGTGTATTGTGGGCTGTGGGCTCATGGTGCTGGCTGCAGCTATTGACACACTAGGAAGGGGTGGTATGTGCTAGTGTGAGCTAGTCCTGCCTCTGTCCAGCACCGCGGTATGCATAGGCCAAGTCTGCACCTGCTGAGGTCAAGGGATGTAGAGGGACCTACAGTCAGAAGAAGTCTGATGCACTGGACTCAAGGCTGGAAGGTCAACTTAGAGACAGCATTTTCATGGGGTGAGGTAGCAGGGGCAGCCCTGGGAAGGGGACTGGTCTCCTTACCCCATGTCCTTTCCCTTATACACCTCTGAACTTAGATGAGCCTGGTTTGAGCATAACAACCTGTGTGAGTGATGCTGAGAAGCCACCAGATGACATTCTGGTTAATGTATGCAGGTTATAGGTCATAGTGTCAACAGTATATGCAATGTTGGTGTGCTCACCCATACACCTAATCTGAGGGTCTGACAGAGGGAAAGTGGGGCATGGGATTTGCAATACAGACTAAAGAGCAAGTGAAACAGACTGCCTTCTTACCTGGGACTACTAGAGAATGGGAACAGAAGTGTGCAGGCTAGAAATGGAGCAAAGAGATAGCAGATAGTACATCTCTTTTGCCCCTCTTCTTAAACTTGAGTTGGTGATAGTAGTGATGTTGGAAGTTGTGAATGAACTGCCTAATGTGGCTTTTTGCTTGTCTTTCCAGCAAAAGGTCCAGCAAATGACATTTCCTTAAGATGAAAATAGGAATACACACAGCTTGAAGCTTGACTGAGAGTTCTTAAAAAATAGGCCTTGCTGACTTGAAAGATACTACCTATACGACCCCCTCATTGGGGATTTGGAGTTCTGTCATTAGGACTGGCTTTTGCCACTGTTGGTGCACATCATTGTCTCTGCAAGAATCTCTGGCCACTCCTATGGCATTTACCTTTATTAGACATTTCCTCAGTTTCCCAGTTGAAAGGCACCAAACATGAATCCTGTAAGCTAAAGAGTTAAATCTATCTGAACTGCAATAGATTCTGATTGGCTAAATTTTTATTATGGAATTTCTACCAGAAATTCCCTTCATCAAAGTCTTCTTTATTCTGATTTTATCATACACAGTGATGGAGCAAGGACAAGAAGCCTTAGATTCATGTTGACCCCTCACCTACATAACAACAAGCAAGTTCCTGTTTCTCTGCCATGCCAATATAGCCCCTCCCTACCTTTACAAGCCCTGCCCTGCCTCTACTATTGGACACATCACTATCTGAAGACCCCTGCGGTCAGCCTCAGATCAATCAAGCTATGTCCCCCTATCTCAGCAGCTCAGCCTCAGAGTATAGCCTCAGCCCAATCCCTCCCAGCTCACAATGTTATGTTAAAGGACCTTTACATCTAACCTAAACTCTCCCTCTCTTTCAGCAACCCAGCTTTAGCTCAGATCTCCAAGCCCCTTGCAGCCACTTTGTACTATATAAATAAACCAGGTTATTCATGTGAAAACATCATACTGAAAATAAGGCAGTCATATATTTCAAAGCCACATTTTTTTT
Source organism: Sylvilagus floridanus (assembly GCA_949820135.1). NCBI lineage: Eukaryota > Metazoa > Chordata > Mammalia > Lagomorpha > Leporidae > Sylvilagus > Sylvilagus floridanus. The sequence continues at coordinate 1,544,562 of OX463235.1, read as the reverse complement.
AAAGATCTATTTATTTACTTGAAAGTCAGAGATACACACAGACAAAAGGAGAGGTATATAGAGAAAGACAAGTTGGTCACAATGGCTGTAGCTGTGCCAATCCAAAACCAGGAGCTAGGAGCTTCTTCCAGGTCTTCCATGTGGGTACAAGAGCCCAAGGACTTGGGCCATCTTGTACTGCTTTTCTAAGCCAAAGCAGAGAGCTGGATTGGAAGTCAAGCAGCCAGGACATGAACTGGCACCCATATGGGATGCCAGCACTGCAGGCGATGGCTTTACCCGCTAACTCACCATGACAGCCCCTCAGGACTACATTTCTTTCTCTTTTTTTTAACTTTTATTTAATAAATATAAATTTCCAAAGTACAGCTTTTGGATTACAGTGGCTTTTCACCCCCATAATTTCCCACCCACCCACAACTCTCCCCCATCCCTCTCCCTCTCCCATTCCATTCACATCAAGATTCATTTTCAATTATCTTTATATATAGAAGATTGATTTACCATATATTAAGTAAAGATTCCAACAGTTTACACTCACACTGAAACACAAAGTGTAAAATACTGTTTGAGTACTAGTTATAGCATTAATGAAGTAGGCAGGCATATAGGTTAAAATTGATTAGGTTTGTGAGCTGGAAGACCATGCCTTCACCATGCCCCTGTGTGACATTATGCCCTACCTGATACCTCTGCCACGCCCCTGTGTGACCTCATCCCCCTACTTGGGATCAGCCCACTCCCCTTTGAAAGTGGGTTAAAAGCCTAGGACACAATGTGTCCAGGCCTCTCTTCTTCTCTGGCATCTTGCCAGGAGGGGGCTTGCTATAGCCCTGTACCTCCAGGGCACATGGCTTTTGGGCCAGGCTTCCTGGCCCAGATACAGGCCTAGATGTTCTTCCACATGGCTGGTTTCTGGTGCTTGGTATGAACTCCTATTTACCTCTCTCTCTTAAATAAAGCCCTCACTCTCCTATGCATCTTTCTCACTAAATAAAAGCTTAAAACGTACCATGCTGCCTCATCTATCTGTGCCAGTATTTAGAATTTTTCTCTAAATATTAAGAAGCCTCTTGGGCATATTAATATTGGGGATTTAGTAATAAGCCGGTGGTGAAATCATAAGGCACCCCAAATTCTGGTAACACATATGGCACTCCAGATAAACTTTAAGGGGCCACATTTCAGTGTAAATTTTAGGAGGACTTTTCTGATTTCATTAATTAACAATGTACAACACATTAAGGACAGAGATCCTACAAGAGGAGTAAGTGCACAATGACTCCTGTTCTTAACAAATTGACACTCTTGCTTATGACTTCAGTAATCACCTTAGGCTCTTGTCATGAGTTGCCAAGGCTATGGAAGCCTTTTGAGTTTGCCAACTCTGATTTTATTTAGACAAGGTCATAGTCAAAGTGGAAGTTCTCTCCTCCCTTCAGAGAAAGGTACTTCCTTCTTTGATGGCCTGTTCTTTCCACTGGGATCTCACTCGCAGAGATCTTTCATTTAGGTCTGTCTTTTTGCCTTAAGGGTTGATTCTGAGGCCAGAGTGCTATTTAGGACATCTGCCATTCTATGAGTCTGCTGTGTATACCGCTTCCCATGTTGATTGTTCTCTTCCTTTTTTATTCTATCAGTTAGTATTTGCAGACACTAGTCTTGTTTATGTGATCCCTTTGACTCTTAGTCCTATAATTATGATCAATTGTGAACTGAAATTAGTCATTTGGACTAGTGATATGGCATTGGTACATGGCATTGGTACATTGGTACATGCCACCTTGATGGGATTGAATTGGAATGCCCTGGCACATTTCTAACTCTACCATTTGAGGCAAGTCTGATTGAGCATGTCCCAAATTGTACATCCCCTCACTCTTTTATTCCCACTCTTATATTTAACAGAGATCACTTAAACACCTATGAGTAATTGTGTGTTAATTACAGAGTTCAACCAATAGTATTAAGTAGAACAAAAAATACTAAAAGGGATAAAGTATTAAGTTGTTCATCAACAGTCAGGACAAGGGCTGATAAAGTCACTGTTTCTCATAGTGTCCATTTCACTTCAATAGGTTTCCTTTTTGGTGCTCGGTTAGTTGTCACTGATCAGGGAGAACATATGATATTTGTCCCTTTGAGACTGGCTTATTTCACTCAGCATGATGTTTTTCAGATTCCTCCATTTTGTTCCAAATGACCAGATTTCATTGTTTTTTACTGCTGTATAGTAATCTATAGAGTACATGTCCCATAATTTCTTTATCTAGTCTACTGTTGATGGGCATTTGGGTTGATTCCAGGTCTTAGTTATTGTTAATTGAGTTGCAATAAACATTAAGGGGCAGACAGCTTTTTTGTTTGCCAATTTAATTCCCTTTGGGTTCCAATAGTCTCTTAGTAGAGTTCTTTGGATCCCCTAAGAATCATATCATCTGCAAAGATGGATAGTTTGACTTCTTCCTTCCCAATTTGTATCCCTTTAATTTCTTTTTCTTACCTAATGGCTCTGGCTAAAACTTCCAGAACTATATTGAATAGCAGTGTTGACAGTGGACATCCCTGTCTGGTACCAGATCTCAGTGGAAATGCTTCCAATTTTTTGCCATTCAATAGGATACTGGCTGTGGGTTTTTCATAAATTGCTTTGATTGTATTGAGGAATGTTCCTTCTTTACCCAATTTGCTTAGAGTTTTCATCATGAAAGGGTGTTGTATTTTATCGAATGCTTTCTCTGCATCTATTGAGATAATCATATGGTTTTTCTTCTGCAGTTTATTAATGTGGTGATCATATTGATTTGCAAACATAGAACCATCCCTGCAGAAGGCTGTGCCAGTGTTGGCCCAGCTGCCAGGGTGCTTTAAAATAGAAGCAGTGCTGGAAAGCTGGGCTGCCCCGAAGAGACTGTTGTGGGAGAGAGGAGGGGAGGACTGCTGTTTTGCAAACACAGACCTGCTGCCAGGGCACAGGGATGTGGTTTTTACCTGCATCCTAGAGGTGGAACTAGGTACTGTTCCCCTGGATGGCCCCCTCCCTGTGAGAAGCTGTAGCTGTGTGTGTCTGTGAAGGTGAATTGGCCTTGGCTCCTTCTGGCCAAGTTGCTTTTCCTTCTGCTCTATTCCCTGGCTGGCCTGATGCCCCTTCTGTAGTATGGCCAACACACTAGAATGATGTTGGAGAAACAGCAGTGCCAAAGTTTTTTCCATAACTCTGTCTCCCCCAGGGGTAATCCTAGGGTAGTGGTGATTAAGGAGACAGTGATGATTGATTGCTGTGGTTTGGGTGCTCAGAGCCTTTGCAGAAATCAGGTTTATACTTTCATGTGATCATCCAACAGAGTTCAAGCATTTGTAAAAATATGGGTGGGATGAGTTGTATCCAACTAGGAGTGTGGCATTGGGAGAGGGGAGAGGGCAGTTATAGAAACTGAGAGGGAGATGGAACAGGGGCAGAGGGCTCTCTGATAGGAGCTGTGGCCATAGGTAGAGGGAACTAGGACCTGAGGCCCTGCAGGAAGGGAGCCTGGCAATGGATCTTCAGACCTTATTCTTCTCCAAACTTCCATCTTCTGCAAGCACCTCCTGTTGGTTGCACCCAATCATAAGCCCATTGCCAGCAATCTCTAAGACTTAGCTCTGGGGCACTGAGGAGGATGTTGATCTGGAGGTACAAGCAAAGAGCTTCCGATGTAATGGGTTGTGGGCTCCACTACCGATGTTTGAGCACATGCCCTGTGCCAGGCCTCCTAAGTGTTTTAGCTGTTTCCCTTACTGCTTGCATCACCTTCCTCAGGGAGGCACTGTTAGCCACATTTTGTAGATGAGAAGATGAGAATGCAAGTAACTTGTGCAAGGCCACATGGGCAGTAAAGGCCAGAAAAGCTGCTAGGAATCACTGCCCTGCTGCCTGGTCCCTGGATAGACTGGGAAGTGCCATGGCAGGGAGGATCCCAGTCTTGGGGTCCCAGTTCCATCACACCCTTGCCCTTGGAGGTGTTTTTTGTTCAGGAGCCCTCCTAGCTGTTAGTGTCTGAGCATGGAGGACCCACACCACTTTACTCTCCATGTTAGCCATTGCAGTAGTGGCTTGCCCTCTGGGGGTGCCAAGATTGGTGCCCGCCTGGGTCCTTCTAAGGGAGGCTCTGCAGAGAAAAGGGTGTATATCAGGGTGGGTCTCTGTGGGTGCTCGGTGCCTGCTTTCTCTGGGGGCTGCCCTAGCTGTTGGACAGCTTCAGACTGAGACGGGGCGGTAGGCTTGCTGTGTCCTGCTGACCCAGGCCCTGGGATGTTTCATGTATGCTGAAGTCTGGGAAGTCTGCCCAGTCCTGCCTTCTCAGCAGGGTCTGCCACTTGCTGGGGGTCACCTGCAGGTGGACATGCCTCCATAGATAACCCTGCCATCCCAGTGTGGTTTGAATGCATTCTTGGAAGTACTGAGACTCTGTGTAGCTTTTCCTTGTGGGTCTCTGTTGTGAATGCCTTTTGGGGCAGCATGGCTGAATTTCAGACCCTGGCTGACTTCAAGTTTTCTGTATGAAACCTTAAAATATAAATATATGTGGCTTAAATAATGAAGTAAAATAAGTGGGCATAATATTTCTTTTGTTTTTATTTGAAGAAAGGAGAGATACAGAGTGCTGTCTTCAATGTGCTGCTTTAGTCTTCAAGTGCCTGCAGTAGCCAGGCAGGGCCTGATTGAAGCCAGGAGCTAGAGCCTCATCTGCTATCTTCTAAGGTTTGCATGAGCAGGAAACTGGAGTCAGGAGTTGGAGTCAGGAGTTGGAAGCAGACATCAAACCCAAGCTCCCTGATAGAGATGCTGGTATCTCAGCTGGCATCTTAACTGCTGTATCAAATGCTCGTGCCCCCCCCCCCATTCTTTTGATTTCTGTATGGTTTCTTTACTTTGCAGGTACCTCAAGTTGTGGCTGTCCACTGCCCTGCTGATGCTCAGGTTGCTCCTGAGCATTGTGTTACAAGTGCTGGGGCTGGCAAGTCTGACTCAGGCCAAAGCCAGGAGCCAGGAGCTCCCTCCAGGTCTCCCACACGGGTGCAGGGACCCAAGCACTTGGCCCATCTTCCACTGCCTTCCCAGACACATTACCATGGAGCTGGATCAGAAGCAGAGCAGCCAGGACTCGAACCTGCATTCCAGTATGTGATGCCAGCATTGCCATAGAGGGCTTACTGTGCTGTGCACTGGTGTGGGCCTCCAGCAGTTGGTTTGTAAAAGAGTTTTGAGGCAAAAAAAAAAGTGCTGGGGCTGGAAGTGTGGACATCATACATCCTTGGATGCCTTGTTTACTACTGTGAGGTGGATTCCTGGGAGTGGAATTGCTACTAGGGTTACTACTGGGTAACTGTCCTCTGAGAAGTGCACCTGTTGTGCTCTCACTTGGCATGAAGGAGAGTCACTGGTTTCTACACCTCATTGACACTGGATATTAACCTTTGATTTTTGCCAATCTGCTGGTTAAGTGAGCTCCCCAAACAGATGTGACAGGTACCCCACAGTGGCTCCCAGGAGCCCTGGGAGTAAACTCGAGGCTTGGTCTTGAGGTCAGACATAGAGTCCCCTTCTGGAGTTGGTCAGACTCCAGCTTGAGCTCAACACTCTACCCCAAAGTGGGGGCTGGAGTGGGCAATGGAAGTCTCCCTCTTCTCCCTCCTCTCTAGCCATGCTGGTACTGCAGGTGCCTTCTTCCTACTTACATTGTTATGTGTTTAGTCCCTGTTGTCAGATATGAAGTTTCTACCCACTCATTACAATGATTCTTTGATGTTCAATCACTCCTCAAATAGCAGTTCATATCAAATGCCTGTTAAGCCTGGGGCCATGGCATCCTTTATTTATTTTTAAAAGATTTTTTTATTTGAAAAGCAGAGTTATGGAGAGGCAGAGGTGGTCCACTGTTCACTCTCCAAGTGGCTGCAATGGTGGGAGCTGAGCCAATCTGAAACCAGGAGCTTTTTCCAGGTCTCCCACGTGGGTGCAGAGACCCAAGCACTTGGACCATCTTCTACTGCTTTCCCAGGCCATAGCAGAGATCTGAAACAGAAATGGAGCAACCAGGATTTGAATCAGTGCCCATATGGGATGCTGGGACTTCAGGCTGCTGATTTACTGGCTATGCCACAGCACCAGACACTATTTATTTGTTTATTTATTTGAAAGGTAGAGTTACAGAGAGAGGGGAAGAGACAGGGGGAGATCTTCCATCTGCTGGTTCACTCTCCAAATGGTTTCAACAACCAGGTCTGGGACAGGCTGAAGCCAGGAGCTTAAAACTCTATCCAGGCTTCACCTGTGGGTGGCAGGAACCCAAGTACTTTAGCCATCATCTGCTGTTTTCCCAGGTGGATTAGCAGGGAACTGGATCAGAAGTGTAGTAGCCAGGACTTGAACCAGCGCTCATGCTTGCTTCTATGGGATACCTGCATTGCAGGCGGTGGCATAACCTGTGATTTACAATTTACCTGTAATTTACTTTGAAATTTGTAAAGAAACAAGCTGGGAAAGCTCAGACTTAAAACCCATGCTTTGTCATCTTTACACATGTAGATTTTTTTGTATTTTGAATTTTTGGAAATTATGTATTATGTGAAAGGCAGAGGGATAGTTGGATCTTCTGGTTCACTCCCCACATACATATCATAGCCGGAGCTGAGCCAAACTGAAGCCAGGAGCCCAGCACTCCATCCAGGTCCCCTGTGGAGACCTCCCTAGTGACAGGGGCTTAAGTCCTTGAGCCATCCTCTGCTGCCTCCTAGGTGCCTATTTGTAGGATGCCAGATTGGAAGTGGAGTAGCTGGGCTTCAAACCAGGCACCCTGCTATGGGATGCAGCTGAAGCCACTGTGCCAAACACCCACCCGGTTTGCCATATTTGGGGTAAATTTATACATGACAGGTTCTGGGGTATTTTGAGTTCAAGGATGTGATTTGGGGGTACATGTGTGAGGGGTGAGGACACTAAGCAAAGCAGCTGTGAATGTCAAGCAGCTGTTGTGTCAGGGAGGATGTGTGCCCTCAGATGGAGGTTATCTAAGTGTGTTATGCAGACCATGCCTGCTGATACACTATCCCTGGCCTCCAAGTGTCCACTGTGGGCTGAATTTTCATTTCTTAGCCAGAGTAGAGCTTGAATAACTTCTCAAGGTCAGCCAGGGGAAGGATGGGTATGTGAGCAGGCAGCCTGTAGAGGAACCTGGGATTCCTGTCTCTTGGTGCAGCTGGCTTGTCCTTCTCAAAGCTGTCAGTGATTGCCTATAGGCTGGCTCATCCTGGCCCTGCTTCTCTCTTTTTTTCCCCACTCATTTTTGGGAACCAAGTCCTTGGGCTCTGCTTGGAGCCTTCACCAACAGAAAGACCTCTGGTCCTATCTTCCCCAGGCCACCTTCTGGTTTGTGTCTGTGTGCAGGACTGGCTGTCTTGCCCAAGTCAGACTACCCTGCTTCATGGTTGGTCTCTAGAGGCTGGGATTGGAAGACCTGGGGGCTGGATACTGCAGAGACAGATGGGCTTTGGGACCTGCACATATCTGAGTGGAGCAGATCAGATGGAAGGAGTGGCTGGGAGGGGACAGGGCTAGGAATCCACCTCTGAGTCAGCACCTTGCAGGGCTCAGTGAGGAAGCAGGATGCCTAAATTTTTTTCCCATGGATGATCACTTTTTCTGCCAGAAAATTAGTTCTGCAGTGGGTTCTGAGAACCTTGAAAATGAGTGTTTTCTGGGTGCTGTTGAGTTGTCAGGAAACTGAGACTTTTAGAGAGGCTGTGCTGTATAAGGCTTTTCCTGAGTCTGGTCAAATAAATGCAGCATGCGTAGGGTGGGGGAGAACTGGCATGCCACAGTGCTTGCCACTCTCCTTTTAATTCTTGCTTGTCTTAGGCTTATATTTTCCAATTAAACTTAAATAAATAAGCTTCACCTTAGGTTCTGGTTCCTAGTGAAGCAGAGTAAAAGCTTAAGAGAGCCAAGTATTAGGTTAAACTGTAGTGCAGAGAACCAAGTATATACTGAACTTTAAAATGACCCATTATTTGAATGCATTTTGCCTTGTCTTTGTCCAAAACAGCTTATAGCTTGATGAGGTTTTGGAATTTTTACAATTGATCTCTACAGCACTAAACAAGAAAAAACTCACATCTGGAAGAAGTTGAAGTGCCCATAAAAGGCTTAAGATGGACATAAAGAAGACTTCTTATATAGATAGAAGGTTTTTTTTTTTCATTCTTAACAGATAAGGTTGACTGTACCCTATTCTTGTTCCAGAACTAGGGATATGACAAAATCAGAGACAGAAAAGCATATCTGATGGCTTCTTATATTTATTATTTTATTTATTCTTGGTTATTTATTTTCCTGTTCTTCCTTCTCCATCACATGTCCAGTATAGACACTCTTTAAGGATAGAGATTGCATTGTCTTATTTACCACTGAAACTCTTACCAGACGTACCCTGCACCTCTGCTGACTGATTGAGCAACTACAGTTAATGTCTCAGTGATAACTGGAGGAGGATGATCTTGGCCCATCTGCAAAAATGGGAAACAAGGGAGACACATTTCCACTCTCCTGACACTGAGGGAAGTGACATCTGTCCTCACTGCTTTTCATTCCCTCATTTGCTCACAAATATTTTTGGCATGCCTGTTTTAATGTAAATATTTATTTCATGCTTTATGTCCCAATTTATTTCATAAAACAAAATCTGATCCTCCCTTCAGAGCAACTGATGGATTGTTAGGATGCTTTCATAGAGGCTAAAGAACTATATTTCATAAGGCTTAACCTAAGCATAAAGTCCTCAGTGCACCCTGTATTCCAGCCTTGTGAGTTGAAAGAAGCAAAATTCATCACCATGGGGAGAATGTATGAATAAACACTAATGTAAATGCAAGTAATCCTTGGAAAATTTGATTTTTAAAATTTTTGAGTTTTCTCTTCCATGTTCCTTTGCTACTCAGTACATACAGCATTTTTGAGCTCTCAATGAGTTCTCAGATTTAATCACATTAAACATTTAGAAAGACTAATTATTCAGGAATATGAAAACAGTCCAAATATGTATTGCTGGGAACATTCCATAGGGAAGACATCAGATAGGAACATGGGTTGCTGCCATTTAAAATAAAAAGAATGAATACAGTGATGGAAGAGTAAAGAATGCAAAACTTCTTTCATGGAGTGGTATTTGCTCCCCATTAAAAGTCCATAACAAGAAGAAAACTGAGATCCATAAGGGGAGTCAGCAGGAGCTGTGTTTGTTTTTGTTTTTCTCATCCACACTGAATGTATTTTGCTGATGGGCCACTGCTAACTTCCCACTTGGTTCTTTCCCTTTGGCCTGAAGAGGCAGGGAAGTATGAGAAGCTGAGAGAGTTCACTGGGCTCCTCATTCACAGAATTGCAAAAACAGCATCTTCTTCATCATCATCTACGCCATCATTTTATAAGTCATCATAAAGCAGATCTGAACTATTGTCATTGAATGGCATTTTAAATTACATACAGCATTCTGCCAGGTTTGTGGGGACCGTCACATCATCCTTTTCTGCCTTAGCCTTAGTAGCTAAAACCTGTTTTCCAATGACACTAAACTTGATCTTAGTGAAAAGGCCAAGAAAGAATTCTGTTTCCTAGTGACTTCAATATTTTCTTTTTTTATAAATATTTATTTTTATTTATTTGAAAGATAGAGTGACAGAGAGAGGTAGAGCCAGAGTGAGAGAAAGGTCTTCCATCTGCTAGTTCACTCCCCAAATGACCACAATGGCCAGAGCTGAGCCGATCCAAAACCAGGATCCTGGAACTTCTTCTGGGTCTCATACATGGGTACAGGGGCCCAAGGACTTGGGCCATCTTTTACTGCTTTCCCAGGCCACAGCAGAGTTGGATTGGAAGATGAGCAGCTGGGACTCAAACTGGGGCCCATATGGGGTGTCGGCACTGCAGGCCGGGGCTTTAATCCATTGCACCACAATGCCAGCCCCAGTATTCTCTTTATCTTTTTTCTTTACTATCCTTCCTTTTCTTGAACATAAACAAAGCAACTACATTGGCTGGGGAGAAGGTATTGGGCTAATTATTTCTAAGACCTGGAGTGTTTTTAGTTCTAGTATGAAGGAAGCAACACAAAACAGTAAGATGAAGATATCCCTAACTTGATGCAGGCCTATGCAGCAGCTTTGGGCTGCTTTTCTGCTGTATGTGCAGATGTGTCTATCTGTAGGTGTGCATATGTGTGTGTGCTCCTCTTTTTTTCACATCCATAATAAGTTCTTATTAATTTTATAACTTGTTTTAAGTTGCTTGTGAGAAGCAAAGTCAACATACCAGCTATTCTGATGACTGAGAAGGCAGTGTGTCACCCCATCACAGAAACCCTGTGGTCACCCTGAATATCATTCAGGACAGGGCGAGGGACAGCAGTAGTCACTAACAAGGCGTTAGTCTTTGCTGTCTGTTTATCATGGACAATTCTAAGTTCCAGAGGGTTCTGCTGCCCAGTCTTAAGTGTTAGCATTATTCCATAGCTCATGTCACATTCAACAGCTACCTCAAAGAATGTTGAGAGTATAGCAAATGAGACAGGTCTCAGAATATTCTATACAAAATTCCCACTGGAAAATATTAAAAGTCAAATATTTATTTTTTTAAATGTATGTGTTTTTCTGAAAGGCAGAGAGACAGATTTTCCATCTAGTGCTCATTTTCCATCTAGTGCAACATTTGAGACTGGACCAGGCTGATACTAGTATCCAGAGACTCCATCTGAGTCTCCAATGAGAGTGGCAGGAGGTCAAGTGCTTGGGCCATAATTTACTGCCTTCATGAGGATATATGGGGGGATAAGTGTCTGTGGGCCCCTCAGACATAGGTATAATGTCCAGCACAATCAGGTTGCAAATTTTGTGCAAGCAGACTGCAAGCTGTGGCTGGAAAGCTTGCCTTCACCTGCTGGCAACACCCAGCCTCCTGTTCAGTATGTGTGAGCCTGTATTTCTCACCACAACTTCAATTAAGTTGCAATCTTTCAACTAGAACTAGTACAGGAGGGGCCTGAGCCCCTAAGGGGAATCTGGCTGGCTTCAGGAGATCCCATCTCCATGGGCAGCCCAAATTCAATTGACATATAGTATGTGAAGCCCCTGTCCAATGGGCACCCCCATAGATTGACCCAATAAAAACACAGTAATGCCATAAAAACCCTAGGCATCTCTTAAAAGCCATTGTCCTGATCTCTTCTCGGGCTTGGTGCTTTATTGTTGCTTTGCAAACAAAATAAAGTTTTTGCATCTTCTTTGCACATTGTTTCCCAGATTTTTATTTCTATGCTAAGCTGAGGAAAAGAACCCATGGAGCTGCTCACTCAAGTAACTGCCCTCCCCTCCATGACCCATAACACTTTCCAGGAACATTAGCCAAAGTGGATGAGAAATAAAGCAACTGGGACTCAAACCAAAGCTCTGATGTGGGATACTGGCATCACAAGCAGTGACTTAACCCATTATGCCACAATGTTGGCCTCTACAGTATTTAAATAAACTTGTTAAATAAAATTATTTAAATAAGAAAGAGAGAGGTCTTCCATCCACTTGTTCACTCCCCAGATGGCTGCATTGGCTGGAGCTGTGCCAGTCCAAGCCAGGAGCTTCTTCCGGGTCTCCCACTTTGGTGCAGGAGCCCAAGGACTTGGGCCATCTTCTACTGCTATCCCAGGCCATAGCAGAGAGCTGGATCAGAAGAGGAGCAGCTGGGACTAGAACCGGTGCCCATATGGAATGCTGGAACTTCAGGCCCGGGCATTAACCTGCTGCACCACAGCACTGGCCCCTTGAGTATTTCATTTTCTAAAATGAATCAGTACTTGATAAATATGCTGTGATTTATTAAAGTCAGATATTCTAAGATTCAACTCTGCTTTTCCAATTTAAACTGTTAGAACTGAGTCTTATCTGGAAGAAGACTGAACTGTGAAAGTACAAAGGGGCCGGAGCCATGGCTTACTTGGTTAATCCTCCACCTGTGGTGCTGGCAGCCCATATGGGTGCCGGGTTTTAGCCCCGGTTGCTCCTCTTCCAGTCCACCTCTCTGTTGTGGCCCAGGAGGGTAGTGGAGGAAGTCCTGAGTCTTGGGCACCTGTACCTGCATGGGAGACCAGGAGGAAGCACCTGGCTCCTGGCTTTGGATCGGCATAGTTCAGGCTGTTGCGGCGATTTGCAGAGTGAACCAATGGAAGGAAGACCTTTCTCTCTGTCTCTCTCTCTCACTGTCTAACTCTGTCAAATAAATAAATAAATGTTAGCCAAACTGATTTAAAAGAAAAGAAAGTACACACTCAAAACAGGTGGATCATATTATTCACAATGCTAATTATTTATAGGAAGGTGCATCAGATGAGATATGTAAGTGATTTCATAATATATGCACTTGTATGTATGCATATGTGTGGTTTCTAAGGTTAATATGTCTTTCTCTATCTCTCTCTGTAACTCTTTCAAATAAATAAAAAAATTTCTCTTTAAAAATTTTTGACAGAGTGGACAGTGAGAGAGAGAGACAGAGAGAAAGGTCTTCCTTTTCCCATTGGTTCACCCTCCAATGGCCGCCGTGGTTGGCGCACTGTGCTGATCCAATGGCAGGAGCCAGGTGCTTCTCCTGGTCTCCCATGGGGTGCAGGGCCCAAGGACTTGGGCCATCCTCCTCTGCACTCCCAGGCCATAGCAGAGGGCTGGCCTGGAAGAGGGGCAACCAGGACAGAATCTGGCGCCCCGACCGGGACTAGAATTTGGTGTGCTGGTGCTGCAAGGCGGAGGATTAGCCTATTGAGCCACGGCACTGGCCAAAAAAATAAATCTTTAAAAAAAAGAAAATGAAATACTCAAAAAATATATAGAGTCATGTATTCCCTGACACTTTCTAAAGCATTTATTTTCAATGCCAAGATGCCAAGATAAGAAGCTATTTACTATAGAGAAGAAAAATTCCTCATCCAAATTCCAAAATATAGAAAACTGTACAACTTCACAATAATCTGTACAAATTTACACCGACTCTTAACTTGTGCAATAAAACATGACTCATAAAGTTCATGAAATAGATGGTGATTTTTGGAAAAGATTGTTACATAATTAAGTCCAAGGAGAGTTACAAACCAGACCTCTACTTTCTAAAATTAAGTTGTTTACTCAGTCTTAGAAAACTACAAACTAAGAAATACACAGAGAGCTGGCTGGTGCCTGGTGTCTTCTCAAGAGTCTTTTTGAAAGCTTTCTGCCATGGAAGATTCTGGTTACTTGCTACTTCCAAGGCCAAAAAAATAGCATACAAGAGCTGACCATTTCCCCCAGGTCATGCTTACTAGTTTGTCTTTATGTACATTTATAGATACTCAAGTGCTAGGTAAAAGTCTTGTCATAAAATTTCCAGTACTACTATTCTAAACATTAAAAATTTCCAGTACTACTATTTTTATCTTTCCTAGTAAACTACCAAAAATATGATAATTTTCAAGCATTAATAGTGAAAAGTTATCTAGAAGACTTAAATGCAGAGAACGAGTCATTGAAATATTGATTTTCATTAAAGAAAGTGATATAAAACTTTAGGTATAATGCCTGGGAGAAACTGAAATATAGGTCTTCACTCCCTAGGAAATAAAGTGATCATTTACTTGGTCTAAAAGGCTACCAAGTCACTGAAAGGGACTGTACAAACCATGGCTTTTGGGACTTAAAAATTATTTTATCACTCTATCTTGTGTAAGGTCTTCACAGCTGATTACATGGTTTAAGTTCCATAATGTATCCTCAAGAGGAGCTCACCCAAAACAAAAGTCAAATTGTCCATCCATTATAACATGTATTTCCAGACTATATCAACCTGATAATCATCATATTGTAGCTTTTGAAAGGGTTCTTTTCTACACAAAAGAACCATCCTTTTTTAAAAATATTTAATTATTTATTTGAAAGATTTACACAGAGAAGGAGAGGCAGAGAGAGAGAGAGAGGTCTTCCATCTGCTGGTTCACTCCTCAATTGGATACAAACGCTGGAGCTGGGCCAATCTGAAGCCAGGAGCCAGGAGCTTCTTCTGGGTCTCCCACGTGGGTGCAGCGCTCTACAGTCTTGGGCTTTCTTCCACTGCTTTCCCATGCCCAGAGAGCTGGATCAGAAGTCGAGCAACTGGGACTCGAACCAGCATCTATATGGGATGCCAGCACTATAGGCAGCGGCTTTACCCACTACGCCACAGCACCGGCCCTGAGAACCCTCCTTTGAGCTTATTCTTCTGTCTACCATTTGCACTGCGATACCAGCATCCCATATGGGCACCAGGTTCTAGTTCCAGTTGCTCCTCTTCCAGTCCAGCTCTCTGCTGAGGCCCAGGAAGGCAGTGGAGGATGGCCTAAGTGCTTGGGCCCCTGCACCCATATGGAAGACTGGGAGGAAGCTCCTGGCTCCTGGCTTCAGATTGGCACAGTTCTGGCCGTAGCAGCCATTTGGGGGGTGAACCAATGGAAGAAAGACCATTCTCTCTCTCTCTCTCTCTCTCTCTCTCTCTCTCTCACACACACACACACACACACACTGTCTATAACTCTACCTGTTAAATAAATAAAAAAATCAGCGAAATGAGGACCTGATTTTTTGAAAAAATACACAAAATTGATACACCATTGGCCCAACTAATCAATAAAAGAAGGAAAATATCCAAATAAATAAAATCAGAGATGAAAAAGGAAATGTAACAATAGACACCATAGAGATAAAAAGAATCATTGGGAAATACACAAAGAGCTATATGCGAATAAATTGGATAATCCTGAAGAAATGCATACATTTCTGCACACATACAATCTAATTAAATTGAGTATGAAGACAAAATCTAACAGACCAATAAAAAAGACAGAAACTGAATCACTAATTAAACCCTCCCAATAAAGAAAAGCCCAGGACTGGATGGTTTCACTACTAAATTCTACAAGACATTTTAAGAGAACTAATTCCAATTCTTCTCAAGCTATTCAAAACAATTGAAAAAGAGGAAAACCTCCCAAACTCCTATGGAGACAGCATCATCTTAATTTCTAAACCAGAAAAAGTAACAACAGAGAAAGAGAACTATAGACGAATACCCTGCTGAATACAGATGCAAATATCCTCAAAAAATATTAGCTAATTGAGCAACACATCAGAAGGATCATTCACCCAGACTAACTGGAGTTTATCTCCTATATATAGGAATGTTTCAACATTCTCAAATGAATAAGTGTGATACATCACATTAAACTGAAAAACAAACCATATGGTTATCTCAATGGATTAAGAGTAATTCCAGTCCTGGGAATTTACCCAAATGAAATGAAATCAGCATATTAAAGTTATCTGTACCCCCATGTTCATTGCAGCTGAATTCACAATAGCTAAGATATGGCATTGACCCAGATGTCATGAAAGAAATTATGGTATATATACACTATGGATTACTACTCAGTTATATAAAAAAAAATGAAATCCTGTCCTTTGCTACAAAATGGATTAATCTGGACACCATTGGTTAGTGAAATAAGCCCATCCTCAAAAGATAGATATCATATGTTTTTCCAAACCTGGGATAACTAATAAAGTGCCCAAAATGTAATGTATTGTAGTAAAATGGACATTTTGAAACCTGATGATTGTTTGCAGTTCTTGTTAAGGAGTGTTTTTTTTTTTTTTTTAGTTCATACTATTTGTTGAACTCTTACATAGTGTAGGATTAACTATACAATCAGCATGTAAGCTGAAAATACATCTTTGTAAAAATTAAAGGTGGGAATATGAGAGGAAGGAGGAAGAAGTGTTGAAGCATGGTTGCGAGGGATGGTAGGGTGGGAAGTATCACTATGCTCCTAAACCTCTATATATGAAAATACATGAAATTGTGTAACTTAAATAAAATTTTAAAAACTTTTTAAAAGATGGGAATTATGCCTTTTGTTTAAAAGAAGTTGCCAATTTTGTTAAAGTACAAAATTCCCCCAAATTTAGTGCCTTTTAACTCTTTCTTAACTATAAGCTCATGCTCCTCTCTCCAATCCACAGCAACCAAAAATCTACTATTTTGAGAAATCTGCCTGCTGTAAACATTACATGCAATTGATGATGGTATCTAAGTGTTCTTATGCACAGTGTAGAGCCCCCATCAACAAATGAGGTCAGAAGCCCACCTCTCAGTTGCATTCAACTATAACATATGACCGGAAGCAGGTACCTGGGAAAGGAGAAAAAAATGAGCATGTCTTGTCACACTCAGAATACTCGCCAGCCACCTGCTGGGAGAGGAAGCCTCATGCTCTTGGCTCCACGTGTCTGAAATAGAGTTCCCATTTCACTGACAGGAGGGAGACAGAAAGTCTGGATTCAAATACCACTGGATCTCCATGCTCTTCCTTATTCTTAGAAGATCTTCAGTAACTATTTTTCTTTTATTTGCTGTATGACCTTCCAACCACTTACAGAACATTTAAATGGCTGGCTTTTTTTTTTTTTAAGTAATTTTCTACAAATAGGAGTCTGTCATGCCAGGATTTTCTCTAGGAACCATTACATTTTTTTTCAAGACTATTTATACATCTTTTAAATTAGATTAGCTTTACAAGCAACTTGAGAGCTGTTTCATAAAGAAACGCTGCTTTCCAAATTATGACTTTATAGTCTTTTCTATATAGGAATCCTGAAATTCTTTGCCTGCTATTGATAAAGTTCTGTGTTTTACAACTGGTTAATGTGCTGAATACAAATAAGCATTGTGAAAAATTATCTTTAACTAGGATTAAACATATAGAAGCCACAAACCATTTTCAATTTAGTTTTAATTATAGTCCTGCTCGGTGACAAGTTAACGGTCCCACTAACATCAAATGAATAGTTTCAGTGAGTATTAAAAGAAATGGCTATCCTGATTTCTTGATATTTTCACACTGATCTCCAAGAAAATATATAAACTTATTCAAAAAACATACAATTTAAGACCTGCATATCAAGCACTACCAATAGATATTAGAATCTGATAACTGTACAAATGCAAATGTACACACATTTGAACAACAGGGGCTCCCAAATTAAAAGGCTATGCTATACATCTTAACAGACTTCTCTCAACATAAAAACAATTTCTTTTTTTTTTTTTAATATATAAAGCTTTTATTTAAAGAATATAAATTTCCAAAGAACAGCTTATGGATTACAATGGCTCCCCCCCCACAACTTCTCTCCCTCCCCCTACCCTCCCCTTTCCCGCTCCCTCTACCCTTCTGTTCACATCAAGATTCATTTTCAATTCTCTTTATACACAGAAGATCAATTTAGTACATATTAGGTAAAGATTTCAACGGTTTGCCCTCGCATAGAGACACAAAATGATAATACTGTTGGAGTACTAGTTATAGTATTAATTCACAATGTATAGCACATTAAGGACAGAGATCCTACATGATTTTTTTTTTTAAAAAATTGATTAATTGTCTATGCAATTTCCAGTTTAACACCAAGATTTTTTAATCATTTGCAATTATCTTTATATAAAGAAGATTGATTCAATATATACTATGTAAAGATTTCATCAGTTTGCACCCACACAGAAACACAAAGTGTAAAAATACTGTTTCAGTACTAGTAATAGCATTATTTCACATTGGATAAGACATTAAGGACAGATCCCTCATGAGACGTAAGTACACAGTGACTCCTGAAGTTGATTTAACAATTTGACACTCTTGTTTATGGCGTCAGTAATCTCCCTAGGCTCTGGTCATGAGTTGCCGAGGCTATGGAAGCCTTTAGGGTTCGTGGACTTCGATCTTATTCCGACAGGGTCATAGTCAAAGTGGAAGTTCTCTCCTCCCTTCAGAGAAAGGTACCTCCTTCTTTGATGGCCCCGTTCTTTCCACTGGGATCTCACTCGCAGAGATCTTTCATTTAGGTCTTCTTTTTTTTGTTTTGTTTTGTTTTGTTTTGTTTTGTTTTTATAACGCTTTTATTTAAAGAATATAAATTTCCAAAATACAGCTTATAGATTACAATGGCTTCCCCCCCATAACTTCCCCCCCACCCGCAACCCTCCCCTTTCCCACTCCCTCTCCCCTTGCTTCACATCAAGATTCATTTTCAATTCTCTTTATATACAGAAGATCAGTTTACTATATATTAAGTAAAGATTTCAACAGTTTGCCCTCACATAGCAACACAAAGTGAAAAATACTATTGGAGTACTAGTTATAGTATTAATTCACAATGTATAGCACATTAAGGACAGAGATCCTACATGATATATTTTTTTTAAAAATTGATTAATTTTCTAGGCAATTTCCAATTTAACACCAAGATTTTTTTTTCATTTTTAATTATCTATATACAGAAGATTGATTCAGTATATACTAAGTAAAGATTTCATCAGTTTGCACCCACACAGAAACACAAAGTGTAAAATACTGTTTCAGTGCTAGTTATAGCATTACTTCACATTGGACAACACATTAAGGACAGATCCCACATGAGAGGTAAGTACACAGTGACTCCTGAAGTTGATTTAACAATTTGACACTCTTGTTTATGGCCTCAGTAATCTCCCTAGGCTCTAGTCATGAGTTAAAACAATTTCTAGTAACCCTAAAAATAACAGTGCTTTCGAGTTGTGGCCCAAGGCAGTGCCTTGCACTATAGACCAGATGGCAAGAATAACTTGCACTCCCAGGTCAGGCTGGCAGAGAGACGCTTACTGTAGAGATGTAATGTTATCATCTGGGGGAGGAAGTAGGACAAAGCTGAACATGGGCAAGGAGAAGCAATAAACTATCACCTTTTTTCCTGCAGGTTCTCCTAAGTGAGAACATGATATCAAATAATTAATCATTCTAAATTCACACTGCCAGTTTCACTAAATAATTTTGTTCATGTTTTACATGAACAATAGCAATATTTTAATAAAAATTACTGAGCTTTCCATGAAAAGGTCTCTAATTACATACAAACTATACAGATGCTAAAACTGTTGTAAGTTGAAATATATAGGAGTATTTCTGAATACTCGGATTTTGGCAAAGAAGATCAAGGAAGGAGGATAGAAAACTTAAATTAGTAAGGGCTCTTTTCTGAAGAGCCTAGGAGAGTGAAATCCAGGAAGTCTATGTCAACTCATTCTTTAAGTAACAGAAGTCTTAGAGGCCTTGCGTGATTATGTGGTGCTTCTTCTTTTTCTAAAATGTAAAAAAGAAAACGCAAAAACCCATAAAAATAAAATTATCTGGTTTTGTGCTTTTTGTTTTTCTAAACTAAGCATACATCTTTCAGTACTGACAAGAAGGCTGGTGTCACATTTGAGGAATGCCTTAAGAGCTGTCTGAAGACTCACTGAACATCAAGTCTGCATAAACACATACCTTCTCAATGCAAATATAACCTCTCCCTGATGGTCTTCAAAAAACAAGGTTCTGATCTGAAGATCAGATGGATCATAGCATTAGGAAGAAGACAATAAATTTGAAAGTACAGTCAATGAAAAGCAAAAGGGAAAACCTTGGAAATGGGAAATTATCATCTACCTCCACAGGAAACACTTGAATGCAGAAGAAAGCCCTTTATCTTAGGAACTTGATGCTGAGGATAATCTCAAGTTTATTTAGAGGCAATCACTTTAGTTTTGTTAAAAAAAAGAAATAAGTTTGAAAAAGTAAATCTTTCATACAGTGTATTTTTCCTTATAAAACATGAACTAAAGTTACTGGTAATAAATGGTGACTGTTTTACTGTTAGGTTTCATTATTAACAATCTCAAAAACACGACAGCAGCAATCTTTAAGAATCCAAAATAGAGCAAGATAGGACTACAAAACATCTGATGCTTCCATTGATAAAGTGCTCCTTTTCTTATTTTAAGTGAAAAGAAAATTAATTAATCATCAGTCACTAGCAACAATCATTTTGGAGGTGTTTTAGGGCAAAATTTAATAGTATGAAGAGATTTACCAAAATGGATTGGGAAATAATAATTTTGAGAAATAATACTATAATTTTTTCTCAATTCAGTCTTGATAAATTGTACCTAATCATACAAAAATTACCCCAAATTTAAATGATATAAAAAGGGGGGAGATGAAATAAACTCAGCTAGATGACATATCGGACAAAATATAAGAATGAAAAAAATTCATTCTACACAGGGTACTTATTTTATGTACAGACGTAAAAACCATTTTCAACTGATAGCTTACCTTCCTCTCATAAGCAATCACATATTTGGGGTAGATCATGCAGTACAAAGTCACAGAAATTAAATCCTGTTTGGTGCACCACAAAACAGTTGTATCTTTTCCTTATTAAAATGCCAACTGGTTGTCTATTTTTCTTTATCCCATTTATTTGCATTCGTAAGTTAACAGTGTCAACAATTATTGTAGTGAACTGAGGGTATTGCTGGATGAGAGGCTTTATAAGACATTTTGACTGATTGAATCAGAGGTTTATTGAGTTCAACCCTCATTCTTTTTTCCCGTTAGACATTTTACTTTACCTCGTGCTCTCTAATCTGCATCAAAATACCAAACAGTTATTGTGTACCTTGTAGCATATGCTGGTTGTACTTCATGAGGGTTGCGAGGGTCAGACCAGAAAAACAGTAGTCTATCAAATTTGGGTTCAATGTCAGCAAACTGGGTTTGCCTTCTGGAAAAATCGAAGTACACCTCCACTTGGCACCCCAGTCTTTATTAAGATAATATATACATGTCACACATCTCCCACCTCCATTTGGTTTGTCAACATGACACAAATAACCTGTTCCATTGCCTGGATAACAAACAATCATGGCTTTCATCCGGCCATTAATTTTGTAGTTGCCCAGCTTCTGGTTACAGTGGTGGATCAAGTAGTCCATGCTGCTCATCAACAGCCCAATGGTTTCACAGCAAGGATCGTTGCCCTCGATCCAGGTGCTCAGATGTCCTTGGACCAGTTGCTGTTCTGGCTAACCAGCTGGCCGTCCATGAACCTGCCGGTGTAGTGCAGGGTGCGTATTTCGTCGCGGATCTGCTGCCCCATCTCCTTGCCCAGGAAGTCGTCCACTACGCTGATGCCGTGATTGTTCATGCAAGGCACGACGTACTCGAGCGTCAGCTTCAGTGCCCACAGAGGCTTCTCTGCCCTTTTTGGCTACAGGCTGCTGCTGTGACCCAGCCTCTGGCTTGGTGTGTTGCTCGGCGGGTACAGGTTTGCCTTCTCCAGGTACAGTGACCGGCCTGTCAGTGGTGCCTCCTTCCCGTCGCTGCAGGGCCCTGGAGGGTGGGGCTCGCATGAGGCTGGACTGGGCTACTGCAGGGTTGGCACGGACTGGGCCTTTGCCTTGGCTGCATCTCCAGCAGCCGGCCGGCCCGAAGCCTTGGCGGTGGCGGCGGGGCTGTCCTGAAGCGCTGCTCCTTTCCTGGCCTCCCAGGCTCCGGCCCCACTGGCCCTGGGCGGCGGCCTGGCGGCGGGTGGCAAAGGGCCTGGGTGCTGGTGCGGGCCTGCTCCGGGGCCAGAGGCGCCCTTGCTGCCCTGGCACACTAGCTTGTGCTTCTTCTTGCCCGGGCGCTGGTGCTCCTTGCAGCAGGAGTTGTGGCCCCGGCCGCAGCACAGCAGGTTCTCCACCTTCCCGCAGGGCTCACAGTACTGCCGTCCAGCTTGCTCAGGCTCGGCCCTCCAGGCCCACCGCTGTCATTGCCCATGGTGGCAGCGGCCTTGGTTGAGTGAGAAAGGTGGTGGCCAGACTGCCTAGCCCAGGGCCAAGGAGCAGGGAGAGCGGCAGGAAGGTTACCGCGCCACGCATCCGCCGGCCCTCTGCTCAAGCAGGCCGGCGCCCTTCACCCTGGGCCAGGCTGTTTTCTCATCCTTGGGGACGGCCCCACAGTGCCAGCAGCTGCTTCAGTGCCTCATCGCGCAAAGGCTGAGGGTGTATGGCCTGCGTGGTGGACAAGGATCTCCACTCACCGTGCTAGACCAGCAGCCTTCCGGGCCGCTGCCTCAGCAGCCCAGGGGGCCAGGCCCAGTTTCTGGAGGAGCACTGGGTGTGCAGACTCCTCTGGGTGCTCTGTTCTGCAAGAACACCACAGCCCCGTCGTGATCCAGGTGGGAGGTGCGAGAGGCCTGGAGGAGGGCCGGGGGGTGGTGGCTGCTTACAGGCTTGGTTGCAGGTGTGGAGCTTGGGCCTGCTCCTTAGATCTCCTGCACTCTGCAGGACATGGCCTCAGCCTAGGCCTCAGTGACAGGTCCATCCCCATCTCTCCAACCCCTCAGCCCTTTCTGCGTCAAGTTGGGGAACTGCGGTTACCAAGAGCATCAAACTGTTGGCCATTTTCTCTGTCCCTGACTGACACTGACATCTGCCTTCGCAGTACTGGACCTTTCGTTTTTATTCTAGAATATTTCATCTGCTCCCTGCTATTTAGCGCTGATTCGTTGCACAGTTCCCTTGCCACTGGAATGTTAATTACTTGAGATGATGCCTCTCACTTCTCAGGACAACCCTAAGCAATAAGGGACTCTTCATATCTCTGCTTTACAGATGAGAAAACAGATAAAATGATGTTAAGTCATTACCTAGAGTTAATCCTCTGTATATAAAGTTCAATGAAAATGAACCTTGGTTTAAAAAAAAAAAACAAGATGGGGAATGGGAGATGGAGGAGGAGGAGGAGGGATGGGAGAGTGGGTGGGAGGGCAAGTACAGTGGGAAAAATTACTATGTTCCCAATGTTTTGTACGTGAAATGCATGCAAATAAATTTTTTTTTGAAAAAAGCAGTTAAGAAAAGATTGAAGTCAGCAAACCCTAAAGGCTTCCATAGCCTCAACAACTCATGACTAGACCCTAGGGAGATTCCTGACGCCATAAACAAGAGTGTCAAATTGTTAAATCAGCTTCAGGAGTCACTGTGTACTTACGTCTCATGAGGGATCTGTCCTTAATGTGTTGTCCAATGTGAAGTAATGCTATAACTAGCACTGAAACAGTATTTTTACACTTTGTGTTTCTGTGTGGGTGCAAACTGATGAAATCTTTACATAGTATATACTGAATCAATCTTCTGTATATAAATATAATTAAAAATGAAAAAAAACCTTGGTGTTAAATTGGAAATTGCATAGAAAATTAATCAATTAAAAAAAAATATATCATGTAGAATCTCTGTCCTTAATGTGCTATACATTGTGAATTAATACTATAACTAGTACTCCAACAGTATTTTTCACTTTGTGTTGCTATGTGAGGGCAAACTGTTGAAATCTTTACTTAATATATACTAAACTGATCTTCTGTATATAAAGAGAATTGAAAATGAACCTTGATGTGAATGCAAGGGGAGAGGTATTGGGAAAGGGGAGGGTTGCGGGTGGGAGGGAAGTTATGGGGGGGGGAAGCCATTGTAATCTATAAGCTGTATTTTGGAAATTTATATTCTTTAAATAAAATCATTATAAAAAATTAAAAAAAAAAAAAGAAAAAAGAAAATAGCCAAGGGGTTGGTCTTGTGGCGCAAGAGGTTAAACTACCAGCTGGGATAATCTCATGTTGGTGACAGTTCAAGTCCTGGATGCTCTGCTTCCAATCCAGCTCCCTACTTATAGCCTGGGAAAAGCAGCAGAAAATGGCCCAAGTAGTTGGGCCCCTGCACCCATGTGGGAGACCCAGAAGATGTTTCTGGCTCCTGGCTTCGGTGTGTCCCAGCCCTAGCCATTGCAGCCATTTGGGGAGTGAACCAGCAGATAGAAGCTCACTCCTGTTTCTCTCTCCCTCTCTCTCTCTCTCTCTCCCTTTTTCCTTTGTAACTCTGCCTTTCAAATTAATAAGTCTTTTTTTAAAAAGAGAGGAAGGGGGGAGAGAGAGAGAATACTCAAAAGCTGCTCCTCTTTTAAGAGACAGAGCCAGAAAACCCAAAAGCTCAAAATCCATGCTAAGGGTAGACATTTGAGGCACCAGTTGAGACACTGGTTTACAAAGCCCACAAACCACATCAGAGTGTCTGGGTTTGAGGTCTGGCTCTTTTGGGATTCCAGCTTCCTGCTAATACACCTAGGAACAGTGATGGCAAAGGGGTTCCTTTCACCTATGTGGGCCCAGCCCCCAGCTGTTGTGGGCATTTGAGGACTGAACAAGTCAATAGAAAATTTCTGTCTCTCTGCCTTTCAAACAAATTAATTAAAAGCCAAATCAACATTTTGTGTCCTGTGTCTCACATGCATATGGGGAGAAACATTTATCATCTAGTACCTCTATTCAAGCTTTTTTGTATTCTATGATCTCATAATGTAGCACAAACTCTACTTATTTCAAAACTTTGATATTTGTAGGATATAATATTACACAATTAATAATGTTTCTTCCACAGATTTTCTGAAATTAGGATGGATATATTTTCCTGAAAAATGTAGGCCTTCTAAGCCTAGTTTCACAAAAATTGTAGTTTCAAAACAGACTGCCTGGGTTCAAATCTGGCCTCTCCTATTATTATCTGCCCTTAGGCATGGTGATTAACCTGCCTTTCTTCATTTCATCTGCAAAACAGTCACGATAGTCCCTGTTTCAGGGTTTTGGAGATGAAACAGTACAATCTATAAAGCAATCAGAATACACAGGGGCCTTAATAAATCTTATTCATTATTGACATAACCATCTTTTAGGGTACAGAGCTTTCACTGTTAACAATAACCATGGTTTAAAGATGTTGAGGCTCACTTTTGTGTTTGTGTGTGTGTGAAAGTAATAAAAGCATCCATCAGACAAGTTTTTGCTTCATTCTGGTGTTGTGGCAGGTTATGATGAATATCCCTGTGGAAAACCAAGTGGTTTGGTTTCACCCTTGCTGTCTAACCTTCCAAAAAGAAAATGTGATAAAGCCACTGCCCTCTGTAAAAACCCTTCAAGGTCTGTCTTGCAACTGGCGCATTTCCCAGCTACCACCCTAGCATTCAGGATCTCTCCACCCTCACTCGTCTTTTGGACTCTGTGTCTACTTTCCAGAATATTCTTTGTTGTTTCCTGCCCTGTTGCAGTTTAGTTTCTCAACAATGTTGCAGTGCATTGGTTTCTGAGAGGAGCAGCGTGGTGGGGGCAAGAGGCGCGGAGTCAACACACAGACCCCGGGAGTCGGGTGAAAGCAGGCCTGAGGCGAGCAGCCGGCAGACTCGTTTATTACAGTTGGTACAACATCTTATATAGCCAAGACCAGCCAATCTGGTCAAGGGGCGGTCTATGACCCAACCAATCACAGCCTATTGTCAGGCAGTCTCCAAAGCCATCCAATCACAGCCTGTTCCCAGGCAGTTTCAAATCCATCCAATCACAGCCTATTCCCAGGCAGTTTCAAATCCATCCAATCACAGCCTGTTGCCAGGCAGTTTCAAAGCCATCCAATCACAGCCTGTTGCCAGGCAGTTTCCAAAGCCATCCAATCACAGCCTGTTGCCAGGCAGGCTCCATTGCCAGGTGGGTTTCAAAGCCATTCCTGAGTAACTGACACTCGCTTGCCAGTGGCCACCTTGGCATGGCCTTCTCATTCCATTACACTGCCCACGGATACTTCTGTAACATGCTCATCCCCTTATTTCCATCCATGTTTTCTTCCTCTATCTCTTCCTCCTCACCTCCCTCCAACCCTTCCCTGGTCTCCTTCATTCAAATCCCAGGTATATCTCAAGGCTCAAGTCCAAATTTAACCCTTCCAGGATGCATGAATGCTCTTTGTCCATGCTGCCTGGGCATGCTGTACTCCCCTGTAATCATCACAGTTAGCTCAATGCAGTTCTAGTGTTTGTTTATGAGTTCCTCCTCCCTTGTCTCACTGTGAGTTTCTAGAGAGCCCAAAAGGTAACAAGATTCTTTCATAAAGCACCTATAACATTTACCACAAGTCCCTGTGAAATAGTGGCTCCTTGAGGTAGAGGTGCAGCTTATCATTTATCTTGGGATTCTCAAGCCCTTTTACAGTGCCTCACAGGTGTTGTTCCAAAAAAGCTGGTTGAATAGGACGCACCTGGAATTCTGTCACAGGATGGCCTTGTTACCTTAGGATTGTGAATAATAATATTACCAGCTATGTAGCTTCTAGATAGTCAAAGATATGCACTATGCCACCAATTACATAAGAATGTGATGTGATTCAGTATCACTGGATATCTAATGAGGTAGCATTATCTCACTAATTTTAAATGATATATGTCCAGTGAACTTAGCTGACTGGGACATCCTACTAAGGAAGGAAAATCTGCAGATGTGAATTCTGTATGAATTCCTTAGTGTTAATCAGCCTGGTGGACATAGCTGCTCTCCAAACAGATGGCAAAGTACAGTCACAGAAGAAACTGGCCAAACCTAATGGTTCTCTGGAGGGCACTGCAGAATTTCAGGGGGGCACCTGTGGCATTAGAATGCTTGAGGATAGAAGTGGGTGTGCTCCTGGCAGGGCTGAGAATCACTGCCTTGGAGGCTTTAACTCACACTTGACCTCTGGAGTGTATTTTGTACACAGAGAGGTCAGAATCTCAAAGCAAGTGTTTCCCCTTGATGTTTGAATCTGTTTTTGCATACCAACTCCAAAAGTGACTAACTGTGAGACCTGTTTCTCTGTGCCTCAGTTTCCAAATGTGTACAATACGAATTATAATCCCACCCTGTTGAGGTTGTTTGGGGGAAAAGTTAGTACATGTAAATATTAGAAGAGTGCTCAGCCCATAATAAGAGCTCAATAAATGTGGACTTAAAACTGAAAGAACAAGCCGTATATAGCAAACAGATAAAATCAGTCTGATGGTGTAGGAGTGTGACCACCCTCTCATACCCACTGTTTCCTTCCTAAATTATCTGGAGTAATTTAAGATAGCGGGGAACCAGGCCCCATGTGGATGTGGAGGAAAGCAGCCACTAGACTGAGCAAATCTTTGAACTTGCTTCTTCATGTGGAAAACAGAGCAGGGCCATACAACTCTCTGAGATCCAAGTTCAACCTTTGCCCAGTTGTGCTCAGAAAGAACCACTGAGGAAGACATGTGATAGTAAGAATTCATGTAAACCTGCACTCCCAGACCACACTGCAGGGGCCAGGTGAACCAGGTAGGGGAAGACCAGGCAGGAAGCCAGACAGTGGCAGGTGGTGCCCTGTCTGAAGAGGGTTGGCTTGACCCCATGGCAGTGAAGGACCCATCATGCCACCTCTTCTGCATGTCACAAGAAGCCAGAAATTCAGATTCTTACAAGCAGAGTTACTTTGCTAAAACTCTATGGGCGAAAGGACTTGTCCAAGGGCTGCGTACAGCCCTCAGACTGAGACTGCTTGAAAATATTGATTCCTTTGCTGCTCTCCTAAGCCCTGCTGAAGAAAAAAAAAATTAATCTCAAGATATTTGGTAAAGATATTTCTTTTTATTGAATAACAAACAATATCACTAAGGAGATAAAATGAAGTGTTTTGATTTGAAATTCAAATAGAGTTCATAAAAGCATATTTTATTTATTCTAACCCAGCAGGATATTTGCCCAAATACATACATAATCATCAGGCATGAAATTCAACTCTACAATTATCATTAACACAGGAATTACAGTGTGACTACTAAATAATTAGTACTGTCAGTGTAGTAAATACATTAAATTACCAATTTTTACATTTGTACATAACTCATTTTACAAATAAATGTTTTAAGACCCAACTGTCTAACTTTAATTTAAACACTAAATGTTGCTGAAGGAAAAGTCTGCAATAAATATTCCCTCACGTGGGTTGGGGAAATGACTTTACATAGAAACTGTGTCGCAATGAACGAATATATAGAGTACATAAAACTTGAAGCTCCTCCTGTGGTTATTGAAACTTTGAATTGTTGAAAGAAAACTTTGATATTTGAAACAAAATTTAGTTATTAATTTAAAAAGTTAATGTTCCTAACATGCTAATATTAGGTTACTCCAAAAGATATAAATAGGTTATTCACTGACTTCTCAAGTTTACTTCATAGTTAATTTTTAACTGATCCTTTGATAATCACAATTAGGTATTTTTCTTTACTCATTTATGTACATTTGTATTATAACTCCATAAACAACTGATGTGAAAAAGGGTCATGTAGCCCTTTTCTAAGCACTATGCAGCTAAATTGTTGAGTAAAACATTTTCAGTCAATTTGTGACTTCGAAGTTAAACTGTTGCATATTTTGAATAGAAGTAGCATGGGTTGAAATGCAATAGTCACAACATCTGCCAAGCCAGACATTCTGTGATTGTAGCCAGGAACCTCAAGACTAGAAAGTGCTGTGTTTTCTTACCACTTTCTGCCATGACATTGGTCAGTTACAGGAGAAATTCCCTCAGCAAAGCACTTGACATTGGAAGCATCACTCTA
Source organism: Sylvilagus floridanus (assembly GCA_949820135.1). NCBI lineage: Eukaryota > Metazoa > Chordata > Mammalia > Lagomorpha > Leporidae > Sylvilagus > Sylvilagus floridanus. The sequence goes on along the minus strand of OX463235.1, from coordinate 1,516,141 downwards.
CTTGTCTGCCACTTGACTACATGCTGGATTCATGGCCATGACCTGTCAACTGGAGCTGAAGTCTGGACAGCTCTTCCCAGGCAGTGGGGGCTCCTGTTGAAGGGCGTAAGTGAAATATTGAGGTGACACCAGGAAACCAGATGGCTGTGTCAGGTGGATTTGGTGGCCTGTGGTGTAAGGCAGGGGAGGTGAGGGCACCAGGTAGCTTGGCTCTGACCTGGCAAAGGAGAATCTACAGATGGAGCAACCTGTGGAGCTGGAGTTGGTGGCTGTGCTGGACTGTCTGGAAGGGGTTCTGAGTCTTGTGGAGATCAAGATCATGGGCAGGGTCTCTGATAGCTGAAGAGTGAGAAGCAGATTGGCTGCTGTGACAGCTCCTTGGGTCTCAAACAGGTGCAACAATAAATAGCCACTAAAGATCCTAGGATGATGAATGCAATGAAGATGGAGCTGACAATGAGGAAGGGGACGTAGATGGGCTCTACAAGGCAAAAACAGACACACAAGTGTTTGCATCAGGGTCTCCCAAGCTTGGGCTCTGCCTGGGCAACTGAGGGAAGGGAGGAGGAGGCTCAGTATTACCCCTGTTGTCAGCTGAACTTTTCAGAGCCTATTACTGCTAACCTCAGAAGTGTAAACTGTGATGACAGAATATTCTCACCATGCTAGCAGGGGAAAAGCAAACTGATACTGTAGCCTCTATTAGCAATTAGCCATCATACTGCACATCTGGAAATCAGAAAGGAACAGGATCTGTCCTGTTCATGCCCTGGATGGGGTTACTATAACTATGGGACTGAATCTGGGGTTTAGTAGTTTTGTCATGGTGGGGCTCCTGGGGCTTTGACCCATCTCTCAGGCTGGCCATCCATCTCCTATCCAAGATCTCCAAGCCAAGCCAGGACACTGAGGCCTGTTAAAGGAGACCCTCCTCCAGGGTTTTAAAAGACTCTAAAAATAACAATATAAGGAAAGATATAGAGGCCCCAATTTACTGTGTCTCCTGTTGCATCATAAACTGTCAGCTCTTCTTGCCTCCTTTGAGCATGATTTGGGATGCCTACTCCAGCTCCCATGCCTCTGTCTCTGCATGTGCACCCACAGTCTGGGAAAGCCAGGCTGAACTGCAGAGAGTTCTTTGTGTCAGCAGCCCAGGCTCCCACAGTTCTGAGAGCATTTTCCTTTCTCTACTAGACAGACATTTCCCACCCCATTGGCATCCCCCAGCCCGACCCGGATTAGTTTTCCATGTCTCTCCCCTTCTGATAGAGCCACAATGGGATGCAGCCTCCAGCTCAAGAAGACAGAAAACCTGTATTGACTAAAGCCCTACTGTGCACCTGGCTCTTTCATGATCTGATGCAAGTGCCATGGAGAGCCTGTTAAAAGGACACACTAAGTTGTTTTAAACACGGGCTTCTTTGACTTTTTTTTTCCAAAAATACAGCCAGCGGCTGACAGGTAGCCTACAACCTAGGGGACTCCCAGGTCTAAGCCCTTGCTGGCCACCCAAACTCCCGTGGTTAATGGCACTGGGGAGCAAGGCAAGGGAGGTGAATGCGGTCCTCAGGGCATGCCCCGCCAAGCACTCACACACTCATTTAATCAACAAACAGGCCCAGGGCAGCGAAGAACTTGCCCAAGGTTACACCCTTGGCAAGCGACAGACCCTCAGGATCTCTGTCCTTAATGAGATGTATGTTGTAATTTAATGTTATAACTAGTACTCAAACAGTATTTTACATTTTGTGTTTCTGTGTGGGTGCAAATTTTTGAAAGCTTTACTTAATATATGCTAAATTGATCTTCTGTATATAAAGATAATTGAAAATGAATCTTGATGTGAATGGAAGGGGAGAGGGAGCGGGAGAGGGGAGGGAAGGTATGAGGGGGAAGCCATTGTAATCCACAAGCTGTACTTTGGAAATTTATATTCATTAAATAAAAGTTTTTAAAAATTATTAAAAAAAGACAACTTTCTGTCTCCCATTCTATGGAGGGCAATCTTGTTGCTAAGATTCCAATGGAGGCTGACACAATATGTCCTTCTTCATTTTGAGGGAGAGGGAAAAATATCCAAGTTCAGTAAGAGGTGATATGTGGGGCCAAGTATTGTGGTGTAGCCAGTAAAGCTGCCACCCACAATGCCAGCATCCCATATGAGTGCTGGTTCAAGTCCTGCCTATTCCACTTCTGATCTAGCTCCCTGCTAATGTGCCTGGGAAAGCAGTGAAAGATGGCCCAAATCCTTAGGTCCCTGCATTCACATGAGAGACCTAAAGGAAGCCTGTGGTTCCTGGCTTCAGACTGGACAAGCTCAGGGTCACTGTGGCCATTTGGGGAGTGAACCAATGAATGGAGGATCTCTCTCTTTCTCTCTCTATAAAGTCTGCCTTTTAAATAAACAAATAAACCTTATTTTTTTTTACTTTTATTTAGTAAATATAAATTTCCAAAGTACAGTTTATGGATTACAATGGCCTTCCCCCCTCATAACTTCCCTCCCACTCACACCCCTCCCATCTCCTGCTCCCTCTCCCATTCCATTCACATCAAGATTCATTTTCAATTATCTTTATATACAGAAGATTTATTTAGTAGATATTAAGTAAAGATTTCATCAGTTTGCACCCACACAGAAACACAAAGTGTAAAATACTGTTTCAGTACTAGTTATAGCATTACTTCACATTGGACAACACATTAAGGACATATCCCACATGAGAAGAAAGTATACAGTGACTCCTATTGTTGACTTAACAATTAGACACTCTTATTTATGGCGTCAGTAATCTCCCTAGGCTAGTCATGAGTTGCCAAGGTTATGGAAGCCTTTTGAGTTCACCGACTTCGATCTTATTACAACAGGGTCATAGTCAAAGTGGAAGTTCTCTCCTCCCTTCAGAGAAAGGTACCTCCTTCTTTGATGGCCTTGTTCTTTACACTGGGATCTCACTTGCAGAGATCTTTCATTTAGGTCTTTTTTTTTTGCCAGAGTGTCTTGGGTTTCCATGCCTGAAATACTCTCATGGGTTCTTCAGCCAGATATGAATGCCTTAAGGGCTGATTCTGAGGCCAGAGTGCTGTTTAGGACATCTGCCATTCTATGAGTCTGCTGTGTATACCTGTTCCCATATTGGATCGTTGTCTCCCTTTTTGATTCTATCAGTTATTATTAGCAGACACTAGTCTTGTTTGTGTGATCCCTTTGACTCTCAGACCTATCAGTGTGATCAATTGTGAACTGAAGTTGATCACTTGGACTAGTGAGATGGCACTGGTACATGCCACCTTGATGGGATTGTATTGAAATCCCCTGGCACGTTTCTAACTCCACCATTTGGGGCAAGTTTGATTGAGCATGCCCCAACTTGTACATCTCCTCCTTCTCTTATTCCCACTCTTACATTTAACAGGGATCACTTTTCAGTTAAAATTTAAACACCTAAGAATAATTGTGTGTTAACTACAGAGTTCAACCAACAGCACTAGAACAAAAAAAAATACTTAAAGGGATAAAGTATTACATTGTACAACAACAGTCAGCACAAGAGCTGATCAAGTCACTGTTTCTCATAGTGTCCATTTCACTTCAACAGGTTTCCCCTTTGGTACTCAGTTGTTGCTGACCATGGAGAACAAGTCTCTTTGGGACTGACTTAATTCACTCAGCATAATGTTTTCCAGATTCCTCCATTTTGTTCCAAATGACCGGATTTCATTGTTTTTGACTGCTTTATAGTATTTTATAGAGTACATGTTCCATAATTTCTTTATCCAGTCTACTGTTGATGGGCATTTGGGTTGGTTCCAGGTCTTAGCTATTGTGAATAGAGCTGCAATAAACATTAATGTGCAGACAGCTTTTTTGTTTGCCAATTTAATTTCCTTTGAGTAAGTTCCAAGGATTGGGATGCCTGGGTTGTATAGTAGGGTTATATTCATGTTTCTGAGGAATCTCCAGACTGACTTCCATAGTGGCTTAACCAGTTTGCATTCCCACCAACAGTGGGTTAGTGTCCCTTTTTCTCCACATCCTCTCCAGCATCTATTGTTGGTAGATTTCTGAATGTGAGCTATTCTCACCAGGGTGAGGTGAAACCTCATTGTGGTTTTGATTTGCATTTCCCTGATTGCTAGGGATCTTGAACATTTTTTCATGTGTCTGTTGGCCATTTGGATTTCCTCTTTTGAAAAATGTCTATTGAGGTCCTTGGCCCTTCTCTTAAGTGGGTTGTTTGTTTTGATGTTGTGGAGTTTCTTGATTTCTTTGTAGATTCTTGTTATCAATCCTTTATCTGTTGCATAGTTTCCAAATATTTTTTCCCATTCTGTCAGTTGCCTCTTCACTCGCCTGTTTTTTTGTAGTACAGAAACTTCTCAATTTGATGCAATCCCAATAGTTAATTTTGGCTTTGACTGCCTATGCTTCTGGGGTATTTTCCAAGAAGTCTTTGCTAGTACCTATATGTTGCAGGGTTTCTCCAATGTTCTCTAATAATTTGATGGTGTCAGGTCATAGATTTAAGTATTTATTCCATGTTGAGTGGATTTTTGAGTAAGGTGAAAGGTAGGGATCTTGCTTCATGCTTCTGCACATGGAAATCCAATTTTCCCAGCACCATTTATTGAATAGACTGTCCTTACTCCAGGGATTGGTTTTGGATCCTTGATCAAATATAAGTTGGCTGTAGATGTTTGGATTGATATCTGTTTTGTTCCATTGGTCTATTCATCTGTTTCTGTACCAGTACCATGCTGTTTTGATAACAACTGCCCTGTAGTATGTCCTGAAATCTGGTATTGTGATGCCTCCGGCTTTATTTTTGTTGTACAAGATTGCTTTAGCTATTCGAGGTCTCCTGTGTCTCCATATGAATTTCAGCATCATTTTTTCCAGATCTGAGAAGAATGTCTTCAGTATTTTGATCGGTATTGCATTGAATCTATAAATTGCTTTTGGGAGAATGGACATTTTGATGATATTGATTCTTCCAATCCATGAGCATGGAAGATTTCTCCATTTTTTGATATCCTATTTCTTTCTTTAAGGTTTTGTAATTTTCATTGTAGAGATCTTTAACGTCCTTGGTTAAGTTTATTCCAAGGTATTTGATTGTTTTTTGTAGTTATTGTGAATGGGATTGATCTTAGAAGTTCTTCCTCAGCCGTGGCATTGCCTGTGTATACAAAGGCTGTTGATTTTTGTGTATTGATTTTATATCCTGCTACTTTGCCAAACTCTTCTATGAATTCCAATAATCTCTTAGTAGTGTTCTTTGGATCCCTTAAATAAAGAATCATATCATCTGCAAAGAAGGATAGTATGAGTTCTTCCTTCCCAATTTGTATCCCTTTAATTTCTTTTCCTTGCCTAATATCTCTGGATAAAACTTCCAGAACTAAATTGAATAGCAGTGATCTTCCATCTGCTGATTCACTCCCCCAAGTGGAGGCAACGACCAGAGCCTGGCCAATCTGAAAGCAGAAGCCATGAGCTTCTTCTAGCTCTCCCATGTGGGTGCAAGGGCCCAAGGACTTGGGCCATCTTCTATTGCTTTCTCAGGCCAGAGCAGAGAGCTGGAAAAGAATTTTAGCAGCTGGGTCTTGAACTGGTGCCCATATGGGATGTATGCACTGCAGGTGGCAGATTTACTCTCTATGACACAGTGCTATCCTGGCTGCTCCATGTTTAATCCAATCCCCTGCTAATGTCCTGGGAAAACAGCCAAAGACAGCCTAAGTCCTTGGGCCCCTGTCCTGATAATTTGTATGATTGGAAGCAACAGTCATCAAGCACTTGGGTTCCTGCCACTCACATGGACACTGGGATGGAGTTTCTGGTTCTGGACATTAATCTGACCCAGCCCCAGCCATGGCAGGCATTAGGGAGTGGATGAGCAGATGAAAGATATCTGTCTCAACGTTCCACACTCCTCTCCATTATCTTTCCCCCAAATAAAAAATTTGGAAAACATGTGAAGAGCTGCAATAAATTCTAAAATTTTTATACAATTTTTAAAATATTTTAAAAACATTTTATTTATAAATATATTTTATTTATGCATATATTATTTAATCTTTTAAAAGATTTTTAAAGATGTATTTATTTATTTGAAAGTAAGAGTTATACATAGAGAGAAGGAGAGAGAGAGAAAGAGACAGAGGTCTTCCATCTGCTGGTTCACTCAATTGGACACAATGGCTGGAGTTCCACCAATCCAAAGGCAGGATCCAGGAGCCTCTTCAGGGTCTCCCATGTGGGTGCAGGGGCCCAGGAAATTGGTCCACTTTATACTATTTTCCCAGGCCACAACAGGGAGTTGGATCAGAAGTGGAGCAGCCAGGACTCAAACTGGCATCCATGTGGGTTGCCAGCACTGCAGGTGGTGGCTATACCTGCTACACCGCAGCACCAGCCCCAATCCATTGTATAATTTTTAAAAAGAGGACCAGGGGCAACCAAAGCCAGCATGATAGAATGAAAACCACAGGCTTCACTCACCCACAGAATCAGCTGCTTAGCAACAGCATACAGTCCAAAAAGCCTTCAAGAGAACTGCAGAGATTGGTCAGGTAGTTGCAGTGTCCCAGCCAAATTCAAAGCCAAGACAACCACACTGTAATGAGAAGGGAAAGCCTTTTAACTTCAGTTACATCAGCTTCTCCCCCAAGCCAGCTCATTGAAAAACAGAAGGAAAACCCAACTCATAGCTTCTGACTTGAGAGGGATAGAGAATGGTGGAGTATGTATCTGATTTTCTGGGTTTTCAGAATACTGCCTGAGGGTCTGTTTGTCTCATTTGATTTAGGGCACTAAGGGAACTGACTACCTTGGGTGCCTGGAGGCCAAAACAAAAACGGAACTCATTCAATTGTCCTAACAATGAATTCACAGTAACAATGCCAGATACCAGAGGGAGAAACAGGCTACAAGTTCCTGGAAAAGAAACCAGCAAAGCTCTGTAACTGGGAAAGCAGACACGCAAAGCCCAAAGATTTCATCCATGCAGGTGACTTAGACTCCCACAAATTTCTAATACATTATTTTGAAGATTTTTTTTTTTTTTTAATTTTTGACAGGCAGAGTGGACAGTGAGAGAGAGACAGAGAGAAAGGTCTTCCTTTTGCCGTTGGTTCACCCTCCAATGGCCGCCGTGGCCGGTGCGAGGCGGCCGGCGCACTGCGCTCATCCGATGGCAGGAGCCAGGTGCCAGGTGTTTTTCCTGGTCTCCCATGGGGTGCAGGGCCCAAGGACTTGGGCCATCCTCCACTGCACTCCTGGGCCACAGCAGAGGGCTGGCCTGGAAGAGGGGCAACCGGGACAGAATCCGGCGCCCCGACCGGGACTAGAACCCGGTGTGCCGGCGCCGCAAGGCGGAGGATTAGCCTGTTGAGCCACGGCGTCAGCCCAATTTTTTCTTATATAAAGTCAAATTCTTTTCTAAAGACTGTGAGGGGTGGCTGTTTTATCATAAGCACAAAAACAGCAATACAGATGAAAAATCAGTGAAACATGTCCCAATCCAAGAAGCAAAAGAAATATCAACCTGAATGCTAAGAAAATGGAGATCTGTGAACTAGAGTGTGGGGGTGCTGTGCAGCTTTTTGCATGTAGTTGGTGTCAAGGAATTGTGTGACTTCAAATTTTATTCAAGTAAACTATTTTATAATGTTATGATATAAAATATAGATAACCATAAAAAACATGAAGAGACAAAATTCACAAAAAAGAAAAGATCCCCTTGAATGTAGGGGATAGGAAGTTTCTGGTTGGGGTGTTGGTACTGGCAGTATCTAGTGCTGGCACTGGAGCTGGTGCCACAATGGATTCTGCCTATGAGTCTGGTCATAGCTCAGGGGAAGCACCAGAATTGCTTCTGTTAGAAGGTGGTCTGAAACTGGCTCTAGTTCTGAATCTCACACCAGTGCTCCCTCTGGATGTGGGTGTCATAGTAAGGTGGAGCTGTACCACTGGGGTTGGATCTGGCCCTATAAGGTGTTGCCAACTCTGAGGAGGGAGCTGCCATGCTCTGAAAGTTTCTAGCACATCTAGTTTGTTGTGTGCCCAGATTTTGCACTCGAGCTGAGCTGTTATGATGCCATGGGAAGCACTTCAGATTCCTGGGCTCTGGTTCTTCCTTACAGCTACATTTTCTATGGAGTAGCTGCTCCTCTACAGCCTGTGCTGGTCTTGTTCTGGGATCTTTCAGGGATGGCTCAGCTCTAATGCCACTGTTAGTACTATCATAGAGGAGGCCCAGATTTGAGTGCAAATAACTCCCAGCTTGGCACTTGCTGAAGGGTTGAGATTGTTCATCCCTGACTTTTCTCTGTATCCTGGGCACAGCTTCTGCTCCATGGTGGAAACACTATGAAGCCCCACAGGAATGCACTTGCTATCCCTCGGCTGCAAAATTTCAAATGACTACAAAATTAGAGCTCAGTCAATGAAATAAATAAAAGAAGATATAAAACACCAAATAATAGGAAAAAATAAGAATTATGGAAATACCATTACAGGGAGGTTAGCAACAGCTCTACCCTGGGATGGCACATGATGCAACTGCAGAGCTGGTAGTAAAACACCTTCCAGAGCTGGCTTCACCTGCACAGGCTGAGAGCTAAACAGAATAATGATTAAAAGGCAGTAGAAGAGGGGTCAGCATTGAAGTGCAGAGGGTTAAAGCCCCAGCCTGCAGTGCCAGCATCCCATATGGGTGCCAGTTTGAGTTCTGGCTGCTCCTCTTACAATCCAGCTCTCTGCTATGGCCTGGGGAAGCAGTGGAATATGGCCCAAATCCTTGGGCCCCTGCATCCAGGTGGAGACCTGGAAGAAACTCCTGGCTCCTGGCTTCAGATTGGCTCAGTTCTGGCTGTTGCAGTCATCTAGGAAGTAAACCAGTGAATGGAAGAACTCTCTCTTTCTCTCTCTGGCTCTACCTCTCTCTGTGACTCTGTATTTCAAATAAATAAAATAAATCTTTTTTAAAAAGGCAGTAGAAAAGCATTTTTCTCAAATTGTCAACAAGTTCTCACATTTGTGAGAATAGACCACAAAAGTGGTCTGATCTATGTCCAACCAGACACAATTTTTTTTTTGACAGGCAGAGTGGACAGTGAGAGAGAGAGACAGAGAGACAGGTCTTCCTTTGCTGTTGATTCACCCTCCAATGGCCACCGTGGCTGGCGTGCTGTGGCCGGCACACCACGCTGATCTGAAGCCAGGAGCCAGGTGCTTATCCTGGTCTCCCTTGGGATGCACGGCCCAAGCACTTGGGCCATCCTTCACTGCACTCCCGGACCACAACACAGAGCTGGCCTGGAAGACGGGCAACCGGGACAGAAGGGCAACCTCTGCAAGGTGGAGGATTAGCCTATTGCACCACGGCGCCGGCCAAAGACAGGCATAATTATAAATGTTTATTCTGCTGTCTCCTTTTCCTATCAGTTTTCATATCAGTCTCTCAAGATCTGATTTTGTTTGAGAACTAACAAGTCTCTACATCTTCAAAATAATAATCTAGCTCCAGGTAGCCTTTCCTAAAAGATGCTATCATCTCTGTACTGTGCTACAGCTCTCATCTGCCTCATCAAAACTTCCAGTAAAGGCCCATGTCCACAACAATGCAGGTCTGTGAATATGTTAGTGCCCCTCATCTCTTCCTCCTCTTCCACCACTCTGCATCTTACAACATACACATACTCTCTATATTGGTTAAATGAAATGCTAAAAAGACCTCTATAGGTTAATACAGAAGCAATGAAGTAGGATTAGACTATGATAAATGCCATACTAGTGTTATTTTATGGTGTACCATACATATGACTCAGCACTCCATGACCCTAAGAAAAACAGTAAAGAAACTGCTTAAATCACAGTATAGTGTAAACCTTTGCATTCTTAAAGAGATAATACAGTCTTAATTTTGCATTAGTATTATTTAGAAAATTTCAGTCATTTGAACATTAGATTTTGGATCTTTTTAAAGTGAACCAATCAAAGCACCATCCCACTAGTTAAACCATGGTAACATTACTTTGTTACCTTCTGCAAATCAAAGAGTTTGACAGTAGCTACGATTGTTTCAAATTTCTAACCTCATTGTTGATTTTAATATAATGGAAACTAAGGAAAAGCAAGATGATAATTAATCTTGTCACTTCATCAGTTGCCTTCCGTTTTAGTATGAGCTTGCATTCTCTTGCCTGCAGTATACTGAGGAATCATTATACAAAACAAACTGGCCTAAGCCTATTTCTTTTCCTCAGAGGAAACTCAAAAATTTAACCTCCATCACAGAAAGTGAATTCATTCTAAAATGTCATCTTTAAAATTACCATATGCATTTTTAAACAAAATCCACTGAATATTAACAGCACCAGCTTATTGAAAGACACATATCAAGGTTTATAGTAGGCAACTAAACACAATAAAATCAGTCTCTAGACAAATAACAACATTTCTATTTATTTTTATCTATTCCTTTGCAATGAGTCTTTTCTTGTGAATAAAAACAATCTTACTAGTTTCCACAGCCTTATCTCTAGATTAAAACGACAAAAATTCTGACAACAGCATAGGGTTCAATGCTAATCATGTATACAAAGGTACACTTCCTCTCATTCTCTGAAAGAGCCAGTGCTGTGCTTATGTTTCTGTATACAACACAAAATTTTTTTTGAAGAAAACACAAAAAGAAACACTGCTTCTTTTCACGAAATCAATCCTTTAATGGCTGTCTGCCACTCAAATATGCAAAAAGTTTTATTTGAAATAACAAAACATAAGAAATTAAAAACCCATAATGACATTTAGCAGTTATCCCATTTATGGTAAGTACCATGAAACTAGAAAGTTGATGTTGATATAACATGTCATTGAAAGTTTTTTTTATAAGAAATGGAGGCAAAAATTATAGCTTCACATTCATTATTTTGATAACTTCAACCTTGTGAGATATGAAGGGATATAGAATCTTTAAACGATGGCAGAAATTGCTGACATTCTACACATAATAAAGTTAAACTAAAAGCTACATTTGCTAATTGTAATGAACTGTTGGAAACATTATTGGGTCTTAGTGCATCACATCCTGACAAACATTCAATATTACCAAAGCTATTTAAGCTGCAGTCTTGAGACTTTTAAATAACATTTTAAAGAATCTGGTATAAAGGAAGCAGCAGAAATTACATCAAAAGATGTGAAATCATCTATTTCAAAGATCAAGACAATGTTAAGAGCAATAGCTTTTGAATAAAATTTTGAATAAAATACATATTTTACAAGCAAAGTCTTATACATGCTCTCAAATGCAACCAAAATTATGTTATTGCTCAAGGTTGACATGTTGGTGATGGTTTGACTGTACATGCATCTCAGTAGAACCAAGCACCTGCTAGAATATGTTGAAAATCTCTGATTCAAAGCATATCAAAGAGTGCCTTTGTAGTATAAATGATAACCTATATTAGAAACCAAGCAAAAATGTAGTCATTCCAATTTTACAACACTGCTATTTTTAGCTAAAAAGATATATCTCAAAAACCAAACCAAACAAAATAAAAGCTTCCAGGGGCCAGCACCATGGCTCACTTGGATAATTCTCCACCTGTGGCCCTGCATCCAATATGGGCACTGGGTTCTAGTCTCGGTTGCTCCTCTTCTGGTCCAGCTCTCTGCTATGGCCCAGGAGGACAATGGAGGATGGCCCAAGAGCTTGGGCCTCTGCACCAGCGTGGGAGACCAGAAGGAAGCACCTGGCTCCTGGCTTTGGTTCAGCACAGTGCCAGCTGTGGTGGCCATTTGGGGAGTGAACCAACAGAGGGAAGACCTTTCTCTCTGTCTCTCTCTCTCTCACTGTCTACAACTCTATCTTTCAAATAAAAAAAAAAATCCCAGTCACCTAAATGGCTTTCTAATGTTTGTGATAATGAGATGACTGGTAGTTGTAAGAACCTGAGAGGCACAAGAGCTAAAATTAAATACAACAATGGAACATACTGCTACCACAGTAAAATGCCCTAGAATGAAACTCAATTCTTTATGTGGTACATTTCACACTACTGGTAATAGACTGTCATCTTACTGGCCCTATGGAATGCGGTATTTGATATGTAATGTATACACTGTTTTTATTACTTCTGGCAAGATGTTCTGCCTTAGCAGTCAATTGCATTCTTCTCCTTTCCTACCTGTTTATTATGTTTAATTCTGAGGATTTTATGAGGGTAAAATATATCCCTTTTATAAAACTAAGTACACAAATTTGTATAGGGAAGTCATTTTATTAAGTTGATGGCCAAATAGTAAAATGTTTTAATATCATTTATAATCTTGTTATGATCCACTTAGCAAAGTTTATTCAGATTTCATTGAAAGTTAAATTCCAGATAGTTTTTCTCCCAGGATGGGGGTAAGAGTAGAAAATAAACTTACTATAATGAGTATGTATTATGCAAAATTTTATGCAAATGCGATGTGACAGCAGTGTGATAATTTAAACATAAGTGAATGAACAAAAAAGGAAGAATGCACATTCTGCTGCATAGAACACAGCAGCTTCTATCATTCTGTTTCATTTACTGATTTAAAAACAAAACAAGAAAATTTGAACAGTTGTGCCTGAAAAGAATCTTGTTCTTATTTTTAGGAGTAGCTGCCTGGTTCCAGTGTCTTGAAAAATATGGCATTTTACCTGTATCATAGCTTTTGGTCCACTTTCTACTTTTTAAAATTTTATTTAAGGTATATGAACTTCATGCTTTTCAAATATACAAATATAGGAATATATTGATTCTTCCCACCCTACATTTCCTCCTGCCCACACTCCCTCTCTTCTTTCTCCTCACTCTCCAATTAATATTCTTATTTTTTTTTGACAGGAAGAGTTAGTGAGAGAGAGAGCCAGAGAGAAAGGTCTTCCTTCCATTGGTTCACCCCCAAATGGTCACTATGGCCAGTGTGCTGCGCCGATCCAAAGCCAATATCCAGGTATTTCTTCCTGGTCCTATTAGCTGGGTTCTTTTAGTGCTGAGTAATATTCCATGGTCAGAATCAGATACCACATTTACTTTTCCATTCACCTACTGAAAGACATGTTGTTTCTTCCAAGCTTTGGAAATTACTAATAAAATGCATAGTGCTGGTTTTTGTGGACATAAATTCATTTGGATAAATACCAAGGAATGTGATGGCTTCATCAAAAAGTAAGAATATATTTAGTGTTGTAAAAAACTTCCACACCACTTTTCCAAAATGGTGTTCTGGCTTGCATTCCCACCAGCAGTGAATGAGTGTTTATCTTGCTTGACATCTTAGCCACAATTTAGTTAGCTCCGTGTTTTGGATTTTTCACTATCCCAATTTGTATGTAGTGGTATTTCATTGCTGTTTTAATTTGCCATTCCTTAATTTCATTTGCTTATTTTTGATTTGCATATCATCTTTTGTGAAGTGTGAGTTGATGTTATATTTGCCTTTTTAAACTTGTTTTTTTTTATTGTTAAATTTTAAGAGCTCTGAATATTTTGAATAGCAGACTTTCATTAGATTTGACTTTTGCAAATTTTTCCCCAGTCTGAGCCACTACTGTTTGTGTGATCTGTGCTATAAATTCAAGGGTTGTAATATTCCTTCCATCTGTCTTTTCTTTTGTACTTTTGAGAACCCTGACTTTTATTTACTTTAGACTGAATTCTTAGCAGCAACTACCTTTTTTGTTTTAAAGTATTTATTTATTTATTTGAAAGGCAGAATTACAGAGGCAGAGAGTAAGAGAGATAGAGAGAGGGAGGGAGAGAGAGAGGTCTTCATGCCCTGTTTCACTCCTCAAATGGCTGCAATGGCTGGGGCTGAGAGGATGCAAAGCCAGGAGCCAGGAGCTTCACCAGGGTCTCCCACTTGGGTGGCAGGGCCCAAACACTTGGACCATCTTCTGCTGCTTTTCCCATACCATTAGCAGGAAGCTGAATTGGAAGAGGAGCAGCCAGGACTCCAACCAGTGCCCATATGAGATGCCATCGTCACAGGCAGTGGCTTTACTGCCTATCCCAGAACATCAGCTCCTATAATTTGGCTTTTAACAGAAGAAAAAACACATCTGAAGCAAAGGATCAGGGATAGGAATGGTGATATTATACCCATTTAAATTACTAAATTTAAAATAGAATAAAGACATTCTTTGGCATGTAAATTCTTAGTAACACTTATATATCATGAACCTTTACTCAAGAGAACATTTGCTATTAAAACAAGGGAGTTCCCAGAGGATCTGATGCAGAAAGGTGTCCGCACATCTGACATGTGTAAGAGTCAGCTGTCCATCGTGGAGCAGAAGGGTGGCAGCTCCAGGAAGGCCACCCCTGTGCACAAAGGTGTCACGAGCAACTTCTCTGATGTGCTTCATGGTATGGAAAGTGGTTTGACGTGTATCAGTGTCATAACTAGCAATAGTAATCTGATAAAAAGGAACTAAGTATTCAATCCAAGAAAAATAAGATTGTACAGAGTAGAAAAATAACCACTGGAGTTTTTGTTTCTGCAGTGAGACTATTTGCATGGGACTAATAATATATAATCACCGAATATTGATCTAACCGTAAAGGAAGGATAGGGAGAGAAGAGTATAAGTCAGTTTAATTCTCCTCCACCTGAGCGGATGTGAATGCTTAACATTCATAGATCATGAAACAGTGATATGTAATTTAGAAACCTGGAAGGAAATATCTGAATAAACAGGTACAATAATTGAGGTTGGCATCTTCAGGGAGTGAGACTGAGGCGTTGGGTAGTGAAATGGAGTAGGTAACTTGTTTTTCTTCAAAATGTTATAGTTGTATATTATTTTCAGTCTCAAAAAGGACTTTTTAAAAAATAATGACATGTTTTCTGACCTGGTGGTTATTTATTTATATTTTCATCTACTTGAAAGGCAGTGTGACAGAGGGGGAGGGAGGAAGGGAGAGAGAGAGAGAGAGAGAGAGAGAGAGAGAGAGAGAGAGAGAGAGAGAAATGCTTTCATCTGCTGGTTCACTCCCCAAACAATCACAGCTGGGCCAAGCTGAAGCAGCCGGGAAGTCCATGCTGGCCTCCTGTGTGGTTGGCAGGGGCCCAAGCACTTGAACCATCATTCACTGCCTCTCAGGAAGAAGTAACAGGAAGCTAGATTGGAAGCAGAGTAGCAGAGTAACAGTCCTTGGGCCCCTAAACCCTCATGGGGAACCTGGGAGAAGCTCCTGGCTCCTGGCTTTGGACAGGTGCAGTTCTGGCCTTTGCCTCCCTCCCTCCCTCTCTCTCTCTCTCTCTCTCTCTCTCTCCCCCTCCTTCCCTCCCCCCTTCCTCCCCCCTCTCCATTTGCCTCTATGTAACTCTGCCTTTCAAATACATAAATACATCTTTTAAAAAACAATGCTTGGATTTCAATTTTTTGCACCAAAATAAACTTACCTTTTAATTCCATTTTCCATGAACTTTTGGAAGCAGCCCATCCATTCCAGGGGAATTTGAAATACCAGATCACTAAACGTAGCACAGTAACACTGTGAATAAAGGTACAAGTTGATCCAGTTTGAGTACAGATTTACTATGGCAAAATTTTCCTTTGAAGACCTCTTTATCCTCAGTGCTGGTCTGAGTGCCCGACTCTGGGTGGATTATTGGAGCTCATCTCTGATTTTGTGCAGGGGCTGGGTGGGACTATGCATGGATTAATGAGAGGAGCAGGTAAGTTCCTGTGAGGCCACAGCTGGTCTCTGGCTCATGAGTTTATTTTATAATTACTCTCCTTAACCTGGTCCAGATACTTCAGTATGAATATTTGTTGCTTCACACTTCTAAAGAACTACTGCCCAAGAAACTTGGCAGTAAGAAGTCCGATAATAAAGCAGGATCTTGATTCAAATCATTATCCCTTAAATTTACAGTGGTGAAGGCAGCTTTAAGGAGAAAATAACAATGGAAAACAGCTTCATGTACCCTCAGAGACTTCCAACCGTCTGCCCGGAGTTCACCCTTGTAAAAGCCCAATGCTGTATCTGCTTGTCGCAATTAAATTTTTCTTTCTGTTCACAGTGCAAGGATAGGATGGAAGCACACTGACAAAACCTTCTCATCTTGATTTTGCATTATTTAACACAAAAAGGGTATGTTCTGTTATAGTTCTTTGCTGAGGCAATTCCTCTTTCTTTCTCCACTCTTCGCTTTTCCAGACACATCCTTTCAAGAACAATGATTAAATTTCAAAATTGTTGGAGAAGTTTTACATTTACAAAAAACTGATCAGAATGTAAATAATTTCCATTTAGTACAGTTTTCCCTATTCTATTTTTAAGATTTATTTATTTTTGAAAGGCAGAGTTACAGAGAGGCAGAGGCAAAGAGAGAGAGAGAAAGAGAGAAACGTCTTCTATCTGCTGGTTCACTCCCCAGAAGGCCACAATGGCTGTACCTGTGCCCACATGAAGCCAGGAGCTTCTTCGAGGTCTCCCATACAGGTGCAGCGGCCTAAGGACTTGGGGCCATCTTCTACTGCTTTCTCAGGCCATAGTAGAGAGTGAGATTGGAAGTGGAGCAGCTAGGACTCGAACCAGCACCCATATGGGATACCAGCACTATAGGAGGCAGCTCTACCTGCTATGTCTTAGTGCTGCCCCCCCATCCTTAACACCTTGCATTCTTGTGGTCATAAGTGCCCATACAGGCACTTGTTTGAATCCCAGCTGCTTCATTTCTGATCCAGCTCTCTGCTATGGCCTGGGAAAGTAGTAGAAGATGGCTCAAAACCTTGGGCCCCTGCACCCATGTCAGAGACCTGAAAGAATCTCCTGGCTCCTGGCTCCAGATCTGTGCAGCTCCTGCCATTGCAGCCATTTGGGGAATGAACCAGCAGATGGAAGACCTCTCTCTCTCTCTCTCTCTCTCTCTCTCTCTCCCCCTCCTTCCCTCCCTCTCTGCCTCTCCTTCTCACTTTTTTACTCTGAATTTCAAATAAATAAATAAATCTTAAAAAATTGATGAGCCAATATTTATACATTATTATCAACAAAAGTCTGTAGTTGATGTTAGATTCACTCTTTTGTACAGTTCTGTTAATTTTGTTTAAAGACTGTGGTGGGGGGTGGGGAGGAAGCAGGCTTGGGAAGAAGCAGAGAGAGAGAAAGAGAGAGGGTTCCCATCTGCAATGGCTGGGGCTGTGCCAAGCCAAAACTGTGAGCCAGGAACCCAATCTGGGTCTCCCACTTGGAGTCAACACCACTGCCTCCCAGGGGCCCCATCAGTGGGAAGCTGCAGTCAGGAGCCAGAGCTCAGAATTGACTCAGGCACTCAGATGTGGCACGTGAGAGTCCCAGTCAGTGTCTTAACCACCAGGCCAGGTGCCTGCCACTGCTCTGTGAATGTGACAGGTGCATGATGATGTGTGTGCACCATTGTAATGTCACGCAGTATAGCTGCACACTCCCCAAAACCCTCCGTGGGCCACTTGTTGGTCCTTTAGACACATGCTCTTATTGCCTCATTTACCTAGATGCTTTGCACAGCATACTCTGGAAAACTTGAACAGACCTACCCAGTGCATAAAATACTTTCCCTGGTGCTTTAAGGTTTGAAGAAAGCATGGAAATGAGATTTCCTAGAGACCGACTGCTGGCCACACAAAGATAATTCTCTTCTCAGTTTTCATATCTTCAAAATGTTGGTTTTTCTTGAGAGGGAATTTAGCCTATTAAGATGCTCACATCTAGTATTGGAGTGCCTGGGTTTGTTTCTAGGCAAAGGCATGACTAGGCTTGAATAATGAATCTAGAGAATTTCCTCTTGGGGAAAAAATGGCTAAGTTTAAATGCTGTGCTAGCATTGTGGCTATTTTTAGTAGCCTTAATTCTGAGCTTTGTGGCTGAAAGTTTGACTATTCCCAGTTCTGGTTCCTGATTTCATATACCCACCAGTGCAGACTCTCAGAGTTAGAAGTGACAGTTCAGGGCTAGTGCTATGGAGCAGCAGGTAAACTCACCACCTGCAGTGCCAGCATCCCATATGGGCACCAGTTCAAGTCCTGGCTGATTCATTTCCAATCCATCTTTCTGCTGTGGCCTGGGAAAGCGGTGGAAGGTGGCCCAAGTCCTTGGGCCCCTGCACTCATGTGGGGGACCTGGAAGAAGTCCTGGATCCTGGCTTTGGATCAGTGTAGATCCAGCCATTGCAGCCAGCTGGGGAGTGAATCAGTGGATGGAAGACCTCTCACTCTCTCTCTCTCTCTCTCTCTCTCTCTCTCTGTGCCTCTGCCTTTCAAACAACACTATGTTCCTAAATCTGTATATATGAAACTAAACTGTAAATTTGTGTTAATTTTTTCAGCAGTTTATATTCATACTATCACATCTTTGCATTAAAATTAATTATTCTAGATTTGTTATTGCCATTTATAAGCATTTATTTGTAAATAAAATTGACAAATTTCATTTTAGAACATTTAGAACATTTTAGAACTATTTTAAAAATTATTTTGCAAAACATACCCTTTATATGCTTGAAATTCCATAAATTCTATGAGATCTTTAATGTCCTTGATTGTTTATTGCAAGGTATTTTATTGTTTTTGTAGCTATTGTGAATGGGATTGATCTTAGAAGTTCTTTCTCAGCCATGGTATTGCCTGTGTATACAAAGGTTTTTGATTTTTGTGCATTTATTTTGTATCCTACTACTTTTCCAAACTCTTCTATGAGTTCCAATAGTCTCTTAGTAGAGTTCTTTGGATTCCCTAAATAAAGAATCATATCATTTGCAAAGAGGGATAGTTTGACTTCTTCCTTCCCAATTTGTATCTCTTTCTTTTTCTTGCCTAATAGCTCTGGCTAAAAATTCCAGAACTATATTGAATAGCAGTGGTGAAAGTGGGCATCCCTGTCTGGTGCCAGATCTCAGTGGAAATGCTTCCAACTTTTCTCCATTCAATAGGATGTTGGCTGTGGGTTTTTCATAAATTGCTTTGATTGTATTGAGGAATGTTCCTTGTATACCCATTTACTTAGAGTTTTCATCATGAAAGGGTGTTGTATTGTATCAAATGCTTTCTCTGCATCTATTGAGATAATCATATGGTTTTTCTTCTGCAGTCCGTTAATGTGGTGTATCACCAGCCACAGCATGCCAGATGTGGCGGCCATTGGAGGGTGAACCAACAGTAAAGGAAGACCTTTCTCTCTGTCTCTATCTCAAAGTCCACTCTGCTTGTCAAAAAAAAAAAAAAACACATGAAACTGTGATAACGATGAGAAATCATAATGAAATGAAGAATTCAATAAATCAAATGATAGAGGGCAAGATGATGGAATAGGAAGGCAGCACACTGATAGTCTGGGGAGAGACAGTTTAATATAAGTGGAGATACTGCAGGTTCAAGGAAGAGTAGGGGAAGAAACAGCAGAGCAAACTCTTCCGGAACTAGTGATTCACAGTGGACCTTCAAGGAGAGCATGGGAGCCCGCAGTTCGGGAATCCAGCGGCAGAATCAATGCACCAGAGATGGAACGTGAGGTGAGCTGAACCTCAATAGCCAGAGACACTGGCAGGGAAGTGGAAAGAGGAGACTAGAGCGAACAAGGCTTGAAATCCTGTTGGAAAAGTTCACCAGGCTAGCTTGAAGAGAAAGAAAAAAGTGACCAATATGGACACGAGTTTCTCTCTCTCCGCCCACCTCTCAAAGGTGAGCAAGACAAAGAGCAGGCGCCATTTTGGACATATGTCATAAGCAGGGTGACCTCAGGTCTGCACTGGCCCTGAGCCTAGCAGAAAAACCTGACTCTGGGCATGGGGGTGAAATAACAGGAGATTAGAACCTAATGAATGTGTGGTGCTAATGAACTGAGACTGTGAAAAAAAGAGACTGTGGGGGAGAGAACTCACGGAATTCACCACGTGAGTACTCTCCAGAGACGCTACAGTTCAGTAGCCTTGGCAGCCCAGTGATGAGACTGTAGGAGAATTTGAACCCACACTGAAGGCCGCAGATTTCCCTCTGTGGTCCTTGGGAAAGAGCTTCTGATATCTGGCTCCTGTGGGTATATCATTTGCCTGCTAACCACCCCCAATTCCATTCAGCTGTGTGGAATTACTTCCCTTTTGAATCAAAAATAAAGAAAGAAACAGAGAGATTTACCAGGCCTAATCTGGGAGTGTCACCTTTGACACACCCTCAACAACTGAGGAACCAAACAGAGCTCTCAGGCCACACCGATCTCAAGCCTTTAAGGCTCCATTGAAAGCAGACAGTCCACTTATCTAGAGTCAGAGTATAACAAGAAAAAACACCACAGTGAAGAAACCAATATGCCAAACAACAAACGCAAAAACCGAGGTAACAAGAACAAGGAAGACACTATGACACCCCAAATGAAAAAGACACCCCAATTCAAGATTATGAAGATGATGAGATAGAAGAAATACAAGAAGCAGATCTCAAAAAAATGATAAGAAAACAAAGAAGTACTCAAAAACAAATTCTTGAACTACAGAAATCCTTAATGGACAAGGTAGAAAATCTCTCTCATGAAAATGAAATATTAAGGAGGAATCAAAATGAAATGAAACAACTAGTAGAACATGAAACTGTGATAGTGACAGGAAATCATAATGAAATGAAGAATTCAATAAATCAAATGACAAACACATTAGAGAGCCTTACAAACAGAATGGGTGAGGCAGAAGAGAGAATATCGGACTTAGAAGACAGAGCACAAGAAAATATACAGTCAAACCAAAGACAAGAAGAGGAAATTAGGAATCTAAAAAATATTGTATGGGAATCTACAGGATACTATTAAAAAAAACCAACATTCGAGTTCTAGGAGTTCCCGAGGGCATGGAGAGGTAGAAAGGATTAGAGGGCCTTTTTAGTGAGATACTAGCAGAAAATTTCCCAGTTTTGGAGAAGGACAGAGACATACTAGTACAGGAAGCTCATAGAACCCCTAGTAAACATGACCAAAAGAGATCCTCACAACGACACATTGTAATTAAACTCACCACAGTGAAACAGAAAGAAAAGATCCTAAAATGTGCAAGAGATAACCATCAGATTACTCTCAGAGGATCTCCAATTAGACTCACAGCAGACTTCTCATCAGAAACCCTACAAGCTAGAAGGGAATGGTGACACATAGCCCAGGTACTAAGAGAGAAAAACTGCCAGCCCAGAATATTATATCCTGCAAAGCTCTCATTTGTGAATGAAGGTAAAATAAAGACCTTTCATTGCAAACAAAAATTGAAAGAATTTGTTGCCACTCGTCCAGCCCTGCAAAAGATGCTTAAAGATGTGTTATACACAGACACATGGCCATCAATATGAAAGAAGGTAAATGAAGGGAAATTTACAGCAAAAGATCACAGGGAATTCAAAGCATACATTTGGATAATGAAATTATGGGACATGTACTCTATAGAATACTATACAGCAGTCAAAAACAATGAAATCCAGTCATTTGCAACAAGATGGAGAATCTGGAAAACATCATTCTGAGTGAATTAAGCCAGTCCCAAAGAGACAAATATCATATGTTCTCCCTGATCGGCGACAACTAACTGAGCACCAAAGGGGAAACCTGTTGAAGTGAAATGCACACTACGAGAAACAGTAACTTGATCAGCTCTTGTGATGACTGATGTTATACAATGTAATACTTTATCCATTTTAGTATTTTTTTATTCTAGTACTAGTGGTTGAACTCTGTAATTAACAAACAATTATTCTTAGGTGTTTAAATTTTAACTGAAAAGTGATCTGTTAAATGTAAGAGTGGGAATAAGAGAAGGAGGAAATGTACAATTTGGGACATGCTCAATCAGACTTGCCCCAAATGGTGGAGTTAGAAACGTGCCAGGGGATTTCAATTCAATCCCATCAAGGTGGCATGTACCAATGCCATCTCACTAGTCCAAGTGATCAACTTCAGTTCACAATTGATCATACTGATAGGTCTAAGAGTCAAAGGGATCACACAAACAAGACTAGTGTTAGCTAATACTAACTGATAGAATCAAAAAGGGAGAGAATGGTCCAACATGGGAAGCGAGATACACAGCAGACTCATAGAATGGCAGATGTCCTAAACAGCACTCTGGCCTCAGAATCAGCCCTTAAGGCATTCATATCTGGCTCAAGAGCCCATGAGAGTATTTTAGGCATGGAAACCCAAGACACTCTGGGGAAAAAAAAGAGGACCTAAATGAAAGATCTCTGCAAGTGAGATCCCAGTGTAAAGAACAAGGCCATCAAAGAAGGAGATACCTTTCGCTGAAGGAAGGAGAGAACTTCCACTTTGACTATGACCCTGTTGTAATAAGATTGAAGTCGGTGAACCCTAAAGGCTTCCATAGCCTCGGCAACTCATGACTAGAGCCTAGGGAGATTACTGACGCCATAAACAAGTGTGTCAAATTGTTAAATGAACTTCAGGAGTCACTATGTACTTATGTCTCATGTTGGATCTGTCCTTAAAGTGTTTTCCAATGTGAAGTAATGCTATAATCAGTACTGAAACAGTATTTTTACACTTTGTTCTCTGTGTAGGTGCAAACTGATGAAATCTTTACTTAGCATATACTGAATCGATCTTCTGTATATAAAGATAATTGAAAATGAGAAAAAAAAACTTGGTGTTAAATTGGAAATTGCATAGAAAATTAATAAATTTTTAAAAAAATATCATGTAAGATCTCTGTCCTTAATGTGCTGTACATTGTGAATTAGTGGTGTAAATAGTACTCCAACAGTATTTTTCACTTTGTGTTGCTATGTGGGGGCAAACTGTTGAAATCTTTGCTTAATATATACTAAACTGATCTTCTGTATATAAAGATAATTGAAAATGAATCTTGATGTGAATGGAATGGGAGAGGGAGCCGGAGATGGTAGGGGTGTGAGTGGGAGGTAAGTTTTGGGTGGGGGAAGCCATTGTAATCCAAGCTGTACTTTGGAAATTTATATTCATTAAATAAAAACTTAAAAAAAATTAAAATAAGGATGTGTTACACACAGAAACACAGAAACACAGCCATCAATATGAAAGAAGGTAAACTAAAGGAACCTCACAGCAAAAGATCACAGGAAGTTCAAAACATATATTTGAAAATATCTTTGGCAAATGGCAGGGCAAAGTTACTACTTATCAATAGTCACACAGGTAAAAGACACAGATTGGCTGATTGGGTTAAGGAACAAAACCCATCTATTTGCTGCTTACAAGAAACACATCTTTCCAACAAACATGCATACAGACTGAAAGGGAAAGACTGGAAAAAGGTGTCCCATGCCAACAGGAATGAAAAAAGAGCAGTTGTAGCCATCTTAATATCAGACAACATAAACTTTACCACAAAAACTGTTAGGAGACACAAAGAGGGGCACTATATGATTAAGGGATCAATTCAACAGGAAGGTATAATGATTATCAATGTATAAGCACTTAATTACAGAGCACCGGTTTATTTATAAGATTTGTTAAGGGACTTAAAGGGAGACTTAGACCCCAATACAATAGTACTGGGGGACTTCAATACTCCACTCTCAGAAATAGACAGATAAACATGACAGAAGATTAACAAAGAAACAGCAGAGCTAATTGACACTATTGCCCAAATGGACCTGACAGATATCTACAGAACTTTCAATTCTAAAACTAAAGATTTTACATTCTTCTCAGCAGTGCATGGAACCTTCTCTAGGATTGACCACATACTAGGCCATAAAGCAAGTCTCAGCAAATTCAAAAGAATTAGAATTATACCATGCAGCTTCTCAGATCACAGTGGAATGAAGGTGGAAATTAGCAACTCAGGAATCCCTAGAGGATATGCAAACACATGGAGACTGAACAACATGCTCCTGAATGAACAATGGGTCATAGAAGATATCAAAAAAGAAATCAAAAACTTTCTGGAAGTAAATGAGGATAACAACACAACATATCAAAACTTAATGGGATACAGCAAAAGCAGTATTGAGTGGAAAGTTTATATCACTAGGAGCCTACATCAAGAAATTGGAAAGGCACCAAATAGATGAGCTTTCAATTCATCTCAAGGATCTAGAAAATCTAGAGCAAAGCAGACCCAAATCTATTAGCAGAAGAGAAATAATTAAAATCAGAGAAGAAATCAACAGGATTGAATCAAAAAAAAAAAATTACAAAAAATCAGCCAAATGAGGAGCTGGTTTTTTGAAAAAATAAACAAAATTAACACCCCATTGGCTCAACTAACTAAAAAAAGAGAAGACCCAAATCAATAAAATCAGAGATGAAAAAGGAAAAGTAACAACAGACACCAAGAAATAAAAAGAATCATCAGAAATTACTACAAGGACTTGTATGCCAGCAAACAGGGAAATCTATCAGAAATGGATAGATTCCTGGACACATGCAACCTACCTAAATTGAACCAGGAAGACATAGAAAACCCTATGAGACCCATAACTGAGACAGAAATTTAAAACAGTAATAAAGGCCCTCCCAACAAAGAAAAGCCCAAGACCAGATGGATTCACTGCTGAATTCTACCAGACATTTAAAGAACTAACTCCAATTCTTCTGAAAGTATTCAGAACAATCAAAAAAAGAGGGAATCCTCCCAAATTCCTTTTATGAACCCAGCATCACCTTAATTCCTAAGCCAGAAAATGATGCAGCATTGAAAGAGAATTACAGACCAATATCCCTCATGAACATAGATGCAAAAATCCTCAATAAAATTCTGGCCAATAGCATGCAACAACACATCAGAAAGATCATCCATCATTTGAGTTCAATGACTCTGATCTTATTTAGACAAGGTCATAGTCAAAGTGGAGGTTCTCTCCTCCCTTCAGAGAAAGGTACTTCCTTCTTTGATGGCCCCATTTGTTCCACTGGGATCTCACTCGCAGAGATCTTTCATTTAGGTCTTCTTTTTTTTCCAGAGTGTCTTGGCTTTCCATGCCTTAAGCGCTGATTCTGAGGCCAGAGTGCTGTTTAGGACATCTGTCATTCTATGAATCTGCTGTGTATCCCTCTTCCCACATACACATGTTTTATTAACATTTTCTCTCATTCTGTATGTTGTCTCTTCACTCTATTGATTGCTGTGGAGAAATTTTTGTTCGATAAAATCCCATTTATCAGATTTTTATTTATATTATGTTTTCAGGCTGGTATCCAGAAAGTCATTGATTGGGCCAATGACTTGAAGTATTTGCCTGATGTTTCCTTCTAGAACTTTAGAGCTTTAAATTTTATATTTAGACCTTCAATCCATTTTTTATTTCCTAGTGGGTTTCAAAATTTTATACATTTTCACAGTGGAAGTGATTCCCCACTAGTTAAGTCGCAAATCTTCATTTAATTAGGGTAAGCTAATGCAGATTTCTTTTATTATCTCATTTGGAAGAGTTTCTCTTCTTCATTTTTTAATGCACATTGATAACAGAACAAACTTGTCCAGATTTGTTAGATTCACATATGTGCACCTGCTCCAGGCTAGCCAGGTGATAAAAAATGTCTAAATTAATTTTGTTTTTCTAATTTGACATTTTTGTTCTTAGTGACCTCTGCTGAATTAGCATGTACAGGCATAACTTGAGTATGTTGATATTTGGTTTCAGTCCTCATACTAAAACAAATATGGCAATGAATAATTTACATGAAAATTTTCTATTCCATACAAATATGCTATACTGAAGATTATGACATACATAGTATCATTAAGTATTTAAACGGTAAATACTTTAAAATGCTTTATTAAAATGCAAATGAACATTTGAGACTTCAGTGGTTTGTAATACTGTTGATGTAGGGATTTTCTCAGTGTTGACAGATGTTAATTACAATGATTGGTGCTGATAATTTGAGTGGCTATTTCCATTTATTGAAAAGAAAAACAAATGAAATCATACCAAGTATATTTTCTCACCTTTATGCACTGAAGCTGTAAGTTAACAACCTAAGAATCCAGTGGCACTTTTGCAATGCAGACAAGGGACAAAAAAAGCGGTGGCATATATTTTTTGAATTTCGTGGTGTGAGTTTGGGTGGTCTTCTTCAGTCAATTGGTATGTGTATCTAAGGCACCATTACATTTTAAAAAATATTTCATTTATTTATTTATTGAAAGGTAGAGTTACAGACAGCTGGAGGGAGACAGAGAGAAAGGCATTCTTTCCTCTGGTTCATTCGCTAAATGGTTGGAGCTGCACTGATCTGAAGCCAGCAGCAGGAGCTTCTCCATGGCCTCCCATGCAGGTGCAGGGACCCAACCACTTGGGCCATCCTCTACTGCTTTCCCAGGCCATAGCAGAGGGCTGGACTGGAAGAGGAGAAACTGAGACTAGAAACAGCACCCATGTGGGATGCCAGCAGAGCAGATGGAAGATTAACCTACTGAGCCACAGCACTGGCCCCCATCATTACGTTTTGAAGTTGTGTTGGAATGACTTCCAGGATACTCCTATACCCAATTTTGTCTACTCAACAAGCAGCATGACAGTAAGATGAAAGACAAACATGTACAGCACCTTGTGAAATGGGTCCTATAGCACCATGGCAAAAAGCTTCCATAGGTCTCTAAAGGACAATGTCTCCTGATTGTCACACTTTGTATATTCCTCTTTATGGAGCAAAGGGCTCCCTTTTATTGCATAATAATGGAGTAGTCATGAGAAATAGAATTTCTCAACTATGTTGTTAAAATAAAAATATTCAGTAAAATAAATTTAACAGAGGTTATTTAAGCATTTAATTTCATGAATCAGACAACACTCAGAACTAGAAGACATTCAGAGAACTCCGTTTAGCAAGATGAATATGGAGGCAAAATAAAAATATTGCTTGATAAGGTACAGTAAGACTTTTGGCTTATGTGGATGTGATCCAGTAGAACAACCCTATTTAGAAGCTCATAATTAAGCGTAAGCATTGTTTACATTAGACTTTAGATTGTTTATAGAGTAGCCCAAGGTGCTAGAACTGTTTCAACCTAGCAACCTCTACTTTTTGTTTAATTATTTGCTTAGTAGAGGATTGAGCTTGTGATTATAAAGTAAACTGAAAGTATGTCATTGTGAAAAGTCAAAAGACAAACAAGGAAGGAGGACGGAGGGTGGCAGTTAGTGCAGGAGGGAGGGAAGGTGGGAAACGTTATTATGCTCTTAATAGTACATATATGAAATGCATAAAACTGGTTCCCTTTATATAAATTTTTAAAAATAAAATAAAAAGAAAAACATGAATATTGTGCAAGTACCCACAGACCTCAGAAAATATCTTTTCTAGTTGTTACATAAGGAAAACTTGGTGTTTTCCAAATCTTCCTATAAAATTTTCAGGTAAAATGCATTATAAATAAGTTTCAGGAAATCATTGAAAATTGACTTTTGTGTCTTTATGGCAAATATCAGCAATTTAGAATTTATACTTTTAATTTATGTTTATTTTCTACATTAAAATTCATAGTTTTATTTAATTTGTACTTGCATATTTATATTTATAAAAAAGCATCCCTTTACTTTTTATATATTTGAAACCTCATATACCTGTATAAGCCCCTCTCCCTTTTTTTAACTGGTCCTTCTTTCATATTAAATATCAATATTTTGTTTCTAGTTAATTCCTTGCTTTTATTTTGGCTTTACAACATGAATTACATTTTTTCTCAATTATTAACTTTTTATGCTTCTACATATTAGAAGAATTCACAGTGTATTTTTTCTGTGTTTGGCTTATTTTAATTACTATAATGTTTTCTAGTACCATCAATGTGCTAAATGACATAATTTATTTACATTTTGAGGAAAAATGGTATTCCATTTTGTTGATTTACAATATTTTCTTTTTCATTCAATCATTGATGGATGCTTGAGTTCATCTTTTGGATGTTGTTAATGATTCCACAATGAACATAAACATACTTATTTTAAGAACATGAGAGTATACCCAGAAATGGGATTGCTCGATCACGTGGCACTATGGTTTGAAAATTGTCTGAGAATGTCTCTTGACTGGATGGATGTTTTGTCGTAGGGGTTGACAGTGCCATGGTGAAATCTTTTACAAGTGAATTTTAGTGTCAGGTGTTTAGGTTATTGGGGCATACCACCCTTGGAAACAATTCATGCCCATAGCATACTGTTATAAAGCAAAATGAGCCCAGACACATGGTCTGTTCTGTACACGGACATTTCTCTTTCCAGTTTTCTGCCAATTTGTTATACAGTTAGGGGAGACCTCATAATGGGATAACTTGGTGATATCATAAAAGATAAGAAAGAAAAATGTGTGAAAATTGCTTAGTCAGAGACTAGAATACACGTAAATTGTTTAGGCAGAGGCAGTGCATTGCTTCACAGTAACTGATTGCTGTCATTACTGATTATCACAGTGATTTCTTTCAGTGATTTGGCATACTTACTGCTTTCCTACCATGTGCCAGGTACTCTTCTAGGTGCTGGTCACAGCAGTGAAGAAAATGGACACAATCTATGCTTTCAAGGGTTCTCACTTTAGTTTATGGGAGAGGAAGACAACTGATTTACAAATAACCACATAAAATACATGACATACTTGATAATAATATGTGCTATTAAAAATAGAAACTTATGGGGCTGGCGCCGGGGCTCACTTGGTTAATCCTCTGCCTGTGGGGCTGACATCCATATGGGCACCGGGTTCTTGTCCCAGTTGCTCCTCTTCCAGTCCAGCTGTCTGCTGTGGCCCAGGAGGGCAATGAAGGATGGCCCAAGTGCTTGGGCCCCTGCACACGCATGGGAAACCAGGAAGAAGCAGCACCTGGCTCCTGGCTTCAGATCGATGCAGCACCAGCCAGGGCGGCCCTTTGGGGAGTGAACCAATGGAAGGAAGACCTTTCTCTCTGTCTCTCTCTCTCTCAACTCTACCTGTCAAATAAAGTGTGTGTGTGTGTGTGTGTGTGTGTGTGTGTGTGTGTATATATATATTTATACGTAGTAGGTACTAAGTAGTTATCGCTGATGGAACAGTCTTCTACCCTTGGTGATATCAAACTTTCTCTACATCTTCATGTCCACTTACAATGCAATTATCACTGTGTACATAATTATATCACCTGAGATGATTTAATTTCTAACTATGATCTCTGGGATGATAACATCTGGGAGATAGTTTTATTTGTGCTTCTCATGCTACTGAAAAAAAAATTAACTCAGTAAATTTCTTGCTTGCAGTGGTTCTATGAAATAACAAAACTGTGGGGATTCCCCCAGGCATCCTGAAAAAAAGGTGGCTTATGTCCCATCAGCAGTGGGAATAGTAATAAAAAAAAGTTGACTACCAGAGATTGTCAAGGGGAGTAGTATAGGGTTGGAGAAAGGTAAAATATTGATTATAGGACACAAAGTTCCAGTAAGACTAAAAAAAAAAAACATTTTAATGAGACATTGCACTGCATGGTGATCACAATTAATAATATATTGCATGTTTTCAGGGCTGATGCTGTAGTATAGCAGGTTATGCCTCTGCCTGTGACATTGCCATGCCATATGGGTGATAGTTTAAGTCACAGTTGCTCTACTTTTGACCCAGCTCTGCTAACGACTGGGGAAATCATTCAAAGATGGCCCAAGTGCTAGGCCCCCATAACCATATGGGAGACCTAGAAGAAACTGACTTCATCCTAGCCCACCCCCAGCTGTTGTAGCCAATTGGAGAATGAACCAGCAGACAGAAAATTAATCTTTCTCTCTCTCTTAAAAATAATCTATTGTGAGTTTCTAATTTGCTAAAAGAATTTATATTTGGAGAAGGCATTTGGCCTAGTGGTTAAGACCCTGGTTGGGACACCTGTATGCCATATCAATGTACCTTGGTTAGAGTCTTGTGTCTGGTCCAGATCTCTGCTTCCCACTAATTTATAAACATTGGAAAGTAATGTGGTCTTTGCCCCTCATAAAGGACACCTGGATTGAATTCCTGGATCACAGTGTCATCCAACTTTAGCTCCAGCCATTGTGGACATTGTAGTTGAAGAAGCAAATAGAAAGTCTGTACCTTTTTCTGTATGTCTGTGCCTCTCAAATACATACATGCATGTACACATACATACATGCATGCATTGATGCACATATTTTTAGAGAAATGTATTTCACCATGAAGCAAATAAATTGTATAGTGAAGATTATAGTAATCAGCTTGACTGAGTCATTCTATAATGTACCTATGAATCAAAACATCACACCATTCTTCATAAATACACAATTGTTATTTGTCAATTAAAATTAATTTTAAAAAAGTTAACAGTAATAAGTCCTTTGGATAGCCTTAGATGTCAAGACAAATATTAAGACATATATCGTACCATCCTTGAAAATTCAATCCAGAAAGAATATAAAATGAAAAAGAAACATTTTTAAATGGACTTTTAGGACATGAATTAATTTCATGAAAGTTTTCTTCAGGAGATGAGAAAAATAGTATCTGTAAAGAAGAGGTTAGTAGATTGGGTTGAATTCAAGTTGAAATTTTCTGCTTGTTTGTCACTGTATCAGTCTTAGATTTCCTGTACTTAGGGACAACTGGGAGGAGAGCCAGAAGTTCTACTCAATGACCCTGGTGGTGAAGACGTCACTGGTCTGGTTCATCAGTGTTCTTTATCTCTGATAAGCAAGTGTATCCTCCTTGATTCTGATACATGGGCCTTACAAAGATTAGATGGACAAGTGTTCCAGAGTGGACCAGAGAGGATACATAAAGCACCATATGGAAACAGGAGTCTGAGAGTTTTTGTCCATAGGAGTATCTACTTGTTGAGAAGATAAATGTCACCACTTTAAAATCAGAGGGTGTTGGATTCATAAAGGAGACCATAGATGCAGCAGTTCTAATCAGGCGAGAGATTAATCTATGGGTAAGTCATAACAAAGGGGTGTCTGGTGGATATCAGAGAAACAGAAAATTTGTTAGTTGGTAAAATCTAGTTCCTGTACTTGTGTGTAAAATCCTGTGAGTAAAGCTGCAGAGGAGACTGACAGATGAGAGGTGAACACACTAACACAGGAGATGGATATCCACATTTGAATTAACTATTTTGAAAAGGACAGTGCAGACCCTGGCCCTCTGTGCTGCTGAAATATAGGTGCCATTTATGTCCTCTAGAGATGCACTTACCCAGGAAACTAGATGAAATGGAGCCTAGATTCTGCAACCAATGAAGATGTCCCGGTTCTGGGATATGACTCCTGGGAAAAAGCATTAGTT
This sequence comes from Sylvilagus floridanus, assembly GCA_949820135.1. Taxonomy (NCBI): domain Eukaryota; kingdom Metazoa; phylum Chordata; class Mammalia; order Lagomorpha; family Leporidae; genus Sylvilagus; species Sylvilagus floridanus. Next base: position 1,484,881 of record OX463235.1, on the reverse strand, counting down.
TTCCTGAGTAGGATTGGAGGAGTTGACAATGTCCTGATTTACAGGTATTGTTGCACTGATACCCTGTTACCACAGGAAAGCAAGGAGAGATTCCACAAGAAGTGTCAGAGAATGAGGAAAGTTTGAGAAATCATGTGTGGCTTGTACTTATTCTAAAGTAAAGGTTACTGTTTTACTTTTATCTGTTGATAAGAACTGAGAGCAGACAACCTGTCCAGACATGCCTGCCTTCGAGAAATGAGTCCACAGGTGAGAAAGTTGAAATCCAGCTGCTCTCTGCTGTCTTCCAGAAGCCAGGAAAGTACACTTTTCCCTGGGGTGGCTCCTATTCTAATCATGTCAAGGCCAAGGCTGTCCTGTTTCTACAAGTGAAATGACAGTTATGGGCCTGGAAGGAGATGAGTTGATGCCATTCCTTCCATATAACCACATCTTGGGGATACATCTCTTAATGGATTCACAGCAGAGTCTTAGCTGGGTGAGTGTATTTCTGTTTCATGTACAAAGTGAGCTCCAATAGCAGGTGAGATCTGGGGTGAAGCAGAATTCTTTCCAGTGAAATGTTAGGAGAATTCTGTGCTCATGATTTGAATCTAAGATATTACTCCACCAGTAACACAGCAGAGGTTTCTAGAGATGAAATGATGAACTTCATGAATAATGTAAAACCACAAAGGAATACATTTGCAAAAGTATATTTGTGATTTTTAAGTACTTGAATTGGAATTGTATTTGGTTTTGTTCGTTCTAATATATTTCTCAACTTGTATTTATTTCAATTAAGTCTGATCTAGTAAGACACACAAAACTTGAAACACATAATTCAGTATCATGTGGTGATTTTTTTTTTTGTTCTCTTAGGTTTGGAAATATTTTCAGGGACTTCAGACAGTTTCAGCACTGTTTTACCTTATGGCCTCATAACCCATGGAATATTCTTAATATTAAACATTAATGAATTTAGCAGGTGGCCATAAAAATAGCATTATACTGATTATTGATAACATATTTTTCTGCCTACCAGAAAATTATCTAAAAACACTTTCTATTGTATATGAAATTTTTAAAAATTCTTAGTTTAGATGAATATTACATGAAAATAAGCAGCATAAGTTCAAATACTTTCTTAAAATAAATTTAGTTTTAGTGCTTAGATTTTTAAAATAATAAACTGAAACATTTAACACTGATAAAAATTGAAACTTTACAGAAATGAGAGAAAAAATTGTAATACATGAATTGAATACTATATATTATAGAAAAATAATCGCCACTGTCAATTTTCTTGATTTACTTCAAAATATTTAGGTTGCACTTGCTGGTAAAATGTTATGTATAATAAGTGCCTCTTTAATTTCAATTTAGTTGCTGAATTATCACAACTTTCCTGTTAATATTATCTAACTTGAGTAAGAATACTGTTCTCTGGTACATGAGTTTTAAGATGATAAAACAGAAAGAATGCAAACATGACATCATTGTGAATAAAGAGAAACAAAATGACAAAGATTGTCCATTGATGGCCACAAAGGCATCAACCCTTCAAGAAACTGGACTAACAGAAAACCTCTATTGGTGTGTTTAAATATTACAGAGTGTTAGGTCTTAAAGACTTCATTGTAAAACTTTGCATTCATGCATTAGGGAGGATGATATACAAGCACTCTGGGCTCACATGAATCTGATCAGTGAACTTGTAGCATAGGACACCTTTTTTTACTTTTCCCCAAATTCTTTATTTTACAGGATTACTATGGCTATCACTTGCTTATCAGCCCAATGCACAGGGAGGCATGATAGTAACTCTTTTTTTTTTTTTTTGACAGGCAGAGTGACAGTGAGAGAGAGAGAGACAGAAAGGTCTTCCTTTTGCCATTGGTTCAACCTCCAATGACCGCCGCAGCCGGCATGCTGCTGCCGGCGCACTGCGCTCATCAAATGGCAGGAGCCAGGTGCTTCTCCTGGTCTCCCATGGGGTGCAGGGCCCAAGCACTTGGGCCATCCTCCACTGCACTCCCGGGCCACAGCCGAGAGCTGGCCTGGAAGAGGGGCAACCGGGACAGAATCCGGTGCCCCGACTGGGACTAGAACCCAGTGTGCTGGCGCAGCAAGGCAGAGGATTAGCCTGTTGAGGCATGGTGCCGGCCAGATAGTAGCTCTTATGGTTTACAAAATGCACTTTCAGGAATTGTTTTTGGGTGTTCCTAAATCTGTAGCATATGATTTCTTAGTATCTTGTCCTGCTACAGTTTTGACTCCTACATCAGTGATAATACTTTTGTGACCTATGATTTTTATTAGGAGGACTGAGAAATTAGATATGTGGGATTATGAGTATTCTCATGATCAACTCCTTGCTTTTAGCTGCGTATGGGTTAAATTCAGTTTCCAAAGAATAGGTGACACATTGCAGTCATTCAGTGCTATTGGATGCTTTCTCCTTTTTTCTGGAATTTGTACATTTTACAAAACAAACGTTTTGTGGAGCTAATCGGTGCAAACAGTGTTTATCTGCTTGAATCTGCCAAATGACTAATTTCCAGTTTCCATCAATGAACACTGTCAATCTACTCCCCCACATCTGGTGATATGAAAATCTTATCATCACTTTAATGTTGCCAATTATGTCAAATGCTACTCAATGAATATGGTAAAATTTATGATTAATGTAACATTGGTAATAAGCATAATAATAAAATATAATAATATATATTATCCATGTACCCATATTGTTAAATCCATACAGAATAAAGCATCACTGCACATTCATTCATAAAATAACAGTATAATTTACCACTCATAATATAACAATACTTTAATAATTGACATTTTAAAAGAGATGAGAATAGAGTATTTATAAAAATTACTTTTTTTGAGGAAGCCAATGTGGTATGGTAGGTTAAGCTGCCACTTGGGACACCTTCATCCTTTCTTATGGTGTTGATTTAAGTACTGGTTAGTGCAGGCTTCTGACCCATTTCCTACTCCTAATGCACCTAGGAAGCAGCAGATGATGGTGTAAGTTTTGTGGTCCCTGATATGCGTATAAGAGACTAAAATGGAGTTCCTCAATGCTAGCTTCAGCCAAGTCTGGCCACAGCGTATGTGGGCATCTGAAGGAGTAAACCAGTGGACACTAAGATGCTCCTCTCTCTCTCTCTGCATGTGAGTCTGCTGGTCCTTATGCCTTTGATTGAATAACTTTTAAAACATGTTTTCTGTACAAAGTATCCTTTGAATTTGTGCCTTTACACTGCTATGCTTTATGCACATGTCTAATCTAAGCCCAGTGATTTCCTCATCTGTCTTTTGGCTTCTGGTCTATTTAATTGGTGTGCTCCCTTCACTGTGAGGCATTTAAGGTGAAAGCCAGAATAAAGAGGATGAATGTTGTTCACTTTTTCTGCTTCCTGAGAGTGCTCAGGGGCTTCACACTCAGCCCCAGTAGCCCCAGATTGTCATTTCTTACAGAGAGAGCTTAACTATACATTCAGATTTGCAATTATTTACTTTGTTCCAAAAAGGACCCAATTCTCCTTTACACTCTGAACAAATTATCAGTGACCATTCTCAAACTTTTTTCAATTCCATTTCTCAGCAAATTCAGTGACCTTTCCATGATGGGACTGCCAGATTACTTCCATAAAAATATAGGATGCAAAATTAACTTTAACACAAAGTTTCAAAAGAGATTATGTAAATGTTCATACTTCTGTTAAAGCTCATGGTCCTGCTACGTTTTTTGACTACTACCTCTGTGATAATATTTTTGTTACCTATGTTCTTTCCTTTCCTGGTCTGTATGTTATCAAGAACCTCAAGCCAGCAGTTGATTATTTATAATTTCAAGTCTTGTTTCAATGCATGATGGCATTTACAGAATGAGTGACATGCATAAGGGGAAATCACTCAAATATCACTGTGGTGGAAGAATAAAATATTAAAATCCTTACCTATACTCTTTCATGTAATTATTTTAGCTCTATTATGAAATGGTTCATAATGTATGGAGCAGACCAATATTTTATATATATATTTGCACGGATATCATTACATGCTTAAATATATTATTAGAATTGCATTGGTTATGGTCCTTCAAATGTGGAGATAGTTAATCCTTTAGTCATTATAATCCTGGTGCCTTTCCTGTTTCTGTGTTTTGCTGAGGGTGCAAATACATGTTTATGGAGCAATTATTCAGTTTGGATACACAATATAAGATTAAGTCTTTGAAGAGAGTTCAAAAATAATTTAATTGACTATGCCATGTGTGGTTTGTTAGCTCATGCATGGCATGTTGTGGTAGAGGAATTTTCTATTCAGCCATTCATTTTTGAGTGTAAGTCATTTAAATCTCTTTGTGTATAGATTATTTCAAAAAAGTTTACAGCAAAATGAAATAAAAATTATTCTGTTGAATAATTTTTTGAAATACACATAAATTTTTCCTCAAGGGGTTTAGAAAATGAATATAATGAACAAACTTCACTTGTAGAGAATATTACAAAATCTTTAGTACCAATAATTTTTTAAAAAACTTCAGATGTAAGACAGAGAGTAGTGGTAAGTAAGGTAGCAAAGTTTTTTTTTTTTTTTCAGGTTTATTTATTTGAAAGGTAGAGTTACAGAGAGGCAGAGGCAGAGAGACAAAGAAGTCTTCCATCAAAGGGTTCACTCCCCAAAAGACCACAATGAACAGAGCTGAACCAATCTGAAGCCAAGCGCTTCGGGCTTCTTCCACATCTTCCATATATGTGCAGGAGCCCAAGGACTTGAGCCATCTTCTGCTGCCTTCCCAGGTACCAGGAAGCTGGATCAGAGGTGGAGCAGCTGGGACTCACAAACTGGCACTCATTTGGGATACTGGCACTGCAGGCAGCAGCTTTACTTGCTATGCTACAGTGCCAGTCCCACTACCAATAATTTCTATAAAATTCTATAAAATATATTGGATTCATTAATAATAAGTGGTTAAAATGAAAATGATGATTTGTGATGATTTCACGACAAGAAGAATGAGCACTGGTGACGTGAGGTCTGTTCTTTTTTTATTTATTTTACAGGTATCTAAAATGTTCCCCATATGCTGTTAATATGAAAACATTCCCACTATGTCATCACTAAAACATGTATATTTTTCCCAGCTGGCATTGGAGTTTTAGTCAATGCCTTCCTTCTTCTCTTCTACACCTCCACCATCTACCGGGATCATAGGCCTAAGCCCACTGACATGGTCACATGTCACTTGGCTTTTGTCCACATAGTAATGCTATTCACTATACTGGATATTTTATCTTCAAACATGTTCATGTCGCTGAATTTTCCAAATGACTTCAAATGTAAGGCTTTGCTCTATATGAGCAGGGTGATGAGGGGCCTGTCCATCTGTACCACCTGCCTCCTGAGCATCATTCAGGTCATCACCATCAGCCCCAGCACCTTCTGTTTGTCAAGATTTAAACATAAACTCACAAATTATGTTAGCCATGCCCTCTTCTGTTTTTGGTCCCTCAACTTGTCTTCCAATAGCAACATGATCATCTACTCTGTAGGTCATTCCAACATGACCAATCTGCTCAATGTCAGTAAGTACTGCTCACTTTCCACAATGAACTCCATCATCATGGAATTATTTTTCATTCTTACATTGTCTCAAAATGTCTTCTTTGTAGGAATCATGCTGCTCTCCAGTGCATACATGGTGATTTTCTTATCTAGCCACCAGAAGAGGTCTGAGTACCTTCACCGCATAAATATTTCCCCAAGAATCTCCCCAGCAAAAAGGGCCACCCATACTGTGCTGCTGCTTGTGACTTTCTTTGTGATCATGTACTGTTTGGATATCATCATTTCATCCTTCTCAACCATGTTGTGGAAATATGATCCAGTTGTCCTGGATGTCCAGAGGCTTGTGGGAAGTGTCTATGCCACTGTCAGCCCCTTGGTGCCAATTAGTTCTGATAAAAGAATAATTAGTATTCTACAAAATGTTATTGATATGACATCAACTTCAAAAAGCTAATGAAAAAATCTTTTGAAAACATAATTTGTATCATCCTTTAAAAATTCAAAACAGGATTTTAAAAATATAATTTAGATGAGATGAATTTTACTTTTATTTTTAATTTGTTTTTTTATTTTTTATTTTTTTAACTTTTATTTAAAATATAAATTTCCAAAGTACAGCTTATGGATTACAATGGCTCGTCATGAGTTGCCAAGGCTATGGAAGCCTTTTGAGTTCACCGACTCTGATCTTATTTAGACAACGTCATAGTCAAAGTGGAAGTTCTCTCCATCCTTCAGAGAAAAGTACCTCCTTCTTTGATGGCCTGTTCTTTCCATTGGGATCTCACTTGCAGAGATCTTTTTTTCTTTTCTTTTTTTTTTTTTTTTTTTTTTTTGCCAGAGTGTCTTGGCTTTCCATGCCTAAAATACTCTCATGGGCTCTTGAGCCAGATCTGAATGCCTTAAGGGCTTCTTTTACTTTGACAGTGAAAAAGACCAAATGAGTCTCTTAGTTCAATGTTGTCCATCTGCAGAAGTATCTTCTTCATGTACTTTCCTAACAATATGGGAAAACATTTTTTCCCTTTTTGTTGTGTGGCCCTATGAAGGTTGTTTTGGTACATAATTCCTAGGTCTTCTTACTTTACAAAATAATCTAAATTTTTTTGTAAAGGCTTCTTAACTAAGGATACAATTCTATCTTTAATGAGTTTCTCTGTGAATTGCTAATATTCATTTATCTTTTGAGACTATATAAACTATGGGAATTATGTGTTTTTTTAAAGATTTATTTATTTGAGAGAGTTATACAGAGAGTGGAGAGGTGGAGAGAGAGGGAAGTCTTCCATCCAATGGTTCACTCCCCAGTTGGCTGCAACGGCCGGAGCTGTGCCGATCTGAAACCAGGAGTCAGGAGCTTCTTCTGGGTCTCCCACATGGGGCCTAAGGACTTGGACCATCTTCTACTGCTATCCAAGGCCATAGCAGAGAGCTGGATCAGATGTGGAGCATCTGGCTTTTGAACCCATATGGGATGCCAGTGCTTCAGGCCAGGGCATTAACCACTGTGCTATTGTGTTGGCCCCTTGAATTTTGTTTTGTTTCTGTAAGTCACTATCCTTTTTTCTCACTTAATTAAATCATATTTCCCTTTCTTGTTACAAGGTATGGATATTGTTAAAGAATTTTTTTTAAAGTTTCACTTTTTGTCACAATAAACTTATCTTTTATTATTGTATTATAATTTATTTTATTTATACAAGTTTCATGTATTTCATATATACAGATTTAGGAACATAGTGATGCTTGCTACCTACCCTCCCTCCCACACATGCTCCCACCTTTCCTCCTCCTTCCTACAATAAACTCCTGATCTCAAAGATTTAGATCTCATCAATTTTGGAAACTTACACAATAAAAATGATTAGTATAATGGGCTTATTGTAGTTTGTTTCTTTTCTATATTCCAGAGAAACAACTAGATTTTGTTTATTCCTTTACATTTTAACATTTGTATATGTATATTAATATTTTAACATACGTAGATTTTCTCTTTTTACTTTATTTGAACTGTGCTTAATATTACAGTTCATTACTCTTCTTTCTAGCTCAGTCTAATGTTTAACATATGTTTTATATTAAGTAATTTTCACTATATTTTGTTATTTACTCCTTTGCAAATATAGTTTTTACACATGTAGTCTCTTGTTATTTTCATGTTATTTTATCTTTTGTGATTCTCCCATGTATATTGTATTGACTTAAATGTTTTCAATACAATCCACAAGTCTGAAGCTTATACAATGTAGAATTTCATTTTGATAGCTACTAGCTATTTCTTGTGTGAAAGAGAATATAAAGATTGATTCTCATATGAATGAGATAGCACTTTGGAATATATATGGGTCATTTTCAAATTTCATTTGCCCCCTCCAATTTGAACAACTCAAATAGATTTGTAATATTTGTGATAAATCTTGTTTGAATGGAGAACTTGCTTCTTAGTTTGGTTCTTTCCCTAGACCATTTCCTTGGTTTACTTTTATAGTTAAGGAGTCTTCAAAATTTCTTTCCAACTTTATTAGGCATTTTAGTGAATCTAATAGCATTTGAGGATTTTACCTTTCTGCACTAAAAAGTGTTAAACTACAAAACATTTTGTCCAAAAAGCACAATTATAAACAGTATACAAAATAATACTCTACACAAATTTTCTGTAATAAACAAACATGTTTCATGAGAAATCTTTTTTTTTTTCTTTTCATTTGGAACACACTCCTCTTCCCCAATGTACTATAAGGTGATAATAATTTGTGGAATAAGATTATCATAATGCTATAAATCTAGTTTTATGTTTTATACAACTTATGCAGTATTATACTTGGTTGTGAAGAATAGTACCTATATACAAGTTCAGAATTACTATTTTCCTATAGTATTCAAGTAATATTGGTAAGATTATTTATCTGAATTCAGAATTTTATTTTCAATCAATATTTTCCTCATTAGCACTTCCATGAATCTACAAAAATAATCCTTCTCAGTTTCATATTTAAATTGTGTTAACTTAAATGACCTTAATGAAGTGTACATGTAAGTACATATCACTTGAGGTTACACTTTACTTGATGGTTTCTATTGTCAGTATGGTGCCCAGAAAATATGACCTGCTTGATTTCTGTTATGAGGAATGCAATGACAGATTTTATACTTAATCTAACATTCCATTTAAACATTTCAGATCTGGTTTCTGAAAAAGAAATTTTCCTTTTTTTCCCAGTCAAAATGTTTCCAGTTAATTCTATGTGTACTTACTCAAACTTTGAAATAAATCACTTGGGTCTGGCGCTGGGGCATAGTGGGTAAAGCCGCCGCTGGCATCACATGGGCACCAGTTTCAGTCCCAGCTGCTCCACTTCGCATCCAGCTCTCTGATATGGCTTGGGAAAGCAGTAAGATGGCCAAGTGCTTGGGCCCCTGCACCCACATGGGAGCCCCAAAAGAAGCACCAGGCTCCTGGCTTTGGACAGTGCAGATGCAGCAATTACAGCCAACTGGGGAGTGAACCAGCAGACAGAAGACACTTCTTTTTCTTTCTTTCTCTCTCTCTGTCTCCCCCTCTCTCTCTCTTTCTCTTTCTCTTTGCTTCTCCTTATCTCTCTGTGTAACTCTGACTTTTAAATAAATAAATATTTTTTGACAGGCAGAGTGGACAGTGAGAGAGAGAGAGAGAGAAAGGTCTTCCTTTTCCATTGGTTCACCCTCCAATGGCTGCTGTGGCTGCCACGCTGTGGCCAGCACACCGCACTGATCTGAAGCTGGGAGCCAGGTGCTTCTCCTGGTCTCCCATGCGGGTGCAGGGCCCAAGCACTTGGGCCATGCTCCACTGCACTCCCGAGCCATAGCAGAGAGCTAGCCTGGAAGAGGGGCAACTGGGACAGAATCCAGTGCCCCGACCAGGACTAGAATCTGGTGTGCCAGTGCCGCAAGGCAGGATTAGCCCATTGAACCACAGCACCGGCCCAAATAAATAAATCTTAAAAATCAACAAGTTATTATTATTTACATTCATGTAGTTTATTATGTGTTGTCTATATATTGACTGATTTTGAATGAATCAATGAAAATGACTGATTTTGGTGTTGGCTTTTCTCTCTTGGTATGTACCAATGCTATTTCACTAGTCCAAGTGATCAATTTCAGTTCACAATTGATCATAATGATAGGATTAAGAATCAAAGGGATCACATAAACAAGACTAGTGTATGCTAATACTAACTGATAGAATCAAAAAGGGAGAGAACGATCCAACATGGGAAGCGGGATACACAGCAGATTCATAGAATGGCAGATGTCCTAAACAGCACTCTGCCTCAGAATCAGCCCTTAAGGCATTCAGATCTGGCTCAAGAGCCCATGAGAGTATTTCAGGCATGGAAAGCCAAGACACTCTGGCAAAAAAAAAAAAAAAGACTTAATTGAAAGATCTCTGCAAGTGAGATCCCAGTGGAAAGAATGGGGCCATCAAAGAAGGAGGTGCCTTTCTCTGAAGGAAGGAGAGAACTTCCACTTTGATTTTGGCCTTTTCCAAAGGCTTCCATAGCGTTGGTAACTCATGACAAGAATCTTGGGTGATTACTGATGCCATAAAGAAGAGTGTCAATTTGTTAAGTCAACAACAGGAGTCACTGTGCACTTACTCCTCATATAGGATCTCTGTCCTTAATGTGTTGTCCAATGTGAATTAATGCTATAACTAGTACTGAAACAGTATTTTACACTTTGTGTTTCTGTGTGGGTGCAAACTGTTGAAATCTTTACTTAATATATACTACATTGATCTTCTGTATATAAAGATAATTGAAAATGAATCTTGATGTGAATGGTAGGGGAGAGGGGGCGGGAGATGGGAGGGTTGCGGGTGAGAGGAAAGTTATGAGGGGGGAAGGCCATTGTAATCCATAAGCTGTACTTCAGAAATTTATATTTGTTAAATAGAGGTTTAAAAATTGATTTGCTTGTAGAACCAAATACAAAAAAAGAAAGTATATATTTTATTCTCTTTTAATGAATCGTTACATTATTGATTTGAAGCCTTCAACTATTAAGCTCATAAGTTTTTATGGCTTATAATAGTGCTAACATTATATGTTCTTAAAATTAACCCCTCTAATTCACCTATTTTTGTTCATACCATCTTCAAACATTATTTTATTTCTTATTAATTCTTATTTATTGTATATATATATTTACATATAGTCCATCTTAATTAAATATTGATAAAAGTCAGCCATGGAGCTCATTTGATCTGTTTGCTAATTTCAAAGAGAAAAGGCAACATCATTAATTTATTGAGGTCTATAAACCACAGGGTCACAAAACAACTATGAGTATGCAGTATTACAGTTCTAGTCACCTTGCATTTTACATCCTACAAGTGAGGACACTGTGAGTCATTCATTCACTGAGCTACAGTATTCATTTATATTGAAATTTCAATTTTCAATGCCAAGAAAACAAAAGAAAAACCTATTTCCATGGGCTATAACAAAAAAAAGTGAAGAGGTAGATATTATGAATGGTATAAATGAAGAAATTGACTACATTAAATGACTTATAATGCCATATTGAAAATATTTGTGGAGAATGCATAATGTGAAAAACATATTCAGGATTTCAAAATAGTTTTACATCAAAATAAACTTGAACTGAATTCCATTCAGCCACGAACTTTTCAAATTATCCTTGTATGTCAAGTAGACTTGTATCTACAGATTTTATTGAATCTGTTAAAATTAATTAAAATTAAAATAAAAAAGAAATAAACTATGAAATCATTAAAAGCTAAAAATAAAATATTCATTAAAAAATCCTTCCACACAGAAAAGTCCAGGGCACCATTGTTAAATATGTATCCATTAATACAGCTTTAACATTAATAGGTAATTAATATTCTGTATCCTCCACATGGCTTCTTGTGCTGTTGTTTGTGCATTGGACTTTAAATCCCATAGAAAAATAATTTACATCTGAAAGAAAAGAGAAATTGTTGTTATATTTATATTGTTATCTGTGATTTTATTTATTCATATAGGTTTTAGATATTGCATTGTGTCCCACATTACATCCTAAAAATTATGTTACACTTATTGTAGTACTATCCTATTATTAAACAACCATTTCAATTTTATTTCACAATGTCTTTATTTTGCTTTATACAGAATTCATATGTGATTTCAGTGGTTGTTTTCCTTTCAATGCTTTAAATACATCATCACCCTAACTTCTGACTGCCAATGCTTGTTTGCAAAAATCAGGTTTTAATCTCTTCTGAGAACATTTGTGTATCAAATTACTTCTCCTTTTTTCTTTTAAGATTATGTATTTGTATTTGATCAATAATTTGAGTAGAATGTTTCTCAATGTGTATTTGTATAATTCATCATCCTTGAGTTCACTGAAGATCTTATATTCGTAGATAAATGTAATTTGCCATATTTGGGTATTTTTAGCTATAATTTTTCAAATATTCCATATCTTCTCCTCCACTCCTAATGGGCATCCCATGATGTGTATGCTAGTATAATTGATGTTATACTACAAGAAGCTTGAGATATGTTTATTTGTTTATTTATTATGTCTTCTACAGAGACTAGATAACTTCCTTTGCCTTCTCTTCAAGTTAACTAATTCCTATGCATCTTCAAAACTGAAATTGGAATCATTTCATAAATAGTTCTATTGCATTTGTCATTTCCACGATATTAGTTTGATTGTTCATGATAACATGTTTTAAAAACCTTATCATTAATTATTTAATATTTAAATATTTTGGTTAATAAGTAACACTTGCACAATTCGGTGGGACACTGTGCAGTATTCTAATATGTACACAGTATAAACTTGATAACCAGCCTTTCCATTTTCTTAGCTGCTTTTTGGTGTTTGGAGCCAACCAGTACCTCTTTGTAATCCAGTCATCTAACTTGCAGGTTTACATGCAATGCCAATCTAGTTAGCATATAGAAGATGTTCTGCAGTCCCACCTTCACTGAAGCATTATTTTTTGTTTACATTCTCTATTGTGGCCACGTATCAGGCTTTCATCAGGCCTGCTCTTTCTTCCAGGTCTAATGTGATTGGTTCTCAATTCCTGAAACATGATCAACTGTTCCCACAAAAGTTGAGAAACAGCAAGGGCCAAAGGGCTGTTTGAACACATGCTCATAGGTAAAGCATTTGAGCCATCTTGGTATGTCTGTGGGTCCTCCTGGGTTCATTTTCCAAATACACTGTTCACAATAAGATCTGGGTGTTCAAAAGGTGACTGAAGAGATCCTTATGACCTAATAGGTTTTCCAGGATCTCCCAAATGCCAGCAGTGTCATGTTGGAGTCTGACTGAAGGTAGCAGGTGAGGGAGATGCAGATTAGCAATACTCCTACATCTCTACTACTTTTTTCAGTGAAGTCTTTGAAATACTGTATGTATTAATACATTGATGTCTATCTCATTTGGATTCATTGAATATCATGAGTCCTAGTGGTCCTTAAACTAGCCACCTTTAAGTGTGTGCTTTACATGATTTCCAAATTCTCAGTATTATGAAACTTCAAATCAGCAACCCTCACCTTACCCTTTCTCTAAACAGCTTAAGATTTGCAAAATGTGATATTTTAGAATTCTCAATCATATTTCACCTATTAGTATGACTCTTCCCTGAGTTTGTCCAAATGGGATTGATAGTTTCTCCCTCTAAATCTCTATAGAACTTCATAAAAGAATGTAATTGCATTCACTGTTTTCAATCATAGAAGGTTGTTTCCATAACAGCTTCTCCCACATCATTGTGAATTTTTCATGCACTTTCATTAATTTATCTCTCATTCAAAGATGTTTGGTGTGTTCTGGGTCCTGACTTAAGGGAGGAGGGATGTCTGTTCCTTGCACTTGAGCATGTAGGACATCCTGGAGAAACTGTGAGACATTTATTCTTAGAGAGGAGACAGGCCTACTCTACATGCTATCTTGGGTTCCTTAGTGGCCTATGTACATGGCTTATGTGAAGGGGGAGAGGACTCTATATATGTAAATAGTACAGGGTGTCATAGCCACAGTATCATCTGGAGACACTGAGCTTACTTTAGTAGTAGAACTGTGACCAGAAGTCAAAGCTCCTGGTTACCTGTCTAGTATACACTTGACCACAATGTCAGAAATGAATTGGAAAATTGTGTTCTTCATTGATCATTTCATTTCTTTATTCAGTCTAGTTCACTTCTATGTTTCAGTCACAAATTTGGGAATGAGAAGTAATCTGAAGTGTCCCCTTTCATCGTAGAATTTGTAGGTAAATAAGAAGTCACGGACTTCAATTAAATTATCACAAAATTTGACATTACAAATTCCAATATCTGTGAATGAAAGTTTAGTGGACTGGTGATTAAGATGGCAGAGTAGGAGAGAGCTTACTGCTCTAGTCTAGGAAAAGATAGTTTTAATAAAATGGAGAGTGGCAGTTTCAGGGAAGAGTTAGGGAGAAAACATCAAAGGAAATTCTATACAAATTAGAAGGACACAGTGGACTTATGTAAATGGCATGGACACCTACAACTCAGGAACCCAGCAGCCAGGAGCCTCTGCACCAGTGTTGGAGAGTGAGTTATTTAAGAAGATTGGAGCTTTCACTATTTGAACCAGGAAGAAGGTAACTTGGAGTCATCCTCTAACAGGAGAGTCTTGAGAAAACAGTCAACATGAGGTAGATACAAAGAAGCAGCATACAAAATATGAAAAGTGGACTTTGATTATATAATTTGTACACTATATCTAATTTACTTGTCATGCACTAAGCAGTACTTGTACACAGAACTCTTTTTACACTGACAACAGTTTGAGCATCAAGAATTGTTGCCCTTATTTTATAGAGAAAATGAGGCAAAAATAGGTACAGTCACATGACCAATGTTAAACAGCAAATGATTGGTTACAAGGGAATACTAACATGCTAGACATGGATTAGTCTATTTCTAAAAACAGAATATTTAAGCTCATTTGAGAAATTTCAGAAAAGGACCAGGTTCCTGGTCAATGCTGAATCATGATTATTGAATTTCAACGGTTTTTGTGACTCAGGCAAATGACAGGCCTTACCTCTGCCCTTAGTACTTGCCCAGGTTCCAGAATGACACTCACCTAGAGACTTTCTGTATGAATTTGAAGAACTTGAGTGAAGAGTTTACCTTTGGGGTCAGGAGATCCTCATATCCCATCTTAACAATTGTTCACCTGTGCTTTAGCCTAACCACTTTGGTTCCCTGAACCCCACTTCCCCAACAAGGATGATTACCCAGAATGTGATAGGTGACTAGCATAGAGACACAGGTGCCCATACAAAGCAGTACATTTTAGAAAATCAAAAGTAGTATAATTATGGAAAGATCTAACAGCAATAGATGCCATCCAATGGTAGCTCCATTCATTGGCTGGGAAGATTGGTATTGGAGTCCCTTAGGTAAATTCTTTTAATCCCTGTTCCCCTAACCTATGATTGGTGTTGTGATCAGTAGCCAATTGCCCTCATATTATTGCTTTTGAGTGAGTGCTGGAACAGGTATTGTGTGAGGGTTCCAATCACTGCAGAATGAATGCTAGTAAGGTTGGTTGTTTCCTTACATCCTCAGGTTTTAAGTCTTGGGTAATGAGAAACGTTGCATGGGGACAACTGATGCATGAGCTTCCCTCTGCTGCAAAAGTGACTGCATGGCCAGAATGAGTCTAATGTCCTCCAGAGTAAACCTCACAGAGAACCTGACCCAAGGCTTCTTTGCTACCTCTAGAATAAAGCCAGAACTTTCCATTCTAGGTCCTGAGAAGTTCCACTGCACAGTCACCAATGACAGCCTCTGTTGCTAACATGCCTAACCATTGTGCTCCTTCTTGTATCCACACATGCTCTGAGGTGGGTGGCTATATCCTCCCCTCACCTCTATCCATAGATCCTTACCATCTTATCACACTGCTGACCTTGCCAGCAATGTCTTATATGTAGTCAACTTGACACTCTGCACCTCTTGCCCAAATTTTGTTTATCTGTAATTATTTATACCTTGGAAACTACTGCATTTTTCTGTCTCTGCTCCACTAATCTTGAGCTTAGAATTTACCTGGATAATAATCATGAGCATGAATGAAAATGCCTTTCTAATCTCAATGACACTAATAAGTAAGAAGCAAAAATATAAAACACAGAAAAAATACTGGCTACAAAGGAATTAGAATATAAAGGAAAATATAACATTTTGTCTATTTAGTATGGGGGAGCTTCATTTCATAGTTAGTTCAACATATAGCCATGTTAGCATTGAGGCACTTTGCTGAAATCACTGGGAGAAGATTCTTAGTTGCATTTGCTTAACATAGGGATTGACCATGCTTACAAGAAATATCCAAGGGCAGAGGGGATCTGAGGTTATGCGGAGAAAAGGATTGTTCATGGATCATCTAGAAAATAAGAAAGAAACAGCTGTGGAAGAGTAATAAGCCTAGGAGACTAGGAAAGACCCATATACCACAGAAGGACCAGTTTCACGATTTAAGATACCATGAAGTTTCTACATGGATTGTACTAACATCTGTGGACTCAACCAACGAAGAATACACTTCTAAATTCATTATATAGGGGGGTCGGTGCCGTGGCTCACTTGGTTAATCCTCCACCTGCAGTGCCAGCATCACATTATAGGCACTAGGTTCTAGTCCCAGCTGCTCCTCTTCCAGTCCAGCTCTCTGCTGTGGCCCGGGAGGGCAGTGGAAGATGGCCCAGGCACTTGGGCTCCTGCACTCGCATGGGAGACTGGGAGGAGGCACCTGGCTCCTGGCTTCAGATCAATGTGGTTCAGGCTGTGGCGGCCATTTGGGGGGTGAACCAATGGAGGGAAGACTTTTCTCTCTGTCTCTCTCACTGTAACTCTGCCTGTCAAATTAAAAAAATTCATTATATTAATTATTGTTTTCACAATAATTTATTTCCTTATTATACAGGACAGAGGGCTCCAGCTTCTCAAAGTCAGTTGTCACCTAACTTCCACACCCAGGAGCCATGTGCACTTTCCTGCTCATGACACACTGCATTGTACAGCAAGGCAATTTTCTTGAAGTCTGCCAAGTGGCACCTCATATAGGAGACCATACAATGGGAGTGCCAGTCTATCAGCAATCACTAGAGTCAAGTGCAATCCAAAGGAGAGGGAAACATAGGACATAGCACAGGGTACAGATATAAGGGTCCTGTCTACCATACACACTATTCTATAAAACTTTGTTCATGATGCAAAAATATTTCATACAATTGGAGAACTGGTTTAAGGGCTGAAGACTCTGAAAAATGAGAAACTATAGACCATTTCCCTACACCAGAACTTCCCACCTGGACACATTACACATTTTTGGCTGGATAATACTTTGTTGGAGCACAAGCCAATACTGTTTCTTGGAGGAAGACAGCTACCAACTAGAAGATAGTGCAGCCCCTTACGTGAGAGCTAGAAATGTCTTCAGACAGTTCACAAAATCCTAGGAAGCCATACAAGCCCAGCTGAAAATCATACCTGTACATCTTGGGAGAGCACATAGTAGAGTGCATGCTTTCCTAGTAGGGAAGAGTTATGATGATGATTGGCAGAATTGTCGTTTTCTTGTTATCACTTATAACATGGAGTGGATTATTTCTGAATTCATTGGATCTGTCATACACTTCTCTAAATTTAGATTGTCTGCAAGTATTTTATGCTTTGCACTTTCAAGGTTGTGAATTAATGTTGGGGTCTTCTTTAATGTACAATATTGATAGCATCATTTTGTCTTTATTAACTCTGCGAGAACTGAAATGGTCTTGCACTTAGACACTGAGCACCTGTCACACTTAGGAATGAGGGCCCTGCTCTTCTGGGTCTTGCTTTCCTCCTTTGATCCTGGATCACTCTCTATTCTCCAGAAAAGTTAAGAACTTTACCCCTGCTTCCTACTAACTATATTGTTAAAAAAAAAATCATGACTGTTCAAGAACTACCCTAGACTGAACTTAAAGTTTAAATGCTTTTCTCTTCTCATAGATAAAAATAGGTCATCTATCACCCAAGGACTATTTAAAACTTCTGTTGGAATTAATGAAAAGGTAGACAGTAAAAAGAGAGCCTAGGAAAATACAAGGTATAAGGAAAAGCCAGCAGCCCATATTCACTATTCGTCAGATACCTGGTTAGGTCAATAGGTATACCATAGGTGGATGTCCTTGACCCTATATGAGTCATCTTTCTTCACCTGAAAATGCTCTTCAAATGGATTTGCACTTAATTACCTTTCTTCACTCATTGTAGGCTATTCATGGATCAAATGTCCAATACCACCTTGATCTCTTTTGTCTCCCTTTTGAGGTGTAACTTAAAGACTATACTACCTGGGCCTATCTGGGCTCACATTGTGACACAGTAGGCTAGGCCTCCACCTGTAGTGCTATTATCCCATATGGGCACCAATTCCTGTATTGGTGGCTCCTTTTCCATTCCAGCTCTCTGCTTATGTCCTGGGAAAGCATTGGAAGATAGCCCACATGTTTTGGCCCCTGCACCCATGTGGGAGTCTCATAAGAAACTCCTGGCTCCTGGCTTCAGATCAGCCCAGCTCTGGCTATTGTGGCTATTTGGGAAGTGAACCAGCATATTGGAGACCTTGTTCTGTCTCTCCTTCTCTCTGTCTATAACTCTAATTCTCAAATAAATAATTTTTAAAAAATATAGACTGTGTTACTGTCTGGACTCAACAGAGGACCACCTCAGCTACATGTCTCTCAGGAGGAAGCTGTGGCCAAAGTTCCTTCACCACTATTATATCAGTCAGATTTCATTCCCAGTACTCAGTTACACTTGGTAGCTGTCTGACAGCTAGCCAACTGTTGACCAAGCATTGTTGGCCTAGGGTGCTCGGAGGATAAAAATTAGGCCTAAATTAAGCTTAGTGCCTAGAGAAACATGTGGTGAGAAATGGCTTTGTAAGATGCCAAACTTGATTTTAACTTGGTTCATTTACAGGCCCAACTGGCAATCAATAATAATGGGCCATAAGGTCTCTAATTTTATAGCCTAGGATATGTTTTACAAAATTAAGAAATTTGAGTTTAAACCTATTAAAAAATTGTGGTTTACTGTAAGAAAACTTGACCTCAGTGTTCCCAGAGATGAAATTAGAAATGGCCATTCAATCAATCTCAGAGTTATGTCACTGTTTTCAAATTTGAGTTAAAATTAAGATTTTAAGAACAAATAATACGATATAAATAATGCAAGAAAAATAACAGAAGATAAATACAAGAAAACATCTGAGAGTATAATAAGGTTGACAATCAGCTGGAAATATGTACTGATATTTGGCCTTATTGTTTATTTCCTATTACTCCTCAGTCTTCATTAGTATGTCATCAGCTGTAAAATGCTAAGCTAGGCTCATGCGAAGATGGTGGGATACTTAACAACATACTGCACTGCCCTAGGAAAAAAATAGTAAGAAAAAAGTGTCGAAAACAAGACTAGTGTCTGCTAATACTAACTGATAGAATCAAAAAGGGAGAGAATGATCCAACATGGGAAGTGAGATACACAGCAGACTCATAGAATGGCAGATGTCCTAAATAGCACTCTGGCCTCAGAATCAGCCCTTAAGGTATTCAGATCTGGCTCAAGAGCCCATGAGAATATTCTAGGCATGGAAAGCCAAGACACTCTGGAAAAAAAAAGAAGACCTAAATGAAAGATCTCTGTGAGTGAGATCCCAGTGGAACGAATGGGGCCATCAAAGAAGGAGGTACCTTTCTCTGTAGGGAGGAGAGAACCTCCACTTTGACTATGACCCTGTCAGAATAAGATTGAAGTCAGCGAACCCTAAAGGCTTCCATAGCCTTGGCAACTCATGACTAGAGCCTAGGGAGATTACTGAGGCCATAAACAAGAGTGTCAAATTGTTAAATCAAATTCAGGAGTCACTGTGTACTTACGTCTCATGTGGGATCTGTCCTTAATGTGTTGTCCAATGTGAAGTAATGCTATAACTAGCACTGAAACAGTATTTTACACTTTGTTTTTCTGTGTGGGTGCAAACTGATGAAATCTTTACTTAGTATATACTGAATCAATCTTCTGTATATAGATAATTAAAAATGAAAAAAAAATCTTGGTGTTAAATTGGAAATTGCCTAGAAAATTAATCAATTTTTTTAAAAAATATATCATGTAGGATCTCTGTCCTTAATGTGCTATACATTGTGAATTAATACTATAACTAGTACTCCAACAGTATTTTTCACTTTGTGTTGCTATGTGAGGGCAAACTGTTGAAATCTTTACTTAATATATAGTAAACTGATCTTTTGTATATAAAGAGAATTGAAAATGAATCTTGATGTGAAGTAAGGGGAGAGGGAATGGGAAAGGGGAGGGTTGCGGGGGGGGGAATTCATGGGGGGGGAAGCCATTGTAATCTATAAGCTGTATTTTGGAAATTTATATTCTTTAAATAAAAGCGTTATTAAAAAAAAAAAAAAAAAAGAAAAAAAAAAAAAAAGAAAAAAGTGTCGAGTATAGGAAGTGCAATCTCAGCAGACAACTGAGAGAAAACTGCAGTGGAAATTCTATGGAAAAAAGAGTAATGCCATGAACCTGTGTGGAAGGTACAGACACAAAGCACGAATACACATTCAGCAAAGGACTTCAGTAGCCAAAAGCCCAAGAATGTGTCAGCTTGAAAATGGAGGTGAGGCCAGTGCCACAGCTCAATAGGCTAATCCTCCACCTGAGGCGCCAGCACCCCAGGTTCTACTCCTGATGAGGTGCCAGATTCTGTCCCGGTTGCTCCTCTTCCAGTCCAGTTCTCTGCTGTGGCCCGGGAGTACAATGGAGGATGGCCCAAGTCCTTGGGCCCTGCACCCACATGGGAGATCAGGAGAAGCACCTGGCTCCTGGCTTCAGGTCAGCGCAGTGCACCGGCCAAAGCGCACCGGGCACCGTGGCCACTGGGGGGTGAACCAATGGAAAAGGAAGACCTTTCTCTCTGTCTCTGTCTCTGTCTCTCACTGCCCACTCTGCCTGTCAAAAAAAAGAAAGAAAATGGAGATGAGATTACACTGAACCAACCCACGGTGATATACCCAGAGGAAGTGTGTGGCATGAGTCCAGCCTGGAGCTGTATCTATGGACTCAGTGGAATTAAAAGAGGTACATTTCTCTCACTCCATCTCCCCCCAATGGCACTTGATCAGCTGAGAGAGTGTGGTTGCAATTGTAGACATAATTGGCAGCTACAGGGGTCGGTGCTCTGGCTTAATGGGTAAAGCTGCCACCTTCAGTACAGGTTCCCTTGTGGTAACCAGTTCATATCCGGGATGCTGTACTTCCAGTTCAGCTCTCTGCTGTGGCCAGAGGATGGCACAGTCCTTGGGCCCCTGTATCCATGTGGGAGACTCAGGGGAAGCTCCTGGCTCTGCTTCAGATTGGCCCAGCTCCAGCCACTGCAGCCATTTGGGTAGTGAACCAGTGGATGGAAGATCTCTCCCTCTCTCTCTCTGCCTCTGCCTCTCTGTAACTATGCCTTTCAAATAAGTAAATAAATAAATATTTTTTTAAAAGTGGCAGCAGCAGAAGCCCTTGTGTACATACACAGCAAATGGCTGAAACAAGATATGATCTTAGTAGTGCTGGCTGCAGCGTCAGGGAGAGGGCAACATTCAACCAATGCCTGTTTTGTATATGTGTGACCCAGAGATTCTAACAGAGGGAAAAATCCATGCTCCCCCTGAGTTTTAGTCTGGCTTGGAGGATTGACAGGAGACTGTGCACCCACATAAGACTCTGAGGGGTTCCATCATCATCCCAACATATCAAAGACTCTGGGGCTCAAGCTGCCTAAGCAGAGCATCCACAGGCAGCTGGCTTAGGGAACATCTGCCTCTTTGTATAACGGGCAGGCTGATGGATCAGAGCAGAATCTCTGAACCCAGTTACCTTAAGGGACTTGTGTGCTGAGAAACTGAGGACACTGTGGCTCCATGAGAGGGCACAGGGTGTAGCTAGTTCTCTGGGCAATCACTGTGTGAGGTTCCACACCCTCAGAGTTCCCTGGTTGCCTAGTTTAGTTCACTTTAGCAGAATCCATGCTCAGAGTGAGGCAAGTTAATTTCAGATCATTTGTGTACTTCAAATAGCACCATGGATGAGTGTTGCACCCACTGGTGGCTAACAACAGAACATTGATCACTTTGGAGGAGAGGAGGTGAGGGTGTGATCACACCAACAGAGGAAATAATTTAAGTTATTACCAAGTCAAGTATTACATCCAATTTGGCTTTTTCCTGGGTAATCATCCCACCATGGAGCATTGACCAGAGCTCCCTGGTCACACCCAGAACACACCTCCATGAAGTCACTGAAAGTACAGGCATTCCATAAAGTCACAGAGGCAGAGTTCAAGGATAAAAGTCATTAAAGGAAAAAACTGACAAAGATCTCCATGAACAAGAATATCTATGGGACTGACCACATGCTAGGCCACAAAGCTAGTGTCAGAAAATTAAAAAAATCAAAAAGATACCATGCATCTTCTCTGACCACAATGGAATAAACTGGAGATCAACAGTTAAAGAATCTTTATATCATATGGAAATGAGTCAAGACTGAACAACCTGGTCCTGAATGAATAATAGATCATAGAAAAAATCAAAAGAGAAATAGAAAACTTCTAGAAACAAATGAAAATGACAATATTTCATTTTTGACATATAGGACACAGGAAAAGTAGCGATAAGAGGGAAGCTTATAGCAATCAATGACTATATGAAGAAATTGGAAAGTTACCAATAAATGAACTATCATTGCATCTCAAAGACCTAGAAAAACAATAACAAATCAAACCCCAAATTAGTAAGAGGTGAAAAATAATTAAAATAAAAAAGAAATAAACAAAATTGAAAAACAACAATAGATTCCTCAGAAACCTGAATATAACCTTACCATACAACCCAGCCATTCCACTCCTTGGAATTTACTCAAAGGAAATTAAATTGGCAAACAAAAAAAGCCGTCTGCACATTAATGTTTATTGCAGCTCAGTTCACAATAGCTAAGACTAGAATCAACCCAAATGCCCATAAACAGTAGACGTGATAAAGAAATTATGGACATGTACTCTATAGAATACTATACAGCAGTCAAAAACAATGAAATCCGGTCAGTTGCAACAAAATGGAGGAATCTGGAAAACATCATTCTGAGTGAAATAAGCCAGTCCCAAAGGGTCAAATATCATATATTCTTCCTGATCGGCCACAACTAACTGAGCACCAAAGGGGAAACTTGTTGAAGTGAAATGGACACTATGAGAAACAGTGACTTGATCAGCTCTTGTCCTGAAAGTTGATGAGTAACTTAATACTTTATCCCATTTAGTATTTTTTTTGTTCTACTTAATACTATTGACTGGACTCTGTAATTAGCACACAATTATTCTTGGGCATTTAAATTTAACTGAAAAGTGATCCCTGTTAAATATAAGAGTGGGAATAAGAGAAGGAGATGTACAATTTGGGACACGCTCAATCTGACTTGCCCCAAATTGTAGAGTTAGAAACGTACCAGGGTATTCCAATTCAATACCATCAAGGTGGCATGTACCAATGCCATTTCACTAGTCCAAGTGATCAACTTCAGTTCACAATTGATCACAGTGATAGGTCTAAGAGTCAAAGGAATCACACAAACAAGACAAGTGTCTGCTAATACTAACTGATAGAATAAAAAACGGAGATAACAATCCAACATGGGAAGCGGGATACACAGCAGATTCATAGAATGGCAGATGTCCTAAACAGCACTCTGGCCTCAGAATCAGCCCTTAAGGCATTCAGATCTGGCTCAAGAGCCCATGAGAGTATTTTAGGCATGGAAAGCCAAGACACTCTGGCAAAAAAAAAAAAAAGACTTAATTGAAAGATCTCTGCAAGTGAGATCCCAGTGGAAAGAATGGGGCCATCAAAGAAGGAGGTGCCTTTCTCTGAAGGGAGGAGAGAACTTCCACTTTGATTTTGGCCTTGTCCAAAGGCTTCCATAGCGTTGGCAACTCATGACAAGAATCTTGGGTGATTACTGATGCCATAAAGAAGAGTGTCAATTTGTTAAGTCAACAACAAGAGTCACTGTGCACTTACTCCTCATATAGGATCTCTGTCCTTAATGTGTTGTCCAATGTGAATTAATGCTATAACTAGCACTGAAACAGTATTTTACACTTTGTGTTTCTGTGTGGGTGCAAACTGATGAAATCTTTACTTAGTATATACTGAATCAATCTTCTGTATATAGATAATTAAAAATGAAAAAAAATCTTGGTGTTAAATTGGAAATTGCCTAGAAAATTAATCAATTTTTTAAAAAAAAATATATCATGTAGGATCTCTGCCCTTAATGTGCTATACATTGTGAATTAATACTATAACTAGTACTCCAACAGTATTTTTCACTTTGTGTTGCTATGTGAGGGCAAACTGTTGAAATCTTTACTTAATATATACTAAACTGATCTTCTGTATATAAAGAGAATTGAAAATGAATCTTGATGTGAAGCAAGGGGAGAGGGAGTGGGAAAGGAGAGGGTTGCGGGTGGGGGGGAAGTTATGGGGGGGGAAGCCATTGTAATCTATAAGCTGTATTTTGGAAATTTATATTCTTTAAATAAAAGCGTTATAAAAAAATGAATCTTGATGTGAATGGTAGGGGAGAGGGGGCGGGAGATAGGAGGGTTGCGGGTGGGGGGGAAGTTATGGGGGGGAGCCATTGTAATCCATAAGCTGTACTTTGGAAATTTATATTTTTAAAGAAAAGTTTAAAAAATAAAACAACCACAACAAAAGGAAAAGATCCATGAAATGAAGAGGCTTTTTTTTTTTTGAAAAATAAACAAAAGTGATACAACATTGGTCAAAGTAACCAAAGAAAGAGAGGGAAGACCTGAATTGATAAAATTGGAGATGGAAAAGGAAATGTAACCACAAAAATAAAAAGAATCACCAATAATTACTATAGAGTGCTTTATGGCAACAGATTAGGAAACCTAGAAGAAATAGAAAGATTATTGGACACATACAATCCATCAAAATTGAATCATGAAGACATAGAAAACCTAAACAGACCAACAACCAATATGGAAAATGAATTGGTAATAAAGACTCTCCCAACAAATAAAGCCCAGTACAGGATGGCTTCACTGCTGAATTCTACAAGACATTTAAAGAAGAACTAATTCCAGTACTTCCCAAGCTATTCAAAACAATTGAAAGGGAGGAAATCTTCCCAAACTCCTTTGAGGAAGCCTGCATCACCTTAATTCCTAACCCTGAAAAAGCTGTGACAGAGGAAGAGAACTACAGACCAATATCCCTGATGAACATAAATGCAAAAATTCTCAACACAATATTAACTAATTGAATTTAATTGAATTTTTTAATATATCAGAAGATCATCCATCCAGACCAAGTGGAATTTATCCCTGGTATGCATGGGTGGTTTGACATTTGTGAATCAATAAATGAATACATCACATTAAGAAAGTTAAGAAAAAAAACCCATATGGTTATCTTAATAGATGCAGAGAAAGCATTTGATAAAATACAGAATGCTTTCATGATGAAAACCTTAAGAAACTGGGTATTCCTCAAAGATTTAGCCAGAGGCATTAGGATAGAAAAAGAAATCAAAGGGATGCAAATTGGAAAGGAGGAAACCAAACTATTTTTATTTGCAGATTACATGATCCTATATATAGAAGATCCAAAAGACTACACTAATAAAATATTGGAACTCATAAAAAGTTTGATAATTTGGCAGGATATAAAATCAAACAGAAAAATAGTTTTTGTATGCACAGGCAAGGTCATGACTGCAAAAGAGATTTCAAGATCAGTCTCATGCACAATAGCTCCAAAAAGTATTAAATACTTGGAATAAATTTAACCAAGATGTCAAAGATCTCTACAATTAAACTTACAGAACACTAAAGAAAAATTAGAAGAGTACATTAGAATATGGAAAAATCTTCCATGTTCATGGATTGGAAAATCAACATCCTCATCAAAATGTCCATACTACCAAAAGCAATTTACAGATCTAATACAATTCCAATCAAAATACCAAGGACATTCTTCACATATCTAGAAAAAAATGATGCTAAAACTCATAGACCACAAATAGCTAAGGCAATCTTATACAACATAAAACAAAGCCAGGGGCATCACAATAACTGATTTCAAGACATATTATGAAGCAATTATAATCAAAACAGCCTTGTGCTGGCACAAAAACAGACTTGCAGACCAATGGAACAGAATAGAAACTACAGAAATCAATCCATACATCTACAACCAACTTATCTTTGACAAATAGCTAAAATCAATTTCTTGAGCACGGACAGTCTCTCAACAAGTAGTGCTGGGAAAACTGGATCTGCACATGCAGAAGTATGAAACTAGACCGATACCTAACACATTACACAAAAATCCACTCAAATTGGATCAAAGACCTAAATCTATGACCCAATACTATCAAATTACTAGAGAAATGGAGGAAGCTCTGCAAGACCTTGGCATAGGCAAAGACTTCTTTGAAAAGACTTTAGAATCACAGGCAATCAAAGTCAAATTTGAGAAATGGGATTGCATCAAGCTGAGGTTTCTGCCATGCAAAAGAGACACTGAGGAAAGTGAAGAGACAACTGACAGAATGGGGAAAAGTTTAATAAACTACGCAACTGATAAAAGGTTAACATCAAGAATATATAAAGAGCTCAAGAAATTCAACAACAACTAAACAAACAATCCAGTTAAAAAATGGGCAAAGGACTTGAAGGGGCAGTCTTCAAAAGAGGAAATTCAGCTGGTCAACAGAGAATTGAAAAAATGCTTAGGATCACTAGCCATTAAGGAAGTGCAAATAAAAACTCCAATGAGGCTTCCCCTCACTTCAGTTAGAATGGCTTTTACAGAAATGAACAAAAAATGCTTGAGTGGATGTGGGGAAAACGGTACCCTAGTCCACTGTTGGTGAGAATGTAAACTGTTGCAGCCACTGTGGAAGACATCTGGAATACCTCAGAAATCTGAATATAGACCTACCATATGATCCCACCATTCCACTCCTTGGAATTTACTGAAACCAAAATAAATCAGTGTATGAAAGAGTTACCTGTACATTGCAGCACAACCCACAAGAGATACAATATGGAATCATCCCAGATGTCCATGTCCATTAACTGTTGAATGGATGAAGATATATATATATATATATATATATATATATATATATACACACACACATATATGTGTGTGTGTGTGTATTACTCAGCTATAAAAAATAAAATCTGTATTTGGCAACAAAATAGATACAACTGGAAACCAGTATACTTAGTGAAATAAGCCAGTCCCAAAAAGACAGATATACGTTTTCCTTGACCCAAGGTAACAATTATCCAAGGTAATAGAGTGCCTAAATGCAATATATTGGAGTGAAATAGACATTTTGAGATTCAATGATTGTTTACAGTCCTTATCTCTTTCATTAAGAAACAATATTATTTGTTGTTTTTATTTTTTCTTTTGTTTTCTTCATACTCTTTGTTGAGAACTTTTACTTAGTGGAAGGTTTAACATATAATCACTAAGTGAACCAAAAACAGATCTTTGTAAAAATTAATTGTGGGAATGTGAGAGGGAGAAAGAGGAAGGGTTGGGGCATGAGAGAGAGTACAAAGGGAAAGTCACTATGTTCCTAAATCTAAAGTGCATGAAAATGTATTACTTATATACATATTTTTGAAAGGCACAGTGGATAGTGAGAGAGAGAGAGAGACAGAGAGAAAGGTCTTCCTTTTCCATTGGTTCACCCCCCAATGGCCACTGCAGCTGGCGCACTGTGGCCAGTGTACTGCACTGATCCGAAGTCAGGAGCTAGGTGCTTCTCCTGGTCTCCCATGTGGGTGCAGGGCCCAAGGACTTGGGCCATCCTCCACTGCACTCCCGGGCCACAGCAGAGGGCTGGACAGGAAGAGGAGCGACCTGGACAGATTTTGGCACCCTGACCTGGACTAGGACCCAGTGTGCCAGCACTGCAGGCGGAGGATTAGCCTATTGAGCCACGGCACCAGCCTACTTATATTTTTAAGATTTTATAAAATATTTATCCCTTTTTCATTAAGATAACTATCATATCTGATAGCACAACAAAATCATTAGGTTCTTTGTAACTTCTGGATATTGTATCAGTACCATTTTACATTACCATAACTTAAAATTTAGTACTGCTTCACATTGTGACAGCATTTTCAATATAATACAAATGGCCTAATTAATGGATGTCTCTGCAAGAAAAGAGATATATCATTTGACATTTCTAAGGTCCCAATTGGAAATATCAAAAACCCAAGAATTTGGAACTTTGATTTTTAATGCCCGGAACGATGCCAAGAGTGCTTAAAATATCTGTTATAAATAGGATCTCTTAACATCATGAAATAATATATACCACATTCGATCATTATTGCGAAGTGATCAAATGCTTTAGAATAAATATATATTCTAACTAACCATGTCTCCTTTAATAAAAAAATTCATTTGTTTTAAACATTGAGAACATAACAGAAGCATTAGAGAACACAAAGATTACCTCAATAGGATAGAAAATTTATGTATCATTGGTCATCCCAAAAATCTGGAACAAAACCTTAAATATAAGAGTTAACACATGGGATCATCCCATAACTTGGAACAATTTTAACAAAGTCTAAACTAGGGAACAGGCCAGTGCCACAGCTCAATAGGCTAATCCTCCGCCTGTGGCAACAGCACATGGGGTTCTAGTCCCAGTTGGGTTGCCGGATTCTGTCCCAGTTGCCCCTCTTCCAGCCCAGCTCTCTGCTGTGGCCTAGGAGTGCAGTGGAGGATGGCCCAAGTCCTTGGGCCCTGCACCTGCATGGGAGACCAGGAGAAGCACCTGGCTCCTGGCTTCAGATCAACGCAGTGCACCGGCTGCAGCGCATGGGCCGTGGCGGCCATTGGAGGGTGAACCAACGGTAAAGGAAGACATTTCTCCCTGTCTCTCTCTCTCACTGTCCACTCTGCCTGTCAAAACAAAAACAAAAACAAAAACTAGGGAAAAAAACATCTTACTGAAGCTGACTAGAAAACTGACAAAGACTTCAATTAAAAAATATGAAAAGGAAATGCTTCTGTTTTTAAACAGAATTTTAAATTTAGGGCAGTTTTCAAATGTTTCTTCTGATATCCTTGAATTGCATTTTGAAAGAATTCTTTAAAAATCTCCAAATGAAGACAACATTTTCTAAATAAGATAACACATCAAATTTCAACCTCGGTTACTTTTAAGCAGTTTTGAATTATTTTTCATATAGACCATTTATGAAAACATATTAGCAAACCCACATAGCTTTCTAGAATATAGGATGCTAAGGGTACCAAAGTTTACATTTAGACACATTTATCTTATTTATCTTTAGCCAATTTACATTTAGCAATCACACCTAGAAGGCTTAAGATGCTGATATCATAGCTTTATCTGAATTAAGGTCAAATTTACACTTATATGGAATTCTACTCCTGTTTGTCAAAACCCTAGTTAGATATCAGTGACATAAACCAGAGATTGCAAAATCCACCTTAGGGGCTATAAGAAGTGCTGATTACCCATTGCCATCTCATTAGAAACCCGTTAAAACAATTTGCAAAACAAATTTGGCATTTGCAAGCAATTTTTCAAGCCAGATGTCTTCCTAGATTCCCAAGAGAGTAATTCCTTTAAATGCAATGTCCACTTACAGCTGAACCAAGATTTTCATGCATGAGATTAAAATCTAATTGAAATTAACTTAATTTTCTTTTTACTACCCCCCAAAACACCCCATGCTAATGATGCCTAGTCAACAGTCAGCTACTTGGGACTGATTCTGAAACAAGCAAATGTAAAGGCAGCTGTAAAACAGGTCAAGGGTGACTGTGGGCTGGGGTTGATGTGCCAGGGATTGTCCCCCATTATGTTAGATTTAATGGGAGAGAGCATTGAGAGCAGATGGGCACCCCTTCCAGAGAGAGAGTCCTTAGGAGGAGAATCTGATAGGTGGCAGAAAAAAAGAGCTGTGACCTACAAGGAAGCTTTTGTAAGAGCCTGTGGAGAGGGAGGTTAGAGGGAGAAAAACTGGATGCCCTGCAAAGGGACAAGAAGATTATACTGCAGAGCAAAAGCCAATGCTGGTATCATGTAATGTGAGGCTGTCAGTTAAACCAGCCTCAGGTATGAGAAGTGAGGTCAAGAGGTGTCTCAAGTCCAAGACTTCATCATATGGATTTATATATATATATGTTTGTGTGTGTGTGTATTTCAATAGTATCTGAGGTTATTGGCCCTGGATTCATGCCTAAAAACCCATTGGCAAAATTACAATGGGGCAATGGTCGCCTGGTTAAAAAAAGAAAACTCTCCTCCACCAGGTATTAAAAGCCTCAATACTTGGCCGGCGCCTTGGCTCAACAGGCTAATCCTCCGCCTTTTGGCACCAGCACACCGGGTTCTAGTCCCGGTTGGGGCACTGGAATCTGTCCCAGTTGCCCCTCTTCCAGGCCAGCTCTCTGCTGTGGCCCGGGAGTGCAGTGGAGGATGGCCCAGGTGCTTGGGCCCTGCACCCCATGGGAGACCAGGAAAAGCACCTGGCACCTGGCTCCTGCCATCGGATGAGCGCGGTGCGCCGGCCACAGCGCACCGGCTGCGGCAGCTATTGGAGGCTGAACCAACGGCAAAGGAAGACCTTTCTGTCTCTCTCTCTCTCACTGTCCACTCTGCCTGTCAAAAAATAAAAAAAAATTTAAAAAAGCCTAAATACTCAAACATGATAACAGAGGGATGCTGGTGGCTCATAACGAATGGACCCCAGGACTCTGTGACAGACTCTGGAAAAGAATTTAATGCATATTGGAGCACATGCAGGAAAATAGAGGCAAGAAGCCATTCAGCAGACAGAGTTCTGAGACAGGGAGTCAGAGCAGAGAGGCTGGCACTTTTCACTTAAGCTAATTTCTCCATCCTCTAACTTGTATCCAGGCCAGATGATGGTGCAAAAAATGATGAGGCATTTTTGTGTAATCCCAGTGGTCAAAGGAGTCTCAAAGTGTAGATGGTTTGCCTCCTGGCTAGAATGAGAGTCTAAAAATGGAAGCCCACCTCAATTCCTCTCTCTCCTGAGCTTGAGACATCTCTCAAAAGTCTCTTGCTGCCTGTGGCATCCAGACATGCACTGAAGACCACAGGAAGGAAGGAAGGTGAGGGTGGTATTACCATGTATTACCCCCTCTCATTCAGCCTTCCACATCCATAACCTAGGGTAATTTGTCAGAATAGTATGCACAGGAATGATCAGCTCCCTTACTTGTGGTGTGCCAGAATGGACTTCTGCCTGCTCAAATATATACTGTAACTTTGTTCTTACACATAAGGAAAAATAGCTGCCTGTCCATTAATCCTTAGTCTTATCTAATGGGCCTAATTTCTTTTTTTTATTTAGTAAATATAAATTTCCAAAGTACAGTTTATGGATTACATTGGCTCCTCCCGCCATAATTTCCCTCCCACTTGCACCCCTCCCATCTCCCACTCCCTCTCCCATTCCATTCACATCAAGATTCATTTTCAATTATCTTTATATACAGAAAATTGATTCAGTATATACTAAGTAAAGATTTCAATAGTTTGCACCCACACAGAAACACAAATTGTAAAAATATTGTTTCAGTATAGCATTACTTCATATTGGACAACACATTAAGGACAGATCCCACATGAGAAGTAAGTATACAGTGACTCCTATTGTTGACTTAACCATTTGACACTCTTGTTTATGGAGTCAGTAATCTCCGTAGGCTCTAGTCATGAGTTACCAAGGCTATGGAAGCCTTTGGGGTTCGCCGACTTCAATCTTATTCCAACAGGGTCATAGTCAAAGTGGAAGTTCTCTCCTCCCTTCAGAGAAAGGTACCTCCTTCTTTGATGGTCCCATTCTTTCCACTGGGATCTCACTTGCAGAGATCTTTCATTTAGGTCTTCTTTTTTTTTTTTGCGAGTGTGTCTTCGCTTTCCATGCCTAAAATACTCTCATGGGCTCTTCAGCCAGATTCGAATGCCTTAAGGACTGATTCTGAGGCCAGAGTGCTATTTAGGACATCTGCCATTCTATGAGTCTGCTGTGTCTCCCACTTCCCATGTTGGATCGTTCTCTCCGTTTTTGATTCTATCAGTTAGTATTAGCAGACACTAGTCTTGTTTGTGTGATTCCTTTGACTCTTAGACCTATCACTGTGATCAACTGTGAACTGAAGTTGATCACTTGGACTAGTGAGATGGCATTGGTACATGCCACCTTGATGGGATTGTGTTGGAATCCCTTGGCACGTTTCTAACTCCACCATTTGGGGCATGTCCGATTGAGCATGTCCCAAATTGTACATCTCCTTCTCTTATTCCCACCCTTATATTTAACAGGGATCACTTTTCAGTTAAAATTTAAACATCTAAGAATAATTGTGTATTAATTACAGAGTTCAGGGGAAATCTGTTGATGTGAAATGAACACTATGAGAAACAGTGACTTGATCAGCTCTTGTCCTGACTGTTGATATACAATGTAATACTTTATCCATTTTAGTATTTTTTTTTGTTCTAGTAGTATTGGTTGAACTCTGTAATAGGCCTAATTTTGACAATCAGTCCACCGCAAGAGCTTCAGCAAAGGTATTTTTAAGCGTAATTTGGAGAGAGGGTGCTAGTCCTAGCTACCACTTAGGTTGGTGACTAGGCAGGTGAAGGTACAAAGAAGCACAGTGAGGGGATAAAATCTCCCTAGTAAACTTCCCCTATGTACTACATTGGGAGTACCTGACAGAGGGGATCCAATAGAATGGACTTGAGAAGGAAGGTAGAGGATACCAGAGACATACTAGGACTTATTTACACAAATACAGGTCATGTGGGAGCTACATTTAATTAGTCTAGATTGAAAAGCTGCCTGTCTGTGAAAGGGGTAATTAGATTATGACCCAAAATTAACTAATGAAATATCTAGGAAATACCTGGTAATTGGACCAGGGGTTCAAGTTGAAGGGATTGAGATCTGGTTAGGTAATGAAGGCATTTAGAGGAGCAGAGAGATGGAGATCTTGTCAGGATCTGGAGTAAAGGAAAGATTCATTGCAGCATGGAGCCTGGAGACTAAGGCCTTGCCCCAAACTGTGCCCAGTGTCATGCCCAGTGTCACTGACAAATTGATCTCTGAGGAAGGAAAACATAATACAGTTTTTGTTCTTATACATAAGAGGCACCATATGGGTGCCAGTTCGAGACCTAGCTGCTCCACTTCCTATCTAGCTCTCTGCTATTGCCTGGGAAAACAGTAGAAGATGGCCCAAGTCCTTGGGTCCCTGCACCCATTTGGGGAACCCAGAAGAAGCTCCTGGTTCCTGGCTTTGGATTGGCATAACTCCGGCTATTATGGCTATCTGTGGAGTGAACCATTGGATGAAAGACCTCTCTCTCTCTCTCTCTCTGCCTCTCCTCTCTCTGTGTAACTCTAACTTTCAAATAAATAAATAAATCTTTCCAAAAAAAAAAAGAATAGTCTCTGACCCAACACTTTAATGGGCGATTGAAGTCTGGTGTCTGGTCAAAACAAGTTCTTTAGGGCGGAGCCAAGATGGCGGAATAGTGAGGACGCGCACTAGCAGTCCGTAAAAAGATAGTTTAATAAAAACAGAGTTACTGTAGCCTCAGGAAAAATCTCAGGGAAAAAAATGCAGTGGAAATTCTTCCGGACCCAGTGAATGAGACGCAGAGGACCTAGGGGAAAGTAAGTTTGCGAATGGCAAATCGTGCCTTAGTGGCACGGGAGCTGCCGGGAGGGACGGGAACCGGACGGAACACAGTCGCCATTGGAATCGAGCGCTTAAACGGGAGCCGATACAGGGATCCCGAGACACTGGCGGGTGGAAGCAGACGCCACGGGGGAAACAGCACAATTGAGGCGAGCCCACACGGACACTAGCCTCTTTCGTTGCCCACCCTGCTCACTCGAGCTAGACTGAACACAGTGGGACGGTGCGCGCCCGCCGGCTGAACCGGAAGCCGGGCGGAACACAGTCGCCATTGGAACTGAGCGCTTGAACGGGGGCCGATACAGGGATCCCGAGACAGTGGCGGGGGAAAGCAGACCCCCCACGGGGGAAACAGCACAATTGAGGCGAGCCTGCACGGA
Organism: Sylvilagus floridanus; assembly: GCA_949820135.1. Classification (NCBI taxonomy): domain Eukaryota; kingdom Metazoa; phylum Chordata; class Mammalia; order Lagomorpha; family Leporidae; genus Sylvilagus; species Sylvilagus floridanus. Next base: position 1,450,978 of record OX463235.1, on the reverse strand, counting down.
CACTAGCCTCTCTCGTCACCCACCCTGCTAATTCGAGCTAGATTAAACGCAGTGGGACAAGGCGCGCCCGCCCATCACTGAGGCAGACGGAACCAAAAACCCGAGGCTGTAGAAACCTGAAGGGGATCCAAAAACTGGGAACACACCGCGCACACAAACTCCGTTACCTTGACAACCCAGAGAAAGAGTGTGGGGAAAAAAAAAATGCCAAATAAAAACAGATTCCGAGGGAGCAAGATCAAGGAAGACGCTATGATGACCCCAAACGGAAAAGACACCCCAAGTCAGGATTATGAAGATAATGAGATAGAAGAAATGCAAGAAGCAGATCTCAAAGAATTGATAAGAACATTAAGAAGTTCTCAAAAACAAATTCTTGAACTACAGAAATCCTTAATGGATAAGATAGAAAATCTCTCTCGCGAGAATGAAGAGAATGAAATTAGAAAACTAAAAGATATCGTCGGGAACTTACAGGATACTATTAAAAAAACCAACATTCGGGTTCTAGGTGTTCCTGAAGGTATGGAGAGGGAGAAAGGATTAGAAGGCCTTTTTAGGGAGATACTAGCAGAAAACTTTCCAGGCTTGGAGAAAGACAGAGAAATCCTAATCCAGGAAGCTCATAGAACCCCTAATAAACATGACCAAAAGAGATCCTCTGCACGACATATTGTAATTAAACTCACCACAGTGAAGCAAAAAGAAAAGATCCTAAAATGTGCAAGAGAGAAACGTCAGATTACTCTCAGAGGATCTCCAATTAGACTTACAGCTGACTTCTCAACAGAAACCCTACAAGCTAGAAGGGAATGGCGAGACATAGCCCAGGTATTAAAGAGAAAAACTGCCAGCCCAGAATATTATACCCTGCAAAGCTCTCATTTGTGAATGAAGGTGAAATAAAGACCTTTCATAACAAACAAAAATTGAAAGAATTTGTTGCCACTCGTCCAGCCCTGCAAAAGATACTTAAAGACGTGTTACACACAGAAACACAGAAACACGACCATCAACATGAAAGAAGGTAAACGAAGGGAACCTCACGGCAAAAGATCACAGGGAATTCAAAGCATACATTAGAAAATATCTGGCAAATGGCAGGGCAAACTTACCACTTATCAATTGTCACATTGAACGTTAAAGGTCTAAACTGTCCTGTTAAAAGACAGAGATTGGCTGATTGGGTTAAGGAACAAAAACCATCTATTTGCTGCCTACAAGAAACACATCTTTCCAACGAAGATCCATACAGACTGAAAATAAAAGGATGGAACTGAAGGACCCTTACGAGGAGAGGCACCGGGCCCTGCGACAGCCCTGGGCCCCACGCCCTCTCGTCCGGTGGCCCGCGGGCAGTGGCAGCGTCGTCCCAGCCCACACTGACCCCGTGTGTGGCGGGGCCACTCTGCAGTGGTGGGGCCGCCTCACCCCCAGGTCCTCGTCGGGGCTCTGCGGCCGCGGGTTGCCGCGGCAACGCTCTGGCTCCGCATGATCGTGGAGTCTGCGCGGGCCCAGCAGCCCCCAAACCAGACTCCTCGCCCTCGGCCGGCGGCCGAGGGATCTCCCCGCCCCCGAGTCGTCCTCAGGACGCCCCGGCCGCGGGTGATCGTTGGGTCTCCTCAGGGCACCCAACAAGGAAGGCCACAGGCGCTGGTGCAAAGGGACCGCGCCCGGAGCGGAGCCGCCCCGCCCCTTCGGGAAGCCTCTGAGCATGCTCAGAGGGGAGCCGCCCCGCCCCTTCGGGAAGCCTCTGAGCATGCCCAGAGGGGAGCTGCCCCTCCCTTCTCTGGATGAACTCTAGGTGAACCCAGAGCCGGAGCGGAGCTGCCCCTCCCTTCTCTGGATGAACTCTAGGTGAACCCGGAGCAGAACTGCCCCTCCCTTCAGAGAGTTTCTGGGTGCGCTCTTATGACGTCACTGCGACCGGCCAATCCTGTGCCACCTCAGCACTCTCCCTCAGCACTCTCCCTCAGCATTCTCCGTCAGCACCCCCCCACATGCTAATGGACCCTCTGAGCTGACCAATCCTGTAACACCACAGCATTCCCCGCCTAAGAATATGCTAATCTGTTGCCTATATAAGCTGTGTGAAACTGCTGCTCAGGGCTCTTCACCGCCTGAGGTGGAGGCCCGTTTGCGCAAACGTTCAATAAATACCTCGTGTTTTTTGCATCAACTCCTCTGGAGTCTGGATCTTTGGGCGTCCTCCCGAGCAAGTGGACATCTCTGTAGCTGAGAGGTCCAACATTTTGGTGCATTGGCCGGGAATTGAGGTCGCCCTCAGACCCATTCCCCACAGACCAGTTGGAGGTACGATTAAATGTTCTCTGTATATTGTTTGTCTTAAGTGTTAATCTGACTGGCCAGTACCTGACTCTGTGAGACCAGGGGGGAGGCAGGCGTGCCCAGCAACCCCTGGTCCGTTGCCCAGAGGACGCTCCGGTTTCTGGGACCAGTAGGAGGGGAAACCCTCGGTCCGTTTCCCTCGGAAGATGCTCACCGGGGTGGTCTGGAGGTGGGTCGGAGACTCAGTCTCCCTCCTTCCCGGGGAGGGCTGGTCAGGCAGCCGCTCCCACAAATAGCGCAATAGCGTTCGATTTGTCGTAACTCTGTTGCCGCGCGGTTTGTTGGTTGTTCTTTTTGCCTGGTTTGATGTGCCTGGAATAGTCTGGAGGAAGGCCGGGGACCAAGTCTCCCTCCTTCCCAGAAGAAGCCTGGCCAAGCGGCCACTTCCATCTGAGGTAGCTTTGTCGATTTGTATTAGATCTGGTGCCGCGCGGTTCGTCTTGATTACTGTATGCGTCTGTGTGCTAGCTGTCCTTTTCGTTTGGGCTGAAATCTTTGCACCCATGGGTCAACAAATAACCACCCCTTTAAGTCTCACTCTAGATCACTGGAAGGACGTTCGAGAACGTGCGCACCACCTCTCAGTGGAGGTCAAAAGGAAACGATGGGCAAAATTCTGTTCCTCAGAATGGCCAGCCTTCGAAGTCGGCTGGCCAAGGAACGGCACTTTTAACCTCGATATTATTTCACAGATTAAAGCGCGAGTCTTTCAGCCAGGATCTGAGGGTCACCCTGATCAGGTGCCCTACATTACCACATGGGAGGATCTTTCACGTAACCCACCTCCCTGGGTAAAACCCTTCTCCTTTCCGACGGAGCCCAAACGGACCCCGTTACCCCTTCCTCAGCCATCCCCAACTCCTCTAATACCTCCCCCCTCGGAACCTTCCTCCCTGATACCCCGTCCTTCCGTCCCGGTTGCGCCGACCTCCTCCCTATACCCTCTGAAGGAGATTCGAGATCCCAAGCCTGACAAGCTGCCGGTTCTTCCGGCTGATCAGGACCTTCTGCTTTTTGATTCTCCTCCACCCTACCTTCACGGGCAGCCTGCTCCTCCGCAGGAACCCCCACAACATCCAGAGCGGGATGTGCAACCTTCTGCACCATCCCCTGATTCCACGAGGGCAGGGGAAGAAGTCTCGGTGCCTTCCCTGCCCTCCAGCCGCCTGCGCCTCCGTCGGAGGCAAGCAGGGGGCTCAGAAAGCGTCTGGACTTCACAGACCTTTCCTCTTCGTTCGGTGGCCGGCCAGATGCAGTACTGGCCGTTTTCCGCTTCCGACCTTTATAATTGGAAAACCCATAATCCCTCTTTCTCTCAGGACCCCCAGGCCCTGACTGGACTGATTGAGTCAATCTTATTAACTCATCAGCCCACCTGGGATGATTGTCAGCAGCTCCTGCAGACCCTCCTCACTACTGAAGAAAAGCAGCGTGTCTACCTTGAGGCACGGAAAAACGTCCCTGGAGCAGATGGCCGACCGACCCTACTGCCAAATGAAATCGAGGAGGCGTTTCCCTTAACCCGTCCTGATTGGGACTACACCACAGTTGCTGGTAGGGAGCGACTTCGTCTTTACCGCCAGATTCTCCTTGCGGGTCTCAGAGGGGCTGGAAAGCGCCCCACCAATTTGGCCAAGGTACGTGCAGTAGTGCAGGGGGCTGAGGAAACGCCAGCAGGCTTCCTAGAAAGGTTAATGGAGGCCTACCGTATGTACACCCCGTTTGACCCCCTGGCAGGGGACCAGCAGGGAGATGTAATCATGTCCTTTATAGGACAGTCAGCGCCGGACATCCGCAATAAATTGCAGCGGCTAGAGGGGCTTCAGGGGTATACTATACAGGATTTAATGAAGGAGGCGGAAAAGATTTATAACAAAAGGGAAACCCGAGAGGAGAAAGAGGATAGGATCCGCAAGGAGCAAGAGGAAAGGGAAGACAAAAGAGACTAAAGACGTAACCGAGAGCTTAGTAGAATTTTGGCCACCGTAGTGCAGGATACGGAAAGGAGTAGACCAGGGCAGAATAGGGACTTGGGAGACAAGCGAAAGCCCCGGGTGGAAAAAGATCAATGTGCCTATTGTAAAGAAAAAGGACACTGGGTCAGAGACTGCCTGAAGAAACCACAGGGACCAAAGAAGAGACCAATTCCAATCCTGTCCCTGGAAGAAGACGATTAGGTGAGTCAGGGCCAGGAGCCCCCCCCGAGCCCAGGATAACCCTTGAAGTGGGGGGCAGACCGGTAACCTTCCTGATTGACACGGGAGCCCAGCATTCGGTACTGACTTCAGAGAGAGGGCCTTTAAGCTCCAAGACTTCCTGGGTGCAGGGGGCAACTGGAGGGAAGTTATATCGCTGGACAACCAACCGAGAGGTCCAGTTGAGTACAGGACTTGTAACGCACTCTTTCTTACTGGTGCCAGACTGCCCTTACCCCCTCCTGGGCAGGGACCTACTCTCGAAGGTAGGAGCCCAAATTCACTTTCATAAGAAAGGAGCTACCATCACAGACTCAGGGGGGCGGCCCCTCCAGGTATTAACACTACGCTTGGAGGACGAACACCGATTATTTGAAAGGCCCCTGCCCACCATGGCTCCTCTGGATCCCAGGTGGCTTGCAGATTTTCCTCAGGCCTGGGCAGAGACTGCGGGAATAGGGCTGGCCGTCAACCGGCCTCCCTTGATCATAGACCTGAATCCCACCGCCATTCCCGTGTCAGTTCGTCAATATCTGATGGGCAAGGAAGCCAAGGAAGGTATCCAGCCACATATCCAGAGACTGTTACACCTAGGCATTTTGAAACCTTGCCGTTCACCTTGGAACACCCCCCTACTACCAGTAAAGAAGCCCGGTACGGGTGACTATCGCCCGGTACAGGACTTGCGGGAGGTTAACAGGAGAACGGAGGATATGCATCCCACAGTGCCCAACCCCTACAATCTGCTAAGTACCTTGCCTCCGACCCACATATGGTACACTGTGCTAGATCTAAAGGATGCATTCTTTTGTTTAAGACTGAGTCCTCAGAGCCAATCCATCTTTGCCTTTGAGTGGAAAGATCCAGAGACCGGGTTTTCCGGACAACTCACCTGGACAAGGTTGCCCCAAGGATTTAAAAATTCGCCTACCCTGTTTGACGAAGCTTTGCACCTAGATTTGGCCGACTTCCGAGTCAACCATCCAGACCTGGTCCTCCTGCAGTATGTGGACGACCTTCTCCTTGCCGCCGAAACTGAACAGGACTGCCTAAAAGGTACCGGGGCTCTGCTACAGAGACTGGGGGAATTGGGCTATCGAGCCTCTGCGAAAAAGGCCCAAATATGTCAGAAACAGGTGGCCTACCTAGGCTACCTCCTAGAAGGAGGGCAACGGTGGCTGACGGAAAGCCGAAAAAGGGCAGGAGCTCTAATTCCACCCCCCACGAATGCCAGAAAGATGCGGGAATTCCTCGGGAGTGCAGGATTCTGCCGCCTTTGGATTCCTGGGTTTGCGGAGCTGGCAGCCCCACTGTACCCCCTCACGAAGTCCAACGCTCCCTTTCAATGGAAAGAAGAGCAACAGCAGGCGTTTGACAACATAAAAAAGGCCCTGTTGTCAGCCCCAGCCCTGAGCCTCCCTGATATGACCAAGCCCTTCACATTATATGTGGATGAGAACAAGGGAGTAGCAAAGGGAGTGCTAACCCAAAAGCTTGGGCCCTGGAAAAAGCCGGTGGCATACTTTTCAAAAAAGCTAGACAATGTAGCAGCCGGCTGGCCTCCGTGCCTCCGCATGATAGCGGCCGTGGCAGTTCTGGTGAAAGACTCGGACAAATTGACTCTAGGCCAACCTCTCACCATAGTGGCTCCTCATGCTGTGGAGACAGTTATCCGCCAGCCACCAGATCGGTGGCTCTCAAATGCTCGGATAACCCATTACCAGACTATGTTATTAAACTCAGAGCGGGTCCGGTTTGGGACTGCCACCTCCTTAAACCCGGCCACCCTGCTCCCGGAACTGGGGCCCCAGGCCCAGGTAATCCATAATTGCCACCAAATCCTGGCTGAGGCCCACGGCACCCGAAAAGACCTAACCGACCAGCCTCTGCTGGATGCCGAACTGACCTGGTTCACCGATGGGAGCAGCTTTCTACAGAACAGTGAGCGGAGGGCTGGGGCAGCAGTGGTGGACGGAAAAACTGTTATCTGGTCAAGTGCCTTGAAGCCTGGAACTTCTGCTCAAAAAGCAGAGCTCATAGCCTTAACTCAAGCTTTAAAACAGGCACGAGACAAAAAGGTCAACATTTACACAGACAGTCGGTATGCTTTCGCCACTGCCCATGTACATGGGGAGATATACCGGCTAAGGGGCCTCTTAACCTCAGCGGGCAAGGACATTAAAAATAAGCCGGAAATCCTAGACCTTCTACAGGCCCTGTTCCTGCCCAAAAGGTTGAGTATAATTCATTGCCCCGGGCACCAACGAGGAGACGACCCCGTAGCAAGAGGAAATAGGATGGCGGACGAGGCTGCTAGGGCAGCAGCCCTGGGCCAACAGGTGCTCCCACTAAAGACAACTGAGCCCACCCAAGAATTGAAGGAACCACCTTTCCTCTATTCGGGCCAAGACTTAGATACGATCCAGCGGCTCGGTGCAGAGTACGATGAACAAATAAGGGTTTGGAGGCTCAGAGAGAAAATAGTCCTGCCACACCAACTGGCTAAAGAAATAATTACCAACCTCCATCAATGGACTCATTTGGGACACAAAAAGCTAAAAGCAGCCTTACAGGAAGATAGGCAGTCTTATTACATCCCCGGACTTGATTCTTTAGTCCAGCAAGTGACTGCATCCTGTGTTCCTTGTGCCAAGGTAAATGCCAGACACCTCAAGCTCCCGGAGGGAGCCAGAGTAAGAGGAGACCGACCAGGAATCAACTGGGAGGTCGATTTCACTGAGATAAGACCGGGCAGCTATGGGAATAAGTATCTCCTAGTTTTTATAGACACCTTCTCCGGATGGACTGAGGCATTCCCCACAAAACGGGAAACCGCCCAGGTGGTCGTCAAGAAGATCATAGAGGAGATCTTCCCCCGGTTCGGCTTGCCCAAGGTAATCGGGTCTGACAACGGCCCAGCGTTTCTCTCCCAGGTAAGTCAGTTGGTGGCCAAAACATTAGGCATAAATTGGAAATTGCACTGTGCCTATAGACCCCAAAGTTCAGGGCAGGTGGAAAGAATGAATAGGACAATTAAAGAGACCTTGACCAAATTAGCATTGGAGACTGGCGTTAAAGACTGGGTCCAACTCCTCCCTATGGTGTTGTTCCGGGTCCGAAACACGCCCTCTCATTGTGGGCTGACCCCATATGAAATCCTTTATGGAGGGCCCCCACCAGTAACAGGCTTGCTTGACCTTGCTAGTGACTCCGTTGCCGATGCCCCTAATTTACAGGCCCGGTTAAGAGCGCTCCAGATCATCCAGGACCAGGTCTGGAAACCTCTTGCGGCAGCTTACCAACCAACCCGAGACTACAACCACACCACATCCTTTCCACATCGGTGACACCGTGTATGTCCGAAGGCACCAATCCAAGACTCTAGAGCCCCGGTGGAAAGGCCCCTTCACTGTGCTGTTGACAACTCCCACCGCTCTCAAGGTCGACGGGATCGCCGCCTGGGTCCACGCCTCACACGTGAAGCGAGCACCACCCCAGGGCCCCGAGGGTCCGGATAGACCAGCCAAATGGAAGCTCCAGCGCACTCAGAACCCGCTCAAGCTAAGACTTTCAAAAACTGTTTAATATTTGTGACATTCCTGGCCTTTCCCCATTGTTTTTCCAATCCCCATGCTCCACAATTGTTAACGTGGGAAGTGATCTCCTCCACAGGACGGGTGGCCTGGTCTGTTAGTGGGATACATACCCCCGGGGCGTGGTGGCCCACCTTATACCCAGATGTATGTCAGCTGGTCACTGGGTTAGATACCTGGGATGTACCTGACCAGGATAATTTAACCAACATCCCTGGGAATAGTCTTAACTATTGGGGCGTGTATGGCTCCCATCTCGATGTAGGATGCCGAAATGCCGTAAGAAGATGTTTCCTCCGTCAGACGGAGTTTTATGTGTGCCCCAAGGATGACAGGAGCAACCAACAAAAGTGGCAGTGTGGTGGACCCGAGTCCCTATATTGTAAAGGCTGGGGGTGTGAGACCACCGGATCCGCCTGGTGGAAGCCATCCTCCAGTCGGGATTGGGTTACAGTACTCCGAAACTTTACCCCTGAAGGGAAGAACTGCCGCTATGCCCTAGGGCCCTGTGGTGGAGCCCATTACTGCATCCCGTTGAATATTTCCTTCACCACTAGAGGGAGGGACATTTCTGACGTTTCTACACTCTCCAGCTGGATGAGAGGAAGAACATGGGGATTAAGATACTATGTTGCAGGGTATGATTTTGGGTTTTGGTTCACCATAAGATTAAAGGTTCAGGCTCCCGGTCCCCAGTCCGTGGGAACCAACTCGGTCTTGCGAGAACAGAGTTCCCTCCCTCCAGCGAAGCAGGCTCTCCCCAGGCAACCTCTCCCGTCAGCCTCCCTTGTCCCACCGACACTTGTGCAATGTCACCTATAATGTTACTATGAGAGACAGCCCGTACCTGGTTCCGGAGGCAGGCACTTGGTGGGCGTGCAATAAGGGCCTCACTTCCTGCGTGTCTGCAGAAGTCCTGAACAATACCAATGACTTCTGCGTTTTGGTAAGAGTAATACCCAGAGTGTACTACCATTCAGCTGACACTCTGCTCAACTGGTATGAAAAGCGACCCACCCGCTTTCGGCGAGAACCCACCTCAATAACCCTAGCAGTCCTACTGGGATTGGGGATAGCAGCTGGGGTAGGCACTGGTGCGACGGCCTTAGCACAGAGCTCCAAATATTATTCTGAGCTCCGGGCCATGGTAGATGAGGATATAAGAGCACTCCAGCAATCCATTACAAAGTTGGAGCAATCCCTAGATTCCCTTGCCGAAATCGCACTACAAAACCGACGAGGTTTAGATCTACTTTTTCTTAAGGAGGGAGGATTGTGTGCTGCCCTGGGAGAGGAATGCTGCTTCTATGTGAACCAATCTGGGGTAATCAGGGACTCTATGTCAAAGCTCAGGGAGAGGCTTGACAAGAGACAAAGGGAAAGAGAGGCCCATTACATCTGGTATAAAGGATGGTTCACCAGATCCCCATGGTTAACTACCCTAGTATCGACCATAATGGGCCCCCTACTCATCCTATTCCTTCTTTTAACTTTTGGCCCATGTATTCTTAACAGGCTGCTCCAGTTTATCCGTGAGAGGCTTTCCCAGGTCCAAACCCTGGTGCTGACTCAACAGTACCAGTGTCAAGCTTTAAAGACCTCCGAGGTCCAGTAGATTTTAAGATTAAAATCTGGACAAAAAGAAAAGGAGGGAATGAAGGACCCTTACGAGGAGAGGCACCGGGCCCTGCGACAGCCCTGGGCCCCACGCCCTCTCGTCCGGCGGCCCGCGGGCAGTGGCAGCGTCGTCCCAGCCCACACTGACCCCGTGTGTGGCGGGGCCACTCTGCAGTGGTGGGGCCGCCTCACCCCCAGGTCCTCGTCGGGGCTCCGCGGCCGCGGGTTGCCACGGCAACGCTCCGGCTCCGCATGATCGTGGAGTCTGCGCGGGCCCAGCAGCCCCCAAACCAGACTCCTCGCCCTCGGCCGGCGGCCGAGGGATCTCCCCGCCCCCGAGTCGTCCTCAGGACGCCCCGGCCGCGGGTGATCGTTGGGTCTCCTCAGGGCACCCAACAAGGAAGGCCACAGGCGCTGGTGCAAAGGGACCGCGCCCGGAGCGGAGCCGCCCCGCCCCTTCGGGAAGCCTCTGAGCATGCTCAGAGGGGAGCCGCCCCGCCCCTTCGGGAAGCCTCTGAGCATGCCCAGAGGGGAGCTGCCCCTCCCTTCTCTGGATGAACTCTAGGTGAACCCAGAGCCGGAGCGGAGCTGCCCCTCCCTTCTCTGGATGAACTCTAGGTGAACCCGGAGCAGAACTGCCCCTCCCTTCAGAGAGTTTCTGGGTGCGCTCTTATGACGTCACTGCGACCGGCCAATCCTGTGCCACCTCAGCACTCTCCCTCAGCACTCTCCCTCAGCATTCTCCGTCAGCACCCCCCCACATGCTAATGGACCCTCTGAGCTGACCAATCCTGTAACACCACAGCATTCCCCGCCTAAGAATATGCTAATCTGTTGCCTATATAAGCTGTGTGAAACTGCTGCTCAGGGCTCTTCACCGCCTGAGGTGGAGGCCCGTTTGCGCAAACGTTCAATAAATACCTCGTGTTTTTTGCATCAACTCCTCTGGAGTCTGGATCTTTGGGCGTCCTCCCGAGCAAGTGGACATCTCTGTAGCTGAGAGGTCCAACAGAACAAGATATACCACGCCAACAGAAATGAAAAAAGAGCGGGTGTAACCATCTTAATATCGGACTACATAAACTTTAACACAAAAACTGTTAAGAGAGACAAAGAGGGGCACTATATAATGATTAAGGGATCAATACTACAGGAAGATATAACAATTCTCAATGTATATGCACCTAATTACAGGCCACAGGTTTATTTAAAAAATTTGTTAAGAAACTTAAAGGGAGACTTAGACCCCAACACAATAGTACTGGGGGACTTCAATACTTCACTCACAGATATTGACAGAACGACAGGACAGAAGATCAACAAAGAGACAGTAGATTTAAACAACACTATAGCCCAAATGGATCTAACAGATATCTACAGAACTTTTCATCCTACACGTAAAGCATTCACATTCTTCTCAGCAGTACATGGAACCTACTCTAGGATTGATCACATATTAGGCCATAAAGCAAGTCTCAGCAAATTCAAAAGAATTAGAATCATACGATGCAACTTCTCAGACCATAAGGGATTGAAGTTGGAAATTAGCAACTCAGGAATCCCTAGAGCATATGCAAACACATGGAGATTGAACAACATGCTCCTGAATAAACAATGGGTCACTGAAGAAATCAAAAGAGAAATCAAAAATTTTCTGGAAGTAAATGAGGATAACAGCACAACATACCAAAACTTATGGGATACAGCAAAAGCAGTGTTAAGAGGAAAGTTTATATCAATAGGTGCCTACATCAAGAAACTGGAAAGGCACCAAATAGATGAGCTTTCAAGGCATCTCAAGGATCTAGAAAATTTGCAGCAAACTAGACCCAAATCTAGTAGAAAAAGAGAAATAATCAAAATCAGAGAAGAAATCAACAGGATTGAATCCAAAAAAACATTACAAAAAATCAGCCAAACGAGGAGCTGGTTTTTTGAAAAAATAAACAAGATTGACACCCCATTGGCCCAACTAACTAAAAAAAGAAGAGAAAAGACCCAAATCAGTAAAATCAGAGATGAAAAAGGAAATATAACAACAGACACCACAGAAATCAAAAGAATCATCAGAAATTACTACAAGGACTTGTATGCCAGCAAACAGGGAAACCTATCAGAAATGTATAGATTCCTGGACACATGCAACCTACCTAAATTGAACCAGGAAGACATAGAAAACCTAAGCAGACCCATAAGTGAGTCAGAAATTGAATCAGTAATAAAGGCCCTCCCAACAAAGAAAAGCCCAGGACCAGATGGATTCACTGCTGAATTCTACCAGACATTTAAAGAAGAACTAACCCCAATTCTTCTCAAACTATTCAGAACAATCGAAAAAGAGGGAATTCTCCCAAATTCCTTCTATGAAGCCAGCATCACCTTAATTCCTAAGCCAGAAAAAGATGCAGCATTGAAAGAGAATTACAGACCAATATCCCTCATGAACATAGATGCAAAAATCCTCAACAAAATTCTGGCCAATAGACTGCAACAACACATCAGAAAGATCATCCACCCAGACCAAGTGGGATTCATCCCTGGTATGCAGGGATGGTTCAATATTCGCAAAACAATCAACGTGATACACCACATTAACAGACTGCAGAAGAAAAACCATATGATTATCTCACTAGACGCAGAGAAAGCATTCGATAAAATTCAACACCCTTTCATGATGAAAACCCTAAGCAAACTGGGTATAGAAGGCACATTCCTCAATACAATCAAAGCAATTTATGAAAAACCCACGGCCAATATCCTATTGAATGGGGAAAAGTTGGAAGCATTTCCACTGAGATCTGGTACCAGACAGGGATGCCCACTCTCACCACTGCTATTCAATATAGTGCTGGAAGTCTTAGCCAGAGCTATTAGGCAAGAAAAAGAAATTAAAGGGATACAAGTTGGGAAGGAAGAACTCAAACTATCCCTCTTTGCAGACGACATGATTCTTTATTTAGGGGACCCAAAGAACTCTACTAAGAGACTATTGGAACTCATAGAAGAGTTTGGCAAAGTAGCAGGATATAAAATCAATACACAAAAATCAACAGCCTTTGTATACACAGACAATGCCATGGTTGAGGAAGAACTGCTAAGATCAATCCCATTCACAATAGCTACAAAAACAATCAAATACCTTGGAATAAATTTAACTAAGGACATTAAAGATCTCTACAATGAAAATTACAAAACCTTAAAGAAAGAAATAGAAGAGGATACCAAAAAATGGAGAAATCTCCCATGCTCATGGATTGGAAGAATCAATATCATCAAAATGTCCATTCTCCCAAAAGCAATTTACAGATTCAACGCAATACCAATCAAGATACCGAGGACATTCTTCTCAGATCTGGAAAAAATGATGCTGAAATTCATATGGAGACACAGGAGACCTCGAATAGCTAAAGCAATCTTGTACAACAAAAACAAAGCCGGAGGCATCACAATACCAGATTTCAGGACATACTACAGGGCAGTTGTTATCAAAACAGCATGGTACTGGTACAGAAACAGATGGATAGACCAATGGAACAGAATAGAAACTCCAGAAATCAATCCAAACACCTACAGCCAACTTATATTTGATCAACGATCCAAAACCAGTCCCTGGAGTAAGGTCAGTCTGTTTAATAAATGGTGCTGGGAAAACTGGATTTCCACGTGCAGAACCATGAAGCAAGACCCCTACCTTTCACCTTACACAAAAATCCATTCAACATGGATTAAAAATTTAAACCTATGACCCGACACCATCAAATTACTAGAGAGCATAGGAGAAACCCTGCAAGACATAGGAACTGGCAAAGACTTCTTGGAAAAGACCCCAGAAGCACAGGCACTGAAAACCAAAATTAACTACTGGGATTGCATCAAATTGAAAAGTTTCTGTACTGCAAAAGAAACAGTCAGGAAAGTGAATAGGAAACCGACAGAATGGGAAAATATATTTGCAAACTATGCAACAGATAAAGGGTTGATAACCAGAATCTACAAAGAAATTAAGAAACTCCACAACATCAAAACAAACAACCCACTTAAGAGATTGGCCAAGGACCTCAATAGACATTTTTCCAAAGAGGAAATCCAAATGGCCAACAGACACATGAAAAAATGTTCAAGATCCCTAGCAATCAGGGAAATGCAAATCAAAACCACAATGAGGTTTCACCTCACCCCGGTGAGAATGGCTCACATTCAGAAATCCACCAACAATAGATGCTGGAGAGGATGTGGGGAAAAAGGGACACTAATCCACTGTTGGTGGGAATGCAAACTGGTGAAGCCACTATGGAAGTCAGTCTGGAGATTCCTCAGAAACATGAATATAACCCTACCATTCAACGCAGCCATCCCTCTCCTTGGAATTTACCCAAAGGAAATTAAATGGGCAAACAAAAAAGCCGTCTGCACAGCAATGTTTATTGCGGCTCAATTCACAATAGCTAAGACTTGGAACCAACCCAAATGCCCATCAACAGTAGACTGGATTAGGAAATTATGGGACATGTACTCTACAGAATACTATACAGCAGTCAAAAACAATGAAATCCGGTCACTTGCAACAAAATGGAGGAATCTGGAAAACATCATGCTGAGTGAATTAAGTCAGTCCCAAAGAGACAAATATCATTTGTTTCCCTTGATTGGCGATGACTAACTGAGCACCAAAGGGGAAACCTGTAGAAGTGAAATGGACACTATGAGAAACAGTGACTCGATCAGCTCTTGTGCTGACTGTTGTTGTACAATGTAATACTTTATCCATGGTAGTATTTTTTTTTCTTTATCCTAGTACTAGTGGTTGAACTCTGTAATTAACACACAATTATTCTTAGGTGTTTAAATTTTAACTGAAAAGTGATCTCTGTGAAATATAAGAGTGGGAATAAGAGAGGGAGGAGATGTAAAACTTGGGACATGCTCAATCGGAACGGCCCCAAATGATGGAGTTAGAATTGTGCCAGGGGTTTCCAATACAATCTCATCAAGGTGGCATGTACCAAAGCCATCTCATTAGTCCAAGTGATCAATTTCAGCTCACAATTGATCACACTGATAGGTCTAAGAGTGGAGGGGATCACACAAACAAGACTAGTGTCTGCTAATGCTAACTGATAGAATGAAAAAGGGAGAGAATGATCCAACATGGGAAGCAGGATACACAGCAGACTCATAGAATGGCAGATGTCCTAAATAGCACTCTGGCCTCAGAATCAGCCCTTAAGGCATTCGGATCTGGCTCAAGAGCCCATGAGAATATTTTAGGCATGGAAAGCTAAGACACTCTGGAAAAAACAGAAGACCTAAATGAAAGATCTCTGCGAGTGAGATCCCAGTGGAAAGAACGGGGCCATCAAAGAAGGAGGTACCTTTCTCTGAAGGGAGGAGAGAACTTCCACTTTGACTATGGCCCTGTGGGAATAAGATCGAAGTCGGCTAACCCTAAAGGCTTCCATAGCCTCGGCAACTGATGACCAGAGCCTAGGGAGATTACTGACGCCATAAACAAGAGTGTCAAATTGTTAAATCAACATCAGGAGTCACTGTGTACTTACATCTCATGAGGGATCTGTCCTTAATGTGTTATCCAATGTGAAGTAATGCTATAACTAGTACTGAAACAGTATTTTTACACTTTGTGTTTCTGAGTGGGTGCAAACTGATGAAATCCTTACATAGTATATATTGAATCGATCTTCTTTATATAAAGATAATTGCAAATGATTAAAAAATCTTGGTGTTAAACTGGAAATTGCATAGACAATTAATCAATTTTTTTAAAAAAAATCATGTAGGATCTCTGTCCTTAATGTGCTGTACATTGTGAATTAATACTATAACTAGTACTCCAACAGTATTATCATTTGGTGTCTCTATGCGAGGGCAAACCGTTGAAATCTTTACGTAATATGTACTAAATTGATCTTCTGTGTATAAAGAGAATTGAAAATGAATCTTGATGTGAACAGAAGGGGAGAGGGAGCGGGAAAGGGGAGGGTGGGGGGAGGGAGGGAAGTTGTGGGGGGGGGAGCCATTGTGGTCCATGAGCTGTTCTTTGGAAATTTATATTCTTTAAATAAAAGCTTTATATAAAAAAAAAAAACAAGTTCTTTAAAAACATTCTCTGGTGTTTTTTTCAAGGTTACTCCAACATTTTCATCCAGTCTCATGGGATGGGCCAAAACTGATTTGGACCAAACCAACATACCCAGAGCTGACTTTTTGGCTCATGACGACTCCAAAGGAGCAGGACACCTGTGCTGTGGAGGAAAATGCACTTCCCATCCCAACACACCATTTGGGATATTGGAGTCTGGTGTCCAGACAATAAACTTTCTGGAAGCACTGGAGTATAGCCCCAGCCAGGACCCATCAGTTGTCTCAAGGTCTTTTCTCCCAGTCCCTCACAAGGGCCTAATCCATGCCAGGTGGAGGAGGGGGGGATTGCTTCACATCCCAGTGCCTATATAGGTTTTTCAGGGACTGGGATTCAGCCAAGAGATTTTCAGAACACACTGGGAAGTGCCCCAGCCAGTGTTCTTCTCAGGGCCTTGTCCCATCCCTATGAAGGGACAAACCACACAGGAGAGGGAGGGTTTAGAACACAGTCTCAGCTCCAGGAGATTGCGCTAGCCAAATTAGTAAGCCCAGCCTCTGAGTCTTAGGGCCTGCAGCTGTGCTAACCACTTTTAACTGGCTGACAGGGGCCCAGTGTTCTTGAGAGAGAGTTGCTATGAAGGAAAGGGAAACTCTCCTTAAAACAGAAGTGAGAGCAGTCTACATGTGCAGGGTGTGGGGGGAGCTCCAATCGAAAAGGAAACAAAGTTGCTAAGTCTTCACTCCACAAGGCTGCTAAACCTTTGCTCGAGTTTGCCACATTTCCACATCTCAGTGACTCAGCGTTTCCAACAATCCAAGATGGCCCCCGACGGAGGTACCTAGCCTGACAGGAGACTTCCGTACTCTTGAACAGTATGTGTCCTAGGCTGTGATTGGCCCTTGAGGGCATGCCCGGCTCATGTCCTGCCTTTCCTTTCAGCTGGTTGGCTCGGTTCCCTTGTGCCCTGGACAGCCCCTTTTCTGTGTCTATAAAAGCTCTTCCCCTCCCAATAAAGTCGAGAACCTGGCTGCGCCCTGGGTGTTGACTGATCTCCTGGCTCTGATGTGATTCGTTTGCCGCTGACACTAATCATCCCGCTCAGCCCCAAGCTTCCTATGCTGGCCCTGAGGAGCTCTATCAGACTTGCTGCCCCGTGACGAGCAGCATGCATGCTCACCATCTGTTGAGATGATCAGATGCTGGCTGAAATCGAACTCGAGTGGGATCTGGGTCATGGCACCAAAATGTAATGGGTAAAATGGCAGCAGAGAAAAGATTACCTCAGTTCTTTGTCTCACATGGAAGAATTTCCAAGTGGACAAGGCAGAGAGAAAAGCAACATTTATTTAAATCAGAGCCATCCTGGCAGAATGGCCTGAAGGGGGTTTCCAAGACAGGAAAAATGTTGTATATTCCTTTTTAACCAGAAACTCTGCAGGTGTTATAGAAAAGGAAAAAGTATACAGGACAACTCTGAATTGCTCCTTTGCTTTAGCATTTTAATCTCTCAGGGGTCATCCTCCAATGTTGTTTTTCATTTCCTATTGATCAAAATAATTCAGAAGATCATCAAATCTTCTCCAATTCCACAATCCTAACTTTATGTGCTTCCCAGTATATTACTTGAAGCCCCTACTGTGGATTCCCCCAGCTTCATTCCAGCAGTCTTAAAACCAAACCCCAAAATGAGTGAGGTTTCTGAGTGATGTTACAGAATCAATTTTTTTACACCTCTTCACTCTTCTTTGTTAACTATCCTCTGGAATGCTGATGGGATATAAATAATTATTGTCTTGGTATGCCAAGAAAGGGGAAGTTCTGGAGGAGTCATTACACATAATCACTGTTCTAACAAGCTAAAGTTATATTTTCTTTACATTAGCAAATTAAAATCTTTGGTTTGCAGAAAGTTTTAGAGTATATACAATTTATCAGTATTTGAATTTATGCTTATGAATTCTGTGTTAAAATTTTAGTCTTAATAATTTCTAGAAATATATTACTTTATTATCTTTTGAATTATAATTCCCATAAATGAGTGTGTGTGAATGGGGGGGAGGGAGTACATGAATGTGTATATATGTACACACATGTATATATTTGTATGAAATCTAATAAGTTTTGTTAGGAGGCCATACAGATATTTTAAATTCAATAAAAACTTTGAAATCATTCAATACCTTGTTATGCACTTTGTGGTTATCAAATTCACTGCTTTCAAGTGAATTTGTACCTTTTTGAAATTTTCAGAACCATCATAGTGACTTCAGCTTGAATAGCTGAAAGCCAACCTCAAACTTTAAGAAATTCTCTGAGGATAGTGAAATGAAGCAAGCTATTAATTTTCTTTACTCATCAAGAAAAGGCTAATACTACTGGGAATTCTGAACAAAGGTGAATAATAAACATACATATTATAGAAACAGTGTCCAAGACTCCAACATTTGATTTACAAGCAAAGTGTGTGAGCTCTTGTCCAGCCTTTCCAGATACCTTCAACTCCTGGTTCTTCACAGTCACCACAAACACAAGCATACATATGTCACCTATACACACTCTCTCTAATTATTCTTTGGCTCCCCACAATCACCAGAGACACAAGCATACAGATACCACCTGTACCCAATCTCTCTACTTATTCTCTCAATAGTCTGCAAGACAGACAAATTGAAGAATTTATGTATTTAGTGTGTGAGGGAAATTTGAAATAAGTATTTGCAAGTTGCTTTTTGGGAGGACAAATACAAATCAATGCAATTGCTCTTAAATAATCAATATAGGAAGATTGAAAGCATCACTGTAAATAAAGCAAAGATCAATAACAACACAGTCACAAAGAAAGCAATGGAAAAACAGCACAACAATGGTCTTGGAAATTCCAACCACATCAGTTAAACATCCTGAGAAAGGACTAAATTCTCCCTACTGCAGGGATAGTTGTGTTAGCTTATTTGAGTATAATGCTCTTATACACTAAAATCATGTCATTATTCTTAGTCTCATTCCAAACTTAACAGTACCTCTCTGATGACCTAAGTGACTTCCTATAGAGGGAAGTCAGGCTTTCATGAACACTGAGACTGCAGACAAGATATTTCTCATTTTAATTTAATTCACTAGAATTCTGATTTACATAGCTCACTAGCTTGTGGTTCAATCTCTCTGAAGCATTCAATTTTGCCTTATGGCAAAAGAGCCATAACTAACTGGACCTAACTAGCTAACATCAGGTAAATATAATTTCCATTATTGTTTATGACTGGGTAGAATTACATTATGTATTGTTATGCCCGCAGTCCATGGTCCCCCAAAATCAACCACCAGAGACCGAAGTTGAAGCCAATTAGCAGGGTCGTTTTTATTACGAGTTTGAACCCGGGCCTCTCAGTGCCTCCAGAAGAGGAAGCCCCCCGAGAAGCCCCGAGCCCAATTCTAACAGAGCTTTTATTATCCTGTACAAGCAGGCTTTAGGGGAATGCTTAGGTCAAGTTGACACTTCTGATAAGACACCTGCTGCCGACTCCAGGGTAAGGGCTGGTTGTTATCTCAAGCTTTAAACCTCCCTTTTACATTTTTGGACCTGGGTCTGGCCAGATGGAGGAAAGGGGGAGTGTAGCATAGCACGGGCCAGGAACAGGCAGTGGTGCAGTTTGTACAACAATCAACTTATTGTAGTTACTGGATTACTTAGCTCAACATCCAACATAATACATGTATAAAGTCAAGGACACTTAGCATTGCTTATTATTACTACTAGTTGCCTAATAAGCTAATGTGATTACACTTTAGGTTACATTAAAATAATAATAATATTTTCTAGTAAAAGCTGGTTGTGCCGGTGTCTTCTCATTATATATACTACATTTTTTATCCAGTCATCAGTTTATAGACATCTGGGTTAATTCCATATCTTAGCTATTGTGAATTGAGCTGCAATTAGCATGGGGATACAAATAACTCTTTCACATGCTGATTTCATTTCCTTTGGGTAAATGCCCAGGAATGGGATGTTTTAGTCATATAGTAGATCTGCTTTCAAATTTCAGAGGAATCTTTACACTGTCTTCCAGAATGGTTGTGCTAGTTTACATTCCCACCAACTGTGGATTAGCATATGTTTTCCACACATCTTCGCCAACATTTAATTTTTTTAAAAGTTTTGGATGAGAGTTATTCTAATAGGTGAATGTTTCTGTGTTTTCCTTGAATTTCGCTGATAGCCAGTGATTCTGAGAATTTTTTCTCAGTGTTGATTGGCCATTTGGAATTCATCCTTTGAAAAATGCATATACTTTTTCACCTCTGATTTTAATAATTTGGATTTTCCCTCTTTATGGTTAATTGGGCCAATGGTGCATCAATTTTATTTTTTCAAAAATTCAGCTCTTCATTTCACAGATCATTTGTATATATTTTGGGTCTGGAGGTTTCAGATTTGTTTATTTCTTCTCTAATTTTAGTTATTTTTTCATACTACTAATTTTAGGTTTGTTTTGTTCTTGTTTTTCCAGGTCCTTGTGATGCATTTTTTGATCACTTATTTGATGCTTGTCTGATTTCGCAGTGTAGCACTAATTTCTACAAATTGCTGTCATACCTTCACTTTTGCTATATAAATTTTGACGTGTTGTCATCTTCATCCATTTCAATGATTTTTTTTTCACTTTTTATTTCTTTTATGACCCACTCTTCTTTCAGGAGCATGATTTTCAGGCTTCACTTGTTTGTATATTTTTTATAGTTTTTAAGTTGTTAATTCCAGCTTCATCCCATTGGATTCTTTTTTTAAATTTGTTGAGACTTGTTTTATGGGCTAGTATATGGTCTATTTTTGAGAAAGTTCCATTCACTGATGAAAAGTATGTGTATTATGCAACTATTTTATGAAATATTCTTTAGATATCAATTAGGACTATTTGATCCACAAATTAGATTAGTGCTGTTGTTTCTTTGTTGACTTTTTTCCAGTTGATCTGTCCATTGATGAAAGTGTAATGTTAAAGACACCTATTATTATTGTATTGAAGTCTGTATCTCATTGTAGATCCGTTAATATTTGTTTTAAATGCCAGGCACCATGTTATCGGTGATATATATTTACTGCAGCCATATCTTCCTTTTTAATTGATCCCCTAATAATTACACAAAGCCCTTCTTTGTTTCTTTTAACAATTGTTGTGTTAAAGTTTATTTTGTGTGATATTACAATTGCTGTTCCTGCTTGTTTTACTTTCTGATATCATGGAGATCTTTTTTTAATCTTTCACTTTCAGTCTGAATATCTTTGTTGGTGATGTGTGGTTCTTGTACATAGCAAATAGCAGAGTTATCTTTGATTTGTATCTGAGTTTTCACTGACCTGTATCTTTTAATTGGATAATTTAGGCTACTTACATTCAAAGTTATAATTTGTAAGTAATGACCTGGTCTTACCATTTTTCCATAAATATTTCTATTATTTGCTTTGGAATTCCTTTGCACTTTTACTAGCAGATGTTCTTTCTTCACATTCTTTCATAATGATGACTATCTCTGTTTCTGTGTGCAGCACATCCTTCAGTGTCATTTGTAAGGTTGGATGTATGACAACAAATTCTTATAATTTCTGTTTGTTGCAGAAGGTCTTTATTTCACTTTCATTGATAAATCAGGGCTTTGCTGGGTATAATATTCTCAGTTGAATTTTGTTGTTTTTTCTTTTAAGACTTGGACGATATCAGGGCTGGCACTGTGGCATAGTGGGTAAAGCTGCCGCCTATAGTTGGTCAGTGCCACGGCTCACTAGGCTAATCCTCCACCTGCGGCGCAGTGCTCCAGGTTCTAGTCCTGGTTGGGGCACTGGTTCCATCCCAGTTGCTCCTCTTCCAGGCCAGCTCTCTGCTGTGGCCTGGGAAGGCAGTGGAGGATGGCCCAGGTGCTTGGGCCCTCCACACGCATGGGAGACCAGGAGGAGGTACCTGGCTCCTGGCTTTGAATTGGTGCAGTGCACAGGCAGCATTTTTGGGAGTGAAACAATGGAAGGAAGACCTTTCTCTCTGTCTTTCTCTCTCACTGTCTAACTCTGCCTGTCAAAAAAATAAAAATAAAAACAAAAAACAGCTGCCACCTGCAGCACCCATCCCATATGGGCGCAGGTTCGAGTCCCAGATGCTCCACTTCCGATCCAGCTCTCTGTTATGGCTTGGGAAAGCAGTAGACTATGGCCCAAGTCCTTGGGCCCTGCAGCCGTGTAGGAGACCTGGAAGAAGCTCCTGGCTCCTGGCTTCAATCGGTGCAGCCCTGGCCATTGCAGCCAACTGGGGAGTGAGCCACTGCATGGAAGACTTCTCTCTCTTTCTCTGCCTTTCATTCTCTCTGTGTAACTCTGACTTTCAAATAAATAAATCTTTAGAACAAAAAAAAAGACTTGAACTATGTCTCTCCATGCTCTCCTACCCTGTAGGGTTTCATGTGAAATCATCTGCCAGTCTAACTGGACATATTTTGAAGGTAATCTGGCATGTTTTTGTATACACCTTAGGATCTTTATGTTTTACTTTTGAAAGTTAAACTATAATGTGTCTTAACATCTTTTCTGATCCTGTCAGAAGTTTTATGTGCTTCGTATAATTGCTGTCAATATCTTTCTCCAAATTAGGGACATTTTCTGCTATTATTTCACTGAATAGATTTTCTAGTCCACTCTCCATTCACGAAGGCTCAGAATCTGTTAGGTCATTTTATAGTATCCCATAGTTCTCATACTATTTTCAATGTTTCTAATTTGTCTTATTTATTTCCAAAGATTTGTCTTCTATTTCTTTCTTCTGCCCTACAAAGTATGTTGCTAAGGCTTTCTACTGTATTTTTATTTGATGTATTGAATTCTCATTTCTAGTAATTTAGTTTGATTTCCTGTCAACCTCTCTATCTTCTGGCAAAGTTTTTCAGCTATTGTCATATATGAATGGCTTTAACTCATGCATTTCCTTCTCTGTATTTTTGAATAATCTTATCGCAATTCATCAATCCCTTTGTCTTCAGATTTTATGATTAATACATTGTGATATTCCTTTTGGGGAGTCAGATTGTCTTCCTTGTTCATGTTTCTTGTATTTCTATATTTATCTGTAGGCATCTGTGGAAACACTTGTTGGTTTTCTACTCTGCTGTCTTTTATCTTTGAAATATGCTCTGTGGTTCAGTGTGGTGTCTTTTCTTTGAGTGGATATCCAGAGGCATGTGAAGGATGGCAAAGTGGAGTTCAAGTCAGTGTTCAAGTGTAGGGCAAGAATCCAGGATGACATCCAAGCTGGGTATGGTAGATCTCCTCTATTGTTTGTGGGGAGTAGGGTATGATCACATCATCTTACATGATCATAGCCTCAACTCATTTTTACCAAGATGATCAATGCCCAAGATGAGTCAACACTAGCTACACACCCCCACCCCATAGGTGCATGGACCACACCAAGGATCTGTGATGTCTTCAGTATAAGCATGGGACCCTGTGCAATGACCTACCCCGAGCATTAAGGCAACTATAAGCCTTTGAATCCAGACACCTGATTGCCCAGAGATTCAGCTAACCTCCCACACTCATAGAGCACAGGGCTCCTACGGTTATGGGGAGCAGTGGATTCACTGAGCCTTATGATCCTGCACCATTCACATAGAGAGCAAAGGCATTTCCATAACCACTGATTTTCAGTGCTTCATCTTGGAAGTTTATGTCTGGGTGCCCATGATAGAGTGAAGCAAGGGGAATGCCTCCTAGGGTGCCTGCCCTCTGCCAATCCTCAAGGCCAGACTCAAAGTCAATGGGAACCATGGATTTATTTCTGTGATAAAATTCTTTGGTCACATGCATCTGAGATGCTGCAGCCTCTACTCGCCTTATTAAGGTAAAACACTCCCTGCCAGGCACCCTTGTTCTGAAATGAGAAGCAATGTGCTCTCCTTCAATGGAGTAAGGTGGGCACTTATATGCTCTCCCAGAGTTACAAACCCGAACCAAAGTCAGTGTGTCCACAAAGCTCTCAATCAGGCAGAATCACCAGTGACATGGGTTGTCACAGACTCTTCTCACCTTGTCCCAAGAAGATGGCTTCTCCTCCAGCCTCTCACTTGTGGAAGTTGGTGGTGGTGTCACTGCTCACTGCTCCATGTTTGTAGTGCCCACATTCCTTCATAGAAACTCCCTTCTTTCTGTAGAATTTCCACTGAAAACTTCTGTCCAAAACAACCCTGGAATATAATTATTTTTCTTCACTTCTGTTATCTTCCTGTGGTCAAACTGAGCACATCTTTTCGCTGTTCATCCATCTTGGAACTCCCATTCTGCTGTATTAACCACAGAAGTGATCTTGAATGGATTACACAAGAAAATATTCTATGAATGAGTCCTGAATTTTTGTCAGGCACTCTTACTGCTAAGTATTACTTACCTCACTGAATTTTCACTAACACTCTCTAAGATACGTTGCCATTGTCCTATGATTTCTATTGCAGAAGGTAGAGATTGGAAAGGGACATTATGTTGCCTAGAAGCACCCAGGATGTCAATGACAGAATTGAAATTTGAATACAGGTATACCTGATGTTGAAGTCTGGATTCTCAGCAATGATATGTAGTTCATGTGTTTAATGGCTTTTTACTTTTATTCTGATGCACTTTGAATATTTCCAAAGTGATTGTCTACCCACTACCTACATATTATCTCACTGAATCCTCAAAACACTGAAGTAAAGTCCAATTGTTGAGTGAACAGGATAAATCTATATGAGTCAATTATTTGTTTAAACTGAAGTATTCACATGAGAAAGAACACAGACCTTCAGAAAATAATATAAGTATTTAAAGTGGGATGATGTTTAGGTTTTGTATTTTATATACAATTTTAAAAGATATATTCTATTTTATTTAAAAGGCAGAATTACACACAGTGAAGAAGATACACACACACACACACACACACACACACACATCTTCCATCTGCTGGTTCAGTTCCCAAATGTCTGCAATAGCAGTGGAGCAGCAGGGTCTCAAATCTGTGCCTATGTGAGTTGTAAGCACTGCAGATGGTGGCTTAACCCATAATGCCACAATGCTAGCCCTTATAAATAACTTAAAAAGAAATTTTTGTTATATGCCTACCTATAAAGCAGCTGTTAGAATGTTTTAAATATTTTGTTTTTACATTAGAGTAATATAACCATATTAGTGGTGAATTGGAAATTAGAAAAGACAACAGGAACTACATATAATTTCTCTACTAGAGTTCATGTAAGGTACTCATTTGGAGAAAGGAGGAAAAGCAAGTTTACACACTTTTTTTTTTTGACAGGCAGAGTGGACAGTGACAGAGAAAGACAGAGAGAAAGGTCTTCCTTTGCCGTTGGTTCACCCTCCAATGGCCGCCGCGGCCGCGGCCGGCACACCGCGCTCATCTGATGGCAGGAGCCAGGTGCCAGGTGCTTTTCCTGGTCTCCCATGGGGTGCAGGCCCCAAGGACTTGGACCATCCTCCACTGCACTCCCCGGCCACAGCAGAGAGCTGGCCTGGAAGAGGGGCAACCGGGACAGAATCCGGCGCCCCAACAGTGACTAGAACCCGGTGTGCTGGCGCCACAAGGTGGAGGATTAGCCTGTTGAGCCACAGCGCCGGCGTTTACACACATTTTTAAGAGATATTATTTCCCTTTCCTTTAAAAAACATGAATTTTTCTTTATTGATTTTCTTTAGCAGATATGCAAGTAAAGGTGTATAGTAGTTAATAATCTGTTCAAAGTTGCACTTGTAGAAACTGTAGAACTACTAACAGGATAAAAATATCCCATGTATTCAGAGAACATATGATTTCCATTGTACTTTTATGTTGGCTATTTATATCATCTGAGAAATTTTTATAAGAACTCAAAGTTTTACAAACATATAAATATCTTGTATTTCAAAGAGTGACTTAGATGCTCAATAAGTGACGCTTTTAACCAGAGGGGAAATGAGATTGGTAATGGTTATGATGAAATTTTGTATCTAAATCTTCTTAAAAGACCTTTCCAGTGATATAATGTGCACCCTCAAATTAAAATTTATACCAACCAGAGTCTCTTACAACAAGTTCAGTATCATTCTGAGACTATAAAGCAAATATATTTTATAATCCCAGCTAGGAGACTTAGTATTTGCTACTCCTTCAATGGAAACTCATTTAGAAATAGCTCTATATTTTAGGCATGGAAAGCCAAGACACTCTGGGGAAAAATATCTTACATAAAGGACTCCTGTGGCTGAGACTCCAGTGGAAAGAAGTGGCCACCAAAGAAGGAGCTACTTTTCTCTGAAAGGAAGAGAAAATGTCCACTTTGCTTATGACCTTGTCAAGCTAGTGGATCCAAAAGGATTTTTTGTCAAGGGCCTTGGGGGATCACTGATGTCATACATAAGTATTATTTGTTAAATTAACAAGAGTCACTGTGCACAAACTTCCCATGCAGGACCTCTGTCCTCAAAGAGTTGTATCATGAGACTTAATAGTAAAACTTTTTCTCAAGAATCAGTTCCTTTTAGCATATTATATGGAGGATATTATGATTTCTCATAAGTTATACTTATGTCTAAGAGCACACAAAAGATGTTTCATCCGTGTGTTTTTATTCAAAGACAATGAAGTTTAGAAAAGGAAAGAAGAAGGAGGAAGGAAGGGGAAAGAGGAAGGGAAGAAAATAATAAAATCACCTTTGGGAAGCAATAACAAAGAACAGCCCCTGTTTAGACTCTTGAGGAATAGTTCTCTTAGTTTTTTTTATTCTAATATTTCTTTTTTCTTTTTTTCTGTTTCTTTTTCTTTCTAGGGCCAAACAGGAGAGGGAGGAGTAGGTGGGAGGACAGGTTCAGTGGGAAGAATTACTATGTTCCTAATGTTGTAATTATGAGATACATACATATAAAAATAATGAAAATAGAAATTCCTTTACCTAAATTCCTGTGTATAAATAATTTTATGTGTTGTACATCATATAAAATATAATAAGCTTAGACTCTGTAATGCAGAAGAGATTTAAAACTGTTTGAGGGTTCTGGCATTGCGGCGTAGTGAGTAAGCAGCCACCTAGAATGCCAACATCTCACATAGGCACTGATTAAAGACTTGGTTAATCTACTTTTAATTCAGCTTCCTACTATGTCCTGGGAAAGCAGCAGCAGATCTCCCAAGTGCTTGGGCCCATATATCCATGTGGAAGAACTGGAGGAGGCTCCTGTATCCTGGCTTTGGATTGGCCCAGCTCCAGATTTTGCAGCCATTTGGGGAGTGAACCAGTGGATAGAGGATTTCTCTCTCCCCACCCCCTGCCTCTGCTCTCTCTGTAACTCTGCCTTTCAAATAAATAAATAAATAAATAAACTGTTTGAAGATGCTTAATAATTCTGTAAAAAAATAACTTGCTTGTATTTAGCTAATTTTCCAAAAAATATTTCATCTCTTTTCTAGTTTGATGCTACATTTACTTTTACTGCTGAAATGTTCTATCATCTTACCAGTTTTATTTTCTGAAACTGCAGAAATCTCACCTTTAAATTAATATGTTTTTTCAAAGATTTACTTATTTTGCTTGAAAGAGTTACACAGAGAAAAGGAGAGGCAGAGAGAGAGAGAGAGAGAGAGAGAGAGAGAGGACATCCATCCACTGATTCACTCCCCAATTATGGCCACAATGGCTGGACCTGTGCCGATCTGAAAGCAGAAGCCAGGAGCTTCTTCTGGGTCTCCCATGTGGGTGCAGGGGCCCAAGTACTTTGGCCATCCTTCACTGCTTTCCCAGGCCATAACAGAGAGCTGTATAGGAAGTGGAGCAGCCAGCCAGGACTCCAACTGGCATCCATATGGGATGCTGGCACTGCAGGCAGTGGCTTCACCCACTATGCCACAGTGCAGACCCAGTGAATATGTTTTATACTATCCTATGCAATAAATAGAGTAGAATATGTGTAATTATCATTGAATCTGGTAACACTATTATTAATGCAGAAGTAATTAAAATTGTGAGGAAAAAAACAGAAAATTCTGCTAACAAGTACATGTTTTTCACATATGGAAAGAGACTTTATATACAATTTTTATAGTGCACACTGATTTAAAACCAATGTTTTTCTGATCTGGTTAAAAAAAGTTTATCAACTAAATTATAGAATGAAAAGAAAAATGAATTTTTACCCAAACTTTGATATAGAAGTGAATATAGAATGGTAACATAGGGTATAAATTTTAATGAGGCTATTTTGGTTTCTCAAAGTTTTTAATATCAATTTGGAAAAATAGTGTTTTCAAAATTTAAAATACATTATATCACTGGAACTGGGCTTACTTAAGGAAACCCTTTCCCTCATTTCTTTCAGAAATCAGAAAAAAGAAGCAAAATTCAAATAAGAAAAGAGCATTTAATTCAGGAATAATTTTTAGTAGGAGGCATCAGGTAAAAGAAATAAGTTAAGACAACTGTTCTGGAAAGTGTTTGTTAAGAAAGGTGGCAGATAGAAAAGCGAAATTACACTTCAAAATTTAATATTGAGGACCTAAAATATGACAAGTATAATTTTATAATGTGTTATGTCACCATTAAGAAAACAGCCAAAAGATTAAAATAAACACAAATGACAGGATATTACTTTGAAAAGCAGTAAAGCTGAAATGAAGTAGATGAATATAGATGTCTTTAAAGCATTCTTTCAAGTTCAAGTAAAACTCTCAGCTTTATAATGTTCATGAAGAAGTGGAGTTAAAATGTTTTCAAGACACCTTTGAACAGAGGCATTCTAAGTAAAATATTTCAAGGTTTTCTGCCAAAAATATATTTTTAAAGACTTATATATTTGAAAGTAAGAGAGAGGAGAGAGAGAAGGAGAGGAGGAGAGGAAGGGAGGGAGGGGGAGGGAGAGAGGGAGAGGGAGAGAGAGAGAGAGAGAGAGAGAGAGAGAGAGAGAGAGAAATGTCTTCCATTTGTTGGTTTACTCCCCAAATGGTCATAGTGGGTTTAGCAGGGTCATTCCAATGTCAGGAGCTTCCTATGGGTCTCTTTCATGGGCACGGGAGCCTAAGCACTTGGGCCAAATTGCACTGATTTTCCAGGTGCATTGGCAGGGAGCTAGATCAGAGCAGAGCAAGTGGGACTTGAACCGGTGCCCATTCAAGATGCCTGTTCCACAGACAGCAGCATTACTCACGACACCAGAGCACTGACTCTAAAAGTACTTTTTAAAAGACTAATATAGCTTGATACTTCATTAACATCAACTGAAGAACAGAAAAAATGTCAGGTTTTTAAAACGTAAAATAGTTTATCATAATAGGACAAATTATTTCATAACCACAGGATCAGCTGCTGGGATCACAGTTTAGGCAGGTGGGGTCCACGCAAGGTGGGAGGAGGCCCTGGGTGCCTGGTGCATGCCAGTGATCAGGTTGCAGGCATAGAGCTTCATGACTGGGTACTAGACTGGTCCAGCTGCCCCTTAGAGTGCCAAAACTCCCACCAGGGAAGCTCAGAATCTGAACAACAGAAGAGACCAGTTCCACCTATTGGTCAGGCATGCAACTCCCAGCCTCATGCGGTGTCTCCTGCAATAGGCACTGTTTCCATGTCAGGCACCCAAAGTGCCCAACATGTGTTGGGGAACTGGAGCCTGTGCACAGCGCTTCCAAGAGGCACTGAAGGCCCACCTGAGGGATAGACACCCCCTTCCCATCACCTTCAGGAAGGAAAGTGAAGAGAAGTAGCTTCTTGTTGCTACCCACCTCTCCCAAACCCTGGTGTTTGTTTCTCTTATGCCTGTACCACTGCCCCACCCCTCTTGCTGGGGGTGCCATCAGTCCTGGAGGAGACAGGTCTGTTCCCTCTGCTAAGTGGAGAGTCACAAAAGGCCCAATGTGGCATCCCAGAAAGGGACCCAGCTCCAGGCAGGGGTCCCACCTATGATCAAGGGTCATCCCACACTTCTCCAGCCCTGCCTTACAACACCATACCTCCCCCCTCCCCACTCTTCTGTACCCTCCCATAGGTACATAGGCTAGGTTCCCTCTAGGCCTACAGCATACACACTCACAAAGACATAAAAATTAACATCAGCTGTGACAGTGGAGCACTCAGTCTTTCCCTGGTGACACAGCAGTGGGACTCAGCACCAGCTCCTAGGGGTCCCCACAGCCACACACAGGGAACCTAACCACCCGACCACCTCAAAGTACCCTGAGTATCTGTATCCAGTGACTAGCCTGGTTTTCACATCATCTGGATCCACAGACTGCCTGGAGAGACCTCTTGTGTCCTTTTCTGCCCACCTGGGAGTCCTCTGGTTGCAACCACAGCTTGAAAATTCTTCCTCCCTTCCATCAGCACTGTGCCACTGAGTCCTCCATGCCTCGATCATTCTGTCATTCTTTATACCTAGGATTGAGGTGTGCTTGCAGTGGAGATGCTGCTCACAATAAACTAGACTTGTCCTGGCCACTCACTCTCAAGACTCTGCAAGAGGGTAGTGGTCAAGTAAGGGGAGTCAGGATTGACATAACTTCCTTAGTGATAGAACACAACAGAACTTAGAAGCCTGGTGACTAAGCATCTACAATTCAAAAGATAGTCATTTTTCAGCTAACTTGATCAGAGACAACTGGGACAAGATATTCTCATGCTGAACCCCTACTTCCAGAGGTTATAGCCTTAGAAGGCCATGGGGTCAGAGATTTTCCAACAATTCCTCCAGATGTCACTTCAGGCCACCATCCAACAATCCCTAAAAATAATCCATATCAAAGGATGATACAAGACAGGCATCTCAGGAGCAGGCCACCACTGGGAGTCACCTTGGGCAGTGTCATTCTTTCCTGTTGTGTGTGAGGTGAATGGATACCTAAGAAGAGAAATCATGGGAAGGAACAAGTTGTAAGCTGGTGGTCCTGTTATGTTCACCCCCCATGGCATGGCTGACAGGCTGAGACAGTACCTCTGAGGCACCTCACATCTGACTAGATGTTAATCAGACTAGAAAGTACCTCTGAGGCACCTCACATCCGTCTAGGTGTTAATTCAGATCTGTATGTTACCTTGAAATTTGCTCCAGAGTAGCTATCCGATACTAGGCTCTCAACTGCTGCCCTTTCTGGAGGAACCCTGCAGTCTATATATTTGTACAGCACAAGTGTGACTCCACTCTTTCAGTTAATTTTGTGTGATCATTTTGCATTGGCTATTTTACTAAGTTTCCCCTGCTGTGCCCTGCTGCCCATGGAACAGGGTGTTGGGCAGTCAGTCCTCCACATCTCCAAATCTCACACACCATCCTGAGTAGCAGGGTTATTGTTGATTGAAAAAAAGTTACTTTTAATACATGCACTTTTGTTTCCCCAAAAAGGACTTGGGCATCTTCATATTATACCTCTTTCCCTGAATCTTACTGTCTATCGGAACACATTCCAGAGTCATCTCTAGGCATGGAGCTAGGACCACACCTGGCTGTGCAAGTTCCAGAAAAGAAGCAATTATCACAATTACTCCAATTTTTATCTACTTTGAGAGCTTCATGTGATTGAGCAATGTGGCAGGATCCGATGTGTCCTAACACAATGATGGTTCAAACCCATTTAAAGCTTTTTTTAACAACTAGGATGGAATGTTTTTCAAGACTAATTCAGGCTGGCATCGCAGCTCAATAGGCTAATCCTCCGCCTTGCAGCGCCGGCACACCAGATTCTAGTCCCAGTCGGGGTGCCAGATTCTGTCCCAATTGCCCCTCTTCCAGGCCAGCTCTCTGCTGTGGCCCAGGAGTGCAGTGGAGGACAGCCCAAGTGCTTGGGCCCTGCACCTGCATGAGAGACCAGGAGAAGCACCTGGCTCCTGCCTTCGGATCAGCACGGTGCACTGGCCACAGCGTGCTGGTCGCGGCGGCCATTGGAAGGTGAACCAATGGCAAAGGAAAACCTTTCTCTCTGTCTCTCTCTGTCACTGTCCACTCTGCCTGTCAAAAAAAAAAAAAGACTAATTCAAACAACTAGCACAACACAATTATTACCAATACTCATTTGACAAATTGATATAATAGTGTACATATGATTCAACATTTCCTTTTGGAATCTGCTTTGGTCATTTGAGCATATTATTTCTCATAGGGCAGCTAGTGTCTTGCCTCTGGACAGAAGTCAAGTGCATGTTTTAAAAGTAACTTTTTTTCAATCAACAAGTATTTATTCAATGTCTGCTATGTGCATAGTACCATGAAAGGTACTGGGGATTACAGCAGTTAACATGAAATACATGTCCCTCTGTGCCCTCATAGGGCATAGAAGCCAAATGTTAATTCACTCCAATAATGTGCTAAGAATATTGTATCTTTTCCTTGTGATAAAAAATTGTTTTAAAATTTGTATTAATATAAAGAGAACAGATCCCATGTGTTTCCTAGGTACGATTCTAAGATGATAACCTTCCTCCCTCTCTCCTTCCCTTAATCCCACTCCTTCCTTCCTTTCTTTTTGATATCTATTTTACGTTTTGCAAAAGAACGCAACCTCAATCCACTCTATAATCACAGGCTTAATGTACCACTAACAATAGTATTCAATAAGCAAAAACTAGAAAGACCACAGTTCCACAGGAGTCTAAACAGGATCCAAAAACAGCAAATAAGTGGAACTGGCATTGTGGCATAGTGAGTGAAGCCATCTTCTTCAGTGCTGACATCCCAGATGAGCATCAATCAGAGTCTTGGCTGCTCCAATTGTGCTCCTCATTTCTGCTAGGAAAGACAGACCGAGACCTTGGGCCTCTGCCAATTAGAAGATACTGACTCCTAGCTTTGTCCTGGCCAAGTCCTAGCCATTCTGGCCACCTGGACAGTGAACTAGTAGATATTAGATCTCTTTCTGTCTCTCTTCCCTTTCTGTAACACTGATTTTCAAATAAATCAATATTTCTTGAAAAAATAACTTTAAATTATCAAATATAAACAAACAAAACTTATAAAATAATCCAAATTTAACTGCTAAAATTCATTTACTTTAATGCTAATATCAAGTGAAAAATAAATTATCATTTCCTAAAATACAACAAAAACATTGACATAAAATTTAACTTTGTGATTGTTTAGACTAAAATTATGCCTAGATTTATTCAAAATGAATTAAGAGGCAGTTGTTATTATTAGAAAAGTTTCTTCAGTTTAAAGGATTTTTGCCTCAGCATACATAAATTAAATTCACAGTGCATTTATTGCTTGTAATGAAATAAATTAGAGAATTATCTGAGGTATGAAACTGCAAATTTTGAAACTTTGGAAATGACTGCTTCTTTAACTTGAATTCATCTCATTGGCTAACATGTTTATATTCTACACAATTTTAACTGTTTAATCAAATAGCTTAATATTGAATATTACTTTCTTTGTCATATAAGGAGGTTATAAAATAATATGAATAATCACTATTTGGAAAATTTTTGCTTCAATTTCAAAAATAAAATTTAGCTATAACTTCAATGTCTGAAATAACTTAAGCTGGCCGGTGCCGCAGCTCAATAGGCTAATCCTCCACCTGTGGCGCCGGCATACCAGGTTCTAGTCCCGGTCGGGGCACCAGATTCTGTCCTAGTTGCCCCTCTTCCAGCCCAGCTCTCTGCTATAGCGCGGGAGTGCAGTGGAGGATGGCCCAAGTCATTGGGCCCTGCACCTGCATGGGAGACCAGGAGAAGCACCTGGCTCCTGGCTTTGGATCAGTGCAGTGCACCAGCCACAGCATGCTGGCCGCAGTGGCCATTCATTGGAGGGTGAACCAATGGTAAAAGGAAGACCTTTCTCTCTGTCTCTCTCTCTCACTGTCCACTCTGCCTGTCAAAAAAATTACTTAAGCTTTGTAATTAGTCATTTTTAAATTAAGAGTACACAGTGAAGAGACAGCATTGTGGTATAATTGGTAAAGCAACAATCTGCTAAAACAGGATCTCATTTTTGTCCTGGCAGTTCCACTTCTGATCCAGTTCCCTGCTAAGGACCTGGGAAAAGCAACAGAATATGTCCCGAGTGTGTGTGATTTGTCATCCACATGGAAAAACCAGATGAATCTCTTGGCTCCTGGCTTCGGTTTTGCTCACCCTTGCCACTGTGATTATCTGGTGAATGAACCAGTGTATGGAAGATCTCTATGTCATTCCCTCTCTCTTTGTAACTCTGACTTTTCATAAATAAATATTTTCAAAGATGTGTACAGTAGGAGTGAGCATACAAGTAGAAATAGCTTGTTTTTCCAAATTATCTACATTTCTCTCTGACCCCAGGAGTTGCCAATGCCCTATCGGTACTGGCCCCTCTGGTGGCTATACATGCAATCATCCATTCATCTACCTGTTCACATGGGCCTGGTGTTGGGGTGTCCTTGCATCTCTCTTAAATAATAGGCTCATCTGAAACTCATGTATTTTTTTTTAAATCC
Source organism: Sylvilagus floridanus (assembly GCA_949820135.1). Lineage (NCBI taxonomy): Eukaryota > Metazoa > Chordata > Mammalia > Lagomorpha > Leporidae > Sylvilagus > Sylvilagus floridanus. Next base: position 1,416,669 of record OX463235.1, on the reverse strand, counting down.
ATGGTGAGGGAGAAATGACCCTCTGGCACATGTAGAAAGACGTTCAGAAAGTACCCTGTGAAATTCATATGTAAAATTAGCACTGAGGGGCCAGCTCTGTGGTATACTGCTAGAAATCAATCCAAGCATCTACAACGAACTTATATTTGACAAAGAAGCTAAAACCAATTCCTGGAACAACGACAGTCTCTTAAACAAATGGTGCTGGGGAAAATTGATTTCCAGATGTGGAAGTATGAAACAAGATCATTACATTACACCCTACACAAAAATCCACTCCACATGGATTAAAGACCTAAATTTACAACCCGATACCATCAAATTATTAGAGAACATGGTGGAAGCCCTGCAATACAATACATTAGCACAGGCAAAGGGTTCTTGGAAAAGATCTCAGAGTCAAAGGCAATCAAAGCCAAAATTCACAAATGGAATTACATCAAATCAAAAAGCTCTGTACTGCAAAAGAAACACGCAAGAAAGTGAAAGTGAACCGACAGAATGGCAGAAACTATTTGCAAACTATGCAACCGATAAAGGATTAATAAGCAGAATGTGTAAAGAGATCAAGTAATTCAAGGACAAAAAAGGAAACAACCCAGTGAAGAAACGGGCAAAGGACTTAAATAGACATTTTTCAAAAGAGGCAATCCAAATGGCTAACAGACACATGAACAAATGCTCAGAATCACTAGCCAACAGGGAAATGCAAGTCAAAACCACAATGAAGTTTCACCTCACCCCCATTTCATACAAAAATCAATGAACAGAAAATGCTGGAAAGGATGTGGATGAAAAGGAATACTAATCCACTGTTGGTAGGAATGCAAACTGGAAAAGCCACTATGGAAGACAGTATGGAGAATTCTCAGAAATCTGAATATAGATTTATCACATAACCCAGCCATCCCACCCCTGGGAATTTACCAAAAATAAATGAAATCAGCATATGAAAGAGTTATTTGCACCCCCATGTTTATTGCAGCTCAATTCACAATAGCTAAGACATGGAATAAACACAACTGCCTGTCAACAGAAGACTGTATAAAGAAATTATGAGATATGTACACCATGGAATACTATTCAGCATTAAAAAATGAAATCCAGTCATCTGCAACAAAATGGATGAATATGGAAAACATCATACTTAGAAAAATAAGCCAGTCTCAAAGGAACAAATACCATATGTTCTCCCTGACCTGTGATAACTAACACAGCATCTAAAAAGAAATCTGTAGAAGTGAAATTGACACTTTCAGAAGCAATGTCTTGAGAAGCCCTTGTCTTGACTGTTGAGGAACAGTTTTTCTTCATACTATTTTTGAACATTTTACTTAACGTAGAGTTAAACATATGTGTGTTAAGTCCATAGCAGAGAGCTGGATTGGATGTGGAGCAGCTGGGACTTGAACTGGCACCTATAAGAGATGCCAGCACTGCAGGCGGTGGCTTTAGCCGCTGTGCCACAGCACTGACCCCTTGGTTAACTTTCAGAAGGAAGTCAACCAGGCAGTGTCACAAACGGATGCCACATAGTAGTTAGGGGGCAGACAGATACTATCAACACAATGAACTCAGTAGTGGTGGACTACTGAGTTATGTCTCAGAAGCTTCATTTATATCATTGGCTTCAAATGTAAAAGTGAATGAAATCTGTCACAGACACACAAAAAAAGATATTTTTTCCTCATCAACAATGCAAAGTTAAGGCAGAGGCATCTGAGCATCTTAGACGATACTGACAATGACTGGTAAAAGGAGGTATGACTTTGCTTAGGTTGTGGTAATCAGAAGTATGCCTCTTTCTCCAGCCTTGACAAGGGGCAAGACTGGTAAGTTACAGATAGAAATTTCAAAACACAGGCTTCTGATATGTGGGATTAACTGAAGCAACTTCTACTATGGCCTGCTTGAGTGTTGATGCTGCAGAGGGGCTTGAGGAAATGTGCAGGCTCCTCGTCAGCATACCCCATCTGTACAAAGTACTAGAGTTGGTGGAGAAGAGATATTCCAGAGTGCCCATGCCAACCAAGGATCTGAAATGGTAAGTGAGAAGTGGGGAGGAACAATACCAGGGTTCATGGTAAAAGAAGAGTCCTGCCTTAATATGTTGACCATGCAGGTATACTAAGGGCTTGTCCTTTTTGCCAATGACCCAGCAGGGCTAGTTCATCACACTGATGAATACCTGATTCAGTGCCCAAGAGGTCACAATTATTTAGGCTATGAGCCCAGTAAACAGGTGGCTGCACCCAGAGAAGTGTCTGTGGAATGCATGAACTACTGTGCCAAAGGACCTGCTAGGGAGACTGACTGGGAGGATGAGTCACATAAGTGCCGAGGAGTATCTGAAACAACACATGAGGTTTACCTGAAGTGAGACAACTTGGGATCTCCCTTTAGCATGGCATCCAGCAGTGATCACTTTGATGAGGATGGCCAGGTGCGGTACCAGCATGTGGAAAATGGATGAAGAGATGTCAGAGAAAACAGCACCTGATGGCACACCTCTAGCTGCACAGTTCTGAGTGACAAGCACAGCAGGAAGCTGCTGCGGTGAACACTCCACTGGGTGGTTATGCTTGGGTATTTTCTAGGGTGTTGAGGGTCTGCACAGCTAAACTTCAGGGACTATAACCATCAGGGCCAGGAGAGTTGGTTTGGACTGCTGTAGGAGTCCTCTTAAAATAATAGAGGGGTGAGCATTGGGGAACAGCATGTAATATGGCTCTTTCAAGACCCACATCCTATATTAGGGTGTGTGGGTTTGAGTCTCACTCCACTTCCAATCCAGCTTCCTACTAAAGTGCACCATAGGAGGCAGCAGATAATAGCTCAGATACTTGGGTTTGTGCCAACCATACTGAGTTCTGGGATCTTCACTTCATAAAACCTCATGTTTTCACATCACAACCTGGTTCAATCCCAGGTATTGTGAATACCTGGAGAGAGAACAGTGGTTGAGAGATCTCTGTGCCTTTAATGTGAATAAAATTAATTTTCAAAATTTAAATAAACCTCCTGCATCCATGTGGTCAGAGTGGGATTATTCCAGTTGTGCCCCTTCTCTGTGGGGATGGCAGCTACACAGAATAACTGAAAAATGCCTAAATACCTCAGTGGCCTCCTTTTCTCAGTTGTGCATCATTGTTTGACATAAGGAAGTTCATGAGGGAGTGTGTTATTTTCCAGATCACCAACACACACTGCAGCAAAGGAACACCTTATGTGCATCCACTCTGCATGGGAGACCCCATCAGTTCTGCTTCCCAGATGATATGAGTCTTCCATGTGGTTACAGGGACCCACATACTTCAGCCATCACTCTCTCCAAAAGTGAGTATTAGCAGAAAGCTGGAATTGAGAGTTGTGACTGTAACCTGGGCACACCAATATGGGATGTGGACATACTAAGCAGGGTTGTAATAGGTGCCAAATGTCGATCCCTCGATGAATTTTGGAAGTGCCTCCGTATATCCTAGGCTTTCAGAGAAAGGAGACAGAGCCTTCTGGGCCTAGCCCCTTTACTACATAGTTTCTACTTCTCCCCAACATTGCACACCGCCTCACATGTGCATGCTCACATTTGAGGTCTAGACAGAGAAGAGCAGCAGAGCACAGCAAATGGGTCTGCGAGACAAGGCAGATTAGGGATAAACTGCACTGTGACAGTTTCTGCATGGATCCTGCCCAGTTAGAGGCACACCTCTGGGGATGCTGGGACCAGCAAGTAACACCACAGTTACCAAGTGTCTATATACTATTTAGTGACCACATCTGAAGCAGAGGAAAATTGGACATCTACATGCCAAAAACTGAAATATAATATCTTTATATTACACCAGGCATGAAAGTCAACTCAAAATGAATTGAAGGCTTACATAAAAGGTCTGAGAATATAAAACCCATTACAAATGGAAGCATATTCATTGATATTATTCTCAACAATGATTGTTTAGGTATGCACAAGTGAAAAAGCAGATTGCAAAAAATCTAAGAAATATTCTGCATACGACAGGAAAAACAGAACAGATAAAGCAAGGAATGGAAGAAAGTATTGGAAAGCCTGAGTTTGAACACAGACAACTCAAAAGCAAATATTGTAATAAAAATCGCACAAAGGATTGATCAGTTTTCCACTGAATATATACAAGTAGCCTACAGATAACTGAAAGGGGGCTCAAAAACTTCTAATGAAGACTACAATGCTAATCAAGACCACAATGGTTAACATCTCATATATGTTAAAATGATTATTATCCAAAAGTGAAAAGCTAACATTGAACCAGGGAGGAAATAATGCAATATAAAAATTGTTGGTGAGAAAGTAAACTGGTACATCCAATATAGAAAGACCTGTGTAGGTCTTCAATCAAAATTAAACATAGAACATATGACAAAACAATCCCACTACTGCATATGTATACAAAGGAAATCAAATCAGTATCTCAAATACACATATATCTCCACATTAAAGGCAGTATTATCTACAAGAAAAAGATACGGAAACAACCCCATTGTCAACAGATGAATAAAGAAAATGTCACACACACACACACAGAAATCACAGCCAACCTTAAAAAGGAAATTCTTCCATTTTGTCAGAACGTGGATCCAAAAATACGAATGTGGATATTAGACTATTTGAAATAATGCACAGAAAAATAAATGCCACACCATCTCACTCATATGTGTCATCTACGAAAGTCACACTTAATCACAGGACAGAATGGTGGTTATCATGGGCTGAGAGTGAGGACATGGGAAAATGTTTGCTGAACACACATTTGCAGCTGTGAGATAAATTAACACCCCAAGACCTTAATATTCAACACAGTAACTAGATGATTATGATATCACATACTCAAAACTTGCTACTATCTTACATATTCTTTAATAATATACGGGTGTAAGGTGATAGATATATTAGATTGTCCTAATCATTTCATAATATATACGTAAAGGATTCCAGAAAGTTTATGAAAAAATGTCATCAAAAGATAATGTGAATTATCCATAACTTTTTAAAATCCCCTCACATAGCAAAACATCAGGTTACATACCTTAAATATGCACAAATTGTGTCAATCATACTGACATTCTTGAAAAAATTAAAACAACCAAAACAAAACTTCTATATTAAAATATAAATATATAAATTCAAAATAACTTAGTAAACTAGACATATCATCGGGATTGGGAAGGCTTTCAGGGAACAGAAGTCGTTTTTAAAACACACACAAATTTAAGTAGCCAAAATTTCTATTTTGAAAGTGCAAATATAGATGGCATCTGCTAGGAGGAAGTGTAAGGGCTAAGATGATACCCCAGTACCAAATTAGAGGGGCCTCCTGCCCTTCTAAAACCTCGGTAAAAACTCTGAGCCAAATAAAACTTCTGTTTCTACCTTACTCAATCTATGTTACTGTTTTACTGCAAACAGAAAACAGAGACATCCCAGAAACAGTTACCCGAAGAGGCCAGCGCCCTGTAAAAGACCCTGTGGTGACATATTTAGAAATCTTGGAGGAACCAGGTCCGTGTGGGGAAGGGAGGAGAAACCCACAGCGCCTATGCATAACCGCATACACAGAGCCTGCGTTGTCCCTAGTGACCACCCAGACCCCACTGCACAATCAGGGAGACGCGGAGCTGCCGCCACACAGCTGCCAGCTATGGCTCTGGGGCCCAGAAGTCCCCGGGAGCAGAGAAGGGACAGGACGTCGGGGGTCCTGGTGCCGGCAGATCCCTCAACCCAAAGGTCTGGGGGACCGAGGGAAGCCCTGTGTCAATGCGTTATGGAGGTGCCAGGCCCGCGTCCGTGTTCCCCTCTCAGGACCCCCAGGCCCACACACTCACCGTGTCGCGGTGTCCGGCTCCCTGGGTGCCCAGCGTCCCCGGGGAGCGAAGGTGGACACAGGCAGAGCCCGACTTCACTAGGGAGCCTCGCGGCGGCGGAGCTCCTCACTCCGCCGGAACGCTAAGACGGTTGTGACGTCAAGGCCCGCGTGCTGACGCAGCGTGGACGGCACCGTGCCTGATTGGACAGTTTACCGGCCTTGTGTGCATGCAACGTCACAGAGGACGGAGCCAATCAGCATCCCCCACAGCATGGACCCCTGACTTCAGGTGGTCCTGGATGGGAACAGGAGGGACAGGCCTGGGTTCAGGTCAGAAGTGGCCGGCCCTGGGCTCGCACCTCCGAGCTCCTGCCACCCGTGGCCTCGCCTTGGGTCCCCATCCCTCTCCCTGCGGATCCTGCCTGGCGCTGGCCGACCCTGCCTCAGTGAGTACAGTTCTGTTTATCCACTTCCGGAGACTTCGTTTTCCTCGTATTTCTGCTCATTTTCTGTTGGGTCATTGGTATTACTTTTTAATGTTCATTGGAATAATACTTTAAAATATAACATAATTTAATCTTTTTTTTTTTCTCTTTTCTCCTGTCAATACTTGTTGTTCACTCTGCCTATTGACTTTTAATATTGTCTATTTCTTTCTTTCTGATACTTGGTAATCTAATGGATTTTTAAAACATTGCTCTTTCCCACAAACTCATTAAATTCATTTATCATTGATTTCCATCTGTTATGAGCCTCACATTGATAGCACATCTTGAGCCAGGAACTCTGAGTCTCCCACATGGGTGGCAGGTACTTAACCTTGAACAATCCTTTTTTCTTTCCCAAGCCTATTACTGGGGAGCTGTGTTGGAAGCAGATAAGCTGGGACTCTAGCAGTCCAACAACAGATGCCAGTTAAGCAGCAGCTTAACCTGCTTGGTCACAGTGCTGGCCTCTCACTGTTTGCTTTGATTCTCCATAATACTGCTACTGATAATGCATTGTCTTAAAAACTTGAGAAACACAGTGAGAAACATCACTAATTCCTAAATCTGTGTATATGAAATACATGGAATTTGGTACCTTAAATATAATACAAAATGTATAAAGAAAGGGAGATCATTTTATCTTGAGAAACGATGAATGAAAAGCTAGGAGGAGTAGGTGTGTGTGTATGTGTAAGTGCATGTACACATATGTATGTCCTAGGAGATCTATGCCTTCTTTTCAAGCTTTAGGTCCTCCCTTTTAATCAGATTTGAGTGTCATTTCCAAAAGTTCTGCCCATATATTTCTTCACCCCCATCCTATTTAAAAAAGTTAAGTCAGGATTATCAAGAAAGAAGAATGGTAAATCAGTGATGGTGTTGGCCTTAGCCAGCTATACTAGTAGTGGGGCTGGTCTACCATGATTCCATGGCCCTCACTGTTCCTTTATTTTCCAAAATAGAGAGGATTTCAAGTTAAATCACTGTAGATGCTGGAAGAAATAATATACTACAATTTCAAAGGTCTGGGACATGTATCTATGTCTGTTCTTCTACCACCAGGCAGGTGATTCCAGTAGAAACAGATGTGAGGTGTAATTATAAATTTCTTGGTAGTCATATTAAAAAAGTAAAAATAAGGAGGTAAAGATATTCTAATGCCATCCTCTTCAGCCAAATAAAATATATAAAATATATTTCAATTTATTATAAAAATCATTGGTGAGGAATTTTAAATTATTTTCCCAGTCTGTTGTGAGCCTCACACTGACAGTACATCTTGGTTAATGCTAGCTGCATTTTGGGTACTGGGTAGCAATAAGTGCACTGAACGTTGCAACTCTAAATCATCCAAGACAGTTTTGTCAGGGAGAGGAAATCCACGTTTTTTTTTTTTTATTTTGTAAGGACATTTATATGAGATACATACTTACCATTCTTACTGTTTCAAAACATTTTTATAAGGTAGTGTTCTCATTTTGTGTAGCATTTGCGTCTAGTGTGAGTACACTCTTTCATAAGTGCTGTTCAATCTCTAACACTCCACATACCTTCTCATGTATGACACAAGGACTCTCAGAGAATGTGAACAAGGAGGCATATCTAGATCTATATTTGCATATATATATCTGAGTGAATGTCTGCTATAATCTACTATAATGTAAATGAATCTATTTATATAAATGTATATAAGTATATGTACTTCTCAGTACTACCAAGGACACATGAAATGTTATTTTTATTAAGCAGTGAGTTATTTTATATGCTATTTGGGATGGAATTTCAAGGTGAATGTGTACAGAAGCAGCATAAAGGTGTTCCCAGATAAGAAGAGTGGAATAGAGCAAGCATAACATCATAAATGGAAAATACAGAATAAAATATATGAATTTTATTAAGAGAAATTAAACATAAACGTAGTTATGTGAATTTGAGTTCTATTTTATAAATTCAGGAATTCTCTCAGTATTCTAAGGAAGGCAGAAGGAGAGTCATGGCAGTTTGTTGAAGAATTAAATTTATACCACTATAAATCAAATAAGGAGGTTTAAGAGTTCTGAGAAGAAAGCATGCCTGATAGATTAGGCACACTGTCCAAAGTGTAATAAGTAATTTTTCAGTTTGTACAATGAAGAAAAAATAAGAACAGAGACATGCATTATCTGGGATAAACCAGGTTATACTAAATAAATGATTCAGATGTGTGATAGCTCAATGTAGGAAGTTTGTTTCTCACCCATATAAAATGGACCAAGAATATTCTAGGAAGTTAGGTGGTATATTGGGCCCATTTAAAAATATTCAGTCTTCTATAGTAATGCCTTTCCAATAGGCTCCCAAAACCGTCCCAGAGGCTCTTCTCCAGTCAGCCAGTACTGAAGAAATCATGTATAACTATTTAATGCCTCAAAGCTGGAGCTTTTGCTAATATTCCTTGATTAGAATTTTGTCTAATAATATAACAGTTAATTATAAGGGAACTTGGGAAATAGGATCTATCTGTGTCTCAGAAGAAGAAAAATATTTTGGCAAATGTCTAAAATTCATGGCCACAAAGGTCATGGGGAGAAACTTGGGTAATTCCAACTCTTTGGATAAGGAGAAAGGAAGAAAACCAGTCAGGAAAACCATCATAATAAAACTATAATGAACACTGACTAACTTCTCATCTCATGCACAGAATTGTGCTTTTTGCATTTTACATTTAAATATCATTGTCATTTTTGAGGGAGGTAAAACTATTTTTATAATTTTTATTTATGATTTTTAAGGATATGAGAGAGGCCCTAATATGAATATATTTTAAGACATAGAGTCTAAGGCTCATAATCAACAAGCAAGAAACATGAAGAAAAGCAAAATGGTTCATTTATCTACTTCATCCTTCTTCTAGTACCAACTTGGGTTAGGTGTATTTATGTAGACTTCAGGAACCACAAGACTACCCTCACTTCTAGCATCAACTACAAGTTTAGGAATATCCAGGATTGCACTCAGGTTCAATAATATACCAGCAAGACTCATAGAACTTACTGAAAGTTGTACTCACATTTGTGATCTATCACACTCCTCTCCCAGTGGAGTGGTAGAGGGCAAACTAATTTCCCCAGAAATCATATGTGGCAATTCACATGGTATGCTGCCAACCAGGGAAGCTCATCTGTGCCTTAGTGTCCAGGATTTTATCTGGGGGCAGGTCATATCACAGAATTGACTGCCTACATGGTTGCTCTTAGCCTCTCACTATTCTGGAGATAAAACTGATATCCTATGGCCCAAGGCTATCAAGTAAAGAAAATATTGTTATCATGCAGGAACTTCCAACTACCTAGAAAGTACTTTCTTGGAGCTCAAGGCAATTGCTGGACCTCTCCATAGGTTGGTTTACTTCTTTACTTGGCTTTATTGAACATCAGCAAGGCAGGCATGCCAGACGTGGGTGTGTTGGGGAGTAAATGTAGTCTAGCAAAAGGTTATGTTTCATCTTTTTCTTGCATGAATCTTTAAAGACTGCTTTTCTTCCTAATTTTACAAGACTACCACATATTTATTAGGCTCTCATATTTCTCACAGTTTATTCCTTTGTACTTGTTGGACTAGGGGATATAGTTATGTTCAATCATTCATTTATTTAGTGGTTTTAGTCTTCCATATTTTAGTTCCCCAAATTTGTTAATTATCTACTATTTGCAAAGGAACTAAATTAGATAGGTGCTGGACATTTGTTTATCTAATGGATATTAGGATCTAGTATAAAGGGAAAATAACCATGCCAATGCATGAATAACTGCCAACTTGGATAAATGATGAGAAATGTATATGGTATTGTGGGAGAAACCAGCAAATAAATTGATGTAGATTTCTGGCTTAGTGTGTACTTCTTAGAGGAAGTGACACTTGACCTGGTGATCAAAATGCTAATAAAAATTAACCATTTAGAGATAGATTGGAGTTATATCGAGTTGGGGTTAGGACATAATATTCAGTGAACCATTTTTGATATGGGGACATTTAAACAGGCCTGAATAAAGTTAGGATTGCACAATATTGGTATCCAGTGGAAGCAAGGTTTAGGCAAAGGACTGATTAGTGCAGTGGAATTGGGGCAATAGCTTCCTTAGGCTGATTGAGAAGTGTCAGAGACCAGGGCAACTCTGAGGTAATTAATGAGTGTAACAGAAGATGAGGGAAAGGAGATAGGACATGACTTAGAAAAAGAACTTAGAGATACACTCAGTAATTAAATAAATAAGGACTTAAGATTCTTCCAATGGCTTGAAAGCCACTGAAGAATTCTGAGGAGAGTGACTTGACTATATCTACACTTTAATGTAATTACTTTGGTTGCTATTTGGAAAATGGATCATAGGTTGTCAAGAATGTAGCAGGGGCACAAGTTGGGAGAATATGATTATATTAGAAGCCATACAGAATGGGGACAGTAGAGGTGATGAGAACTAATTGGGTTTCATAAGCATTTTGAATCTTGAATAAATCCGATTAGGTGATACATAGATATGAGAAAGAGAATGGCTCTTCCGTGTGTCTAGAATTACTTCAATGTCTTTACGCATTAAGAAAACAAAACCATTCACTGAAAATAGGAGTAAATCTAGGGAGGAAATCCAGAGTTCCGTTTTAAGATGATTATTAGATACTCCAGGGCAAATGTTGAGAGAACAGATTTTATTACTTGCTTTTTAATGATTTATTTTATTTGAGAAGGAAACTTCCATCTACTGGTTCACTTCCCAAATGGCTGCAAAGGCTCAGATCAGGCCAGGCAAATCTAGAAGCTTAGATCTCAAAATGGCTCTTCTGTGTGAATATAGTGACCAAAGCACTTGGGCCATCTTCTGCTTTTCCAGCACATTAGCAAGGATCTGGATCAGAAGTAAAGTATCTAGGGCTTGAACCAGTGCCCAGATTTTGGCCCTGAGAGGACATTTTTGTGACTCTGGTGTTCAAAGAATAGTTTCATATTGTATAAATAATTTGTGTGGCAATAAGTAATGGAATGAAAAGACACAAGAACCAAATGCAATGCCCTAAGGACACAATGCAAATAGAGGTAAAGATCTGAGTATTCAGCTATGGAACATTCTAATACCTAGAGTTTGGTACAAAATGTAGCAAAGGATAGAGCTGCAGTTGAGATTTAAGAAAACAAAAAAATTATAGTGTTTGTGGGACCAGGGAAGAGAGTAGTCCTAGAAGGGCCAATCATCTGTCAAAACTGCTCATATGCTCTGTGAGATCCCAGCAGAAAGAACAGGACATCAAAGAAGAAGGTACCTTTCTCTGAAGGGAGGAGAGAACTTCCACTTTGACTATGGCCGTGTCTAAATAAGGTTGCAGTTTGTGAACTCAAAAGGCTTTCATAGCTTTGGAAGCTCATGACAAGAGCTTTGAGTGATTACTGGTGTCATAAATAAGAGTGTCAGTTGTTAAATCAACAACAGGAGTCACTGTGCACTTACTCCCCATGTAGGATCTCTGTCCTTAATGTGTTATACTATGTGAATTAATGGTAACACTACTACTAAAACAGTACTTTATGCTTTGTGTATCTGTGTGGGTGCAAACTGTTGAAATATTTACTTAGTAAGTACTAAGTTGATCTTCTGTATATAAAGATAATTGAAAATGAATCTTGATGAAAAATGGGATGGGAGAGGGAGTGGGAGATGGGTTGATTGCAGGTAGGAGATAGGTTATGAGGGGGAAAGCTGCTATAATCCAAAAGTTGTACTTTCAAAATTTGTATTTATTAAAAAAATGTTTAAAAGAACTGCTCATGTGGAAACTGAGATGGAGAGCCTTTGGTTAAAATTAAGATGCTGCTTTGGACACAGACGTTCCATATCATTGTGCCTGGGTTTGGGTCCTCAATCTGCTTCTAATTCCAGCTTTCTGCTGAGGTTCACATTGGGAGGCAGAAGATGATTGTTGAAATACTAGGGTCCATGATAACCCACATGGGAGACATTGACAGCTTGAGCATGGTCTTTTATGGGCATTTGGGAAGGAAGATCCTCTCTCTCTCTTTCTCTCTCTCTCTCTCTCTCTCTCTCTCTCTATATATATATATATATATATTTCAAAAAATAATTTTTAAAAAGTGATGGAGACTGGGAATTTACCATTTTATTTAGTTCTGTGTCATCACTGGTGATCTCATTAAAAAGTAGTTATAATAGAATGTGGAGGATGAAAATTGGACAGAATTAGGTTCAAGAAATAATGGAATGGAAAGAAAGTAAAGTTCCTTATTCTGCTGAATTGTGATGACACTATAAAGTCAACTTTGGGTTTTTCTTCTATTTACTGGAGTTTACCTTATACAGTTTTCTGTACATCCACTGTCCATATATGTGCTTTGATGACTTTTTAATATTCCATTTCTGTATTGTACTATTTTTAAAATTTTATTTAAGTTATACAAGTTTCATATATTTCATATATACAGAATGTAGGAACATAGTGATATTTTCCACCCTACTCTCCCTCCAACTCAAACTCCAACACTTCTTTCTCCTCCCTCTCCTAGTCCCACTCTTAATTTTTTTAAAAAAAAATTTTTATTTATTTGAAGGAATAGTTACAAAGAGGCAGAGAGAAAGAAAGAGAGAAGGGAGAGAGGGAGAAATCTTCCATCTGCTGGTTTACTCCTCAAAAGTCCACAACAGTTGGGGCAGGGCTAATTTAAAGCCAGAAACCTGGGGCTTCTGCTGGGTCTCCCACACAGGTTCAGGAGCCCAAGGACTTGGACCATCTTCCACAATTTTCCCAAGGTCATAGCTGAGAGCTGGGTCAGAAGTGGAGTATCTGTATCTTGAACCAGCACCCATAGGGGATGCTGGCACTGAAGACAGTGGCTTTATCAACTACTCCACAGCAAAGCCTCGCTATTATTGATATTTACAAAGCTTTATTTTCAGTTACTTAATACTGATAAGGTTAACCATACATTAAGTAAAGAGTGCAACAAATAGTATGAAGGAAAAAACACTATTCATAAACAGAAGAGACAAGGGCTGTAAATAATCACTGAATCTCAAAATGTATTACACTTTTAAAAAAAATTATTTATACTATACAGCAGTCAAAAACAATGAAATCTGGTCATTTGCAACAAGATGGAGGAATCTGGAAAACATTATGCTGAGTGAATTAAGCCAGTCCCAAAGGGACAATATCATATGTTATCCCTGATCTGTGACAACTGACTGAGTACCAAAGGGGAAACCTGTTAAAGTGAAATGGACACTATGAGAAACAGTAACTTGATCAGCTCTTGTGCTGACTGTTGTTGTACAATGCAATACTTTATCCATTTTAGTATTTTTTTTGTTCTAGTACTATTGGTTGAACTCTGTAATTAACACACAATTATTCTTAGGTGTTTAAATTTTAACTGAAAAGTGATCCCTGTGAAATATAAGAGTGGGAATAAGAGAGGGAGGAGATGTACAATCTGGGACATTCTCAATCAGTCGTGACCCAAATGATGGAGTTAGAATTGTGCCAGGGGATTCCAATACAATCCCATCAAGGTAGCATGTACCAAGGCCGTCTCACTAGTCCAAGTGATCAATTTCAGTTCACAATTGATCACACTGATAGGTCTGAGAGTCAAAGGGATCACACAAACAAGACTAGTGTCAGCTAATACTAACTGATAGAATCAAAAAGGGAGAGAACGATCCAATATGGGAACAGGGATACACAGCAGACTCATAGAATGGCAGATGTCCTAAATAGCACTCTGGCCTCATAATCAGCCCTTAAGGCATTCAAATCTGGCTGAAGAGCCCATGAGAGTATTTCAGGCATGGAAAGCCAGGACACTCTGGCAAAAAAAAAAAAAACAAAAAAAAAAACACCTAAATGAAAGATCTCTGCAAGTGAAATCCTAGTGGAAAGAATGGGGCCATCAAAGAAGGAGGTACCTTTCTCTGAAGGAAGGAGAGAACTTCCACTTTGACTATGACCCTGTCTGAATAAGATCAAAGTTGGCGAACCCCAAAGGCTTCCATAGTCTTAGCATCTCATGACTAGAGCCTAGGGAGATTACTGACGCCATAAGCAGGAGTGTCAAATTGTTAAGTCAACAACAGGAGTCACTGTGTACTTACTTCTCATGTGGGATCTGTCTTTAATGTGTTGTCCAATGTGAATTAATGCTGTAACTAGTACTGAAACAGTATTTTACACTTTATGTTTCCATGTGGGTGCAAACTGATGAAATCTTTACTTAATGTATTCTGGATCAATCTTCTGTATATAAAGAGAATTGAAAATGAATCTTGATGTGAATGGAATGGGAGAGGGAGCAGGAGATGGGAGGGGTGCAAGCGGGAGGGAAATTACGGGGGGGAAGCCATCCATAAACTGTACTTTGGAAATTTATATTTACTAAATAAAAAAACAAACTTAAAAAAATTATTTATTTGAAAATCAGAGAGAGCTTTACAATATACTGTCCACTCCTTAACTGACCATGATGACTACATCAGGTCAGATTGAAATTGGGAGCTCAGAACTCAATCTATGTTTCCAGTGTGGTTGATGGGAACCCCAACTACTTGGGCCCTCACCTGCTGCATCCCAGAGTGTGTATTAGCAGACAAATAGAATCCGAAGTGGAACAAAGACTCAAACTCTGGCAGTCTGATATGGGATGAGGCATTCCAAGCAAGGATTTAACTGCTTGCCAAATGCCCATCCTTGTCCTGGGGTTTGTAACTATTCATATCCATTAGACTTTTCCTGTTGTTTCCAGTTTATTGATTGTGAGATGGATTTTTTTCATTTTTAAAAAATTTTATTTGAGGAATACAACTTCTTGCATTTCATATATTCAAATTTATGAACATAGTGATTCTTCCCACCCTATCCTCCTTCCTCCCTGCTCTCCCACCTTCCTCCTCCTTCTCCTATTCCCATTCTACTTTTTTTTTCTTTTTTCTTTTTTTTTTTTTTTACAGGCAGAGTGGACAGTGAGAGAGAGAGACAGAGAGAAAGGTCTTCCTTTGCCGTTGGTTCACCCTCCAATGGCCGCCGCGGCCGGCGCGCTGCGGCCGGCACACTGCGCTCATCCGATGGCAGGAGCCAGGAGCCAGGTGCTTTTCTTGGTCTCCCATGGGGTGCAGGGCCCAAGCACTTGGGCCATCCTCCACTGCACTCCCGGGCCACAGCAGAGGGCTGGCCTGGAAGAGGGGCAACCGGGACAGAATCCGGTGCCCCGACCGGGACTAGAACCCGGTGTGCCGGCGCCGCAAGGCGGAGGATTAGCCTGTTGAGCCACGGCGCCGGCCCCCCATTCTACTTTTTACAAAGATCTATTTTCCATTAACTGTGTACTCATAAGATTAACCCTACGCAAAGTGTCCAGCAAATAGTTTGAAGAAAATAACTGTTCAAAAGTCAAGGCAAGGACTGTTTGAAATTGTTGCATCTCAAAGTGTGAATTTCATGCCTATAGATTGTCTTTTAGGTACTCTATTAATTACTACAGATCAGGGAGAACATGTTGGGATTGGCTTATTTCACAAAGTAAAATATTTTCCAGACGCTTCCATTTTTTTTGTAAATGACAGGATTTCTTTTTTAACCACTGTGTAGTGATCAGTAGGGTTTATATCCCATAATTTCTTTATCCAGTCTTCAACTGATGGACATCTGGATTGATTCCATATATTAGCTATTGTGAATTGTGTTGCAGTGAATATGGAGACACAGATAACTAGGTAAATTCTCAAGAGTGGGATGGCTGAGTCATATGGTAGGTCTATATCCAAACTTCTGAGTTATCTCCATAGAGTTTTCCACAGTGACTGCACCAGTTTACATCCCCACCAACAGTGGATTAGGGTACTTGTTTCCCCACATTCCTACCAGCATTTGTTGTTTGTTGATTTCTGTATGGGAAGCATTTTAACTGGGGTTATGGGAAACCTCTTTTGGATTTGATTTGCATTTCCCTAAATCTAGTGATCATGAGCATTTTTTCAAGGGTCTGTTGACCATTTGAATTTCCTCTCTTGAAAAATGCCTGTTTAACTCTTTGCCCATTTCTTAACTAGGTTGTTTGTTTTGTTGTTGAATTTCTTGAGCTCTTTATAGATTCTATTAATCCTTTAGCAGTTCCACAGTTTGCAAATATTTTCTCCCATCCTGTTGGTTGCCTCACTAACTTTCTTACTGTTTCTTTTGCAGTGCAGAACCTTCTCAGTTTTATGTAATGCCATTTGTCAATTTTAGCTTTGTTTGCTTGTGCTCTGGGATATTTTCCAAGAAGTCTTTTCCTATGTAAATGTTTTATAGGGTTCCCCCAATGTTCAGTATGATGGTATTGGGTTATATACTAAGAGATTTGATCACTTTGAGTGGACTTTTGTGCAAGGTGTTAGGTAGGGGTCTTGTTTCATACTTCTGCATGTATAGATCTAGTTTTATCAGGAATAAGTTTCTAAGGTGTAGGCATTTAGTCTAGTGTTCCAGATGGTTGTTTAGATATTTGTATCGTACACTGGAGCACCTGGATTTAATTCTTGGCTCCAACTCACGCTTTCATAATCCTGCTAATGTAGAGTCAGAGAGATAGTAGTTTGGCTCAATTAATTGGGTTCCCAAAACTCACAGGATAGACATAGATTATGCTTTTTCTCCCAACTTCAATTCCATCCCAGCGATGGCCATTGACAGTATTTGGGAGTGAATCAGCCAATGGAGATCTGTTTTTTTTTTTTCTTTTCTATCTGACTTTAATCTCTCTTTCTCTCCACCTCTCTGGCTTTTTGCCCTTTATTATTTACTTAATTAAAAAAGAAAAATATCTCGTAATGCACAGTTTCTACCTCCACTAAAAGTATTCCTTTGGCTTCATTCCCAGATATGAAACTAGTAGTTTGTGTGCTCTAACATTTTATTTCAATATGTTGCTTCTTTAAATTCTTGTGCTGAGTTTGTTTACTTTTTCATTATCCTCAGTATCTGTTTTTGGGTCTATTCATGGTGTGCAAGGGTGTTTTAAAAATTTCATGGAAAAACAAAATGAAATGTTTAATTTGGTGCAAAAATAATTTTAGGCTTGTCACTTGCCAACTCCTAACTCTCTGGGTCTTGCCTGCTCCTGGCTGCTCCTGCTGGCTTTGCCTGACCTCCTGGCACTTAAATGTGGCCTACCTACATTGATGAGTGTTTTCTGGATTTATCAATGGAAACCCTATAAACTTCACTTTCTAAAACAGTGGGCAAAATTTTTGCTGTGGTTGGATTTCCCTAGTAGTTAGTGCTGCTATTATATGTTTAACTTCCTTCTCTCCTGGAAGATTGTACTCCATGGACAATATCTTAGTGCCTGTTACCAGTCCAGTGATAAGTAATGTTTGTCGAATGTATTAAGAATAATAAAATGAAAGACAACTTTATGTAAATGGCTACCAGTTAAAATTGGATAATATTCCTGTAGTTGATTATTTTAGGCTGTGTGTAAAATTTCTTCAAGTCACTTTGGAAAGAAGTGCATTTCTGTTGTAAGTATTGTTTTCATTGAACACTATCTGTAAACTTTATGGTCCAAAACTACAATTATTTTCCTCTTTCCTCCATTGTCACACAAGACTGTGAGGTAAAGCCCATTGTCCCCTTGTCTCCCTTGAAAAAAAATTGAATGTGCCTCACTACAGTGAATCTGAAGAAACACATATATTTTATAAGATAAATAAAACAGTAGATTTTCCTACAAATGTCATTTGGTATATATATATCTGCTTCACTGTGCACAACCATGGACGTAGGATTCAGAAGGTAACCATTTGGACACATCTGTACTGAGTGGCTCACATGAAAGATGGACTTCTGATTTGCCTGCCTATTCTCCTTATTGAGTTTATCCCCTATATTTGTCTGGTCAGGTTGTAATAACAAAATATCACAGACTGGGTTGCTTCAGAGACATTTATCTCTAACAGTTTACAGGATATTTTAACATTTACAAAAGAAGTTTATTGAGTTCACAAAGCCTTCAGGTTGTCAGTTGGAATCATTTCAGAATTTGCTTACATAGGCCACACCTTA
This sequence comes from Sylvilagus floridanus, assembly GCA_949820135.1. NCBI lineage: Eukaryota > Metazoa > Chordata > Mammalia > Lagomorpha > Leporidae > Sylvilagus > Sylvilagus floridanus. The sequence continues at coordinate 1,398,257 of OX463235.1, read as the reverse complement.
TATAATGATGCCAGGGGAGGTTTTGTGTGTGTTTCTGTTGACGCTGAATGTGTAAGAGGGAACCTCTGCTTAATGAAGACAGCCTGTGCATGGAGGAAGGAGGTGCCGTGGGAGGGATAATCTATTTTGCACGGGGTAGCTGTGGTAGGCAATACCTGGGGTAAAGACACCTGGGCTGGGAATGGTGCTGTGCATGGGCTCACAAATAATCTCAGCCCTGGAGGATCCAATTCTGGGCACAATATAAGCTAACAGCAGTCAGGTAAATTTGGAATCTTTCCTTTTTAACCTTTGCTTTGTGATTGTATTTACAATAATCAGCTTATGTTCTATGAATAAGACATGGTTGTCAAGCAGTAAGTTGCAAAGAAAATATCTAAGCTAGGTCTGTAACTAATTGTTTAAATTTCTCATAACTTTGTTCTAAATTCAATTGATTCAAATAACAGCATTTCAAATTTATGTGTATGTATTTTAATTAAAGTATAATTGGGCATAATTTAATTAAATGAGCTAAGTCCAACTGTTTGGACTAAAATGTTATAAAATGAATTAACTTTTGAGTCTAAGTTAATTGTGTGAACACTGGTCTTGGGATATCAGATAACTTAAAAAAAAAACATATCACCGCTCCTTACACATACAATTTTTAACAATTGTTCTAATCATGCTGCTAGTGGATGGACTATGATTTCTTACAGAGTTCTGCCTTATCTGCAGATTTCCCCCTTGACCTATTTCTGGCACTTTTTGGAGTTAACAATACATTTACTTCTCTTGGAAAATATGTGAACAAACAAAACTTGTATCACTTGTATCAGTAAGTACCGCTATTACCCACTAACTCCTTGTTGGTCACTCTTGCTTGTAGGACAGACAAAATAGAATAAAGGAAATTTTGGAAACCAAGCTGGGAAAACTTTCAGTGTCTTTCTGAATATTCCTGATAATTTCATCTCAGGAACTTTTTCTGTGAACATGTTTGATAGAGGGTCTAGAAATTAAAAAGCTTTTCTCCAAAAAGTCCCAATTGAGCAATGAATAAATCAATGAGGAAGCTGAAGACCTGACTGTATTTCTTTATTCAAAGTTCCTTCAGGCTTAGCTTCTTCACCTGTAAAGTGGTGTTAGTCTGTGTTGAGGATTTGATAAGGTGATACATAGAAAGGGATTACTTGGCACAGTGACCAACATAATAAATTAATGGAAACAAAACCAAACCACAAACAACAGAAATAATTCACAAAAGATCTAGCAATCCATGTGTGTGTGAGTGTGAAGAATGTAAACAAAACCCAAATTAAAAGAGCCATGAGTTAATACCATGTGCCTGTTAAATTAGCAGATATTTATGAATTGAAATTCTTGCTGCTGGCTACTTTAGGCTAAATGGGCTTCTCATAATCAGTTGAGAGGAGTGTTAATTGACATGCTTCACAAAATTGCCAGTGTGCAGTAAAGCCATTAAAAATCTTCCTGCTCTTGGCCAGTGCTGTGGCTCACTAGGCTAATCCTGCGCCTGTGGCACCTGCACCCTGAGTTCTAGTCCTGGTTGAGGCACCAGATTCTGTCAGTTTCTCCTCTTCCAGTCCAGCTCTCTGCTGTGGCCCAGGATTGCAGTGGAGGATAGCCCAAGCCCTTGGGCCCTGCGCCCGCATGGGAGACCAGGGGAAAGCACCTGCCTCCTGGCTTCAAATCAGCACAGCGCACCAGCCATGGCAGCCATTTGTGGGGTGAACCAACTGAAAGAAGACCTTTCTCATGCTCTCTATCAACGTCTAATTCTGCGTGTCAAAAAAAAAAATCTTCCTGTTCTCTTGACCAAGATCTCATCACAAGGAGTGTCATCTTTAGACATGGTATTTTGGGAGAGACATTGGCAAGCAGGACAGGACCCAGAAAATTGTGCCTAAGGTGGTTCTGGTTATGGATTCTTGTTAGGGAAAGAGGTGAATCATGTGGGTTACAGCCAAGTTTTAAGTAGGAGAGGTAGGGAGATAGCTTCCAGTATTCAAAGAGCTGCTGTGGAGAAAAATAGAAGTAGCCTGCTTACTGTGGTTAAGAAGTTGGAACTGAGTTATCTGTAGAGAGCTTCCTGATGTCCTTAGTGTCTCTCACCCTCAGCTACAGAGTAGCCTCCTCTGGGAAACCTGTGAGCAGTGCAAACTATGGTTTCCTGCTTTATTCCAAATGCTGACTCAGTGTGCCTGGAGTAGGGTTTAGGAATCTGTGCCTATAACAAGCCCCCCAGATTATTCTATTGCAAATGGTCCAGGGACATACTTTGACAGACAGGAACAGATTTAAACAGAAATGTATCAACCCCCTCAAACTATTTTTTGTTATAAATAAGGTATCAATATAATCCTGAACATATTTTTATGCTACTAGTAGTCAGCACCCACAGAACTTTAAAATTTAACACAATTTGTGACAATATTCATTGTACCTGCTACTTTAATAATTTCAACTGCAGCTCTTTCACTAAACAAGATGGATAAAATATGCCATTTCTGTTTGTCCTTCTTGGGATTTTTACTTTTCAGAAACACACTTTTCCACTGCCATCTCACATGTCTCACCATGCTTGAATCATGAAAATCTGAATCTTACTCGGAGCTCTCCAGGTTAATGTTAAATGACAGTGCCTCAATAAGAGAAAGAAAAATTGTGCTACATTTTTCCTCCCATTACCTGAAAACAAAATGGGTGTACATACATTACATATATTACAAATGTCCAGGTCATGTATCCCAGCTGGAATTCTTTACTGAATGTATGGTATTTTGCATTGTGATGTTTAATCAAGACATTGATATGAGTAGAAGGTTGTTGATTTAAGACAAGTCTGAGCTTCATTAAAATTAACTGTTGTATGTTTGTTCTTCTGGTGGCTGTAGTAGCTTCATGTTTGCTTTGGACACCATTAGATGTCTTAGCTCTTGAAGTACAACTTGAATGCTATATGCATTTTGCCATTTTGCTACTACTGGTATGATCTGTGCAGCCATCATTCCACTGGTGTTATTTATCCCATTCATATTAATATTTGTTACAAATCTAAGTGATGGATGACCTTCTGGGTATTTAGGTCCACATTCTACTTTTGTTGGACCTCTCAGTAGCAGAGATGTCCACTTGCTCGGGAGGACGCCCAAAGATCCAGACTCCAGACGAGTTGATGCAAAAAACACGAGGATTTTATTGAACGTTTGCGCAAACGGGCCCCCACCTCAGGCGGTGAGGAGCCCTGAGCAGCAGTTTCACACAGCTTATATAGGCAACCAATTAGCATATTCCTAGGCGGAGAATGCTGAGGTGTTACAGGATTGGTCAGTTCAGAGGGTCCATTAGCATATGGGAGAGTGCTGACGAAGAATGCCGAGGGAGAGTGCTGAGGGATAGTGCTGAGGTGGCACAGGATTGGCCGGTCACAGTGACATCATAAGAGCACGCCCAGAAACCCTCTGAAGGGAGGGGCAGTTCTGCTCTGGGTTCACCTAGAGTTCACCCAGAGAAGGGAGGGGCAGCTCTGCTCCGGCTCTGGGTTCACCTAGAGTTCATCCAGAGAAGGGAGGGGCAGCTCCGCTCTGAGCATGCTCAGAGGCTTCCCGAAGGGGCGGGGCGGCTCCGCTCCGGGCGCGGTTCCTCCTCACCAGCGCCTGCAGCCCCGCAGGGCACCCTGAGGAGTCCCAACAATCACCCGTGGCCGGGGCGCCCCGAGGACGATCCGGGGGCGGGGAGACCCCTTGGCCACCGGCCGAGGGCGAGGAGTCTGGTCTGGGGGCGGCTGGGCCCGTGCAGACTCCACGATCATGCGGGGCTGGAGCGTTCCCACGGCAACCCGCGGCCGCAGAGCCCCGACGAGGACCCGGGGTTGAGGCGGCCCTACCACTCCAGAGTGGCCCCGCCACACGGGGTCAGTGTGGGCCGGGACGACGCTGCCACTGCCCGCGGGCCGCCGGACGAGGGGGCGTGGGGCCCAGGGCTGCCACAGGGCCCGGCGTCTCTCCCCGTAAGGGTCCTTCATTCCCTCCTTTTCTTTTTGCCCAGATTTTAATCTTAAAATCTACTGGACCTCGGAGGTCTTTAAAGCTTGACACTGGTACTGTTGAATCAGCACCAGGGTTTGGACCTGGGAAAGCCTCTCATGGATAAACTGGAGCAGCCTGTTAAGAATACATGGGCCAAAAGTTAAAAGAAGGAATAGGATGAGTAGGGGGCCCGTTATGGTCGATACTAGGGTAGTTAACCATGGGGATCTGGTGAACCATCCTTTATACCAGATGTAATGGGCCTCTCTATCCCTTTGTCTCTTGTCAAGCCTCTCCCTGAGCTTTGACATAGAGTCCCTGATTACCCCAGATTGGTTCACATAGAAGCAGCATTCCTCTCCCAGGGCAGCACACAATCCTCCCTCCTTAAGAAAAAGTAGATCTAAACCTTGTCGGTTTTGTAGTGCGATTTCGGCAAGGGAATCTAGGGATTGCTCCAACTTTGTAATGGATTGCTGGAGTGCTCTTATATCCTCATCTACCATGGCCCGGAGCTCAGAATAATATTTGGAGCTCTGTGCTAAGGCCGTCGCACCAGTGCCTACCCCAGCTGCTATCCCCAATCCCAGTAGGACTGCTAGGGTTATTGAGGTGGGTTCTCGCTGAAAGCGGGTGGGTCGCTTTTCATACCAGTTGAGCAGAGTGTCAGCTGAATGGTAGTACACTCTGGGTATTACTCTTACCAAAACGCAGAAGTCATTGGTATTATTCAGGACTTCTGCAGACACGCAGGAAGTGAGGCCCTTATTGCACGCCCACCAAGTGCCTGCCTCCGGAACCAGGTATGGGCTGTCTCGCATAGTAACATTATAGGTGACATTGCACAAGTGTCGGTGGGACAAGGGAGGATTTCCTACACAAGTACCTTGTCCCGACACCTCTGTAAGAGTGAGACGCGGCTGAAGGGGCAAGAGGCAATTGTTTGCCTCTGTGGTGCCATTCCAGGTTCTGGGGACCACGAGGCCTTCATAATAGGGTGGACCTGAGGCTAGGCATAGCCAGCAGGACACTGTCAGCTCTGGGTTGGTCTGGTTGAGGGCTAGAAAGGCCCCTGTCAAAAGGTTAAACAGCTGCTGTCCGGTCGTACGGGGGCTTGGATCATTTGGAGCCGAGCTTGCCAGGTTGGGTGAAAGGGAGGCTGATTGGAGAGGTTGCCTGGGGAGAGCCTGCTTCGCTGGAGGGAGGGAACTCTGTTCTCGCAAGACCGAGTTGGTTCCCACAGACTGGGGACTGGGAGCCTGAACCTTTAATGTTACGGTGAACCAAAACCCAAAATCATACCCTGCAACATAGTATCTTAATCCCCATGTTCTTCTTCTCATCCAGCTGGAGAGTGTAGAAACGTCAGAAATATCCCTCCCTCTAGAGGAGAAGGAAATATTCAACGGGATGCAGTAATGGGCTTCACCACAGGGCCCTAGGGCATAGCGGCAGTTCTTCCCTTCGGGGGTAAAGTTTCGGAGTACTGTAACCCAATCCCGACTGGAGGATGGCTTCCACCAGGCAGATCCGGTGGTCTCACACCCCCAGCCTTTACAATATAGGGACTCGGGTCCACCACACTGCCACTTTTGTTGGTTGCTCCTGTCATCCTTGGGGCACACATAAAACTCCGTCTGACGGAGGAAACATCTTCTTGCGGCGTTCCGGCATCTGACATCGAGATGGGAGCCATACACGCCCCAATAGTTAAGACTATTCCCAGGGATGTTTGTTAAATTATCCTGGTCAGGTACATCCTGGGACCAGCTGACATACGTCTGGGTATAAGGTGGGCCACCATGCCCCGGGGGTATTTATCCCACTAACAGACCAGGCCACCCGTCCTGTGGAGGAAATTACTTCCCACATTAACAATTGTGGAGCATGGGGATTGGAAAAACAATGGGGAAAGGCCAGGAATGTCACAAATATTAAACAGTTTTTGAAAGTCTTAGCTTGAGCGGGTTCTGAGTGCGCTGGAGCTTCCATTTGGCTGGTCTATCCGGACCCTCAGGGCCCTGGGGTGGTGCTCGCTTCACGTGTGAGGCGTGGACCCAGGCAGCGATCCCGTCGACCTTGAGAGCTGTGGGAGTCGTCAACAGCACAGTGAAGGGGCCTTTCCACCGGGGCTCTAGAGTCTTGGATTGGTGCCTTCAGACATACACAGCGTCACCGATTTGGAAAGGATGTGGTGTGGTTGTCGTCTCGGGTTGGTAGGCTGCCGCAAGAGGTTTCCAGACCTGGTTCTGGATGATCTGGAGCGCTCTTAACCGGGCCTGTAAATTAGGGGCATCGGCAATGGAGTCACTAGCAAGGTCAAGCAAGCCTGTTACTGGTGGGGGCCCTCCATAAAGGATTTCGTATGGGGTCAGCCCACAATGAGAGGGCGTGTTTCGGACCCGGAACAACACCATAGGGAGGAGTTGGACCCAGTCTTTAACGCCAGTCTCCAATGCTAATTTGGTCAAGGTCTCTTTAATTGTCCTATTCATTCTTTCCACCTGCCCTGAACTTTGGGGTCTATAGGCACAGTGCAATTTCCAATTTATGCCTAATGTTTTGGCCACCAACTGACTTACCTGGGAGACAAACGCTGGGCCGTTGTCAGACCCGATTACCTTAGGCAAGCCGAACCGGGGGAAGATCTCCTCTATGATCTTCTTGACGACCACCTGGGCGGTTTCCCGTTTTGTGGGGAATGCCTCAGTCCATCCAGAAAAAGTATCTATAAAAACTAGGAGATATTTATTCCCATAGCTGCCTGGTCATATCTCAGTGAAATTGACCTCCCAGTTGATTCCTGGCCGGTCTCCTCTCACTCTGGTTCCCTCTGGTAGCTTGAGGTGTCTGGCATTTACCTTAGCACACGGAACACAGGATGCAGTCACTTGCTGGACTAAAGAATCAAGTCCGGGGATGTAATAAGACTGCCTATCTTCCTGTAAGGCTGCTTTTAGCTTTTTGTGTCCCAAATGAGTCCATTGATGGAGGTTGGTAATTATTTCTTTAGCCAGTTTGTGCGGCAGGACTATTTTCTCTCTGAGCCTCCAAACCCTTATTTGTTCATCGTACTCTGCACCAAGCCGCTGGATCGTATCTAAGTCTTGGCCCGAATAGAGGAAAGGTGGTTCCCTCAATTCTTGGGTGGGCTCAGTTGTCTTTAATGGGAGCACCTGTTGGCCCAGGGCAACTGCCCTTTTTCGGCTTTCCGTCAGCCACCGTTGCCCTCCTTCTAGGAGGTAGCCTAGGTAGGCCACCTGTTTCTGACATATTTGGGCCTTTTTCGCAGAGGCTCGATAGCCCAATTCCCCCAGTCTCTGTAGCAGAGCCCCGGTACCTTTTAGGCAGTCCTGCTCAGTTTCGGCGGCAAGGAGAAGGTCGTCCACATACTGCAGGAGGACCAGGTCTGGATGGTTGACTCGGAAGTTGGCCAAATCTAGGTGCAAAGCTTCGTCAAACAAGGTAGGCGAGTTTTTAAATCCTTGGGGCAACCTTGTCCAGGTGAGTTGTCCGGAACACCCGGTCTCTGGATCTTTCCACTCAAAGGCAAAGATGGATTGGCTCTGAGGACTCAGTCTTAAACAAAAGAATGCATCCTTTAGATCTAGCACAGTGTACCATATATGGGTCGGAGGCAAGGTACTTAGCAGATTGTAGGGGTTGGGCACTGTGGGATGCATATCCTCTGTTCTCCTGTTAACCTCCCGCAAGTCCTGTACTGGGCGATAGTCACCCGTACCGGGCTTCTTTACTGGTAGTAGGGGGGTGTTCCAAGGTGAACGGCAAGGTTTTAAAATGCCTAGGTGTAACAGTCTCTGGATATGTGGCCGGATACCTTCCTTGGCTTCCTTGCCCATCAGATATTGACGAACTGACACGGGAATGGCGATGGGATTCAGATCTATGATCAAGGGAGGCCGGTTGACGGCCAGCCCTATTCCCGCAGTCTCTGCCCAGGCCTGAGGAAAATCTGCAAGCCACTTGGGATCCAGGGGAGCCATGGTGGACAGGGGTCTTTCGAATAATCGGTGTTCGTCCTCCAAGCGTAGTGTTAATACCTGGAGGGGCCGCCCCCCTGAGTCTGTGATGGTAGCTCCTTTCTTATGGAAGTGAATTTGGGCTCCTACCTTCGAGAGTAGGTCCCTGCCCAGGAGGGGGTAGGGGCAGTCTGGCACCAGTAAGAAAGAGTGCGTTACAAGTCCTGTACTCAACTGGACCTCTCGGTTGGTTGTCCAGCGATATAACTTCCCTCCAGTTGCCCCCTGCACCCAGGAAGTCTTGGCGCTTAAAGGCCCTCTCTCTGAAGTCAGTACCGAATGCTGGGCTCCCGTGTCAATCAGGAAGGTTACCGGTCTGCCCCCCACTTCAAGGGTTATCCTGGGCTCAGGGGGGGCTCCTGGCCCTGACTCACCTAATTGTCTTCTTCCAGGGACAGGATTGGAATTGGTCTCTTCTTTGGTCCCTGTGGTTTCTTCAGGCAGTCTTTGACCCAGTGTCCTCTTTCTTTACAATAGGCACATTGATCTTTTTCCACCCGGGGCTTTCGCTTGTCTCCCAAGTCCCTATTCTGCCCTGGTCTACTCCTTTCCGTATCCTGCACTACGGTGGCCAAAATTCTACTAAGCTCTCAGTTACGTCTTTTGTCTCTTTTGTCTTCCCTTTCCTCCTGCTCCTTGCAGATCCTATCTTTTTCTCCTCTCGGGTTTCCCTTTTGTTATAAATCTTTTTTGCCTCCTTCATTAAATCCTGTATAGTATACCCCTGAAGCCCCTCTAGCCGCTACAATTTATTGCGGATGTCCGGTGCTGACTGTCCTATAAAGGACATGATTACATCTCCCTGCCAGTCCCCTGCCAGGGGGTCAAACGGGGTTTACATACGGTAGGCCTCCATTAACCTTTCTAGGAAGCCTGCTGGTGTTTCCTCAGCCCCCTGCACTACTGCACGTACCTTGGCCAAATTGGTGGGGCGCTTTCCAGCCCCTCTGAGACCCGCAAGGAGAATCTGGCGGTAAAGACGAAGTCGCTCCCTACCAGCAACAGTGGTGTAGTCCCAATCAGGACGGGTTAAGGGAAACGCCTCCTCGATTTCATTTGGCAGTAGGGTCGGTCGGCCATCTGCTCCAGGGACGTTTTTCCGTGCCTCAAGGTAGACACACTGGTTTTCTTCAGTAGTGAGGAGGGTCTGCAGGAGCTGCTGACAATCATCCCAGGTAGGCTGATGAGTCAATAAGATTGACTCAATCAGTCCAGTCAGGGCCTGGGGGTCCTGAGAGAAAGAGGGGTTATGGGTTTTCCAATTATAAAGGTCGGAAGCGGAAAACGGCCAGTACTGCATCTGGCCGGCCACTGAACGAAGAGGAAAGGTCTGTGAAGTCCAGACGCTTTCTGAGTCCCCTGCTTGCCTCCGACAGAGGTGCAGGCAGCTGGAGGGTGGGGAAGGCACCGAGACTTCTTCCCCTGCCCTCGTGGAATCAGGGGATGGTGCAAAAGGTTGCACGTCCCGCTCTGGATGTTGTGGGGGTTCCTGCGGGGGAGCAGGCTGCCCGTGAAGGTAGGGTGGAGGAGAATCAAAAAGCAGAAGGTCCTGATCAGCCGGAAGAACCGGCAGCTTGTCAGGATTGGGATCTCGAATCTCCTTCAGAGGGTATAGGGAGGAGGTCGGTGCAACCGGGACGGAAGGAAGGGGTATCGGGGAGGAAGGTTCCGAGGGGGGAGGTATTAGAGGAGTTGGGGATGGCTGAGGAAGGGGTAACGGGGTCCGTTTGGGCTCCGTCGGAAAGGAGAAGGGTTTTACCCAAGGAGGGGGGTTACGTGAAAGATCCTCCCACGTGGTAATGTAGGGCACCTGATCAGGGTGCCCCTCAGATCCTGGCTGAAAGACTCGCGCTTTAATCTGTGAAATAATATCGAGGTTAAAAGTGCCGTTCCTTGGCCAGCCGACCTCGAAGGCCGGCCATTCTGAGGAACAGAATTTTGCCCATCGTTTCCTTTTGACCTCCACTGAGAGGTGGCGCGCACGTTCTCGAACGTCCTTCCAGTGATCTAGAGTGAGACTTAAAGGGGTGGTTATTTGTTGACCCATGGGTGCAAAGATTTCAGCCCAAACGAAAAGGACAGCTAGCACACAGACGCATACAGTAATCAAGACGAACCGCGCGGCACCAGATCTAATACAAATCGACAAAGCTACCTCAGATGGAAGTGACCGCTTGGCCGGGCTTCTTCCGGGAAGGAGGGAGACTTGGTCCCCAGCCTTCCTCCAGACTATTCCAGGCACATCAAACCAAGCAAAAAGAACAGCCAACACACCGCACGGCAACAGACTTACGACAAGTCGAACGCTATTGCGCTATTTGTGGGAGCGGCTGCCTGACCAGCCTTCCCCGGGAAGGAGGGAGACTGAGTCTCCGACCCACCTCCAGACCACCCCGGTGAGCGTCTTCCGAGGGAAATGGACCGAGGGTTTCCCCTACTGGTCCCAGAAACCAGAGCGTCCTCCGGGGAACGGACCAGGGGTTGCTGGGCACGCCTGCCTCCCCCCTGGTCTCACAGAGTCAGGTACTGGCCAGTCAGATTAACACTTAAGACAAACAACAAACAGAGAACATTTAATCGTACCTCCAACTGGTCTGAGGGGAATGGGTCTGAGGGCGACCTAAAATCCCGGACGAGCCCCCAAAATGTTGGACCTCTCAGTAGCAGAGATGTCCACTTGCTCGGGAGGACGCCCAAAGATCCAGACTCCAGACGAGTTGATGCAAATAACACGAGGTTTTTATTGAACGTTTGCGCAAACGGGCCCCCACCTCAGGCGGTGAGGAGCCCTGAGCAGCAGTTTCACACAGCTTATATAGGCAACCAATTAGCATATTCCTAGGCGGAGAATGCTGAGGTGTTACAGGATTGGTCAGTTCAGAGGGTCCATTAGCATATGGGAGAGTGCTGATGAAGAATGCCGAGGGAGAGTGCTGAGGGATAGTGCTGAGGTGGCACAGGATTGGCCGGTCGCAGTGACATCATAAGAGCGCGCCCAGAAACTATCTGAAGGGAGGGGCAGTTCTGCTCTGGGTTCACCTAGATTTCACCCAGAGAAGGGAGGGGCAGCTCTGCTCCGGCTCTGGGTTCACCTAGAGTTCATCCAGAGAAGGGAGGGGCAGCTACGCTCTGGGCATGCTCAGAGGCTTCCCGAAGGGGCGGGGCGGCTCCGCTCCGGGCGCAGTCCCTCCTCACCAGCGCCTGCGGCCCCGCAGGGCACCCTGAGGAGACCCAACAATCACCCGTGGCCGGGGCGTCCCGAGGACGACCCGGGGGCGGGGAGACCCCTCGGCCACCAGCCGAGGGCGAGGAGTCTGGTCTGGGGGCGGCTGGGCCCGTGCAGACTCCACAATCATGCGGGGCCGGAGCATTCCCATGGCAACCCGCGGCCGCGGAGCCCCGACGAGGACCCGGGGGTGAGGCGGCCCCACCACTCCAGAGAGGCCCCGCCACACGGGGTCAGTGTGGGCCGGGACGACGCTGCCACTGCCCGCGGGCCGCCGGACGAGGGGGCGTGGGGCCCGGGGCTGCCGCAGGGCCCGGCGCCTCTCCCCGTAAGGGTCCTTCACTTTCAGGCTATATATTCTGTTCTCATAATTTGTCCTTGGTGGCCCCATAAACATGCCTGTCCACCTTGTAAGTGTCATATCTTCAACATCTTCAAGGCCCTAGCTAAATGTACCATCACCTACTCCTTTTTGTCCTTTTTCAAGTTCTTCCAACAAGCAAAAATTATGAGGATGTTTAACTCCTGTGGGGGCTGCCATCTTCTCCCGCAGTCCAAGGCAGCTGCTACATGCGTGGGACAACCACCAAAATAAATTTTTAATTTCAGTTATTATACTTTTAAACACAATTTCTATTTCATTCCTTTTTATAATAGCTATTTTTAAAATTTATATTCTACATTGGGTAACACATTTTTTTTTTTGACAGGCAGAGTAGACAGTGAGAGAGAGAGAGAGACAGAGAGAAAGGTCTTCCTTTGCCATTGGTTCACCCCCCAATGGCCGCTGTGGCCGGTGCACTGTGCTGATCCAAAGTCAGGAGCCAGGTGCTTCTCCTGGTTTCCCATGCAGGTGCAGGGCCATCCTCCACTGCCTTCCTGGGCCACAGTAGAGAGCTGGACTGGAAGAGGAGCAACCAGGACAGAATCCGGTGCCCCGATTGGGACTAGAACCCTGTGTGCCAGCACCGCAGGCAGAGGATTATCCTATTGAGCCGTGGAGCCGGCCGGGTAACACATTGTTCTTATGCTTTTCTGTAACTTTTGGACGTGGGTTTTTAGTTCTCTTAAGATATTTAAGACAGTTAATTTGGCCAGCCCATGGGAAACCAAGAAGAAGCACCTGGCTCCTGGCTTTGGATTGGGCAGTGTGCTGGCCATAGCAGCCATTTGAGGGGTGAACCAATGGAAGGAAGACCTTTCTCTCTGTCTCTCTCTCTCTCTCTGTAACTCCACCTGTCAAAACAACAACAAAAAAGACCGTTAATTTAAGCCTTTGTCTAGTAAATATAACACCTGGGCTTCCTAACAAGAGTTTCTGAGGACTTCTTTTTTTTTAATCTGTATATTTATGTGCTATGTCTTGTTATATTTACTGTTTTCCTTTTATATTTTTTGTTGAAAAACCCACATTGTGAATAATATAATATGGCAACTCTAAGAATTACATTCTATATCCACTCAACAGGGCTTGTTGTTGCTGCTGTTTATTTTAGCCAACCTTCCTAGAATATACTTTGTATGTTAACAACTTAAATATCTGTTAATTTTGTTAGTATATAGCCAATTATTAGACAAAAATTTTCTTAAATTTCTTAACCTATTTATTACCCTATTATTATTTTCTTAAATTTCTTAAATTACTTATTACCCTATTAAACTCTGTGTATGTGTTGGCACATGCTTTCATCACTACAGAGTAAACAGCTCTGCCTTAGCAATCACTTCCTCTTTGCACAGTCCATCAAGTCCAAACAGAGGTGAGAGTTCTATGGCTGCTCATTTTCTCAGTCTGCAAAAAGCTGTGGCCTTCTAGATCTCTGGGAACATTTAGAAGATTTTCAAAGCCCACTACAGTTATCTCATTTCCCATATTTTCACTTCACATTTTTTGGTCAGCCTTTTTTTGGCCTCAACTAGAATCATTGTCTTGGGCAGTTATAATGTTAAACAATTGCTTCTAATTGTTTTCAAAAATAGGACCAGCAGTGAAATTTTTCTCACAGAGTGTGCACTGAGTCAGGTCAAAGACATGCCTTATAAACACTGCTTTTCCAAGGAGCTGTCAGTCATTTTAAAAGCAACAGCTCTGTGGGGATGGGGCTTCTTGGAAGCTCTATCCTCATTTTGCCTTTTCCACTAGCTGCTGAGCTACTGGTTTTCACAGCTATTATAAGGCAATTAAAGGATAATATTTCAAGATTACTATGGAGCTTAGGAAATGAATATGAAAATAAGGCAAGTTAAAACACCACAAACCTTATTGTTCCTATTGAGATTCAGCATTTTTCTTGAATAACTACCCATCAGATTGTTGTCATCCTTTGGTTGAATTCCAAAGGTCTCAGAAAGCTGATTTGGATAATATTGCCATGGTTCTTATTAGCTTAACAAATGAACAGGTTATCAGAGGCTCTTATTTCTATATTTCAAAAGTACTTCACATTATTCATATTTAATGTATTATTTCATGTTTATTTACATTTTATTGCTCCTCTTTGCAATAATAGGATAAGGAATTCACATCAGACACTGTTAATTCATAATTTCATACTACTTTCAAATATTTCCATTAATGGGTTAAAAGTTAATTTTCTTAAATTTACCTATTTGAGAGGCAGAAAGAATGAGAGAAAAAGAAAGAGCATGCTCCCATCCCCTTGTTCACTCCTCAAATGTCTGCAGCAGCTGGGAGGCCAAAACCTGGAGCCAGGAACTCAATCCAGATCTCTCAGTGGGTGGCAGGAATTCATCCTCCAGAATCTGCATTATCAGGAGGCTGGAATGAAGAGCTAGAGCTGGGAATTAAAGTGAGTTATTCTTATATGGGATACAGGTAAGTTTTTTTTAAGATTTATTTATTTATTTGAAAGGCAAAGTTATAGAAGGAGAGAGAATGGTCAGAGCTGGGCTGATTTGAATCCAGAAGCCAGAAACTTTTTCTGGGTCTCCCACATGGGTGTGAGGCCCATGGACTTAGGCTGTCTTCCACTGCTGTCCTGGGCACATTATCATGAAGCTGGATGGAAGTGGAGCAGCCAGGACTCAAAATAATGCCCATATAGGAGGCTGGTGCAGCAGGTGGTAGCTTTACCTACTACACCACAGCAGTGATCCTGGATACAGGCATTTTAACCAGCATCTTAACTGCCAAGCCAAATGCTCACTCTAGGAAGTTAGTTTTTGAAGGCTTTATGTATTGCAAATACCCTTAGCAATTATTATATAGGTTGCACTTCTTCCATCTAAGATAAAGCAATACAGGCTATTATTATAAAAATTATTATTCAGTTTACTTGAAGGAATTTATTAGATTCAGGAAATAAGGAAGTTCAAGGTGCTATGATTATTGCACAAATTTGGAGCATTTCCACAGTCACAGTAGGTATGGGAGAAAGCGCGTGGATGGTGGCAGGCTGTCAGCAAAAACTTTCTAGTAGAGGTGATATGAATGCTACTTTGCAGTAGGAGTAAAAGTCAATTAAGACCTGGGGTGTAAAAGCGGGGATCAGGAGAATCAGGTTTTCTTGGAAGAGCAAATGGCATGAAAAAATAAAACAGCATGATCTGCTTTGAGCACTAAGTGTTGTGTTGTATTGATGCAATAGAAAATAGTGGAATTGCGATGTGCTTTAAGCTGCCTCTTACATATCACTATTAAAACTACTAGCAGGGTTGGTGTTATGGCACAGCAGTGTAAGCCTTTGCCTGCAGTGCCGGCATCCCATATGAGTGCCGGTTCCTGTCCTGGCTGTTCCTCTTCACATCCAATTCTCTGCCTTGGCCTAGGAAAGCAGCAGAAGATGGCCCAAGTGCTTGGGCCCCTGCGCCCACATTGGAGACCTGGAAGAACATCCTGGCTCCTGGCTTTGGACTACCTCAGCTCTAGACATTGCAGCCATTTAGGGGGTGAACCAGCAGATGGAAGACCATTCTTTCTGTCTCTGTCTCTGTCTCTCTCGCTCTGTAACTCTCTCTCAAATAAATAAATAAATTTTTGAAAATAAATAAAATCATTAAAAAAAACCTACCAGCATGGCTGATATCATATATAAGGTAGTGAGTAGCAAAAGATAAAAGTGTACATATTGTTTTACATTTCATGGAATAATTTCAGTTAGTCATAGATTCTGTAAAGCAATGAAAATTGAAAACTTGAACATTCTACTAACAAGCATTTTACTACTGAGAATTAATGCAATATAGTTTGTGGTTTTATATGCCTAAGTTGAAATGTTCATTTGCAATCAATGAAAAGTTTAGAGCAGTAACAAACCTGTAACATTCTGCACTATTTTCTGAGAATGACTGCACATGCTTTTACAAGTTTGTGTAATACAGTAATGCTTTTTAATGCTACTTAATGAAAAGTGAATATAAGAAAATCCTTAGCTTACTTCTAATATAAATTTTTAAAATACCACCAGAATATAAATAAAATTCCTATTACATGTTTATAAACAGTATTTATAGATAGTTACCTCAATTCCTTATTTTTCCTTCTATAGTTTTACCTACTTCTCTGTGGAAGACAGACTTTCAATTATCCATCACAGTTTTTATTTACATTTTCTGTATTCCCACAGTATTTCAAAAATTCTTTCTCACCTACCTTAAGAATAAGATGGTTCATGTGAAGAGAAGTAGGTCATGTTGGCAATCCCTTTATGCAGATTTGATTCTTTTTGCTGGTTCAAATAATCTTGGGCAAGGGTTTATGAACTAGAGTTACACTGAGGAAAGGTCCCCTCCAGGCCTGTGAATATCCACTGCCACAGCTGTACTGGCTCTCCCCATTTGTTGGTTTCAATCCAATACATTCAATATGGCACTGACTCAGGAGAGTAGGAGTGAATACTCTATATAATGATGGTCACTCCATCATTGGCCACTTTTATAATTTGAATACAATATATCATGACTACTAAGAAAATACAATCAAATAAGAATACATATATAAAATTAGTTTTATTGAGGTGTTAAATCCATTATTTTTCTACTCTTCCTGCTTTTCACTTTAATTTTCCATTTCTAAAGTGCCAAAGTATAAACACTATATTTGTTAATTTCTAGAATTATCTAGAAAAAATGGTTATAATAAATTATTTCCATATATAGCTAAGAAGTCCGATCTACGAATTGTTAACTTTCTATCTACTCAGAATATCCTGGAGCTGAAGCACAACTTCAGTTTGTTTTTGGCCCCATTTCTATGAGTTTTTTGACTAATTTTTTCATGCTTTTAGGGAACTGTAAAAAAATCTTTCACTACAAATATATCTCATAGTTAAGGGAGTTATAATTCAAGTCAATAAGCACTTCCTAAATATAAGGCGCATTAAGTATAAACATAGTTATTCATAAAGCAGCAGCTACATGTAACTGCATATCATGTGTAACTAGTTTTAAATCTCATTAAATATTCAAAACAGGGGCTGGCATTGTGGCGTAGAATGTAAGGCTGATGCCTGCTATGCCGGCATCCCACGTGTGTACTGGTTCAACTCCTGGCTGCTCCACTTCTAATCCAGCTGCCCTCTAATTGCCTGAGAAAGTAGCAGAGGATGGCTCAAGTGATTGGTCCCCTACACTCATGTGGGAAACCCAGAAGCTTCTGGTTCCTGGCTTCAGTCCAGCCCAGCCCTGGCTGTTGCAGCCATCTGGGAGAGTGAATCAGAGGGTGGAAGACTTTCTCTCTCTTGCTCTCTCTCTCTCTCTCTCTGTAATTCTGACTTTCAAATAAATAAATAAATTTTTAAAAGTTTTCACACCAATCCAATGAGGTATAAATATTTGTCACCAATCAACAGGTTAATAAGATGAATTACAAAACTTCTAAGTGATAGTGGTAAACTTGAACCTAGAGCCATTCAACTCCAAAGACTGCCTCTTCAGACATTATACTACATTTTCATGTTCATTTGACTTTATAATCTATATGTGACTTCAGGTATAAATTTTTAAAAGATTTGTTTATTTGAAAAGGAGAGATACAGAGAGGAGATAAAAAGACAGATAGAGATTTTCCATCCATTGGTTCACTCCCCAAATGGCCGCAACACCTGGAGCTGTGCCAAGCCAAAGCCTGGAACATAAGGCTTCTTCTAGTTCTCCCATATGGGTGTAGGGGCCCAAGTACTTGGGCCATCTTCCACTGCTTTCCCAGGCACATTAGCAGGGAGCTGGATGGAAAGTGGAGCAGCCTGGACTCAAAACAGATTCAATATGGGATGACAACACTGCAGACAGACTTTGCCACAGCACCAGCCCCTCCCCCGCCCTTGGTGTAATTTTTTTAAATTATGATTTTTACAATAGCACTGCGTTCACATGATAGCACTACGTTCACATGATTAAAAAGTAATAGTGGGCCAAGAAGAATCCTAAACTAAGAAGAATAAGCATAACAAAACTAAGATTCCTTAGAGAAGATGCATATTTGAAGGACCGAGGCAAGAAAAGTTTAAGATGAGCCTGAAACATCTCATTATACCAGAAAAAAAGAAAATAATCAGATGACAATGGGGAGATTCAGAGGAAAAAAGAGGCCAGCATGAAGAAGTTTCTACTGGCTAACCTTGGGAACAATAGGGCATTAAAATAATGTGAAATCACTAGGTTCATACTGATACAGTTTTTTTAAAAGGAGAGAAGGAAAAGTTTTTCCCATAGCATAACACCAACTAATTAACAAAGAAACATTATTAAAACTAGAAAACAATATTTGGCATGTATCATTTGATAGATTTAGTCAAAAAGCATCAATATATAATGGTACTTCAAAAGTTTGTGAAAAACAGAAATAAAAATCAAGTTTATTTTCTGTGCAAAAATTTTGAAGCTTATGAGGTTATTCATGATGGACATTTTCCACAAATATTTTGTAGGACATTCATATATATTTACAGAGAGAAAGGGGCAGGGAAGGGTGAAAGGGATTAGAGACAGTGGGAGGATGCTAAAAAACAAATATGGCAAAATGTTAAATTGGGCCTTCTTCTACTGCTTTCCCAGGCCATAGCAGAGATCTGGATTGGAAGTGGAGCAGCCAGGACTCGAACCTGCTCCCATATGGGATGCCTGCACTGCAGGTGGCAGTTTTATACCCTATGACACAGTGCCAGCCTCAAAAATTGCCATTTGTAACAACATATGGAGCTAGAAATGATTTTGTTAAGTGAAATAAGTCAGACATAGAAAGACAAATACAACATGAGATCAACTTTAATATTATCTAGAGAAGGGGTATGGTATGGAGTTATAGATGAAATAGATGGACCATGTGTTGATAATTATGGAAACTGTTACATAATATAATGAAAATATTTTAAACAATTATATATTTTTAAAATAAAATCTTACTCCTACTCTTACCATTTTCATATTTCCTGCAAACTCATCCCAACAGGTAACTGTTTTATTAGTTGCTTTCTAATTTCATTACAAAACATATGGAAATACAAATATAGATATATTCTTATTTCTCCACTCTTTTTCCAAAAGGTAACAAACCAAACACATTGATGTCACTTTGTTTCCCCTTGCCACTTTCATGTATCCTGGACATCTCTCCATACCATTTATACAGCTCTATTTTGTGTGTATGTGTGTGTGTATGAGAGAGAGAGAGAGAGAGAGAGAGAGAGAAAGCTCATAATTTATTCACCCAGTCCCTTACCACTGGAATTTTATTTGAATCTTGTAATCCTCCAACAATTCTGCAATAAATACCTTGTATAATTCTATCATTTTTGACCTGTGCAGATTTTCCTCTAGGGCAGATTACCAGAGGGGATTTGATGAATCAAAGATCTGTTGGCAGATTTTACTAAATTTTTCCCCTTTCTCCCACTGATATATGAGAGTGCTTAATTCCTCACAGCCTTGACAACATAATATATTATTGAATTTGTGTGAGTTTTTATCCATCTGATAGATGAAAAATTTTGTCTCAGTATTTTTTCATTTGCATTTTTTCTATTCCTGGGCAATATAATTGCTATTTCCACTACCTTTCATACTAGAGGGTCAGTATTATCTCCTAACTTATAAGTACTCACCTATGTATTTGACTTGCTTTCCTCCTTACCTCTTCCAGAATTCTTTATCCCTTCAATTCCTTTAATATCTTCCCTGCTCCATTTCCTTTCTTGCTAAGTTCAAGTATTTACCTTCAATTTTTGCCAAGATGTTACAATCCAACAATATGGTATAAAAGGCAAACCATGAAAAGCATGTCTTCATAATCTGAATCTGAACACCGTCCACCCTTAGAGTAAATCACCATCCTCACCTTCTTAGGTATTCCTTTAGCCACATTCAAGGCATACAGAAGCATATACGGATACATTCCTTGAATCTATAGATAGATTGAAGTGGCAACATACTGTTCATTTAAGGTAATGCCAGCTGCTGTGGTAACTTAACCCAAAGTCTCAGTGGTTTCACAAAATGAAAGTTTATTTATGCACTCGCATGGCTGTCTGATGGTCAATGGGCAGATATCCCTGTAGACTTCAGGGGCACGAGTTCTGCCAGAGTCTAGCATCTCAGTGTTTACTTCAGAATCACATTCACCAGGGTGGCTGCAGGAGGAATGAAAGTAAAAGATGAAACTGTTACTTTATGACATGGCCCAAAGTCACCAGCTCACTCAACAAATATGCCCTTGGATATAATAGTCTTTTCAGATGTAAGAAAGGCTGGGAAATTTAGTAACTGGTTTGGTACTTAAAAATATGGAAGCGTAACATAAATCTTTGGAGCTATTTATCTCTTAAATGTATATTCTCTCTCACTCTCTCTGTTTTTCTTTTTTATTTTTTGACAGGCAGAGTTAGACAGTGAGGGAGAGACAGAGAGAAAGGTCTTCCTTTCCTTTGGTTCACCCCTCAAGTGGCCGCTACTGCTGGCACATTGCGGCTGGTGCTCGGCGCCAATCCAAAGCCAGGAGCCAGGTGCTTCCTCCTGGTCTCCCATGTGGGTCCAGGGCCCAAGCACTTGGGCCATCCTCCACTGCACTCCCGGGCCACATCAGAGAGTTGGACTGGAAGAGGAGCAACCGGGACAGAATCTGGCACCCCAACCGAGACTAGAACCTGGAGTACCGGTGCTGCAGGCAGAGGATTAGCCTAGTGAGCCATGGCACCAGCCTAAATGTATATTCTTTACACTGCTTTACTCTATGGTGTGTTTGTTTTTTTAAATTTTATCTTTGAGATGTTCTCAATAATTACTATAGGGCTGATCCATTTTAAAACCTTTTTCAGTGGGGCTGATGTTGTGGCATAACGTATTTAAGCTGCTGCTTGCAACACCAGCATACCACATGACTGTCAGTTTGAGTCCTAGCTGTTCTGCTTCCAATCCAGCTCCCTGCTAATGTGCCTTGGAAGACAGCAGAGGATGGTCCAAGTGATTGGACACCTGCACCCATGTGAGAGACTTATATGAAGTTCCTGGGTTCTGATTTCAGTCTGGCCCAGTCCTGGCCATTGTGGCTATTTGGGGAGTGAACCACCAGATGTAATCTCTCTCTCTCTCTCTCTCTCTCTCTTAACTCTACATTTCAAAACAATAAAATAAATCTGTAAAAAATTGTTTTTTCACAGCTGCATAATACAGGCATTTCTAGCTGAACTAGACTTTCACCTAATCCACAAGATTGCAATAAATACAGATAATTTTGCTAGAGACAGTTCTGAAGTACTTCATTTTCTGATGACCCAAGTCCTTGGGCCCTTGCAACCACTTGGGAGACCCAGAAGAAGTTCCTGGCTCCTGGCTTCAAGATAGGCATAGTTCAGGCTGTTGCGGCCATCTGGGAAATGAACCAGCAGATGGAAGACTCTCTCTCTCTCTCTCTCTCTCTCTCTCTCTCTCTCTCTCTGCCTCTCCTTTCTCTGTGTAACTGACTTTCAGATAAATAAGTAAATCTGTGAAATGTTTTTATGTATATTCTTTCATTGAAAAGAGATTCTATTTATTATCCCTGGTAGGCAATAATTCAGGATGAATGTAGAATTTCTTATATATATATGTTAATACTCTGAACGTACACTATATAGTGCTAAGCACTTTGTCAGTGGACACTACAGAAATAAAGCTTACTACTGTTGATTTTGTACTAGGATTTTATTAATACATGCTTTAAGGGGCTGGCACTATGGCTCAGTAGGTTAATCCTCTTTCTGTGGCTCCAGAATCCCATATGGGTGCTGACTCTAGCCTAGGCTGCTCCTATTCTGATCCAGCTCTCTGCTATGGCCTGGGAAAGCAGTGGAAGGTGGCCCAAGTGCTTGGGACCCTGCAGTCATGTGGGAGACATGGAAAAAGATCCTGGCTCCTGGCTTCAGATCAACGCAGCTCCAGCCAATGCGGCCATTAGGGAGTGAACCAACAGAAGGAAGACCTTTCTCTATGTCTCTCCCTATCACTGTCTGTAACTCTACCTCTCAAATAGATAAATAAAATCTTAAAAGAAAACAAAACATGTTTTAAAATATTTCAGGGTCATGCATTTTGCATTGTAATTAAAACACCATTTGGATGCCTGTATCTCAGATGCAAGTTCCTAGAGTTCAAATCCAGTTTCATATTAAATGCAGTATCCTACTGACATACACCCTCACAGGCAGCAGATAGTAAATGAAGTACTTGGGTTCCTGCCACCAACATGGCAGAACCAGATTGGGCTCAGACTCCTGGCTTTGGCCTCAGCCAGCTCACAGGCATTTCAAGATTGTAACAGATGAATGCTATATCTCTCTGTCACTGTTTATCTGTGTATGTCTGTGAGTCTTTCCAATAAATACATAACTAAATAAAAGTGTTTAAAATATATTCTATTAGGAATTCAAATTTGCTATATGTACCCAGAAATTAAGTTCTAATTAGAAAGACAAAATTTTGAGATGTATTTCTGAACTACATTTGTGCCATGAAACAACGCAAACTAGAAAATCATAATCTTTGTAAAATATAGCATA